>JAVLUX010000028.1:1476250-2835000 GCA_032164185.1 Moxostoma hubbsi
AATTCATCATGGATGTCTACAAATAGCAAATTTTCGCTTATACACATTACAGCCTTTTACAGAAAATTAACTGAAATTTTCAGTTTAGATGTCTTGTATGAACAAAATAATGGTAAATTTAGAACTGGCTATTTCCCTGAATAAGAAGTTGTAACAAAAATGTTTTGATGCTATGTGTGAAAAGAGTTGTAAGATTAACGATTTGAGCATGTATGAGGCCAAGACGTGCTGGCATAAGGAGCAGATGATTCAGTTACTCGGGAGTCAAAAACTGTCATCAAATTGGACAGAATCCGTCTGTTGTGTTGCGATGTGCCTTCAGTAGATGAGCATCCTGTTTCATTAGTGATGTGCTGCAGAGCTACTCCATCCACTTAATTATGCAAGTGTGAAAAAGTGTACATGGAGTTGTTTAAATAACAAGGCCATATCAAACTTACTATTTTAATTAAAATAATCGTGCAGCCCTAGTTGAAAAATGTTTGCCTCAATTCTAATGCAAACCTATTAATCATGCATGTCTTTGCCAATTTCACACTTTGGATATAGCCTTCTATTGCATCGCTAACTTTTTGGCTAGTATATAATTCTAAATGGACAGTTAATACAGATTTTATATATCCAGATATCTCCATGATTGACAGCAGAAGAGAAAAAGTTAATAATTAGTTCTGCATGTCAGACCTGGAAAAAGTAACAAAAGGGGACGAAGCTTAGCAAACTGTCAATTGGCATGCTTTCAGAATGAAAAGTTCCAATGCCATTATGTGAGCTTTGCATATAAATGCTGATGACGAAATTACATAATGCATTAATACATACAATCCAAACAGAATTTGAGTGTACCTGTAGCAATTCAATACGAGCCTGAAGTTGCAGTCGGTCCTCTAGATCTTGGCATCGCTCCTCAAGTCCCAGAATCTGCTCCTGCAGTTGGTTTCTCTCTAGTTCAAGCTCCTCGACAACCGATCGTAAGCCATCTAAACAAATAAAAAAAACAGCATACAGCATCTACACTTATAACCTCCAAATATATTCAAAGAGCTGCTTTACCACATACTATTATAATATTGTCACTGGGTTCAGTTTTCTAAAATGCTGAACCAAACCCCTCATACATGACTACAAACAAAAGTGAATAACTGAAGCCTCTGAACTGTGACCCTAAATTAATTTCTTTTTGCATTTTTAAGATTGATAACAACAATAGCATGAAACTGAGGGACAAACTTTCTTTTAAAATTATTAATAATTACTTTGTTTTGCTTTTATGCATACTTGTTCGGCTTTGCACAAATGCTTGTATTAAAAAAAATAAAGACATAAATATACATGTACGTAATTGTAAATAGAAGTTACGTATCAGATAATGGGGACAAGGAGTTTTTTTCAGGAAATTGAAAAATTCTAATATATTTTCTAAAAAATGAGAGTCAAGCCATTTCATTTCATATTATTGAAGGTTAGGTTCACTATTTTTTTATGACAAAAAAAGTCAAGGGACATGTCTGTCAACATATTTTGATATTGACCCAAATGTTGTCAGAAATATCCTGTTTTGTGAGACAAAGCTTTCTTTAAACAAGTGGGCGCTAGACGAATCACAAAGCGGAATCCTCCATAGATCCGCATTCAAATCTCATTGGAGAATTCTTTTTACTCTGGAGAGTAATTTGTAATTGAAACTGACAGTTGCAAGGATTCATACTTGTGAAATCCTCCAAAGCAGAATCTATACAATATATTGTTTAAAATCTTCAACCAGTGATAATTCATTGTGATTGGCCCATTCTGAACAGCACTGCCAAAAGTAACAGGTGCCACACAACAGCGTCGTCTATGCGCCGATTCAGCAGTGAACAGGACCTCTGCTTCATTTTGACTCTACAAGTCGTGTTATATGTTTCTTGCTGCACACGCACCTGAATAGCGCTTCTCAAAACACTGTTAGTACGATGTTTTGCCTGCACCAACAGAAGAATGTACAGTATGTTTGAGAACCGCTCACAGAACCAACAGTCATGAAAATCAGAGTATTTTACTTTTTTTTATGTAAGTGGATCTGAATAAGTATACAGCACACCGAGAGTATGCAAAAAAATTCCAAGAAATCCTTTATTCTCCATGATTCATGACATGAGCCGTGTGTGAGAGCAAGAAGCGGGGGATCTGGTGTTTGGCTGTAACAGGATTGTATAAGTGTTTTTCCGAAAATAAAAAAATACATTTAACTTTAAATGTTAAATGATTTAAGCAACGTATTTTGCGATTTTCTATAATTCAAGCACTTTTTAGTAAAAATTGCTATCTTCAAGGTTTTTCCAGGACTTCCATTTAAAAAAGCCAAATTCAAGAACCCTGAACTGTTGTCCATTGCACTCCAGCTTACAGAGTTTTTAAGCAAACATCTTCAACATGTGCAGTGTGTCTAGCAGGTTTCACACCTGTATCTGCAGCACCATGCTTTGGCCACCATCCACCCATATTCTCTCCATCCATGAAAACATCATGACCAGTGGGATCTTTGGGGTCTGGGAAAGACTGCCCGTTATCAAACTCCAAGTCTTCCTGTAGAAATAAATAGAAAGAATATACACATCCATTTGTTTTATTTATTTTTACACTTCTCAAAAACACGTACAGAGAATGACTTCCACATGATTGGGAAAATGTTTTAAAATCTGCTACAACCGTTAATGATCTTAAATGTGAACATTGTGACAAAAAAAAGCTGATTTACAGTGCATCCGGAAAGTATTCACAGCGCTTCAACTTTTCCTCAAAATTCTACAAATACCCCATAATGACAACGTGAAAAGTTTGTTTGAAATCTTTGCAAATTTGTTAAAAATAGAAAAAGAATTAAAAAAAAAATGTACATAAGTATTCACAGCCTTTGCTCAATACTTTGTTGAAGCACCTTTGGCACCAATTACAGCCTCAAGTCTTTTTGTGTATGATGCTACAAGCTTGGCACAGCTATTTTTGGGCAGTTTCTCCCATTCTTCTTTGCAGGACCTCTCAAGCTCCATCAGTTTGGATGGGGTACGTCGGTGCACAGCCATTATCAGATCACTCCAGAGATGTTCAATCGGGTTCAAGTCTGGGCTCTGGCTGGGCCACTCAAGGACATTCCCAGAGTTGTCCTGTAGCTGTTATCTTGGCTGTGTGCTTAGGGTCGTTGTCCTGTTGGAAGATGAACCTTCGCCCCAGTCTAGGTCCAGAGCGATCTGGAGCAGGTTTTCATCAAGGATGTCTCTGTACATTGCTGTATTCATCTTTCCCTCGATCCTGACTAGTCTCCCAGTTCCTGCCGCTGAAAAACATCCGCACAGCATGATGCTGCCACCACCATGCTTCACTGTAGGGATGGGAGTGGCCAGGTGATGAGCGGTGCCTGGTTTCCTCCAGACATGACGCTTGCCATTCAGGCCAAAGAGTTCAATCTTTGTTTCATCAGACCAGAGAATTGTGATCTCAAGGATGATCAGTGGAAACAGGATGCACCTGAGCTCAATTTTGAGTGTCATGGCAAAGGCTGTGAATACTTATGTGATTTTTTTATTTTTAATACATTTACAAAGATTTATGTTACGTTCCTATTAATCTAGGGGTATCGAAGGGACATCAACATAAACCAGAACAGAACCAACTAGAACAACCTTATCTAAATAAACAGAAATAAGCTTAAGCAGACCACCAACAAGGCTTGAAGTGCAAGAAGGCTTTACTGGGAATATTTAAATGTATTTACATACATATGATCAAACAAAAGAAAACAATTAATTTAATCCATTAAATTCAATAAGGCTCTAACATAACAAAATGTGGAAAAAGTGAAGCGCTGTGAATACTTTCCGGATGCACTGTATATCAAAATATAGGATCTGTGCATTAGGCTTTGCAGTGTAAATGCAGCCAAATAGACCTGTCATTGTCTATGCCAAGAATATGCCATTTTTGGTATCATGACATGCTGACTACAATGTATATTTAAAGGTAGATCTTACTATAATAGCATTATGAAAAATGAGATCTTAAGCAATAGAAGTGTGAGCATCCCTTGACTACAACAATGACCCAATGGTATTTAAAGATGTTCCAGGGGGAAATAATGGTGCTGTGGGGGTATGTCAAAAAAAGTTGGGAAACACTAGTCTACATTTAAGGCCAATATATACTTCTGCGTCAAACCTACATCATAGGCTACATGTAGCTACGGAGGTTAGCCTGATGTGCACCTCTTTAAAGATGCAACAGTATGTGACATCTACACCGACCTCAACAGTTGCAATTGGTCCACTTTAAAGCCGAGACTGTCCCCTAGGATGATAAAAGATATTTGGGGTAGCGTCGCATTTTTAATGAATTAATAAGCTTTTTTCAGCAAGTGTCAAAAGAATGCAAAAAAAAAGATATATATTTATGATATAATCGAGTCGAGAGCAAACGTACAGTATATTCCGGATTTATTTTCTCTCTGCATAGCAGACAACGTTTCTAGGGTAATAAATAAAACATACCTAAACCTCAACATATTTGCATTCTTGATGAACTCGTTATTAATGCTACAATAATTTAATAAATGCTTTTGAATCCATGAATTACATTGTTTTTGTTAATTTATAAAATGTATAATCATTTCAGAAATGAAGCCATTTTCTGAATATATTAGCACTTGACTGTGTACTCACAGAATGACACATCAACACAGAACTACAAATGCAACCCAGGTTTGACACAGAAATATAAATCAGTCTTTAGTCATATTCTGTTTAAACGAAGGAACACTCTTTTCCTGCTATTCTCTTCTGCTCGCTCTTACCATTGATTACACTACATTTTAGTCAAATTATACATTTTATTTATGTCCTCAACAACAGCAGACAAGAGGTTGAAGGTTAAATTAGTAAAAATATGCAGGTGAGTTTAAAATACTGCGCTGCATTCACCTTTCAGGTTAGATCATATATTTAGCTCCGTTTTAAGGGCTCTAAACTATTCTCTTACTCCAAAAATACATACTTGACATATTACATACTGTATGTAACACAATACCAGCCTGTAATCTTATAGGTCTCAAAATTAACTTACTATGGAAACATGCAGGTAGTCCTACAAATAAATATTCTGTTACAGTGGATTTACAAAATTATGCCTTTATATTATGCATATATTCACTTATTTGTATTTGTATCACTAAGTCTTCATAAAATCAAGTAAGCGCGGCACAATGGCGCACCAAAGCATGAGCACAAAAAAGGTCTCTATGATGTCAGTTGGGGGCATGCATAAGACTATTTTCATGTCAATTTCTGTCTTTAAAATCATGTTTTATTCCTTACTTTTGAAACTGAATCAAATCCATGGAATAAGTATCAGATCTGATCATACGTTGTGTGTCTTATAAATGAAAGGAACAACATGAAAATTCTTCACAACTCATTTTGTGTTCCACAGAAGCAAGGGTGCAAGTTCTAGATGACATGTGTGAATAAATGAGATTTCATATCTGACAGAGGGAATAGTTCACCCAAAAAAGATCTTCAAAATCTTCAAACATCTTCTATCAACTTATTATAAAAGTGATTATTACACAGTTCTCTGGAATACTCTTGATTGTTCAATGACGCCATCTAGCTGTCTGATATTTCTCAGTAACATCCGCACATCCACGTATCAGACCGCACATCCGGGTATTGCGAGCCATCATACCTGCTCCTCGGATCACTATGCGATCTCTAAAAGTAAGCTCATAAAATAATTTAAACTCAAATCAATGTTTCATGTGTATTTATTTATCTGGCAAGTCGTCTTATAATAAGAAACATAATTAGCAGTCAGACGATCATTAATTACAAAATAAACACCAGCAGAACTCAGAGGTGGATTTCAGCTGTTAAGCGATTATTATGTAATTTCAGCGCAAATCAATATTTTATGTCCATGTATTTATTTGGCAAGTAGTACTCTAATAGGCTAGACAATGAGGAGTGAGACAGTTGTTATCGCAAAATAAACACCTTCAGGTTGATACAAGACCCCCCGTCGGGGTCCTTATCCATTATCCCTTACATAGTGGACTCTCCATGCTGTCAAGCTCCAAAAAAGGTAAAAAAAGAAACACCATAAAACCACAGATAAAGTAGTTGATACAACTTGTGCACTATTTTCCAAGTCTTCTGAAATCACACATTCACTTCTTGTGATGAACAGACCAAAATTCAAGGTGCAATTCACCTTCAAATGAAATCCAGTCAAATCATATATCAACTCCTAAACAGCACACAATTTAAATATGGTGGCACATCAATAACATCTAACCTCATCAACCAATAAGATTTTATGTTATTGAAGTGTCGCCTCATTGGATTTGTACTCCATGGAAGGAAGTTATAAGGGTGTGGAATAATGACAAAATTTTCATTTCTGGGTGAACAATTCCTTTAATTCTACTTTGCAACACAGCATAAGAAGAAATAATGCAAGGTGGTAAAAAGGACTATCATTTATGTAGTATACTGAAGTTCATACCTGCAAGCTGCGTGGGGTGAAATGTTTGGGCTTCCTGCTTTTCTGTGGGTGGAGACCATGGGCCTGGGCCAACTCCTCCTCTACGTCCTGTTGCCGTTTGGCTAATGCTGGATCGGAGCAGCCAGGAAACAACCAGTCATCCTCAATCAGTTTTGTGCCACAAGATAGTGGGAATGGATCAAATACATTTAGAGCAATGGAGTACAGGGTACAATATCAGCGTGGAAGAGAGAGAGCGGGAGGGAGGGCGGGAGGGAGGGAGAGAGAGAGAGAGAGAGAGAGAGAGAGAATGAGAGGTAATTCTAGTGCAGATCAGAAAAAGTGGTGAACGGGGTGCGGGAAGCAGCAGTAAGGAGCACACATTGCAAACTTGTTTTTCAAGTTAACAGTATGATTGTGGACTAAAATACTTGCAATTCACACAAAGCCATGCACACTTGCTCCAGTTCAGAATGTCCCACAATCCACTGCAGGGTTTCATTTCAACCTCATTTTCAGGTTGACAGCACTATCAAATTGCCTTACCAATTAGAAAGCGAGCAAGTTTAGATCCTACGGTTAAGGAGAAGGTTCGATTTTGTTCATGTGACGTGTGCCACAATATTTTTTTTGGCTCAGATTGTTCTATGGGAGTTTAGAAAGCACAAAATCAACTCAACGATTTTGTGCCACTGCACAGGAAAACGGAATCAGTCCCATCTGTTTTGTGTTCAGGAAAAAGGTTTAAACATGCAGTGAAAGGAAAGCATCAGGATTACAGTGATCAATGATCAGAAATAAACAGATTCCCATTGATAATGGAGAGAACAATCATGAAACAGAAAATACAAATCTCAAGTTCACCAGCCAGGATTAGTTCCCCCAAAACTTTACTCCCTTGCATGTTGCTCCAAACCTGTATGAATTTCTTTCTTTTGTTGAACATAATTAAAATGTACAATGCAAGCATATAGAGAGCCACAGCTTTCAAATCAATTTGTTTTTCGAATTTTGGCCACTAAGATTAGTCACGAGACGCGCAAGAATCGATGCTATTTGGCATCAATGCTAGCTACAATTAGGGCTACACGATAATGAAAAAAAATCATAATTGTCAATTTTTCCCTTGATGTTGTTCTTAATTATTAATAAAAAAATATTAGAGCAGTCAGAATTGACACGTTAACACATGTGGTTAATTAAAAGTTTAACATGCTAATTTTTCTTACACGATTAACGCATTTACCATTAATGTAGCATAAACCAGCACACACACACTTATAGGGGAGGCGGGACATTTGTAATGAGTCTGTCCGGAGTCAATACAGAGACACCACCAGCGCTTCTCTGTCCATGACAAAATGATGGAGAAAGGACCTCTTAATGCTATTGATGTACAAAACAAGCCCAGATGGGATTTGTGAGAAATCAAGTATTTTTCAGGCTATGTAAGGTAGATTTGAATTACCACAGAAGCACAGCAAGTCTTAACTATCACCAAAACACAGAATGATTTGTTTTTGTCTGCAAGCATTTTTCAAGTGGAGTTCAAAGCGGCAGTGGCATTGCCGCCCTGCCGCGAATTACAAAAGCAGCTTCACGATTGATGTAGGAAAGTGGATAACTACAGTCTACTGGCAGACTAATATTGTGGAGGATGAGAGTTTAAGGATTTAATGCCCATTGCAATGAATACTAAACCAATGGGGACTAAAGCCACTATTACACAGCAAAGCTGTCACAGAAGCTGCATCTGAAGAGTAATTTACTGTAGGTGTATTTTCACCGAGCAGGAATAAATGCACATAAATGTACACAGCAGTTGCAAATGCATAAATAATGTTATGAATTTTAAATGTAAAATTATAAATCTAGAAAAATTAAATGAATAAATATATGAGTGAAAACTGAACCTATGAGGACTAATTCTTTCAATACATCAATCTCCCACTTAGACTATGGTAAATGTTTAATGTTGCTTGAATTGGTGCTATTTCAGTGCATTTCTATCTTCATACGGTGGAAGGCTTTGTATGGAAAATGTTAATAAAGGCATTACATTGTTCTATATTATTTTGTTTTCTTTGCTAATATGGAAATAAATGCATTTTGACAGGAAAAGAAGTATATATGGTGTCAAATTTCAGCATTTTCGAAATCTGCGATTAATCGTGATTAATTACAAAACATTTTGATTAATCATGATTCAAAAAATATAATCGACTGTAATTAATAATTGCAACATTATTAAAATGTAATGTTAGCTAATATAATTTACATAAAAATGTGTTTATGGCAACTGCATACCATATTCTTTTTTTAGGATACACATCCAAAAAAAGCGGAGAACTTTGTTCATGTGAAACATAAAAAATGCATCATATTGCGCATTGTGTGTTAAAGCTCTTTACAACGACAGAGCCCATTTTATAAAAATCCAACTTGTTTTTCTGAATAATAACATGTAAAATGTTTATATATGTGCTTTACCCTCATGCCATTTGTATTGGTTTCTGTGAAAGCTCTGGGTGATAGCAAATGTTTTTTACTGTTCTTTAAAAAAAATAAAAATTATTTCCCCCCTGTATTTATTAATGCATATTATTTAATTTTTTTGTCCCAAAAGAAAAGTATAGTTAGCTTTCTCACAGGTGTCATACTTATTTTTAAGATTAAAATGTTTAATCTCAATTTGTGTGGATTAGAGTACTCGACTGCGAAATTAGACGAAAATGCCCATCCCTAGCAAACTTAACAAAATCTGCACAGAAAATGTCAAAAAGTCAGATTTGGGCTATACTAATCAAAACAGTCCGATTCATCAATGCAATGAACATGTCTCTGAAAAACACACTGTAAATAAAACATTTTAACGTGATGGAGTACATCTAATGGCATTTTGTAATTGACACTTTTCTTGCTTAATTAATTGCAGCAGCCTTGATTGTAATATTTTTTAGCAATTGTGCAGCCCTAGCTATGGCGGAAGATAACATTTTGGTCTGTTCTTCACACAAAACTATTGTAAATATTACAGGAGATGGGTCATGTAGACTACATTTATGGTGCCTGTACGGTGCTTTATAATCATTTTGCAGTTTGACAGCCTCTGGTCACTGTATGCTTTCATTGCATGGAAAAAGAACAGCGTAAACATTTACCTAATCTTGTTCTTTTGTGTTGCATGGAAGAAAAACGGTCATATGGGATGACATGAGGATGAGTAAATTATGGCAAGTTTTATTTTTGGGTGCATTATCCCCATTATCCAGAATTAAAAAGAAAAACAGTAGTTTGACATGCAAGTACAAGAAAATGATGCTGAAACCATTAAATACACCAGTTGCCAATTCACTGAACGAGAGCTTCATTAGAGTTGTCATTAGAGGCATTTTAATGAGACATGGGCAGATAAAATTTATTTGAGCAGAGGTCGGCAAACATTTTCACATTAAGTCTTTAATTTTTTTTTTATTAAATCTTTTTTGTCTTTTTCAATAAAAATATCTACAGTTGAATCAGAAGTTTACATACACCTTAGCCAAATACATTTAAACTACATTTAAACAATTCCTGACATTTAATCATAGAAATCATTCCCTATCATTGGTCAGTTAGGATCACTACTATATTTTAAGAATGTGAAATATCAGAATAATAGTAGAGAGAATGATTTATTTCAGCTTTTATTTCTTTCGTCAGAAGTTTACATACACTTTGTTAGTATTTGGTAGCATTACCTTTAAATTGTTTCATTTAAGTCAAACATTTTGGGTATCCTTCCACAAGCTTCTTACAATAAGTTGCTGGAATTTTGGCTCATTCGTCCAGACAGAACTGGTGTAACTGGTTTTAGGCCACCTTGCTCACACAAATTATTTTCAGTTCTGCCCACAATTTTCTATCAGATTGAGGTCAGTTCTATGTGATGGCCACTCCAGTAACTTGACTTTGTTGTCCTTAAGCCATTTTGCCACAACTTTGGAGGTATGCTTGGGGTCATTGTCCATTTGGAAGACCAATTTCGATCGAGCTTTAACTTCCTGGCTGATGTCTTGAGATGTTGCTTCAATATATCCACATAATTTTCCTTCCTCATGATGCCATCTATTTTGTGAAGTGCACCAGTCCCTCCTTCAGCAAAACACCCCCACAGCATGATGCTGCCACCCCCATACTTCACGGTTGGGAGTGTGTTCTTTGGCTTGTAAGCCTCACCTTTTTTTCTCCAAACATAACGATGGTCATTATGGCCATATAGTTACATTTTTATTTCATCAGACCAGAGGACATTTCGCCAAAAAGTAAGCTCTTTGTCCCCATGTGCACTTGCAAACTGTAGTCTGGCTTTTTTATGGTGGTTTTGGAGCAGTGGCTTCTTCCTTACTGAGCAGCCTTTCAGGTTATGTCGATATAGGACTTGTTTTACTGTGGATATAGATACTTGTCTACCTGTTTCCTCCAGCATCTTCACAAGGTCCTTTGCTGTTCTTCTGGGAATCATTTGCACTTTTTGCATAAAACTGCATTCATCTCTAGGAGACAGAATGCATCTCCTTCCTGAGCGGTATGATGGCTGCGTCCCATGGTGTATATACTTGTGTACCATTTTTTGTACAGATGAATGTGCTACCTTCTGGCATTTGAAAATTCAAAGGTAGACCTTAAAATACATCTACAGATACACCTCCAATTCAGTACACCTCCAATCAGAAGCTAATTGTCTAAAGGCATGACATAATTTTCTGGAAATTTCCAAGCTCCTTAAAGGCACAGTGACCCACTGGAATTGTTATATAGTCAATTAAAACTGAAACACTCTGTTTGTTAACAATTGCTGGAAAAAGTATGTGTCATGCATTTTTTCTTGTTTTATTAGATATTTTTACTGGTAAATAAGCCAAAATTACTTGTTCTTGTTAATCACTGTGCCATATAACTCCCTAAACGGCAAAATCTCCCTCAAATTTAAAAAAAATTCTTGTGCTAACATCCTTTCCCTTTTTGAGAGCAAAAAAAATCAACAACAGATACAGATCAAATTGTGACACTGTTTCAGCAATACTGTGAGATTAAGAAAGACAGCAGTACACAACTGTGCATCGCTAACTGTACTGTGCCAATGTGACTCTCTGGATAGCATTCCATATTTGTGTGATCCAATGAAATGGCAAGAAAACTGCAAATAAAATAAATGTTGCTCTTTTTCTTTATGTCATACAAATGATTATCCTTCCACATGCCTGAGGTTGCCGACCCTTGCAATGGAGTAAAATGTGTTTAGATTCTATTAGAAAAAACATTCAGAGGAAAATGACACTGACATTTCTCATGTATTCTGGTTTCATCATCATTTTATCCTGTTAGCATCACTAGGCCGGTGAAAACTTCAATCTGTTACTATCATGCATTCACAGAGGTGAAAAGGTTGGACATTAAAAATACTGACACAACAGATACATGCAGAGAGTTAATACTGCAGGTCTGTTGTTACAAGTCTTGTCCAGGGAATTGGAAGAGGAGGAAACATTATGATTAAACAGAAAGAGACCACAGATGAAGAAGAGGATGCAATGTGCTGCCTCATCTGTACTGCCAGAGTTTCCTCAGGAGGAGATGAAGAGCTGTGGGGAAACTACAGGCAGTACAGATGGAGGCAGACACTGGAGGGAATGGAACCTGCATGCACAAAACTGATGGGAAACTGTTCTCAGTAGCTGCACCCATCACATGGAGCAGGAGCAGAGGAGGAGTTGGGGATGAGGAGGGGCTCGGGACCGATTGGTGGGAGAGAAGTGTTATAAAACAAAAGCAATCAAAAAAGAAACCAAACATTTGTGCAAAATGGAAAGCCAAGTTGCTTTTACATGGACCTGTCTTGTGGTATTAAAGAGACAATTCACTAATTCTGTCCTCATTTACCCTAAATTTACCTTTTTCACCCTTAAGTGGTTCCAAACGCATCTGACTTTCTTTCTTTGATAGAATGCAAAAGGAGATATGAGGTAGAATGACAGCCTCAGTCAATATTCACTTTCATTGTATGGAATAAGTATGCAATGAAAGACTAAAGGCCCCTTTTGTGTTCCACGGAAGAAATAAAGTCATACGGGTAAAGAACAACATGAGAGTGAGCAAATGATAACAGAATTTTATATTTTGGGTGAACTATCAAGTCTACTTATGTCATAATTCCAATAACTAGAGAAGCACCTATATGGCTCTTTAAACTTGTACTCAATGTCTGTATAATTTAATTTCCCAGAGAATACATTTAAATAAGTGAAAGTCAGACCAAATGTTCAAAAGTAGTTTAACATTATTCGTAATTCATAACAAGAGAAAAAAAAACAACCTGAAGATGTTTGCATATATGAAGAAAATGTCATGCTTCCAAGTTAATAAAAGTTGTGCCCACAACGTGCCAGGACATTACAGGTCTGCTGCTGTGACTTTATAGCTAGATTCTTCTGTTTGAAATATTTGTGAATGTAAAGTATTTAAAAGTGTCATCCTTACCCTCTCTCTCCTCTTCGATTTGGCTCATTCTGAAGGACATGGCATGCTTCTCGTGACCCTGATCCCGAACCCCCTCTGACTCCATCACCATGGTAACCATATCCTGCCACTCCATCACCTGACTCTGGAAATCATCCATGCTGCCGGTCTCACTTGCCTGCCATTGGAAATACACAGATATTGTATTCATAATCAAATTCATTTCACATGACATCAGTTGGTCTAGTGAAATAATATAGTTCACTTTTGAAGTGCCATTTGACCATCATTTGTGCAGTCACAAATGTACATCATGTACTGGTAGTTAGAATAGCAAGAGGAAGGGAGCAGTGCACGATGTCTGTGTTGCTGATCGGAACATGCACAGTATGCATGATGCAATTTTTGTCATTAGCACAGTCCACACTACACAGCCCAGATTTTGGAGTCATGATTGAAGTGTACAGCCAGCATCATGGCCTTTCCTTTCAGTCACTTGCGAGAAGCTGACAAAATGTGTCAAAAGCAGCAACAGATCCTGAGAGAAGGGAACTTGCTGCTAAACCAGTTATTCTGTATTATACTTAAAGATAGATATTATGTATATAAAAAGATGCATAATGATGAATTGTTTAATATGCATATGTAATAATTGAATGAATGTTTTTTTAAAGTGCATGCTCTATTCTTGGAAGCACATTTAATTTAACCTGTCCTCAGGAAAAGGTCCAAATGTTAAACTGCCTAACAAAGTGTTTAAAAATGCAACAAATTCATAAATATCAAATGAAAGGTAGGGATCTGTAAGACATCAAACTATATATTGAAATTATATTTTCCCTAAACAAACTGCCTATAACATTTGTGTCCTCACTTTGCGTCAACTCCATCAGATCTTTTAATAATCCTGAATAAATCAGACAATGTCACAGTCAGCTAAAACTCTGAGCATCCCTTTGCCATTTCCTGCTCATGGTGGATGTAACAGTAGGACACGTGGTCTGGTAAGTTTGATATTTTAAACACACAATGTTTAAGTCTCTATGGTCACAGCTTCAACATGTCAACTCCGTCATTCCCATTATAATGATTTCTGTTAGAAATGTGGGATCATTTTGCCATTTTAGTTTAGGTTATAGAGTCAGCTTTAACAGAGAAAAAAAACATAATGGCTCCAGTGTTAACATGGAAAATATTCAATATTGTCAACAGAACAGTGTGAAAACAGAAAAAAAAAAAACAGAATATATTTTATTACTTAACTCCTTTACTGAACACCATCATTAGATAATTAAAGACTTTACACTCTTGTTGGATGGATCAAATTAAAATAACATGCTTTTTAGTATGTCTGATGGAGCGGACAATAATGACAGAGTTATGAAGTGAATAAATGTCAGTTTTTAGAAAAACACGCTATAATAAAAACCTGTTCCCTTACGTGGTTCATTAGCCGAGACCTTATAATAGTCTACAAATATATCCACTTCAAATGAATTTAGTATTAAGAAAGAAGTAAAAAAAATAAGAAAAGATTTTAAATATGATTTGTTCCTTCTCAAGAATCAGTGATTACACAGAGAACATACCTGACTGAGGCATTTATGATCAAGCAGATTCTATATTGCAAGTAAGCAGCATGACATGGCAAACCTAGATGGCTCTAACGTTGTGTGCTTGCACAGTAGACATTTCACCCAGCGATCCATCATTAACAGAAGCATTACAAATATCCATGAGTGCACTTTCTTTACAGTGTGAATAGTGAGACTCCACTCAAGCACGCCCACACTAAACTCAAGTGTTGAAAGAGCATTTGTGTAAGGTCAACAATAAGGTCAAGAGAAACATGTGGATTATGTAAGACAGAAAGGGTACATCGATCAGCTGATGCTTTTTTGTGCCATGTTCTCCTAATCTTTGGTTTTGCATACTTCCATTTTGCTCCGTAATATATACATATATATACACACACACACACACACACACACACACACCATGTATCTAGAGATGTCCCGATCGATCAGTAGCCGTTCAAAATCGGCCGATATTCCTCTTAAATCTGTGATCTGCCGATCGTGCCTAGATTTAGGGTCGATCTTTTTTGCAGCATGCAGGCAATCACACAAACGCTGCTCCTCTAATGAATGAGTGCTTTCTCAACCCTTAAAGCATGACAGAATGGCCTATGGATGGTGAGTTGTTGGCAATTCTAAGCATTCATGAATTTAACATTTCAGACATGATGTAATTGAGAGGAATATGCCGGCTTGTTTTTAAAAATATGTAAGAATTACATGTGTATGAATATTAATTTGCCCATTTTCTAGAGTCGTTACGGTAGTTATTCTGACTGGTTGCACAATGAACAGGAAGCGGATTAAAAACAAATGAAACAACAAAGAAACATGCAAATACATGATACGTGAGTTGTGACAATCAGATGTTGTGTTGAGTGACAGAGACTGTTTGAGCAATCATGAGTGCTTTTAGCTTTACTCTCTTCAACATGAGCGCTCTCTGTGTCAAAGACGTCAATATCTCATCATCAGTCACTCAAAATAAGCTATTACACCATTATAAGTAAAAGTTGATTTTATATGTGAGTTTAATAAAAAGTTAAATGCATTAAGCTGAAAACATTTTTTAGTTACTTTGTTTACTTAGTTATTTTTATAAACAACCAAAAAACAAAAAAAACAGTCTGCAGCTCTATTACCCAGGCAAATACAAATATCGGATCAGGATCATGGGCCAAAAAAGCTGATCGGGACATCCCTACCTGTATCCCATCAGTTCAGCACAGATACATGTACTGTTGCAGCCCTACCCACTTCACTTTGCGTCATGCCATGGAATACCCCTTCCTGTGATAAAATTACTGTTCGCATGGTTGTGTGGTTTATTGCTTTATAATACAGTCGGAAAAGAAAATGTCATTGACCTGTGATGCTGCTCTCTTGGTCACCTGCTCCAGGTCGGCCTGCATCTTCCTCTGCTGCTCCTCATACTCCACAAGCTGCTTTTGCAGTTCATCTATCAACAGACAAACAAAATCTTAACATTTGACACTATGCAAATAAATGACATTTCAAACTAACTGGCTTCTTTTTTATTGACCATTTTTAGCCTTCATCTCTTCATACAGTTCCAGTTTGCAAAACATTTCTTCTCGCTCCTCTTCCAGTTCTGTAACACGACTGCGTAGGGACATGATGTCAGGGGACATATTGGTACAAATCCCAGACTAAATTCAAACACAGAGAAAGTTTATTAGCCAAATAATCACCTCTGCAAACCTGAGGAAAAATAATTCTTGCCATGATACTTTCACTTGCCTGAACTTTCCTAAACTCCTCCTCGAGCTGCCTGATACGAGCCTTGGACCATGCTTTCATCTTTAAGAACTTAGCTTCTGCTTTACTGGCCTCGTCTGCTTTCAGTTTTGCATGGGCTAAATCGAACAGAGGGACAGATTGACAAGAAACATAAAAACACAGCATACAATGCTGCAAAAGTAGAAGTGATTTTTCCATCTCTAATAGAAAATACTCACGTGCCAAATCAATAGACACGCTTCTATTAAAATGTAGAGTCAGCCCGGTTGTGTAACCGTGGTTATCAATGCTAAAGGTCATTTTTTCAATTCAGTTCGATGCCACTATTGGGGCAATGGTACACCCTGTGGCCTTAAAAGAACAGTTCCAAACCAATATGATTTCTTATGTGAAACATAAAAGTTCATTTTTAATATTTAATATTGTGGCCCATCCATTCAACACATTGACAGTGGATGGCAGTGACTCACTTTAAAGCTTAAAAATGGCACAAAGTATCCCAAAGGTAGTCCTGGCTCACACAAGAACTTGAGTTGTTTTTAGTACTAAATAAATACATATCGTCATGTATAATAAATTAATAATAAATATTCGCACATAAACATTAGGGATGAGTAATCAACTAATGAAGTTCTTGTTCTGTACCAGCTAGCTAATTTTGCACATTTGCCTGCTGCAGGCACTTTCCCTGAATCTTGCAGTTACTACTGATTCCACTGGGGGATGCTGTGGATGTGCATGTCATCGAGGTGTTGGATGACAGAAGGAGATATCATGGCGTCTACGCTTTCAAACAAAGCCAAGAGTGGCAATACTAATATTTTGATTCTCACTGAATTCTACTCTATTGGTATTCGGTTTTAGTTGGAGTTATGCAACTAAAACTCAGAAGCTTATCAGACCAGTATGTGTGGATCTGTGTTAAATCTCTGAACAGCGCAGGGGCACATTTAATAAAAAGCCAAATTTCACCACTTGTTTTTCTGAATTATACCATGATAAATGATAAAAATGTGAATGTGCCTTTATGTAGACTCAGAGTTTATATAAGTTCATTACTCCCAAGCCATCAGTACTGGTTTTAATGTATTTGTGAAGAAATCTCACATACACTGGCAGCCAAAATTTTGAAATAATATACAGATTATTCCTTCTGTTTCAGAAGGAAATTGGTAGTTTAATTCCCCAAAGTGCCATTCAAATGATCACAAAGTATAATCAGGACATTACTGATGTAAAAAACAGCACCATCACTATTTGAAAAAAGTCATTTGATCAAATCAAGACAGGCCCCGCTTTACTCCTGTACACATGCGGCTCAGTCAGTAAGCAGCTTTCTCCACAGCTATGTAATGTCCACGCAACATTTGTGCAAATAACAAACATGGCACCCGAGGAAGTTAATTTACAAATTAATTTTTGCTGTGTTTATTTCCTTAGATTTCTATAGAGGCCTGCAGGGGAATTGCACTGCAATAGTTGGGTTACCCTCTTTCATAAAAATCCGGGAAGTATGAGCGCATATATGCGAACGTGAGGGATAGCCGATATTTTACACTGGTGTATATAAATGGTTATAGTTTATTGTGTATGTGGTTTTCCCACTGTACCCCCTGAAATGCCGAATTCTTTCCACTGAATTGACTTGTTGTTGGGCTCCATTCTATGACGATGGTTACCCGGTCTGCTCCATGTACATGCGCACTTCTCAAAAAGCTGTAACAACACAGCTTATGTACTTAAAAGACCACAATGAGCTGCGTTCTCTGGGAGAACCCCAGGTGTGTTAAATCGCTCTTAATCTCCTCCTCATGAAAAAGATATACAATTATTCTTACAACAGCCACACCCTGCTCTGTGTCTACCATCCAGAAAGACACTAACAGAATATGCAACATAAAGGTTCTGGGTCTCTCTCCTTGAGAGATAGCAGCAGATAGATCCAATGCTCTGATTCTCCAGTCGTGAGGTAGGAAACAGCAACAGATCGACCAAGAACCAAGTCTCACTCCAAGACGCAACAGCACCGGCCCCATACTGGGGAGATATCTACAGAAACACTAGCGACAAGGTTAAAATCTGTGTGTTCCAGATTGTTAAGGAATCTGTGCACAGACATTAGGGTTTAATCTGCATGTTCCAGATTACAAGGTCCCTCTCTGTGCTTTCAGGAGATCAGTATTCTTCAACACTAATAGTTTACAGAGAAACAGCAGTTTATCTTTCCATAAGATAACAATACTCTGCCATGGCTACATCCAACTCAACCACTTGCCTCTTTCCATCCTATGCACTCTTTCTTATCCATTTGTAGAACATTTTAGCATAGTAGTACCATTTAATAGTCGTTTGTTTTTCTTGCTTGTCTTTTTGTAAATAAAAGTCATTTCATTACATCTGTGTCTTTCTTGTGTTGATTACACAGGCTCGAAAGGATAGGCTGAATATCCCAAATCCTTCAGATTATTAATGACCAACTCCCTACAAATTTACTGAATGGTCCATTCAGATCATTCTTATACTGTTAGGTGAAATTCCTTATCTGACATTCATAAACACACACATAGCGTGATGTCATTGACTACCTTCCAGCTCTGTGATTCTTTGAGCTGTGATGCAGGTGGATGGGTTTGCAGGATGATCTGAGTGTTCTGCAGTTGATCGCTGCAGGGTCTCCAGCTGTATGCGCAGCGCCTGCTCTTTCTCTGACATCTCACTGTTGTGTTTCTCAGCAGCCCTGTGCAGCTCAGCCTCATGTTTCTCCATCAGATCTCTAAGCCGAGCCCGAGCGATGTGCCGCTCTGCCTCCAGCTTTGACTGAAGGTTCTCTCTCTCTCTCTGCAAGTGTTGCATTTGCTCTGTTAACTCCTACCAAACAAACAGAGAGAAGACTGACATTCAGAACACATCACATCAGAAAACTGTGAGCACCACACCTTTAAGAGTTTAAACTTTATCAAAAATTATTCAACAGACAAGTTGTTAGAATGAAAAACTAGATGATTCCTTTTGACCAAAAATTATGTTTTGCCCATGCTTTACTTCCATTAAAAAGAGACACTCAGTAGGGTGTTTACACTTTAGTCCTCTTTTAAGACCCATTCTATAAATTATTATTATTATATTCCAATACAAATATACAATAGTAACATTTTTCTGTAATAATTACGGCTGTTAATGGATTACAAATTTTAATAAATACATTTTATAAAATGAATCACAATTAACAATTTGCTGAGAAAGTCAAATAAAGGTAACTCCTACAAACAATGTATAACTCAAATATTTATACATATAATATGAAGGACCTATAATTAATATATCATATGGATTGAAATTCATTTTTGTTGAAAAAGCATTGATTAGACAAAATAAGACTTCAACATATTTTGTTTTATTCTCATATCATTGAACAAATCTACAGTCAACAGCAACCTGTTTTGCACAGAGTTCATCAATGTGTCCAGTTCACACAGGACCCGTTCTTGCATTCCATCTGTGCTATTTTGAATAAGACGGACACGTTTGGAGCATCTTACTTGTATTCAGCACCATAAATGGTGCATTTTTAGGATGTTGCAGTAGTGGAAACTTTGAAAATCTCTTCTTAAGATTCCTGTATTCTGTTGTGCTTCCTCAGTGAGCAGATCTCATTCTCTGGCTGCGCTGCTTGTGAGGATTGTTGAGGCACACAGTACCATTGATGCAAAAAACAGATGTACTTCAAGATTGAATTGCTCATATGGTAGGAAAATCTGTACTTTTATTACAGAATGTACGTACCTGTCAAGATTAATTAAATTATTAGAATGTTATTTTTTCTATAATTAAATCACACGTATTAAATGGACAGACCTCTAAATAATTTAGCACGCAACATCGCTATACAGTCTGAAACCTTTATTTTGGCAGAAGCCTAATCGTTTTTTTCATCAAGCCTTATTTTGACATCAGTTTTGTGCTGCTCCTTCCGTACAATGTGAAAAATAAGCAGCATTGGCTGTTTTATATTGCGTTTGTTCACGTAGTTACAACCAGAAATGCAACAAAAGCTATGCATGTTGACAACTTATAAACAGTGCTTTTTCCCTCAATATTCATCTGTGAGTGAAACAACATTTGTTGCATTCAACTCGAGACCATTCCAATCTGTATGATATTTTGACCATATGTTTGACAGTATTGTGTATAGTAAATGATCAGATTTACGAAGTTACAAAAACTTCTAAAAACACTTGTAATTTATCAGAAAGTTAAAGCTGAAGTATATCATTTCTGCGACACTAGTGCCACCAAATGGAATTGTAAAAATAAACTTTGTTTTCAAAACAGCTTTCCGAATACCCCCCTCTATCGTTGGTCAAACAAAAAGATAGTCCCGCCCACACCTCACACCATTGGTTGAGTCAATGTCACAATTAGTATAGACGGGTCACTCAAAACAAACAGAGGATATTCATAGTGCCATAAAGTGTTTACAGTCTTCGAGAAGATGAACCTTTGAATTGTTAAATAGTTGTCTCTGCATATTAAGGTTGGATTGGAGAAAGTATTTTAACACAGAAGTTTTCATGATTGCATTAGCATAATGTTTACGAATGCTGTCTGCCTTTGAGACTGACAGAGAATTTAATACTGTCAGTGATGTGTGTTTCCACCTTTATCTGCTGGTCTCTACCATCCACCTCCACCTGCAGGACATCAATCACTTGTGTTTTACCCAGAAGAACTTCCTCCTTCTCATGAAGTTTCTGTTTGAGAGCAGTCAGGAGCTGAGAAGGAAAAAGGATTGTTCAGTTTGTGTAGAACAAAACAGCTGGATATCTTCTAGAGATGTGTGATTTACCTGCTCGAGGTCAGCGCTAGCGTCTGACTTTGCTACAAGCTTGAATAGCTCCTGTTCGTGTGCCTGCCTGATCTCCATTACTGTGTTGTCTTTTTGTAAAATGATATCTTTGAATGTTTGGATCTAGAAAACACAACAAAATTCTGCTTAAGACTGACCATCAAGAGATAAAAATACAAATAAATCAGTGGCATTTTAAAAAGACAAAAACGCTGTTTACGTTGGACTTGTACATGTTCTCCTTTTCCTCAAACTGGGTTTTCTCAGACATTAGGAGCTCCCGGAGGCTGTCCACCTGCTCCTGGAGTAGGCTGCACCTTTCCTCCCCATCACCAACTTTCTTTGTTAGGCTCTGCACCATTAACTTCAGCTCATTCACAGACCCTTCCTGTTTTAAAAATGCACTATTTGTAGGGGATTCAAACATGCCATGCCATGCCATGAGTGACATTCATTAGGATCTATCTAGTTCTTTACATTGCTTTGTTGTGGAACTGGCTGTTCCCCAGATAAAGCCATCTGCAAGTGCACAATGTAGGCTTCCTTCTCAGTAAGAAGTTTGGCTCTGTCAGCCAACATGGCATCCATAGCAGAACCTCGCTCTCTCTGGGCCTCCAGCTCCTGGATCTAGAAAAAATATTGCAAATCTGTTACACAAACACCAATATGGCACAACTAGAGCTGTAACTAACGATTCATTTGACAATCAACTAATCTTCAATTATTTCTTCGATTAATTTTTTTAAATCCTGCACTTTATTCAAATGTGTTTTTAAAAAAACTGAAATAATACAGGGCTTAAGTATTTGGTCTATTCACAATTCTATACTCTCACAAAGTCTCTAACGTGTCAAATGATCCATCGGGGATGGAATGGGACTAAAAATCAGCCCAGCAGAGGGCAAAAGTAACACCAGAATAGAAATAATAATAATTCTGCTCAGCTAATAAAAATCACATAATTACATGAGAAACATATGCTTGTACACGGTCACTGATTACACACATTTTAAGTTCATATTATAAATGTATCCTAGAAACTACTACATTTTGAAGTGTATGCTTATCCAGGTTTTAAAACACAATAAAACTGGCACTCTTTGACCTCTGAGACAACAGTGTGATATCCATGAAAGCTGCATTTGAGCACATTGAAACTGAAATCATGGTATGATGTTGCATGATTACAAAAACACAAAGCACACTTTAATCCAATTGATTGTGCTCCCTTTCTCCATTGCGATCAACGTGGCTGAGTGAGCTTGATTAACAGAGACTTGCTCATGGTAAAGACAAATACTTCTGTGAAATGGAAATACAGGCCTGATTTCATACATTTCCATTTACTCTCAAATGTATCAAATAGCACAATCACTCTGTCAACAGACCTGACGTGGCAAACACTCCACATTAAACTGACTGCTTAGATCATCTTTGAAGGGTTTATAAAGTGTTTTTTCTGCTTCAACTCATCCATCATTTTTCAAACGAGTTATCATGGAAAAGCATTTTTCATAACTATCCAACTAGTTGATAATTACATTTATTGCTGATGGTTATTATTATCAATTCTAATCGATTTTATCGATCAGTTGTTGCAGCACTGTGCATAACAAAGAATGCATTGAGGTAGAAAGGATTACGTTTAGCACTCATGAAGGATTATTAGAATAAGAACCGTGAATGGCCTTTACCTTTTGCTTCAGTTCTTGGTCTCTCTGAGCAACCTGCTGCTCTAGATCCTCCACCTTCTTTCTAAGCCGGAGAATTTTCCCACGATTGGCAGCAGCCGATTCTGAATCACCAGCATCTCCAGTGCCACTCTGAAGAATCACAATCAGCTCATCATGAAACATTTCAAATTGGAATCAAGAACCAGTAAGAACACAGAGGAGCTGACCCATGATAACTGCTCTGAGATCCGGTGTATTGATGTGAAAATGATGACAGAATGGCAATTTTGGGATGAACTATTTTTTTTAAAATCACCTTCTCCGCTACTGAACCTTATGCACTACAGCAAAAGAAATGATATTTTATTCGAGTTATGAGCTTGCAATTTGAATGTGATGAGATAAAATGAGAAAGTACTGTGAAGTAAAGGCAAAACAACATGTCTTTCTATTGCATTATGCTTGTTAATTGCTCTAAAAAACAAACATACATTTTCCAATTCACAATCAATTTATATGATATGTAAATGCATACACATTTGAATGCATACATCTGTACCTGGCAATGTAAATGTCACTCATTTAAATACATAAAACATAAAGCACCTCTTGCTGTATAACTGCTATTAGACACTTTCACAATGACTAATGCTCATGTCCTGGCCTCGCCTCTTTTCCGTTTGTTTCACCGGTTTCACCTGTTTGATTCGGGCAGGACTGCCCTGTTCTTTGCGCTCTTGATTTTTCCGTAATTCCTCAAGTTGGGAGTTGAGTGAGGTGACTTTTGCTTTGTTTTGCAGTCGTATCTTGGAAAGCTTCGATTCATATGAATCCCTCTCCACCTGAGGGGAAAATGTTCATTTGAAATCATTCTCCCTTTAACATGCATGACACCACAGCTTAATTCTCTTCAACAACAAACTTAAATAATTGAGAATAGATTCACTTTGATAAATGAAGCAACACCAGTGCAACATACATTACTTCCCTTCTTGGTATCCTATGCGGATTGAGTGTAAATCACAGAATTACAGGGTGTACTGTCATCATATTGGATTTAACTTTACACAGACAAGGTTAGTGTGATAAAATCGTTCACTAGAGTCATGTTAACAAATGGGCTGGGTATAGATACAGATTTCCCGATTCGATTTGATTCAGATTCACAAGCTCTCATTTCGATTCAGATTTATTTCCATATTAATTAATATTCTAATTTCAGTTATAATGTCCAGGTCGAAAGAATGACATTTAAGACTTTTAAGACCAAGTAAATAAAAATTTTGCAATAACAAATTAAAAAAAAATAATTTAAAAAAAATCACATTAAATAGTTAATTAGCAGGTAATTACAAACCCACTGAGGGTACTTGGATGTCTCTGGACATGTTTTTCATATTTTATTGTGCATTTTTGTGTTTTGTTTTTTATACAATCCAATATTAAAACTCGAACTGAATTCATAATGAATGCATGCAGCCTAAATTATGTAGCCTATATTCTGACCCTTCTCTTTAGTCACTTGTTTTCCAGCAAGACGTGACGCAATAGATCTTATTTCACAATAGCGCCACATTTGATTTTTAAATCTGTAAAAAGCTCCAAAATCTCATCTGATTTTCCACAACTGAATGTTCTTATGTTTTGTCTGCAGAACGCAAAAACACTTTAAACTGCAGCACAGCTCATCGAAGAGACTGTACGTCTATCCCTCACCGCCTCATTGTTATTCCCATTAAAAATGTCATCGCTGCTCACCCTTGAGTCTGTCTGGATTTTTCTCTGACATGGAACAAAAAAGGCGTGTTAAGCAAAATGTTTAGTCTCAGTCACCATTCAATGTAAATGAATGGTGACTGAAACTCTCTAATATCTTCTTTCAATATCAACTGAAATAAGAAAGTCATACAGGTTTGCAACAGCATGAAGGAAGGTTGTGTGAAATATCTCATGTAAAACTTGAGAAAAAATGTCTGTTTAAAGTTGACAAGATGTACTGCAAATGTTAACAGATTAAATTATGAAAGAGAACTGTGCTGCATAATTAGTTATGTATATTGTAAACAGATTATGTACCAAATATAAAATATAGATCATATATTTACATTTTATGTGCATTATTAATATTATAATATTTATATAATTATATTTTAATTGACTGATTTAGATTGAAGAGAAAATAGCTGTTCATGTCAGATGGCGCTCTAGAGAGGTAGAGATGAGAGATGTAGCTTTACTGTTAGCTTTACAATTCTTGTCAAAGGTATTCAATTTGAAAGGTATCAAAAATCTGCGCTACCCTAGTGCGCTTGCAAACTGCAATGCAGACAGCTTTGCCAATTATAATTTGCATTTTATTGTTTAACTGAATAATTTGTACTATTTACAAGTATTTACATTGATTTGTTGAACACGTGCTAAAACATTACTGTCTCTCAGGCAGTTTTGTAAAAAGAGTCTGTAAATGAGCGCATCTTAACTAGAGAGGCTCGAATGCGCTGTGCACAAGTGATAACATAAAATGTGCTTATTTTATATGAAAATGAATGGTGTAGTTTACAGCTAAATAAGGTCTAAATACAATAACCCCCCATAGTTAATGATCGACCTTGGGATTTAGGAATCAATATCATTAAAATTAAGATTGTGTTGCATCAGAAAATCAATATTTTTACCCACCCCTATTAACACACATATCATGTTTAAGTCCAATGGCTATACTTTTGAAAATGTGCATTTGAACATTTTCTGGATTGGCCTTGTTTACTTCTATTGTTAGTGCTTTACTGAATTTGCGGGTATTAAGGGGTATGGGTCGATATTATTTTTTGTGGCAATCAATACTGTCACAAATGCTTTTGATAGAGCTTTACTTGAATTGAGCCCACTTTCCTTTCATTTCCAATAACTCAACATTCTGAAGTCAGTTATTCCTAGCATATATAATTGCTTAACACTGATGCTAATACACATGTAACCACCTGTAAATGAAGGAATGAGGACGGAACAATTTTCTTTTTTTAAAAAGTACCTTAAGTCGTTCATCTTTGCTGCAGAGTGCTGCATCTTTCTCCCTGATCAGCTCTTTTAACTGAGTCACCAGTTCCTCCATCTGTGATAGCCGCTCAGTGACCTCAGATAGTGTTGGGGCATTGACGCCCGCGTCCACCAGCGCAGAGCCAGGGGCCTGAGACGGTTATGAACATTTAATATTAAGTGTTCAGCTCATGCATGGCATTTTCTAACTTTGTTTTAACATGCAGCATATCCTGAACAATTCCTAATAAAAAGACACACTATGCTGCTTGACAATCCCACAGTAAACATATCAGGCTGGTTTGCAAGAATGAGGCAACATTCATCACAGAAAATCCCCTACATTACAAGACATTTAAACAATTGATTAATACTCACTCCATGGGCAGAGCCGCCCTCATCTGCCGAAAACCACTTCAGCATTGTTGACAGAGCCTATGGCCTATGACAAGATATCACAGCAACAGTTTTATTACAATGAGGTACCATGAACACAAAACAAGCCCACACAAAACTCATCCCTATTTATTCTATTTTCTGTGTCTGAGCAAACACATCACCATCAAGGCATATCACTCCCTAACTTAATTTAGAGATCAGAAAAAACAAGTTTACTTATTGAAGTATACAAACATGTTTAAAGGAATGTTCAGGGTTCAGTAAACAGCATTTGATGCATAATGTTGATTATGTATTGTCTCGTTTATTTATAAAATATATATATATATATATAAAAAAAAAAATTGTGGTTATAGTGAGGCTCTTTAAATGGAAGTAACTGGGGCCAGTCCATAAACGTTAAAATACACAGTTCATAAATACTGCCACAATATGTAGGTTAAACATTACACATGTTAACATGATTTTAGTGTGATAAAATCACTTAATAACCTTATCAGTGTACAATTAATCATATCCAATACTACAACTTCATTGTCAAGACAACATAACACAGGTAAACCCTGATTATCCCAGAAATCATTTGGAGTCCAAATTATTTCTGTTGTTTGTAAACAATGCTGTCGATTGATTTTAACTTAAATTAATGTTACATTTATATAGCGCTTGTCTGACACTACACTCAAAGCTCTTTACACAGTGAACAGGGGACTCTCCGCAACCACCACCAGTGTGCAGCATCCACCTGAATGATGTGACGGCTGCCATAGTGCACCAGTACGCTCACCACACACCAGCTATTAGTGGAGAGGAGAGAGGAGAGTGATACAGCCAATTAAAGGATGGGGATAATTAGGAAGCCATGACTGATAAGGGCCGATGGGGTAAATTTGTCCAGGACACCGGGGTTACACCCCCTGGGATTTTTATTGACCACAGAGTCAGGATCTTTTTACAGTATAGTGTCCCCATCACAATACTGGGGCATTAGGACCCACACAGACCACAAGGTGAGCATCCCCAGCTGGCCTCCCTAACACTCCCTAATTCCAGCAGCAACCTTAGTTTTCCCCAGGAGGTCTCCCATCCAGGTACTGACCAGGCTCAAGCTTCAGTGGGCAACCAGTCTTGAGCTACAGGGTGATATGGCTGCTAGCTGTTATAACATAGAACATACCTTTAAAGGGTTAGTTCACCTAAAATTGAAAATTCTCTCATCATTTACTCACCCTCATGCCATCTCAGATGTATATGACTTTCTTTCTTCTGCTCTACACAACTGAAGATTTTCAGAAGAATATTTCAGCTCTGTAGGTCCTTACAATGTGAGTGAATGGTGAACACAACTCAGAAACTCCAAAAAGCACATAAAGGAAGCATAAAAGTATTCCATTAGACACCAGGGGGTTAAATCCATGTCTTCTGAAGCAATATGATAGGTGTGGATGAGAAACAGTTCAATTTTAAGTCCTTTTTTACCATAAATCTCCACCTTAGACCAGCCAGTAGCTAGCGAAATGTACAATGAATGCGAATCGGCAAAAAACAAAAGAGGAATGTAAAAGTGAAAGTGGAGACTTCAATATTGATCTGTTTCTCACCCACATATATGACTTTGCTTCTGAAGACATTGATTTAAGCACTGGAGACGTATTGATTACTTTAATGTTTCCTTTATGTGATTTTTGGAGCTACAAAGTTCTGGCCACCATTCACTTGCATTGTATGGACATACAGAGCTGAAATATTCTTCTAAAAATCTTTATTTTTGTTTAGCAGAAGAAAGAAAGTCATACACATCTGGGATGGCATGAGGGTGAGTAATGATGAGAGAATTTTTATTTATAGGTTAACTGTTACTTTAATAAGAACATGAGCTATAATTCCAGGAGGCATAATACTGTCTGTGTTCAGTCAGAGGAAAATTATTTTTTATATCTAAAAAAAAAAAATTGCAACTATAACAATAAGTCTGGTCAAACAATAGAGAAACAAAACCACACATCTTGACAAACATCATGGTGTATCATGGTACAGTGATGGTATATCCATGGTATTCCAGGGTACTTCAAATTATATATATATATATATATATATATATATATATATATATATATATATATATATATATAAAATTAACTAAGACACGAAGAAAACGGGTTAAACGCGAGATTAAAAATATAACGATTTACTTAACTGTGCGTTAGCTTGAGAAGATAAAAAAAATACGACCTTACACACTTAAAAGTGAAAATGTTCAGACTGACGTGAATGTGAAACACGGCAGAGGTGGTGAGATGTTTACACAATCTTACCTGTCTTTCAATAATACGGACATATATCACGTCGCATTTGGACCACAGCACTCAAAGGCGATATGTTCACTCTTACATGTTTATCATGTCTAACACATGTGTTGCATTGCGCGCTGGAGATACTGTAACTTTATTCTCAGTTCATTAATGTGATTAAGCTTTATCTATGCAGGAAGTCAAACGCGTACGTTCTGCGCATGCGCTTCTTCTTCTTCTGGTGTTGTAATGGCGGTTGGCAAACTAACGCAAGAGGTGCATTCCCACCTACTGGAATGTATTGTATATGGCCAAAACAAACAAAAACAAGTACTTTATTATATTTATTCTTGCTTTGGGCATTTCCTCAAAATAACCTGGAGTGAAATGTTGTTAAATTACACTGAAAACAACTGACAGTTAAAAAGTGGATATTTGATTTGATGAAACAAATTATCTTTCTAACAAACACCTTGTTGTGTCATGACCTTGAGCGTTATTCCAGAGCTAAATCAACTGTTAAACTGTTGTCCGCCTTGTAACTGCTTTAAAGGCATGCCAACATGCATATGTGGCAATATATACACGAAGAATGCAAATAGCCAAAACAGAAGAAGAAAGTGAAAGTAGAGATTAATAGTAAAAATGGACATTAATATTGATCTTCTTCTCAACCACACTTATCATGTTGCTTAATAATGGTATAAACAAGGTTGGGAGTAACCGAATACATGTAACGGGATTACTTATTTAAAATACAAAGCATAATTAACTGTATTACACTACAGTTACAATTTAAATAATTGGTAATTAGAATTCAGTTACATTCAAGAAGTATTTTGATTACTGAAGAGATTACTTTGCATTTAATGTTTTTGTTTCATTTAATATTTAGTCCTTTCAGATGGAATACATTTCTACATATAAATTATGTGATCCAAAGTGCATTTGAACAGCGGTGAAACACTTTCTTATGATGTGTTACATTCATACGAGCAGACTGAGAAGTAAGTTTGAAGTAAGTTTGGAGCAGAAGAAATATAAATAAACCTTGTGTAAATTGTCAGCTTTACGCTAAGCTAAAATGCTATTTCTAGCCATTTTACATGCACATGTTACCAGATAAAAAAAAAATCATATTTATTTACCAAGAAAATTCCCGTTGGATCATAATTTCTTTTTTTCTTGTAAGATCTTTGATATTAGGGCAGTAAAAATATCACAAAATCCTTAAAACAAGATCAATTTGATTGATCTTGTTTTAGAAACAACACTGCAAGATATTTCAATATCTAGACAAGATATTTATGTTTTTCAGAGTATGTATTTTTAACATGTGTATTTTGTCTTACTGTACAGGCAGAGTTTTTATAGTTAAAACAAGTGAAAAAATCTAGAAGTAATCCAAAGTATTTAGTATATGTTACTGACCTGGAGTAATCTAATGGAACACATTCAAAATGACATTTTACAGCATATATTCTGTAATCTGTAGTTGAATACATTTAAAAAGTAATACTCCCAACCCTGGTAAAAAGCTCCTAGATGCTGTAACTGAAGTTTTTTGTCAACTGATATTTATTGGAATTATATATATATATATATATATATATATATATATATATATATATATATGTATATATATATATATATATATATATATATATATATATATATATTATTTTTATTTTTATTTTTTTCATCAGAATGATTCAAAACACTTCCCAGCTAACAAAAAAAATTCACCATTACATCCCCAGAATGGCCACTGTGAACGTTCCCTGAAAGGAAATTTCTTTCCAATCTTTGATTTCATTGATACACTGCTAATTTAGAGAATTGTGAAATTTCGTTGGGTTTCAGAGATATGTAAAGTTGGGTATCGTCTACATAACAATGGAAACTTATTTTATAATTCCTGTTAATATCTCCCAGGGAAAGCATTTATAAGGAGAAAAGCAGAGGTCCTAAAACTGATCCCTGTGGCTCTCCATACTTAACTTTTGTTTGATTTAACAATTCCTCTTTTACATACAAAGTGGTAGTGGTCTGCTAAATAGGACCTAAACCATGCTAAAGCAAGTCCACAAATGTCAATCTTAAGACAAAACAGCCAAATATAGGAAAGTGCCTTCACACTTATATTTACATACATCTTATAGGCCTTTATCACATGAGTACGTAGCACTTCACACAGTACACTCTTTTATTAGAGGGATGCAAGTATCTGGGTACAAAAGTACATTTACACATTAAAAAGCATTAGAAAAAGACAGGAGTGTACAGACTGTCACAAAAAAAAAAAAACATTCCGAGTAAATATTGTACAGAATGTAAGCAATGATAATGTTCACATTGCTTTCATGTACTTTGAAAATGTAATCTTCAGGTATGTTATAAGATCAGTTTAAAATGTTTCCATACCAGATTTTGAATAGGAAATAACTTTTTGAATTTTTGTAAACGTGGAGTTATATCCTTGTGGTTTGAGTGCGATGACCAAGCCAATGCATTGTAAATAATAAAATAAAAAATGAATATATCATAGTGTCTACAACTATATAATGTTTCAAATACAAACGTGAGATGAACATCCTACAAAAGTGAAAATATTGACATTCAAATTATTAAAACCTATTCTGAAGAGAACTTGCTAATAGACAGCCATTCATATAAAAGCAGAGAGAAGTCTGATCTGGTGTAGATGTCTGTCCAGGTTGACACAGGTTAAGGCCAACATATGCATGTTCTCCAACTGGGGCTCACAGAAATTTTGCAATAAAAAAAATAATAACATTTAAACAGAGCCATTCTCATTTCAAAGTATCAATAAAAGAATGAGCTAAAGTTAAAGTTAAGAAAATATTAAAATGATCAATGTGAAACTGATCATGTGGAAGTTGCCAAAGTCCAATAACTGAAACTAGTCCAACATAGTGAATTATCTAAATTGACCTATTTCACTTCCCACAAAGAGGTATTTAAAATTACAATATTTTACCGCGCACATCTGCATTCCTAATTTTATTGCAATTAAACTATGTGCTTTAACCACACACACATTTTTACATGGATGATTGCATCCATCTCAAACCATTGGTCATCAGGAACTACCACAAAAACAACAAACAATTATGTGAGGGTTTCACATCAATCTCAAACCCCTGCAGATCAAAAACCACTATATACACATGTTTATAGTAAACATGTAAACATGTCACATGTTTACTATAGCTTCTTCTGTCAGCAGTGATGGATTTAAATGTGATAAATGTAAAGAATTATTCCCGGAGAAGGTTAATGAGTTAGAGACACGTATCCGAACGCCAGTGGAGGTCAGTTAGAAAGAGAAGCCGCTAGATACTGTTTCGGATGCAGGTAGAACAGCGAGTATCACACACACTTTGGTTTCTGGCTGTAGAGCCCCCGCAGCAGGGCGATTGGGTGACATCTCGGCGGCATACTTGCTTAGCAAAGCTACACCACTCTCCTGTTCCTGTTAGGATTTCCAATCGATTCTACCCACTCAGCGATGCACCAGCTGAGACTCATATTGAAAGCACCCTTGTTATAAGTGATTCTATTTTTTTTTTAATTGTTAAATGCATTTAACCAGACATCAGATCATATTTACATGTGCTGGCTAATACTAAACGTAGATTTTCTAAGATTGTTATCCATGTCGGCACTAACAAGAAGAGGTGTGTGAACACAATGGTCCCCTCCCTGCTCGTCGTGGTAACAAGTTTTATAGTAGATCAGTATTACTGAATGGCTGGATGTCTGAGTAGTGTCAGGAGAATAGCATAAGATTTATAGACTATTGGAAGAGTTTTTGGAGAAGACCTGACCTGAAAGCTCTTAATAGTGATAGTATCTGAATAACTGGGGCCCAGGTCAGGAAGCAGACAAACTGGTTAATCCAAACAGCTACTAGCTACCTTGAGACGTCACATAGGTCACATAAACTACAACACGTAGACAATGTATCACCTATATATCATATAGAGACTGTGTCTTTTCCCTGATCTACCAAACACAAAACCCTCAGTAAGTCGTTTAGAAAATGTTTTTTTGATGTCAAACTTGGAAAAAAATGAAGATAAACAACATATTAGGGCTACTAACCATTAGATTGCTTTCATCCAAATCACTAACTTTATATTATTACAGATCATAGTTTGGATTAGCTCTGTTTGACTGCAACCTGGATTAAAACAGATTAATATATTAGTTTATATGAGTCTACTCAGTCTAACCTCATCAGCTTATTTTTATAAAAATGAAAGGTTGAGGAGGAGGTGTTGCTGCAATTTACAGTGATATTTTTGGTGTTACTCAAAGGTCAGGATATCATTTTATCTTTTAACTTTCATATCTTTTGAACTGATAATGCTTAATGTGACATCGTCAGATATTGTAACGATGGTCTGGCAATGACAGGCAGATGAAAACAAGATGTGAAGAACCCAAGTGCAATTTATTACAATAGTACATAAACATGAACTTGACATAACTTGTCCAAACTTGACATGGCATGAAAACCCCAACAATGTTACATTAACAAAATACCTGATAAGAGACAATGGCAAACATGAGGGCTTAACTTCCCTTGTAATACTTGTAATTGGAAGATTACAAAATCAGTGGTATTTCATGGTGCATGAAAGGATAGTGTCTCTAACTACAGACATGCTATAAAAAGTGCCAGGTCTGCATATTTGAGCAAACTCATAGAAAATAACCACAACAATCATAGGTGTTTATTCAGTACTGTGGCTAAACTGGTTAGGAATTTAAACCAGATATTCAATTGCAGCATAGTAGTAATGACTTTGTGAATTTCTTTACAGATAAATTTGAAATCATCAGAAACAAAATTGGAATTATGCATCCATCTAACACAGCACCTCAGAAGACTCAATTTATACCCCACGAGCAACTTCAATCCTTCACTGTTATAGGTCAAGATGAGCTATACAAAATGTATCAAAACATCAAAGCAACAATGTGTATGTTATACCCAATACCAACTAAATCCCTAAAAGAGGTGTTTCCTGCTATCTCAGAACCTCTTCTTAATATTATTAACTCCTCGCTATCTTTAAAAGAAACTTTAAACTGGCAGTTATCAAACCGCTTATCAAGACACCACAGCTTGATCCAGGAGAATTGGCTAATTATAAATCAGTTTCAAATCTCCCATTTATGTCAAATATACTAGAAAAATTGGTGTTGTATAAAGGCAGGCACACTGCTAAAAATAGATAGATTTGCCCCTTGAAGGTCTCTGCGTTGTTCTGTCTTTTCTGAGCACTGAAGTAAAGCAATTATTGTTAATAATTTGCACTTTACAAATTCATCCTGTTATTAATTTTATCTGACTCTAATTTTATATTAATCTGACTCCAATTTTAAATTGACCTCTAATTTAGATTAAGGCTCTAATTACTTTATGATCATTCTTTTAGTTTAATCTTTTTGTAACGTCACGCCAGCAGAGGGAGCCCTCTCCCGGGTACTGACTGTGTGCCGCTCCCTCTGCTTCATTGTTTACTTCCTGTTTTTTTCCTGATATTTAAGCATGGCCTGTCTAACAGGCCATCGCGAAGTATTGCCAGTTTACCTGCCTTACCGAGCGTTTTTTTCCATTGCCATTGTCTTGATAACTTGTGTATGACCTTTTGCCTGCCTTTACCACTCTTGCTTGTTTTGGAATTACCCCTTTGCTTTGCTGCCACGGATTTGACTGCTACTTTGTATTGAACCACTGCCTGCTTTAACGATTACGATATCTGCCTGCCGATTCTAACCAGTTTGCTGTAGATTATAAATAAACATCTGCACATGGATTCTGCCTCAGCGTCCGCATCTTTACAGAATACTTCGCCACCGATGACTCCAGCAGAAGTTTCTAATCTACAGAAGGCATTCGCTTACCAAAATGACATTCTCAAGGAGTATCAAGAACAGCTGTGTAAACTACAGGCTACTAACGCCTATCTCACTCAATACCTCCATTCATTGCCGCCACCCATGCCTAAGAAGGTAAATAAAATAAATTTGACGGCTCAGCAGAGCATTGTAAAGGATTTCTACGACAGGTAGAAATCTTTTTCAAACATCAAAAGGATGATTTCGAGTCAGATGAGAAAAGATGCGCTTTTCTAATGACTCTTCTGACTGGAAAAGCCATTGATTGGCCCGCAGCTGTCTGTGAGACTGACCGTTTGATTCAAACTTCGTCTGCGTATTTCATCCAACAGATTAGAGAGGTATTTGAATACCCAGCAGGGGGTATGGATATCTCTACTCAACTCGTGCAACTAAATCAAGGTCGACGATCCGCCGCTGAATACGCTATTGAGTTCAGGACGATCGCAGCTCAGAGTGGTTGGAATGACGTTGCACTCAAGGCCATGTTCCAACGAAGTTTGAATATTGAGTTACAGGCAGAACTCGCTTGCAAGGGTGAAAATTGTCCTTTTTCTGAGTTCGTGACTCTCGCTATCAAAATTGATAACCTCATGCGTAACTGCCCCGCTAAGTCCAGGACACCCTCTATGAGAATCGCTTCAATTAATCCACCTGCTCAAACGTCCCATCCATTTATATCCACTACTCAACCTGGCCCAGAACCCATGCAGTTAGGAGTCACAAAACTCTCTAGGGAGGAGAAATCTCGACGCCTGACTAATAATTTATGTTTCTACTGTGGAAATCCAGGCCATGTCAATGCTGTGTGTCCACTCAAAACCCAGAAAGTTACCAAATCTACTAGCCGGGTGAGTGTTGACCATTTCCCTCCTCTTTCAACCAAATTTTTCACTATCAAAGTCAAGATTACTTCTAAAAATCACTCCACCGATTGCACAGCACTGGTCGACTCCGGATCAGCTCTAAATTTGATTCATCAAAACATTGTCAGCAAATTCAACATCCCCACACAACCTTGTGACCCACCTCTCAAAATCAACGCCATAGACAATAAACCTATCGGAGAAGGCATCAAACAACAAACCTTCAACAAAGACTTCAAGTTGGACTTTTTCATTCTGAAATCATCTCTTTTTATGTGATTGATTCCCCCCGCCACGAAATCATCCTAGGCCATCCGTGGTTATCAGTTCACGATCCAGTCATCTCTTGGCGGCTCGGTGAGATCACACAATGGTCATCCTTCTGCAATACACAGTGTATCAATGCCTCTGTAACCAAGTCATGTTTAACCACGAGCATTGAAAGTCCAGATTCTAAGCCAGTCGTTATTCCCTCTTGTTACCATGAATACCAAGAAATTTTCAGCAAGACCAAAGCTACACTTCTCCCACCACATCGTCCCTGGGATCTCCTGCTGAATGCCATGCCCCCCAAAAGTAAGATTTATCCTCTATCACATCCAGAAACGCAGGCCATGGAGGAATACATAGAAGAGGCGCTCAGTTCAGGTTTCATTCGTCCCTCCACTTCTCCAGCAGCTGCAGGCTTTTTCTTCGTGGAGAAGAAAGATGGAGGACTCCGGCCATGTATCGATTACAGAGGTTTGAACAACGTCACTGTCAAATTTAGTTATCCCTTACCTTTAGTACCCTCAGCTCTTGAACAACTCCGTGAAGCAACCATATACACCAAGCTAGACCTCAGGAGCGCATATAATCTTATCAGAATTAGAGAAGGGGACGAGTGGAAAACAGCTTTTCTGACCTCTAGGGGGCACTATGAGTACCAGGTCATGCCATACGGACTTGCCAATGCACCAGCAGTCTTTCAGTCATTCATCAACGAAATCTTCCGGGACATCCTAAACAAGTATGTAATTGCTTACATCGATGATATCCTCATTTATTCCAAGTCTGAATTAGAACATCAAGATCATGTCAAGTCTGTGCTCTCTAGACTTCTTGCAAACCAACTCTATGTAAAGGCAGAGAAATGTGAGTTCCATGTCAACCAAACTTCATTCTTGGGGTACAACATCAGCCATCAGGGTGTTGAAATGGATAACTCCAAGGTTACAGCAGTCACTGAATGGCCCCAACCCACCACAGTCAAGGAACTACAGCGCTTTCTTGGATTTGCCAATTTCTACCGACGCTTCATCCGCAATTACAGCACTATTGCTGCCCCCTTAACATCTCTGCTGAAGGGTAAACCCTCAAAATTAAAGTGGACTGAAAATGCCACACAAGCCTTCTCCAAACTTAAGTCCAGTTTCACAACAGCACCCATCCTCAAGCATCCAGATCCCAGTTTACCATTTGTCGTAGAGGTAGATGCCTCGGACAATGGAATTGGAGCTGTACTCTCCCAACGTCATGGACAACCAGGCAAGCTATATCCCTGTGCTTACTTTTCTAGGAAACTCACGGACGCAGAACGTAACTATGATGTCGGCAATAAGGAACTCTTATCCATGAAGGCTGCAATTGAAGAATGGAGACACTGGTCGGAGGGTTCTACCCATCCTTTCATGATTATCACTGACCATAAAAACCTAGAGTACGTCAAGAGTGCTAAGAGACTAAATCCTCGGCAAGCACGTTGGTCCCTATTCTTCACCAGATTCCAGTTCACTGTAACATACAGACTAGGAAGTAAAAATAGCAAGGCAGATGCCTTATCCAGATTACATAGCCATCTCCAGACAGAATCCATGCCCGAACCTATCCTACCACCCTCAATAATCATTGCACCGGTCACGTGGGATCTGATGGAGGAAATTCAACGGGGGCAACAGAGAGAACCCACACCACCCAATTGTCCCGCCAATAAACAATATGTTCCGGTGAACCTTCGTGCTAGAGTCATCCAATGGGTCCATACTTCACTCAGCTCAGGTCATCCAGGTATCTCACGAACACTCAACCTCACACAAAATTAATTTTGGTGGCCATCAATAGTTAAGGATGTAACCAATTTTGTCAAGTCCTGCTCCATCTGTGCCCAGTCCAAAACTCCTAAACACTTACCCTCTGGTCTGCTACAGCCTCTGCCCATCCCATAACAACCTTGGTCTCATCTGTCCATTGATTTTGTCACAGATTTACCTCCGTCAACCGGATTCACGACAATCTTAGTTATCATTGACCGTTTTTCTAAATCCTGCCGTTTAGTACCCTTGAAGGGCCTCCCCACAGCCATGGAAACAGCTCTTGCACTCTTTCAACATGTCTTCAGAGTCTTTGGCATCCCTGAGGATATTGTTTCTGATAGAGGAACTCAATTCACTTCTCAAGTTTGGAAAGCCTTTTGCAAGTGTGATGGGACGCACTGTTGCGTCTAATCAAATTGACGCACTGTTGCGTCTAATCAAATTAATGCACTTGGGTCATCGAGGGTTCAATTATAAACTTTGCGGTACCGTATAAAAGGGGAGTCTAGTTACTACTTGCGTGTGATTACCGTCTGTGTGGTGTGTCATTGCCCGGGGACCGCCCCTTCTGGTGTTGTCATCAGTTTTCGCTTTGAGGTATGTGTTGTTTGGCCAACTAGTTAAAATACAGATGCGTGATCTTATGTAAATAATTATTCACTTTGGTAGCTGTGAGGATAGTTCGCTGCTGTGGGCTGTTGGTGGCTGCTACTTCCCTTTTACATGCCTCTCCCCGCAGTCCCGTGCTTTGTGACATGGTGGTATCCTTCTGTGTGTGCGTAACATGGATGTGCACCTGCTTATGAAAAGGTAAGCGAAACTATCACTATGGTGCAGCGTTCCCTTTTATACTGCAAGTATATGTTTGTTTATATTTTAGGAGGAATAGACTGTTCTGCGGGGCAACGCTGTTTGACGCTGCTGTTTTGTGTACCCGGATTCTCTTTTGTGACGGACTTTCCCGTCGGCATGAGTGGAGTCGATCTATGTGTGTCGTGTGATGCATGCTCTGCAGCATTTGTTCTTGTGATCGCTGGTTTGAATTAGTCCTTTAATTTGTTGTTGATTTTTCTTTATTTTCTTTTGGTATATTTATTTTATTTTCAGTGCATTCTTTCATGAATGTTGTTTTGCTTAATTGTATTCTTTATTTGGCGTGTTTTTCTTTATTTGTTGCTTTATGGGTGTTGTCAGGAGGACAGTGAGGTGAATATACACCCAGCTTTGATCTATCATTCTAGTATTGTTTCATGATTTATTTTGGTTTATTAAATTAAATGTTTATTATTTGTTTTTTTTTTAATTAAGTGTCTTGTTGAATGAGACCAGTGTGGTAATTGTTTTTTTCATTCCAGGAGCTGAGGCTTCAAGGCAGGCCGCTAGTAGACCCTCACGTGCGGTGGTGGAGGTTTTGTCACGGAGTGCTGTGCGTTCATGCTTTACTTTATTGGAGTGTGCGTGTTGATACCTGTGCACAGGGTGGTAAGAGTGATTATAGGAGCCTTGTGCTCACTAAAATAGTGTACCTGCCATTGTTAAGCATCGGCCTCCTTTTTGGTCTTAAGAGTTGTGAATGCTGAATGTTGACCCAGGTTTTTTAAGGTTGTCATTTAAGATTGTGTTGACTATTTAAATAAAGCTTATGTATTTCTTTGTATCCACGTCTCCGGTCCTCCTTTCAAAAACCCACGCTCCTGTGTGTCCCTTGTAGGCGTTTAAATTTATTAGTATTAATATTTCCCTGGTTAAACAGGGTGGCGTAGTCTTGCATATCTAGAGGTAGTTTTCTCCTCTTAAGGTCCCGCTACATTCTGGCGTAGTTCGGCAGGGTCTGAAATTTCTTCGTTGGGCCGAGACGTGGATACGTATTGTTAGTTGGGTTTACGTTTGACTGTTATTTGTACATTGTGTGGATGGACTAGTGTTTTGTTGTTTGTTTTTGGTGTCCCTTTCTTTCTTTTTCCAAGTCTAGCGTTGGTGACAAAACAGCAGCGTCATTTTAGTGGATTTGGAGCATTCCAGCAGCTGTTTTCCTTATCTGTGCCATTTACTTAGAGGTTTTTCTGGTAAGTTTTGTGTGTGTATATATATATATATATATATATATATATATATATATATATATATATATAACTAGGGAAAAAAAAAAATTTATGGAGGAGGAAATGCAGGAATTAAGGGACCTTGTTGCTCAGTTAAGGGCAGATAACGAGAAATTGCGTCAGGACCAGAGCCGAGCCACCCCCTCGAGTCCAATAGCTGGCTCCTCTAGAGAAGTTCCAGTGCCCTCTACTGATCAATCAGGGAGTGGTAGTGCCACATTAACTGAGCGACTTGTGTTTATCCCAAGGGATCGAAAATGTCCAATATTTGATGGTAGGCCAGGTGTTGGCATAAATGATTGGGTAGAGGAGGCGAAAGCCTGTATAAGAACTTGTCATCTGTCGGTGTCAGATCAAGCTTTTTTTTTATTCGATCATTTAGGAGGAGAGGCACGTGAGGAAATTCGGCACCGCCCTGTTGTTGAGCGCGGAGACCCAGACACAATTTTTTCAATTTTGCAAGAGTTGTATGGTTGCTCCCAGTCCTATGATGCCCTGCAGGAAGCCTTTTTCTCTAGGAGGCAGCGGGATGGGGAAACCTTGTTGGAATTTTCCCTGGCCCTGATGGGTCTCTTAGAGAAAGTTAAGCAGAAGTCCCCTACTGCCATGTCAAATGCAGAGATTTTATTGAGGGATCAATTTGTAGAGTATGTTTGTGATGTTTCCCTTCGCCGTGAACTGAAACAATTAGTTCGCCGCCAGCCCTATTCCACACTCTTAGAGGTGCGGAGCGAAGCAATCCCTTGGGAGCGGGAGGGAATGCCGGGTGGAGCAAGGGGTCGAAGTTTTTCCGTCCCTTTGGCACACGGGTTTCAGTACGAAGTACAGGGAGGTGGTAGCTCACCTAAAAGTTCTGAAATGAGGGAGCTGAGAGAAATGTTGAAGTTACAGCAGGAACAGTTAAATCAGCTCACCCAGAATCTTGCCCGGTTGCAGAGCCCCCACTTTCGCACTCCCCATTCTCGCACCCAGCCGTTCCGTAGTGGGCCCGTTTTCTGTAGGCGGTGTCAAAAACCAGGTCACTTTGCACGGGAATGTGAGGGGGAACGTGTCATGTCCCAGTTGCCTTTGCGTCCTCATGCTGATCAGGCAGTTGCTGAAGGTAGGCAGGCACGCTCTAAAAATGCGTCGGAAAACTAATTCCTGCCGTGCTGAAGAGTCACAGCTCGGTTGGGGAAAAGATTGGCTCCGACGGTAAGAAATTTAATTCTAATCCAAATTTAATGTCCCCTTGTCCACATCTGGATGTTTTTATTGGTGGTGTGTCTGTCCCCTGTTTAATCGATACAGGTTCAATGGTATCAACCATTACGGAAAGTTGTGTTGTTCAGCATTTTGAGCCATGGGGTCAAGAGCAATTGAGGTCATGTTCATGGTTGCAGCTGAGGGCTGCCAATGGGCTGTCCATCCCATATATTGGCTATATGGAGCTGGACGTTGAGCTTTGTGGTAGGATAGTGACACGATGTGGGGTGCTGGTGGTCAGGGATCCTCCTGGTGGCTTGCGCTCTCGAGTCCCTGGCGTGTTGGGGATGAATGTACTCGGGCGATGGCACCAGGAGCTCTTTGGACATCATGGCCCTGCTCTGTTTAATTTTCCCCCGGTCTCTAGTGCGCCACTTTCAGTTTTCCAAGCCTTGCAACATTGCCATCAAGGTAGGGAGCAATCCTCTGTTGAAGGTATGACTAGAGTAAGGGTGCGCGGTCCTCGGGCATGTCGCATCACAGGCGGTACCATTAAGTTTGTTGCGGCAACTTGCGCAGAACAGTTGGTAGGTAGTACAGTGCTGTTTGAGCCCTCTGAGTTGGGGTTACCTGAGGAGTTGTTAGCATCCCCCTCCTTAGTGCGAGTGAGTGGAGGCTCAGTTTATGTGCCGGTTGTCAACATAGGCACTTCTGATGTCCTACTTTTTCCCCGTCGAGTACTGGGTACCCTTGTTAGAGTGCATGTTGTTAGTTTGCCAACGGGTATTACCGAAGTTAGACCCATTATAGCTAGCGCCTACTCCATCGTGGTGTTTTCCACTTCTATTGCTCAGCATTTGGAGAGGTTGGAGGTAGTTTTAAACCGGCTGGAGCGGGAAGGTTTAAAGGCTAGGCTGGAGAAGTGTGCTTTTCTCCAGCAAGAGGTGAGATATTTGGGTCATGTTATTTCTTCCAGGGGAGTAGCAACTGACCCAAGCAAGATAGAGGCTGTGGCCCAGTGGCCCCGTCCTTCTAGTGTCACCGAGTTACGATCCTTCCTGGGGTTCTCCAGCTACTACCGGCGGTTTGTAGAGGGGTTTGCCAATTTGGCTGCCCCTCTGCATAAGCTGGTAGGGGAGTTTGCCGGTGGAAAGGGTAAATGGACAGGAAGGAACTTTGAGAATGCCTGGAGTGAAAGATGTCAGGTGAGCTTTGAGGGGTTAAAAGAGAAACTTACTACCACTCCAGTCCTTGCGTATGCGGATTTCTCTAAATCCTTCATCTTGGAGGTGGATGCCAGCTACCAAGGTCTGGGGGCAGTCCTCTCCCAAGAATATGAAGGTAAGGTAAGACCAGTGGCATATGCCAGCCGTAGTCTACGGCCCACTGAGCGCAACATGTCCAATTATAGCTCTATGAAGCTGGAGTTTGTTGCGCTCAAGTGGGCCATGACCGAGAAATTCCGCGAGTACTTGTTGGGTAGTAAGTGTGTGGTATTTACAGATAATAACCCCCTTAGCCACCTGACTTCCGCAAAGCTTGGTGCAACTGAGCAGCGCTGGGCTTCTCAACTGGCAGCCTTTGATTTTGATATTAAGTACCGTTCAGGTAAGAGTAACAAAAATGCAGATGCTCTTTCATGGCGGGACCCTTTGGATCCTGGTGGGTTAGACGGGTTGGCCCCAGGCTCTGCAATTCCTGAGTCATTGCGGTCATTGGTTGTGTTGGATCCAGCGGGAGTAGTGACCCAATGTGTGGTCTCTACGCTTCCCTGTTACTCAGTTGGTGAGTTAGGGTCGCTGCAAGCAGCTGACTCGGTTATCCAGGAGGGGTTGCGATTCTGGAGACGAGGTACTCGCCTGAGCCCTGATGAACGGCGCTGACTGACTAAGACAGTCCTAACGTTGCTCCGTCAGTGGGACCGTCTGGTTGAGCAAGATGGTATGCTGTATCGCCGGGTCTACTGCCCTGAGGGTAAGGAAGAGAGGTTGCAATTAGTATTGCCCGCAGCCTTGAAGTCAGAGGTTTTAAGACAGTTACATCAGCAACACGGACATCAGGGCAGAGAGCGCACCCATGAGCTAGTAAGACAGAGGTGCTATTGGCCGGGTTTGTCCTTTGATGTGGCAAGCTGGTGCCAAGAGTGTGATCGGTGCCAGGCAGCCAAGGACACCCAGCCACTTGCTCAGGGATTTATGGGGCGGTTATTGTCATCTAGGCCAAATGACATCCTCGCTGTGGACTTCACTGTTTTGGAGCCCACACACTCTGGCATTGAAAGCGTCTTGGTAATGACTGATGTATTTAGTAAATATACCCTGGCTGTTCCAACAAGGGATCAGCGAGCCGAGACAGTGGCTCAAACTCTGGTGACAGAATGGTTTTATAGGTTTGGCGTTCCGGGTCGTCTTCATTCTGCCCAGGGTCGAAACTTTGAGTCTTTGTTAATCCGTCAATTATGTGAGCTCTATGGGGTGGAGAAGTCTCGTACGACCCCATATCACCCGGCTGGCAACGGCCAGTGCGAACGCTTTAATCGCACCCTTCACAATTTGTTGCGCACATTGCCAGTGTCCAGGAAACGGGATTGGGTAACTTGTCTTCCCCAGGTAGTGTTCAGCTATAATAGCACTCCTCATCAGGCCACAGGGGAATCGCCACATTTTTTGATGTTCGGTCAGGAGCCGCAATTGCCCGTGGATTTCTTGTTGGGGAGAGACCCACAGCCAAGAGAGGGTAGTGTGCATGACTGGGTCTTGGAGCATCAAACCAGGTTACAGGTAGCCTTTGCAGGTGCACGTGAACGGTTGCAGGTGATGGCCGACAGACGCAAGGCCCATCACGATCAGCATGTCCGAGATGAACCACTGGTGGAGGGTCAGCTGGTGTACCTCCGGGATTATGGGGTAAGGGGCCGTCATAAAATCCAGGACCTGTGGAGCCCAGTGGTTTATCAAGTGATGAGGGCACCTAAGGAGAGTGGTGTAGTGTACACGATTGTGCCTGTAGATGACCTTACCAAGACCAGCAATGTGCATCATTCACTGGTAAAGAGTCGAATCTGTACGGACACTGTGGCTGTGGACCGTGGTAGTCCCTTGCATGACTCAGTTGTGGACACATCCTCGGTGGATGAAGACAAGGATGAGGTGGATCTGCTGGCTGTGGTGCAGGAGCGGGACCAATTCGCTGTTGAACCAGAACTGGGAGGGCTGGTACCTGAGAGGGAACCTGGCCCACATGAGTGGATGGATACTACGGGACCAGTTCCTGTGATGGGGCCAGGACAACTGTGTCCAGGAGGAGGTACTCAGGGACCCCAGCCTGAAGGCTTGCCTCAGGCTGATGAGGTCATTTTGCGCAGAACGAGACGTGTCACTGCGGGACTTCATCCAAATCGACATCACCTTCCCCGTTCAGTGGGAGAGATGGGTGGAGCCTCCCTTCAGCAAATACAAGGTATAACGGGCATTTTTAGGCCGTGGGATTAAGTAGCTGAGATGTGGATTTGGGATCGTCGGGGCGACGATCCGAGCGTGGGGGGTAGATTGTGATGGGACGCACTGTTGCGTCTAATCAAATTGACGCACTGTTGCGTCTAATCAAATTAATGCACTTGAGTCATCGAGGGTTCAATTATAAACTTTGTGGTACCGTATAAAAGGGGAGTCTAGTTACTACTTGCGTGTGATTACCGTCTGTGTGGTGTGTCATTGCCCGGGGACCGCCCCTTCTGGTGTTGTCATCCGTTTTCGCTTTGAGGTATGTGTTGTTTGGCCAACTAGTTAAAATACAGATGCGTGATCTTATGTAAATAATTTTTCGCTTTGGTAGCTGTGAGGACAGTTCGCTGCAGTGGGCTGTTGGTGGCTGCTACTTCCCTTTTACATGCCTCTCCCCGCAGTCCCGTGCTTTGTGACATGGTGGTATCCTTCTGTGTGTGCGTAACGTGGATGTGCACCTGCTTATGAAAAGGTAAGCGAAACTATCACTATGGTGCAGCGTTCCCTTTTATACTGCAAGTATATGTTTGTTTATATTTTAGGAGGAATAGACTGTTCTGCGGGGCAACGCTGTTTGACGCTGCTGTTTTGTGTACCTGGATTCTCTTTTGTGACGGACTTTCCCGTCAGCATGAGTGGAGTCGATCTATGTGTGTCGTGTGATGCATGCTCTGCAGCATTTGTTCTTGTGATCGCTGGTTTGAATTAGTCCTTTAATTTGTTGTTGATTTTTCTTTATTTTCTTTTGGTATATTTATTTTATTTTCAGTGCATTCTTTCATGAATGTTGTTTTGCTTAATTGTATTCTTTATTTGTTGCTTTATGGGTGTTGTCAGGAGGACAGTGAGGTGAATATACACCCAGCTTTGATCCCTCTGAACCTTATCATTCTAGTATTGTTTCATGATTTATTTTGGTTTATTAAATTAAATGTTTATTATTTGTTTTTTTTTTAATTAAGTGTCTTGTTGAATGAGACCAGTGTGGTAATTGTTTTTTTCATTCCAGGAGCTGAGGCTTCAAGGCAGGCTGCTAGTAGACCCTCACGTGCGGTGGTGGAGGTTTTGTCACGGAGTGCTGTGCATTCATGCTTTACTTTATTGGCGTGTGCGTGTTGATACCTGTGCACAGGGTGGTAAGAGTGATTATAGGAGCCTTGTGCTCACTAAAATAGTGTACCTGCCATTGTTAAGCCTCTGCCTCCTTTTTGGTCTTAAGAGTTGTGAATGATGAATGTTGACCCAGGTTTTTTAAGGTTGTCATTTAAGATTGTGTTGACTATTTAAATAAAGCTTTTGTATTTCTTTGTATCCACGTCTCCGGTCCTCCTTTCGAAAACCCATGCTCCTGTGTGTCCCTTGTAGGCGTTTAAATTTATTAGTATTAATATTTCCCTGGTTAAACAGGGTGGTGTAGTCTTGCATATCTAGAGGTAGTTTTCTCCTCTTAAGGTCCCGCTACACAAGCAGCTGGACATCAACGTCAGCCTGACCTCAGGATATCACCCTCAGTCCAACGGTCAAGTGGAGAGGCTGAATCAGGAAATTGGCCGGTATCTTCGGTCTTACTGCAGTCGTGAACAGCATCGCTGGGCAGAGTTTCTACCATGGGCAGAATATGCCCAAAATTCCTTAAAACACTCCTCCACTGGTGTCACCCCATTCCAATGCGTGCTTGGTTATCAACCCCTTATGTTCCCGTGGTCAGGTGAACCTTCTACTGTACCTGCAATCGATGACTGGATTCGTCGTAGTGAGAGGGTGTGGAACTCCGCTCATGTACACCTGCAAAGAGCTGTCAGGAATCAGGAAGTTCAAGCCAATAGACGACGTCGTCCACACCCTCCCTACCAAATTGGACAAAGGGTCTGGCTCTCCACACGGGATCTCAAGTTGCGGCTACCAAGCAGGAAATTAAGTCCAAGGTACGTAGGCCCGTTCAAAATTCTAAGACAGATTAACGAAGTCACGTATCAATTGGAACTTCCTATTAATTATCGTATCTCTCCTTCCTTCCATGTTTCCCTCCTCAAACCGGTCCACCTGGGGGCTGACCCCAACACTGAGAGTCAGGAACCACCTCCACCGCTGGACATTGATGGGTCCCCTGCTTACGCGGTTAGGGAGTTATTGGACTCGAGAAGGAGAGGTGGTCAGCTCCAGTATCTGGTGGACTGGGAGGGGTACGGCCCTGAGGAGAGGTCTTGGGTAGCCGCCCATGATATCTTGGACCCGACTCTTATCAGGGACTTCCATCGAGCCAGACCCGATCGTCCAGCACCGCGGCCACGGGGACGCCCTCGTCGAGCGCCAGGAGTCGCTCCTAGGGGGGGGGGGGGGATTCTGTAACATCACGCCAGCAGAGGGAGCCCTCTCCCGAGTACTGACTGTGTGCCGCTCCCTCTGCTTCATTGTTTACTTCCTGTTTTTATGATATTTAAGCATGGCCTGTCTAACAGGCCATCGCGAAGTATTGCCAGTTTACCTGCCTTACCGAGCGTTTTTTCCATTGCCATTGTCTTGATAACTTGTGTATGACCTTTTGCCTGCCTTTACCACTCTTGCTTGTTTTGGAATTACCCCTTTGCTTTGCTGCCACGGATTTGACTGCTACTTTGTATTGAACCACTGCCTGCTTTAACGATTACGATATCTGCCTGCCAATTCTAACCAGTTTGCTGTAGATTATAAATAAACATCTGCACATGGATTCTGCCTCAGCGTCCGCATCTTTACACTTTTAAGTTAATGATTACTCAGAATCCTCTTCTATTCATTTACCTTTTGATCCATTTCTAATGAGATTCAAACTGATAGTCTTTAAGTGGTTTCCTCCTACATTAAAGCTTCAGTTATGATATAAAGGATTCTTAAAATGGTATTCTCATGCTCGGTTCATCCAGAGCGGTTTCTCCTATTTTAAAGACCCAGTCTTGATATAAATGATTTCAGAGGAATACAGAATAAATAAAAAAGTAACAATTTACTTGCCAGGTAGGATTTAAAACACAAGTTACAGAAACAAGTCAAAGAACATACCTGGCAGTTGAGAAAACTACATGTAATTGTAAAGCATGGGACATCTGAATGCAGATTCCTATTATTAAAGTTACACACATTGAGGTGTGGGATCATCTGACTACAGAGAACCATGAACAATGTGTCACATCTCCTTCAATACCCAAACCATAAACAAAGGGAATTTTGGAGTGGTTAGGTTTAGAAGTCCTGGGGTTACACCTCATTAACATACAGGCAGGGATGGGGACAGACCTCTAGAATTCTAAAATTCTACAGCATTTGGCAAAGACTTTATAACTTTGGTCCCATTAGTTTTATCAACATGGGAAAGAGACCAATATACCAGTTGCGCTGAGACATTTTAAATAATACCAAATATTACCTAGTCACATTTTTTTGTATATATCAGATATTATACTTTGATCTTAGGTGGGTTTGAAGTGATTCTGGGCTGAAAGGGAAGGAGGAGTAGGAGAGGGGAGAGAATGGGACAGATGTGGAAGGACAACAATGAGGTTTGAATTTGCAATCCTCGTTCAGTGGGGTGTGGTGCCTCTGGAAGAGATGCTAATTGTGAGAAAGTTCATATGTTGATTTTCTCAAAAATCATACATTTGCTCTGTCTCTCTGGGGAGTTTTTTCCTTTGAATGCAAACTCATTGCCACCCATTGCCAGTCTGCTCTCTGGCCAAGCGGGCAACTCATAATTGTTTTTGCGTGGTCACTATGAGGCATTCATGGTGCCAAGTCCATTTTGTCGCTTTGTATGCATCTGCAGAACACCTAGTCTCACCAGGTACATGTAGCTTGGATCCGGCAGGAGGATAATTGGGTTTGGGTTTGCCTGTGTCTGGTTGAGCTTAGCATATGTTTTCAGTTCATCAAATCCATCAAGGTTTTTTTGGCTTGTTCAGTGGACAAGTCAGTCCATCATGGAGAAATTTCTGCTTCTGGTTGTACCTTCCCTTTGATGATGATCTGACTCTTAGAAGAACTGTCTGCCACCTCCAGTGGTGGTCTTCTGGGCAGACCTCAATTAGGTGAAGGAGTTCTCACTGGTAATGCATAAACACCTGAACAGCATCTTAAATGTCCATTTATGATGAAGAAATTATTGTTACAATGATGTGAGAAAAGGTTGTGTAATACAGCATTACATGATGAGAAGACAAATAATTAATTCATGTAAACAGGTGTGAATGGTACTCCAGGTCTCAAGTTTGTCTTTGAAAATTCAAATGTGTTTAATTAATCAGATTTTTTACTACCATTGTGTTTTGTGGTTGTGGAATTTAGATATACTTGATCTAAGTTAATTAAAGGAAAGGTGGCACAGATTTCAAGGCAATCAGAACATTTATCACCAATATACATTATTACAGTGGATATTTGGTCTGATTAAATTAAAAACATACCACAAAATTAGTATAACTAGTATCTTCACCAGTTGCATGCATCATTAAGCATATAGTTATAATAATAATTCTATAATTGTAGAATCACAGTTACATACATATATAATAATAATCAATAGAAATGTCTGCATTTAATATAGTTCACTTCTTATTATGTTTACATTGTTATTAGTGATGTGTTGAAAACCAGGGGCCATCTGATTTGCAACCATGCCAACAACAATCAATTGGTTCGATTTATATGTAGGTGGAAATGTTGAAATTTGGGTGGCAAGCTTGCTTGCAATTAGTATCAAAAAAGTTGTTGCGAAGTTGGAAATAGTGACTGTTTTATGGAAACAGGTTTGTAATGTCCTATATGTGAGAGACTATGAGTATGTGAGAGGTAGGCCAGATCTTCAGTGGATTAGTACTTTCAGAATCTAGGCCATTATTTTGTTATTTAGTAATAAAAGTGTGTGTTCTATATGTTTAGGAGATGGGTGGAATCTGTTCTAGAACAATTGGTGTTGCAAAATTGTGGTTCCAGTGCTAAACCGGGAGGCCATATAGCTATTTTTGTTTGTGTAGTGCTGTGAGGTGTGAATGGCCTCTTTGAGTATTTCCACACCCATCTCCATCATGGCCAAATTGTTGTCCTGGCTTGAAGCAGGGGTATCAGAAATCAGAAAACAGTTAATGTTGAACCTTTAATTAATTTGCATTTAGACATGTGGTACTTTATTTTCCTCTGATGATCAAAGCCAAACTGTTAAGGACAGCTTTTAGTCTCATACTGTATGGTTAGTGTCATCAGGGGGAATAAGCATTTTGCTTTACAAAAACATATACCATTGTCATGTCTAATGCAAATTTAATTTCAGAGATAAATTAGACTGAGCATCTTTGGTGATATCTGAATTACAGTTGTTTTAGTGCAGTTTTGAAGTGTGTTGCACCTTAAGCTTCAGTTCATCTTTTTTGGTGATGTGTTTCCTGCTTAGCATTTTTTAAGGATGCTATTCACATGTTTGATCATCTATGATCTCTATGGTCTGTCAGGGTTGTGAAATTTCTGCCTGATGTTTAGGATTTTGCACACACATTTTTCATTGTGTGCCACAGTGTTTGCAGTGTTATTGCGGGTGAGAATTGCTTCCACCCACTTAGAGAGTTTATCAATGATCACCAGGCAATAACAATATCCCCCTTTGGCACTGGGGAGTGCACCAATGAAATCCAACTGTAAAGATTCCCAGGGTTAGGAACCATGCACCAAGAAGCCGGTTTCGGTGGCTAGTCCGTTAATTATTAGTTTAGATTGCCTCAACCCCAGGTTTTAGATGCCATGAAAATGAATCAGCTTTTTTAGTCAACTCAAGTCAATTTTATTTGTATAGCGCTGTGGCATGGTGGAGGGCGGGACCGGGGCGTGATTACGCACGCCCGGTCCCGTATCAGGCTGATCAAGCCATCAAGAGGGATAAAGGCCACTCGCGGATGGCGATGCGGGAGAGAGAGATCGTTCACGGACATGTCCGTCGTCTTATGTGTTTGTCTTTTGAGTTCTCCATTAAACCTATTATTTATATGTCAAGCCGGTTTCTCGCCTCTTCCTTGCCCGTGAACTTGATCTGTTTTACATATCTATAGATTTAAGTTTTTTGCTTTGTTTGTGTAGGAACAGGGATATACTAATAGTTTCCTCATTTGATACATTTCCATCTTCCTCCATTTCACTTTAGATTATAAAATATAGATTGAATTTGAGCAGCATTATAATAATTTATTATATTTGGGAATTCTAGTCTCCGAGCCTTTTTGACAACTTAATTAAGAATAATTTTAGATTTTGATGAAGGAAAATAAACTTGGGGAGAATATTCATCTTTATAGTCTCTAATAGTTTTGTAATCAATAGTAGCCAATATTTATTTGTAATAGTTTTGAATGATATATATAATGTCTTCAATTAAGATAAATATGCAAGATTTAAGCTTTTAAAATGATTAAGCCTGTGTTCTTGTTGTGGACCTATATGAATTCACTTATGATATATATATACCAGTTGTTTTATTCTTTATTTGATCACATTAAGAATTTGTTTGCAGGAGTCCTCTTGAGCACTCATGTCAGCCGCTGTTTCTTCTTCTTGTGTAAATGACTTTAATTTCTTCATCATTTTACAGTTATCTCTTGTACTGTGTAAATCATGTGTTTTAAGTCTTCATGATTTCATGCTGAATTCTTGAGCAGTGTAAATGCATAAAACATTTTTTAGATATATTTTTAAATCAATGTCTTGTGTGCAGTTTAAATGAATGTAAATTCTTATTTTCATAATAATCAGTCTCTCTGAAAAGAGTCTCTTGCGAAAAGTGTAGCACGTTCTCTCGCATGATTGGTTGTGTACAGCAAACGTCACTCATTCATGTGCATGAGCGTAATCTAATATTAAAGTCAGGATTGTAGCCTGAGTTGATAAAGAAAGTTGATGAGCTTCATCATGGTACCAATTAAGCATGATTGGTCTGTTTTGAATTTGTCAACCTAAAACCCTGAGTTTGTTCAGCGACTTTCATGGTACAGGCCTCTGGACTCCTCAGGCATGCTTCTTCTGCTTCATTCAGTGCTGGTCCAGCACTCAAAGATATGCCACTGGCTGTTAGATTGCAGAATTCACGTCAGGGCTCTCTGTCGATGTGGTGCAGGTGTGGTCGGTCAGATACAGCTTTTTCTTGCTAGACTGGATGATTAGGGTGTGCTGGGTGACCAATGTCGACATAATATTTTCCGTTTAACTCAAGCACATAAATTCTATGTCGATACATCAAATGTCGCAAAGTTTTCCCCATCGTTAGCCTGTGTTATCATGACGACAGTATTGAAATCGCATCTATTGTACATGATTATGGATTAATCTTTAGCATTTAAATCCGATGCTGCAAACATGACACTTCCAGGAGTGCCAACACAAATATATCGTGCACACTGAACAAATGAATGGCCACTGTTTAGCTTTTTCAAACAATTCTAAATAATAGATGGCACTCACGAAATTAGCCCACAATATAAAAAAACTAAAAATTAGCCCACAATCACTTCTTGCCCTAGTAAGGTAAGATGGCCCCTTTTCATAATTTTTAATTTAGTGCTATGACAACTACATTAGCAAATGTTTCTATTTATTTCCCATTATAATATATTGGATGATGCATCAGCATCCCGTATACGCTAAACGTCTATCTATATACTGTATGTTAGAAGTCAATGCACATTGTTCTTTAGGGTGGCGTCTTACCCCATCTTCCCCATATACTTCTTCTCCTGTCAAAATGCATTATTTCCTTTTTAGAGAAGAAAACAAACCAATATGTAACAATATAATGCTTTATTTTCCAAACAAAGTATTCCACAGTATGAAGATAGAAATGCACAAAAAATAGCACCAATTTAAGTAACATTAAACATTTACCAAATCTATGTGGGAGGTTAGCTAATTGAAAGAACATAGGTTGAATATTCATTGCAATGGGCATTAAATCTTTAAACGATCATCCTCAAAAATAAATCTGACTGTGGCTATCTGCTTTGCTACAGCCAGCATGAAGATTCACATCAGGGCACCAATGCTAGCTTCAAGCGCCGCTTTTAACTCCATATGAAAGTGCTTGTAAACAACATATTATTCTGCATTTTCATGATAGTTAAGACTTCTTGCACCTTACATTGACTGAAAAATACTTGATTTCCATCACAAGTCCCATCTGGGATTGTTATGTATATACAATAACATTAAGAGGTCCTTTCTCCATCATTTTATTACTGACATGGAAGCAAAGTTGTGTGTGTTTGTGGTGTGTGCGTTAGTTTAATGATTCCGGGTGGACACATTAGCCCCTTTCACACGTACGGACTATTCCAGAAAATGTACTGCATTTTTCAGATTAAAAAGTTGGCAAGTTGTGTGTAAACAACCTTTTTTGGAAATACCGGTAAATTTTGCTCTGGCAATTTCCCTTAATGACAAATTGTATCATACATTTCCAGATTGATGGTATGTGTGAACGGAACATGTGGTGCATTTACCAGTAAAGGCAACCCAACAATTTTCATGTAATTTACCAGGGTGCATGTTGACACGTCACAAAGTTTCCGCCCTTCCAACCAATGTGTATGCTGTATTAATATATAATAAATCAGGCTTTACAATTATTTATATGCATGACTCGTCCAAATGAAACAATTCACTTAAGACTTTCTAATGATTCATATGAAAGAGCGGTTTAGGGGAGCACGTTTGACATACAAGTGCTCATTTGGATAAACATGTAGAAAGAAAATCTAATTCCAGGACATTTAGCATTTTCCAGGACAGACGGCCAAAAACAGGGTGGATTCTGGAATATCCTGTACGGGTGGACACAAGTACTCTACACCAAACGCTGTTTGCAAGCACTTGGCTGGAAGTCAAACGGCACATGTGCACAGAATTTAGTTGATTCTCTGTGTTACCTGTCCTGTAGAATGAACAAAAAATATGCTGAACCCAGATTGGGAGCTACTGCTATAAATAATCATTTTATAATTCATTTACTTTCACTCTTGTGCCCCTTAAACATTCGGGAGCCCAGAAAAGATCAAGGGCTTCAGTCCCCTCAGCACAGGTCTAGCTACACCCAGGGGCGTTTCTAGAGACTCTGGGGGCCCCAGGCAGAAAGAGCCTTTTCCTCTTCCTCTTTCGCTTTCGTTTCCTTTTAATATGCCCAGACGTGTAAATCCACTTCATGGTCCATCATTTAATTGCCGCTCTGAAACTACGAAACTTTTGACAGCAAGCTCGTAGCATGGGGGCCCCTTTAGGGGGGTTCCGGACATATGATTGCAGAGTCTTGTACCATCAAATAATTTAAGGGGGTTCCATGTTGTCATTTCTGTGGTCCAATGTAATAGCCGTCCTTGAGGGGGCCCCCTTCCAGCTTGGGGCCCCAGGTAATTGCCTGGTTTGCATACCCCATTGCAACGTCTCTGGCTATGCCCCTTAATACTGTATATAGATATTCTGTATTATGAAAGAAGCAAAACACTCACTCCCACTCCCACTCTCGTTATTCCACAACATCTTAAAAGAGTCCTCAATGGTTTCTGTGTTCCTCATATTCTGTGGCTTATTTACAGTGATGAACACATTTATACTGTCAGGTTTGTACACAGATAGGGTAAATTGCACCTTTTCTGTGCATTTTGAAGCACTTTTAATCTTTTTTTAAGTTCATACCTTCTCAAATAAACACGCTTTTCTGGTCAACTTCACATCTGGTTTTATAGGTCACCTTCTACCCTATTCCAATTGACCACCCCATTGTTGAAAAAACTTCTTTGATTTGCAAGTATTTCATTCAAGTAAATTGTATGTGTATTTGTTTTTTCACAATACACACAGTTGCAAAGCAGCTTTACAGAAAAACATGCCTTGATGGCTTAAAGCCTCCCGTAAGCGAGACAAATGTGACTGTGGTAAGGAAAAAAAAAACCTTCAATTTGATATTGAAGTAATGGAGAGTAAAAATCTTTGGGAGGAACCAGTGTGGGTAGTCATCCTCCTCTGTCATTACAATATACAGAACATATTCTAAATATTATCTAGCTTCATCCTCTGCTTTTAATGGTACACGTCATCAGTGGGTATGACCCGGTGACCCTCCACCTACTTTGATGCAAAAAAATAATAATTTTAAGAAAAAATCTGGATTTTTTTTCCCTCTCAGTCGAGAACAGTCAATATGAGTCTATGTATCAGAGCAATACATTTCAGGATTTTCATTTAGCCCTGACTTTTCAAGCTGATGGTGTATGAAAAGCTTTTCCCAGCATTGCCTGTGGCAGCACGAGAATACAAAAAAATAGATAAAGCATTAACTTCGCACATTGTTCGCTCTTATTTTTGTTGCAACAGTGCTAATAACACTTCCTATCTTCGTCAGTAAGTGACAACGAGAGAAAGAAATACATCCATGTTTTTAAGACCAAAATCATGGCATAATTCCGCTTTCCGAACTTGTCAGTAGTAGCCTCACAGGAGAACTTGAAAGCAGCATTTGGCCAATAATGTGTGCAGTACAAGGTGAATAAAATAAAGAGCTATAAGAAAAGCCTAACTTTCATCATAACTCAAAGCATTTTCTTTTGTATTTGTTTGTATCCCTTTCTACTATTCATTGTGTAACTTCCTTGTCCTGCATCGTATCTATTAAGCATAAAAATCACTGTAATTATTTAAATACAGAAAAAGATGCACATATTTACAAATACCAGCATATTTTTGCATTGAACAGAAGGCTTTTTCCCATTTAAAAGGAAAAGTTTGTCAAAGTTAAAAAAACAAAACTATGTAAAAGACATGGGCATATCAGTTTTCACAATTATGTTTGTGAACATTTCTTTTGTTGTTCAAGAAACCAGCCACTTGGTCGCACATCCAGTTTAAGTTGCTCCATCACCCATTTGTCTCTCTGAGCTCCTTCCAAAAACTCCTCTAGGGAAATCTCACCTGAAAGAGCGCAGAGGACAAAGGTCTTAAACAAAGTTCCTGTAAGCATTATTTTTATTCCAAATATATCCCTGAAATAGGTGGCTGAAACAGAAGTTGATCATATCAAAAGTATAAAATCAAAGACGAAAAGCCAGATAATCCAGAATTTAATTTGCCAAATAAATCAACACATTACCCTCATGAATTTATTCTATTATCTTCACTTAAACTTCAGTAGAGATCAAGTTTAACATCTGTTTTGGGTTTTTTGTGAGATTGTGCAACATAATTAGAAAATCCTTCTCAGACCTTACCATCTTTGTTTTTGTCAACAAGTTCAAAGATTCGGTCACATATCTGATCTGGGCTGAGATCTCCACAGCCCGGAGAGTTTTCATGCATCTTCAGTGAGTGTATAGTCTATAGACAGAATGGAGAGCCCTGGTATTACTGTCTGCATATCCTGTGTTAATGATAACAGTATGGAATGCCAAAACTATATGATTCAATCCTTAATGTATTACTAAACACGCTAAATGACTGGTGTACAGTGCAGAAACATTCCCAGATCCTTTTAATAGAATTATCAGATATAGATATGATATCACTGATATTGGTTTGATAATATTTGGTTTTAGATTGAAAAGAAACTATGTGTCCCATCCCTAATGGACAGTTGTGACTGGAACAAAGACATGCTGCACAGATACCCCACCAATCCCTCAACTTCTGTGCCGCACATCCTCTCTTTGCATGTCACACTGTTGTTTAACTGAAAATTGAGTAAATGGTGAGTTTAAAAAGCATTAGTTTGCTATTTAAATTAAATCCAGTATCGTTTCATCACTAAACATGCCGAATAGTCACCATCACCTTAATAACTTGCGTCACCTCTCGCTTGTCCAAACATCCGTTTCCATCTCTGTCATAAACTTTGAAAGACCACTTCAGTTTATCCTCAAGTCTACCACGAAGAACCAAATGTAGGGCAGCCACATATTCCATGAAATCAATGGTGTTATCCTGATTAAAATAAAGTGAGAAATTTACATTAACCGTTTAAGACAAAGAACATAATTTCAATCTCATACATTTAGAAAATTCACATTATAAAGGCTGTTTTAATTCATATAGACCCTGTTTACACCTGGTATTAAGATGTGTTTCGGGTGATCCAACTCAGCACCAGGGCTAGACTGGGAAGACAAATCGGCCTGGGATATTACATGGCAACTGGATACAAAAGTTGTTGAGCGGGGGGTTCGCTATCCTTTTCTGCTTATCGCAGTGCTGTTTTGTGCTCCGTTCTGCATAACGCAGTGGCTCACGTTTCACGGCTGAAGCACAGACACTTATGAGAGGCATGAACATCTGCAGCTCAGGTTAATTCAGGTAATCCACTAAAATAACAGACAATTCTGCTCGAAATGTTGCTTTTGTGCTTAGATTAAACTTCAGATGCATCTGGGAGAAATAGGGTGCCATTTTTTTCAGGCTTTTTGTCTTTTCTGACTTTGTTGTGCTTTAATGTCATGCAGTAACACACTGACACAGTGATTGATGTATGTTGTCATGAAACAGAACCTCCCCTCCAAATCCAATCACAAGTGGTCACAGGAGACCCATTTAACTGACCAGGTGTAAACAGCGATGTGTCAAGATTACCCGAGATACATCTTATTACCAGGTGTAAACAGGGTCTTAAATACAGTGAAGATGACATTACCTTTGCTTTATTGCACCAGAATCACACAGAAACACAGAAAATGGGTTTCATACATCATTTCTGGTCCATTTGATTAGACTATAGTCCTATGTGAACGGCAACTGTTTTAGATGGGGGACATGAGATAATTTCAGCATTGACAGAAGCCAGTCTGTCAATGTCTGTTTTTCTTCCACCACCCAGGAGAAAACTACTGGCTGTAATACCTAGCAAATGGACAAACACCAGGATTGTGTGGTAAATTAATTCTCGTCTAAATGATCATCTTTGAGTTTACAAGGAGAAATTGACCCAGAAGGGCTGGCATCAGCTATTTGCAAGTAACTTGGGTATTTATCAGAAAGGAGGCTTGTTTCTGAGAACTGAAATTACAGTAGTTATGGCCACATACACACTGCAAAGTTTCAGGAGTGACAAATGCATGTAAATGTACTAGTTAATCTCCAAAATTACTGTTCCGTTAATGTACAAAATACAGCTTCCTCCAGAACTTGCGATGGTTGACATCTTGCGGCTTTAAACGAGAAGCATGGATGCCAATAGCCAAGCCGGTTGGTGTTTGCTATTGAATGAGTTTAAACAAATTCAATGAGATTTCATTACAATGACTGTAGTTGCTCTTTCAGTTCTGTATGCTGTGTATACAGAATGGGATTAAGCCCACAGAAAAGTGACATTTTAACATTATGAATAAAGTAACTTCACGACTCCATTGTGTCAGAGGAGCCATTGAAAAGATATTTTACAGAGGCCACACAAGAAACAATTACTGTCTGTTTATTATTCTAGGAAATAAATGAACTGTGCTTTTATATATATTGACAAACACTCTTGAAGTGTAATTCCATAATCTGTGACCAGTCATATCTGAGCCTCTTCAAGGAGTTCTCAGTACACTGGAAAAACACTTCAGAATTCAATGCACAAAATGAACTGCTTAACACTCACCTGATTTGTATCAAAGGACCTAAACAAGTTCTCCATATAGGCACATTCTTCTTCTGTGGATTTATGGGTGATGCCAAAGATTCGTTTGAACTCATGGAGATGCAGAGTTCCGCTAGGACACTCGCTGACAAACTTCTTGTACAGCCCTTGAATCTGAACAAGTGCTACTTCATTGTCCATTTCACTCTGTGACTGACCCATTATTTAAACACTGGAAAAGACAGTGTTAGTTCCTGATAGTTGCTGTGTATGAATAAAGTTTCAGAACAGACATGAGCTGTGTGTGATGCATGTTGTTTCCTCCAGCTCTTGTACACTACTGAGGTGTCCTGAAATCACTCTGTCTGAAGTAAGTGGATTAACCCTTGGCAATATGGCAGTATTTTTAGTTGCAATGCCAAGCTAATCTTGCTTTGAAAACCCTTTTACTTAATCCTCATATAATATGTTCTACTGCTCGGTCAGTAGTGTGTTAGGTCAAAAGATTCTGCAATATCAACATTTTTGCAGTAGCAAGCAAAAATCCCAGCAGCTTTTAACAGATTCACATAAAAAACTGCCTTAACATTAATATGCATTTATGTACGTAATATGAACATTTATGTAAACATGTTTTTTTATTTTTATTTCACAAAGAGACTTTGAAAGTACATATGGTAGAGTAGCAACTATGTGTGCAGTTAGCGTAAAATACAACATTAATCCACAGATTAGAATTAAATCTATGTATGTTGGGTTATTAATTATTTTTTATTCCTTTCTCAAAATACATTCTAAAAGAATATTTAAGCATTATCACACAAGCAAGAGGGCTGTGGTACATATCAGCATGGCTGTGATCCATCCATTGGCCGAACTATAGGGCTGGACTTGATTTTACGCATCAGTGATTGATTGGATTGAGAAAAGTAGGCATTACATACCAGAATGGAGCCAAGTGGTTGAAGGGGAGGGGTTGGAAAATAAGAGAGCTAAGATAAGAGAGGTAATGTCAGGTGGAAGGAACAGTAATTTAACAGAGCAAAATGTAATTTTAATAAGAGATTATGGACAAAAAAAATCTTTAGAATAACATGCACTGATGAAGTAAATAGGGTCAATTTGGATTTAATTCTGACAACCCATGACCACTTTTAATCCCTTTTTAATGTCAGGCAAATATTTGCACATGCATGTGTAACTGAACAGGATTTGAACTGGCGTCTCCGGTATGGGAGGTGGGCATGCTAATGAGAAGGCTAAAGACTACAGCCTCTTGAGGCCAGGGGAGTGAGGTTTACACCTTGCACAGCTATCTACCAGCTGACTACTGTTACACTCACCCCCCTAAACCTCAATCCCACCTGGGTCACGGCACCACTGTACCCACTTTGAGCGGGATTTGAACCGGGGTCTCTGGCATGGGAGGTGTGTGCGCTAACAAGGAGGCTAAACAGCTACCTACCAGATGGCTACTATTACACGATACCTGACAGCCTGTCGATGCAGTTTCTGAGACCTTGCAAGTGCACTCAGATCTTTTTTGGTCCACTCTACCAGTTACAGGGTCTCAGCCCTTTTTGAATTCACACTTTGTGTAATTTGTGGGATCAAGCCCACTTAATATTATATTTATTATAATTATTATAATAAGGGCTATATTTAATGTTAAGTGTACAAATAGCTCTACATATTAACTTATAAGATAATACAAACATGTTTAATGCAGCATAAGAACAGGTGTCTATATTCAATAAAACTTCATTTATTAATCTTTGGCATCAATATTATGTAATTGTCTATTATTACAAAGAAAAGTAATGAAACAGAACATGAATATGCTTTCTGCACAGAGCTCTATCTGCCAAATCAAGAAAAAGCGCAATATCAGCCATTGTTATTGTCCACTGTTATGCAGGCTTTTAATAGTAAACTAATTTCAAAATAATTAAGAGACTAAATGGCACATGCCTAAAAAAAATTCTATTAAAATGTTATGCTTTGTAGGCAAATACTATTGCTGCTCAGAATAATAGGCTAATCTATAATAAAAAGGAAAGCAGTCTATGTTGCCATTTTTAATCATTTTTGTCATCAGGCAAATTTATTTTCAGATTGAAATAATTTGTTAACTAGGTTATTATTTTATTATAGTAAGTAGTCTTGTATCAAAATGCAGTGTCGTCAGTCAGTTTTACGAATTACGCATGGTCCAGAGCAGTAAGTTTAATTTAACACATAAATTTGACACGTGGTCCAGAGCAATAAATGTTTATTCATACCAATTTACAATTTTAAAACACAAAATCTTTTATGAATCCGAGAATTTATGTTAGAACAGCTTTATGTTCGATTTACATACACATTACATTTGGGACATTTACCATAGCTGCCTCTAGAGGTCACTAGGTGTATTTAGAGACTCTTATGCTGCGTCCCAATTCGCATACTATCTGTCCTAAATAGTATTCGAAAATAGAATTAGTACGTCCCAAATCGTAGTATGTTGAAATGAGTGTTCCAAAGATACCCGGATGGTCTACTGTCAGAATCCGAAGTGCAGATCGATGCACACTCTAACGGCTAATATTGCCCACAACCCATTGCGTGCGGGAGGGAGGAGCTTTGAGATGATGCAAACATGGCGGCCGGATGCGGCAGCGGAGATGCGCCCTCAGTTTTTAAGTGTAAGAACTTAAACGTTTAGCGCTAATTAAAGTTATATTTTATTGTCTCATAATATTAATGGATTTGTGTTGTGCAAAAAAAGTACCATGTTTATCTTGTAGGGTCTGATGAAGACACTGAGCGCCTCATTAACTGGCGCATTGCACTGCATTGCATTGGACATATAAGAATGAATGGAATGTAGAATGTTTGTTTAACTGTCGCGGTGTGCGTAACTAGGCAAACACGTTCTCTTCCATTGCATGACGTCTTCGTAGTATGTCCCAGAACGTGCATACTCTTTTGCTACACACTCAAAAGTATGTACATTTTCTTCAAAAAAAGAGTACATACTTTTAGGTCGTAGTATAAGTAGGCGAATTGGGACGCAGCATTAGTTTGAAGTTCTGTGTATTCCTTGTTTTGTCATGTGATATCGTGTTTCCCTTCTGTTCATGTGTCCTGTTCTCATTGGTTTATTGTCTTGTTAACTTGTTCCTAGTTAAATCTAAGGCTCTATTTTAGTTAAGTTGTTTACGTGTGTTTTATTTTGAAATCATGTTTTGGATATGGTGAATCAGACTGACCCATTTTTAGGTGCAGGAACTGGGTTCCCGCTGGTCAGTTCCAGTGTTTGTCAGTGGGTTTAGAGCTCCTGGATCATTACTCCAGTGGGAGCTCCCCACAGGAGTAATGATCAGTGAACCCTTAAAGAGCACACCTCCATTTCATAAATTTTTCTTTTCAGGATTGCGATTACATCTCTTGTATCTGAACCCAATTAAACGCTTTAATGTTTGGGTTGGCACCCTTTACAGCGAGTCTTTCAAAGAGCTGCATCACGGCATGGATTTGGCAGGCTGGGCCACCTAGACCACTTCTAAGGAAGGAACCCCTTGGTGACTTTTCTTTGAGAGATTTCAATCGGCTAAGAAGAAATCACTAGCCTAGAAGAACATACAAGCACATCTTGCCAAGACAAGGTTGCCCTGTAGGGCTGATGGTTTGCTTGAGGTCTTCTTCAAGGAAAGTCCAGCAAAGCAGACCACTTTCCTGGATAAAGTAAGCACTCCTTATGGTCTGAGGACCGCAAAGCAGGGATGAAAGCCTACAGAACAGTTCATTCTGGCTCCAAAAGAAGGCCCAGAAGACTTGTGTCCTCGTGGAGACCCCCTTGAGGACCCAGTGTGTTGCCCTGTGCTGACAATACTCTGTTGCAAAGAGTTGTTTTTTTAATGGTTCACTACCCTGTATGCTAGTGCAGTTGTATTACTTTACCAGTCTTTGACTGTTCAGTCTCTGTCCAGTCTATAGTGGAATACAGTTACTTATATTTTGCATTTAAATATGTATTCCCATTACTTGTATTGTGTAACTCCCCAACCCTGTATATATAAACCTTTTAGTAAGAATGATGATGTGTATTTTAGAAACGGTTGATCTTCACCTCATCAGTGCTGTTGATAATGTATGGGCTGTCTATCAGTTTGAGGTTTGACTTTCTCCATATAGCAGTGGCATGCAGTCAGCCCCATCAGACCATTCAGAGAAGACATTATGTTAATTATCAAACATTCTTTCCCACATTTATTTAACAATGTATGTTCATTAAATAAATAGATGCATTCAAATAGAGAAATATTCAAAAACAGCTTAATTAGAGCATGTTGATTTCAAATGCTGATATATAAAAAATATTACGATTAAATTCACAAGGTAAAACATCAAATAATCTGCTGTAGCACAGGGTGAATCAAATTTACAGATAATGTTTTATTACATTTTCCATTTTCCACAGTCTCAACTTTTTCAGAATTGGGGTTGAACAGAACAGTTTATATCACCACTTAGCTCTTATCATCACATTGCAAAATGTTTATTTGAGAGTCACACAAATGAGTTTATCAATTATGATTTTGCAGACAGGATATGCCATAACAGGTGTGTCTGAATTAAGGACTTAAGGACTAAATGTTCCAAGAAAAACGTTGTGCATATTTCTATCTCTGAGTCTTAATATATTCAGCAGCATAAGATTGTCTGAATGTGTGGGGTTCCTCTTCCTCGTCAGACACATATGTCCCATCATCTTCCTCCTCTTCCTCTTCATATCTAGCCTCTGTCTGCTTCGGCAGAGTTCTCCTCAAACGCTGTAGGGCACATGCAGGGTGACTGAGAACCACATTTTCAAAAGAGAACAGAAGAACCCCCTAACCACAGACTAAACAAAGTCAGACTGTTGGGTAAAGTAAACCAACTGCAAAAAAAACATCTATTATGTAAAAACAATGTAACACTTGTGCTACAGTTTTTACAGAGAGAAAAGACAACATGAAACGACATTAACTGTGGAGGTCCTGATATACATTGCATTGCATGATGATCCTTTGTTTTATGCTTTTCTCCAAATTTACATAAAAACGTGTCTGCTCTCTCCCCTACACAGACTTCCACCTCCTCAAGTGGATATTTATGTCAATATGATGTAATGGTGTGTTATCTGTTCATGTGGAGAAAATAGGATAGCATTCACTGCACATTTATCTTTCGTAATGTGACGTATCACTAAGTGAAACAGGAAATTAAGCAGGAAATTATGTCAGGCAAGAGTTGATTTTTTCCAGATTTGATTGGATGGAGAACGTTATACTGTTGTTGGTTTATATTATATTTTCTTTGTCCAAGTGGCCTTCAAAGTCATTTCAGAGGTGGAGATTTTTATTACATTTTGATGAATGATTATATATATATATATATATTAAGATTAACTTGCAATGATAAATCAAGCACAAGACCAAAGACATCTATTAAGACATTTTTAATTCAATCAATTTTGAATTAATGTAAAGTTTCACTCACTGGTTTAGGTATATCTGCAGTTGATCTGTGTGGGGAGGATGGAGGACTTGAGTAGTGGCTCATTGTCAAAGTCTGCAGAGGCTGAGAACTCAGATAGGAATCATTCACATGGATACGGTTCCTAAAAGTCTGGAAAAATTACAATTCTAACATCACTATTCACAGAATCACAAACAATCCACTGCTTGTTAGACAAACTTAAGATTTACCTCCATGTCTCTGTCTATGTCCATTGTTTGCATGTTCTGGAAGGTGTGTGTGTAGACTTCCAGTGCTTTAGCATGAAACAGCATCTCAACCATAATGAAGTCCATAAAAATCTTCTAAAATTAATTCAGACAATTTTGTCACATTAAAGCCTGTTTTTTTGTTTGATATTTATTTGTTGTGTGTTTGTTTCTTTTTTTATGAGGTCTAAAGGAAAATGGAATGTAACATTCATGTGTTGGTCTTGATACAGATACAAAGTTGATTTAAATGGTAAATGACTGTTGAAATGAATTTAATGTGAGATTGGTTTATGTCAACCAAGTAACTGACTTTTAAGTCCTCAAGTTTCTGTCTCTGGAAGTCAATGATGGTCTCTTCCATCTGTCTGGTGCTTCTGTCTGTGTTGATGGTGGCTTTCTGGACATTCACTTCTGCCTGTAAGATTATCATCGGTGAAATGCAATGACATTCCCTATTGCAATGAAAGCCATATTCTGAAACCAAAATTGCTCAAAATCCAGAAATGTAGTGAAGTTTTGTTGGATAACCACCAATTAAAAATGCAAACTACTCTCAATTTCCCCTACAAATACCATTACAAATCATCTAATAACTATTAAAACCATTGCCAGATGTTTTTTATAGTGTATTTTGGGACATAGTCCATTGATTTTAATGGGTTGTATCAGTTTCCAAACAGATATATACTGGTCCCAAATGGTATCCACTAGATATAACATGCCACCAATAGAATCCAACACATTAACAATAGAGATCCACAGGGACCATTATAGTTTCTGTTAAACCAATGCAATTCCCATAATCACCATCAAAACCATTCAAATTCAGAGTTTTTCTTTTTTCAGCTTTAGCTTGTTTCTTAATGAAAACCTTTAAGCTTTTACAAAGCTTACTATGTAGCTTCAATTAAAATGTAAGAGTTTCATAAAGTTTGGGAGGAGCATGTTCATAGAATTTGACCAATCACATCGCCAGAGTAAGTAAACAGATGCTTAAATCCATGTTGTGACGATTCCTCCAGCATTTGGCTCCACCCACGACAGATCCATGTGACCGTTTTGGATGAAACACTACTCTGCGCAAAGCATTTGCCCTCATCATATAAGCTCTTCCATCGCAATCATTACGTTACTCACCAAGCTGCCGCAGCAGCCACTATTCATATTTTGTGGCAATGCTGTCTGCCAATTCAACCGCTGTTTATGGATTGTCTTTCTTTTATTCTCATCTTTCCTCACCGAAGCAGACCTGACATTGAGGCTGCCTCCACACAGGCCACTGCTTCGCTGTATACCTGTTGTACAGCCATCTATGGCTGCACACAGGTCCTCTCATCCTATTTTTCCACCCAGAGCGTTCCATACAGCATGAGGCTGAATCTGCAAATTGACACTGCTTTAGCTTCATGACACTTGAGCTCTATTACAGCTTTAATTAAACGTGAGGGAATCAAAAGATTAACAATTTAATTCAAGCATTATTCCAATGCACTCCAGCGTTTCAATCCAGTTCTCCCACACAGGTGATTCCTGTCAGCCTGATTACCTTGCAGGGCAGCTCGTTTAGGGTGTGTTCCATTCAGTGATGGTTCCCATGTCCTATTCCTTTTGAAGACTTTACCATCAACCATGAGATATTTGGAGGGCTAAGAAGTGGGGGACTCAAAAAAATGTGAAACTCACTATTAAGCCTTTATTATCAGAAATTTCATTTGAACTTATCTTTCAACATGACTATCATGATTGTTCTTCTTTCAAAGTGCCCTTCGGAATGTGATTTATTCCATTTGGAACACAGGGGCAATCGTGCAACAAGCGAACTTCCTTTCAAAAGACCACGACTCTAATTACAAACATCTTTCCAAATCTGAGCTGACATTTTAGTGTGAGCTCGTAACATCCTCATAATATTTCAGTTTTTCTGTAGAATTTATTATAGGTCAACAATATAAATAAGTCATATTTATTCACCACACTATTGCAAATGGCGCCCATATAGTATCTATTAAATTCAATTCTTAGACACAAACGCCTAATAATTTTGTACGTCCTTATCAAAACAAGATGAGTCCTCCCATGCCAATAGTACAGAGTTAATGGAATTACTCGCATTACGTTGGAGAACAATCTACAAGGCTCCAAACCATATGCTTCAGTTAAATAAATATCAGACTGTGCTATTCATGTTGGTACTTAGTTTCAGGAGCCTTCTTATTTAATCACAAATCACAACTTTAAATGACATTGTACGTATGCACATGCAAGCATGTACATCCTGACATCACTTCACAAATGTTCCAGATATTTAATCTAGCAAACAATTAAGTTTAAGATGTCCACAGATGCTATGTTTAATTATGTCTCCCTCAACAAGCATTTGTGCAAGAGTGTGCGCAGGTGTCTTGCAACACCTAATCGTGAAAAAAACGAAAAGTTCAAAATGTCTTCACAGAAGTGCTTTTACATGGGATTCCCTTTACGATCCTGGCTCAACTTCTTGTCTGTTACCCCAATTGCCAGTGCTATTTAATGATCTGCAAATGCATGTTTTACATATTACGGTTTACATTATCTGTAAATGTTATATTATCCATGAACCCGTCCCTCTAGGAAGCAGCAATTCGTGGTAGCCTTCCAATGTGCCCAACAATGTACACACACAATCAGAGTGCTGGGCTAGTCCTTTATCTCAGCAGAATGCAGATGCCTGCCCAACCTTGAGCCCCGGATAGCCGCAATGTTAGCCACTTCAGGTTCCTTAAAACCAACCTGGTCTCGTAGAATAATGTTATGTACCTAAATTTTTGCACAATAATATTTATGTGCCTAGAAGTATGTATTGCGGCAGTTTCCTGGTGAAATGAACACTAAAGGCGCAACAACAACACTGACTTTTATACACTTTCACATAAATCATGAGTAAAAAGGCAGATTATCTGTCCATAAACACATGGCCTACTTTTCGCCCTGTTATTCACACAATGCTAATTGAGTCGACACATGAGCTGAAAGTGTCAAAAGCACCATACAATTACGTGGTTGCTTCTTCAAAAGGAAAACTTCTAATTATTTAAGAAAGTCTTTTTAGGGCCCTGGGGGTCTAGGTACACAATCTAATCATGCAGGAGAACGGCATGTTGTTTCCGATACTTCTGGTACCCTAGGATCGGCCACATTATGCCAACTAGCTGACAAGCGGCATCTCCTATTATTTATTTTTTTGCATCTGCTCTAGTGTGTTTACCTTCACCTGTTTCGCGACTGGATGCGTGTCACTTCAGCAGCATGAGAGTTGCTGTTTGGATACCATGTTGAAACTAGGAAGTAATCGCATTTGTATTCTTCGGAGCTTGCATTTTTCCCCTCTAACACTACATTTTCACTTCACTGATGGTTTAGGCTTGGGATTTGGATGCGGGGTGCAGTTTTATAAAACATGCATTTGTCTTCACTGTATTATTGCCTGTACAGCTAAAAACAACTCACTTCAAAACTTGCTTTTGGTGCCTCTCTGTGGATATTACACTCAGAAAACTTACACATACACCCAACAACACTTACCGCTTTGGCCACTGGGGAATTTCGGTAAGCACAGACAGATTTTATTTAAAGAAAAGTCAACCTGCTATTTCTGATTTCACTCTTAGATGAGTCTGATATAACGTAGCAAGCACAAAACTAAAGAGATTTTTTGCTTAATCTAACAATGTCACGTTAAGCACAAGCATTCCAAATTATTTAAATGTGACTGAAGTAATGTGTTTTTTTTACGAGTACGGTTTCTTTTGATTTCCTATTATTATGACTTGTCATGAGACCGGGTTGACTATACTTTAAACTGGAGCAACACCTCTTCCGTGACACTGGCGAGATTCATTCTTATAAATAACCTGGGAGAGTGGACTCATATTCATGCGGTTAAAGTCATGTTTCTGTCAGACAGAGCGCATCAAATCTATGATCTGTAATAATTTCATTCTACATAATTACTTTGGCTAAAAGAGATCTAGACCCTATTTTAAAAGTGCTATTATAAGTGCTTTTGCGATATGTCATGCGCACAAAGTCAGCGGGCATGTTAAAGGTGCACTCAATGATTCCTGAGAAACCCTGTTGATATTCAGCTCAACTGACAAAACAAACACACCCTCCCTTCAGTGCTCCTTAGGAAGCTTCACCCCAAAATTCATGAACGCAAATTCATTCAAATTCCTTTTACCACTCGGAAGTCTCTCCACGCTGAAAAGCCTTGCTGATGTTGACACAGCTCCTGGCCCTCGACATATGCTAATCCTTCTTTTTCACTAGATCGGTTTCTCAGACATTTGTCCTCTGAGGTTAGAAAGTTAGCATCAACAAGATTTGCCATCACTCTTCTAATGAATGTCCCTCTCAATCTGCCCCACCCCCCATCCTGTGCACACGCAAGAATGTTGCTGATTTGCTGGAGTAGTGTTGTGTGGATCAGTTTGACCACTCCATTTACATAGCCCGAGCTGTGTACAAATACAGTTTTTTCAGTCCAGCCACAGAACGGACAGCTAGCAGACTGTGAGTAGATATTTGCAGAATTTGATAATATATTGGATTAGAATAAATGTGTGCACCTTTAAGTTTTGATCTACTGTAGGTGCAAACGAGTTGGCGAAAGCTGGGTTGGCTGGATCAAGTGCATTTTAATTCTGGGGTTTTTCTCTGGTTATTGCACCCTCTGCATCCTATTATATATTCCATTTCATTTCAAGTAACATTGATATAAATGAAGACTGCATATTTGTTATAAGTTTTTCTGTTTAATGTTTTAGGCTATAATTTCTGTACAGCGTCCATGAGCTTTGGAAAGGAAGTATACAAAATAAACTTCTTATTAATTTTTTATTAATTATATTGATCTACTGACACAGAAAGCATGGCTAGTATTAAAAGTGATCGATAGCTCTTTGATATCCTCTGCTGGCGGAAATGCTGGATCTGAATTCAACTGCACCGAGAGGTTAGACGTGGTTCTCAAATGACTTTGCACAACGACCTATCTCACAGGAAAATATCAAATTGTGCTTTGCACCACTTCATTAACACACAATACACCAACAATTTGCATGTATACACCCACGGACAACGCAAGTACTCCCACCCATGCCCACTTGGGTTTTGTGTTTGCACGAAAATGTGCTTAGAATTAGTGCTCTCACAAAAATTAGATACAACTTAGCGCACAGTCAAGCGTGGTCCCGATGTCCCTAATGTTATAAAGCACAAGCTTTAGATCATATTTTTCTTCATTTTTCTTGCAGTTTAATAGTTCCTTCTTTTTTTTTCTAGACGACTTAATAAAAAGACCTTATTCACGCTAGTGCGATCTTTGTTTTTCAATGGGAATGAAAACGAGTCTGTGTGGGATAGACTTACCATCTCTTCAATGACACAAACTGTATAAATAAAGCACTTTAGATCATATCTGGTTTTCCACAACTTATGCTGCCTGGAGTTCTTTGTGTACTGATTGTTCTTGGACAGATGTTTTATCATTGTTTTGTCCGCAGAATGATATATAAACACTTTAAACTGCTTTTTTATTCATTTATTTTTTACATTTGTTACTGCAGTACAGCCTATTGAAGATGTTAGTCTACCCTCACAGCTTCATTGTCATTCCCATTAAAAATCAAAAATGGTGCTAGTGTGAATAATGTTATGTGGGGGGGAAACGCAGTCTCAATGTGAAACATATGATGTAATTTGTTTGACTCGAGTGACATTTTAGGGGAGCTAGCAGGCAGTCAGTGAAGCCAGTGCATCTGCTTCATGGTTTGGGACAGGTAAGTCATACACTAAAACTGTCAATTGTATCTGCCGAAACACAATGGTTGTGGTTCAAGTGCATGACCTTTTTTACCTGTGACTGCGAGGAACAGTTGAGGAATTTAAACATTCTTATTACAAGATCCAAGACATCGGTCATTATTTACAATTGACTGTCAGGGTTTTTCCTGCATTGAAGCAAATTCAGTGATGATCATCTCGTGTTTGGCACTTTGTAAGTGTTAAATATGCTTCTCATCTGAAGTGTGCATCTGCTTGGTGCGATTGAAGCCTGGTTTCACATGATTTTTTTCTCAAGCCATTGTAGAATCACTCGCACCAATGATCTGCTCTGCTCTCTCTGGTGCACGCAGGGAGAAGAATATAGCTTCAGGACAAGCTCCAAAATGGGGTGGTATCTCCAAACTGCTAGCAAAGATATTCAGAACCCCTAAGTCTTACCCTAAACACAGTAAGGAGCCATCCATGATCTTAATTGTGGTTATGCAATGGAACAATTGTGAAAAATATTAAAAAAATAAATAAATAAATAAATAAATATATATATATATATATATATATATATGTGTGTGTGTGTGTGTGTGTTTGTAACTAAATAATTGTGATAAATATTAATTAATTGCAATTGAGTAATAAACCAACTTCGCGCCTGTGGATAAGTATCCATCGAAGACCTTTTTTTTGACCAAGGAGAAACCCTGACAGTTTACAAGACTGAGTATGTAATCATTTCTGTTTGTGCAGTCTGAAGGATACAATGCTTTGTCTGTCTGCTGGGTTCTTCTGCTTGATCTTGTCGAGTCTCTGCAGTTCATTTAGCTCTTTGTTACGATCTGCATTGAACCTTTTCAAAACGGCCTAGATGTGGAATAATGATACTTCGGTGAAATTAGATAAAAACATATTTATCATCAAGATCATAAAAAAATTTACCTTAAATCAATGGAATAATCTGAGTATACATCCATTTTTCAATTTAAAGAAAATACATGCTGTTAAGAGTACTTTCCATGAGTTAACTTACACGTTTAGTTTTCACTATATCACCATATGCTTTCAGAGGGGCAACTACTCTTGTTTCAAGCCTCTCAACCTGATGAGAGAACAATGTAGTATTCATTGTGATTAAATGAATCCAAAATTATTCCTTAGAAATCATATCTGGTTAAATGGGTTTTATTTTGTTTTTTTACCTCTGCCTGTCTGTAGTCTTGCACCATGGCCAAATCTTCAGAGAAGTTTTTCATGCAGATGCTCAGTTCTGGATCCTCTGTGCTGGCATAGTCATGAAGTTGTCTTGCTAGCATGTCGGCTTTGTCTCGAAGTTTGGCCGTCTTTCGAGTGTAGGAGGCAAGCAGCAAGCAGAAATGACCTAGATACTTATCTGCATTACTGACAGTTGCCTCCATCATCTTCATCTGAGCGTCTCTGGACATTAAAGTATTACAAAGATTATCCAATAGCTGAAGAGTTAGAGTCATTAAAACCTCTCGAAACCTTCTGTTTTAGCTGTGAATTTTAACAACATTACAATTCAGTCAATGTTTCTGTTGGTTGCTTCCACATTATTAACTGTCCTATTTCATTTTTTCTTTTTTATCTCAATTGGCAAAGGATTTTTTAATATTACATCTATACAGAAACGTGATATATGGCCATTTATAAACATATATTTGAAATTATAGTTATGCACATATTCAAATTCCACTTGTATTTGGGAAAATACGTTACACATATGAAAATGGCCATTTTGTAGTTTTCTGAAATATTTAATCAATTAATGTACAAGTATGCAACATTTTTTATCAGTGAAAACCAAATAGATTAAATACTTATTTGGTGTGATATAAATGATACTTTGTATTTTTCTGTACTTAAACAATTGAAAAAATTATGAAATGTTGAAAAAAAATATTTTTTGATATGTTAGGAGATTAGTACTGAGAATTTAGAAAATAGTACCAAAGTGAATAATAATAAAAAAAACTGTAAAGAGATAAATAGATATTTAAAAATGTTTAGCGTCTATTTCATTTATTTAAAAAAAAAACAAATACACTGATCAGCCACAACAATAAAACCACCTGCCTAATTTAATTAGTAAGTCCCCCTTGTGCCGCCAAAACACTGCTGACCCGTCGATGCATGGACTCCACCTCCACAAGACCTCTGAAGGTGTCTTGTGGTTTCTGGCATCAAGACATTAGCAGCAGGTCCTTTAAGTCCTGTAATTTGCGAGGTGGGGCCTCCATGGATCGGACTTGTTGGTCCAGCACATCCCATTGATACTCAATCGGATTGAGATCTGGGGAATTTGGAGGCCAAGTCAACACCTTGAACTCTTTTTCATGTTCCTCAAACCATTCCCAAACCATTTTTGCAGTGTGGCAGGGCGCGTTCTCCTGCTGAAGAGGCCACTGCAATCAGGGAATTCTGTTGCCATGAAGGGGTGTACGTGGTCTGCAACAATCTTTTGGTAGGTGGCACATGTCAAAGTAACATCCACATGAATGCCAGAACCCAAAGATTTTCCCAGCAGAACATTGCCCAGAGCATCACACTACCTCCGCCGACCAGCCTTCGTCCCTTAGTGCAATGACAGGTCCCATTGTAACAAGATAATCAATGTTATTCACTTCACCTGTCAGTGGTTATAATGTTGTGGCTGATCAGTGTAGAACAATAAAATGTAACAATAAAATAAATTAAATATACCCATATAGAAAATGAATACTATATATGTCAAAACATGTAATACACATATTAAATATATGTTCATGCCACTATGAACAGAATAGTGATGTTTTCCCCAAAACCTTTGAATATAAAGAGGAAGATGTTCCAAAGCAACATATAACATTTGAATTGAACAGATGCTCACACATGAACTGCCATCAATTTAACAATTGCATGTATAATGAATAAAGCTATCAAAAGTGGATAAAGCTATACATACCTTGAAAACAGCGTCATACTGAATACAGGTGTACACTGTGAAATGAACAGTGCAGTGACAGGTAAACAAAATGTTGCTATGGTGATGGACGCACTTCAATTCCTGGGGGTATTTCTTGACACTAGGTGGCAGTAAATCACAAGCAACACAAAATATAGGGAAAAAACACAGAAGTCTAAAATATGCAATAACCACAAGGACATTAAGAAAATACATTAAAAATACAGATAGTGATCAAAGATTTAATAAACAATGATGATATTGTAAAAAGAACTCATTCATTTTGAAGTATATCAAGCTGAGACAATGGAAGAGATTCAAATAATATTACAATATTCCATTTTTTTTTTTTTTGTTAAATTGAAATGAGATTTAAAAAACACTATTTCTAGAGAATTAAATAATAACAAATGCAAGTGCAATTGGTCTATTATACACAAAGTAACAAAACATATCTGAAGGGGCTATAGGACACATGCACGCACGCACGCACACACGCACGCACGCACGCACACACACACACACACACACACACACACACACACACACACACACACATACACACACACACACACAGGCAGGTGATGGGATGATTTCCACCAGACAGATCTCTCTCTCTCTCTTTATGTTTGTATGTGTATGTGTGTGTGGATAATAAGGCTTTGATGTTGTTGGCTTGTTTCCCCTGTGGACAGCAGTTATGATACACACAGTTTTCTAGAGGCCAGAGAATGTTCCCTGCAGCTACACAAACTCACTCTGCCGAGACACAACAATGCACAGAGAGAGAGAGAGAGAGAGATGCAGGTACAGTATATTCTCATTATGATGCAGGGTTCACATTATGCAGCTGTGTCACATGTTAACGTGTTTTCCCAGCTCAAATGTTGGAGATCAGTGGAGGGAAGCTGGCAACCCAAACATAGAGAGCGATTATTTCTATTTATTTATTTATTTATTTATTTATGTGTTTGTGTGTTCATTTTCATGCAGACCACATGAGATTAAATTGACAGGGACAAACCTACATTTAAGGTTCAATACATTCCAGGATGTACAACTCTACGAATGTGACATGTTATTGATTGACTCGTCGCTCAGTTTGTAAAAACCTTGTGATTTACAACGGAAGTCTATGGAGCAATTGTTCCCAATCGAGGATTTAAAATCAGAAAAATGATGTTTGTATTTTTGTTAATGCACATACAGTGCATAAATTCTCCAGTAAACATGTTTATAATTTGATCTGTACCTTTGTCTAAATTGTTGTTTTAATGTGAAACTACTTTTCATGCTGAATGAATTTCTGGTTATGTGTAAGGAGGCCTATAATACCTGCAGAAAACTACATTTACATTTATTCAGTTAGCAGATGCATTTATCCAAATAACAGTACATATGAGGACATACAGAATAAGCAATTCATCATATAGAGGAAATAATACAAAAGATCCAAAATTGCTCAGAGACACAAAAGCTACAGCAGAAAGAAATAGAGAGAGCGAGAGAGAGAGAGAGAGAGAGAGAGAGAGAGAGAGAGAGAGAGCGAGAGAGAGAATAGTAAAAGAATGGATAAAGAATAGATTTTTTTTTATTTGATTTATTATTGCATTAACAACATTGAGTCAAGTGTTCACAGAACAGATGTGACTTTAGATGGTTCTTTAGAATGTTTCAAGAGAATCGGGCGTTCATTCCACCAGAGAAAAAGGGTTGAAGTGAAAGTTCAGGGGTTTTATAGTCATCATTTCTGGTAGAGATGAGTGGGACACGTCCCCACCCCTTTTTGCCATGGCCAATTTTGCATTAAAACTGTCAACAAAGTGGCATAAAGATGCTTTTTTTGTGTGTTCCCACTCTTGACCCCAAAAAAATAAAATACAAAAGAACAATAGGCTACAATTTGAAGACTATTAATGGAGAAAGGCACTTTTTTTGGCATTTTAGCAAGGGATGGCCCAAGTTCAACACAAGCCTTTACTGCCATCTAGTGTCAAAAATACGCTCAGAAATAAGTGCTTTTTTATCACCATAGCAACAGTTTACCTGTCACAGCACAGTTCATCAGTTCAGTTCAGTGTACACCTGTATTCAACATGTATTCAAGGTATGTACAGCTTCATTATTTACTTTTGAGAGCTTCATACATTATAAAGGAAAATGGTAAATTGATGGCAGTACATGTGAGAACATTGTTCAAACTGTATGGAGCATATAAACATCTTTTTCTTTGTATTTATTGGTGTTGTGAAAAACATTTGAATTTAGTTTATTGTGACTGTAATATGTCATGATGTATCCATGCAAATGATCAATCTTGTATATTATTGAGACTCAAGTGAGAGATTTAATTGTAAATTATGTAAGAAGCTAACAATGCAATGCGTGCAATCACTTTACAAATTGACAAACAAAATAATAATAATAAATAAAGGTGGAACAGTGTAGGGGAAAATAAATAATGGAGTAAATGTAGATGGAGTGTCATCCACTTTTTGTCTCAACTCTGAGTCTGACAGTGAATTAGAAGAAGAGGATGAAAATGACGCCAGCAACAGCCGTGCATTCTGTCTATATGCGTGGATTTAATCCACCACAGATTTTAATGTCAAATTAGTTAAGGTTTTATATGTAGTGTTGTGCGTCCTCCTATTTAAATGCTCCTCTAAACGTCTCCGTCAGCAGTGTGGCTGCTGTCTGAATGTTCACAAACAGTATGCAGTTGCTCAGCTGTGTCCAACTTCTTTTTGGTTCTGAGCGAAGAATGAAGTAAATCTTCTCTGCAAGTATGATGGAGACTTTCACCAGCAAGACTTTCTTAGTTAACCGATATTACCAAAATTACCATACTGGTTGACCATACCTATGCAGGTCCACCAGCTAGACTAGCACTGACCAGCATAACTCAGCCTAGACCAGCATGGGAATTGCATGCTGCAAGGTTGTATTTTTAGCAGGGATGTTTAATGTGTCTGCGAGTCATTTTGGTCATTTCTGATTCTCATGCTTTACAGCCATGGTGTCAATCACTTCCTGCCATGAGGACAGCACAAGCATGGAGGAGTGTGTGAATTCCTGCCAGACCTTCACCACAGTATAAACCCTTATTCTCCTGTCATACACACACACACACACACACACACACACACACACACACACACAAGACTGGCCAAACCACACTGAGGTCTGCGAGAGGCCTTCAGAAGAGTTCTGAGGTTCTGAAACAACAGAATGAAAGTACCACACACACACACACACACACTGATGTTTGGTTCTGCTGTCAGAAATGAGAGTGAGGATGACTTTTGTTGCTTTCAAATGCATGTTTGTCATGGAACTTCACAAAAATTGCAACCCTTGTTTTGTGCTCGTTTGTGCTAACACTCTTTGTGTTCCCAGTCAAAAATGACCAGCCCACTGAGATTGTTAATAAATCTATCATAATATTTGTCTCATAAACAATATGGAACAGCCTTTCTGTGTGCCCCCCGTCCAGTCTGCGCCCACCTCAAGCCCCAGCCTGGGACAAATAGGTCCAGTTGTTCCCCCTTATCGGTGGCCCTGCATGTCCGAGGACAAAAACACATCAAATCCATAAATGTGCTCATGTAAAGGAATAGGATGCTGAGATCGGAAGTTCAAAATAAAGCCATCTTTCCTACTTCTCAGATAACTGTGTGATCTCTACAAGTGAGCTAATAAAATTAAATATTTAAACTAGGGCTGTTGATTTAACGCGTTGATTCAGTGCGATTAATTTTATTAAAAATAACGCGTTAAAAAAATTAACGCAAATAATCGCAATGCCCCCGGACCGTAATAAGGAAGATTCCTGAGATATGCAAGCTTGTATTACCACCTGTTTACTACAGAGGGCAGTAACTGAAATTTCAGCTGTGTGGCAATGCACCGTTTATACAGAGAAGAAAACAACCATCCAGCAGACAGAACAACAGACATACGTTACGTTCTTGCGTTCAAAACACTTGATGGAGCACAAATTTGAACTAAGGGATCTCAAGATGTGTTCTAGGTATTAAACTATATTTAACTTGACACAGTGACCTAAAAATTGTATGTTTATGATGCAAAGCCCCCGAGACATTACACAAGCATGTCTGATGCAGGTGTAAATTGACGGTCCTTAAACAAGCCCTCATAATAAATCTCCAACTGATTTACAAATTCACTTGTGAAATGGATTGCTGTGAACTGTATGCCAATGATTGACTTATGATCAATAATATGGTAGTAAACAACACATTGTATTCTAAACCCACTTTTTATATTGTCTTATCAATGATTAACTCTTCTGACACAAGAATGTAATGCATTTTAATTATCTGAATATCTTTTATATATATATATATTTGGAATATTTAAAGATAACCATGTTTAATTATTTAATCATTATATTTTTAATTATTGTTATATGAGGGTCTTTCTCAGTAAAATATTTGTATATGCGATTAAATGTGATTAATCGCGATTAATTAATCATGGCCTGGGGCTGACTCTGGCGTGGCTGTGACATGGCCTGGAGCTGACTCTGGTGTGGCTGTGACATGGCCTGGGGTTGACACTGGCGTGACTGTGACATGGCCTTGGGCTGACTCTGGCGTGGCTGTGACATGGCCTGGAGCTGACTCTAGCGAGGCTGTGACATGATGTGGAAATGACTGTGGCGTGGCTGTGATATGACGTGGAACTCTGGCTTGGTGGCCATGACATGGGGCGTTGGCTCATTGGCCGTGGCAGGCATGAGCATTGGCCGTGGCATGCATGGACTTTTTTCTCGTTGGCTGTGGCAGGCATGGGCATAGGCTCATTGGCTGTGGCAGGCATGGCCATAGACTCGTTGGCCGTGGCAGGCATGGGTGTAGGCTCGTTGGCCATGGCAGGCATGGGTGTCGGCCGTCGGCACACCGACTGTCAGGCATCAGAGATAAAATTGGCTCATTCAGACCAAAACGGAAACAGTCCTTGAGGGTCACCTCATTAAAATCCACCCTGGAGGCCAGAGCTCAGAATTCCGCCACATAATCCTCCAGGGGACGACTCCCCTGGCATGGATGAAGGAGCTGAACTGCTGGCTTTATTATGGGCGGTCAGGTATTTTGTAACGTTGCTGGACACAGGCAGACAAAGATACAATAGTGAAGTGATGAACCCAAGTGCAGTTCATTTCCAAACGTGAATGTACAAAAACCCTAACTAAAAATGTGAACATAAACATGAACTAGACATGACAATACAAAACATGACTTGACTTGACTTAAACTTGGCTTGACTTGGATTGGCTTGGACTGGACGTGACTGGACTGGATAGGACTGGAAAAAAACAACAAAGTTACATTCACAATACCTGACACTAGACAATGGCAAACATGAGGTCTTAAATACAAGGACATGGGTAACAGGTAAACAATACAACCAGTCACAAGACTAAACTATACACAAGACAACAAGACTTAATGAACTATAACCAATGAAAAGACAAGACTAATAACAAAGCAATCAAACAATAAACCAATGAAAACAAGACACATGAACGGGGAAACACATGACAAGATCACATCAGGGAAAAGGAATCACATGACAGAAACAGACCTAGGGTTCCAATTTAAATCATGCCATGCGCTGAGCTGTGTATGTGTACTGGTGACGCAGGAGCGGGCAGGTATTTTACATGCCAAAGCGACCAGCTGTGCCAGGCTGCATGTACCCTTCCCCAACGCCCCATAAAATCGTCAAAGCCTTCTGGTTCTTTACCTCCGACTAGGGGAGAACAAGGCGACGTGCCAAGCATGGGAGCAAGCTGCGCCTTTTCTCTCTCTGTTTCTCACATAGTTAAAGCGGCTGGGGCCATCTTAACGCTATCATACACATCGGGGAAGGCGATCTTTCCCAGTTTTCCTATTGTTTCAGGGGGAAAGACCCTGCAGAGACCACACCTGCCCAGACTGGGGGAGGTAAAGTGTGGTGAAATACATCACATGGGCTTTTAGGTCACATGTGGAGAATGACGCAGTGGTAGATCCTACCTCATTGGGAGGGAGGGGTTGCTACAAACATGACGACCGGGGGTCCGTGAGGACTTGGGTGCGATAGCCCAACATTATGGTGTCCACTACCCAGTGGGAAAGCCTCTGTTTGGAGACAGCATCCCTTTCCACTGTCCACCAAAGCAGAAAAAGAGCTGCTCAGAACATCTAAAGGACCACTGAGAGATCTACTGTGTATTGGTGGGCCGTGTTAGCAGCCGCATACACCTTCAAGGTGGAGGGGGACAGCCTCCCCTCCAACCTCTCCTACAGGAATGAAAGCACTGACCTAACTGCGCACCTCTGTGGGTCTTCATCCTGGGAAGAACACCAATTTGCCAACAAGCGCCACTTCAGGGCGTAAAGCCAGCTAGATCTTCCGCATCCCATCCAGGGGCCAGACGTGGAGGTTCCAGAGGTCTGGGTGTGGATGCCAGAGCATGCCCCGTCCCTGAGAAAGAAAGTCCTTCCTCAGGGGGATTTGCCAGGGAGGGGCTGTCACGAGGAGTATGAGATCCGAGAACCAAGTCTGAGTAGGCCAATAGGGAGCCAATAGAATGACTTGTTGCCCGTCCTCCCTGACCTTGCACAGCACCTGTGCAAGTAGGCTCACTGGGGGAAATGTGTAACTTGCGCAACCCCGAGGGCCATCTGTGTGCCAGTGCGTCTGCCCCGAGGGGAGCCTCCATTCGGGCGTACCAGTGTGAGCAGTGGGAGGTTTCCAGGTCTACCTGGGCCTTGCCGAACCGTTCCCAAATCAGCTGGACTGACTGGGGGTGAAGACTCCATTCTCCACTGGGCAAGCATTGTTGTGACTTGAGTCGCTGCTGGCTCCAAAGGAGGAGACGACGGGCGAGCTGTGACATGTGACGGAGCGTATGCCGCCTTGGCGATTTATGTACGCTACCGTGGTTGGGCAGTCTGCCAACAACTCTAGGCAGTTGATGTGACAGCGCAGCGGGGCCCCTTTCCAATGGCCCGCAGCTGCGTGCCCGTTGCACACGGCGCCCCAACCCAATTTGGAGGCGTTTGTGGTGACCAGGACGCATCGGGACACCTGCTGCAACGGGACTCCTGTCCGTAGAAAGCAGAGGTCTGTCCAGGGATTGAAAGTCTGGCGGCAGGCAGGGGTGATGAACACAGAGTACATGCCGCGGCGCCATGCTCATCTCGGGACTCGAATCTGGAGCCAGTGCTGAAGCGGTCTCATATGCATCAACCCCAGCAGCGTCTGAACGTGGTGAGGCATTTCAGCACTGACTGCGTTCGCTCATTGGTGAGGCGCGCTAACATTGAGACTAAGTCTAACTCCATGCCGAGAAAATAGATGCTCTGAACCGGGGTGAGCTTGCTCTTTTCCCAGTTGACCTGAAGCCCTAAACGGCTGAGGTGACTGAGCACCTGGTCCCTGTGGGCGCATAGTAACTCTCAGGAGTGGGCCAGAATGAGCCAGTTGTCGAAATAGTTGAGAATGCGGATGCCAGCTTCCCGAAGCGGGGCAAGGGCTGCCTCTGCGACCTTCGTGAAGACGCGAGGGGACAGGGACATGCCGAAGGGGAAGACCTTTTACTGATAGGCCTGGCCATCGAACGCGAACCGTAGAAAGGGTCGATGCCGGATGCAAGTTAGAATGTGTCTTAGCGTGAGCATTTTGAACGGGAGTTTGTGCAAAGCCTGGTTGAAAAACTCTGGTTGAAAAGTCCAAAATCAGTTGTAAGCCACCGCCTTTCTTGGGTACGATGAAGTAAGTGCTGTAGAAACCCTTCTTCATCTTGGTTGGAGGGACAGGCTCTATCGCGTTCTTGAGTAAGTGAGTCGCGATTTCCGCGCGCAGGGATTTGGCATCTTTGCCATGCACTGCGGTAAAGCGGACGCCCCGGGGCGGGTGGGGGGCTGGCAAACTGAATTGCATAACTGAGTCGAATGGTCCTGGCTAGCCAGCGTGACGTATTGGGAAGCGAGAGCCATGCGTCCAGGCTCCGTGCTTGGAGCGCTAAGGGGATGATTATTTTTGACGTACCTGGCAGGGCTTCGCAGCGGGGCGGAGAAGGTAATGCGGCGTCGGGAGGCAAAAACACGTCCCGAGGCTCTGGTGCTGAGAGAAGACTCGAAGCACTTACCTACCTCCGCACACCCGGCGTGGGGCAGGTTAGTGACTGAGGAGGAGGTCCTATGGAGGCGTCCTCTTGATTCGTCAGAACCGGCCAGCCGGGGGACAACAATCATGGGGCTGGAGGCAAGAGGTCTGCGTCCAATGTGCCGGGACTGTTGAGGTGTGGCGGCAGAGTGCCGTGAGAACGGCATTTGCGGGCCAGGTGACCCAGAGACAAACGGAATTGCTCTTTTATTGAGAATGTGGCTACCGCAGCCCAAAAGGGGTGTGGCAAAGTAAGTAAACTTAACTGAAAATTCTCCTCCCGGTCCTCCATGTGTGTGTTTCTTAGGTGCCGCAGAGTGATGCCCTCGGCAGGCAGACGGGGCATGGCCCACGCTGGAGGTGCTTATTCACCGCTGAGAACAAACCGCCGAAAAGGCCGAACTGGGAGACAGGTGTGTCGAGGGGGGGGGGGGCTGTGAGCGGCGCGCAGACCCGAGGAACCAATCATCCAGCCACGAAAGGCTCTGGGGAGGACAGAGGGTTCCAGTCCAGCCCCACGCTAATGGACTAAATTTACTGCAAGCTACATTTAAAGTACAAATATTATTAGAGCTAGATATTGTAGAACTCCTTGGTGGATTCATATGAAAAACTTTCATTTTTAAATCTCAGTTCGGGAGACATATCCAACTCTTATTTAATAATGTATTTAACAAAACAGTCACGCTGCAGTTAAAATTAGGCTGGCTTGAGCATTCAGCATCTTTTCAACTTTTGGCTTTCGTGCATGGACGTGTTTTAAAATGTCAGTTGTTAATATTAGGTGGCTGGGACGTAATGTAAGTTGTCCATAGGGTGTCTTGATAATTGTGAAATGATGTTCTCTTAATGGCATGAATCACACTGAAGGGCTAGACTTAAAGTACATGGTTCGCCATTGCAATTCTGCATTACAGAATTATTTTTCTGTAAATTTGCTTTAAAACTATATGACTTGATTTGACTGACTTGACTCTGACCTTGTGTGTGTGTGTGTGTGTGTGTGTGTGTAGGAATGGGAATCCTGTGCAATGTTTCCATTGCTGCCAGAATGAAAAGTTTCCCCTCACCCCGGAGCCCCAGCAAGCTAAATAAACACTCTTAATTAGCTGTGGAGCCCCTGAAGTCTGGAGTCTCGGAGCCCCCTGTCGCTAATACTTGTCTCAGTGCACTGGGCAGATCGAGCTGGAGGCCGTAATTTAGAGGAACGTGGGCACTCTTACCAACAGATGTCTCTTTCTTCAGTTTCTTTTTTATGGACGGGAAAATGTTTAGAGGAGAGGCATGTGGATGTGCTCTCATAGTGCTGTGGAGGAGAGGTGTTGTGAAAGAACTGCTGCAGGATCACCTGGACTATCATTAAAGATAAAATAAATGAAGCCAAGACCCTCTGCAGTTCATTGATTCTCTGTAGCTGTTGCTCTGTATTATCTGTAGCTCTGAAGCTTGGTTTTATGGCCAGAAAAAGAGAGATGGATGAATGGATGGATAGATAGATTTCCTTTTTCAAAAAAAATATTTGTCTCACATAACCAAAGGAACACCATTAATTTTAAACGTTTTAGACTATAGTCTCACATACTGTGGTAAATAAAATATTTGTCATTTTGAAGCTAATTTTAAGCTGTCCACCTGGCTAAACCAGAGGCCAATGAATGCAGATCAGTGCTCTCAAAAAAATCAATAATCACTTTTTGATATCAGATTGAAACGCTGCAGTGCTAAAAAATCATTTACTTTATTTTTTTTTAAAACGTATTTTCTGGTAAAAATTCCAAAACATCCTTAAAACAACATATTAAGTCTTGTTTTCATTTAGTAATTTAATATATATGCTTAAAAACAAACTATTGGGGTTATAAAATATAAACTTTTTTGGGTGAAATGTTTTTATTTTGTCATAAGCATAAATGTTAAAAAATGTTATATTTCTCTGAAAACAAGACAAAATATCTCATTTAAATTTGTTTTTAAGGAAATTAGATTTTTAGAATGTTTAGATTTTTTACTGGAAAACAAGAAAAAAAATTCTCAAAAAGATGTATTTATTTATTTTGAAGTGTCGGAAGATGGTGCACTAATAAAAACTACTGAAAAGGGACATGGTATTACATGGTATTTTTTCATTTGTTTTTTTTATTTTATTTACATGGTATCACCACAGTCATTTTTGGTGAGAAAGAACTCCTCATTACATGTTTTTTTTTTCTTTCTATTTATATTTGAACTAGTTGGGCTTTGTGTCCACATTTAATGCCTTATTATCTCATTTTTATCTTGATTCACATATTACTGTCTGTCAAAGTGCTGAAGCTGCTCTGGAAGTTCTCTCTTGCACTTTAAGAGTCATACAACGAATTTACAGTAGGCTTGAATAGAGGAGACAGAGGCAGAAAAAAAAAAATTTCTGGAAGCAAATTTTGGATTCAATTTTTCTAGACCTCTAATAAGGGTTTGGGGTTAGATTCTGAGCCAAGATCTACAAGCATCTCAAACAAGAAGGCACGGGGGCCTAGTGTGTGTTCCTGTGCATGTCTTGGGTTTGGATGTGTTGAGTTGCAGACAGTCTCCAGTCTAATCACCACTCTCACAGCACCATCACTCATTGTTCGAATGTGCAGGAAAGTTGTTCAGCTGTACTGAAAAACAACAATCCAGCAGCAAAATCATTGAACAACTATATATATATATATATATATATATATATATATATATATATATATATATATATATATATATATACACTATCATTCAAAGGTTATGGTCACTTATATACGTATATAGCATTTTGTCTTGTATTTTGTCTTTATTATACTGTGGGTCTGTTTGCTTGATTATTATTGGTTGACAAACGTTCTAAGGTGTGCAGTTATTTTCAAGTAAACGCTTGACTATGAAGTAGTTCTAGGTCTTGACAGCATAACGGTTCCATATCACCTCGCTAAATAATTTCAGTATTTCAAAGAGCCCTACAGGCTACCACAACAAAATAACCAAGACAAAGACACTGATCAAGTACTTCATATAAGAATGACAAACAATGTCTATAATATCCTACATTTCAATTTCTGTTGAAAAGCACCCTTGCACTCCCTCTCAGGCATATGTACATGCCCCCGCGATTTGATCAATACAAAAGTTTCAATATTATCCAATATACAGTAACTTTTAATGTCTGTGGAATGCACCCTTGCACTCCCTCTCTCTCTCTCGCTCTCACGCACACATTCACAATCGCAACAACAAACTGATCCTTCATATCAGCACACAATTGCGACACAGTGGGATTGTAAACAGCTGTTTTACAGCGGAAAAGCAACATGACAACACTGTTACTGAGAAGTATGCATGAACTTGCATCTTGGCATTTTGAAACAATGTAACTGCTTCCGAGAGCCGCAGCAAACAGAGGTAATTCCACACACTGAACACAGTGTGTCACACCAAAGATCAAAATATGTTATGTTAATGAAATGCATTTCTCTCTTTGTCTCTGATAATCTGTATGATGGGAGATACATTTAAGATACATTTAAATTGCAAATAACTGCATATACACTACCGTTCAAAAGTTTGGGGTCACATTGAAATGTCCTTATTTTTGAAGGAAAAGCACTGTACTTTTCAATGAAGACAACTTTAAACTAGTCTTAACTTTGAAGAAATACACTCTATACATTGCTAATGTGGTAAATGACTATTCTAGCTGCAAATGTCTGGTTTTTGGTGCAATATGTACATAGGTGTATAGAGGCCCATTTCCAGCAACTATCACTCCAGTGTTCTAATGGTACAATGTGTTTGCTCATTGGCTCAGAAGGCTAATTGATGATTAGAAAACCCTTGTGCAATCATGTTCACACATCTGAAAACAGTTTAGGTCGTTACAGAAGCTACAAAACTGACCTTCCTTTGAGCAGATTGAGTTTCTGGAGCATCACATTTGTGGGGTCAATTAAACGCTCAAAATGGCCAGAAAAAGAGATCTTTCATCTGAAACTCGACAGTCTATTCTTGTCCTTAGAAATGAAGGCTATTCCATGCGAGACATTGCTAAGAAATTGAAGATTTCCTACAACGGTGTGTACTACTCCCTTCAGAGGACAGCACAAACAGGCTCTAACCAGAGTAGAAAAAGAAGTGGGAGGCCGCGTTGCACAACTGAGCAAGAAGATAAGTACATTAGAGTCTCTAGTTTGAGAAACAGACGCCTCACAGGTCCCCAACTGGCATCTTCATTAAATAGTACCCGCAAAACACCAGTGTCAACATGTACAGTGAAGAGGCGGCTGCGGGATTCTGGGCTTCAGGGCAGAGTGGCAAAGAAAAAGCCATATCTGAGACTGGCCAATAAAAGAAAAAGATTAAGATGGGCAAAAGAACACAGACATTGGACAGAGGAAGACTGGAAAAAAGTGTTGTGGACAGATGAATCCAAGTTTGAGGTGTTTGGATCACAAAGAAGAACGTTTGTGAGACGCAGAACAAATGAAAAGATGCTGGAAGAATGCCTGACGCCATCTGTTAAGCATGGTGGAGGTAATATAATGGTCTGGGGTTGCTTTGGTGCTGGTAAGGTGGGAGATTTGTACAGGGTAAAAGGGATTCTGAATAAGGAAGGCTATCACTCCATTTTGCAACGCCATGCCATACCCAGTGGACAGCGCTTGATTGGAGCCAATTTCATCCTACAACAGGACAATGACCCTAAACACACCTCCAAATTGTGCAAGAACTATTTAGAGCAGAAGCAGGCAGCTGGTATTCTATCGGTAATGGAGTGGCCAGCGCAGTCACCAGATCTGAACCCCATTGAGCTGTTGTGGGAGCAGCTTGACCGTATGGTACGCAAGAAGTGCCCATCCAACCAATCCAACTTGTGGGAGCTGCTTCTGGAAGCGTGGGGTGCAATTTCTCCAGATTACCTCAACAAATTAACAGCTAGAATGCCAAAGGTCTGCAATGCTGTAATTGCTGCAAATGGAGGATTCTTTGACGAAAGCAAAGTTTGACGTAAAAAAAATCTTATTTCAAATACAAATCATTATTTCTAACCTTGTCAATGTCTTGACTCTATTTTCTATTCATTTCACAACGTATGGTGGTGAATAAGTGTGACTTTTCAGGAAAACACAAAATTGTTTGGGTGACCCCAAACTTTTGAACGGTAGTGTATCTCCCAACACTCTGCACTCAACAGCTTTGGTTTTACAAAGATTATTTTATATACTGAGATACCAGCCTCTGCGGCTGTACTATAGGAGAGAGCGTAACGGCCATCTCGGATCATGTCTTCTAAAAGCCAATCATATAATGGCCCTGACATCAATGTACCACGTTCAGAGTGTATGACAGTAAATCACCGTTTGTGGATGCAATACAAAGGAATGGGAACAGCGGTAAACTGACACCTACCTGTGGTAATACTTTAACGATTTGTGCAATAGTAATTTGTGAAATTTTATACTTTTATTTGCTAAAATATTGAAATGCACAAAGAGTGATCTGTTATTTGTATTGATTATTTATACACACATATTTGAGAGATCAGTGTTATAAATTGGGGGTGTGGTTTGTTGTAAATCTGCACAATGTTTGTGTGTGTGCGCATGTGCATGTGTATGTGTGTGCGAGAGACTGAGATTCATAGGTGAAAGAACTCAAGCAGAGAGTGGGAGGGACTCTTCTAGTGATCATTTTTTTCCCAGGGAGCTCTTGGATGATATCCAAAGTATTTCCCTAGCAACTTACTTAGAGGTTGAATGAGTGAGAGAGAGAGAGAGAGAGAGAGAGAGAGAGAGAGAGAGAGAGAGAGAGAGAGAACTGGAGAGAAAGTTGTGCATGACTGAAGTTTTTGTCCTTTGATGGTCATAAATCAGTCAAGGTGTTAACTCAACTAATGTTTAGGTTTAATACAAGTTAAGCTCTAACAGACGTTCATTCTCATAGAACAACAGTTCCACTGAAAGAAAGGTGATTTACACAACTTTACAGCTCAAATATTACACACATATTTATGGGAAGAATTCATATATGAGCTTTAACAAGAACCGCAGCTACACATTTCAGCTTTTAATCCTTCTGGTCACTGTAAATTCAACGATAGTGGGTCAAAATCTCTTCAGCTGAAGTCTGATCTGTGCTTACCAAAATTGGAATCAATGCCCCCAATGGTCGAAGCTGGAAGTTTCCATGAGAAATGTCCACAGAGTGGTGCCAAAAACGAGTTGTAAATTGAGTTTTAGATGTACATGACGTTATGGTAAACAGGAATGCGTATTTTATTAATCAAACACCCTAACCCAAACCCCAACCCTAAAAGTACAAATTTAATCTTAGTGGTAAAATTTGGCTAAGGCGTATGATATCGTGCGACTCCACTCATTTGAATTCCTACGACTTTCACTACGGCCACTGACGTCGCTGGACATCCTTTCCATCTAATATGAGACAATTACTTGCTTCAGTCACACACAACAGCTTCCTATCATTTTACACACTCAACTGATTGGTTAAGTTTAGTTAAGGGGTTTGGGTAAGGGCATAATATTAACAAGTATGTCCTTAACGTCTCGTGTGTGGAACTCGTGCTTACTTCGAGGACATGCGGGAATTTGCACGTGATGAAGTCGTACGAGTTTATGCAAACAACATCATGTGAGACCATATGAAATAGCCAACTCGTAAATGATGTACAACTTTTCATGAGATGGGGTTGGAATCATCACTTCTGGGGAAATTGACACAAAATAGAAATGAAAATGTAGTTGATGCCAATGTGGCTCTTAAAAGTAATAATTTCCATTCTTACTTGCGGCTTACAGCTCTGATGATCTTGTTTGCTTTGATCAGCAGCAGATGCCTAATGTCTCGAAAGCTTTCAGACAGTTCTGGGAAGTAATAGTAGCCAATTATTTTGGTGAAACTCTTTGTGTCAGCATTTCAAAATATATAGAGCAACATTTCAGATGTTACGTGATGATACTGATGATTTTTGCTGACTGAATGTATTCACATGGCTCAAGGCAAAGTCTCAAACTTTTTTTTCTATAGGAATATATTCTGAAAATGTGTTTGCATCAAACTTTATGTACATGCCTTCTTATCAAAGGAATGAATCCATCTTAAGCGAGCACATACGTTTTTATGCACATTTTAGAGATTTTATTTGCATTTTGGTTTTTCCATCCAGCATATCCCAAAATGAACATTAAAATATGTGAATGGAAACCAAGCTAATGATTATGTTAATTACATCCTGACTTCAATGCAGGATTAAAACCAGTGTCTTTGCGGCTGCTGACGCAATGCTCTATAAGTCGTGCGACAGGAAAAGGTATACAAATAAACTGATGGGAGATGTCGCTTGTCAGTATCAAGGCAGAATGAGAATATCATGGTACTGGAAAATATCAGTAGCAACATGCCAACTTCCCGTCTGCTCATGTTGGCTGCCATTTCTGCATGACTGTAGCCATGATTTTTGTTTTACAAAATAGAAAAGTCATTATAAATGATTTTCAGAAGTAGTTTAAACATTATGACACAAAAGCTGTTGATAGAGCTTAAAGATGTACAGTAGCTCACCCAAAAATGTCAAATACATGTCTTCAGAAGCGATCCAATTGGTTTTGAGTGAGAACAGACCAAAATATATATTATCGACCTTATTCACGCTAGCACCATCTTTGATTTCAGACATGAATGACATTGAGGCTGTGATGGACTTGTAGTCTCTTCAGTGGCCTGTACTGCAGTTTAAAGGGTTTTTGGATTGTTCCAAAGACAAAAAATGTATCAAATCTCTGTCCAAGAACATTCTGTATACAAAGAACTCCAGACAACATAAATTGTGGAAAATAAGATGGGATCTTTGAGCTTTTTTACAGATTTATACTGTGCATGCCATTGATGAGATGGTGAGTCTATCCCTCACAGCCTCATTGTCATTCCCATTCAAAATCAAAGATGCTGCTATCGTGAATAAGATCTATACAGCATTCCCATATGAAGAGGCGCAGTTCAACAATGTGTGAATTAACCCACAATGACCACGGACATTCGCCATTACAGAGTTTGTGTTCACTATTAAAATGTATATTTGATAAGTTTATAGCACGGCGCACACATCATAGTGCTTGATACGCAGTTTATCTTCACACGCTCTCAAGAGAGCTAAAGGGCCGGTCACACTAGACTTTGTGCGTGTGAGATTATTTTAGAGAACGCAACAAACGAGGATATGACGTCGCACGAGGGCCACTGGTTTTAATAAACACAAATCACAAATAATAATAAAAAAAAAACAATAACATTTTTTAAATATACCATTTACTTACTATCCAGCAACATTTAAAAAAAATCTAGCTTTAAATAATATTAGAGGTCAGTAGTGTGTGACGTGTTGTTATTCTATTGGTCACACGTCTGTATGAGTTCAGCATTCCCTTGTCGTCATGACACCATTATTACGTCAGCTATGGACACATGCACACAACATCCCAGTTTCAGAAAGCAATCTGATCAAGCATTTACATGGCAAATATTTTCTTCTCAAATGGAGTATAAAAGGTTTACTCCACCCCTTACAATCCGAATGACGTTTACATTGGATTTGGCCAATTCATTCCCATTGACGTGGTTACATGAGACTTTTTTATTCGGACTGTGCTACTAGTCCGATCACAAACGGATTACTAGTGTCCGTGTAAATGCACCTATTGACAGCTGTACTATTTGTAGATATTTAAGTACTATGAAGAGTAGTGAGTTGTGTGTGTTGGTCATGTTCCAGGGTCGTAACGTTCCTCTGTAACCCAACGCAGCGTGTGTAGCATCTCTGCCTCAGATTCTGAGAAGCACTTCCAGAAAGGAAAGCTGCACTTCTCAGTTTAGCTCACATCTGCCAAGTGAACAAGTGTTACAGGGGCCGTGAGTTTGTGTGTGTGTGTGTGTGTAAATATATCTCTGTCCCTCCCTCTGAGTGTCTCATGGGTGGCAGAGAACTAGGAATACTGGAATGTTGTACTGATATCAGTGGGGTTTCTGGCTCATGACTGACACTCACAGGTGAAGCAGATATATCTATGTGTGTATGTGTCAGAGTTTAGGCCTGCTGTGTGTTCAATGTTTGTGTTAAATAGTTCCCAGACTGTTTAGCTTTGAACTGTGTGTCCTTTTGAGGTCTTTGAGTGTCTGTGTCAGATTGAGTAGAGAAAGACCAAAGCAAGATCGGAAAGACACAAAGTCATCAAAAAAGGGACAGATTTACTGTTTACAGCATCAGACGGCATTATGCCAAATGTGAACATAAGCGGTTTCCACAGACACAAGTGCTTGTGTTGAAATCGACGCAGACTGGACACTGATTGTGTTTGCATGTAGCGGGAATGCGTCCCAGCGAATAAACCTTGACCTTTTGATCCTTTAGCAAGAGAGATAAAGTGAGAAACGGAATAATAAACAGAGGCACATTCCAGTGGCCTCCTCTGCCGTTGACCAGAGTGTTTCTCTTTTCACATCGCTTCTCTAAAGGTATGTTAAGCAACCGCTCTTGGCAGTGCCCTGAAATCAAGCTAAATTATTCTTCAGTTTGTTTCTGTGTGAGAACAATGTCTGTCACACAGTATCATGTTTTTGAACATTAGTAAGCTGGAAAGCATCATATCCTGCATGGACAGGACTTTCTGGCCTTTAGACCAGAGAGGCAGAGACCCACTTCTGGTGACATCTGGACACACATTGGCTGACTTCCTGTCAGACAGGAAACTGGGGTGGCAAGTTGGCAAGATGGGATCAACATTCCAGTCCACTCCTACTTCAAAGGACTCCTCTTTCAACACATGGAAAAATAAACACTCACACCCAGAGAGAGAAAGATGTTCAGCAGGCAAATGGATTCTTATCTTTCTCATACCCTGAAGTTTTACTTCAGGATGACCACATCTCTGTCTTTTCCCTTCCACCACAGCCATCTTCACTTTGGTCCTGAAAGTTTGTGCTACTGAAACTAATAGCATTGTGTGTTAATGAAAAGTAACAGATAGGTAAACTTGACTCTTTATGACATACACATGTATTATCCATCCAAATAATAGGTGGAAAACACATGGATTCTGGAATTGAATGCTGTGGACAGATATTGATGGTGCAGAAACAGACAGCAAGCTCAGGTCTGGCGTGACTGCTGCCCATACATTCACCATGGCTCATTCTGTGATGTACTACCCCTTAAATGCATACCAAAAGTCTTTTGCGACCTGGGACCTCATTCCCTTTACCTCATGCAGTTATGCCCCCAACTTCCTTTTCCTCCCTCTTAAGTAATTCATCTTATTTTATCATTTGTTGCATCATCTCTTGATATATGAAAAATAAGTCTTAATTGTGTGTCGCTTTCCAAAACACATGCCAGTGTATGGCTTCAGAAGACTTGTGATATAGTGCACAATTCATATGGACAACTTTTCAGATACTTTTATAGAATTTTCATTTTAGGTTGAAGGATTCCTCCATGTTCCAGATGTGTCCATGTGTCCACGTATGCATATACCGTTTCAACGAACATTATTTACAGCATTTGAACTCTCTCTCTCTCCCTTTGTCCGATTATCTCTCTTTATCCTGCTTTTTCTTGCAAAGCCAGCTGGAATATTTTAGATGAAACATCTGTGCTCAAACAACTGCATTTGTGCAGGCGCCGGCCTCCACCCGACCCACCCAGAGCAGCTGGGATTCATCAGCGCAGCCCGTCTCTGTGTTCACGCAGTCACACAAACCCAGAGGCCTGAGCAGACCACCACCTCGTCGTCTGCTGTCACTCACTCAAACCTCCATCTCTAACCATCCAAGCCACAACAGAGAGATGGGAAAAGGAAAAAGTGTGGACTCAGAGCAGCTCACCATGGTGGATAAGTGTGTGAGAAATTAAAGTAAGAACCAGGTGATTCACCTCTCTCTCTCTCTCTCTCTCTCTCTCTCTCTCTCTCTGTTTTATCCAGTGTGCAGTTCAGATGATGACCATTGAATGCTTTTACATGACACATGCAACGAAGGCTCATAATAAATAATAAATAAAGCTATACCCAATGAGCCTCATTTGACATGTGAAATGTGGTAGAGCTTTATTAGGATGCCATAAGACTGAATTGCCATTCTGTATTTGAAAGATTATTTCATGCAAGGACTATATCATCACTTGGGCTCTCAAGCCTATAGTTGAAAACAAAAGACTCAAAACAGTAAAAGTAAAATGACAAAATTGACTCTAATTGGATGTCACACTTGAAAGCATTGTACGGGCATTTTTACACCTGGTTCATTTGGAGCGTTTGTTTTTCGGAACCTGGTGCCTTTTCTCCGTCAGTTTGATTCGTTTAGCCAAAAATTAACACTGCAATCGCACTCGGATCCGAAAATAATTCGTCCAAGACCTCCTGGATGTTCCTGACTAAAACTATTTACATACCTAATGGATCTTTGCAGAAGAAATCTATAGGTCAGCTCATCACTGTAATTAATCATCAAAGCGTGGATATACTGTAGCTTTTAGCATTTAATTTAGAAATAATTGCAAGTTTAAAATATAGTTGTTTTATAATTCCTGAGGTAATTTTAGTACAGTCACTTCTCTCTCTGGGATAGCGGGAGGCAGAACACAAGTATGACGCCATTAGTAACTTTTTGACACATACAAATTTTGTAAGTGGCTTCACTCCTATTGTGTGCCGCATGTGAGGGAGGGAGAGTTCTGTGACTGTGAGAAAAGGCACATTTAATGCAAATAATGATAAAGCAACTAATGATGGATAACAAAAACCTTGCCATAAATTTTACATCTCATATCCATCCATGTGTCAGATAATGTTTATTTGCAGTGAAATAAACTCTGACTGGAACGCACATTCTGTAACATCGCAGTGACGTTTTGCATAATCGTGATCAAGGGTGCAGGAATTAGCTTGTTAGCAGTTCCCTGTTAGCCCCTGCTGGTAGATGCAGGAACTACAAACCGACTTCAATATTGATCTGTTTCTCATCCACACCTATCATAACACTTCTGAAGACATGGATTAAACAATGGAGTCATATGGATTACTTTTATGATGTCTTTACGTGATTTTTGCAGCATCAATATTTTGGAACCCATTCATTTGATTTGTATAGACCTACAGAGTTGAAACAGTCTTCTAAAAATCATAATTTATGTTTAACAGAAGATAGAAAGTCATACACATCTGGGATGGCATGAGGGTGAGTTAATAATTATATAATTTTATTTTTTGGATGAACTATCCCTTTAAGACAATTCAAAAACTTAAATGTATTCTGAAAAAACGTTAATCAGTATAAACATCATAGTTGCTGTTAGGATAAGATGTTTTAGTTTGCATTAAAAGCTGACCAAGCATGCCAACGTGTGCAGCTTTTAAGTGTGCTTATCGCTACGCTACAGGGTCTGGTGTAAAATTCCATGGGTAAGTTATTTAATTCATTATTAACATTCGCACTTTGTGTTGTGATCAGCTCATTTGTCTGCAGCTGTAGGGCAAACTTGTCAAGGGGACACTGAGCACTGCAATAAATATGAATGGGAATGCTAACTGATAGCTCTCTACTTGTATTTTAGAGCTCCTTTATTGAATTTTACAGGTAAATAATTTTAACCGGTAATGACCCCTTTCAGTGACATAACTTTTCCCCACAGATGGCATATTAGACCTAAAGAACATACCTTTTTTAACATCTGAGAAGTACCTTTTTTTTTATCAAATGCTATACAATCAGTACTCTGACAGTCCACAAATTAGTGCACACCCACCATTTCTACTTTTCTTCTTAAACAAGCATTACAACCGAATTAGCCTCTCTGCTGCCCCCACCAGTTACGGAGCCACTATGTGATTTGAATGCAGGTTTACTGGTGCACAATATTCAAGAGTATCACTGCAAAATGTTGAAGTTTGAGGTTCAACTGAAGTTTGTGTTCATAAACAATGCCTTATTACAAGACATTCTAAGCTACTTGTGCTATAAATGCAGTCTTCAGCTCATGCAAGTGTGCAATGTTTTGAAAGTATTGTTCATTTCTTTAGGTGTAAAGAAATACTTTCAGTGAAAGAAGCAGAAGAGAAAGACTGAGATAAAAATGTCTGTTTGTTTTCCAACTGATCATTTTGTATCATTCACACGGCTTAACTTTCTTGGTGTTTGTAACCTTGAGTCTTGAAAACTGTTAGATAAAGCTGTCACTTCAGGCCTCTTCCACAAGAGAGCACTGCAACAAACATGCAGGTATCACGTCAAACAAGACGGCATGAGTAAATGACTGTTCTGGGTTAAACACAAGTTCAGCTCGATTTATTCCACTTTTAGCAATATATTGATGACCACAGGGGAAAATGTGATTACAGTAAAACATTTACAAGGAAAGTACACATTCCAAAGGGTTTAAAAGATGAAAAGAGCAGCACACAGAAATGAAACACTTGCATTTAATTGTTAAAGCATTTACAGTATGTGTATTATTACCAAAGATTTAGGCACTTGTCTTCAGCACGTCTTTAAAAATAATGAAATAAATAGTTTTCATTTAACAATTAATGTCATACAAGGTCTAGTAAACATTAAGAATGCTAAATCAATATTTGGTGAGACAACATTTGACTTCAAAACAGCTAAATTCTCTTAGGTACAACTGGACACAGTTTGTCTTGGTTGTTGGCAGATAGGATGTCCCAAGCATCTTGGTGAACTTGTTCTTCTATCTATTTAGGCTGTATACAGTATATAAAAAACCATCATCAACTGGTCATCAGCATTTATGAGGTTCAAAATTTAAGTTCGGGAGGAGCTTGTTCATCTAGGCCTGCCAATCATATCCCAAGGATATATTAACCGCTACTTTGCTCGGACTGGTGACAGTTCCTCCAGCATCCCTACACCTCGCCATCTCCAGCTTCGTATTTCATAACGCCTATACCAATTATTTCAAAATTGTCTTTCCATTTCTTTGTTTAGTCCAATAGTCCAGAGGGGGATCTCAGAGCTCAAGACCAGTCCTGTTCTCGAGCCCCTCCGTTATGGACAGCACGCCAAATATGCTTACCTTAATGCGCTTCAGAAGTTGTGTTTTGGATGCTGGTGTGCTGATGATTAAACAAGTCTTTTTGACTAGCATAAAAAGCAAGAATTCCTTGGTTAACCAACATTACTTGAAAACCATTCTGGTCTGCCAGATTCACTAGCTAAGTTTGGCTGGTGAACAACATGGCTGGTCTACAAGCTAGACCAGCACCAGACCAGCATAAACCAGCCTACACCAGCATGGGAATTGCATGTTGCTTAAGCTGCTTTTAAAAGCAGGTTATTGTTAAATTATATTCACCTGCTCATCCAGCCCTTGAAATAGCCTTTAGCTTTAAAGGTAAACAGATCTGGCTTGCTTTCTCTAATGAAGGGCTCAAAAAAGATGGAAAATTGGGATGGAGGTGGAATTGTCACCGGAGGATGATAAGTGGCAGCTTATATGCTAGTAGCTTGATTGGCAGGACTGAATGCTCCTGAACTTTCATTTATAACATTTGTTGTGTTGCCCTGTTTACTTCCAAGTGCCTTACTGTAATCACATTGTTTAAATGAGGGACCAGTTGAAATAGTTTTCTGTTGTAATGGACAGTTTGCCACAAAAGCTGTCGGTAGTGCTTAAGTTGTATTTATCCCAGAACATTCCTTTAAAGGTAGATTTGGCATAATGCAATGATTTGAACTTGTATTATAAAGCCTGTATGAATTAGCTCTGATTCAGTAATTGACAAGTTTCAAGTTCATTGCTAGTTTTCTAGTACCACTGCTGAACCCTTGACATTTTTTGCACATTTTACTATTCCAATTCACTTTCTATTTGAACATGTACTGTATATACCCTACAGTGTCTTCCGCACTATAACAATAACTGAAATATACTATTTGCATAATAGTATTCATCTGCTTTTAAATTCGGTTTAAATGAAGGTGTAATGATGAATCCAAGTTTTACCTAAAAAATCTCAAATTTGAATATCATTGAAATGTGGAAATATGTTGACATGGTTTAATTTAGTATTCTTACATTTATTTTTTCAATGTCACCTATTTGTATAGTTTTTTTTTCCCCACAAAGAATAGTGCCTTACAATACCCTTAAACCTGCACACAAGCACAAATGTCAAGTTATTTTATTTGTGTAGTGTTTTTCACAACAAATATATTGTATAGGCTTTTGCATATACACCGGTCAGCCACAACATTAAAACCACCTGCATAATATTGTTTAGGTCCCCCTCGTGCCACCAAATCAGTCCCAAACTGCATCACAGAATAGGATTCAGAGATGATATTATTCTCATCACAATTGTACAGAGCGGTTATCTGAGTCATCGCAGACTGTCAGTTTGAACCATTCTCTGTTGACCTCCCTCATCAACAAGACATTTCTGTCCACAGAACTGACATTCACGGGATGTTTTTTGTTTTTGGCATCATTCAGAGTAAAAGAGTAAAAAATCCCAGAAATACTCAAACCAGCCCGTCTGGCACCAACAATCATCCATGTGATCATATAATCAGCCAATCATGTGGCAGCAGTGCAGTGCATAAAATCATGCAGATATGGGTCAGGAGCTTCAGCTAATGTTCACATCAACCATCAGTATGGGAAAAAAATGATCTCAGTGATTTTGACTGGGGAATGATTGTTGGTGTCAGATGGGTTGGTTTGAGTATTTCTGTAACTGCTGACCTCCTGGGATTTTCTTGCACAACAACTTTTCACAACACACATCGTTTTTTTAGCAGATTACAGAAAATTATGTCATAGCATTGCCTGATTTATTAGTAAATTAAATTGCATGTTTATAATTACTGTGCATGACATAAATGTCTTGCATAACATAACAGCCTTATAGGGCTTCTTGCTCATGATCTACATGATGTCTGAAATGCTGTTTAAGAAGATAAACCCATACCGAAATCGAGAGTTCATGGCAAATTAGCCACATATTTGCCATTTATAATTTTCACATGCAAATGACCTTTGCAGCAAACTTGTGACAAATTGTCCATTGTTGCCAAAAGTTTGCTGGAGGTTCACCACTAGCAGTGAAGAGAGAGACAGAGACAGAGAGAGAGAGCGCGCGCGCGTGTGTGTGTGTGTGTGTGAGAGATGGCGCTATTCACTCGTTTCACAGCCAAAGTTTGAGCACACACACACAAACACAGAAAGTTCGCCGAATTACTTCAACAAGACTTTCAGCTCTCATACGGCACGCGGGTGTCACTGCCACACGCGAAGATGTGACTCAATACGGCGGATCGATGCGCTTTTATGTACATTTACACTTTGGGATGAGAAATCAGTCGGAGGGACAGAGTTTGCTTAAAGTTATCCAGCAGCATTGATGGGGTTACACATGTGAGCAAACGCACACAAAAAGCTGATGGCTTTGAAATCATGCTGTCTGTGATTCTGAAGTCATTACGCATGGAACTATGAGCGATCCGGCGCTAACATCAATCTCCAAGGTGCAGCAGCGGCTCATGGCTGCGGCTCTGCCCGGGGACGAGAGCGCTCTACCCGGCAGTCTGTGCAGACCCGAGCGTAACGGGATCTTCCTCGTCCACTGCTTCATCTGCGGGAGCGGGGTGACCCAAGGAAAAGAGCTGAGCTTACAAGTGAAATACCAGCGAGAGAAAGACTGTCCGTTTTTTCCGTTCCTGCAGGGTCAGGATCCAGCCCCGGGCGCGCTGGATATCGGTCCGGACGGGGACGCGTTGGTGTGCGCCGTGTGCCACTGCTTCTTGTGCGAACAGTGGAACTCGTTCGAGCGCAGCAGGACCCCCATCGAGAAGCGCATGTACTGGCTCAAGAGACCGTACCAGTGCGACTCACGGAACATCTCCTACGACCTGGAGCGGAGGATGAGCGTTGGCAATTATGACGCCAATGACTCGGACTTCTCCTCGTTCTCTGATAATGACAACATGTCCGAGCGGGACTTGGATCTGTCGGGGGTTGTTATGAACAACAATAATGCCACGGGTTCCCGCGCATATAAAAAGGCGTCAAAAGAAAGCAGCGGGAAGAGCTCGGTGAGTGTCAAGAGCAGCCCCGAGTCAGTACGCTATCCGGTTAGAGTTTACGCAGATGTGCCACAATCAGACCGGCGTGCGACTAAAATCATCAATCACACATCGCACTCATCGGTGACCGTGACTCTCCAGCAGTACGACAGCCCTTCAGTGTGCACACCTGTGCAGGATAACGGCATCATCACGCAGTGGATACACGAGCCCGCCGGTGACTCGGACGCGTCTGACAGCAGCGAGATCAACATCACCAGCGATGATGACAGAGAACGCACAGCATCATCTCACCTGGATGTAGAGAAGAGTCAATCCAAGCTTTATGCTGATGAATGTGCCTGTTATATTTGTGGAAGCAGGCTTTCTGAAGGGGGCCGCTTCAGGGTGTTTGTACAGAAGCAGGAGAGAGGTTCCGCTGAGCCCTTCTTTCCTTTTCTGTGGCTCCACACTCCCCCAACTGGTGCCATGTCCCTCAGCCCGGGTGGATACACACTGGTCTGTGCCAGCTGCCACTCCTCGCTCATACAACAGTGGCAAGGCTTCGAGCTGGCAGAGGTGCCTGTGCTCCAGCGACTCTACGTAGTGCCCCTTAATACAGGTGCTGCAACCCATGAATCTGGGGATGGGCTACCCAAAATCCAACCGCTCCCCTCCGTGACACAGAATCATAGGGAGTTCTGCTACCTGTGCGGGCAGCAATGCGGGCGAGAGATTAGAGTAGTGTACACCTGTGCCAGTGCAAGTAAAGCCCGCAGTGCAATGTATTTTCCCTTTATAAACCTGCTACCATGCCCGCCGAAAGCACAAAGTGTGTATAATGGACAGGTACACTGCTGTGTCACTTGTCACAGCATCCTGGAGGACGTCTGGGCGGAGTACTGCTTCTGTCTGAGTGAGGAGCTCATTACCTCTGTCAGCGCCTTCCTTGGGAGATACCACCTTGCCATGGGCAGAGGAGGAGTCTTGGCATCTTCATCCAGTGGAACCCTGTCAACTCTTTCTCAAACTGCCATTACAAACCACACCTCCATCTGTTACTTATGTGGGGAGGAACTCTCTGGAGGAACGGAGTGTCAGCTTCACGTTAACCCTCCAGGCCGTTGCGGAGAGCGAGAACCCTTCTTTCCCTTTCTAACCGTCCATCCTCCTGCCCCCGGTGCCCGCCCTGCCGATGCCACGGGCCTCGTGTCAGCTTGTGCGCTGTGCTACCATGATCTGCTTGGCCAGTGGACCCAACATGAGGGTCAGGGCTCAGGATCAGGCCCGTCCAGCAGCCCCTGGTCCCGCCAGTACAGCTGCAACTCTTTTGTCTGCTTCTTTTGTAGGAAGGAGAAGAAAAGGCCACTGGGGCTGAAAGCAGTGAGTGTTGCCCGCTTGCCCGTGTTCCTCTACGCCCCGAGGGTCAGCCGGACCCTGGTGATTGACAATGGCAAGCAGCTAACTATCGGCTCCTGCATGGAATGTAAGTCCATGGTTCTGGCTGGGCAAAACATGAAGCTGGTTGGTGGAGCTGCCATCTCCAAACACAAGGTAAGAACACTCTGGGCCAGATTGCTTTCTATAGTATCAATCCTAAGCATATTGTGTCATCTTTATGGTGGTCACAAGCATCTTTGCATGTTTGGAAACTTATTAGAACCTTGCAGTCCTCAGAGTAAATTTATTGTCTGTTTTTACTAGTTACCCCTTGATGGGGGTATTCTACATATTCAGGGGGTTTCTGGTAGCACCATGGCTGGGGTTAGGGGTGGTGTTGCACCCCTGGCATTTTCCCCAATGCCAAAATGTTTGTCTTATAGTCATTCCCATGGTTACCACAGGTTATTAGGCCAACTTTGGCAGGCACTGTATCTGGGCCAGTATGCAAAAGTTAATCTGATGCACTGATGAGTGAGCGAGCCAAGTGTTGAAACTGGAGTTTTATGGCAGACTGCTGTGTTTTTTAGCAAGTGTGTTGGCCAGACCAGGCAGGGGGTAGATAAAGTGTGGAGCCCGTCGCATTAAAGAAATAAACATTTTGCAGACATCCGTGTTCTCGTGAGCACTATTTCAAAACATTCTTCACAGAGCGTTCAAGGCCAACTCAAGCTTTTGTTGGTCTCCTGGTGTTGGTGTATTTTTGAGTGTATGTGTGCAATGTTCCAGAAAGTTGAATCGGCTCTTCTGTGAGAGAACCTCTGGATTACTTAGACCTATAAGCTTATCTTGTGTGTGTGAGTGACTATATTCATGTCTTTAGAGACTGTGGCCCCACAAAGGATTTGGACATTTAAGCTACACTTAAAAATGTAAGTCAAACCAAGTGGTATTTATCTTAAAGTAAAATAGTACAAGCACACTTTTCAACCAAAACATTTCAAAAAAATAAAGAGACCAAAATTGCTTGGATTCTTTCTGGTTCAAATTTTGTGAAATGTCCATAGTTAATGTGATGAACTCCACCTGTGGGTACTTTTCTAGGACACATGTGTGAACTTGAGGGGGATTAACTAATAACTGCTACAGCAGTTGATGAAAAAGTCATTGAATATGGCATAGAAAAATGAAGTTGGTTCTAAGATAATGTCATTATTTTTGTGCAGATGCCATTTGGTTTGATGTTTTGCATTTAATGCAATGACATTCAGACATTGTTTTGTGAGATTTGAGGACAGTTCACCCACTAATGAAAATTCAGTCATCATTTACTCACCCTCAGTGTTGTTCAAAACATATATTACTTTCTTTCTTCTGTGGAACACAAAATTAGATGTTAGGTATAGGGATAAAAATTGTTTATTTATAATTAATTATGTAAATGTATTGTCAACATTTTTTTTTTCAGTATGTAATATAAAGAAACAAACAAAAAAATGTAATCCAAAAAAGTAAACCATGTGGGATATGGATGAATTTGTTTCTATAGTACGTATGTGTGTAAATGTGAGATCTATTGTTTAAACTGAAAAAAAAGGTGTAAAAATGTTTTAGAAGTGCAAAATAAAACATTTCCTCACACATCAATCATATTATCATATTTGTATCTTTTCTGTCTTGTATTTGTCTTGTGGCTTTCTTAAATTTTTGGGAAATAATTTTCCGAAAAATAAAATAGATTTTGCACCTCTTTTAACCTTTTTAAAAGCTTAATTCCAAAGCAAAATAATGATCTTAATGCAAAATAATTTGAGTAAGTGGCGTATATATATATCTATATATATATATATAAAATTATTTTAAAATCGGTTCTGGCCAAAGGTTTTTGTGCACCCCTAGTTACAGTAGGCATAATTCTGGGGACTTTTACAGTTTGTATTATTTGAAATCCACTTTTTGTGGATTCAATATTATTATTTTATTTTATTTTTTAAAGCGTTTGGTTTCATTTACGCTTTCCAGTTATACTTCCCCTGTTATGCTCTGTTATTTGGCATTGAATCCTGGTGTGCAGGAAGATGTTCTCTGGAGGTTGATACGTGGGGGCTCTGGGCCGGTCATGAGCCCATTGCTTGGGTGCAGCAGTCATATGAGGGGAAGTGTGTGTGTGGATGTGTGTGCTGGTCAGCATTCTTTAGGTACAGTGTGTGTGTGTGTGTGTGTGTGTGTGTGTGTGTGTGCGAAGGAGTATAAACAGAGAATGAAGAAATTTAGGATTGAAGGATTTAAAGCTGGGGTCTTCAACCATTTTGGTGGATAGAGAAACGGAGCCAAGACCCCCGTTACATATTATATAAAACTGAGTTTTATGTCTCTAAAAACGTTTATGGTAGGCTACGATATTATTATTTGTACATCATGCTATTTACTTTGCAAAGCCATTGAAACAGTCATTAAATGCTGCCTGCTAAAAAGACTAGCTAAAATCAGCATACGCTGGTTGGCTGGTTTAAGCTTGTCTCCTAGCCTTGTCAGGCTGGTTTTAAAGGGGTTTTGAACACTTCTTTTTAGCTGGTCAGGCTGGTCATGTTGATCTAAGCTGGCCAGGATGGTCTTAGCAGGTCAAGCTAGGCTCCCAGCCTGACCAGCTAAAAGTGTTCAAACACCCTCTGAAACCAGCTAAATGACCAGCCTGGTTAGGCTGGGCGACCAGCTAAAACAAATAACAAATAATTACAAAAATCAAATAAGAATGAAATTTTGTTTTACCGGCAATATATCTTATCTGTGAAATTATTGTCTTAAGCTATAGCCAGTTGTGAAGCCCACCAGCAACGTTAGAGCTACCAGCAGTAGGAACACCAACTAGCGATACAGAGTATGGAGACTAGCGACATCCAGCGACAAAGTCGCCTACAATGTGAATGGGGCTTGAGATTAATATAGTGCCTACAAATGTGTTTTGAACAACAAGAGGGTGAGAAAATGATAGGTGTGGGTGAGAAAAAGATCAATATTTGCCAAGGTGGTTAAACGCACTAAGAATGTTAATCGCTAAAAACAAAAGAAGAAGAATGTGAAAGTGGAGATTTAGGCTGCATCCAAAACCAAAGTTGTCTTGTTTCTTCATTACCTTATTTGTCAATGACTCAACAGACAGCCTTTGCATACCTCTAGAAACTGGTTTAGGACATGCATTGATAAACAAATTGACTATCAACTGCCTCTTTGGCCGTAAGATTTTTGTAAGCCTAAATGGGAAAACTCTTGCACATATATGTGTACTGGAGCTGTTGCTATAGTTATGGATGGTTAATACTTTGTGATCGTGATGCTTTAATGGCCAGGTGTCACAAACTGAATGTGAACTTTCAATTCAAAATCACTTGCAATAATATCACAGTTAAAAGATATTTGGTTCATTAAATGTAGTTTAACATTGTCTTTGTGTTTGTTTTTGAGTTGCCACAGTATGCAATAGACTGGCATGTCTTAAGATCAATATTAGGTCCAAAATGGCAAAAAAGAAACATCTCTCTCTAAAAACTCATCAGTCAATCATTGTTTTGAGGATTGAAGGCTATACAATGCTTGAAATTGCCAAAAAACTGAAGATTTAATTCAAAGGTGTACACTACAGTCTTCAAAGACAAAGGACAACTGTCTCTAACAAGGACAGAAAGAGATGTGGAAGGTCAGATGTACAGTTTGAACGGTTCGGAGACTGATGGATTGACAGCATCAAGTCTCTCCATTATAAAGGTCCAAGCTTTATGTTCTGTGTTATTTGCATTATAATAATTGCTACATTTTTGCAGTGGAGGGTTATTGAATGTCAGAGTGAAATCTCAAAGCTTGGCCTAGTCAAATTGCTGTGGGAATTTAACGTGAGCAGCACATGCAAGAAAGCTCTTGAAACCGAGTTTGATGTAGAACAGTAGATCACAACTTTTTTCCAAGGGACCCTTATTTTAACATTCAAAATTTCGAACGACCCCCTCTCCAGACATTTGTTGTATTACTACAAAAACTTCGAACGTATATTTAGAGTGATTTTAATTTGAGCTCTAGTCAAAAGATCCCTGAAGTTCTGCGGTCTATTTGGTAAGTACAAGTTTTCCAAAGGAAAAACTCTCTGGGTTTACAGATAATTATGATAATTTAATAATAATAAATCCACATCAATAATGAATAAATACATAAAACCAATTAAATCCTCGTTTTATTTTTACCACTTGTTTTCTCTTCTCCCTGATGCTTTCTCATAGTCACTAATTTGGTTTGGCTATAAACTGTTGTTTTGATCGTTGCTCCTCTTTTTAAAAAATGTAAAAAACATTTGTATATTTTTATTAAAATGAGAAACTAGTCTACCAACTAGTGATTTTTGTCTTTCCTTATCCATTTCAGACATCTAATTAATTTTCACAAAATTATAACAGAAATCGATTTGTTTATTCAATTTTGTTTATTATTAAAGGCTCGTAACATGCTGATTAATAAAGATACATTTAGAAGGGAAAAACGTTTTGGTCTAAAAGGTGCTTTGAAACCACGTTTTCTCATGTGGCGCTTCATGTCTACACACATGCAGGGAAAAGAGGCGACACGTGCGGAGCGGTACAGGGCAGAAATGATGCATGTTTGCTGCTAGAGAACAATATTCAAGATTACAGCGCAGAAAGATCAGCTGATGTCCACATCACTGTTGTTCTGTTGCGCTCTTCACTAGAGACGATGAGAGGGTGCAACCGACGTAGCCTAATCGTTAGCAAGGCAGCTAGCATTAGCAAGTTCATACAGTCTGACACTACGTTACCACTGGCACGTTGTGAACGAAGCTGAGAGCGTGTTCAATTCATTCTTATGAAAGCCGAGCGTCATGCTCGCAAGGTGGATCGTAGGATTGGCAGCGGTGCACAGCGAGCTCTCTCCTAGCGCTGTGAGCTCCTTTGAACGGATTTCATCCGCCCCAGTGCAAACGCAGCCTGAGAAAGCCGAACTGCTTGTGTTTTAGCGACACGCAGTAAATATAAAAAATTCCTCAAAAGCTTATCTTGGATTTTCTTTATCATTTCTTTTCTTTATCATATCGATATCATTTTATCGCCCAGCCCTATCTGCAGCCTGAAACTTTTGATCGGATTTTAGGAGTGAATGCACTTATCTGTATAGAGAAATATAGGATGCACCCTTGCTCTCTATTTAGTGAATGACTAAACCTCCAGTGTTCTGTCTGTCTGCACTGATCTCAGAACAGTTAGAAATGCTAATGTTAATGAATAGAACTGTATTGTACAGTGATAACAAAATAAAACAAGAACTATATTTATATAAAATGAAGCAAACTGCCCCACAGATGTGCTAATGTTGAAAAATATTCAAAATAACTAACATGTTTTTTCTACTTTTATGGGGAAGTGGTCCCATTTTCCACATATGTGGGTGCTGAAGCATGAAAAATTAATGGATTTTTTAAAGCCTCAAATCAAAAGAAATTAGAGACGCTACTCTTTACAAACAAACCGGTTTCAATGAAGAAAATGAGAGGTTTCTTACTAGAGGCACTTTTGTTGGCGCTGTGCCCATGGTAGCATTTCACGGATAGTGACATCATGCTGTTATGTCACATGACATGGTGAGGCAGAAGGTTAACCCTTAAATTACAGTGTAGTATCTTGTGAACAGTATTCAGTTGGTTTAAATTCATTTCAAGTATGCGTTGCATAAAGCAAAGCCAAAATACAACGTCCACACATGAAACACAACGCAGGTGTTTTGATATGCATTTATAAAAAATTGTCTAATAATGCTGTGATCCTGCGATTTGAGCGCAAGAGTCAATGACGTCCATTCAGTGCGAGTTAACAGTGCATAGAAAAACAATGCCGAAGCACATAAAATCATGTTAGAACAGCCCCTAACCAGCATTCTGTTTGGCATTTTAAATACTTTGTTGCAAAGTTTCATTTTATGTTACCAGGGCTGGACTGGTAATCTGGAATACCGGGCATTTTCTCGGTGGGCCGACACACTTTGGGGCTGATCGGGGGCAGACTGGCCATCGGGAGAACTGAGCGGGGCCTGGGTCAGGCGCGAAACGGACCGAATGTGTCACGATAAGCTAAAATTACCCGCCGCGTAATGCAGAACAGACCAACAAAACGGCAGCGCGATATGCAGAAAAGGACAGCTAACACCAACTTTTGGGCCAGTTGCTATGTAAAATGTGTGTGTTTCATCCTTTGGTACTGCTTCAACAAGTAAAGCATTGTTCATAGGATCGTGTCCTAAGAGGAACACACACACACATCCACTGCTGTTCTGTGTAAGATGATGTCAGAGTGTATGTGAGCTGTGCTTCAGGTTAGGTATACAAGTTCTCTCCACACACTTTATTTCAGCATGTGCGGAAAGTGTGTGTACTCATACAGCATGTGAGATGCTAAGAAGTTCAGATGGGAAGAGATGTGTTGACTGTTAAACCAGATTGGCATCGCTGTTAAATCAGGGACAGCATGTTGAATGTATTGTCTGCTAAAATCAGTCCATGCTTTCCGAATATTCAAAGTGCCAATGAGTGGCCAACCCTGGAACTCTAGTCATGCTCGGCACTGCGCAAACGCAAGACATGCTGAAGAAACTTTTGAATGGATGTAATTCTCTCTCTCTCACACACACACACACACACAACCTGGTGTCATTCTGGCAGATCAGTTCTGAATGAGTGTTATTGTGCTGTTGTTCTTCTTTAAAGAATAATTTTTTTTTCCAGAAACATCATGGTTTAGACAACATCTCTTAATTAGTTGTTTAAAGACAAATGACCTTAGAAGTCTAATCACTCTGTGACTCAGTGGAGCTGTCACAATAATGTTCAGTGGTGTGAGTTTGGGAGACGAGGGGTGAAAGGGACTGTAGAAGTGCTTGTTAGTCCTGCAAGTGACTTAGAATTTGAAAGAGTTTGCCAAATAACTACTCTTTTATATGGATCACGGTTGTAAGATTATACAGTATATTGGACATATACTGTATATTCAAATGCGGGGCTAACCCTGCTCCAGAGTAGGATTTTATTACCCAGGTAAAAAGCGGTGCTAACCCCCTTTCAGAATTGCATTAAATGTAAGGATTAGAATGAAGATAATCAAGGGTTAAGCGCAGTGTGAAAAACCCTTTACTGAGCTGCCTCGCTGTCCTGCCTACATAAGCAGCTGTCTTCTATGGCAGCATCCTAACTGAAAAGATGCCTCATAAGAGAGCGATTTGGAACGCTGTACATAGGCGGCAGCTCCAAGCTTCATTCACTTGACTTGCTATTGATTTCAACACAGGTGACGCAAGAGAAACAGCGCAATCCTCTAATGACCATAAATACACACGGCACACTCATTTTGGGGAAATACTCAGTTTTGTATTATAATAAACTGCTATGTATAGATACTTTTCAGTATTTTATGGATTAAAAGTATAGTTTTAGTTCATCACTGTGCTTTCTGGGATGGCTCAAGAGGCAGCATAATTAAGATACCTACCTTTTGGAACAGCCTTCACATCGGGAGCGCGTCTTAAAATGCCACCTTCAAAGGAAGCTCACTAGGTTTTGGTACAGTACAGACCCATTGTCTCTTAAGCTGCAAAAGAATTACAAGTTTATTTTGTAAAAGTTCATGGGAACACTATAAATGAGAGCTGAATTTTTTCAAGGGGCCATATTCTATACTTTTGCAGCTTTTAATTTTGTCCATTTACAATGTGGGTTGTCTTTTGATCATGATCTCATGGTCGTGATGGCAAAATTGTGAAGATTTCGAAACTGGACATTTTTGAAGTTTAGTTTTAATAACTGGTCTTGTGTTCTGAAGGCTACATGATTACACATTGTAAGAAAATGGTTTTGAATTAGATGGTCCCTTTAAGAGAGGCTGGGAATTCTTTTGAACCTGTTTAATATTTCAGAACTTGTAGCTATAAAAGTATATTCCAGAAGCTACAGCTCTGGTCATAGTTAGTTTTTAGTATCAACCCTGACTCTTTATGGTAGAACAAGTCAACATACCTTTGAACATCTGGTGTTTTATTAGTTTCACTCTGACACTACAGCATCAGTGAATAAATCTGAATGAATCAGTGAACTGATTCAAAGGACCCAAGTTAGTGAGATGAATCAGTGTGGTGTGTATGTATTCTATTATGCATATGTAAGTAATATTAAATATTATTATATATTATTAGAGTAAAACTTGTACATTATATTATAATCTAAAATGAATATAATTGTATATACAGTATGTTCTTATTCTGTTAATTATACTGTTGGTGTGTAGAAGCTGGATCTTTCTGGATTCGTGTGGATTTTGCTCTGTGTCACTCTGCCATTGTGTGCTGATCTCGGAGCATGACTGGTTCTGTCAGTGGGTCTGTTGGGATTCTGGCTGTCCAGGCTCTGGCGCTGAGAAATTTGTCCCGGCTCCAGTGTAATTGTGTGGGACCCCCGCTCAACACACCAATGGCTTCCGGCCAGGAACATCTCTCTGTTCTCCATGTCTCATCTAGTTCTTTCCCTCTCTAAATGAAAGATGGCCCCTGTGAAATGCCACTGTTGTGTGAGTGTGGGGCCAATGCTGATCGTATGAAGGGTGCAAAGTGTGTGTGTGTTTGTGTGTGTGTGTGTGTGAAGAATGGTTTCGATGGTACTTTTTCATTGCTCAGCTAACGGAGTTCTGCTTTTAGCACCAAAAAGAATGGCAAAAATAAAGACACACATTTTCTTTAAGTATCAACTTAGATGTTACGTCTTCATATTGAGATCTCTAACTTTTGAATGCAGACTTTTGAATTTCGCAGCCTGATCTCAGTAAAAATTACTGAACTGTTGTGACGTTTTTGCGAAGTGTTATTATGTGGTTCGTGATACACATCACAGGAGTTTCAATGTTTGATGTACACTTTGTGCCACTAAAAGCAAATTCAGTTTTCCCCCAAACAGATTTTTAAGGTTAATGCTCTATTGAGTCATCCTTAATCCTAACCCTAACCCTAACCAAAAGTGTCAAACAAACTGAATTTCTGAAGCAAACTCCTTATTTTATGGTGCTTCTATGACTCTTCCAGCTCACGTGTCGACTTGTGTGCTCTTCAGGACTCATTCTCCGATCCTTTACTTGAAAGTGCGACACGCTATCAGTGAGTCACATTGAAATTTGATCACCTTCCAACAAGCTCATAAATTTAGTTTGTTATGTAATGCAGATTTTAAAGGCTCAAAAATGAAAATGATCTCATCATTTGCTCACCCTCATGATATCTCAGGTGTGTATGACTTTCTGTCTTCACCAGAACGCATTTTAAGAAAAATAGAAATATATCTCAGCTCAGCTGGATGGTGATCAGACTTTTGAAGCTCCAAAAAGAACACAGTCAGTGGCGATTCCATGAAAATGTCAACCATACCGTGGAAAATTTGCGATTTCTGTCATATTTCAATTCATCATGCTGCCAGAACGTAATATAATGTGTCTCAGAGGTCAAAGTCTGCAGATTTCAAATCATTTTTGATGATTTTCCCTCATGATGTGTGTGCTGCTTTCACAACTGTCGCCACTGTAATGTAAAAATGTCACGTCTGTATCGCCTGTTTTTCCCCATTTATGTGAAAAGGAAAATGAATAAAAAATGAATATGACATGTTCTTAGGCATGCCAACCCTTCTAAATTCTGTGGCTATGATTATTTCTGGATTGTGCATTTCAATTCACAGAGGTTTTTCAAAGTGTGTGGTCTCACATCCATAACGTAAGCACATTTCCCGATCTAAACTGGAAAATAACTTGTCTTGACTGATCATTTCTGATGTCTGAACTCTAGCTGCAAGGGTCTATGATTATACAAATGAATTGCTTGATATACTGGTAATGAGTACTTTATATATTAAGTTAAATGTAATATTTTGACTGCAAATGTCACATCCATAATACTGGAAATGTCCTTAGCATAAACATCCTCCATACGACTCCAGCGATTAAATGAATGTTTTCTAAAGTGACGCAATCACTTTTGGTGTGAAAAGATCAATATTTAAGTACTTTTTAACTATAAACCATCACTACCGCCAGCAGCAGTATACTGCTAAATTAACGCAGTCTCTCGTGTGACGTATTCTCATGTTAGGGATGTATTCTCACATTTTTATCTCAGTTGAAACATCCAGGATAAGCACACAAATGCACCATTGTGAGTAAAGAAACACACAGATCTAAACCGAAACCAATGAAGCTTCTGTATATCATTCCTCCAGTGCTACTCTTCCAGATGTGTCGAGTTCTCACGTGTTTCCAGAGGTGGACAGTAACAAAATACATGTACTTGAGTGCTGTACTTAAGTACACTTTTTGAGTATCAGTACTTGAGTATTATTTTTCAGTTTTTTTATACTTTAACTTCACTACATTTGAAAGACAATGTTTCAAGTATAGACGAGTTGTGGGAGAACACTACCATGCTGCTTTTTTGGGGGTGTTTAATAAAAAAATGAAGATGATTATGTCTTTTTTTCCAATTCAGTTGTTTCATTGATATAGGTTTTGTAACATTCTAAAAGCAATTTATTCCACAGATACTACAAGCTAGTCAGTGTATTCAGTATGTTGCTTCAGAGGCATAAGTTATTTTAAGTTTTACATACAACAATGCAACAATACAAAAACAATGCATTGACCAAAATAAGGAAATTTAATTTTGATAGTTAAGTACTTTTAAAACCAAGGACTTCTGTACTTTTACTAAAGTAAAAATCTGTCTTTACAACGTTCACTTATAATGGAGTAATATTTGACCTGTAGTATCTGTATTTTCACTCAAGTAATGGAGTTGAGTATCGTGTACTTTGTCCACCTCTGCGTGTTTCAAATGCCAACTCGATTACGTGACACAAGCATACCGCTGCTGACCAGAAGCAATGGCTTATAGTTAAAAAGTACTTTGAACTTTTTCACACCAGAAGTGATCTTGTTGATTTAGAAAACATTAACCTGAGTCGTATGAATGACGTTTGTGCTGAATGTGATTTTTATTTTAAGGTTCAAAAGTCTGATTACCTGAGCTAAGATATTTTTATAATTTTCTTCAAATGTGTTTTGGTAAAGAAAGTCATGTGCACCTGGGATATCATGAGGATGGATGAGTAAATGATGAGAGAATAAAAATGTTTGGGTGAACTATCCCTTTAAAATGTATCACCTTCCAAGTCATGCACTACTGTAAGTGTTTAGATGCCATAAGAAAGCATTGTGAGAGTAGCAGGGCGAAAAGTGTACTAAATGAACTAACAATTTGCCGTTTTACTCGTGATTTATGTGAAAGCGAATAAAAGTGATTGTTGTTGTAGAGCCTCAAGTGTTCATTCCAACAGCAAACTGCCGCAATACGCACAATGATCCACGGAAATATACATTTGCAAAAATTCAAGTATAGTAACGTGACCCTGTGAGACCAGGTTGGAATCTTGGAAAATTCGGAGCACAGTTTAAGATGTTGAGATCTCGCCTGAAACGCTGTAGAAGAGGTTTTTGTGGTCATTTTCTTAGGAGAAATATTTGTGAAGCAGTAGACTTCAGCAAAACTCTGTTTATTCTCCTTTCTGCCTAGGAGAAACAACTGTTGGCCTCTCTCTCACAAATGAGAGACTTTTGCCTCTTTTTTCCACTCTGCTGGTTCTGTTGGTGTGATGGCTCAGTCCGTACTCTCTCACCTCTGTTGGATCAGTCACGCATTTCTGTTAGTTCTGCACACAATGTTCCACAACTGTCCCAAAGTTCTGCTCTGGGGCACAGGACAATATGGCCTGTCTGATTGCACATACAACTATAAACATTTTCAGTCACCCTTAAAAAATACAATCATGATACATATTTTGTATTGTGGTCATTTCATTTAAATGACCAAATTTGGCAAATTACCTTATCTGAATATAATGTTACGGTCACACCAAACTCTATTTGTGTCTCTCTTCCAAAAGAAGTAAGTTGCCTACATAGGGAGTTTGTTAATCTATCATAGGTGTACTCCCAACATGAAGGATGTTCCAAAATAGGATTTCACCAATCTGTAACTCAGAATTTAATTTATCCTCTTCAAGAATTTGCTAATTACAAGGACAAACATTTTCTGTGAAGTTACATTATTCAAGGCTGGCGATAAGCTCTTGGTGTGGAAATTAGCCTAGTCCAAAAGTTTGCAGCTTATGTCAGCTGTGTCAAACAGAGGCCATGCCCCATGTGTTCAACAAGGCCACGGGATTGACCCTAATGCTGTATTTACCACTCTGCCGACAGAGAGATGTCAAGAACTCTGGTAGGGGAGTTAAAGTACATGCCTTCCATTTAAAAAAAAAAAAATACTGTGCTTGTGCAGTGGAAATTGTCAAGCAGTTCATGAGCCTCTAGTGAACTATCCTCTATCTATCCCTGTCCATGCCCTATCTATCTGAAGGACTTGAATAGACTGCTGAGATTGTTCATCTCTGTGTTACACCAGGGCACACGGTCTTGACAACTGCCTCCCGTTTCTGTAGCGAGGCCTAAAGTTCAGCCAAAATAGATTAAGTCAGATGCTAATTTTACCCACACTTTCCCTCTGCCTCAGCCCTTTACCCCTCAGCCACCTGCCCCTGCACAGCCTATCCCGGCCCCATCTGAACAGCTGGGCATTTGGGGCCGCTCTTAATGAGCTGTCAACGTAATGTTTTTCTCCCACCCCCATCATCACAATAAGGATTAGGGGAGGATTCAGTGTAGTGAATCCTCCCCTTGTCTTTTAGTGTAGTGGTTTACTAAACTTCTGTAGTCATTTTTTGAAAGGTAGATGGTATAACTGTGACCGTAAGGTAGATGAGTGGTTCTCGCTCTTAATGTGGCACGTGGTGAGTTGTGTGTGGATCGTGGAATGTAACATGAGCCTCTACATGCTGGGAGTCTCCGCTGTGTCATGCACAATGAGCCATGTGATAAGATGTGTGGATTGACGGTCTCAGAAGCAGAGGCAACTGAGACTTGTCCTCCACCAAACGGATTGAGATGAGTAACCACATCACCATGAGAATCTATGAAAGCAGAGGCTTTTTTCTTGAAACCCTCCCAAACAACTTGTTGTGAAGTAGGTGATGTCTGATTGGAGTTTTGGAGACTTTCTGACCCCAAGACCCAACTAATTTCTGCAATTCTCCAGCTGTGATCCTTGGAGAATTTTTGGCCGCTTGAACCACTGTGCATGGAGACAATATAGACACACATCCTCTTTCAGGTCGATTCTTAATATCTCTAGTTGATTGGCACCTCTTAATTATTGCCATGATGGTAGAAATAGTTATTTTCAATGCATTAGCTATTTTCTTATAGCCACTTTCCATTTTATGAAGCCCATCAACCTTTTGCTGATCATCATAACTTTATTATTGGGTCTTACCCATTGTGATGGATGACTAAGAGAATTTGGCCTGTGCGTTGCCTCATATTTATACCCATGTGAATCAGGAAATCATGGCTGAACAATTTCATGTTCCTTGTAGGATATATTTTACTAATTACAATTTCTAGGGGTGCCAATAATTGTGGCAAATGTGTTTTGGAGAAAAATATTTAATTATGAGACCCCCCCCCTTTCAATTAGTTAAATTAAATGTTGTTAAAATTTTTTTTGAATATTTTGCATGAAAGATCAAAAGGATAAACAATAAAGACATATTTTTCACAGCCTTCTTTGCTCATATTTACCAAGAGTGCTAATATTTTTGGCCACAACTGTACTTGCAGTATATATATAAAATATATGATGTAAAAAACAGCACCATCACTTTTTGAAAAAAATATACATTTTGATCAAATCTAAACAGGCCCCATTCCCAGCAGCCATCACTCCAACACCTTATCCTTGAGTAATCGTGCTACATTGATCATTTTGTTCTAGAAAATCACTTTCCATAATATCAAACACAGCTAAAAGATATTTGGTTCATTAAATGTAGTTTAACATTGTCTTTGTGTTTGTTTTTGAGTTGCCACAGTATGCAATAGACTGGCATGTCTTAAGATCAATATTAGGTCCAAAATGGCAAAAAAGAAACAGTTTTCTCTAGAAACTCATCAGTCAATCATTGTTTTGAGGATTGAAGGCTATACAATGCTTGAAATTGCCAAAAAAATGAAGATTTAATTCAAAGGTGTACACTACAGTCTTCAAAGATAAAGGACAACTGGCTCTAACAAGGACAGAAAGAGATGTGGAAGATCAGATGTACAACTAAACAAGAGGATAAGTACATCAGAGTCTCACATGTCCTCCGCTGACAGCTTCATTGAATTCTACCCGCTCAACACCAGTTTCATGTACAACAGTAAAGAGAAAGACTCAGGGGTGCAGGACTTATGGGAAGAATTGCAAAGTAAAAGACACTTTTGAAATTGAAAAACAAAAAGAAAAGGTGAGAGTGGGCAAAGAAACACAGACATTGGACAACAGATAATTTGAAAAGAGTGTTATGGATCTTAACCCCATTGAGCTTTTGTGGGATCAGCTAGACTGTAAGGTGCGTGAGAAGTGCCAGACAAGACGGCCACATCTATGTCAAGTGCTACAGGAAGTGTGGGGTGAAATATCACCTGAGTATCTGGACAAATTGACGGCTAGAATGTCAAGGATCTGCAAAGTTGTCATTGCTGCACGTGGAGGATTTTTGATGAGAACTCTTTGAAGTAGTTTAAGAAGTTCTGAAAGTTTTTTCAAATTGTAATAGTCATTTTTCACGTTATTAATGTCCAGACTATAATTTGTGAACAGTTGAATGTCACTGGTGAATAAAAGTACCAATTTCTTTACATGAGAACAAAATCTCCACATTATTATTCCAAATAAAACTACATTTTTAAAATTAAATAAAAATATTGGCACCCTATATATATATATAAATAACTCAGCAAAAAAAAAGAAATGTCCTCTCACTTTCAACTGCTTTTATTTTCATCAAACGTAACATGTGTAAATATTTGTATGAACATAAAAAGATTCAACAACTAAGACAAACTGAACAAGTTTCATAGACATGTGACTAACAGAAATTGAATAATATGTCCCTGAACAAGGTATCAGTCAGTATCTGGTGTGGCCACCAGCTGCATTAAGTACTGCAGTGCATCTCCTCCTCATGGACTGCACCAGATTTGACAGTTCTTGCTATGAGATGTAACCCCACTCTTCCACCAAGGCATTTGCAAGTTCCTGGACATTTCTGGGGGGAATGGCCCTAGCCCTCACCCTCCAATCCAACAGCTCCAAGATGTGCTCAGTGGGATTGAGATCCGGGTTCTTTGCTGGCCATGGCAGAACACTGACTTTCCTGTCTTGCAGGAAATCACGTACAGAACGAGCAGTATGACTGGTGACATTCTCATGCTGGAGGGTCATGTCAGGATGAGCCTGCAGGAAGGGTACCACATGAGGGAGGAGGATATCTTCCCTGTAAAGCACAGCATCAACACAGACATCAAGCTCAGTCCGATGATGCTGTGACACACCGCCCCAGACCATGATGGACCCTCCACCTCCAAATCGATCCCACTCCAGAGTACAGGCCCCGGTCTTTCTGGTGTAACTCGAGCAGTTGTTGCCATCCTGTACCTGTCCCGCAGGTGTGATATTCAGATGTACCGATCCTGTGCAGGTGTTGTTACACGTGGTCTGCTACTGTGTGGACGATGTTGCGCTGTCTTAGGCGTCTCAAAGTACGGACATTGCAATTTATTGCCCTGGCCACATCTGCAGTCCTCATGCCTCCATGCAGCATGCCTAATGCACGTTCACGCAGATGAGCAGGGACCCTGGGCATCTTTCTATTGGTGTTTTTCAGAGTCAGTATAAAGGTCTCTTTTAGTTTTTATAACTGTGACCTTTATTACCTACAGTCTGAAAGCTGTTAGTGTCTTAATGACAGTTGCACAGGTGCATGTTCATTAATTGTTTATGGTTCATTGAACAAGCATGGAAAACATTGTTTAACACTTTACAATAAAGATCTTTACAGTTATTTGGATTTTTACAAAATATTTCGAAAGTCATTAAAATACAGTGTCCTGAAAAATAGATTTTTTTTTTGGAGTTTATATATATATATATATATATATTTTTATATATATATAAAAATTGTTTTTGTATTATTACTATTACAAAATGCTTTGGCAACTTTGTACATTGCAGAGAGAGAGAGAGAGAGAGAGAGAGAGAATTCAGTGTTATTAAATGGGATCAAATAGTCTTGGGATCTCTGGAATTCTTTCCGATGTATCGGATGGTGTATTTACAATTTTTTTTTTGACAGAAACCTCCTCGGAGCTGCACAGCTGAGAGCACACATTACATGTCTAGGAGCAACTGAGTGTGTGCCAGGGCCTTTCTACACACACACACACACACACACACACACAATTAAACTTAAATTATGAGTCAAAAAGGTCATTGGTACAATAGTGGGAGTGGTGTGGTCTTGTAGTCGGGGCCGTAGATAACAGGGTAAATGGTGGGAAGGATTCTAGGGGCCCAAAAGCCCTAATTAAATATGTGGGCTGGCCACTTAAAGGTTGTAGGTTCTACTCATTCAGTTAAAATGAATTGTGCTTTTGATCAATGCACTCAACCTTAACCAGGGGGACTTAACTGAACCTGTTAAAGGAATAGTTCAAACATTGGCAAATTTTGCCCAACCTGTCGTTCCAAACCCATATTACTTAATTTTACAGAACACAAAAGTAAATAAATTAAAAGGATAGTTCATCCAAAAAATTAAAATTCTCATTTACTCACCCTCATGTCATCCCAGGTGTGTATCACTTTCTTTATTCACCAAGACACATTTGTAGAAAATAAAATCATCCATATGTCTCCAGCAGTTAAATTAATGTCTTCTAAAGCAACATGATCACATTTGGCACAATCTATATTTAAGTACTTTTTAACTATAAATCACTACTATGCTTCCGGTCAACAGCATGACGTAATTGCGTTGGCATGTTCACACGAGAACTGATGCAGGTGTGTCACAGCCGGAAGAGCAGTGCTGTGAGTAGGAGGAATGATGTACAGAATCTTTGTTGGTTTTGGTTTAGATCTGTATGTATTTGTTTCTTTACTCACAATGGTACATGTGTTTGTTTATCCTGGATGTCTCAACTGAGAGAAAAAGCGAGATTACGTCTGTAACATGCCAAAGTGGATTCGTCACATGAGGACCACATGAATGCGCATACTGCTGCTTACTGGAAGTTAAAAAGTACTTAAATATTCTTGTTCGTATCACTTTAGAACGTTTTTTTTTTATTTATCCGCTGGAGTCATATCGATGACGCTTGTGCTGACTCTCTGTGATTTTTGGAGCTTCAAAAGTCTGATGACCATCCACTTGCATTTTAAGGACCTAGTGAGCTGAGATAGTTTTCTATTTTACTTTAATTGTGTTCTGGTGAAGTAAGAAAGTCATACACATCTGGTATATCGTGAGGGTGAGTAAATTATGAGAGAATTTTCACTTTTGGGTGAACACCCTTTAATTAACAAACCGATCTGTCTTTTCATCACAATTGGAGTTGATAGAGTCAATTTAAAGCTTAAAAAGGGCCCAAAAGTATCATAAAATATGATATGCACGGAAGAATATGCATTGTTTTTAGTGCTAGATGATGATATGTGTGTATTAACATATGGCTAATACTTTAATAAACATTTTCTTTTTTGCTGTTTTTAGTAAATATTGAGAGAAATGTTGGTGCACTTAGTGCAATTAAGTTCTTACTGCACAAACACTTCCTCTACTGGGGAAACTGGTATCTGCACAGTGATTGTAGCACTAGCTACACCCCGTGTGAAATGCCCTTCACAATTTAAACCTTTCTAATTAGCAAGCTAATTCATTAAAACTGTCCTACTTAACTGACATTTCTCCATTATTTTTAAGGGGGTGTAACGATCCACACCGTCTTTGTGTACCTTTTTATTTTAAGTTTTTGGCACCTTTTATGTTCCATATTCTCTTTTGCTTATGCACTCTTATTTTTAAGTTCTGGCACCTTTTACATTCCATACTGTCTTGTGTTCATGCACTCTTATTTTGAAATCACTCTTATGTTCCTGTTTCCCAGTCTTGTCATGTCCTATTTTCCCTCCATGTTCATGTGTCTGGTTTTCATTGGTTCATTGTTTGATTACTTTGTTATCAGTTCTTGTTTTGTCATTGTTTTGTATTTAAGCCCTCATGTTCACCTTGTCCTTTGTTGGTTGTTGTTTGATGTTCGGTCTATGTTGTTTCAGAATCCTGCCTTAGTCCGTGTTCCTGCCTGTGCCCCCCTTGGAAGACTCCCCGTGTTAATGTCTAGTGTTTATGTCTTTATTTTCCCCTCGTGAATGTTTCATTTGTTCCTGTGTTTATACTTCCCTTACTTTGTGTAATATTCAATAAAGCTGTACCTGGATCCTTACTCCCTCGTCTGCCCATTTCGTTACAGGGGGGCTCTTTTCACACATTTTTTTTATTTATTTTTTGTCATTTGATGAAAATGTCTTTTAAATTTAGTCAATATTTCATCATGTCATATTCAATTATCTTCAAAGATCAAACTTTACTCAAATATTCAAATATTTTGAAAAATGCAATGTTTAAAATACTTCTATAAACTACGATTATTTAAACACATTAATCTTTAATATATTATATCTTAAAAACTGTCTGGGAAGCCTGAGCTCCTGAAATCAGGGACTAAAAACAAAATGTTTTTAATTTCGATTCGTTCTGAGCAAAAATGTTATTTAATATTTTCGTTCCAGTTCAGAAGTTCCGCAGCCTCCTTTTCTTTTTACGGTTAGAAAAAAATAAAAGAATGGTTAATAAAGTTCTTTTAAAAATGACAGTACTCTATACTAAGGGGCAGGTGAAATACCAACTGCAGTGTTGTCAGATCTTGCAAGAGAAACAAGCAACATGGTCTGGAAAAACAAGCCCAAAAATAAGCCACTTGCCTCACCAAAATAAGCATTAAATGTTTTTCCTGTGTGCTGGATTTATCGGCATAGAAATCATAAGAATATAGTTAATTAACAGTTAAATATTATTTTATTTACAGATCTACTTCGGAGCCAAAACCTGACAGCTTCAAATCTGTTTTAATGCTTCATATCTGACAATACTGGAAACAACTAAGAAATATACTTTTTACCTCTAGTAATGTTTTCCTTGTGCCTTAATTACTTCTGCATGCACTGTTGAAGTCTGAAGCTTACATATACCTTAGCCAAATACATTTAAACTCAGTTTTTCACAATTCCTGACATTTAATCGTAGAAAACATTCCCTATAATTGGTCAGTTAGGATCACTACTTTATTTTAAGAATGTGAAATATCAGAATAATAGTAGAGAGAATGATTTATTTCAGCTTTTATTTCTTTCATCAGAAGTTTACATACACTTTGTTAGTATTTTGTAGCATTACCTTTAAATTGTTTAATTGTTTAATGGGTCAAATGTTTTGTGTATCCTTCCACAAGATTCTCACAAAAAGTTGGCCCATTAAAATTTTGGCCCATTCCTCCAGACAGAACTGATGTAACTGAGTCAGGATTGTAGGCCTCCTTGCTCACACATGCTTTTTCAGTTCTGCCCACAAATCGTCTATCAGATTGAGGTCAGTTCTATGTGATGGCCACTCCAGTAACTTGACTTTGTTGTCCTTAAGCCATTTTGCCCCAACTTTGGAGGTATGCTTGGGGTCATTGTCCATTTGGAAGACCCATTTGCGATCGAGCTTTAACTTCCTGGTTGATGTCTTGAGATGTTGCTTCAATATATCCACATAATTTTCCTTCCTCATGATGCCATCTATTTTATGAAGTGCACCTGCAGCAAAACACCCCCACAGCATGATGCTGTCACCCCCATAATTCATACATAACGATGGTTATTATGTCCAAACAGCTTAATTTTTGTTTCATCAGACCAGAGGACATTTCTCCAAAAAGTAAGCTCTTTGTCCCCATGTGCACTTGCAAACTGTAGTCTGGCTTTTTTATGGTGGTTTTGGAGCAGTGGCTTCTTCCTTACTGAGCAGCCTTTCAGGTTATGTCGATATAGGACTTGTTTTACTGTGGATATAGATACTTGTCTACCTGTTTCCTCCAGCATCTTCACAAGGTCCTTTGCTGTTCTTCTGGGAATCATTTGCACTTTTCACACCAAACCATGTTAATTTCTTGGAGACTGAATGCATCTGCTTCCTGAGCGGTATGATGGCTGCGTGGTCCCATGATGTATATACTTGTGTACTATTGTTTGTACAGATGAATGTGGTACCTTCAGGCATTTGGAAATTGCTCCCAAGGATGAGTCAGTTTTTTCTGAGGTCTTTCTTTTGATTTAACCATTTAAGTAGTGTCGAACAGGTGTTCAAATCACAGCTCAAGCAGGGAAATACACAACAAAATATGACTAGATTAATTTAATAAATTCTTTCTAGAGTTTTCTGTCTTTAAATAAAAAGTAAACTGTGTTAGTGCGTCGTTAATGTTGTCATATTGTCATCAACAGTTTGTTTGAATTAAAATCATTTGATTATCGTCATGCTGCGTCTTTCGTCTCGTCGTCTTTATTGTTGACAAAAAAGCTTCATCAATGGACATTATCATCAATAATTTTGTTGATGAGATTAAAACTGAATTGAAATTTACGGCATAAAAGGGTTGTACAGAAAGTGACGGATTTTAATTGAAGCAAAATATATTTGGAATGCCCAATTCCCAATGCACCAATCACAAAGTCCTTGTGGTGGTGTAGTGACTCAATCCAGGTGGCAGAGGATGAATCTCAGTGTTCTCCACATCTGAGATCGTCAGTCTGCATATGTTATCACATGGATTGTTGAACGCGTTACCGCTGAGATTTAGTGCATGTGGATGCCCATCACACAGGCGCATCCACACACAACTCACCACGCACCCCACCGAGAGCGGGAACCACACATTATAGTGACCACGAGGAGGTTACTCCATGTGACTCTACCCTCCCTGGTAACCGGGGCAATTTGGTTGCTTAGGAGACCTGATTGGGGTCACTCAGCACGACCTGGATTCGACCTCACGACTCCAGGTGTGATAGTCTGCGTATTTACTCACTGAGATACCCAGGCAACCAAATATTTTTTTTTTATTCTACAGTATAGATTCCATTAAAATAGAATGATGGCAGACATGCATTTAAAAAATACTTCACTTAAAATAGTCAAATCTCTCAAATAATGTGAGATTCAGATTCTAGTTAATTATGCCAGTAGGAAGTAATGTGGACAAAAACAACCCTGTTTCTGAGAACGAGCCCCTCACTGCACCTCCTCATTCAGCTTTGAGAGATACTGATGATCTATATTCTCATATGGAAAGATTTCCTGCTATAATGTTGTGTAAAGCAATTTAATGTGTTTTGCTGTGTGTGTGTGTGTGTGTGTGTGTGTGTGTGTGTGTGTGTGTGTGTGTGTGTGTAATTGGGCTGCATGGGTCAGGGGAAACTGAATGCACCAACGTGCATGTGTGAGTTTGCATTAATAAGCTCTGGTCAGTGTGTTCACTAGATCTCTGCGTTGGAGTGTGTGTGTGTGTGTGTGTGTGTGTGTGTGTGTGTGTGTGTGTGTGTGTGTGTGTGTGTGTGTTTGGCAAGGTACAGTAGGATAGTTTCCAGCCCTATGAAGAGAGCTCCCACTGGACTGTTAAACACGACACACACCGTAAAGCTTACAGTGCTCAGAACTGTCATAAAGCAGCAACTGTAGAATCTGTGTGTGTGTGTGTGTGTGTGAGAGAGAGAGAGAACTCAACTCAAATAACACACAACACGTCCTCTTTTCTCTGGCACAAACTTCATATTCAAACTAAATATGATTTTAGAATGATTTAACAGTTGTTGCATTTACAGTAAACATGATCCAAAAATGATGGTAGTCAAAATAACTAATCACTTCTTTATACTTTCAATAACATTAATAATTACTTCATTGAAAAAGTAATCACATTACTTATTATTTAACTTTAAAGTTTTAGTTTTTCTCCTTAACGAATTCAATACACCTATGTCTCCTCCTCATTCATTGTCGCACACCCTTCAGATGTCACAGAAACACAGACGTTTAATGTATTATACATAGCTAAGTAATATTATTTTAGAAAGATGTGTAACCTGAGAAATGTATTTAAAAATAATTACCTTAATTGAAAGTCAGTAACTGCAGTCTGAATACAAGAATTTCAAATGTAATGCTACTTTTTGTCTAGACAAGTTGATTAGAGTAACTAATTACTTTGTAATCAGGTTACACCCAACACTGATGGTACTTTTTTTTTCATCATCTCTAATCAGACTTCAGCTTTAGAAACAGAAAAAGGCATTGAATAGCTTCAAGCTCATAAATATTTGTCTCATATGTGTGAACAAATGCAAAGACAATGCACGATTCAAAAGACTTTCAAGCAGTATCAAAACATTACATTCCAGCACTCTCTCTCTCTCTCTCTCTCTCTCTCTCTCTCTCTCACACACACACACACACACACTATGTTCTCTATGTCTCTCTCTCTCTTCTCCCTGGGAGGGATTAGTGCGGCCACATGTTGGCCAGCGGAGACTCGCCGTGGCTCCAGGCAGGCGCGCGGGCGCTGTTGCTCATGGTAACCTGATCGGTGGCGGCCGGGTGGCTGTTTGAATTATTCCCCAGTTCCAGCAGATGGCTGCAACAGAAGTTTGTTTAAGTTTGCTTCATAGCTGGGCTGACTGCCAGCACTGCCTGTCACACACACACACATACACACACACACACACACACACACAGGAGGAGGAAGAGGGGGCTGGAGGCTGAGCACATGCCAGAGAAATGTTCAGTGACTCCGGGTGTCTAACCACACCACTTACCCCCTTCCAACCTCACACACACACACACTAAACAATACACTTTTCAGACCTGCACACACATTTTGTGAAACCACTGCTACACTCATATCTTCCTCAAAATCTCACACATCTTTTGTGTATCACAACCACACATATACAAACAGCTCATGTGCTATGATTAGGTGTGTGTTTAGTTGGGCTGTTTAAAGATGCTAGAGGTGTCTGCCCAAATGGGAAACAGCTAAACAGAACCATATGGTCGGTTCTTTCATTTAATCCAAGTAGAAAAGCCTGCAGCTCATTCACAGCCATTATGCTTTGAGAGAGAAAAATAGATCGAATGTACTGATCACACAACGCACTCTTATGATGAAACATAACTGGGGTGACTTTTTGTGTGAGAAACTGATCTAAATTTAAAGCTGTGTCCCAAATGGCGCACTGTGCACTCAGCCATGTAGTGTATTCATTTTCAAAGAGTAGTATCGTCCCAAATGGAACATTTAACGGTTGTTCACTGAAGTATTCTCTGTTTAACAGCTGTCCGAAGTAATGTTTCAAACACATGTGATATGTTGCTATTAGCTTTAGCCGTTAGCCTATCTCAGTTCAACACTTGTATCTCAAATAATGTACATATTCATACAGTGTGGGGTGATAGTGAAGCATGAAACGTACATTTGTTAAGGTGCTGTATCCACAGAAGTTTAACTAGTTGCTACATTCTCCATTATTTACAGTTGTATTGTCAGACAGGAAAGCAGTCAGGTAACTCCGCCTCTTCCGCTACGCAAGGCAAGCCATGAGTGTGCTGAGTGCATGTGGTGACTAACATTTTATACTTTGTTTTGATGGTTGAAGAAGTGTTTCATCTAGGTACTCGTAGTACTCTTTGTTGCGTTTTCACAGTAAACATGCTACTTTCACTACAAAATGACATAGAATTTGGCAGAAGTATGCGGTTTGTGACACACCATAAGTCTTTATTTAATGTTCAGCAACAGCCAAAATGGTCAGATCCCAACCTGCTCTCATTTAAACGTTTAAAATTGCCACCCAAATCATACAACAGCTTTGATGTCAGCGATGTCAACTGCCATTTGTTCTCCTGTGTCTTGTGACCGATTGCAACATTCAAATGTTTGGATGTATATTTTTGTATGAGATGTTAATGCCTTCACGTGGAAGTGGAAGATTTTCATGATTAAAACTTTATATTTTCGCGTTATGGTTTCAGAAGACTTTAAATGCAGCTTTTTTGGAATTATTTATTGTGTCTGTACTTGTATCTGCTTGATACATCTTTCATATGGTTGAGAATTGGTTAGGTTTAAGCATAAGGGTGGGGTTAGGTGCTTAAAAATCTATTTAATAATATAATGTAGCTAAAATAATGCATTTCTAAATGTAATAAAATATATTGTGGTGAAACACGCAATAATACCTGAAGATTGTGACAGAATCATCCAAACAGAGGAAAGACAGTTCTGCGACCAAGGATAGAGGCCATGGCTTTATAGCCTCCTTGTTAGCATGTCAGACTCCCGTGCCAGGGATCGCCAGTTTGAATTCCGCTCTGAGCAGGTTGCGTGTGACTGGTTACACTGGTGCCATGACCCGGATGGGAGTGAGATTTAGGGGGATGAGTGTTACGGTAACCAGCTGGTATGTGATAGCTTTGCATTGTGTAAACCTCACTCTCTTGCCCTCAAGAGATGCACTAGCGACCGAGGCTAGAAGCCATGGATTTATAGTCGTGTCCGACTCTCATGCTGGAGATCGCTGGTTCGAATCCTGCTCTGGATTGGTTGAGTAAGACCCGTGACATGTACAGTAAATTATGAGTATGCATTATTCAAAAGAAGGAAATAATTTTTTGTAATATTAGTCAAATGTAATAGTTTTTTTCTGCTCACATAAAAATAATATGAACTAGATTTGAACTTTTTCTCATTAAAGAGTATATATAAAGATATGTTATGTGTAGGCCTGTCACAATTATTAAATAACTGTCTGATCGTGGTTATTACACGGGAATAATATAATATAATAATATACAGGGAACTATATGGCAGTATAAGTGAGCAGGAAACCGCGCACCCTGAGGCTGCGTTCATTGTTGCCGGGGACTTCAACAAAGCCAACTTTAAAACAATAGCACCAAAATACCACCAACATATCAGCTTCAACACACGAGGGGACCGGGTTTTGGATCATTGCTATTCTCCTTTCCGGGATGGCTACAAATCCCTCCTCCGCCCACCATTTGGCAAATCCGACCACTCCTCCGTTCTGCTTCTGCCTGCTTACAGGCAGAAACTGAAACGGGAAGCACCCGCCCTCAGAATGATCCAGTGCTGGTCGGACCAATCAGACTCTGCGCTACAGGACTGTTTTGATCACGCGGACTGGGAGATGTTCTGGTCTGCCTCCGATGACGACATCGAGGTTTACGCTGATAGCGTAACGTGTTTCATCAGGAAGTGCGTAGAGGACGTTGTTCCGATGAAAATTATACGGATCTACCCCAACCAGAAACCCTGGGTTAACGGCGATGTTCACGCGGCACTTACTGCGCGGACCACCGCTTTTAATTCCGGGAATGCAGAGGAGCGTAAACAAGCCAGTTATGCCCTCCGTAACTCCATCAGTACAGCCAAACGCCAGTACAGGCACAAAATTGAAGGACAGTTCAACATCACTGACTCCAGAAGTATGTGGCAGGGAATTAACACCATCACAGACTATAAACAGAATAAAAACTCCGCCATGAACACCGTTGCCTCTCTCCCGGACGAGCTTAATAATTTTTATGCTCGTTTCGAGGACAACAACAACACCGCCCTCGCGGAGAGAGCACTCGCGGCCGATACTACAGATGATGGTTCACTCTCCGTCTCTGTTGCGAATGTAACCCGATCCTTTCGACGGGTGAACATTCGCAAAGCCGCGGGTCCAGACGGCATTCCGGGCCGCGTCATCAGAGCATGCGCGAACCAACTGGCTGGTGTTTTTACGGACATTTTCAACCTGTCCCTCTCCCTGTCTGTAGTCCCCACATGCTTCAAAACATCAACCATTGTGCCTGTACCGAAGCAATCAAAAATCACTTGCTTAAATGACTGGCGTCCTGTTGCCCTCACCCCCATCATCAGCAAATGCTTTGAGAGGTTGATCAGAGATCACATCTGCTCTGTTCTGCCCACCTCTTTGGACCCATTGCAGTTTGCCTACCGTAACAACTGCTCCACTGATGATGCTATTGCATCTACAATACACACTGCTCTTTCCCACCTGGAAAAAAAAGGAACACATATGTGAGAATGCTGTTTGTAGACTACAGTTCAGCATTCAACACCATAGTGCCCTCCAAGCTTGATGTGAAACTCCGGGCTCTGGGCTTAAACAGCTCGCTGTGCAGCTGGATCCTGGATTTCCTGTCAGGCAGACGTCAGGTGGTTAGAATGGGCAGCAACATCTCCTCATCACTGACCCTCAACACTGGAGCCCCGCAGGGCTGTGTTCTCAGCCCACTCCTGTATTCCCTTTACACACATGACTGTGTGGCGACACATAGCTCCAATGCCATCATTAAGTTTGCTGATGATACGACAGTGGTAGGTCTGATCACTTACAATGATGAAACAGCCTACAGAGAGGAGGTGCACACTCTGACATGCTGGTGTCAGGAGCACAACCTCTCCCTCAATGTCAGTAAGACCAAGGAGCTTGTGGTGGACTTCAGGAAGAAAGACAGAGAACACAGCCCCATCACCATTAATGGAGCACCGGTGGAGAGAGTCAGCAGCTTCAAGTTCCTCGGTGTCCACATTACTGAGGAACTCACATGGTCCGTCCACACTGAGGCCGTTGTGAAGAAGGCTCACCAGCGCCTCTTCTTCCTGAGACGGCTGAGGAAGTTTGGAATGAACCAACACATCCTCACACGGTTCTACACCAGCACTGTAGAGAGCTTCATGACTGGCTGCATCACCGCCTGGTACGGCAATAGCACCGCCCACAACCGCAAAGACCTGCAAAGGGTGGTGCGAACGGCCAGAAACATCATCGGAGGTGAGCTTCCCTCCCTCCAGGATATATATAACAGACGGTGTGTGAATAAAGCTCGGAGGATTATCAGAGACTCCAGCCACCCGAGTCATGGGCTGCTCTCACTGCTTCCATCAGGCAGGCGGTATCGCAGCATCAGGACCCGCACCACCCGACTACATGACAGCTTCTTCCCCCAAGCAATAAGACTTTTGAACACATGATCTCTCACGATCAACAATCAGCACTGCACTTTATTAATCTTCATTCTGTCAATATATTCTCGCTCCCAATTCAGTTAGTGTATATATATATTTATACCCTTATCTAGTGTATGTGTATTCTACATTGTGTGTATTGTGTACATTTGATATGTAAATTGTTGTGTAATTATATGTACATTTGATATGTAAATTGTGTTGTGTAAATATGTTGTTATTGTAAAGTGGTTTATGTCTCGTCACTGTCATTACTGCAATGTTGCTCGGAACTGCACACAAGAATTTCACCTGCTGTTGCACTCGTGTACACAGTAGTGTGACAATAAAGTGATTTGATTTGATTTGATATTTGAGACAACTGCGCTAATTAGGCATTCTAATTCCAATCACATTTTAATGGCCAAATAAGGGAATTTGAAGAGAATATAGTGTATAAATGCCATGGACGGTGCGTTTGTGTGTCATTCAGTTGAACTCCGAGTCTGTGCGTCACTTAGCCACACCGTGGACATCAACCAGCTCCTGTCCAGAAGAGCGTGTGTATCTCCCACGAAGATATAAACGAACAAGTATAATGCCGGCTTCACATAACCACCATGAGTGGTGCCTTTTTGTTTCGGCACCCATATTAACAGATGACACCATTTACACTGCCAGCATGAGTCGAGAAGTGGCGGCGAGTGGATAGTTTCGGCATTGTGCCTATTTTTGCCATTATGGCTCACACTGAGATCGGCTGTTCTGGGTACAGTACAACACAAAAATAATCAGGAGATTATTGAAAATACACAAAAGCAAATCAAAATTATTAAAACCGAACCTACTAAATGTATATGTCTGCATGCAAGTAAACTCAATAAAATAACTTGATAAATGAAAGAATTAATAAACTGCCGGACCTTTTTCCAATGTGTATATAGGTGAACAACCAATCACAACCAAGTGTGCTGATGAAGATGAAGTGCACGTGACTGTCCGCTGTTGTCCTTAAAGCAGCAACAATCTCAGTTTATGACCCTATTAAACAAAAAAATTGTCATAGGACCCCATAGATGACTTTATTTCCTGCGCAGAGGTGCTGCTGTTTTTCATGGAAGAGACTTGTTAACGTCCAACGCGATCACCCCGCTCACACCTTGCTCGCGCCACACTCATGAAGTTCATACACGCAATGACACAGAGGAGGATAAACATGCTTACTCTATTTCTGTGGAGTGATAAAATGATAAACCATGAACCGAAATCACCAAGGTTTTACTTCATGAGAAATAAGGGTTTATGGGTTTAATCAAAAAGTGTTAAAATAACTTGTGAAAGTGAAGAAATTAGGAAAGAAATATTTTTACTATTGTGTAATATAATAAAATAAATATATTTAAAAAATATTTTTTATGCAAATATATAATATAAAATATACGCGTTCAAAAAACATCAGTGTAAATGTAAAATTGACCAAAACTTGAGACATATTTTAAGTATTTAGTGATATTTTGCAATTTAAAACATAATTTTTACAAAACATCATGCAGAAAAAGAACACCTTAAAAATATGACAATTATATGACAATTAATCATAAAAGCCCTTAAAGAGACAACTAATCGTCATAATCACAATAATTTGTTTGATAATTAATCGTCAGCCAATTTTCATAATCGTGACAGCCATAGTTATGTGTTTACTAAGGTGTTCTGGGTGGTTCTAGTAGGTTGCCAGGGCGGCAAATTCAAGAGACCTAACCACAAGTTTCTATGATATTCTGGTCTTCAGATATGGCTTGTTTGGGATAAGTTACATGCCAAAGTTTAATTCTTGGTGCTTTTGGAAAACAAGTTCCACTAATATATCACCAGTGTATGTTGTGTTTTGAATGCTGTTCACAATATGGGATGCTGGTTGGCTGGTGTTCTACCACGACTTTTTGACTAGCTTCACCAAACTTCCTTGGATAACCAGCAATTCCAAAACACCAGCATAACTGGCACCAAACCAGCACTAATCAGCATACCATTATAGACCAGCAATTCCATTATAACATGAGAATTGTATGCTGGTTTAAGGTGCTGTAAGAGAGTTTTGGAAAAGTATGCAAAAAACGTTCCTACTCTCTTAAATATATTAATGAAATAAGTGTCCTTAGTTATCTCACTGGTCTTTGTGACAGCTGTAGATTTTGTAAACAGCAAACAAAAATGTTTCTGTGGGCTCTGGGGGATTATCCTTGTAATAAGGGCATGGTAAGTCACTTCGGATAAAAGCGTCTGCTAAATGCGTAAATGTAAATTCAACGGTTCAGTCACGTGAAAGCTTCAGAACGCTAAAATCCCTTACAGCACCTTTAAGCTGGTTTTTCAAAGCCCAATCCAATATCGTTGGATAAAAACTCACCCCACATTATTTCCCACCAAATATTCAGTTTCACTCAGAATACAACAGTTTGGAAGTAAAATGCATATCAGGTTATTCATAATAAAATTAAGGACAAGTTGTGTCTTAAAAGTGCCAGTTCAATGAAAATCTTTAATGTGCTGGTTTATTTAAACTGGTGCTTCCACCTTTTTTCAGGGGAAACTTCAGAGGTGTGATTGGAATTGGCTCAGGGTGATTTACCGGTGAACTTGGTCTTGGTCTCTTTTTGTCTGAAGTGTGTTTCTGTGCTAGCTTTGCAGATTTACACCAGTGTGTGCTCAGTCTGGGGAAGTAAACTCTGGGTTGGTTAATAGAAAACACATGTGGGGGTGATTGTTGTGTACTGATGCAAAAAGAAGTGTGAATAATGCAAGCAAAAACAGTGATAAGACAGTCTACTCATACACATCCATGTCTGTATCTTGCTGTACTTGATACTCATCAAGTTCTCAGAGAAATATTTTGAACTCAGAATGACAATACAGTTGAACAATCAACTCACACAATTCATTCAAGCATTCTTCCAATTCTGAATCTACATAGCGAAAGCAGTAGTCTGATTTACGAGTGTCCCGGAAAGCTGTTGAAGTCAGCATCGGGAGCACATATACCGGTTTCCTCCCAGGAGAGATGGCTCTACCGCTCCCCCTGCCCTCGGTGTTTGTGTATCAGGGCATACATCATATCTAGCACACATCTTCAAAGTAAGGTCCATGTTCTGCCCCAATCATATTCAGGCAAAGACTGCTAAACTTCTAAATATACCTTTAAAATCTTGCACCATACTAGTGTCATTTTACAAACAGGCTTCGCAAACACTCCTGTCCCTGTTAATTATTGACAAAGAGGTAGTCTCACCCCAAGCTCACAACATTGGTTGAGACAGACATTTGTATATCAGGCGAAACACCACAGTGTTTACTGGAAACTTAGAAACCTGCTTACACAGTAGTAGACTCTAAAGATTAAATGGTATAGGTATGTTTTAACATAGCTAAAAACGAATTACTTTTAAGAATATGAACCTTAAATAATCATCACCATGTTTGGAATCACTGTTTTCATGCAACCTTGTTGCTACTGTATTGCGAAACTACACTAGCAGACAGCTAGCATGATGTTTTCCTAATGAAGTAACTTTGTAGACAATATAAACCAATTAATGAAGAGCTTAAGTGTCGTTATCTGTGCACTCATCCATCAACTTGTCGAGACAGCCTGGCGATAGCTTCCTCCTGTTTTTGGATTTAGGATTTTAAAGTGCTGGATTAGCGTGGTGCTAATTCTAGCTATGAGCACATCCAGATTGTTTTAATGAATGATCTGAGGAGAATACCATGTGTGGAGCGAACAGGCCAAAAACTTGCTACCATTTGAGTTTAGGGAAAGGATTGATTGCATGCCGGCGTGTTGTTAGGTGGATAGTTATTAATCTCTTCATTCAAAAAGCCTTTTGGATGCGGTTGATTGGCAGTATCCCAACTAACATGGCCAAACCCCAATGGAAAACAGCAGCGGTAACAACACTTAAAGATTCTCTTGGCTTTCTGTTCTTTTAAGTAATGGTAGAGTTCCATGAAATGTGCTCCAATCTTGCAGTCCCATTGGTAGTGGGGTGATTGTGGATATTGTTCAAGGGCTGGTCACACTGACAATAATTTGCAGTAAAAAGGGACCAGAAGTCGTGAGAGTTTTTTGGCAATTTAAGGTGATATGAGCAACAGCAACCTTAGAGGTTTAGCTCAGCTTTCTACAAATGAGTAATGATTTGATGTGGCAATTACAATAGGAGTGCATTAGGCATGGGATTGATGTATTTTTCTAGCATCGATAATCAGGAATTTCCCCAATGTTTAAAGATATATATATCAGCATTTACACCATGTAAATGGTGGTATGTATCTATTGTCATTGCCAAGCTACGACTTCAGAGGCTGCAACACCACGGAGCACAACATGCATAGTTTCCATTAAATTTGATCCAAATCATTATCAATCTATCATAATATAGACTATCTACTCTTGCCATCGCTGGATAATATATTGTGTATATGTATCTTTCATATAGCCTACACAATGTATTTTCATTTACAAGTATGTCTTTTTGTGGTTTGACAGCTACATACAGGGAAATTGCATAATAAACTTCACCATTTCTAATTGTTCAGTTTGTACAGTTACACCAGTTTCATACACTAACCTGCAAAAAACATCACATTGTTCTTTCTTAAAGAAGTACAAAAACATATGTAACTTTTGTGTGTATGGTGACCAGATTCACAACTTTGGACTGTTACCTGCACCGCATCAACATCTCCTGTGTGATGCCTGTGCCTTGTTCTTCCCGCGACGCAGCACTTCTCATGTGCAAACAGCTTCAGAATTAAGTAAAGTAAATGTTAAATTACCCCCTTGTGGTTTTCCCAAAGCTATTACGCCAGACTACATTCAATGGAAGGCCAGCTGACAGTTAATTGGAAAGCACACAAATTAGGATTCTAATTGAAATGTCGCTAATGTTGATACTGTATATTGATGCCTCAAGAACGTATTGAGAATATAATGTACCAATCAATAATCGATGGATTAATATTTTATGACCTTCTCAGAGTGCATACAGTGGCCTTCTAGCATTTAAAAACATTTAAAAAACTGTTCCCTGTTCAATACAAGTTAAGCTCTTTGTTCATTGATAGTTGATTTCCACAGTATTTTTATAATTTCGACTCTTCCCACCTTTATTTGAAAAAGCTAAAACAGTACGGTTACAGTAAGGTACATACAATAGACCTCATTCACAGCATCGCCATCTTTGATTTTTGATGGGGATGACAATGAGGCTATGAGGCATAGATGTACAGTCTCTTCAGTGGGTTGTACAGTTGTGCAATCCATTATGTACATTGTGTCACAAGGGAGGCCCACTGTCTTTGATTTTGAAACCCCCTGGTTTAAAGTGTTTTTGGATCGTTCCGCTAACGAAACATTGAAGAAATCTTTCCAAGAAATTTCAAGCAAATAAAAAAACTCCAGACAACATGAGTTGTGGAAAATTAGATGTGATCTAGGAGATTTTGATTGCTTCGCACAGTGTGTGCCATTGAAGTGATGGTAAGTCTATCCCTCAGTCTTGTTTTCATTCCCATCAAAAATCAAAGATAGCACTACTGTGAATAACATCATTGGAAGTGGAGGGGGCCAGTTCGTAAATGCTAAAATACAAATCATTTCAAAAGTATAGCCACAAGATGTTAACATTTGACATATTAACATGATTTTAGTGTGATTAAATCATTGCAAACCTTATCTGTGTAAAGTCTTTGTTGTCATGACACAAACCTGGTATTCCCAGAATTGGATATGACTTTACAAGTTTAGTCATTTTTATTATTTTAAACTAAAATAATTTATCATTTTTACTCCTCGTGTTTATACTTGGATGTTCCCATTTCTCCCATTCATTCTAATACAAGTGCTACACCTCAGCTAAACTGTCTTTGGTGTATCTCATAAGTTAATGACTGAATTTGTTAATGAAAATCATTTGATTAAGTCATTAGGGAGAATTGGAGTAAACAGTCAGTTGTACTAGAGGTACTGAAGTAACTGCTTCTCCCTCTGGTGGTTATGACAGAGAAAATACAGGCAAGCGTTCATGATACTTAAGTGTTTATTGTATACACACTCTCTCTCTCTCTCTCTCTCTCTCTGTGTGTGTGTGTGTGTGTGTGTGTGTTTAAAAATCTCTCCATTGAAACTGAAGCTATTCTTTGACTGTGGGAACTGTCTGACTCTGTGAAATGCTCAAAAGCACTTAAAAGACAAATAGATGTATCATTAAAGGAATATTCTGGATTCAATATAACTTGAGCTCAATCGACAGTATTTGCAGCATACCGTTGATTACCACAAAAATTACTTTTTATAGTTTATATATATATATATCAGTTACAGTTAGGTGCCTAAAATGGAAGTGAATGGGGCCAATCCATAAAGATTCAAATGCACACTTTTTCAATGTAAGCATTATACGTGTTAACATGATTTTAGCATGATAAAATCCCTTACAGGTTTTGCCAGTATTGAGTCATCATGGCAACAAAAAGGAATATAGAGTACATTTACATTTATGCGTTTGGTAGACGCTTTTATCCAAAGCAACTTACAGTGCACTTATTACAATCCCCCCGGAGCAAAAGGACACAATGGTGGTGGCTGTGGGGCTCGAACCAGCAACCTTCTGATTATCAGTTATGTGCTTTCGCCCACTATGCCAAAACCAATCCATACATGCACAGTACATTTACACTAATAAGGTTAGCAAGTAATTTGAATGAAAAATCATGTTAACATCTATAATGTTTATGTCTTGTGGCTATACTGTTAACACAATGTTTATTTGAATGGTAATGGACTGGCCCCATTCACTTCCATTGTAATTGCCTTATTGTAAACAAGTTTTTTATTTTTTAATGAACAAGGAATGAGAATATTATTTTTGGTGGTAATCAACATCTCCAAACAATCCACAAATGCTGTCAATGTTCTTAACTTGTATTGAACACGGAATATACCTTTAACTTCCAAAAGGACACACTATGAAAGAAGTCACACTGCCAATCACCCCCAAACACATTCTTTTGTTCTTTTATAAGATAGTGAAAATACTATTTGATTAATCCAAAGATCCCCTGCGGGTCAGAATTCAGCTTGCTACCATTGATCGGCTGGTAGATCCGCCCCACATCCCCCCAAATTGGTTTAGCCAGAAGTTGACATGTCGGGCTGCTCAAACAAACAGCGCAATGTTTTGAAAGTGCTACAGAGTCAGTAGATAGATGTATGAAGTGTTCATTATGAATTGGTCTGCTGTGGAGTTCTGGCAAGCTAGCAGCAAACATGCCACATATTTGAAACTCATTATTTTCACATGCAAATGTTTGCCAGAAGATGTTTGCAGCTCTTCACCGGTAGTGGTGAACCTGAAGAAAACCTTTGGAAAATTTTGAAAATTTGCTTCAAGTTTGCCATAAAGCTCATTTGCATGTGAAAATAATATGTGGCGAATTTGCAATGAACTCATGATTTTTATAAGGGTAATTTAGTTATTTACACTATATGCATTATTTGTATTATTTGTAATGCATATAGTGTGTCTCCACTGTGATCATGATTAAAGAAATATTCTGGGTTCAATACAAGTTAAGTTCAATCGACAGCGTTTGTGGCATAATGTTGATTACCACAAAATTCTATTTTGACTCGTCCATCCTTTTCTTTAAAAAAGCAAAAATGGAGGTTTCAAGTGAAACACTTACAATGGAAGTCAATGGGGCCAATTTTTGGAGGGTTTAAAGGCAGAAATGTGAATCTTATAATTTTATAACAGCACTTGACATTACATCGTCATGGCAACAAAGTTGTCAAATTAGCTATAACTTTAAAGCATGTAAACACATTGTTAATGTCTCGTGGCTATATTTTTTAAAAAGTTAGTATTTTAACATTTCCAAATTGGCCCCATTTACTTCCATTGAAAGTGCCTCACCGTAATGCAGATTTTTGCTTTTTTTTTAAGATAAAAAAACGGGGCAAGTCAAATTCTTTTTTTTGTTGTAATCAGTTTTATACCGCAAATAAGAGAAATTAAGCTACATTATTTTGTTTAACTCTTGCACTTTCTCTCAGTTTTTCTCCTCGTTCTTTCCCAGTGTTTTTTTTCTGTGGGTGAAAAAGGAAGTGTCTAATAAAAAGCCGGTGGTGTCGAGGGATGACTGAATCTCTCTCTGCCTCATTCTGAGTGCAGGAAGCCGAGCCGGGGCCCGTTCCAAGCCCAGGCTGAATTCCTGCCAACAGTCGACTTGTTTGCTCGTCTCGCTGGAGCCAGAGGCTGACCTTATTAGCCGGGAGGGCAGCCGTCATATTAAAACACATCTGGCACAGTGGGAGCCTAAATAGTCTGCATATTGTCTTCCCGCAGCTCCTGACCTCGCGTTACCTAGCAGGAATGATGACGCGAGCTTCACGCATCTGTTGAGAGTTTATCCCCCCTTTCGCTCGCTGTCTTTCCTCTTCTGCTCTCTCTGTGTTGGCTGTCGTAACTGGCGCCTGTACGGTAGCTCTGTGGGACCTGTTTTTCTTCCTCCGTCTCTCCTTGGCTTGCTTTTCCAGTTTGCTGTGTTGATACAATTATTCCTGTGTAGATGTTTTATTAGTGCCTGTTGCCTGATGCTGCTTTGCTAGTTATTTTTAAGTGTGAATAGTGTGTGCTTGTTTCATAGGCCTGCACTATGGAGGGTATACACTCAAAATGCTAAAACTGTCTCAATTATAAGGCCTTTTAGAGATAAACAAAAAAGTACCATGGCAACACCATTTGTTAATGTTGTTGGTTCTTTTGGACGTGGCCATTTTTTTAGGTATACCATGGTGATATCATATGTTGTGGACATGGGAGCATGCTAATACCATGCTTTTTTCAACATGTTCAACATGATACCATGATAATACTATGGTCTTTTTGGACTTGGTCCATGGTAATAACCCCACATACTGTATAGGCCTAATTGATCTTTCATTTTAAAGTAGAAATTACAGTTAATATAGAGCGCTTCCAAATTAGGACAGCACATCTTCTTTTAACATAGTTACATCTGTACACCAACTTTCATTGATGTAAAAACATGTTCCACCACCTCTTGTTTTCCCTATTAAAACTGCGATGCGAGCTACTCTGAACAGCTGAAAGCCCAGCAGGTGTAATGCGCTGTCCGGAATGGCTTCACACAGCCAGGTTTCTGTAAAGCACAAGGCAGCAGAGGTTGAAAAGTCCTTGTTTGTATGGGTTAGGGAGATGTAGTTTGTCCATTTTTTTTAATATATATATATATATATATATATATATATATATATATATATATATATATAAAATATAGTGTTATACTTGCATTGATTTGAAGCATATATAACATGTTTAAAACAGAAATCACAGCTACAGTATTTTAGTATAGTACCTGCATTAACTGAGCTTCAGGATCTTATCTGTCACATGTTGATATGGTACACTGAAAAGGGTCTGTGAAGTTCTGCATGTAAATTTAAATGTGCTTTTTCATATTTTCAGATCGGACAGTTATTACTTAAAAGACGCATGTAACTGGCTATGTTTAAAGCTCTTGTTTTAGTGGATTGGTTGATTGACAGGGAAGGGGTGGTGCTTCCCTGCTGTCCGTGATACTTCAGGTAAGATTAGAGTTTACACCTCAAATGTGATTTTATATTACTTCCTCCATATGTAGTTTTTGTGGTCCGATCACAAAACGTTTTGGACCCTGTGTACACCTCTATTTAACGCCCACTTGTGATCGGAACACCCAAAACGTGAAATCTTAATACCAGGTGTCAATGGGTTCACATGCATTTTTGACCACCTCCAAAGCACACACATACTCAAGACTCTCTGTCACTCTAAGATGTAAATAAATAAAGTTGAGCTGTGTTTGTATAGACTCTCATTAGGGTTAAATAAGCAAGGGGTGATGTACAGTCAGTCAGTCATCATCAGGTGATCAGGACCCCGCAAAGTGGCAAGTGTGCACGGCTTATTACCATGTAATGAAATAAATGGACATGAAATATGGATTTAAGTAAAAGTTGATAAGCTACGCAGGAAACCTGTTCCCTATGACAATGGTCAAATGTACAGTTTAGCACTCATTCTACAAAAATATTTGCCCCCAGAATGCAGTGATTAACCAATCACAATCAAGTATTCCAGAGAGCAGTGTACTGTAATAATGATGGAAATACACTCACTATTAAGAAGCTTGAAAACACATGCGTGACCTAGACTCTTAAAAGTGAAGATAAATTGCTGACAGTTTGTCTTCGCCTAAATCATTAACACACTGAACAAGAGATTGATATTTGAGCAGTTCAGTAAGAAAGGCTTCCGTCAGACTATGATCATGATGTACACCCCACTTCCAGCACCAAATCTGTGATCATGGTATAATGCTAAATCGGCCTTCTTCTTACACTCCATCCAGAAATGCTCCTGATGAAATGGTGCGAGTTGTGATGAGGAAACATTGTGTGTGCGCGCGTGGAAGCAGCTGTTGTAAGTGCAGCCCCTTAGGCAGTCACACATGGCTCTGATTAGCACTCTGACTCAAGCTCTCCTCACCACACACACTCTCATTACCCATAACCCCGCTGCCTTCCAGCTGAGCATCGGCAGTGTGGCGGCAGCAACAATTTTAAGAGCTCACCAGGAGTCTGATGCAGTTTCAGCCCTTCTGCAGCATGCTTTCACTCCAAGCACTAACGGCTTTTTCAAATGCTAACCGTCACTCATGGTACCTCAGTGTTCTTAAAATGTTCAACACGACTGTCAGAGAGACAGACAGTGGTTTCAGGACAGATGAATACATTAGATTGTGAGAGCTCACTGCTTTAACAGCCGGGTGAAGACCTGTCCTCTGGTCAGCTGAAAGATATGAAAGGAATAGTTGAAAATACCAAAAATCCAAACTCTGTCATTATTTACTCACCCTCATGTCATTCCACAGCAACACGATCACACGGGAAGTCAGTATGTTATTACTAAGAGATGTGGTGCCCTAGCATCGGCCAGATGATGTTGACTCATTGATGCGCGTTTGACTCATTGTGCCTATCTGACATTTTTGCATCTTTCCAAGTGTTTAACTTCCCCTGTGGTGCGATGTGGAAGCATGTTGCATCAGCAGTGTGGGAGACTCGGGTTCAGATCCCAGGATGTAATTCGGAGGTTGCATTTTCCCCTCTACCATTACAGTTTTACTCCACTGATGGTTAGGTTTAGGTTCGGGGTTTGGGTTGGGGGTTCAGTTTATAAAATATGCATTCGTCTTCACTGTATTACAGCCTGTACCACTGAAAACAACTCGCTTCACAGCTTGCTTTTGGTGCCCCTCTGTGGACATTACATCAGGAAAATGGAGTTCACATGTACCCATATGCCCAACAACACTTACCTACCCGGGGGCAGAGTTTCACATTTCGGTAAGCACAAACCGATATTAGTTCAATAAATTCAACCTACTGTTTCATATTTCACTGTGAGATCAGTCTGTCCAAACCCAGTGCATAGCTACAGGCAGTGCAGGCCGGGCAGCCATACTGGAGGCCTTTACGACAGAGGAGAACGATGCCTCTCTCGTTATCATTATCACTTAAGCCATGCCGAAAAACGAGAGCACACATAAAGAAGAGAGCATCTTATAGCTTAATTACAGGAGCTACATTTATATCTCTTCCATTTAATATGCATCTCATCCATGGTGACAGCTTCTTCTACACACTATGGACTCTTTTTAAAGACTGCAATGACATATTTCCGTTTTATTTAGCAGCCTAAATCTAGCAAACTTTTTACGTTTTATATTTTGTTATTATTTTATGTAAATATACAACACTATTGTTTGTGTTATGTTACCTTGGCATGAATAAAAAAAAAAACTGCTACTGCAATGGGGTTTCAAAAAACATCTGCCGAGGGAGTGACCGCACATTTGCCATGGAATTGTATTGAAAAGTCACGGAAACATATTAGAAAGTTCAGCTGAATCAGGCAAACTAGGTTTGTGATGTAGCACATAAACACACCTGTCGAGAAAGGTGTGATAAAGAGACTGAAGTGACTATCATTAGTTGGATTAATGGTATAATAATATATTTGACCTTGTTTATAATTATAATTTAATCTTTTGCATAATTCAAGGAGAGACAACCAAGACATTTAATTTCTTATAGTTTTTGAAAAGGTGCCTTGAGAGGATCAACTTGAATTAAACATATAGTATTATCACTGAGTAAACAAAGATGTCAATATTATATTTTCATGTATTTTAAGTTCATTCTCATTGGCTGTGTGTGGGCGTCTTTCCTGCTGTCGGAGCATGAGGGCTGATCATTCTAAACAGTATTTCAGCACTTATCCTCTTATCCATTTCCTGCTATATAAAAGTACTGTGGTGAAGGTACAGTGATATCCATGGAACTGCATGATTACCGTATGTACCATGCTATTTACATTGTACTGCAAGACACTTTAAAACTTCACCTTGGTGCTACCATCAGAGTACTAAATGATTGTGTTGGTGTTGTTTGAACAGAAGAGTAATATTGTTTGCAGTAGAGGGCAGCAGTGCTCTATTGAATATATTGGCATATCTCATGTAGTTTTGTGTTACATTATTCTTATAGCTGTATTTCTTTATGGGCTTAATTTTAGAGAAATAAATACTTGCATTATAATCAACCTGATACTTTACAAACTCCAATTACCAATCATATTCACTGTATGTCTTCTCTAATGGTGGGTTTATCAAAGGTTTTCCTTGTGATCTGTTCTATCTGATTTACAGGAATACTCTCATTGTAACACTTTGAAAAATAAATTCAAAGTAAACATGAAATGGCACTCGCAACCTATTTTGTATAACATAATATATTGTATGGGGTTGAAAAGTAAGAGGGCTTGGTGACGTCAGCCGAAAAGGATAGACATTTCGGAGTTAATTATAAACATTCCAAAGACAAACCTTTTTTCCCCTTTGGAATTAGATGCAATAATGAATTGTCCACAATAAGAGCAGATATGTGTACTGAGAAAGTCAATTATGAATTTATGTTGATTTTAAAAGTTCTGTGCATTACTGCACTCAAGACGCCTGCCTGGGGGTTTATCAGACACCTGGAGGGTCAGTTGACTATGGTGACCTTTGACCTGTGTGGGTTTAACCTGCTGATCTGATATCTGTTATCACTGAACACAGTAACCGACCTGCTGAACTGCTCTGTAGTCCGCTGTGAATGTCAAGCATGTAACACAAGAATAATGTTTCTTTATGAGGTGTTTGACTTGACATCACAGGCAAGATAAACACATATTGGTCCACTTTCATTGCTGTCTTTATGAGACAATACAAAGCTTCTATAAAAGTCCTTCCCTATGTATCTCTCTTCTCTTTCATTCTCTTAAACTGGAAAAGAATTGCAGCAGGGCCTGAAAATAAAACAGATTAGAGGACATAAAACCATATAATCCTCCTCTCACAACCAGACGCACACAGACAGGACAGGTTTGCCTGCTGTTGAGGATGTGTTTGTGTGTGTTTGTAAAGCTGCCGTTATATCCAGTGTTACTCGTTGAACGCCCATTGTTTTGTTTAATGCTCTCAGAAACAACCGTACATATCAGGAGTGTAATGTTCCATCGATCAATTAATCAACGATACGATGTCACCGATACAACGCATAAAGATTGATGTATATATTTTGTAAGATGCACCTTTATTTTAACGCCCCGATGCCAGACACGTCCGTATGCATTTCCGTCAATGCGATGCAGCAACCTTTCGATATTCATCTCACTTTATGTATATAAGTATTTTGGATTGAAAGACTTGCTTAACTGTTGTAGAGATGACAAATTGTCATTGTAGTGTTTCCCTCATTCCACAAGGCACTGAGTTGTCATCAAACGATTGATGATCACTCACTTGTATGTGATTTTATATCATTATTTTTTCTGTATTTACTGAAATACCTTATTTTGTTGTGTATGTCTTAATGTCAATACTGGATTTGCACTTTTCAGAGAGCTCAATAAAATAATGAATCGAATCAAAATCGTACCGTAGCAGACTTCGAGTTCAAACAAGGCTAAGAGAATCAATACAAGATCGTATTGGGATGAAACTGTCGATTTACACCCCTAGTGCAGATGTTTCGCTTTCTAAAAACTCCCATTCCCCACTGACAGGGAGCATGACAATGATGACAATCGCTGCGTCTGTGTGCGATACTAGTCATGGCGACTCTTATAACCCCTGGAGCCATGACACACCCGCTCTGTACGATTACTTAATGGGGAATTGTGTAATCAGCCCACAGTCATTGAGAACTGAGAGTGTTATTATCTGGAATCACCCTGAAACACATGGCTCAGTGCTCAGCTTTCAATGAAATACTCCTCAATCAATTTTAAAATGCATTTAAATGTACTATGTGAGCAGTTCTGAGGAAGAAACAAGAGTTTGTCAGGTACTGCACATGTCATCAAATATTTGAAAGGTTTGTTTTCTTTCCACATTTAATGTGTGGTCACTATGGAAGTGTATTAATGACAAATCTCTTTGAAACACTCAATTGCACTAATTGATAAATACATGCATGGCATTAACAGGGTCATTTCACATGGTTGTATATTAAAGCTGTGAATATTCTAATTAAATTCATTTCACACATAATTAAAAATTCAATAATAGATGTTCACTTTCCAAAAGTCTGTTAATTCTGTTAAAATGTCATCTTTATAATTTAACAAGTAATAATCGGTCCATTATATCCCACTTTGGAAATGTGTTAATTGAATTAAATTTGGTTGGAAATTCAACATTGGACATCCTGGCATTGCAGGAAAAGCAGTAGATTGCCGATGCACAATCTTCATATTCTGTAACTAGACTTCACCATTAGGTGATGCAATCAGGTGTTGATGAAGACCAAGAGCAGCAAGGAAAGGTCCTCAAATAAACCTTTATCTGTGTGTCATCATGTATGTAGGGGTTATCGAAGTTCCACCTGCTTCAGTTTTATTAATCGAATTAAACTGTAAGGTGTGTTTTAACTTAAATAGATCAGCTGTTGGAATGATGAAGGGACTGAAGAAATGTTAACAGCAAGCTGATATAAAACATTTCTTGTCTTATACTACCATCTGCTTCTTATACCAATAACAGAAATGAGTGCAGTTAGAATGGCTAATAATGTGGGAGATCATTGTTTACAACCTTATTATGACATTATTGATATGCAATATGTAGCATTCGAATGTATATCATTTACACAATGACATTAAACTAGACATGGATTAAAGAGAAAATGTTTTATAACATTTATGTCTTAAAAGTTTATATTAGATGTTACTATTTCGATTAAATAGTTACAAATTGAATGTATGAAATATGTAGGTGAAAAAGAAGACTAAACTATTGAAAGAGAGAGAAAGGATAGCCAGAGATGCCATTGAAAGCTGGAGTCTGACCTCATGACCTGTAACTGCGGCACAGGAGCAGAGCCTATAGATAAGAGCGAGGAAGAGCACATCTTACAATCCTCTTTTCTTCTTTCATTGACCATGTGACCAGAACCAGACCTGATACATTTAAACTGACCACACTGTACCAGAGTTATGACCTTTTGCAGAAATGTAAGTCATTTTAAACTGTTTCTCCAGTGTTACTGCTTTAAAGCAGCTGTTTCTAGCTTTATCGAGAGATTAAGGCAACTGTTATATGATTTAATTAATTAAACAAAAATGTAATTACTCAAAAATACCTGGTTTCATTATCTGAAAAACTGAGTGATATCCTCCTGTGTTAATTGTAATGACTGAGGAAGCATTCAGTGGCAACCAGATGTATAGAACAAGATAAATGGCTGTCTGAGTTTGAATTTGTTGGTACTTATCTGATTTTAATGCAATGTAAATAAATATATATGCTAAAATACTTTAGGGTTAGGGTTTGGTTTCTTAACATACAGAAGAAAGATTGATTTAACAATTCAAACAGACTTGAGTTGTGTACATTAACCATGAGCCTCAATAGCACATCATTTTTCCTTATAAACAAGTAACAATTTGACCTGACAATTGCCAGTCTCATATACTGTTGTACATTAAAACAGAAGATGACACTCGTAGTAAAGTGTCATGTCAAACTGAAGAAGCTCTTTAAGTTTACTTTATAGGGAAAATAAGTTTAACTCATTTATCAACACTGGAAATTGTCCATGACATGTGACTGTTGCTCTTGGTCTTCATCAACACCTGATATCACCACCTAGTGGTGAAGCTTAGTAACAGCAAATGAAGATTGTGTTTCGGCGCTCTACTGCTTTTCCTGCAATACCAGGATGTACAAGGTTGAATTTCCAACCGGATTCTAACAACTGAAAAATTTTAGGCGAATTTGCAAAGCAAAATATAATGGGACCAAATATTACCTGTTGAATAATAAAGATAAAAAAAAAATTTGTTCAGTGTTTTAATTGAAATAGTCGCAGCTTAAATCTGCAACTTCTGCAAGCACTGTTAAAGGGGTCATGACGTACTCTTTTTTTTTTTTTTTTTTATTTATTTTATTTTTTTATAATGTTATTATCTTCCCTGAGGTCCACATATAATGTTAGTATAGTCAAACAGTCATAATTTAGTCATATATAATAATTTTCCACCTTGTCTCTTGCCCTGTGTCTAAATGATCAGTTTCAAACTCTCTGGCCATTTAAAATTTAAATGTAAACGCCCACTGTTATGATTGGCTAACATTGTGCAGTCCTTCCAATACAGCCATATTTGAAACCGAATAAAATGAACAAACACCAAAAGACCACAATATTTATCAAACTAAATTTCAGAATGAACATATAACACATGTCATGTGAATATATTAAAAAGCTCACTCAGCATCATGAACTATCAAACAGTCAAGACATGAAATATAACTGAAATTGCTTTCTTAGGTTTTTGTGGTCTAATAGTGTTTTAACCTCATCTTTCAGTTCCTTTGCAATGCTTGAATCATATCTGGACTGGTTCAGAAGCAATCCACACTAAAATGTCCGTAATACAATCCGCAGTGATGTTGCGTGCTTTAACCGGCTACAACAGGCCAAAACAGAGATGCTGGTCTTCACTGGAGTGACATCTCACATCTTCCGTGTTTGTTTACACACAGATCAGCATGTGTTTCTCCCAGTCAGTGGCAGCAGCAGAATGAGACGTGTTTCTATATGTATGAGCAGCAATGGGCGGGGCCAAGGGATGACAAATATGCATTAATGTCTTGCTGAAAAGGCAGTCATATGCAGATTTATTTTGTCCGTGTGACATCACAAGTTCCACAAATTCCTAATGAGCCGTTTCTGGAGCCTGGTTTATATAAATGCTCTTTTTCTATTAAGGAGAACGTTTTGAGTTCTTAAATGTACAGTATGCTTTTATATTACAATGACCTCTTCAAGGAAATTCATAACATCAAAGAAAATTGCATTCCTCATGCCATAACCCCTTTAATATAATGCATTTATTTATCAAAGACATTTGTCATTAATATACTTCCACATGTCACATTTACCATTGCACAGCGAAATTCTGCGGGTGAAGAATGTGTAGTCGTACATCGAGCGCATGTGAAACCAGCAAAAAATGAATTGACAAGCACACTCTTTTTAATGCTGCACACTATTTTTACAGTTAAAGCTGATGTATGTAACTTTTTCTCCTATCCAAGCTTAATGCAGAGATAATCCCTGTAATAATTGTACTGTACTGTAAGTCGCTTTGGATAAAAGCGTTTGCCAAATCCATAAATGTAAATGTAAATATAATGCATTACTGATATGCAATAGGCTACTTTGAACAATCATCTAATCTAAAGCATCGCCATCACAACTGCATTATGTCCCGCACATTTGTCCAGCAACTTTTAATGACCAACTGAACTTGATTGCCATCTGAAATGAATTTTAGCATCATTATGCAATTTACATTTCTGAAGAAGCTCAACAAATGCGATCCGCTAATTTTTTTAAATTCATGCTTTTTTCGTTTGGTAATTTTCAAAGTAAACTAATCAATATTTTTATAGAATCGGGCTGTATGTTAATGTTCCAAAAAAGCACACTGAAGCTTTTCTCCTAGTATTGTGTATTTATTTTTCATTTAAAACATATTTGCACACAGAAATGACATGTTTTTTGTATTGTGGGCTAATTCCATGACTGCCATATATTATTTTGAATGGTGTGGAAAAGAAAATGTAATAAATAAACAGATGGCTACCGCTATTAAATTAAAGTGTGGCCATTCATTTGTTCTCCTTGCACTTGTCGATGACAGGTGCATGATACAAGATATTTGCATTGGCACTCCTGGAAGTGTCATGATGCAGATGTGTTTGCAGCATCGGATCTGTGCAGGTATGCCATTAAGACCAGTCCATAATAGTGTGAGTAATGCTTCATGTACAATAAATTGGCTTTCAAGGATGTATATCTTGTCGTCATGATCACACAGGCTAACGATTGGTGTAAATTCTGTCATGTGACACTACATTTTTGCATTAATGGCAATTTTCTTGACAAAAAGTGTTTCCAAACCAGTTTTTCACAACATTTGAATGGAAAAATATTATGTTAACACTTGTGAAAGTTTAGTGACAATTTGCGTTTCCATCAGCTATATCAGTAAACTTTTTGATGCGCTACACATTTTGTCGGAAAAAAACCCTTGGACAGAAACTTAGTTTAAGAAATAATCAGTACTTTTGTAAAGACTGACATTTGCTTTTGGAACATAAAGGGGCAAATAAACAAAACAGTTACACCAATTTCACCGAGGTATTATTTACTAACCACCCACAATCTAATTCAATCACTACAAAAACACTGTTTTCAGTGTTTAAATAAAGTCATTAATATAAGTAATTCTTTTCCATGCAAACACACCTCCTTTCTATGTAAATTTGACTCAATATAGATTGTGCTTCATTCACAAAAATTGCATGGCACAATTTACATATGGCTATTACCATCAGATGAAAGCAGCCAGAAAACTGAATTGTATTTGAGATATTGTGTACATTCTATTGATCATGTCAGCAGTAATTCATTAAATAATGATCAAATGATGGAAATAGAGTTATAACCTGCATATATCCAGATGTGCGGTGTATTCGAGTGCACTTTTGGCATGTTAAAGAGATGTTTTAGATATCTGGATCTCAGTAGAGCTGTAATGCTGTATGGTCCCGCCAGAGCGTGGCAGATAGAGCTGTTATGCTTTATACTCCGCTATAGCATTCAGAACTGTCCCACAAGATCGGAATTTTGCAATGTAAATTGTGTTTAGCACAGATTTTGTGGGAGCATTTGCACCTTTGCCTGGGTTTGTGTTAGCACAGACAGCACATGACACATTTACAAGGCACAATTCATTCTGCATTTCCCCCAAAGTTTTCCCATTTGTGGGTACTCCTGTGTAAGGATGTGCATTATTTTCCCCAACATCTGTCTATTATTGCGGGACCTTGATTTTAGATTTACTTGCCCTTAAATGTCACAAAAACAACTGTGGTTGGTCACTTTACATGTTGGTTAGACAGTCTATCCTGGCTTGGTGATTAATTCTTGCCCAGAATAAGTTGTAAAGTGGACTAGACTTTACACTGATCAACAGTTATGTGAGACTATGGGCCCGAATTTAAGAGTGCAATGCCATAAATGCAAATGAGCCAGTCAGTGGGCAAAGCCAAGAAGTTTTAAAATTTTCTAGAAAGCATCATTAAATCTAGGGTCGCTGTCTCCCACTTTGCTCTGTACATTTTCTTGATTTTTTGTGCTTAGCCAAGCACATGCCTGCTCTGGGACTATTCGTCCTGCTCTCCCATGTCCCACCCAGGGACTAAAAACTAAATGTTATTCTTCGTTCCTGTTCAGAAGTTCTGCAGTCTTCTTTGCAAATGGTAACCAGTTGGAACAAAATAAAAGAACGGTTAATAACGTTATTTTTAAAATGACAGTACTCTGTGCTCAGGGGTGGGTGAAATACCAATTACAGTGTTGCCAGACCTCGCAAGAGAAACAAGTAACCTGGTCTTGAAAACATGCCCAGAAATATAGCTGCAATCAGCGATGACAGGCCCAAGCACCATGAGTCCCTTTCCAAACGGTGGCTTTTGTACAACTATGCAAGGTGGACACATGCATTTGACATTATTCTAAACAATTTTGTTCCGGGTCGTGATTATACACACCCAGTCCCTTATCAGGCTAATTAAGCCACCGAGAGGGATAAAGGCTGACTGCAGAAGGTGGTGCGACGAGAGAGATCGTTTTCGGTCAGCTGACCGTCGTGTGTGTTTGTGTCGTTTCTCATTAAACTATTATTTATATTGTCAAGCCGGTTCTTGCCTCCTCCTTTTCCTTATCCCTTTACATTGTTATTATTTTTTTTTAAATAATGAGTGTAAATTTACAACATTATTCTTTGTGTTGTGAGATTACCCTGGAATTAGTTTAAAAAAACAAATAACCACAGATGCAAGGGGGTTTCTATTGCAGCTGCTCATAGAGTGACAGTAAATTTGGCATCTTCTCCCACTTTACTGTCTTAATCCACTTCTCTCTGTTTTTTCCTCATCTGGAAAGTCATTCAAACATAATAGTGGATTTTTTTAATTTGGTCTTAGAGAAAATGATTAAGTTTCCATTCACTCCCATTCACCACTGTTGAAGTTTACCCTGCAATCTTTTACTTCCACGTTCCAAAACCCTGAGTGTGAAAAAGGTCTATTTTGATCAAAATCACACAATGCATGCAGAAGATATGCTACTGTTGAATACCAAATGCATGTGTCCACCTTGCATTGTTTTCTGAAAGCCACCAGGTGGAAATGGACCCATGCATTTGGCATCTATCATTATTCTTTGAAACAATTTGGGTAAATCAAGAGGACTATTTTAAAGTCTATATGGCCGTGTCCCAAAATAGTCACATCCATGTGTTTAGCCCCTAAAACTAAGCATACATCTTAATTTTGATGTAAATCGCACATTGCACACAGAAGATATGAGACACTTCCTGTTTACCATTTTCACCATTCATTTAATGCCCCAACATGACAACACGTTCGATATATCAAAAATCTGTTCACAATTTAGTATTTTCAATGTCTTGGTATAATGTTGTCTAAATCCTAGAAGGAGTATTTAAAAGTTCAGAGACTGTAATATTAAAATAATCCAAAATGCAAAGACATCATTTTCGCTGTATGACATTATTTTTATTCATTTATCCTTTTACAAACAGTAGTCCATGTTCTGCTGTGAAGGAGGATTTGTTCCTCCTGCTATATCATATATGGTGATCTTGATCAGATAAGATCAAGATCATGCTGTTTATGCAATTTCTTCATAAAAAAATTAATATCAACCAACAGCTGCTGTGGGTAAATCGTGTCTTTCAGAGAAGATTCGATAACAATGACGGTGACCCGTGAATTATCATCATTTATGTAAAATCTTGTGTTTTTACTGAAGCAACGATCTGATGGAAATTTAAACTCTACAATAATCTGTTGAAACGGGGTGTTCCAACCCCACAAACAGCACTTTTTCAGTTTCCAGTTGCCATGGACAGCAGTTCTTTTCTGGGCAGCAAAAGAACCCGTAAGGGGCGGAGCGTTTGTTTGTAAACAGTAACTTAATTTAAAGGCTTCAGCAATACCCAATCGCAGCCGAGTTTGCTTTCACTTGTAAACACATGCACATGACAGACCTTGACATCAGTAATTTCAGAACTTATCTCATTTGTGTTCAACAATGGATGAAAACAGACTGATTGTGGAGGTGGAGAAGAACAAAGTGCTCTATTGTTTACCTTTTAGATGCAAATGTGGTCCTCCTCCTCCTCATGTAAATAAGATTTCACTACAATCAAGTTTGTAATACTTATCAAAGACCCACTCCTGATAACCATTTTATGGTCTTAATTTAAAATAAATACTCACCTTAGTAACATATAAATCACAGTATTTTTCTGTATACTGTAGAACTGTGGCTGTGATGCTATAGAAGCGCTTTCAGAGTGAAAGCCATGTTGAGTCTGCAGCTGCAGTTTTGCTGAAGTTAAGCTGATGCTATGCTCACCTCTCACTCAAGTTTGCGATGTGAAATGGGCGTGAGGCTGTACTAAGCTCTACCCTTAACCCTAATGTGATTATAGCTTTGGTAGCACATCTTGGTAGATTGCATATATTTTCAGAACACCTGTACACTGTAGAGTAAATTATAGAAGTGCAGGTTTTGCATAATACCGAACTTCAAGCACAGATTGTTCTCAAATTCATATTAGGACATGGTCAGACAAGTGGCTTTGGTTACTTGGCTCCTTCGGGAGTAGCCAGCCAGCCCCAGAAACTGCCTCATCTCCTTTTTGGTCTTGGTATTTGGGCAGGCCGCGATCGCTGCTGTTTTGTTAACTTGGGGACAAACTTGCCCATGACCCAAGTGGAACCCCAGATAGCAAACATCCACCTGTCCAATTGCGCACTTCTTTGGGTTGGCTGTTAGCCCTGCCCATTGCAGCAATCTTAGTACAGTTCTCATATGCAGCATATGCTGTATGTGGCCTGAGAACTTTATCCATGAGACGCTGGAACGTGGCAGGGGCCTCGAACAAACTGAAAGAAAGAGTCACAAATTGGTGTAAGCCAAACAGTGTGGAAAACGCAGTTTTTTTTCTTGGGAGATTGGATCTGCCAGTTACCCTTTGTAAAATCCAGTGTTGAATAAAATGTTGCCGTGCACAACCGAACAAGCAATTTGTTAATCCGGGGCATTGGGTATGCATCAAATTTGGACACTGTGGCACGGTGGAGGGCGGGGCTGGGTCGTGACTCAACATGTGTTTGTCTTTTTGAGTTCTCCATTAAACCTATTATTTTACCAATGTAGAACAGCTCCCGCGCGGTCTGCCAGCGGGTCATCCCCATCAACCTGGACGAGGGAGGGGGCAAGGGGAGGGAAACAACAATAATTAAAAATAGGGGAGGTCCTTCCTGCACTGGGCAGTACCTCCCCTCCCACAAACACCATAATTTAAAAAAGAGGGAAAAGGCCAACGCAGAGCAGCAGTGAGAGAGAGAGGAGAGAGAGATAAAAAAAAAAAAAACATACTCGCCGGTTCTCTGATACGCCGTAGCTCGATCCTCAGCCACTTCTCCACCCTCTACAGGACGACAGCCGCGCCTCTCCGGGCGGATCGGAGGCAGTCCTCAGCCCCTGGCGGACGGAACGCCCCGCCGCGTTCCTGGGGAGTCGAAGGGGCCTCCCCCCGCCCCTGGCAGCGGTTCTCCCGCTCCAGGCGGTCAGCGGCGAGCCCTCCCCCCGCACGCGGTCGGCGGTCTCCAACCCCGCCGCGTTCCAGCGGCTAGTAGGGGACTCCCCCGCCCCTGGCAGCGGCCCTAACCGCTCCAGGCGGTCGGCCAGGAGCCCCTCCTCCCCTCGCGGTCGGCGGCCGTTCCTCCGCGTCCAGGCGGCTGGGCTCCTCCGTCCCCCAGCAGACGGCCGTGGCGGCTCCGCTGGGCAGTGGCGAGAACTCCGCTATGGCGTATCCCTCTTCCTTCCCGGGTCTCGGCACCAATGTAGAACGGTTCATTTTCATGGGCAAGGAAGAGGCGAGAAACCGGCTTGACATATAAAATAATAGGTTTAATAGAGAACTCAAACACATAAGACAACGGACATGTCCGTGAATGATCTCTCTCTCCCGCACGTCATCCGCAATCGGCCTTTAACCCTCTTAGATGCTTAATTAGCCTAATACGGGACCGGGCGTGTTGAGTCATGACCCGGCCCCGCCCTCCACCGTGCCACAGACACCTTGTTCACTTTTCTATAGTCTACACCGAACTGGACCATCCCACCACCAGACAGAACCACTGGGCTGGCCCAGTCGCCCTTTCCCTTTTCTCCCGGTATAAATTCCCATAGTCGAGTGCCCCTGTCATACATTCAGCTTTGATGTTCCTGATCTTGGATCAAATTCCCCCTGTGTTAGTTGACCCAAAGTGTGGAGTTTTGCTCTAAGATCAAGAACATACTGTTTAAAGTTCCCTGCACGCAGTCGACGATCATACAGCAGCTCGAATGGGGAAAACATGTGGAGGCTTGTGGGACCTCGCGAACTGCAAATAACAGGGGTTCAAGCCATTTATCCCAATTTCGAGCATTCTCATGTACGAATTTATGAATTATATTTTTCAGGGTTTATTAACAGTTCCACCAATCTGTTTGTGGGTGGTAAACACTTGTGCGGATTTATTTAATACTTTATAATTTGTATTTTTCAAGTAGTGTTTGTGACATAAATGTAGTGCTTGATCAGTGAAGATTTCTTTTGAGTGAGGAATCCCCAATCGAGAGATTATTCTGAAGAGTAACAACACTACATGCTGAGATGTTGCGCAGGGGCACTGCTTTCAGATATATCCTGATATTTCCCTTAACAAATTCTTGAAATAAGGCCAATTTGTCCCCAAAATTAGTGGATGAGTGATGTGGGAATTAACCACGGACTCCACTTTATGCTTTCTTCCTCTGAATATGGTAACCACTGGATATGTGTGAATTTGCAAACACCTGCACCTTCACCTAACTGTTTGTGCCCATTGCCCATCATATACCAAACATTGGTGGATGGAGGTTTGAGAACAGCCAGAATCCACCAAAGCTTGATATTTATCCCCCTGGGTACTCACTGCTATCCGATATGCCCCAGCTCGATCGGGTGCAGCCTGTGGAGCATCAGGAATACGGACCAGCATACCCACCTCTGTTACGGGGCAATGGTCCTGGAAATTCCCTGGATCCCTGCAGCTTCAACAGACCAGCCCAGGCCCCCCTCCTACACCCTTGGAGGGAAGCAGAGAGAGGCAGAGTTAGCAGAGGAGAAAGGGGTAAGATCCCCCCTAAGTGGGGAGGAAACCTGGGTATCGGACCGCTCAGCCTCCTGGGGGCAGGAATGGGATGGAAAGAGGAGGGGTGGAAGCGGGGTTTGGGGGCATGGAAGAGAGAGAAGATGGAGACAGACTCCGGATCACTGCTTCCCATAAACGCCATCATGTAGTTCTCGGCCAGCTGAATCACTTCTTCCAGCGATGCTGGACGGTGGCGCTAGACCCACTCGGCTATTCCACAGGGCAGCTGGACAATAAACTGCTCCAGAACCACCTTGTCAATGATGTCTTGGGCACCTCGGGGTTCCCCTGCCTGTAATTGGGCCTGCTCGAGTCGCATCTCGACGAGGGCCTGATGCTGGTTTTGCTGGATGCCGGCGAGGGTCTTGATCACTTTGCCCAGTGGTGAGGACTCATGATGACTTATCTCCTCAAATCCCAGGTATCGGCACCAGTGTGACACAACTTCAGAGTTCGTGTTTGGAAATGAGGAGACGGGGAGCAGTGACACGCTTCAGGTAGACTTTTATTTTCTTTGCACAGCATATGCAATCATTCTGTGCTTTTACTCAGTTCAAAAACATTCTCAAAATAAACATACATTTCTTCAAAACACTCAGTAGAATAAACACTGAAATCAACAGACGCCAACGCTGTACACTCGACTCGTTCTCTCTCCCTTCTCTGGTGTGCTCAGATGTTTTAAGGAGTCTCTCCTCTATCAGTGTAATGAGAAACAGCTGTTAGAAATCATCTCAACCAGCTTGATGTGCCACACCACTCCCTCTCTCCTGCAGACAGACACATGGCCACACTCCCATCACCACAGCTCCTAGAAGCAAGTGTGAGCACCGTGCGTTTGTCTTCCTCTGACAATGCCATATTCCTCCATTCAGTTCTTGCATTTAAGGTCATGTTTACCCTTGACTCCTTTGATTTTAAACTTATGGTCTCGGCCACAAGGGGTGTTCATACATCATTTTCAGAATTGTGAATTTTATGAGTTGTTTGTGTGCATATTGCAAGTATATTCACAAGCACAGCTATATTTACTGTAGGTTTGTCAAATCAGGCCAGAATGTCAATAGCAGTGTAGTTGGTTGCATTAAATATCTGCCAGATGGTCTCTTCCTGTCTGTCAAATGTGTAGAGATTTAGCTTAATCGCTGAATGCGTTTACATTCATGATCTTACACTGATGAGATTTAGCTTAACCACGGAACGTGTTTACATTCACAATCTTACACTGATTATGCTTAATAAGCAGACAACGTGTAAGGTCATGTAAACTCATTAAAATGTTTTTTTTTTTTTTAATCGGGATCATAAATAGTTTAGGCAAAAAAACATTCTGCATTCTGCACAGATAAATTCATCCTCGTTTCCACGATATCTCTCTGCATGCAAACACCTTTACCGGTGATCTTACCGGCTTATCCAACAGACTAAGATTTTTGTTTTGATGTCAAAAGCAGAGAACAATCGAAATATTTCAAATCAGATGTAGATAAATTTGTCTTAATTAGATTATTTTGAATAAGCTTATTTATGGTAGTTGCCAGCATATTGGTGTGCATGTAACTGTGCTCTTTGACAATCAAAGGCTTGTTGTTCCCCTGGATAAAGTGCTTTATGGTGCATCCTTTCTCCAAATGCAAATATTCTGATATTTTTAAATTCTTAAACATCTCTGCATCAGGTTCACAACTTGAGCCATTCATGAAGCCGTTACTCTCCTGTTACCCTCCACCATCTCTGCAGAGATACATTCAACTGAAATAATGTTCATTTTAAATAGCTTTACGCATCTCTTTTTGTCTTTGTAATATCTGAATGAAGGCCCCATTGTTGGTGTTCCATGATGCTCCTGCTCGTGTTCCCTTAATGTTCCCTTCATTTACAGCCACTCTGCCGCAGCCATGTGCATGTCCTCATTGCTATTGTAAAACAAGTGCGTGTGTCTACATGAGCGGTGTTCTGATGGTCAGATGTTCTCTTCCTGTGAAGGTGTGCAGTTCCTGGTCTGGACCCAATGGTCAACAGTGCAGTTCCGATAGATGAATGGAAGCAGGTGGAAGCAGAGATATGCTGCTGTAATGTTTAACTGTGTTACAGCATGAAGTGAATGAGAGGAGCAGATCACCAAACATCACAGCACTTTAAAGACATTTTATAGACATGATGTTTCACTCAGAACTCACACTTAAGCCTCTTGTAGACCTGTGAGGATATTGCTATCTCTCACTTTTACACACACACATACACACGCTCGCGCACGCTATTGTGGATTACCACACAAAGAGCCATTGATTTGCAGAGAGCGAAAGGTGGGGAAGGATCAATATAGCTAAACGAGTGAACATCCTCAGAAAGAGAGTGAGAGAGAGGGTTGGTAGCACATTGCAGATTGATCTCACAGTTAAAACTGTACGTTGACATTTCTTTAGCTTAAATCGATCAGTGCTTACAGAAATTTGAAACCGTGCACAAAGTGTTGCTGAGAGTATGTGCACGTGTGTAACCCATTTTCCGGTCCTAATGTCCACAGAGGGGTGCCAAAAGTGAGTTGTGAAGTTGTGTTTTCAGTTGTGCATAGGTTTGCCACTTTTGGAGCTGTAGAATAAAGGACACTCTCTCTAAAGTTGGAGTTGGGGGGGGTGTCTACAGTCTAATACCTGCAAGAGTATTAGGACATTTTAGCACAATGTGTGACTTTTTAGACGGTCCGTTACCTGCATTAGGCAACATTTACAACAAATATCAAGGTTACACTAACAATCTTGAATGCTTTCACCATGATGCCATCTGATCAGCTTAAAATATGAGACAAATTGCATCCCATATTGATTTGAAACAGGACGTGACTTTTTATCTTTAAAAACGCGACAGCAACAGGCTGTAATACAGTGAAGATGATTGCACATTTTATTAACTGAACCCCCCAACCCAAACCCCAAACCTAACCATCAGTGGAGTAAAATGTAATGTCAGAGGGGAAAATGCAACCTCTGAACCTGATCACTTCCTGGTTTCAATGTATGATATGAGCTGGGGTCTCCCATGCTCTCACAGTTGCACCGCAGAGAAAGGCAAACACGCTGGAGCTGAGATAGGAGATGCCGCTTGTCAGTGAGTCGGCTGATGTGGCTGATCCTAGGGTTTGGAGCTCTCAGAATCAACATGCCATCTTCACGTGTGATCGTGTTGGCATAAGTGAAAGTAGTTTGGTGGTAGTATGGCTCCAGATGTCAGTGTTTGTATTCTGGTGTGTAGTGTTGTAGTTAGGGGGGCGGATGTCTTTTACTCTATTTTCTTTCTGAAAACATACTTCAACACACTGTGTTTACTGTGTGTGTGTGTGTGTGTTTTTGACTGTTTCTCTGTCTACAGAAGGTCAGAGGCACTGCACACACACACACACACACACATTTACTCAGGCCAGGTCCACACTAATGTAGCTAAATAATAAACTGAGCCTTTGAAAACGCTCTCCCAATTGGAATAATTTGAATACACTGTCTTCGTGTTGTAGTGTGGACTGGGAAAATGAAGCCGTATTTGTTGTCATGTGATCCATTCAACCAAAACAATCAAGATGGCGGCCCATGTTATTGTTGTGCCTGATATTCACTTTGATAGCGTTCTTAAAGATACATGTTACTTTGTACAACATTGGCATGGCAAAGCAACGGCTTTTGGGATGAATGGGAGATTGTCATGAACGGCATGACATTTGGCAACATATTCCCATAAACGGAATGGTTAGTATTATTATGTTGGCTGAAATAAAGAGTGACATTGTAAAGCATATTTCTATGATATTTTTAAATTACATAGTAATTTGATTAAAAACTGTGCAGACTGTGAAACAGAATTGAAGCAAACGGTCACCACAGTCATATAAAAAGAGGAAAGCATCACTTTATAGCGATTACAATCCTCATAACATTATTGTAAGTGAAAAGAACTGCTTATAACAACTCATAACACATGAGAACACTTTAATGTTAGGTTGTTAGCTTTTGTCCACAAATCAAAGTAATTGGGTGTAACCAACATATAGGTAGTAATTGTGTAGTTTATGTTGAGCATAAAAAACATAAAACAGAGCGGACACTTTTAGAACCTCAAGACTGTGCGTGAAATTTTTAAAATCATCTGATATTTATTGATATTTATTCTGACATTTTTATGAAAAGGCACATGTTATATATGCGGTGTAACCCTGAGAAAACGTCTTGATATGTTTGACTCAAAAATTCATAATATTTAAACAAATATTTATTAATATTTTTATCTTGAAAAATGGGTTTGAAAACTTTTTGGAAATTACTGATTAAGTTGTTTATACACTTGTGTATTCAAGGTGCAAAGAAACTAATGATTTTTATACTGTACGAACTATAGATTCTATTCCCTAACCCTCACAAAAACTTTCTGTATTTTTACATTTTCATAAAAACATAGTTTAGTATGTGTTAGTGATTTGAATTATGGGGACACTAGAAATGTCTTCATAAACCACATATATATCATAAAACCCTTGTAATTACCAGTTTATAACCTAAAAAAAAAAAAAACACCCCAACCCGCACACACACACACACACACACACACACGTTGGTGTGCTATACTTATGAGGACTCTCAAAGAAACTAATGATTTTTATACTGTACGAACTATAGATTCTATCCCCTAACCCTCACAAAAAACTTTCTTTTATAGCAAAATACCATTGTAATTACCAGTTTATAACCTAAAAAAATTCCTAGTAAACCACCCCAACCCACACACACACACACACACACTCAAACACTCACACTCACACATACTCACTCACACACACACACACACACACACACACACACACACACACACACAGGTTTGTTTCACTATAGAAATACCATTGATTTCATAGCAGGCTAATGATATTTTCTATCCCATAACCTTCACAGAAACCTGTGTACATCAGTAGATTTAAAGCTAAATATGATTTGGCTGATTTATGAATTGGCTGAAGTGGCACGTGTGTGTGTGTGTGTGTGTGTGTTCAACATGTTCACACCAGAAATCATGTTGGAATTTTCTTCCATCTAAATTCAGAGCCGATGTACTGAACTTTGGACAAGTGCCACCATGCAATGAATGTTCATGCCCTGAAAATCGCCAATGCCTTTGATGTCACATCCCTTTTGATCTCCAGCTAACTGGTGTGTAACTCTAGTCTGAAAGATGGGGGACCAACTGTGGACAGTTAAATTCAGAGAAGGCTACAAACACATGATTTTTTGCAAAATTACTTCACAAAATTAAGCACACTCATTATGGTTACACAATACTGCCACAAACTATCAGGAATCATAACTCAACATTGAAACATAAAAAAGAACAGAGCATAATTATTAAAAGATCATGTGCTCAACCTCCCCATAGCTTTGTATAAACCAGTGGTTCTCAAAGTGTGGAGAGGTATTGTTTGGGGGGTGCAGCAGACTGCCCAATTCTCAAATCTAGTTCACTTTCACACATTCATCAAAAATAGCGACAATACTCGCCTGAACCAATGTGGACAATTTCTTATCCTCTGCATTTTCTCCTGCCTTGTTTAAACTTTTGCCTGGCACTACTGCGTGTCCTGCACATGCACTCCGCACAGCTCTTGACAGCTCAATGCGTTTATGTGGTTTCAGGTGCGCTCGCAGTGCTTATGTAATCAAAGTCACTTGTTGAGTACACATCGATATTAAAGTAGCCGGATAGCTAGCTGCTAGCTAGCGACTACCGAGCCCGATTGTTTCACAGTGTGTGTGGCTGTGTGTGTGTGTGTGTGTGTGTGTGTGTATTTATCAATTTGTGGGGACCAGATGTCCCCATAAGGATAGTAAAACATGAAATTTTTGACTTTGTGGGGACATTTTGTCAGTCCCCATGAGGAAAACAGCTTATAAATCATACTAAATTATGTTTTTTGAAAATGTAGAAATACAGAATGTTTTCTGTGAGGGTTAGGTTTATGGGATAGAATATATAGTTTGTACAGTATAAAAACCATTATGTCTATGGAAAGTCCCCATAAAACATGGAAACCCAACATCTGTGTGTGTGTGTGTGTGTGTGTGCGTGTTTGTGTGTGTGTGGGGCACCTGATATCCTCTGCAGCAGCTGGCGTTCGGACTCGGAGTGTGTTGCTAGGAGACGTGCTCACAGGAAGACAGGAGCATTGGATGCTTTTCAAACCTCTCAACGCGAGACGCACAATGGCACACAGCTCACCACAGAAGCACTTGAGATAAACAAACACACTCACATACGCAGCATATGGTTAGTGTAGCGATCAGCGGAGGAGGTGTTGAAGTAACCCAGTCTGTGATGTTTATATGGGCGGACCGGTGTGTGTTATGATGTGATGCGTTCTTATCTTGCTCAGGAGGAGGCTGTCTTATCACACATGAAGTGAAGCTTTTCAGTGGTTTGTTAATGGAGATTTTTTATACAACACTAAATTTATAATTGGCTGATGCTGAACATAATGTAGAATAGAAAAAGAATCTGCCCCCACACTGTTAAAATATATCAAATGCATATATGGGTGTTACTTCAAACTCAAGCTCTTTCAGTCCTGTGAATTTATAATCCAGTTTTCATTTATAAATCCAGTGAACACTAGTTTATTTAATTTGTCTTCTGACAATGTCCAACAGAATATGTACACGAATCACAGGAGATTTATGCCAATTTTCTTGGCATTTTTTTTTTTTTTTTTTGAAAAGTCATGAAAATTCCCACAGTGTCATTTCCTGCACATCTCAAATTCTGTTTTGTGCTTAATTCTGTGCTGGAAATGATGCTGATGGAAATGACATTGTAAATGTTTAACAATGTATGTACCTTACATAAACACATTTAAATAATATTTGTACACTTTTTACTAAATTTGGCAAACTTACAGTTTGATTGGGAATGACGCCCAATACAAATATTCTGCTCACAAGTGATAATGAACTTAATTTGTTTTTTAATTCAAACATCACTTGTCTAATATTTTATCTCAAGCATGCTTTTACTGACACTTGTGTTGACTCAGTAAACAAATACACATAACTTGAAAAAAAAGAAGAAAATTATTAGGGGCAAAATTGTTTGGTGTGGTGGGAATGACGCCACAACTGTGGGTCTGTCATAATTAGATTATCATGGTTTTAAACATGTTACACTTTTTATGGATTTTCATGAAAGTCTGGGTCTGGTACAAGGCTACAACAATAGATATACACTCATAGATGCCTCATTTCCATGGGCTGCTACACGTAAGCCGTCCACCATATTGGAAAAGCCAAAGTCCATACATAACCAGTTGAAAGCAGTTGACCGTGCATCTGCAACAGACTTTGGCAGTTGATTTTCACACTATTTAGTTTGTCATTAGTGTTAAATGATTCGAAATATTTTTGATTAAAAAAAAAAAAGACACTTAACAGAAATCAAACACAATACTGAGAAGTTACCATAGTTTAAAAATGTTTTGATATTGAATAACTACACAAAAAAACACATTCTCACCTGTGAAAGGTTATCCTATATCATTTGGAATTTATATCCATGCAGTTCTTACAACCGTAGGCAGCACAATGTTGTGGCATTTTCATTGAAAAGCATTAGGACGGCTGCTTGAGTTCTAAACATCCGAAATATTGACCGTTCCAAGATGGCAGAAGCGGTGACATGTCCGGAGCGGTCAAGTGGGGGTAACTACGTGCAGGTGTCTATGACAAATCTATGCATAGAAAAGTTTACATTTGTTAGTTGTAATAATAAAATAAAAAAAATATATAAATCAAACCCTGGGACATGATATTGAAGTTGAGGAAACAGTATGCAGTATACAGTATACAGTATGTAGTATGTGATGACCTGATATTGCAAATAACTTCAAACTGATTTATCTTTTAGTGTGTGTACATTTGTACTTTTAAAATGTCTTTTTGTGACTTTGTAAACCTTTTCATCATAGTAGTAAAGCTTCTTGTGAGGTGATTCTCTATACCACAAAACTATAACAGGATCCAGTCTTTAAATGGGTGAATCTCACAAAACTCATGACCATGTCAGGGTCATATTTGTCCTCAGAAACAAAACATTTTTTAATGCATAAATAATAGTTATAATAATAATAATAATAAAATATTGTTCTCATTACAGTAATCCTAACAATTATATGTATTAGGGCTGTCAATCAATTAAAGAATATTAACTAATTAGTTGCACATTTTTGTGTGATTAACTGTACAGGATACATTACAACAAACATTAAAAAAATATTCTAAACATATTTACTTTATACTGTCAATTTTTATTTGTATAGCGCCTTTCACAACACACATCGTTTCAAAGCAGCTTTATAGAAGATCAGCATTAACAGACGATAAAACTGTATGTCTATAATGTCTTTTTATAATATCTATAATTTTAATCATGTGAAATATCAGAATACTAGTAGAGAGTATTATTTATTTCAGCTTTTATTTCTTTCATCATATTCCCAGTGGGTCAGAAGTTTACATACACTTTGTTAGTATTTGGTAGCATTACCTTTAAATTGTTTCATTTGGGTCAAACATTTTGGGTATCCTTCCACAAACTTCTCACAATATTTGCTGGAATTTTGGCTCATTCGTCCAGACAGAACTGATGTAACTGAGTCAGGATTGTAGGTCTCCATGATGCTGCCACCCCCATGCTTAACGGTTGGGATGGTGTTCTTCCGCTTGCAAGCCTCATCCTTTTCCTCCAAACATAACAATGTTCATTATTACCAGAGGACATTTCTCCAAAAAAGTAAGCTCTTTGTCCCCATGTGCACTTGCAAACTGTAGTCTAGTTTTTTTATGGTGGTTTTGGAGCAGTGGCTTCTTCCTTACTGAGCAGCCTTTCAGGTTATGTCGATATAGGACTTGTTTTACTGTGGATATAGATACTTGTCTACCTGTTTCCTCCAGCACCTTCACAAGGTCCTTTTCTGTTGTTCTGGGATTGATTTATACTTTTTTGCACCAAACTAGAGACAAAATGCCTCTCCTTCTGAGCTGTATGATGGCTGCGTGGTCCAGTGGTGTTTATACTTGTGTATTATTGCTTATACAGATGAACATGGTACCTTCAAGTGTTTGAAAATTGCAGACTTGTAGAGGTTCAAAGATCTTAGCTGATTTATTTAGATTTTACCATGATGTCAAGCAAAGAGGCACTGAGTTTGAAATTAGGCTTTAAAATACATCTACAGATTCACCAGTACTTGACTCTAATTAGTCTATCGGAAAACTAAATTAGGCTTGACAAAATTTCCTAAAATTTTCCAAGCTGCTTAAAAAAATGGTTATCTTAGTGTATGTAAACTTTTGACCCACTGCCAACAACCAAGAAAAAACTGTGTCCAGCTGTACATAGGAGAATTGGTGCTGTTTTCTAGACAAAGGTGGTCACACCAAATATTGATTTAGCTCTTTTTCTGTTTACTGGACTTTGTGTGACATTAAGTGAGAAATTATTTTTCATTATTTTTGAAGACATCCTTACTATGCAACATTTTTCACCAGTGCCTAAATCTTTTGCACAGTGCTGTGTGTATATATATATATACACTACCCTGTTAAAGTGGGGTCAATTGACTAAAATGTTTCTCATGATCTTAAAAATCTTTTGATTTGAAGGCGTATGCTTAAATATTTGAAATTAGTTTTGTAGACAGAAATATATTTGAGCCACCATATGAATTTATACCATTATAAAACTAAAATTTATTTTAAAAAAAGTTTTTAAAATTGATGACTTGGACCAAATAATAAAGAAAAACAGACAATAAGTGCCCAAACATAGATGGGTACTCAATACTGTTTAAAAAGCATCCCAGGATGATACCGCAAGAAGATGTTTGAGAAAATGTCAAGAGTACATGTCTGCAAATTCTAGACAAAGGATGACTTCTTTGAAGATGCTAAAATATAACAGTTTTGATTTATTTGGGATTTAGTTTCGTCACAACATTATTCCCATAGTTCCATTTATTTTATTCCAGAGTTTTGATGACTTTACTATTATTCTAAAATGTGAAAAAAAAAAAATAATAAGAAAGAAAGAATGTAACAAGTAAATGTTTTGACCGGTAGTGTGTGTGTGTGTGTGTGTGTGTGTGTGTGTGTGTGTGTGTGTGTGTATATATACTGAAATGTAATTATGCATCATGGTTAGTGTGGCCAGACATCCTGTTTTTCTAGGGACAGTCCTGTATTTAAGCACTTTTTCTAGTGACCCGACTTACTCTGAATAAATCATGTTCTGTCCCGTTTTTCCCCTCTCCTAAAAATTCTCTTTCGCCTATGAGGCTTTCTGTCATATGAGTATTCTAATCAAAGTTAGCCAAGGATACGCTTGTAAAACCAATAAAATCACACCGTGTTATTTGAAGTATGATTAAACTATCCAATCACAATCTCCTATAAATAGACATCCAGTTAGTGAACTGATTGAAGAGTCAGTTTGAAAGAGTGCACGGATGAAATTGCGGCTGGAAATATGTCAAGGAAGCATGCATGTACATTTATTGAGGATCTTCAAAAAGAGTTTACATTTCTAAAAAATGAGTCACAGACAGAGCCAAGTAAAATGAGGTGTGAGCTCGCTTTTCCATCGCCCATGGAGGCCGCCCCGACATCACGCAGCATGTTCATACAAAAAAGGATGTTTGATGCATGTCAGCAAAAATTAAATGTGCCACACCAAGTGTTAGCGATTTATTTTGTGAAGTAAAGTTCCAAATCTAACAAGGTGCACACAGGTGAAGGACTTTTTACTCATCATTCTGTGGTGCATGGCCATTGCTTTCGGGCGGCTGACTGCAATGCGGAATTGATCAAGAAATTGTATGATCTGAAATGTTCTTCTGCCCGCACCAAATCTGAAGCTGTCATATGCAACATACTTACTATCAGAAATGACTGCAGCATGGCAAAACACGTTTCCTCCATCTTTGTCCAGCCCTTGAAAAAATACCACATGTGACCAGCCTGCATACTTACTTTCTTAAGAAAAATACCCAAAGTTTCTTAGAGACATTTTCAGTCATCCTTGCACTAAACTTTGGAATGGCTTTGCACTCAAGGAAACTTTTAACCGTGCACTGGAGATAGTAGAGCAAGACCACATATCAGCCACAGAAGTTTCTTTGCACATTCATGACATGAGAAAAGTCTTGCAGGCCAGGCTGGAGGAATCATTTATATCCGCTGACATTAAAAAGCAGTTGGATGCCCTGGTTGAAGGTGGTGACATACGAGCAGATGATTTCTTTTGTGAAGTGAGAAACTTATATTTAGCATCGATGGATTACCTCAAAAATTGGAGCCGCTCATTGGAGAACACAGAAAAACACTGAGTGGGCCCTACTGAGACAGACGTTCATCAGCCTCAAACACTTCTCCTCCAGATTCCCAATTTCAATGGATGTGTCAATTTCATCTTTGCTGGGAGGGGCTGTCCCGTTTTCTGGTCTGGTCATCATTATCGTGGTAGTATTTGTTGTAATGTCTTTAAGTAATTGTGTTTTGCATAATGTGTTTTGTATATAGAATGAGATTTCATTTCATCTGACTCTCAGCAGTCTCTGATCAACAGGTGTCAGTATTGAGCTCATATTGTTTTCAATCAGTGTGTGTGTATATGTATGTCTCTAACGGCATTAGTGTGTTCTCTCTGCTGTGAGATAGTGTTTTTAGCCGAGACATGCTCCGTCCATCTGTCTGTCTCGAAACGACTGTCTTCAGTTTAGATTCTGGTACACTGTGTGTAAAACGACTGTTGCCAGAGCTGATGCTGGCCTCTTATAGACATATGTAATTTACCTGTTTTAGTCTTTTTTTTTCTCATTCACAGTTGAGCCAAAGACAGGTGCTGCTAGGATGCTATGTTCACCTGTACAAACACACACACACACGCACGCACGCACACACACACACACACACACACACACACACACACACACACACACACACACACACACACACACACACACGTCATTGCCAGAGAAAAATGCATGCTCACTTCCTGTTTACTGTTGCCATGCAAACCACACTGTTATTCCACTAAACCTTCCTCGTTTAACACGAAACAGTGATGCTGAATTTAATTACCCATGGTGCATGCATTAAAATGTCTCTCAGCGTCAAGTCAACTCAAACATTTCCTAAAGCAGCTCGAGCGTATCTCTTTAAAAAAAAGGAACCCTTAGGCCAACATAAACCATTCTGAAACACTGTCAGAGAATTTATACCCTTTTGTTGAACAATTTTGTGCCGACACACACAGACACACAAATCTTGGCCTGTCATTGTTTGGCTCTGAGTGTTTTCTCACAGTGTAACTGCCAACAGATGGCAAGCTCTCTCTCTCTCTCTCTCTCTCTCTCTCTCTCTCTCTCTCTCTCTTTCTCTCTCTGAGCGTGTGTGTGTGTGTGTGTGTGTGTGTGTGTGTGTGTTTTGTGGCCTTGCCTGAGGGCTGTATGGTTCTTATCTGACAGAACATATGCAGCTTGTATGACTGCAGTCACATGACAGTAGAAAGAGACAGATGAAGGTTTATTTCAGAATGAAAGAGAGAAAGAGTATATTTCTGAACTAATATGGGAAAGCAGCTCATTTTAACACACATTGCAACATTCACATAGTAAATATACCAGTGCAATGTGCTGGTATACAATGTACAATGTACAATGAGACTGATATGGGATTTTTGAGACTGATATGGGATTTTAGAGGGGGAAATTCGCAGATTACCGATATGGTGGCCGATATAGTTCCTTTTTGAGCTGGAATGAAAACAGACCTTTTCTATGTAGATTGTGCACTGATTTTGCACCGATATGACTTTGCAAAGGTAATTAGAAGGTTGTCTTCTTAAACAAATATTTTTATCAAACAATATTTGACATTAATATTTAATATGTTAATATTATACATTGTTAAAAAATTCTAAAAATTAACACAGAAAATAAAGAATACATAAAAATACAATAAATAGCTAAATGAACATCAGTACTGTATCAGTCAGTTGCTGACCATTTAAATAAAGAATAAATTAATATTATAGCTAAATAAACATCAGTACTGTTTAGTATCAGTCAAATGCAGAATATTTTAATAGTGCCAGTCAATTAGGTTTAGGTTGTAAAACAAGAAGCATTTGCACCTGCTGAGACGAGATGAACAGCAGCAACGGTGTTACACCGTATTCTGCTATACAAGTTCAGGGGAACTTTCAACAGTGGAAAACCAGACTTTAAAATATTACATTTTGTAAATGCAACGACTGGAATTGTTCGGATGAAGGGGGTACCAAACTGCGAATCCTAAATAAAATAGTTTGGTGAATACATGTTTACACATTAGCTACCACTCAGCTGACAATGTATGAAAGTAGCTACGCGGTTAGCTAGATAGCTATAAGCTCGTTGTCACAGAGAGTAACCAATGGACTTTCCAGCATTGCGTCTCACCAACTAGGTAACAATGTAGCATGAAATCAACACTCTACAGAACAGACACAATCCACCACCACACCATTGTCTGCTGAGCTGCAAAAAGATGCTCTGATGTTTACCTTTCAATCTGCGACGTTACTGACTGCACTGACAAACTATAGCTGTTAACAGCAAACAGATGTGATAAATATGAGTGACATGGTTGTCAGGGACAGGGTTAACGTTATATTAGTTATATTGAAAACTAGTTGGCAACTTACCATGAAGACACCGCTTAACTCTGCACTGTCAGCAGAACTACTGTCAGCTCAGCTCTGTAAACAATGGAGTCGGAGCACGCTTTGATGGACAAACTACATTATGACACCAATTCTAAATTGCCCCAAGCAATGTTTTCTGCATTATATCTTCTGAAAAAAAAAAAAAAACCAATTCAGATCTGCGCATATCAGAAAACATATACGCAGAATCCAATATCGGCTGATAAATCGGTCAGGCACTAATACAATTGTCTGGTGCACACAGAATTAGTGTCCCATCCTTTGCATATTGTTTATATTTTAATAAACTCAGCTCAGTTGTAACACATTGTATCATATCCAAAAATCTTTGGCTAGTGCAGACTTGAATGAATTAATATCAGAATTTCCTCTGGTTAGAAGTGTGTTGTAGTCCTAAGCTCTCTCTTTCTGTCATGTGATCTGTTCTTTCATATTGAATATGTCAGAGAGACAGAGGTGTGTTAATAATAGACAAACTGCCTTGTTCATGATGTGGCTTTCGGCAGCAGAGAGGTGCATGCTGGGAAGGCTGTGAAAACAAAGTGGTTTGAGGCCTGTGGTTATGTTACTTAGAAATGAATTCAACTGGAAATGAATATTGTATGAGAACATATTAAATAAACATCATGTGTGTTAAAGCATGTCTGAGGTCATTGAGTCATATTTACTGTTTACAACAGACTTCAGAGGAGCTTTTTAAGCAGAATGAAATGATAGAAATGATGTGAACTAGTTATTATAAACCTCTCTGTGTGTGTGTGTGTGTGTGTGTGTGTGTGTGTGTCTGCTGTTGCCGGGTGTTTGTTAACACTGTACATTAGATCGGACTGATCAGCTCTTTTTTTTTCTTTTGTGAGTATCGCTGTACTGACTTTACTCTCTAAACCTGAGCTTAGCATTGTGCAAATGTTCACAAATATGAGCACTTATGAACACATTATTCATTCTTAACTCTCTTTCGGTAAAGCCCTTACAAAAAAGTACTGTATCAGATATATCATGGTACATGCAGAGCTTCATCGGTAACTGCATTATGTGTTTGTTTATCATGTGCACGTGTTTTTATATCTCGTAAATACTTTATTTGTGTTGTCTTAATTTACTGTTGTCTTGTGTTTATAGCTGAGAAGTAGTTCTTGTTCAGAATTGGTTCAATGTTTTTTAAGATAACAGAACCGGTTATTGAACGTGCAGTTTTCCACCAATGCGTGCGGAACACCGTACTAAAAACATCTGAAGGAGTTACCATGCAAAAGCAAGCTGTGAAGCGAGTTGTTTTCAGCGGTACAGGCTGTAATACAGTGAAGACGAATGCATATTTTATAAACTGAACCCCCAACCCAAACCCCGAACCTAAACCTGACCATCAGTGGAGTAAATGTAATGCTAGAGGGGGAAAGGCAACCTCTGATTACTTCCTGGTTTTAATGCTAGATCTGAACCCGGGTCTCCCACACTGCTGGGTAGGGGTATACTGTAAGTATTTGCACTGACAATGATTAGGTTTGATTATGATTCTTTACCTAATGATTACGATGCATCTTGAAATCTGCATTTTGGTCACGATTAGATTCGATCTGATTCAATCCAATTATTTTAGAACTATTAATTTTTATTTTATTTTTAAATGTGCTGAAAAAATAATTATTTAAAAAAAGTATATAGCACAGACATGCTGCAGACTTGAGCATTAGAGTCACAAGGAGGTTTGTGTGGCTGCATACAGTGTATAATTAGAAAAATAATACTGTTACATGCATTATAGATCTGATAGGAATAAAGCATACCATAATGCAACACAATTACTTTATGCAACCAGACTGACAAACCAACGGTATGTAAACCGTGGAATAAGCGTTATAGATTTGCACATCATAAAATGTATTGCACCAATAATTACAAATGAAATATGTCATCTGAATATTGATGTATAAATCAAGCAGGATCATAGATTTAAAAACTATCTACTTGTAGCATATAAAGCCAGATAAGTTCCTTTTTCCTTTTTAATGGGAAAGGCACATTTATTAAAGCTGCATTTTATTTTATGGAGAAATAATGTATTTTATAGACATTTAAAGCAATATAAACAATATAATATATCATAATCCGTGAAGAAAACAACCAATTAACTTACTTTGATCAAATGTATACAAACAGTTATGAATATTGACACAGAAAGCCAAACTCGACATCCATGCATCCATCCATCCATCCATCCATCCATCCATCCATCCAACCATCCATCCATCCATCCATGCATCCATCCATCCATCCATCCAACCATCCATCCATCCATCCATCCATCCATCCATGCATCCATCCATCCATCCATCCATCCATCCATCCATCCATCCATCCATCCATGCATCCAGTCACAGGGAGTGAACTCGGCATGAACGGCATGTGTTTTTGTATGTTGTGAGAAGGCTTGCATAATCTGAGACAGTATCTGTGCCACATTGGGAATTAATATAGTAATAATAATCGATTCTTGAATTCTAGAACTGATGCATAAAAATTTCTTTGTTAGTAGATGCGTCAAGATCTTCTGCTGACAACATGCACTCCTGGTCACGGCACAAGGGAAGGTAAACGTGCTGGATCCAATGCAAAAATGTCTGATAGGAGATTGTGCTTGTCAGCAATTGGCACAATCCGCCAGGACAGTTTTTAGAATGGGCGCTCCCAGGTATCAGAGGTTGGTGATGGATGGGCATTGCAGCCATTTCAGCCCTTATTTTACAAGATGTTACAATTATTCTGCAGCATCTCCTGGAAGCAGTTAGTAAAACAAGGTACAATTGCACCAATATTGCAAATAAAACTCAAAGCAAGGAGCTGCTACATCAAGGCGGCTCCCTCAAAAGAATGTGCATGACGTAGTTACATTTTGGTTAAAGTTTTTGAAATGCACTTAAAAATTTGAAACATTTAGATGGAAACTCATCTAGTGAGTCAGCATAATGTGACTGATCCTAGGGTACTGGAACTCTCTGAAACAACATGCAGAGTTCCTGTGTGATCATGTTGCAATATGCCACCAAAGTTACACTATTTAGCTGGCTAACATAGTGCTTTTGTGTGATCTGTGGTCAACCAGCCATTCTCCCCATCCTCTCTGATGTGGTTTGTTCCTGCAGTAAAATGAGATTTGGAACAAAAGGACAAAAATTGCCTGTGAGAATGCTGCTTCTGGTTATGTTGTTTGAAATGCCAGGATGAAATAATGAACGGGTCATGAGTATGCAGTGCCATCCGGTAATGTCACACAAATAAGAATATAAAAGCCTCAACACTTCCTGTCCGTATGCTCTGATGGAATGGAACATCAGAACCAGGCTTATGGGATAATGTCCTCACCTTGTCCAGTTAACAATACAACAACAAGACAAAACTTCATGGTACACAACGCCTCGTACTGATTTTTGTTGTACTGCACACTACTGCACACTAACTTCAGCCATTTTATTTTCTCATCCATCTGAAATAAATTGGATTTCTTCATAAATATCACGTGTTTGATTACTGTGAATTTTAGCAGTTGTATATTTAAAAAAAAGTCTGGCCGTAAAATCAAAGCAGCTCCTGTTTTGCATAAATATGCTGAATCAAATAAAAACATGTTGTTTAAAATTAATCAGGTACGACTTGCAACCAAAGACTGTGATGCTCCATTTTTGTGGGCAGGTATGTAGAAACACAGTGAGGTAAGTCATCATTCAGATCTCAAGTCAGTGAAAACACGGGTCAATTCTAAGAGAGGTTGACCATGCACCAAATCTGGCTCTATTTTGGTGCGCATGTGTGTTGTGTTGGTTTAGACCAGCAGATGGCATGTGTAGTCTGTTAAAAAGACACACAGTTGAGGAAGTGTCCCTTTATCATATATTTTCCTTGTCTCTGTGATTTGATATAGTTTTAGTTTTTTTTTTTTTGCATGTTGGAAAAAAATCTGATTTTGTTTGTATTGCAGATTGTAGTTTATGATTTTGTATCATTTTAAAGGTATCCTTGTTTCGCTCTCTGTGTGTTTCTATGTTTATTTCTCATTTTCTGTGTGCATGCATGTTTGTTATTGTTCTGGTTTTCTTTTTTCCATTTATTACACTTATGTTTTTGGTTGTTGTGCTTATTACCCCAATTACCCCTCCGGCCTGGTTAACAGCCCAGCAGTGTGTGCTTGCCAGTAAAAGAATGGCTCCTGTTAAATTTTCTTTTTATTGGAGTGAATAATTGCACCCCAGTAATCTGTCGGAGCCAGACAAAGGAATGACAAAGTGCAAATTGGTAGTCGGAGACACATGTGGGCGACACAAGTTTACACTGGGTTGCAAATAGCAACTGCCTTTTTATTGGAAATGATACTCCCAATAAAAATAAATAAATAAAGTCTAGTCAGACAAGTAGGTGTTTAAACATGCCGTGGTTCAATTCTCTTGCCAGATCTGCCTGTGATGTATAGGAGGGAAGGTTCTTGGTTTAAATCAAGCAGAGAGGATTTTTAATTTTTTTGTCATGCATAACATTTTTCTTGCATTACATCTGTGTATTATCTGCTGGTGAAGAGAGCTACACAGCTTGTTTTGTGTGGGTGTATGTGGTGCTGGTTGACCCTGATGGGGTATGACCAGTGGTACCTCCTATGTCAAGTCATTTTTATTTGTATAGCGCCTTTCACAACACACATCGTTTCAAAGCAGTTTTACAGAAGATCAGGCATTAACAGAAGATAAAACTGTATGTCTATAATGTCTTAGTCATCATTGTGTAGTTTGATTAAATATGATTGTGAATTGTGTTTAAAAATAAGTAATTAAATAATAATTGTATTAATAACCCCAGTGAGCAAGCTGAAGGTGTCTGTGGCAAGAAACACAAAACTCCGTAAGATGTTGATTAATAGAGAAAAATAACCAGACTCACTGTGGGAGCCAGTTCACCTCTGAATAACATCATGAATATAATGTCAATATTACTTATGTATAGTTCAAGCCATGGTGTAAAATTATTAAACTAAGTAAGTGCTTAAACATAGATTTTGTTTGAACTGTAAGATTAATGAACAATGTCTTTGCAATCCATCCTGGATTAACTGCAGAAGTTAACAACCTGGGCGGTAATTTCGGTGAGGTCTATCCTAAATCCAAGGTTCAGGCAGTGGCATATGAACTATACCATGTCTTATGGTTGGAGTTGGCATCAGTTCATCATCTGAAGTCCATCGTAATAGACTGAAGTGATGTTTGGCTGACACAGCTGCATTTAGTCGTCATCACTCATGAAGCAGGAATGGAGCTGGATCCAGCCGGTTCTGGTGACCTCAGGATAGGAGTCCCGAGGTTGAGACAGGGATACAAATAGAATAATATTAGCATAGATGCCATTCCATTTATTGCAGATTTATAGATCTTGATCAATGTTTCTGGTCCTGGCAGACCTAACTAAAGCAGTGTGTTGATGGATAAATGATGTGTATGTCTGGCTAAATAGATGATTCTTTAGTCTAGACTTAAATTCAGTGAGTGTGTCTGCATCTCGAAAATGTTTGGGACACTATTCCATAGTTTAGGAGCCACATCTGTAAGGATCTCCTCTTTGGGGTGCTGTTCTCTTCCAGACCAACAGAGGGCACTCACCCTGGACCTCCCGTGCCATGCTCCTCTCCTCTCCTGCAGATGGCACCAACGCCCCTAACCCGGTTTAACCATCTGCTCATCAACCCTCATTCCCTTCACCTGTACATAGCCCTATACAGGTGCTGGTCATATACTTAGAATATCATCAAAAAGTTGATTTATTTCAGTAATTCCATTCAAAAAGTGAAACTTGTATAATGTATTCATTCATTCAACACAGACTGATATAGTTCAAATGTTGATTTCATTTAATTGTGATGATTATAACTGACAACTAATGAAAACCCCAAAATCTGTATCTCAGAAAATTAGAATATTGTGAAAAGGTTCAATATTGAAGTCACCTGGTGCCACACTCTAATCAGCTAATTAACTCAAAACACCTGCAAAGGCCTTTAAATGGTCTCTCAGTCTAGTTCTGTAGGCTACACAATCATGGGGAAGACTGCTGACTTGACAACTGTCCAAAAGACGACCATTGACATCTTGCACAAGGAGGGCAAGACACAAAAGGTCATTGCTAAAGAGGCTGGCTGTTCACAGAGCTCTGTGTCCAAGCACATTAATAGAGAGGCGAAGGGAAGAAAAAGATGTGGTAGAAAAAGTGTACAAGCAATAGGTATAACCGCACCCTGGAGAGGATTGTGAAACAAAACCCATTCAAAAATGTGGGGGAGATTCACAAAGAGTGGACTGCAGCTGGAGTCAGTGCTTCAAGAACCACCACGCACAGATGTATGCAAGACATGGGTTTCAGCTGTCGCATTCCTTGTGTCAAGCCACTCTTCAAATCAAATCAAATCAAATCACTTTATTGTCACACTACTGTGTACACGAGTGCAACAGTAGGTGAAATTCTTGTAACAATTCTTTTCATGTTCATACTCTTGAACAAGACACAGCGTCAGAAGCGTCTCGCCTGGGCTAAAGACAAAAAGGACTGGACTGCTGCTGAGTGGTCCAAAGTTATGTTCTCTGATGAAAGTAAATTTGGCATTTCCTTTGGAAATCAAGGCCCCAGAGTCTGGAGGAAGAGAGGAGAGGCACAGAATCCACGTTGCTTGAAGTCCAGTGTAAAGTTTCCACAGTCAGTGATGGTTTTGGGTGCATGTCATCTGCTGGTGTTGGTCCACTGTGTTTTCTGAGGTCCAAGGTCAAAGCAGCCGTCTACCAGGAAGTTTTAGAGCACTTCATGCTTCCTGCTGCTGACCAATTTTATGGAGATGCAGATTTCATTTTCCAACAGGACTTGGCACCTGCACACAGTGCCAAAGCTACCAGTACCTGGTTTAAGGACCATGGTATCCCTGTTCTTAATTGGCCAGCAAACTCACCTGACCTTAACCCTATAGAAAATCTATGGGGTATTGTGAAGAGGAAGATGCGATACGCCAGACCCAACAATGCAGAAGAGCTGAAGGCCACTATCAGAGCAACCTGGGCTCTCATAACACCTGAGCAGTGCCACAGACTGATCGACTCCATGCCACGCCGCATTGCTGCAGTAATTCAGGCAAAAGGAGCCCCAACTAAGTATTGAGTGCTGTACATGCTCATACTTTTCATGTTCATACTTTTCAGTTGGCCAACATTTCTAAAAATCCTTTTTTTGTATTGGTCTTAAGTAATATTCTAATTTTCGGAGATACTAAATTTGGGATTTTCATTAGTTGTCAGATTTAATAATCACAATTAAATGAAATAAACATTTGAAATATATCAGTCTGTGTGTAATGAATGAATATAATATACAAGTTTCACTTTTTGAATGGAGTTACTGAAATAAATCAACTTTTTGATGATATTCTAATTATATGACCAGCACCTGTATAAGCTTGCTTGTTTCTCACCCATGTATTCAGTCTTGAGCCTTTGTTCCGTGTTCCTCCTGTTTTCAGATCTCAAGTTAAGTCTCATCCTTGTAGTACCTTTTTGAACCTTGTGTCTCTTATGTTTCTCAGTTTTGGCGAAGCTTGGCTCTCCCATTTATTTTGTACTTTTGACCCTTGTCTCTTTTTGTTTCTCTGTTTTATGGAAGCTTGGCTTTCCTGTTTTATTTGTACTTTGGTATCTCTACAATTTAAAGATTATTTATTTTTTGGAAGAAACATAAGTTTCCAGACTCTTTGTTCTTCTGCTCTTGGGTTCAAGTATCGGGGAATTAGCTCAACCCCATACACTCAAGCACTACAGACCAGGGTTCGATCCTCGCCTACGCCAGCCTCATCAAAAAATGATCTACCTCCTTTTGTGGATTGTGATATTCTAGGAACTATTAACAGTTCAGAATTTTGCGATCGTAATGAACTTGATGGAATATAACATGTCAGAATGTCACTTAAGTACTGTAGAGCTAGACCATTCAAAGCTTTATATGCAGTTAACAGAATAGTTTCTTGATTACATGAATCAAAGCTTCACATGTCTATTGGTTGTAAGTATATTGCAGTACATCCTGTAACAGTATGGGGATTCAATGAGTGGCACCTAAACTGAAACATTAAGGAGCCAAATGATTGGTATTAGTCGCCAAATTACAGAATTGGAATGCAGTTTGTTTTTTGTTCACATTTGGTATCTGAAAACACACACACAAATAATTGACCATTTCTTTACATTATTTGTTGTTGTTTTATTTCACTTTATTACACTTTTGTTCCCGATCAAATATTAGCTATTGGAAATGAATGGATTAGACTACAAAATTCAGAAATATTAAGTGTTCAGGTGCATCCAAATCCTTTAGATGAGCATATCCTCAAACATGCGCACACACGCACAAACACACAAACACACACATCATTATGAGGACTCTCCATAGACATAATAATCTTTATAATGTACAAACTCTAGATTCTATCCCCTAAACCGAACCCTCACAAAAAATAACTTTTTTACATTTTCAATAAAAATACATTTAGTATGTTTAAGTGATTTGAATTATGTGGACACTAGAAATGTCCTCATAAACCACATTTATAGCATAATACCCTTGTAATTACCAGTTTGTAAGCTAAAAAAGTCCTCGTTATCACCCAACCTACACACACACATTTGTGTTGAGCGTCCTTTTGTGCATGATCTTTCCATGTACACTCTTTGAGGAATATTTCAAGATCTACTGATCATATTATGTTGAGTCTGGTCTCGTTTGAATCGGGATAGTCTGCTGTACGTTACTTTATGGCATTTTTTTATGTTATATTCATATTTTAGGAAGTAATAAAGAAAAATGTGAAATAAAGCCACTCCTGTTTAATATATTTATGTATGTGGGAATTTCATACGCTAATACTCAGTCTGACCTCTTAGTGAAACTAATTTGCTCATTGCATTTGTAATGCACCTTCTGGAGACTGAGGATCCATTTGCAGCTTTATTGTTTCGTAGTTGTACAGGCAGGGTAAATCACCAGTGAACACAACAGTAAGGGTATGGCAGTTCGTAGTCAAGTAACAGGCAGTAGGTCAGGGCAGGCAGCAAACAATCGAAGAACAGATAAACAGGCAAGGAGTAAATACACGGAAAGACTTAACACGGGAAGAACGCTCAGAAATGATCACCGGGGTAAATACAAAACTTCACAGTGAATGAGAGTTGGGGAGCGCTTAAATAGTCACTGATCAAGAACAGGTGCAAGGTAATCAGAGCCAGGTATGTGGGGAATATAGGTTCAAAATGGATTAATATTTGGGAGAGGGTTCCCTCTAGTGGTGAGCCGGAGGAATCGTTTGTAACAGAGCCCCCCCCCTCCCCCCCCCCCCCCCCCCCGCGAGCGGCTCCTGACGCGAAGAGGCGGACGACGCCGGGGTCTTCCACGAGGTCGAGGGGCCGGTCTTTCCGGGTGCGTCCTGTGGAACTCGGTCACGAGTGTGGGGTCGAGTATGTCCTCTGCATTAACCCAGGATCGCTCCTCTGGTCCGTACCCCTCCCAGTCCACCAAATATTGGAGAAGCCTGGCCCGGCGTCTGGAATCGAGCAGGACTCGAACCTGATATGCCTCCTCGCCGTCCACCAAGATGGGTGAGGGGGCCTGAACATCGGTCTGCTGCTCCTCCTGCTCCTCCTCCGCTCCCGGACCACCAGCGGGTTTGAGAAGGGAAACATGAAAAGTGGGAGAGATGCGATAATTAGTGGGCAAAGCCAAACGAAAGGAAACTGGAGTGATTTGCCTAACAATTTGGAAGGGACCCACATACCTGGGACTGAGTTTCTTGCAAGGAAGTCTGAGGCGTAGGTCTCGAGTGGACAGCCAAACCCACTGGCCAGGACTGTATTCAGGATTGGGGCGACGGTGACGGTTTGCCTGCAACCTCTGTCTCCTGACGGCGCGTAGCAAGTGAGTGTGGGCCTGGTTCCAGATCTCCTCGCTTCTCTGGAGCCAGTCGTTGACAGAGGGTAACTCGGTAGGCTCCCCTGACCAAGGAAATAGGGGGGGGTTGGAAGCCCAATACACATTGGAAGGGTGTAAGTCCGGTGGAGGGTTTTTGGAGTGAATTTTGCGCATACTCAGCCCACATGAGAAATCGGCTCCAGTCCGCTTGATTCTGGTGGCAGTAGGATCTGAGGAACCGGGTAATCTCCTGATTGAGACGTTCTGTTTGGCCGTTAGATTGTGGGCGATATCCAGAAGTGAGACTGACATTGATGTTGAGTTGTTGGAAGAAGGACGACCATACATGGGATGTGAACTGAGGGCCCCGGTCCGATACGATGTCCTCAGGAAGACCGTAGAAACGAAACACGAAGTTGCACATGTGTTCTGCGGTTTCGAAAGCAGTGGGAAGCTTGGGAAGAGGGATGAGTCGACAGGCCTTGGAGAAACGATCAACGACGGTAAGTATAGTGGTGTTCCCATTGGACTTGGGAAGATCAGTAATGAAGTCTATGGCGATATGGGACCAAGGTCGGTGGGGAACGGGCAGTGGTTGAAGTAGACCGGAAGGCAATTGTCTGAGATGTTTGCTGGGGTTACAGGTGCTGCACTCGATGATGAATTTGATAGTGTCTGTACGCAGGGTTGACCACCAAAAACTGTTCTGGAGTAGGTGAATGGTGGCGGCAATCCCTGGGTGTCCGGAACTTGGAGAAGAGTGAACGTGCTGAAGAACTTTCTGACGGAGTTGCTGAGGAACGAATGTTCCGTTTGGTGGGCATTCGAAAGGAGGAACCCCCAGTGAATTGGCCTGGGTGAGTTCTGTCACGATGTCCCAGAGTACTGGGGCCACAATTAGTGACTCAGGGAGCAGGGTTTCCTTGGATTGAGCGGCAGTTAAGTGGTCGTGTTGGCGTGACAAAACATCTGCTTTCGTGTTCTTGGAACCGGGGCGATAGGTAACGGTGAAATGGAAGCGTGTAAAGAAGAGTGCCCACCTCGCTTGTCTGGGATTCAGCCTCTTGGCTGAGTGCAGGTACTCCAAATTCTTGTGGTCGGTGAGAATCGTGAAGGAATGTTTGGACCCCTCCAGCCAATGACGCCACTCCTCCATAGCTGCTTTCATGGCCAACAGTTCTCGATTTCCGACGTCATAGTTCTGTTCAGCTGGGTTGAGTTTGCGAGAGAAATAGGCACATGGGTAGAGCTTGGGCGGTGATCCGTGGCGTTGTGAGAGAACGGCTCCGATACCTGTGCTGGAGGCGTCCACCTCTACTACAAACGGCAGTTCAGGGTCAGGATGGTGGAGGATGGGAGCGGACGTAAAGCGTGACTTGAGCTCGGCGAAGGCTTTGTGTGCTGAGGTTGACCAGGTGAGCCGTGAAGAGTGTTTCTTTGTCATTGAGGTTAGAGGTGAGGCCACAGAGCTGAAATTTCTGATAAAACGTCGGTAAAAGTTTGCGAAACCCAAGAAACGCTGTAACTCCTTTAATGTCACCGGTTGAGGCCAGTCAAGAACGGCTTTAACCTTCTTCTCATCCATGGCTACTCCCTTCTGACTGATGATGTAGCCTAAGAAGGATGTGGAGGTCTGGTGAAATTCGCAATTCTCCGCTTTAGCATATAACTGGCGATCAGTGAGTCGTTGTAATACGGTTCTAACATTTTGGACATGTTCCTCGTAGGTTCTGGAGTAGATAAGTATGTCGTCAATGTAGACAATGACCCAACGATCCAGCATGTCACGAAAGACGTCGTTAATAAATGATTGGAATACAGACGGGCTGTTCGACAGGCCGAAGGGCATGACCAAATATTCGTAGTGGCCCATGCTAGTAGAAAAGGCCGTCTTCCACTCATCACCGTCCTGGATGCGTATAAGATTGTAGGCGCTGCGGAGATCTAGTCTGGAGAAGTACTTGGCGTTACGAAGTTGTTCAAGAGCGGCAGGTACCAAGGGTAGAGGATAACGAAACTTGACGGTGATGTCGTTGAGTCCCCGGTAGTCAATACAGGGACGGAGACTGCCATCCTTTTTTTTTCACATAGAAGAAGCCGGAGGTTGCTGGTGAGGTTGAGGCTCTGATGAAACCCTTCGACAGTTCCTCCGCGATATAATTCTTCATGGCCTCTGATTCGGGTTGAGATAGGGGGAAAATTCTGCCCTTAGGTGGCGTTGTGCCTGGTAAAAGCTCGATGGAGCAGTCGCTCGGACGATGAGGCGGTAGGTCCATGGACTTGGTCTTGCTAAACGCCTCTGAGGTCGGAGTATTCAATCGGCAGAGTTGGGAAGAGAGAGGGGTCGTCACTCAGCGCAACGGTCTGAACGAGGAGTGATGGATTGCCTGCTAAACAATTGAAGTGACATGAGGGGTCCCATTTGATTATCTGACCACTCTTCCAAGAAATGAGGGGATTATGTTGACGTAGCCAGGGTAGCCCAAGAATTACCGGGTTGTGAGGTGATGTGATGATGTAGAAACGGATTTTCTCTGTGTGCAGGGAATCGGTCTGTAGTTGGAGGTCCGCGGTGGAGTGCAGAACCCTCCCGTCTCCGAGAGGTCGTCCGTCTAGCGCCTCCACTGTTAATTGGGAGTTACAAGGGATTAGTGGGACACGTAAACGTTGTGCAAATTCTTGAGACATAAAGTTCCCAGCTGCACCAGAGTCTAGTAACGCTGAAGTAGAGAAATGTCTGCTTTCTAATGACAGTACAATTGGAATTTTGATGCAAGAGCTGGAGTGGTGTGTTTGAACACAGGGACTCACCGGCGAGGAACTACGAAGAGGAGGTCTTGTGGGGCAGTTAGCCCGCAGATGGCCAGGTTGACCGCAATAGAGACAGAGACGCTGACGTATGCGGCGTTCTCATTCTTCCGGGGTTAGGTGTGTGTATCCGAGATGCATGGGTTCTGCTTGAGCAGAAGTGAGTGGACTGGGCGTGTTGGCTGGTGAGGACCTGAATGGTCGGCGTGCACGGATAAGGTTGTCGATCTGGATGGTCAGTTCGATGAATTGATTCAGAGATCTCCCCTTGTCTCGGCAGGCCAGTTCTGATTGTAACTCCAAGCTGAGTCCCTTGCGAAAGAGCAATTTTAGCGTGCTCTCAACCCAGTTGGTTTGCGCTGCTAGGGTTCGAAATGACAGAGCGTACTCGGCTGCCGAATCCGTGCCCTGGCAAAGAGCCAGCAGTTGATCGTCAGCTCTCATGCCGCCCTCCGGGTGATCAAAAACTTCCCGAAATCGTTGGAGGAAGGTGCAAAATGAAGGGAATACAGGAACATCATCTCTCCAAACCGCCGTCACCCATTGAAGTGCCTTGCCAGTGAGGAGCGAACAGACCAGAGAAATCTTGCTGGCATCGGTGCGATACATGGCTTGCTGTTGATCTATAAATAGCGAACATTGAAGTAGAAAGCCCTTACTCTTAGCTGGGTTGCCGTCAAACTTATCGGGGAGAGCCAGGCATGGGCTAATCGAGAAAGGTGGTAGAGTGGCATCCACACTCACATTCGGTTGAGAAGATGCTGGGTTTGTTAGTGACACTTGCAGATGCTGTATCGTCTTGACAAGCTCCTCTGTTAAAGTAGTCAAGTGTGTCAGCTGATGCTGGTGAACGGCGAGTTGGTTCGCTTGAGTGGAAATTTCCGTAGCTATTTGGACCAGGGCTGCAAGTTTTCTGTAATGCACCTTCTGGAGACTGAGGATCCATTTGCAGCTTTATTGTTTCGTAGTCGTACAGGCAGGGTAAATCACCAGTGAACACAACAGTAAGGGTATGGCAGTTCGTAGTCAAGTAACAGGCAGTAGGTCAGGGCAGGCAGCAAACAATCGAAGAACAGATAAACAGGCAAGGAGTAAATACACGGAAAGACTTAACACGGGAAGAACGCTCAGAAATGATCACCGGGGTAAATACAAAACTTCGCAGTGAATGAGAGTTGGGGAGCGCTTAAATAGTCCACTGTTCAAGAACAGGTGCAAGGTAATCAGAGCCAGGTATGTGGGGAATATAGGTTCAAAATGGATTAATATTTGGGAGGAAGGAAGGAATCCCGCCGGAGGAATCGCGGGAGTCTCGTTTGTAACAGCATTATATTCATTGAGACCTTTCCAACGATATATAACACATGGCTGTCTTAATCTTTTTAATGGATTTACCAACTCAGAGTCGCCTTCAGCTTGCTCACAGGGGTTCTAAATACAATTATTATTTACTTATTTATTTTTATACACAATTTAAAATCATAATTAATCAAACTACACAATGATGATAATTATATACTTTATAGATTACATTATCATTTTCTGTTACAGCTTGATTTTCTGTAAAGCTGCTTTAAACCAATGTGTGTTGTGTAAAGTGCTATACAAATAAAAATGACTTGACTCTAAATATAGTTGTTGTGATAACAAATTAGCAAATTGTGAGAACAAAACAGTTCTAGTTTGTCATTGTTTAAAAACTGTTAGGATCAGCTATATGCATTATAAAGTGCAGATCATAAGCTTTAAAATGACACCTACATTGTTCAGATCAAGCATAAAAAAGTGGTTATTAATTTATTATGTAACTATTATTATTATTATTTCCACATGGAGCGCCCCTCACTGGCCCAGTAAAAGCTCAATTCAATTCATTCTATATATATATATATATATATATATATATATATATATATGTTCAAAAAAGTACAAAAACATAATTCATAAAACAGAAGTTGATAAAAAAGATCTAATGCAATATCTCATTTTGTGATAATATATGCAATATGAGAGATTTAATAATAATATCAGTGAACCAAGAACAAAAACAGTAATGCATGGCCACTAGATATTTATCAATACTAAATAACTATAATCATTTCATATTCAGTTTTGCAATATATAGGCTGAATTCAGAGAAAATAGTGTTTTTAGTAACTAGTTGAAATGAAACGCCTTCAAATCTAGGCTAAAATGTGATCAATAGCCTAGTAAATACATGATATGTTCCACATTAGATGATTTATATAGAATGGCAGGGTGAACACTGCATGGGTCGGTAGACAGGCCTGACCAATATAATATATGTGGCGTAGCATGAATCTGTCACTGACTTATTGTCACCTCCATATAAATACACTGCCTGGAGGTAAACACACACAAACACACACACACATACAGAGGCTAGGTCAGTGCAGAGAGGAAAGCGGTCAGCTCACTCTGCCGTTAGGTCCTGATGAGAAAGGAAGTGCAAATCAATAGCACTTACCTTCTTCCTGTCTGGGTCATCGAGAAGCACAGCAGTGTGAAGGAGAGACCATGAGGACGAGACCGTTTATATTCTCATGATAGTTCCAAACATTATGGAAAGGGTTTGGATACAGTAGGATTGAGTCATAATTTATTGTTTAGATTGTAAAGTGCTTCATGAATTTGTCAAACGAATGAATCAGCAGTCACGTTGTCTGTGCCAGTGGAAAAAAGCGGTGTCTGAGATCCAGCCTGAGCTGAGACGTCCAGACCTCAAAAAAATAAAAATGTAACTATATACAGTATATATTAGAGCTGTTGATTTAACACGTTCATTTAGTCCCATTAATTATTTAAATAATAATGTGTTAAAAAATGAACGCAATAAATAATGACCACAGACACATACGTAAATTCTGTAATAAAAGTACGGATATTCCTAACATACATGCAATAACAGATGGGCCAAGCACAAAAGAAAATGTTGCGTTTATGACTCTGAATACCAGTGAGATGCTCCAAACTTGTCCATCGGAGACATGCAAAGGTACATAGAGAGACAATTGACTATAGTACAGATGGAATATAAGAACACGTCCTGTGTGAACTGGACACATTGATGAACTCTGTGCAAAACAGGTTGCTGTTGAATGTAGGCTTGTTCAATGATATGAGAATAAAACAAACTATATATTGATTTCTTAAGCCACTTTTTTTATTGTCTAATCAATGCTTTACCTGCCACAATAATGCAATTAATTTCAAACTGAATTTCAATCCATATTATATATTTATTATAGGCCCTAAATATTATATTTATAAATGTTTGAATTATTATGCATTATTTACATGAATATTTTTGTAATGTATCTAGTTAGAAGGTTCCGTGTATAATTAACAGCATTAGCTGCAAGAGAATTTCTTTCATTTGTAAGCAAAAGGGATATTATAATGGAAACATACTCATATGAATTGATATAAAATCGAATTTTATTATTAATCGAAATTGAATCAAGAGTTTGTGAATCTGAATCAAATTTAATCTGAAAATTGGTTGGCTTTAGATTCCCAGGGAACACACAAACTGATAAAAATGTATACCTTGAATACACTGTAAGTTGCTTTGAATAAAAGCATCTGCCAAAAGCACAAATGTAAATTAAAATGCTGAAAAAACTTAATGAGATGTTTAGAAACCTCCTAAAATGTTAAAGGTGCAGTGTGTAAGTTTCAGAAACCCTTGTTATTAATGACACCTGTGGCCGTTAAGTGAACTGCAGTCAGTTACCTGGTGCTCGTGTTGGCGCTCGTACACACACTCCATAGGGACGTGAGTTAGCGAGCATCAGCCAAAACAATGATAAAAACTATGGAAAATATACAAAGAGACTGAACGTGATTCACTGGCATCATGCTGACAGATGAGGTAGCATAATTAAATTACATAGTTATGATTGTTTTGCTACAAACTTTTGAGACTAAACTAAAACTATTTATCAGCTAACATAGCATACACATACACACATACAGCTACATACTACTGAACTGTACCAGACAGTTTTCTGTTGCACTGTTATGTTGCACTATTGTAAGTTTTGTATGTCATATGTTGTGTAATGAATAAGAAAGCAGTGTATTTTCTTAAATTGATCCTGTAGACCTGACTTTTAGTATAAAGAGAAGATCATTAAATTTATTTGAAAAGTTCCAAGCAAGGTAGCTTGCAATTCAGCAGCGTTAACAGTCAAGATCAACTTAACTAAAATGACACAGATCAATCCTTATGGCACTATATTTCACATACTTTGCAGTTATGTAAGCTTACCTGTCCAATAAGAAGAACACCAATTCAAAGTCATTTTTGATCCCCTAAACCGAACGAAGGTCTCTCCAGGAATCAAATGCCCTGCCGAAGTTCACTCTAGTTTCCGCTCGACCACGATCACGTTCCTGCTGGGATTCAGTAGATAAATGTTTTTAGTTTTTTGACTTACTTGGAGTTTGTGTAGGAGTCGGTGTTGTGCTGGGAGCTGGATGAATCCATCTCTAAGATAACGTTTCCTAGTGTTGCAGACTGTCTGTTGACGCTGTTGAACAGTGAAAGAGAAGCATTGAGGCAATGCTGTAGGGAGCACGCATAAACGTCACATCCTTTGGAATTTCCCAGCAAAAGCGACCCACTCCCTTTGCATGAAAATCAGTCTACAGGCTTTAACAGGCAACCTAGGAAGTCCGAGAAGGGCTCATTTTTTAAGTTGCGTTACAAGCCATTCACACATTTGCAAAAAAAAGGTGAATATTACATGAAAATTGTTACATATTGCACCTTTAATTAGTGCAGGGGAAAAAAAAAACATGAGAGGAGCAAAGACACAGTTGGGGGACAGTACTTCTCTGGAATTACAATAAATGTACATATGCACAATATTGTCTTACACATATGTAATTATAGTTTTAATTTATTCAATTATCAAATGTTTCCAATATGTTAATAAGGCAGTGTTGATCCAGCAAGGATAATGATTGAATTGTAGGAATGTTAGTTACTGTATATTCTCAGAATTCTTTCATAGATTGACTGTAGAGAGGCAGGAATATAGCCCAGACAAAAACACACACCATTGGTTGAGCCAATGTTTTTATGGCCTCCGTTTGGTCTTCAAAGTTCACTACAAGTATTTCAATTATAAAGTTATGCTAGTTTAACAAATGTTTCTATCTCAGTACAGTGCTTAAGTTCCATTGGTTGGTTTGAGTTTGTGGCCTTCAGCGTCAGAAGGACCTCTGTTCTCGAGACATGCAGAAAAGTCCACATCAGCTGTGAACTTTAATTAAAACCAGGCCTTGTTGGATCAATCAATTAAATGCTTTTTCATATGTGCGCCGATCACACATGTTAATTGTTTGGTGAAAGGCTCCTTTGATAAGGAACACATGCATAACTTTGTGATTGTTAATCATGGACTACATTTGTGTTATTTCCATCCAGGCTTGACATGAACCTTTTGGCTCATCGGCCACTGTGGCTAGTGTTATTGCAAAGTTACTAGCCAGTCAGCATTTTCACAAGCCAAAATCTCTGACCCCACAAAAAGTAATAAAAGTAACTGAAGACTGTATCTGTATACATTTGTTTGGAGATTTTATTTGAAAAAGAATGCTATGAGTTCAGCTGGACTGAGGCCTGATGATTAAAGTCATCTCTTACACTAGGTTTGTCTGAAGGCAAACATGACCCGCTAGAACAGTCAGGATAAAACAGGAGGACAACTTTGTCAATAATTTGTCCATTTGTCCATGGAAGTCCTGATTTTAACCCTTTCTAAATTGTACTTGTCTTCATTAAGTTTCCCTTGTTCTTCCATTTTTCAACTTTTGTATATGTTATTATATGCATTAATCCACAGGTTAGACCATGGATGGCTCCACATTACTGTGGTTAGGCTAAAAGGCTAAAGATAAACTTTCAACAAAATGAACTGTAGTATTTATCATGAAACATCTAATAACCTAAACACATTGAGAAACCTTTAATTACAACTTTCACAATTAACAATTCCATGGAGTGCAAAAGGACGTGTTGATTGAACTCAGTCACCATTCACTCTCAAATACATGTATTGTTTCAATCCTAGAAGAAAGTAAGTCACAAAGGTTTGGATTAAGATAAAGGTGAGTGAATGATGACAGAATAGTATTAATAATAAAATTGAAGTCTTATAGATTTGCCCTAATTGATTTAATATGCATCTTAACCAGTTACAAGTCAGTGTTTCTGCAGAAAAAAAACATTTCAGTTTGGATGATGATGTGTTTTTTAAAAATACCTAATTAATGTTGATGCATGGCACACTGTTGTCTCTTTACCTCGTCAGTGCTGTCTTTAATGTCAGGGCTGTTTAGCAGTTTGAGAGGTTCGACTTCATCAGTATAGCGTTTTAAAAATAGAAGATTCTCAGTAGAATTCAAATGGGTCATACAAGTTTTGTGGTCTCCTCTGGCCACCGTGATATCAAGTGAAATCCGATTTAATCAAACAAGTTTTGCTCAATGCACGACACCCACTAACATGGCTAGTAAGGGTGAAGGAGTTACCCACCACTGCCGCATTTGGCGGGTGGGCATGTGTTAATGCCAAGCCCTGTTTGCGTCACTCACTCAAAGAGACTGGAGGTGATTATATTACCCTTCATAATCATGTCTGTTCTCTGCAATAAAATATTTCCAAACTGTGTATCAGACATTTATAAGATCAGATTAACAATATATATATTTGTGAATAATACAGTTTATAGTTATTTAGAATCAGTCAGTATTCAATTATATATATTTAGCTACATTTTCTAAACTTCTTATTAAACTTCTCATTCTCTCTGTACCGCTGTGGTCACCTGAGCTAAATACACCCTTTAAAAAGAGAGTCATTTCTTCAGGTCCTATTAAATTCCACTTTCATCTACTTTCTGATATGACAACCTTTTGAGTAGTAAGTCAACTCCAGCGCTCTTTCCTGATTCGGCAAGTCTTTGAAGCCTCTGCAGGAGAGGCCAAAGGTGAAAGAGATGGGCACTGTGCCTTCAGACGGATGTGTTTGTGTGGGATGGTGGAAGATTTCCTCGCCACACACTCACAAGTATTAACCTGCTGTTATTTATACCTGCAGTGAGCGCTGTGTGGAGGTCGTGATAGGGTGTTGAGATGATGTGTCTCCAGCAGCCTGAAATCTAGATGAAACTATAAGCCACTGTAGAAAAGTTGAACTGCTTTTAACTTGACACTTCATCTTTAAAACACAGCACTGATGGTGAAAGTTGCTGAAGGAGAAGCATCACAATGGTCAAAGATGTTCGTCTAGTTCATGTTTTCATAGACCAATACTGAAAATTCTATCACCATTTACTTTCGCTTATGACATCCCAAACACGTACATCTCTTCTTTTTTATGCGGACTACAAAAGAAAAGAAAATATGTATAACTATTCTGGTTCATCACTTCAAAGCAATAGTTTTAGATGGCGTTCACTACGAATTGTTTCCGATACCACACTCATGTACTTGTACTCGTGCTCATAAAAATGCTCTGATGCCAAAAACCGAAACCGTCTGACATATGAATATCATTACATAAACATTCAGCCCACAAATTAAAATCAAGTATGTTGTAGTGAGATTATTTAACTGCGTTACTGAGTTAAATATAAAATTTGCATATGTGGCACTCTTCAAATATGAGCTCTTGTGAATGTGTGGAGTAAGTGTTGTGCTAACGTCAGCTGCTCATATCTTTTTAAGCTCCTCCTTGACTCATACAGGGAAACCAATGGCATGAGCACCACATGCTCTGTTGTAGAAGATTACAGTAAACAGAGTGCAAATTCACTTTGTAGCACATAAATAGCAGCCTTTTGTGATTTGATAATCACATTGAGTCATGTAGCGCGACCGGCTTTTCTGGACTGAAAAGCTACCGTCATAATATAGAAACACTTCAAAATAAAAGCTAAATTTAAATTTGTTAAAATTATGACCAAATATATCTCTACTGGAAAGTTATGTAATATTCACTGTATTTACTACCAGTGTTTCCCCTAGGATTTCTTCAGCAGCGGTGCTGTTATGCGCGTGTCCACAAGCCCGCAATGCAAAACCCGTATTAACGCTTGTTGGTCAAATTATAGATAAAACAGGGGTGTCAAACTCAATTTCAGCCTCGGCCACATCACAGTTTATTTGTGCCCTCAAAGAGCCCATTGAAAATGTGACACCAGCACCTGCTTTGGTAGAACCCATGCAAATAATATTACATGTTATATGCATTGAAATGCACATTTTACTGTAAAGCATTGATTTTGAGGTTGGAATGCTGATGAAAAGTATGATTTTAACAACAGTAACATCTGTGGAAAAAATGAACATCCAATTTGTATATGGCTAAATTGTAATGTTCTGACAGTGTGGCTCATCAGGCTCTTACTAATTAAACTACTGTCATCTCTTGGAATTTCTAAAGACAAACAAAATAACTTACATTTTCCTACAATTAGAGAGCATTACAAAAGCACAGATTTTAAACAGATGGAAAACTGATAGCTTGGTCCATAATTATGAAAAGGCACCATAGTTCTTCCATAGTTTAAACAATTAGATTTGTAATAGTTCATGGTAACCATGTAAAACCATGCATGGCTCCTCACTGCCATGATTAGTAACTATGGTTTCTAAATTATAGTGAAAAAAGAACAGTCAAAATACATTTAGAATGTTTTTCTGCCTCAACTACCTTCTAATTTATGTTTTCTCCTCTTTGTCAGTGCCATTTAGAATGTGGGGGCTGTTTGTTTTAAACTAGTTTCATCACAGAGACATAAGAGTTTTGCAACAGACTGTACAGTTCTGTACTGCATTCAAACTGGTTAGTGATCCCTGCTGCAAATCTCCCTGCTGCATTAGTCTGTAGTTGGGTTGAGACCAGTCTGCAAATTACCTCACCTGCTCTGCCCTCATGCTGCTATGATTAAGCTGTGCTGATAATTTACCCATGTAGCGCTGTTTCGTTCCTCTTCTGATGCGAGCAAAATGCACTTCACAACATACAGATGACAGGGGAAGGCTTATTTATATTCACAAGGAAAGTGCTAACTGATTGTTCAGTGAAACTTCCATCCAACATTTCAGAAATGAGCTTGTGGGCCACTTGAAATTAAGCGAATTTGACAAGTTTTTATGCTGTGAGGTTACTGTGAGAAAGTGCATGTGTGTGTGTGTGTGGGGGGGGGGTCCCTTTTTCAGTGTAGAAAGTGTATAGCTGACTGGGGCTGGCAAGCATTATTTGTGTTGAGAATATTAAATTAACCATGTGAAATCCCAACAATGTCACTCAAAAATCAGCAGTTGTGTAGCTCTGCTGCAAAATGTATATAGGGGACACACTGACTACTGCTACTAATATTAATAATAAATCATTAGTAATTGTATTATAGTCAAGCAATATCTCACATCTGTGATGCTCTGTTATGCAGCACTATATTTGACAAAATATAACTCAAGTGTTGTATTTTGGATTGTGCTGTGTAAAACTACTTCATTTGATAAGAATAATACAATATTATGTTGAAAAGTTATTGTTATATTTTCATTTGATAAAAGTTTGAAATTAATAAATTTATTTAGACACCGTTGTGATGATAAAATTGAAATAAACTGTTGAAATGTAGTTCAGGAAAAAAAAAAAAAAAAAAAAAGGTATCGGACTCTGTATCAGCAAGTACCAAAAAAGTTACTCATACTCGTTCTCAAAAAATGGTATCGGGACATCCATAGTGTTCATGTAAAATTTGTTGTTTTTTTTGGAACGATGACAAAGTTACAAGATACAAATATAGCTGCAAGCAGTGATGATGGGCCCAAGCACCATGGGTCTATTTCCACCCGGTGGCTTTCGAAAAACTATGCAAGGTTGATACATGCATTTGGCATTTGACATTATTCTAAACAAATTTGAATTGATTTGGTTTAATATAAGAGGACTATTTTAAAGTCTGTTGTAAGAGCTACACTTCCTGCTACCAGGTTGTGGTGCTATGACTGTGACCCAAAATAGTCACATCCATGTGATAGGCCCCAAGACTAAACATACATTTCTAAATCACACATTGCACACAGAAGATATGAGACACTTCCTGTTTCCCCTTTTTTGCCATTAATTTAATGCCTCCCCATGGCAACACCATTCGATATATCAAAAATCTGTTTGCGATTTAGCATCTTCAAAGTCTTGGTATAATGTGGTGACAGACATGAATCGCCTAGGAGGAGTACAGTAAGTTCAGAGGCTGCAATATTTAAAAATTCCAAAATGGCCCACTTCTTATTGAGTGGAGCTAATAGCTATAATTAGGAAATTTGTCTGGCTTGATGAGAAATATACATGTACCAATTTTGGTGACTGAAGGTGAAAATGGGGGCACTACAAAGACCGCCTTACATGCCCATTTTAAACTTGTTAACTGTCACTGGCCAACAGGTGGGCCATTTGAATGTGGCTATAAAACAAATCCATTATATGTTCTCAGTACTCTGTGTGAATGCGTGGCCTGTAAGTATGAAATACATGTAGAATGCATATAGTATTTCAACAAAGCTGGGAAGGTTAGGGGTAGGGGTTGGTGTAGGGTGTTTGTGGGATTTTATACTTATAAGACACACATTCACACAGTGTAATGAGAATCTATAAATAATGTATTTTGCACCTTACTGGCTATTGATATCTTTTGTTTTTACCTAATAGGTTAATTGTTAGTAACCTATTACAAGTTACAAGGTTAAGAAAACAACAAACAAAGGCCTAATAAATAACTTATAATTCCATAAATAGTCCCTTACAAATCCAATTATTAGTCATTAATTATTATCTAATTTCTGATCCCTAAAATAAAGTGTTACCTACTGTTGTCACTTTTGTTCTTTTATAGCCTTTTGCAAATCGATTTGTCTGTTTTCAGTGTTAGACTGGCTCTCAGACCTGGAGGATGAGGGTTTCTGTCTAACATCTCACCTCACTCCTCGTCAAAAGAAACTTCCTGTACATAAAATAACTTTTAGTTAAAGCGTGGAGCCCATTTATTTTTAGACACCTATGCATCAGATAAGTGTTTCTCACTCCCGGGCATTTCTGTGTCTCTTTGTCTCCTACAGCAAGTTATGCTGTTAAAGGATTGTCTGTCTCATCAGCTAAACTTCAGACTTTTCCCTGATAGTTCTGCCACTTTCCTCTTTATAGGCTCCTCACCTTACTTCCGTGGTCAGAATACATCTCAAAAGCGCTCACTCACCGGAGCAGTACAATATCTTCTTTCCTCTCTTTGTTCTGATGGATCCAAGAGTGATCTGTCACATATCTGGGCTCCGTCACTTCAGTTTGAGGATGAGACTTTCATAAAAGGTCCTCTCATTCCCCAGGAATCAAAGCCGAGACAGTTGCTAAAAACAGTTGTGTGGATGACAGGGCCCTTTAGATGTTAATAGCAGCGTGCCGTCAGCGTTCTGTCTGTTAGAGACCCTGCTGAGATGTTTCGTCATATGGCCATCAGCATTCTGTTTGTCGGTTGATGTAATGCTGTGGAGCCTTACTCAATTAGAGAGTGATTAGATTAGCGGCATGTTGAACAAGCTTTCTTCATTATGACATTATTCTTTTTTTATGGGCAGGAACAGGAGGATTTTTTGTGCATGTTCTGCACTGCTTTTTTGAAAGAAAAAAAAGAGGACTTATGCAATTTAACCATGGTCAATATGTTAAATTGAGCTGAAAATACTAGACTCTTGTCTGTAGGATACGCATAGCCTGTCTATCTGATAGTTAGTACTTTAGTTAGTACTATAGTTTATAAAAAGTCTAACCCACATTTGTTACCTTAAAAAGCTATTTCTACTTGATCTAATCCATTAAATTTGTTTTGTTGGTTAAACCTAATTCAGGTTCTTTTAGTGATTTTCAATATTTTTTTGTAACTTTTTTTAGAGCAAATTTTTTAGGTTAACATTTTTTTCAGTGAATATATTCAGGACGTCATGGATTGTAAGCTGAGGTGACCAGTCAAACAGCTGAAGGGCTTTGTTGTTGGTATTTCACTCCAAAAAAGACCCAGGTGAAATCTAGATGCTTTTTCTTTAAAACACTAAAAAATATAAAGGAAAATAACCATTAATTATATAATTATTTATGTAATGACTATTTTATTGATGAAACCATATATAAATGAATGGTATATATTTTATTCAGTTCTTACATTTTTCACACACATTGAAAAGGTTGTAGGAGTTTTGGGTGACTATGTTATAAAGGCTGTTAAACAGAAATATTGGTACTTGTTTGGTGATAAAATATGAAACGCCTCAACAACTCTACCCACACAAAAAGTTGTCATTTTCATTTGTATAGCGCTTTTCACAACACACATCATTTCAAAGCAGCTTTACAGAAAATCATGCATTAAAAAAAGGGAAACTGTAATATCTATAATGTCTTACAGTGATCACTGTGTAGTTTGATTAAATATGATTGTAAAATGTGAATAGAAATTAAATAATTATTTAGAACCCCTGTGAGCAAGCTGAAGGCAACTGTAGCAAGGAACACAAAACTCCATAAGATCTTGGTTAAATGGAGAAAAAATAAATAAAATAATGTTAAGGCTCAGTGTTTACACAAAATTTGTTTGAACTGTAAGATTAATGACTAATGTCTTTGAAGTCCTTCCTAGATTAACTGCAGAAGTTCACATTGATGCAATTGTCCTTGTTAATTGGCTAATGAAGGCTTTTGTTGGCAATTAATTGATTGCACTGTGATGGGGCCTAAATCATGACTGAAATTGTTCTTATATTCCAATTCTCTGTAGAAATGTAAATAGTTGGAGGACACTAACTTTTCTTGTATTTTCAACATAAATTGTAGACGTGAAATTGGTTTGTAATTAGCCAATTTTCTAGGATCAAGCTGTGGTTTCTTAATAAGTGGTATGATATCTGCCACTTTAAAGTTTCTTGGGACATGTCCTAAGGATAGCAAGGAGTTAATAATATTAAGAAGATGTTCTGAGATTACTGGGAATACCTCTTTTAATATCTTAGTTGGTATTGGATCTAACATACATGTTGTGCCTTTTGATTTTTTGATAAGTTTTGTTAGCTCTTCATGACCTATGACAGAGAAGGATTGAAGCTGCTTGTGAGCAATATTGTGACACACTGTTTTCTGGGGTGCAGTGACAGTTGTTCCAATTTTTAGTTCCAATTTTATTTCTGATTATTTAAGTTTTATCAGCAAAGAATATCATAAAGTCATTACTATTGTGCTGCGAGAGAATATCTGGTTCAGTCAATGCTTTATTCCTAACCAATTTAGCCACAGTACTGAATAAACACCTAGGAATGTTGTGGTTATTTTCTATGAGTTTCTTAAAATATGCTGTCCTGGTAGCTTTTAATACCTGTCTATAGCTACAGACACTATCCTTCCATGCACCGCGAAATACCTCTAATTTTGAATTCCACTTGCACTCTATTTTCTGATCTGCTCTCTTGAGTGCATGAATGTGATAATTGTACCATGGTGCAAGGCTTTTTTTTTTTATTTAATTTTCTTTACTACGTTCAGTAAGCCCTTTAGTGATGGGACAGGGGACTCTTCATCCTGTTAGATCTTCAATGGTGATCTTGTTCATGTAAGATCATTGGTTAATAATTTTGGCTTCAGTGGTTGCACTTTGGAAATTAAAATCAGTCATTTGCGATTGGAGTTTGTGCGATTCGTGAAAATTTTAAATCTACCAATACCAGCTGCGTGGCACATGGGTCTTATTAGAGCAGACGCGATAACAGTGATGGTGATTACTGACATATGCTATTCATGCAATATTCTTTATGTTGGCTACACCTCCAAAACACACTTAGAACAGTTAAGCTGAATTATTTTATTGTTATTTTGTACGAATCAAATTCACATTGACATACTTATTAACGTGACAAAAAAATTTGTATTAATTTTTTTTATAAATTGTATACAGAAATCGAGCAACGCGAGTGGGGAGAATTGATTGGAAACCCTAACAGGAATGGGAGAGTGATGTCACTTTGCTGAGCAAGTATGTCGCCGAGACGTCACCCAAAACCGAGAGAAATGGGTGCATTCTTTATAATGCATACAGTAGGCAGTAGAAAACTTGAAAAACCTAAAGCATGCGTTAAAATGGCAAAGGACAAAATGATCGTATAAGAATAAGAATAAGAATAAGGCTAGCAAGCTACAAACACTCATGCAGCATGCCATCAACAACAGAAACAGGTAGTGATGTCACTGGGCCAGTTCAGGCGACAGACCGTGTGTGTAAGAAGCACAGTACAATGGACTTTCAGAACTCAAAACTTCATCCACAATAAAAAATAAAAAGACAGTTTATTGAAACAAGACTGCAAAAACAACTTTTTTTTAGAATATTACCGCCCACATTTACACATCAAAATGTATTTAGTATTCAGCACCTGACAGGGTCAATGCTCATTTCAAGTGTTGGATGTAATCTGATTAGTAATATAAATATATATTTAAAACCCAAAAGTAGTATAACACATTACATTTTAAGTTCTAGCAGTCAGATTACAGTTATTGACTTTCAATTAAGTTTCTTTATGTTCATTACTTGGGTTACACATTTCTAAAATAATATTATTTTTGAACAATATAAAACATGAGTTTTGTTCATAAATACGTCTCTTTGCATTTCTGTGGGCATAATCCCCAATAAATTATTGTAAGGTAGAAATGCTTGGTGCAGATTTTAAAACTTTGTGCAACAATGACCATGGGAACATTTTTACATTATTTTAAATTTGATGATAAAGATTAAAAACTTTCTGTGAAATGTGTTGTAGAAAGTAACTTAAAATGAAAGTAGTAAGCAATGTGATTAATGTTTCAATAAAGTAATCAGTAAAGTGATTAAAATTGTAAAGAAGTAATTCATAATTTATAGTTGATTACTTTTGAGTAATTTACCAAACAGTGCTCATTTCACATGCAAAGAGGTTAGCAAATCAAAACATAGGTTATTTGCATAGAAGTCTTAGGTACTGTAGCAAAAACAGCCTGTTTAATTTAAGCATCCGAGAGAGGGTGGAAAATGGTCATGAAAAACAAAATAATTTTTTGGGTGTAAGAAACATTGACTAATATAGGAAATGAACATATGGAATGCTACAAAAGTGCAGAATATGTGTTCTGTGTTGTTTCTTTTGATCTCTGTTAATAATCAGATATTAATGTCTATTGCAGGGTTTGATGGTGGAGGAGTCGCCCAATAACAGTAAGGAGTCAGAAACCAGACCTACAGAGGTCACCACAGAAGATGTGTCAGAGCAAGACCCAGAACCTAGACAGACCTTTGACCCCTCACCGCCCTTCAGCCTGAAAGTGGAAAAAGGGGAAAGATCCGTGGCCAGTGAGTGTCCATGAGTTCATAACTTTCATGGGGTTCTCTCTGTAGTTTTTCACTCCAGGAGCAGATGATGTAGATGTGACCGACAGATTCATAACACAAGTGTTGCTCGCTGTGTCTGTTATGTTGATTGTGGCAGTGCAGATGAGAGAGAGAGCAAACTGAATGAATAAATGATTGCCATTTATCTTTGTTTCTTGTGTCCAGACACTGCTGGATTTTAAAACTAAGTTTTGTTGTTAAAATACTTTAAAAGGAAGAAAATGTATTTAGAAAGTGTCACTGCTGTATGATGTCAGAGGTTTTATGTTCATACCAGGGAATACCTGTGTTAATACCATGAGCTACTAGTGTAACACATGATGCCAGGGGTTCTTTCTCACTTTCCAGAGAGTTCTTTCTCATTCTCCAACAATTAATTCCATGCTCTTTGGATGTGTGCAAATACTCTTTAGAATAGAGCTCATTAGTTCCTTCTGTGTATACAAACTATCTGCCACTTTGGTTTGATCTGATTATACAGTTAAGCCTTGATTTTTGCCATAAATAACACAATAGCTCAAGTCTTCTCACATATGCAAAAATAGGCAAATATGAAGTAAAAACAACATATAGTTGATGGTATCTGACAAGAGGGAGCAGTTTTTACCCATCACAGCGAGTTATTGTTAGAAACATTCTTCTATTTGTAGAGTATTCCCGATTGCTGTCAGAGCGACATGAAGAGAAACCAGAGGCGGCTTGTCAAACTGTATTCCCTCTAATCATCATTTACTTACCCAGAGAGACATTAGAAAGCAGCTGTCTGCAGGTTCTTTTTGAAGACACTGCGCTATAGTTTGCCTGGAAGCCATCCAGATATCTGTGGTGATATTAATCTCGGAATAATAATGAAGAAAGATCAATAAAGTGCATCTGTGACTCCCCACTTTCACAACAGTCTTGGTCCCGGACATACATCTTTTCTCCCATTATCCATTTACATTTAAACAAAAATCTTCAATAATGAGTTCTAAGCCTTGAACTAAATGAACCAACTTAGAGATGAACATTATGAACTTTGATTTGAAGCAACAAAGTATATGAAAACTAGAAATAAATTACATAGATACACGATTATGTATAACATTTCTTTAATGAGGCAATAAACTACTCAGTGTGAATTGTGTAGTTAAAAATCAATGGTACACAATAAAATTATTGTTTTATAGCCACTGATCATTCATAAATATACACGAGTACTTTATTAGGAACACTATGATCCTAATAAAGTGCCCGTCATGGACTTCTGCTGTTGTAGCCCATCCACCTCAGGGTTTGACGTGTTGTGCAATCTGAGATGATATTCTTCTCATCACAATTGTCGCATTTCTGTCAGCTCGAACTAGTCTTGGCCATTCTCTGTTGACCTTCCACATCAACAAGGCATTTCCATCCACAGAACTGTCACTCACTGGATGTTTTTGGCATCATTCTGAGTAAATTCTAGAGACTGTTGTGCGTGAAAATCCCAGAAATACTCAAACCAGCCCATCTGGTACCAACAATCATGCCGTGCTCGAAATCACTGAGATCACATTTTTTCCTTATTCTGATGGTTGATGTGAACATTAACTGAAGCTCCTGACCAGTATCTTAATGATTTTATGCACTGCACTGCTGCCACATATTGGCTGATTAGATAATCGCATGAATATGTAGGTGTATATTGGTGAGTGTATAAACAATATATTTAAAGTTTATTGCAAAATGTTCATATATACAATACAATGCAAATTTTGTGTTTTACAAAAACATTTGTCTCAGGATGGTAATACTTGGTAATCATTTTCTGCTTAAATGTGTCTATATTAAATATAAATTTTCGATTCCCAAACATTCCTTTTGCAAATAGAATAGAAGTAGAACAGAGAGTCCTGCAACAGATGGAAAGGCCCCCACAGAGATCTCAACATCATTGGATCAGTCTGGGATTGACAATTGAGACCAAATATTGATTGATTGATTGATTGATTGATTGATTGATTACTATACTTTCTATTATGTAAAATCATAAATAAAACTGTTCATGGAATTTGTTTTTGGAAATCCTCACAATAATTTTTTTTGCAGTTGTTTAAAACTTCTGCACAGTACTGTATACGAATACATAATTTGTTTCACTGGAGTGAGTGGTCACTGCAGCACTCTTTTGCCTTAATTTGCATTTTCATGGTAACATTGACATCTCTGATTGGAGGATCACTCTTTAGGATTATGGGTAATGTAGTTCTTCACTGGGAATTTAGCTCTTAAATGTGATTTTTTAAAGATAAGGTTGAAATCACGCTGACCTGTGGCTAAAAGTGTGGTTAGTTCCAGCAGTTACATCATAGAGGAGATCAAGTGTCATCATTACTCATTGTCTTAAAGCATAAAAAGTATCTTTACGGAGCACAGTAAATACTGGAAGAGTTTAGTTTAGTCTTTAACTGAATGACACAAATTAACAATATTGTTAAGGTCACGTGTCACGTGGAGGAGACAGGAAGTGCATAATTGTTTAGAAGAGAAATTTGTACAGACCACAGACCAAGTGCCGTTCACAAACCAAAACAATTTAAAAACAATATAAAAAAATTATTTGCAAATAATAATAATAATAATAAAAAAAAACATTACTGCAGTAAATAAACATCTTTTATTTCGGAGCAATGCTGTCGCATTATCTACTTGAATTGAGTGCAGGTGCAGTGAATTAGAAATAAGGTGATGAGGAGCGGTGTGCTGAGGGAGGTGCAGTGAATTAGAAATAAGGTGATGAGGAGTGGAGCGCTGAGGGAGGTGCGGTGAATTAGAAATTGGGTGATGAGGAGCAGATCGCTGAGGGAGGTGCGGTGAATTAGAAATCGGTGATGGGAGCGGAGCGCTGAGGGAGGTGCGGTGAATTAGAAATCGGGTGATGAGGAGCGCTGAGTGAGGTGCGGTGAATTAGAAATCAGGTGATGAGGAGTGGAGCGCTGAGTGAGGTGCGGTGAATTAGGAATCAGGTGATGAGGAGTGGAGCGCTGAGTGAGGTGCGGTGAATTAGGAATCAGGTGATGAGGAGTGGAGCGCTGAGTGAGGTGCGGTGAATTAGGAATCAGGTGATGAGGAGTGGAGTGCTGAGGGAGGTGCGGTGAATTAGAAATCAGGTGATGAGCGGAGCGCTGAGGGAGGTGCAGTGAATTAGAAATCAGGTGATGAGCGGAGCGCTGAGGGAGGTGCAGTGAATTAGAAATCAGGTGATGAGGAGCGGAGCGCTGAGGGAGGTGCAGTGAATTAGAAATCGGGTGATGAGGAGCGGAGTGCTGAGGGAGGTGCGGTGAATTAGAAATCAGGTGATGAGCGGAGCGCTGAGGGAGGTGCGGTGAATTAGAAATCAGGTGATGAGGAGCGGAGCGCTGAGGGAGGTGCAGTGAATTAGAAATCAGGTGATGAGGAGCGGAGCACTGAGGGAGGTGCAGTGAATTAGAAATCAGGTGATGAGGAGCGCTGAGGGAGGTGCAGTGAATTAGAAATCAGGTGATGAGGAGCGCTGAGGGAGGTGCGGTGAATTAGAAATCAGGTGATGAGGAGCAGAGCGCTGAGGGAGGTGCAGTGAATTAGAAATCAGGTGATGAGGAGCGCTGAGGGAGGTGCGGTGAATTAGAAATCAGGTGATGAGGAGCAGAGCGCTGAGGGAGGTGCAGTGAATTAGAAATCAGGTGATGAGGAGCGGAGCACTGAGGGAGGTGCGGTGAATTAGAAATCAGGTGATGAGGAGCGGAGCGCTGAGGGAGGTGCAGTGAATTAGAAATCAGGTGATGAGGAGCGGAGCACTGAGGGAGGTGCAGTGAATTAGAAATCAGGTGATGAGGAGCAGAGCGCTGAGGGAGGTGCAGTGAATTAGAAATCAGGTGATGAGGAGCGGAGCGCTGAGGAAGGTGCAGTGAATTAGAAATCGAGTGATGAGGAGCACTGAGGAAGGTGCGGTGAATTAGAAATCGGGTGATGAGGAGCGGAGCGCTGAGGGAGGTGCAGTGAATTAGAAATCAGGTGATGAGGAAGCTGAGGGAGGTGCGGTGAATTAGAAATCGGGTGATGAGGAGCGCTGAGGGAGGTGCGGTGAATTAGAAATCGGGTGATGAGGAGCGGAGCGCTGAGGGAGGTGCGGTGAATTAGAAATCGGGTGATGAGGAGCGGAGTGCTGAGGGAGGTGTGGTGAATTAGAAATCGGGTGATGAGGAGCGGAGTGCTGAGGGAGGTGTGGTGAATTAGAAATCGGGTGATGAGGAGCGGAGTGCTGAGGGAGGTGTGGTGAATTAGAAATCGGGTGATGAGGAGCGGAGTGCTGAGGGAGGTGTGGTGAATTAGAAATCGGGTGATGAGGAGCGGAGTGCTGAGGGAGGTGTGGTGAATTAGAAATCGGGTGATGAGGAGCGCTGAGGGAGGTGCGGTGAATTAGAAATCGGGTGATGAGGAGCGGAGTGCTGAGGGAGGTGTGGTGAATTAGAAATCGGGTGATGAGGAGCGCTGAGGGAGGTGCGGTGAATTAGAAATCGGGTGATGAGGAGCGGAGCGCTGAGGAAGGTGCGGTGAATTAGAAATCGGGTGATGAGGAGCGGAGCGCTGAGGGAGGTGCGGTGAATTAGAAATCAGGTGATGAGGAGCGGAGCGCTGAGGGAGGTGCGGTGAATTAGAAATCGGGTGATGAGGAGCGCTGAGGGAGGTGCGGTGAATTAGAAATCGGGTGATGAGGAGCGGAGTGCTGAGGGAGGTGTGGTAAATTAGAAATCAGGTGATGAGGAAGCTGAGGGAGGCGTGACAATGTGTTGATTTGAGTGTTCACACATACCTGAGTTTGCTAGAAAAACAGCACGAGCACAGCCGATGAATTCAGATATCGACCCTTTATTATTTTCGATGGGGTGAAATGTTCAATTTTTGAGAGAATGTAGTGGTGTACTGATATCCAGGTTCAATCGCTCATGATCATATATAGACAATCGATTGAAAGTTTAGATTTTTCCCAGCATGCATTTTCTTTGGGGTTTCTGAAGTTTGAAGCATCCAGGATGCACACACCAAATGACCATTTTGAACAATACACTTATACAAATACAAAATACAATTAACCCTCTGGGGTCGACGGATGTGCCACCGTGTCCTGCTGGATTTTTTTCGTCATTACAGCAGAAACAACATAAAATTCTCAGTCATTTTGGGGCATACAGAGAAGTGTAAGACATCATTAGAGACTATAAAGGATCTACTTTTATTTGTGTACACTCATAATATCAACAAAACCTCGTGCTTTTGTAAAATAAAGAAAATAAAAAGGGTGAGCTGTAAACAGTCTCTGGGTTTGCGAGCATATATCTGAAACACGTCACAAAAATGTAAAACTAAAACTCCGCAAATAATTATCACACAAATATTTTGGGGGAGGCTGTGGCTCAGATGGTTGAGCGGGTTTGCCACTAATCGCAGGCTTGGTGCGACTCCACATGCCGAAGTGTCCTTGGGCAAGACACTGAACCCCAAGTTGCATGGCAGCTCTGCTGTCATTGGTGTATGAATGTGTGTGTGAATGGGTGAATTAGTCACATTGTAAAGTGCTTTGAATACTGTCAAGGTTAAAAAGGTGCTATATAAGTGCAGACCATTTAAAATTCACCAGACCATTTTCATTTTTGGTTGAACTTTTCCTTTAATATGTAATTTATTCTTATTTAACTTTTAATAATATAGTAAAATAGGGATATACTGCCATTTCCTTTAAGGCTTTAAAAACGTATTTTAAATATCATATTTCAAATACTAAAAATATGTCTGTCTTTTTTGGTCAACATTCGGCTTGGTCCATTTTACATTTACACTGGCGTTTTTTGAACCCAGCCAACCTGAAAAGCTATAATACAATACAATATAATATATGATTCTTCATTCATTCCTCTCCAGAAATCGAGTAAGTGAGTGTCTCCTCTATGCCACTAAGTGTCATTATTACTGTGTGTATGAACCCGCAATGACCAAGAACATTTGCCATTTCACAAATGTTTAAGTGAAGCATTAAAGTGAAACTGGAGCGCTTAATGTTCACTATCAAAATCACTGGTTATATTTTCTGTGGTTAAGCATTTATAACATGGCTCAACATGGTATAATGACTCATTATTTGGCAGGTATTGCTCAAAACCACATATTATTGATTTATAATGCTTTTGTAGATTAATTACTAGTCATTAATTAACCCCTTTAAAAACCTTAACAAAGAGAATATTAATGTAATGTGCCACTGATATATCTGTATCATGCTTTTTCTATGATATCTCTGATGTTACTCTGACTTACATGGAGAGTCTCATTTGGTTGAGCTTGAAGGGCCAGGACTGTTTGGTTTGGCTGCAGTGTATGTGTTTAAATCGAAACTAAATGACTGGTCAGACAGAGCCCTAGTCTAATGACTCTTACATTTCACACACACACACACACACACACACACAGACAGACTGATCAGGAAAGCTCTGACTAGCTTTGAGAAGATGGATGTCTGGTGTAATGGCTCTGACACAGGATGAGAGAGGAGCACACTGCAAGAGAAGATGAGGACGACAGTTTCACACAGGAAGTAGTGCAGTGGGTGGATGAGATGTGTTTAACCACTGTCCTGTGAATCAGCAACACACACACACAAACTGCATCCAACTGCACAGCCATATTGTAACAGAGGACTTGACCACAGATTACATTTGTTTTATCATACCGACCCAAACAACATAAACAAATCGAGAGAAAGATATCGCTCTGAGTATTCCGAGGCCTCTTGATGGAGAGACACATAACAGACAGGAAGAGCCATCTCTATGGTAAGACTCTCTTACCATATGCTTGTGATAATTGCTATATTTTGTTGCTTGTCATCTTATAAGAGGCAACAATCTAGAGTGCTGGTGGCATAGTGGGCTAAAGCACATAACTGATAATCAGAAGGTTGCTGGTTCGAGCCCCACAACCACCACCATTGTGTCCTTTTGCTCTGGGGGGATTGTTCCTGTAATAAGTGCACTGTAAGTTGCTTTGGATAAAAGCGTCTGCCAAATGCATAAATGTAATGTAAATGTAACAATCTGGCAGGCCAACAGCAGGCATGCACACTTTGTCTTAAAAGTGAGAAAGCAGCAGTTTCAAACTGCACCTAATTCAGGTGTTCCTGTGTATTTGTTTGAACCATTGTTTTGTTCCCGATACTGCTCAGTGTAATAGTAAAACCACGGAGATGGTTTTGTTGCCATCATGATCAGTGGTCAGCGTCAGAGTGGTTGTTGAAGTCTTTTTAACGTGTATTTGTGGTCTCTCAAATGGAAGAACTTACTCAGAACGACTGACACATCATTGTGTTGAAGTGGTTGTTGAGAGGTGCTTTAGTTTAGAGCTTTTATATTCAGTCTGTGAAAATTCAACACCATGCTAACATAAGAGTGTGGACATGAAATTAGTTTTTAAATATATGTTTAAACTTGATTTTACACAAGATCAGCATTTAAACTCAAGTATACATGAGATCTGGGCCTGGGTAGCTCAGCGAGTATTGACACTGACTACCACCCCTGGAGTTACGAGTTCAAATTACATGGATTAACTTCCTCGTGGTCACGATTAGTTGTTCTCGCTCTCAATGGGGTGTGTAGTAAGTTGTCCATGGATCGCGGAGTGTAGCATGAGCCTCCACGTGTGGAGTCTCATCGGTGTCATGCACAACGAACCATGTGATAAGATGCGTAGATTGACTGTCTCAGAAGCAGAGGCATCTGAGACTTGTCCTCCGCCACCCGGATTGAGGTGAGTAACCACACCACCACAAGGACCTACTAAGTAGGGGAAATTGGGCATTCCAAATGGGGAGAAATTGGGATAAAAAAATTCAATAAAAGTATACATGAGATCAGTGTTAAACTTGAGTTTACACAAGATCAGTGTTTAAAATTGAGTTCACATGAGATCAGTGTTTAAAAGTAAATTCTCTTTCAAGTCGGTCACTTCGACACTTATACCCATGCAGAGCCAGCACTCAGTGGGTCTGATTACACTCTCTGCAAGCGCATGAGGTTTAATATGCTTCGGCCTCCGATGTCTCAGCAATGTCGTTTTGGTGACGCCATATGGGCCTTCAACGAAAGGTTCGAGACTGCTAGGAAGCAGTCGTAAATGTTTTGCTGAGGCAAAATGTGTCTCACACGTAAACAAAATTTAGCCGGTGACCAGGAAACATCCCTGGCCATGGCACAAAGTTGTACTTTTAGACTCCCATCCTAGTGTTAAGGCTCCTTCTGGCAGAGTAAGCACTTTGAAGTGCTGTGAAGTGGGGGCTGGACTGCATGGATATGTTTGTTCCGGCTCCAAAGAAGGCCTGGACTTTGTCCCTGTGTCCCCATGATCTTTCCCTCACTGTCCCTACTGTCAATTTGATACAGTCAAACCGGGCATCTTATCATTTGGCTCGCTGTGCATGACACTGTGGAGACTCATGCTATTCTACGCGATCCAAGCACAAACTTAACACACGCCCCCCTGAGAGCGATAATCACTTAATCATGACCACAAGGAGGTTACCCAATGTGACTCTAACCTCCATAACAACAGGGCCAATTTGGTTGCTTAGGAGACCTGACTGGAGTCACTCAGCACACCATGGATTCGAACTCGCAACTCCAGGGGTGGTAATCAGCGTCAATACTCACTGAGATACCCAGGCCCCCAATCAGTGTTTAAACTTGAGTTAGCATCAGATCATTGTTTAAATTTGAGTTTATATGTAACCTGTGTTTAAACTCAGATTTTACATGTGTGTTTAGTTTACATAATTTTTGTATAAAGGTCTATAGAGTTCACTGTCACAAAGACACCTCTGTTTTTTGGCTCTCCTTAAAAGCAGAAGAACTTGTTCAGACACGTGGAGTTTTCCTCTGAAATAGCGAGAGATGGAGTGAGGAAATAAATGAAGGAGTGGGTGAGAGATGAGGTGTTGAATGCAAAAGAGACAGAATGCGGCCTGTCTCTCTTTCTCTCTCTCTCTCTCTCTCTGTCAGGAGATGAAGCAGCTGTAGGTGACAGTGATGAGCTTGCGGCTGTTGAGTAGCAGATGGGAAAGAGGAAGTGTCGAGGCAAGTGTGTGCATGTGTGTGTGTGTGCATGTGTGTGCGCGCGTGTGTGTGTGTGTTTGTGAGAGAGAGAGAGAGAGAGAGAGAGAGAGTCTGTGCATCACTCTCACTGTATAGCTGTGTGATAAAAATGCCACTGGAGTCGCGAGTACTCTTTGAGTCTGTTGCCAGTGCCATGGCTGGTGGAATGCCAAATAACTGGCCTCTTTTTCCACTGCTGAAGGAAAGTGTAAGAAGAGAGTTCAGAGAGAGAGAGAGAGAGAGAAAGAGAGACAAATGGTCCCTAAAATGTGAGTCAGAATTCTTTAGTGCAATTAACCTAATCAGTAGATTTCAAATAACACAGTTAATGGCTAACATGATTGATGTAAGTTCCACCGTACAACAAATACATTATATTTATCAAAGGTGTTCAATCAAAGTAAACCTACTCCATACAAACAAGAAAACTAAACTAAAAACTGGGGAGGAAATTTGGTTTGATAAAGAATATTAAATTAAAAGAAAACTACTCAGACAAATCTCCAACCAAAAGCACAGAGAGACACACAAAGCTGAAACCAGACAAAATGATGATGAAGCACTCAGGAATTATAAAAAATGCATGGGCTTAATACACCCATAATAAAAGAGTGGAGACAAATTCGACCCCAAAAACTACTGAGGCATTTGTGTGAACAGTAATCTGGGGAAGACTTTCTGTTGTATCCTGACTGCCCAAATACAGGCCTTCCTTACCAAACACAATGTCTTGAGTAAGAGTCAGATTGGATTCCTACCAAACCACCAACCACATTCATACGCTACACATGTCAACCAGCACGTTCCTCAAAAAGGCAAAGGTAAAATGAATGCATGTTCTATTGATTTTAAATAAGCATTCGATTCCTTTTGGCATGATGGTCTATATTATATAATTCTACAATTCGGCATTGGGGGTAAAATGTATGACACAATCAAATCTATTTATACCGACAACAGGTGAGTTAAAATTGGCAATAAAAGAACAGAATTCTTCACTCAAGTGCATGGAGTGAGACAGGGCTGCAGTTTGAGTCCAACTCTTTTCAACTTTTACATTGAGTTAGAAGTGCTACTGGAACAATCTGCAAAACCTGGTCTTGCTCTAAATAATTCTGAAGTTAAATTTCTTCTCTATACATATGATCTGCACCTGGACCTGCTGGAGAAATACTGTCAGAACTGGGCCTTGACAGTCAATTAAAATAAATAAAATAATGATCTTCCAGAAAAAAAAGCCAGATTACTGGAAGTCAATGTGTACAGATACACATTGACTCTGGGGAACACCGCAATAGAACACACCCTACACTACAACTTCCTCTGTCTTAAAATCAGTGCTTCAGGGGATATTGGTCTGGTAGTGAATGCACTAAAAGAGAAAGCTTGAAGAGCATTCTATGGTATTAAGGGCACATTTACCCAAATAAACACCAAATCAGAATGAACCAAATCATAAAAGAAAGCAAAATTCCTATTTGGACCATTGGAAAGAATGAAAGTAAAAACCAAAGCAAATTGGAATGTTATCGGGCCCTATACATAAAGTATCATCAGGGAGAATATCTCTACTCTGCAAGAAATCCAAAACAGAGACAGATCCTCACCAAACACAGTCTCAGTGATCACAGTCTGGCCATAGAAAAAGGCAGACATAGACAAACATGGCTTCCAAAGGAAGAATGAGTCCGCTCACTGTACAGAAAATCCTTGAAGATCAGGTGTGATATGTATTTTGGGATAAGGATCCATGTGATTGGGGAAAAGCTGTTCCATAGCAATAGCTTTCAAGGAGTTCTCCTTCCTCAACAGTCATTCTCTGTTTAATTAGATCTATATCTCTATTGACTTGTTGTGAATCCACAAGCGTGATGCTAGTTCTTTTATGTTGTTAAAATCAGTTCCACCAATATCTGCAAACTGGTGTAACTTAATGTTTTCGTTGTTCTCAAAACATGGCTGATTCCTGGTAAAGATTCACAGTTCACATCAAAACGGGCTCCACAAATTAGTGACTTCTCTAATAACCAATTTTTAGAGTTCAGTCTCTATATATGAAAAAGTCCCCATACTTTAAAAAGTATTTCATGAAAAGGAGTTAGTCCATTGGTTGGCACTTTACTAGAGTCCATTAAAAATAGGGGGAAATCCAGCCCTAGTCCTCCAGCTTGTTTAATATTGTGCTCTCTCCAGACTAGGTTTCTGGGTAGAGTTAAGTACCTTTGAAAGCACTGAAGCTGAACATTTGCTCCCCTACTTGCTAGATGAATCAGACCTTGTCCTACCTCCTATTTTGGAAGAAAGAGCACCCTCTGAAGAACCCAGTGCAACTGATCCCATAAGAAATTATATTTTCCAAACATTCCAGGAGGAGGATCCAACATGCCAGCCGATGCCAGAGAGAAGATTTAAGATAACTGTTAAAGGAGCCATCTCAACTTATTGAGTCACCCCTGCATTTTCACTAAAACTCTTCCCAGTTCTTCTGTTGGGTTTCATTATTGCGTAAATAAACTCCCAGATATTTAAAACCATTTATTTTCCATACAAGCCCAACAGATAATACAGGATGACCCCTTTCCCATTTTCCTAAAGCAACTGCTTCACTTTTTTCGTAGATAATTTAAAAGACTCCCTAGAAAAGGGCATATTCCACCCCTTAATATTCTTTTGAATTCTTGCTAATAAAGGTTCAATTGAATGGGCATATAACATCCTTGACAAAGTAAACCCTTGTCTAATTCCTCTCATTATTTTAAAAGGAGCACTCAAACCACGGTTAACTTTCGAAACACTCTCAGTGACCCGGTACAAAACACTGATCATGGCAATAAAACCTTGGTTGAAACCAAATACCTCCAGTGTTAGCCAAAGATAAAGGTGTTCAACCTGGTCAAATATCTATGTAAATAAGACCAGTATCTAGAACCTAAAGACCAGATATGTCCAAAACATCCTGAATCAAATTAATATGATCAAAGATGGACATGTTAGGTTTTTGATAGGTACACAGTAGGTTTGGTCAATATGGATGACTTCCCCAATCACCTTTCCCAGTCTAGTGGCCAAATCAATTGAAAGGATCTTAAATCTGCACATAATAGTGAATAGTGATAACGGGATGGCAGATTTTTATCTCTCTCAAATCACCTTTCTTTGGTAAGAGTTAAAACTGGTAATCTACAACTCATTGGCAGGTAACCTTCTGCCAAACTATTGAGCACTGTCAAAAGGTCTTCTCCTAGTACATCTCAGAATTTTTTAGAAAATTCTACTGGGAGGCCATCAATCTCAGGTACTTTATCATTATCCATGCTCATTAATGCTGCATAGATTTCGAACTTGGACAAAGGTCTCTCAAGTTTGGTATTCACAAACTTTGAGACTTTAGACAAACCTTCAAAGAAAACATTATTAAAATCAGCCACCACTCCATATTCACTTTTCTACAAATCAGAATAGAACTGTGTAGCTCTTTTTCTGATCTTAATCAGCTCAGTGAGCTCTTGTCCACAGGCTGAGAGAAGAGAATGAATATGACAACTTTGACCACTCTTTTTCTAGACCAAAGAATAACTTTGGTAGGGAGTCCATCTGCACTACACTTTGAAAGTGTGAGCGGACCACCGCTACCTTTGCTTTAATATCTAACAAACTCAGTTCCTGAAGGGCCACAGCCCTGCAGAGTTTAGTTCCCAGCCCTGTTCCAAAATGCCTCCTTGTAATCTTCAAACACTCCTCAAGACCTTGATTAGCTGCTTCAGGTGTGTTTAATTAGGGTTGGAGCTAATCTCTGTGGGACTGTGGCCCTCCAGGAACCGAGTTTGACACCCCTGAACTAACAGATAATTTAAAGATGTTTTGTTTTAGTTTTGAGGTCCTCACTCCATCCTCGATTTCCTGTGGACTCTATCAATTGTGTAGTTCCACAGTTTCAATCTCTATTGTTTTCTTTGATCACACAATGTCCCAGGGGACATTCAGTGTGTACTGTTGGCACAGTTTCTGTATTTTGACCTTGCCACAATCCCACCATTGCTGTAGTGAGGAATAAGAACTTTTCTTAGACTTAAAAACCTTCCAAATGCACAAAACACCACCTTGCATTAAGATGCCAATAGGCACTTCTAGATTTTATATTAGCAATACAAATATTACAAATAAGAACAGAGTGATCTATAAAACCAACTGGTTTTATATCACAAGCTTTAACAACATGTGGTGTTTAAAACAATAAAATCAGTCAAGCCTAGCCAATGAAATGGAATTTTCTCTAGCATGTGCCCAAGTGTACTGCATTTGATTATGATTTAAAATTCTCAAAATATCACACAAGTTAAATGTAAAATTAAGCTTAACCATTGTTCTCTGTGCAGCCATATGTGGCTCTGTGTGGGTTTTATCTAAACCATAATTTTCTGTACAAATAAAGTCACCTCCCATAAACATAAATTCTTCAGGTTTGCAGTGACAATGAATCAATAATTTTATTTAAAATTGGACCTGAGATATGCATTTATGAACACTAAATAAAAATTCTCAAAATGAGCCTTCACCAACATAAAATGGCCATCAACTATCTGTTCAACTTTATATGATACTGGCATAAAGTTCTTTTGAAAAGTAAAGACACTCCTGCACTATTTGCACTTTTATGACTTAAAATGATCCCTCATTCCATCTTCCAATCATATTCGTAATTAAAATCACTATGAGTTTCCTGCTCTAACATAACATCATTTATTTTTTGTGTTTTATCAATTGAAAAAGTAAGGCCCTTTTTTTTGGCTCTCGCCCAATTAAAAAGTACCCACAGTAATCTTACTCATAAGAGTAAAAAGAAAAATTGACTGTACTAAATTTAAAATAGAAAAAAATCAAAACAAAACAAAAAATATGCTATTTCAAAGTCTGTATTGAGCATATTTAGCTTGAGCTTATAAACTATTTTCTTTAATCTAAAAGTTTCTTGGTCTGTGAAACCACCCTCCCCCGTCTCTTTCATTAATGTTTTAACAGGGTCCAAAAACATCTCCTTATCTCAGAAAAAAATCTTCTACATTTACACCTTTCTTTCCTTTAGTTGTTTGTAAAGAAAATTCTTTATTTTCTTCAGAGTGTAAGCATTTCTTCCGGTTCTCCTAAACCCAACAGAGCTCACAACGTCTGATGACTCACTCACTTCCAGCAACAGATTAATCAAAAACACCTTCATCTAGCTCTTCCTCTCTATGATTTCTATTAATTTTGTTTACGCGATCATTTCCAGATGCTTTCCTTACTCTTTTTCCTTTACCCCTTCTACTTGTCTTTCTTTTTATTGCAGGAGTTTTGAAAATGTATTCATCATCATTTATATCAATATCATCTCCCTCAGCCTCTGCCGCCACAACAGCAGTAGCGTTTTCTTCCACTTTACTTTCACCAACAACATCACTGTCTAAATCAACAATTAGATCTTGCACTTCTCTGTCGTTACTGCACTGTTTTTCTAATTCCTGAATTTCTGGAGATTTTTCAGAGGCTTTATCTATATTGTGTGATAAACAACTGGACCAGATGACATTCCAGCAGCCAGTTTATGGTAGAGCCCCTCTTTAACTGTTAAGGCAAAGAAGAGTGGCTCCATTTCGACTGAATCATGGCATGACCAACACAAACAAATGCCAAGCACAGCCATCAGATAAGCTGCTCAGACAACTACCAGATACTTCAGAAAGTAAAGCCCCGGACCTTCCAATACGTTGGCAAAGACTTCTCATTGTTCCATGAGTGGTTTCTAAGCAACCTTTTAACCCCCCATCCTAAGATTTGCCCTAAGATTAGAGGTGAGAAGGACCATAAATATTATTCAAGAACTCTCAAAGCAGCATTAACTTATCATGTGTTAAAAGCTGAAACAATGAAGTCACAAAGACAAGTCTTTACACAAACTTTTATTCCTAACATGGACACCAACTGCATCACATCCACTCCATGTTTGTTGACACAACTGTTTATGTAAATTGCAGTTGTTCAGTTAGCACAATAGTTCATTCAAACTGACTATGGAGGAATAAATTAATGCATGGGTAATATTTAATCTTTCAAAATCATGTTTGGTCTATATATCTTCAGAAAAATGGCAAGAGTATTTTTGAAAAGGTTTGGAAAGGAAACAATACATAGATAAAACTTTAAAGACACTTTTCTAACTGTGTATTTTAAAATATACAAATGTTCCACAAAGAGAAGGGCGGGTGAGCCACACTGTGTTGGCCTCCTCCGATCACAGTAGCCAATCTTAACCCTGAAACAAGAAGTGCAAAACGGAAATATCCCCTCCGGATGACCAAGTTTGTATTATATGCCCCTCCTTCCTACATCCAAAGCATTTCACTGTGGCAGAAGTAGTGAAAATCACATAATCAAAATTATCAACTGAGTTTCATTGCCAAATTCAAATTGTCATTTTTGCAATTTCTCATCAAAATGCTAGTGAAACTTTGTAGTATGGCAATTTTCGTACCACTGTCTCCTTAAGATGACTCGCTTATGTTTTCTTCTTTTTGTAAGTCGCTTTGGATAAAAGCGTCTGCCAAATGAATAAATGTAAATGTAAAATTATGAAAACATGTCTTCTAAAATACACCACATGCTCTTAACTGTGGAGATTGGCAACCTAACTGAACTTTTTGATCTTTGAGACAATCTTGCCATGTCTCGACAGTTCTCTTTCTAAAATGTCATCTTTTATAAATGGTGGCACGTTTGAGAGAATTATTTTCTTTGCTGGCTGAACGAGGGACAACGCTTGTGTAAAAGAATTATTAATCACGACACCATTTGCGACAACAGAGTTGACTTTTTCAATGCTACTCAAAATCAACACAATTGTACTGTTCATACGAGATGCAAATACTATACTCTTGAGACCAAACACCTCTGCTACCACTAAACTACACTGTTCCATCTAGCATTGTGTCTCAGGGATTACTTTAACACCATGCTGCCGGGTCAGCTTCTCGATAGCCAAAGACGCCAGTGTAGCCATGTTATTCAACTTTAACACTTGCCTACTACAGATTCATGATTGCAACCTCAAAGAACTAAAAAAAACTAAATGATAGAAACACACACATTCTGTAAAGACTGCTTGTACGCCAACTCCACTCACTCTCTTACAGCATCCACTCAGAAAAAGAGAGAGAGTGATGTGTTTTTGTGGGTGTAGCGTGTGTAGTGTACTCTGCAGCCGGAGGATAGAGGAATTAAGCTGGAGACAGTGGCTTATTGGGCCAAACTCCAAAGTTATTAGTCTCTCCAGTGGTGGGCACATGCCCCTACCACACACTAAAGCATGCGTTTGTGTGTGTTTGTTTTTTTTATGAAGTTTGTCCATGTTAGCAGCACTTATGAGTAACAAATCAGCATTGTGGCAGCTCAGTGGCTCTTAAAGGGGCCGTGTTTGGCTTCAGTCCACTCGTGGCCATTTGTTGAGCTCTGTTGATTGGATCTCTGGCATCCATGGTAACAAAATCCAGCCAATCACGCAAAACATGAATGAAAACATGTTGGCTTGTGATTTTACAGAGGTTTTGTAAACAAGTAAAGATGAAGGGATTGCTCATGGGGGTGCTTCTAAAGTAGCCACAGTGATTTAAGGAAATGGATTTGTTTTCCAAAGTTTGTAGGATTTCTGTTGAAATTGTGCAGTTTTCTCACTGCAGCCAGTGGTGATTTGTTTTGCCAAACGAGGAAAGTGTAGTTTAAGCCATAATAAACCATATCATCATTGAGAACAATTTAACCACATGTCGTTATCATACTGCTGACTGTACTGATTAAACTGAAAAAGAAGAATTGAGCTATCCTTCTCTCTTATATCTATCTTTTGTGCTGCTGACCTCTGACGTTTAGCATTCTCAGCTGAGACAGGTGTACAGCAAATTTTTTCTAGCAAGTCAGTCCACTGTCGGCCATCTTTGGAACACTCTCGGAGGACTATTTCCTGTCATGCCAGTGCAGCTCTTATCTAATTGAATGGAGAAAGACCAAAATCTAAAAAAATGGTTGGTCAAGATTATAATCAAAGAATATATTTGAAATCAGCAATAAAATCTGACAATACTGGTATCATAAGTTGTGATTCTTTACCTTATATTATGCTAAAAAATTCAATTTCACCGGCTTGTATAGCTATGCGCATGGGCTTAATGGGCATCTTACTAGTTAGTCATCTAAAATGTTTGTCAATTTATTAAAAACTTCTAATTTAAGACCGAACTGTAAGACAGCACACCCCTAGGCTAACATTTGTTTAATTCTATGTTGCCATAGAAAATAACTGTTACCTAAGCTGGTGGGGGCTTCAGTTGAGCGCTAAAAGGGGCTTGAGTTGAAACTTTGTAGAGGACTTTGTTTTCTACAATGGTAACAATTTCTTTTTTTATTATTTGGGTTAAAATCACTAAATTTGTACATTAGAATCAATTTTGAAGCATTGTATTCCTCTAATAAGCAAATATATTCAGTGAATAAAAATTGTATTAAGCGTCCACAGTCAGACATTTTTTTCAGCTGTTCAGTGTCTTATATTTCCCTTCTTTTTCTTACTAAAGACATCTCTGAGATTGTTTTATACAACTGGCCTACTATGGTGTATTTATCTAGTCAGACTAATTGTTAAACGAAGTCTTAAGTTAATGTTATGTTTATGCAACGTGCCCCAGAACATGAGTCACGGATCACCCATCAAACTTCTCATTAGTTAGTTTGTTTGATTTGTGTCCTTTCAATAAATTATTATTGTGCTATCTCTTAAAAAAACCATGATGCTCTTCTGATGCCTATTTACAGGCAGTTTCACACCCGAAGCCATCCTCACGCTCACAGTGCTATAGATAACTGGATAAAGTTCACAGCTTATGCTGCGGCCAGTAAGGTGACGTTAGTGAGCGCTCCACATAGCAAACTTCTAATCAGAGAGTGTGATTTTACATAATGAGAACATTGAGGTTAGCACTGAAAGCAGCAGAGTCTGTGTGAAAGCGAGCTCTGTAAGAAAAGTAGATAAAGGTCTTGTCATGTCTCAGGAAGAGATAAGTCAGTTCTCAGGAATGATTAGACTGTTTCTTCTGCTCTCTTGTGGCATTGTGAACTTCAGACCGTGAGCTCCACACACTTCTGCTTTGCTTTATTGGAGGGTGGTGCTGAAGGGAAACTGCTATTCTTGTTCTACACCTCTCATACACAAAGTTGTGACACTCTTTCATTTAACCGGCATATCTCCGGACAGTTTAACGCCCTACACCCTGAAGGCAAGATTTACCTGGGTAAACAGAAAAAAAAAATGCTCATATCTTTAAGAATACAAAATAGTTGGGTTAAGATGGATTATTTTATTCAAAAACCTTTGAAATTTGAAAACAAAAAAAATTGGATCAATTGTGAGATTTTCAGTTTTAGACACTACAGAGAAAACAAAAGTTACAGCAATAAGGCCTTTCTTTATTTTAAGAGTCTAAAACCTCTCCAAGCAAGTATTCAGGTGTGTTATTGAACATTAAATGGAATTTATGAAAACTATGAATGCAAATATCTAAAAAAATCAAAAAATACTTATGTTTTAAATACCCAAATACTGAAATTCAATTCATATTGGCACCTTATTTCATCCCTCCAAAAACAGTGTTGAGTGCCCGCTTTTATAAAGTCTGTGTATGTGCTCTCTGGCTCTGCTCACCAACATGGTATAATGCTTCTCTCCAAATATGTATTCTAACACTATCTAGACATCCATTGATGACACATCTATGATGCGAATAATCGTGTTTCATTGAATCGATCCCAGAGAAACTGTCGCTAGTAGCGATTAGCCCCTATAGCTTGTCATGACACTCTTTGAGGAATATTTCTGGATCTTTACATCAAATTATGTTGAGTGTGAGCTTGTTTGATTCAGAATTGTCTGCATTAAGGGTAATATGACACTTTCTATATCATGTTTATTTTTCATGAAGTAATAAACCAAAATGTGATGTCATTATTGTTTATCTGTTTATCATACATGTCAATTTTTCAGGCTAATACGCACTGTAGTTTGGTCTTTTGAGTGAAACAAATATAACACCTATATAACACATGGCTTTACATGATGAGTGACCCCTCTCTGTACCGAGTTGCTCCGTGTTTAAGAGGTTTATTGTTAATTGTTACAGAATTAATTCATTCAAATTGATGTTCATCAATTGTGTCTGATTAACTAGGACTGGAAAAAATACTAAACTATTTTTTGTAACATGTCATTTTTGGTATAATTTATTACTTTGTAACTACATGTCATATGAACAGTCAATCGGTAATAACACTAATTTAAGTCTCACAAACCTTAAGAACAACACAACACAGTAACAGAGCTTGGTTTATTTTGAGTTTGACTGAAATGAATGACTTCAATGAGTGTTGGAGCCACATGAGTTCCAGTCTAATCATTTAGACAGATTTGTTAAACAGGGCCAGTTTAAAAGAGTCATTCGTTCACTATACTGTATTATTTAGGGGTGCAGATTATTTATCTTTTGGTACATTTAATTCAGACTGCAAACTCAGCTAAAACATTTAGTTGAACAGTGGTACACAAAACTCCCAATGTTATGAAAATCATTTGGTTCCAGAAATGGATTCTGATGGTTCCTATGCTCCGCTCTAAAATATTGTATCAGCTAGAAATTGTACTTTGTAAACACAAACTCTATACAATGAATTTCTATCATACATTACTGTAATGGTGAATTTCTGGAAGTAAAATTGTTCAAAATGTGTGGGAACTCTGAAATTAATTTTCCCACTAGATCTGCATATAAGATCTGAATATTACACATGTATGTGTGTGATATTGCTCCTGCTAGTCAGTATGAGCCTGAGAGATGCTACAGTGCTGATAAAAACAGTCAGTTCATATTTCTCTCCTCTTTGAGTTGGGTTAAGTAGATTTGCTTGTATTTTTCCAAGTGGGAATTTTAAAAGCTTGTCTTCCGCATCCTCGTGGCACACACACACACACTCACCCCTAACCTTACACATTTTAATATCCACACAGAGACAGTGAAGAGATATTCAGATGTCAAAATGTTCAAGATCACTTTAACTGGCACTTTCAGGGAGGGTGTGTGTGTGTGTGTGTGTGTGTGTGTGTGTGTGTGTTTCATGTAATGGGTGCAGCTGAGTACACATTACCACTCATGAGAAGGGCACACATTTGAAAAGATACACATTTTTCTCAGAATGCATTTGAAGAGCAGTCACTGTTGTGTTTGTGTGTGAATGTCAGAATAAAGAGATGTGAAATTAACTTTTGCATGTATATGTGTGTGCATGCTGCACTTTTAACAGCATCTTGATAAAAGATGCTGTTAGCAAGGAAACCGTTATCTCTGAAAGTGTGTGTATGTGCGTATGTAAATGGTCTGCACATATATTGCACCTTTTTAACTGGTTTTCAAAGCGCTTTACACTGTGTATCATACACCCATTCGCACACCAATGATGGCAGAGCTACCATGCAAGGTGCCAGCCTGCCATTGGGAGCAACTTGGGGTTCAGCGTCTTGCCCAAGGACACTTCGGCATGTGAAGTCATGTGGGCTGGGAATCAAACCGCCTACCCTGTGATTAGCAGACGACCTGCTCTATCACCTGAGCCACATCCGCCCTGTGTGTGTGTGTGTGTGTGTGTGTGTGTGTGTGTGTGTGTGTTTTTGCATTATAAAGACACACCACTGAGCAAACAAAACAAGAATAACGACTTCGTCAAGCATCCTCTCTCGTCTCCCATAGACATACACACTCTTTAACTATTCAGATCCATACCAGGATCAAACCCAAGTATGTGCGAGCCACAACCAGGCATCTTGCTAAACAAACAATCCTGTACCACAGCAGTAAATCAGTCAGGAGAACCCTGTTTGAACAGCAATTTATATCACTGACACAGCTGTAGGTTACATTTCTTCAGGGGTTAGACATTATTTTGAAAGTAAAATTGAAATGTGCTTCTAAATGCAAACAGGACATTGGTATTTTCAAATAATTTTATAATATTTGAGTCTTTCAATGGAATGGTCAGTAAGTCTCTCAGTATAGACCAGCCCTACTTGTGTCCTGCAGAACATCAACAGGATTGGCAGTGACGGGGTTTGGCGATGGTTCTCCCTCCTGAGGGTATTTCGGCTCCAGCCTGACTGATGGGGACCAGCTGGTATGTGGAGAGCCGATTAAACACATCGCTAGCAGCTCAGTCTCTCTGTCAGTCTCTAGCAATATCTGTATTGAACACTATACCTCCCATTATCAACCCACAATTGTCAATACCTCCCACTGTGACTCAAACCTGTCCCCACTCTGACTTAAAACCATACCCAGTCTGGTTTAGACCCTCCCACACTAACTTAAACCCTCCAACTCTGATTTGGGCCTCAAGGTTATAATAGATTTCAAATTTTTTATTTAGTTTTAATGTCTATTTTGCTCCAATTTAGTTAATTTAATTTTTATATCAAATGATACATATTGAATGGGGAAAACAGGCATTTGTGCGATGTTTGTCATATAGCTGGACACTGTTTGTAAATAATACTTAATATTTAAAATCTTAATTTTAATAAAACCAACAGTAGAACAAAACACACGTTTGATTTAAGAATGCTTCTTCTTTTGTTGAAATTTACCACAAAGTCCTCTTTAGTGCATTTGACATGAGAAAGCAAGTCTTGTTGCAACTCTTAAAACCGGAAATTTTACAAAACTCTATACCAAATTCCTGTATGTGTGTGTGTGTGTGGGGGGGGGGGGGTCTGATTTTGCAAGCGCAAAGATCTGAGCGACTTTGTCAAGGGCCAAATTGTGATGGCTGAATGACTGTGTCAGAGCATCTTCAAAACGGCAGGTCTTGTGGGGTGTTCCCATTATGCAGTGGTTAATACCTACCAAAAGAGGTAGTAAGTAAGGAGAACCGGTGACAGGCTCACGGCACCCAAGGCTCATTGATGTGTGTGGGGAGTGAAGGATAGCCCATCTGTTCTGATCCCATAGAAGAGCTGCTGTAGCACAAATTGCTGAAAAACATAATGCTAGTCATGATAGAAAGGTGTCAGAACACACACAGTGCATCCCAGCTTGCTGTGAATGGGGCTGCATAGCCGTAGACCAGTCAGAGTGTCCATGCTGACACCTGTCCACCGCCGAAAGCACCTACAATGGGCACGTGAGTTTCAGAACTGGACCATGGAGCAATGGAAGAAGGTGCCCTGGTGTGATGAATCAAGTTTTCTTTTAGATCATGTGGACAGCCGTGTGTGTATCGTTTACCTGGGGAAGAGATGGCAGCAGGATGAACTAAGGGACGAAGGCTGGTCGGCGGAGGTAGTGTGATGCTCTGGGAAATGTTCTGCTGGGAAAATCTTTGGGTTCTGGCATTCATGTGGATGTTACTTTGACATGTGCCACCTACCAAAAGATTGTTGCAGACCACGTACACCCCTTCATGGCAACAGAATTCCCTGATTGCAGTGGCCTCTTCAGCAGGAGAACGCGCCCTGCCACACTGCAAAAATGGTTTGGGAATGGTTTGAGGAACATGAAAAAGAGTTCAAGGTGTTGACTTGGCCTCCAAATTCCCCAGATCTCAATCCGATTGAGTATCAATGGGATGTGCTGGACCAACAAGTCCGATCCATGGAGGCCCCACCTCGCAAATTACAGGACTTAAAGGACCTGCTGCTAATGTCTTGATGCCAGAAACCACAAGACACCTTCAGAGGTCTTGTGGAGGTGGAGTCCATGCATCGACGGGTCAGCACTGTTTTGGTGGCATGAGGGTAACCTACATGATATTAGGCAGGTGGTTTTAATGTTGTGACTGATCAAAATAGATATAATATAAATATGTATATGTGTATGTACTGTATATGTGTGTGTATGTATGTATGTGTATATATATATATATATATATATATATATATATATATATATATGTATATGTATATATACACTCACCTAAAGGATTATTAGGAACACCTGTTCAATTTCTCATTAATGCAATTATCTAATCAACCAATCACATGGCAGTTGCTTCAATGCATTTAGGGGTGTGGTCCTGGTCAAGACAATCTCCTGAACTCCAAACTGAATGTCAGAATGGGAAAGAAAGGTGATTTAAGCAATTTTGAGCGTGGCATGTTTGTTGGTGCCAGACGGGCCGGTCTGAGTATTTCACAATCTGCTCAGTTACTGGGATTTTCACGCACAACCATTTCTAGGGTTTACAAAGAATGGTGTGAAAAGGGAAAACCATCCAGTATGCGGCAGTCCTGTGGGCGAAAATGCCTTGTTGATGCTAGAGGTCAGAGGAGAATGGGCCGACTGATTCAAGCTGATAGAAGAGCAACTTTGACTGAAATAACCACTCGTTACAACCGAGGTATGCAGCAAAGCATTTGTGAAGCCACAACACGCACAACCTTGAGGCAGATGGGCTACAACAGCAGAAGACCCCACCGGGTACCACTCATCTCCACTACAAATAGGAAAAACAGGCTACAATTTGCAAGAGCTCACCAAAATTGGACAGTTGAAGACTGGAAAAATGTTGCCTGGTCTGATGAGTCTCGATTTCTGTTGAGACATTCAGATGGTAGAGTCAGAATTTGGCGTAAACAGAATGAGAACATGGATCCATCATGCCTTGTTACCAGTGTGCAGGCTGGTGGTGGTGGTGTAATGGTGTGGGGGATGTTTTCTTGGCACACTTTAGGCCCCTTAGTGCCAATTGGGCATCATTTAAATGCCACGGCCTACCTGAGCATTGTTTCTGACCATGTCCATCCCTTTATGGCCACCATGTACCCATCCTCTGATGGCTACTTCCAGCAGGATAATGCACCATGTCACAAAGCTCGAATCATTTCAAATTGGTTTCTTGAACATGACAATGAGTTCACTGTACTAAAATGGCCCCCACAGTCACCAGATCTCAACCCAATAGAGCATCTTTGGGATGTGGTGGAACGGGAGCTTCGTGCCCTGGATGTGCATCCCACAAATCTCCATCAACTGCAAGATGCTATCCTATCAATATGGGCCAACATTTCTAAAGAATGCTTTCAGCACCTTGTTGAATCAATGCCACGTAGAATTAAGGCAGTTCTGAAGGCGAAAGGGGGTCAAACACAGCATTAGTATGGTGTTCCTAATAATCCTTTAGGTGAGTGTATATGTTAAGAAAAATACAGCTGTTTGATTTAACACTGTGGGTTCACATGGGAAAGTGAACATTTACAGTGACAGCTAAATATTTCACTTACATTTTCACGTGTTGTGCAGAGAAATAGATCGGCTTTTTTGAGCTTGTTGAAGATGCATTTTCATCTGGGCATTTCTTTCTTTTCTTTTTTTTTGGATTTTCTCCCCTTTTTCTCCCCAATTTGTAATGCCCAATTCCCATTATGCTCGAAGTCCTTGTGGTGTAGTGACTCGCCTCATGTGGCGGAGGACAAATCTCAGTTGCCTCCGCATCTGAGACCGTCAATCCGTGCATCTCATCAAATTGCATGTTGAGCGTGTTACCATGGAGACCTAGCACGTGTGAAGGCTTCACGTTGTTCTCTGCGGCATCCACGTACAACTCACCATGCGCCCCACAGAGAGCGAGAACCGCATTAGAGTGAAAACGAGGAGGTTACCCCATGTGACTCTACTCCCCTAGCAACCAAGCCAATTTGGTTGCTTAGGAGACCTGGCTAGAGTCACTCAGCATGCCTTGGATTTGAACTTGTGACTCCAGGTGTGATAGGCAGCATCTTTACTCGCTGAGCTACCCAGGCCCCCCATATGGGAATTTCTAATTTGTGTTGGATGATTACAGAGAGCAGCAGTGTACGCCAAGTACGCAAATCATTGTCATGGTAACCAGATAGATTCAAAGCTGATTGCTGCAAAACTACAATGAAAGTATTGTCAAATCATCGTGCAGTTCAATAAAATATCTTCCCTTCCCTGCAATCGATAACAGACACGATACCAAGAAGGACATAGAGGATATTTAATTTTAAAGAAAAAATACAATGGTGAGCCTAACAGCTGAAACCGGGACATTCTTAAAAAATTTTGACACCGGGACGCACCTTGTAAATCTGTGACCAACTTCTGGTCACACATGTTTTCTATCTGCTTTGTTTATCCCCATGTAGTGAACCACTGTAGTGATTCCCTCCTGCTCCGTCTTTGCTAATGTAATTGCAAAATATAAAAGTGCAATAGACCATCTGCTATCATGTTAAGGTTAGTGGGTTAAAAGATTTAAAAACCTATCACAACAAAAACTAAAACAACATTTTTTTAAAGATTATTTTTATTTTAGTTTAGTTTCTTCAGAGCCGTGAAAATGTATATTAGTTTAGTTTCAGTTTTTCCAATTATGTTGATTTTTATTTTTATTTCAGTTTCCGAAAATGTCTTTTACATTTAGTTTTTACGCTAATAACCTTGCCTAAAATTTCGACTTCATTTAGCGCTGCACAGGCCAATCGGCACTGGTCTAAAAGTAGTGCATGTTGGTTTAGAAATGTTGTCTGACTTGAAAAGATGCCACTGCTGCTTCACCATGACATATGCCATAAAAGTTCCATGAGAGAGGTTCGAGAGCAGCTGTCTGGCTCAGCTGACACAGTTGCTTGAAAGCAGCTGCATGAGCTATGAATGATGACACAGCTTATTCATGACTGGCAAGAATCACAATGGTAACGTGTTTCAGGGGCTGTGTTCGCAATGGCATTCTACACATACTACTCTTACTACTCCTGGTATATCAATTAATGGCAGAAATAAGTTGTATGCCATTACCAGAGTGTTTATTCTGACACCTTAATATTCTGATATTATTATTAGATATTTATGTTTAGAACTATTAGTGGCTAAGTAAGTGTTGTGGGTCAATGATTAAACGTACTGATTTTGTATGAACTGCAGGTTTTAGTGTTAATGTCCCTGAAGACATCCTGAATTCACTGAGGAAATACTCATAGATGCATTGTCCTTTGATTTGGGCTGCTGAAGGCCAAAACACATAGCACTAAGTGGTTAATTCATTTTCTATGTAGTTTAAGAGAGTGTTGTCCCTCCTATGACAAGATGATACAGGTATCATTCAGTGAAAAGCATCGCAGTCTGGCTGGAAGCATATGGGAGGTAATTTTGGTGAACTCCATCCTGAGCCCATGCCTCAGATATTGTCTCATGAAAATCCCATCTCTTTGAGTTTGCATCAGTTCATCCTATGTGAAGTCTGTCTTAGTAGAGTGAAGTGTAGTCATGCTGAATTTGGTCAGCATCAATCAGTGACACAGTGGGAATCGGACATTAGGCAGGACTGGAGATGGATCTGCCTCGGGATATATTATCAAGGTTTAGATGGGGAAATATATAGAATAAAATTAGTGTAGACGCCATTCACTTTAAAGCTGGTTTAAAGAACAAGAGAAGTGTTTTTGGTTCCAGCAGACCTAACCAAAGCATTAAGTGTATGCCTGGCTGAATAGATAAGTCTTTAGTGTAGACTTAAACCGAGAGAGTGTGTCTGAGTTCCGAACACTGCTAGGAAAACTGTTCCATAGTTTAGGCTCCAAATATGAAAATAATCTCCCTCCTTTTGTGGATTTTGATATTCTCTGTATTATTAACAGAGTTTTACAATTGTAGTGAGCACGATGGATTATAGTGTGATAGAAGTTCACTTAAGTACTTTTGAGCTAGATCATTCAAAGCTCTGTAAGTAATTAATAGAATTTTAAAATTAATATGAAACTTAACATGTAGCCAATGTAATGTCGATAAAATGGGGTTGACATGATCGTATTTTCTTGTTTCTATTTAGCACTCTCGCTGCTGCATTTTGAAACAACTGAAGTTTATTTATTAAACCTGCAGGACACCCACCTAGTAATACATAACAATAATCTAGTCTTGTGGTAATGAACTCATGAATTAGTTTTTCGGCATCAGATACAGATAGTATGTGTTGTAACAGCAATATTTCTGAGGTGGAAGAATGCAGTTCTGCAAATATTGGAAATATGTTTTTCAAAAGTTAGATTGCTATCAAATATAACACCTAATTTTTTTGCTCTAGATGTTGACGTTACAGTACATCCATCAAGAGTATGATTATATTTTAGTGTCTTATTTTTTTTAGGTTTTTGTCATAATAATTAGTTTTTCTGTTTTATCTGAATTGAGTAGAAGGAAATTTCTAGCCATACACTCTTTAATATCACTTATACCCTCTGTTAATTTGGAAAATTTTGAAATTTTGTCTGGTTTCTCCATACTCCATACTTTAATTTGATTCTAATTTGACTTTAATTTAATTCTGACTGTTCCTCATTTACACAGATAAAGTGATAGCGGTCAGAGAGATAGGACCTTAACCAAGCTAATAGTCCACAAATGCAAACATAATTGTCAAGCCTATCCAAGAGAATGTTATGATCTATGGTGTCGAAGGCAACACTACGATCTAATAGCACTAGAAGAGAAATGCAGCCACAATAAGATGGTAAGAGCAAGTCATTTGTATGACAAGTGCAGTCTCTGTACTATGAAGGGGCCTAAATCCTGACTGAAATTCTTCATATATACCTTTTCTCTGTATAAAATTAACATAGTTGAGAGGAAACTACCTTTTCTAGTATTTTCTGCAAAAATGGGAGATTTGAAATCGGTCTGTAATTAGTCAATTCTCCTGAAACAAGCTCTGGTTTCTTGATAAGCAGTTTGATAACTGCCAGTTTAAAGTTTCTTGGGACATGCCCTAAAGATAATGACGTGTTAATAATATTAAGAAGAAGTTTCTGAGATTACCTCTTTTAGGAGTTTAGTCAGTATTGGGTCTAACATACATGTTGTTTATTTTTATGTTTTGATCATTTTTGTTAGCTCTTCCTGACCTATAATAGCAAAGGATTGAAGCTGCCCATAGGGAATAATTTTAGTCTTCTGGGGTGCTGTGGCAGACAGATACATAATTCCAATTTTATTTCTGATGATTTAGATTTTATCAGTAAAGAAATTCATTTAAATTGTAGCAACACCTCCTCCTCAACCTTTCAGGCGAGGCTCATGTTTATAACAATAACATGAGGGAGTAGACTCATTTAAACAAATATATTAATCTGTTTTAATCTAGGTTTCAGTCAAACAGAGCGAATCCAAACCATGATCTGTGATAATTTCATTTACAATTAGTGATTTGGATGAAATCGATCTAATGTTTAGTAGCCTTACCTTTTATATGAAGTTTATCTTCCATTTTTTTCAAGTTTCTAAATGACTTAATGAGGGTTCTGTGTTTGGTAGTTCAGGGAACAGACACCGTCTCTTTTTAGTGGATTAATGTTAACCTGAGATTGAGATGTTCGTGATTCCTATACTGTAAGTGTCCGTAAATGTTGATTTCAGACACAATGAAGAAGAATCGTGAAGTTGTCATGCTTGTGTATATACTGTATACGCCTTTTCACTTTTTCCAATTAGACTGTTATTTCCTTCTAAAGCAATTTATAACCGGCAAGTTTTACAGTAAACTCTTAGTAGTTATAATTTATACTATGTGTCAAAATGTAAAATTTATTGATTTATTATGTGATTTATGACCCCCCTGTCCCCCCTGATTGATATGTATGTGTGATATGTCCTTCCAGGCTGATGGGGTAGAAGACAGTCCGGACATGTTAAAGAACATGTTTGGACATGATCTTCCTTGGATGAATTGGACAGTCGTCTTATGTCAGTGATTGTTTATGGTGTTTATGTTAATGATGTCTTACCTCTCACCATTGTTCCTTCCTGCATCACTACCTACATCCTGAATTTGCTGTTTAAATAATGGTTTAAAATGCCATAGTTAAAACACAAAAGACTCTCTGCAACTTTCTGTTACAATGGCTGCTCCTAGAAGAGTGATGTGTATTTCACCAACAGTTAAATTTTAACAGTGAGATGTGTTTCTAAAACAAAAATATACAGCAAAACTCACATCCGCTTTAAATATGAACAGTATAACAACAATCAAGTTTTGTGTTTCGTAATGTCACTCAAACACAATAAAGAATCTCGTTTAATTTTAGATGCATTTTTACTTTTAAAAGAGGAGAAAATGTATTTTTATACAAAATGTATTAAACACTATTTTAAATCAAATGTCACGCATTCAATGTCAAAAGTATCTTAAGCACAAAGAATCTTACATTGTTCTGATCAAAGTCCTTTTACAAGATCTTCAAGTGATAATGAGTTCTTATGGGCGCTCAGAGGTCTGGGGTGGGAGGAGTTTCAGGTTAGGCACACGCCCCCTGTTCACACCTTGATCAGACCAGACGGGGTCTTGTGTGATCCTGTTCAGGAAAGCAAGATGGTGCGATGAGTTTTCTGGCCTTTTACAGTTTCCTTTCACTGAAAAAACCTTGTGACAACCAAATGTGTAAAAAAAAAAAAGGAAGAGAAATGTTTATATTGTCTATTTCTCTCTTTTACTTCAAAGCAAAATTGTATTAAACTGATTTAAAACATTGTTCATTGGTTTTCTGTTAACATGTATTTTATTACTCATCATGGCGCTGTATTTGAAACATGTGTCTTTAATAAGCTTTACATCAGCAAGAGAAATATAAAAACAGATTTGCAACAAATAGACTAAAATAGATCTCTAAAGTAGAAAGTGTTTTAGTTGAATCATCAAATATCTCCAAAGAAAACTTGATTCATTTCACACACTGAAACATCAATTAAAAGAGTTTTAATAGTGAAGTGATAACACTGATTTACTGATCAGACAGTGTCTCAAATGCTCGTCATACTACAAATAACAGAGATATCATTAAAAAGAATAATAACATGACATGCTATGTTACCTACATCCTAAATGAACTGACTATTTTCATTTAGAGAACACAAGCAAAAAATAAGTTTTTCTTTTGGTCCATCAAGTGCTCCATGAAGGCATACTGTACACAGTATATGTAGTATTACCCTCTGTAATGCAGGACAACAATGACATATAAAATCACTTGTTCAGATTCAAAGTTTTTCAAGTGTACTGAACACAGATATCATAAAATCATAAACTTGTGTTACACACATAAGACATCTAACTGTAATTCTTACCCTGAAACTATCCATTCATGGGACTGTTGAGTCAGAGCGGTGTCACACCGCACAGGATGAGTTGACTTTGACACTCATGTTTTTGCAATTAACTTCCTCATTTCTGCATCAAAACACACACTCAGAAACTTGTACAAGTAAAACTAAATGTGTTCTGTTGTGATGCCAACTGATCTTAACTACAAGATCTGCTTTACTGGTTATTATTTCAAGAAAACAACTCGACTTCTACCAATAAATGATTAAATAACACGTTTACACAACTGCATGTACTCACAAAGATATTCTGTTATTCTCAGCTGTAAACAGTTGTTTATTTAAATGCTTGTTTGTAGTTGACAAAGCTGTCAGTTTTGACACACACACATTTTAAAGGTAAGTATCATTATAATATTAAATTCACAGCGATTATTCATACAGACACATTGACTGTGACGTACGTCGGCTGAACCACAATAAAAGTTTCATCAAACCTGGAATAAAGAATTTGCCATAATACCAAATGATATTTCATTTATTAGCCAACAAACGTCCAGGACAACTGCTTCTTATTATTGTCTATCTATCTGAACATAAGTGTTTAAATATTACTCACATCCCAATACAGCTTTGGGGATTAATGTATGTGACATATGAATACAGAATGTTGAATATGAATCACATGTTTAAAATAACGAAACTTCATGATTACGGCTTTTTTTCTATCATGAGTTTATCTCTTATTTTGCTGTTGTGTGGACGTAATATCTCTTCTTTTACATTTGTCATCAGTGTTTACACACAAATCTGGACACAGACCGACAATTCAGAATAAATGACAGAAAGCTTAGTCAGATGTTTTACCACTTTTGATTTATTAGATGAAACTTGATGTTATTTTTCTTTTCAGAGAGTTCACTCAAAGTCAACTCATCCTGTGCGGTGTGACACCGCTCTGACTCAACAGTCCCATGAATGGATAGTTTCAGGGTAAGAATTACAGTTAGATGTCTTATGTGTGTAACACAAGTTTATGATTTTATGATATCTGTGTTCAGTACACTTGAAAAACTTTGAATCTGAACAAGTGATTTTATATGTCATTGTTGTCCTGCATTACAGAGGGTAATACTACATATACTGTGTACAGTATGCCTTCATGGAGCACTTGATGGACCAAAAGAAAAACTTATTTTTTGCTTGTGTTCTCTAAATGAAAATAGTCAGTTCATTTAGGATGTAGGTAACATAGCATGTCATGTTATTATTCTTTTTAATGATATCTCTGTTATTTGTAGTATGACGAGCATTTGAGACACTGTCTGATCAGTAAATCAGTGTTATCACTTCACTATTAAAACTCTTTTAATTGATGTTTCAGTGTGTGAAATGAATCAAGTTTTCTTTGGAGATATTTGATGATTCAACTAAAACACTTTCTACTTTAGAGATCTATTTTAGTCTATTTGTTGCAAATCTGTTTTTATATTTCTCTTGCTGATGTAAAGCTTATTAAAGACACATGTTTCAAATACAGCGCCATGATGAGTAATAAAATACATGTTAACAGAAAACCAATGAACAATGTTTTAAATCAGTTTAATACAATTTTGCTTTGAAGTAAAAGAGAGAAATAGACAATAAAAACATTTCTCTTCCTTTTTTTTACACATTTGGTTGTCACAAGGTTTTTTCAGTGAAAGGAAACCGTAAAAGGCCAGAAAACTCATCGCACCATCTTGCTTTCCTGAACAGGATCACACAAGACCCTGTCTGGTCTGATCAAGGTGTGAACAGGGGGCGTGTGCCTAACCTGAAACTCCTCCCACCCCAGACCTCTGAGCGCCCATAAGAACTCATTATCACTTGAAGATCTTGTAAAAGGACTTTGATCAGAACAATGTAAGATTCTTTGTGCTTAAGATACTTTTGACATTGAATGCGTGACATTTGATTTAAAATAGTGTTTAATACATTTTGTATAAAAATACATTTCTCCTCTTTTAAAAGTAAAAATGCATCTAAAATTAAACGAGATTCTTTATTGTGTTTGAGTGACATTACGAAACACAAAACTTGATTGTTGTTAAACTGTTCATATTTAAAGCGGATGTGAGTTTTGCTGTATATTTTTGTTTTAGAAACACATCTCACTGTTAAAAGTCCAAAATAGCAAGCATTTGTATTACAGATACAGCTGAAATATATCAAATATTGTGTTGCAGTAACAGAAAGTTTAGTAAAACATTGGAATGCTAAACTTGATTTACCTTTTATTCTTCATCTTTAAAGTGACAACGCTAGAGATGCGCTTCACAATCGAATCCCTATTGTTTCAAATCTAATCTTCATCATCATGTCTTGCAGAACTCTGTTGACAGCGCCGCTCTGATCCGTAGATCAATTATTATTAATTAACGGACCACACACTAAAATGAAAATATAATATTCACATAACATCTACACACTTCTAATAGCAAATATATAAATACAAGGAAATAATCTTTATTTAAACTTACACAGTTGATCAATGCAGTCCAAGTTTTCACGGTCATCGACATGTCCTGAATTGCACACAAGATTTTTTTAAAAGCCTGTTAAAAATCAAGTTACAAACTGTCATTTTTTTCTTGTAAATTTCAAGTATTTTATAAATAAATCCCTCATTGAAAATAAATGGCATTTTAAAAGAGTAATGTTACGCATTAAACAACCCGTCGTGGTCTTGAGCACAAACCTCAATGTGAACGCCGCTACAGTGATCATAGAAAACAAAATACAACCCACAATCTATTTCAAATGGGGCGGAGTTGTGGTGGGGAGGCGTACCCAAATTATCTGCATGAAAAACACGTTCACCAAATGGTAATTTGTTTTTTACTACGGCTTAAAATAAACTATTTTTAGATTGACTACCGATTACTACACATGTATAAATACCATAAAAAACATTTTAGTAGGAAAGAGCTATTAACTAATACCAAATAAATGATTTCACCACTTACAGAAGTAAAGAACATAAGTATTTTTACAATGAAAAGAAGAAGAAATAGTTACATCAGTTGTAGCTGTTTTTTAATTCAACTATTATTGATTGTTTTGTTTATTTTTAGTAGATTGTGTGTGAAGAAACACAGACATGGAATTTACAATATGAATCCTCAATATACAGTATAATAGTTTCATTGAGTAAACTAATTGGATATTTTGTATATTTTGTTAAAAACTCTTTTAAAACTGAAAACGATCTTGGAAGATTTGATAGTATAACCTGTGTTTGAATAATTTAAAAGGACTGTCAACCATACCATACCATCCCATTTGTTTTTGTTTTTTGTTGTTCAAGTATCCAAGATGTCACTTCAGAGAGGATCAGGTCAAAGATTTTAAAACACAAAATTCCTAAACACAGCAAAGCATTTAGCTGAAACATTTTCCCATGGGAATGCAGACACACCACTTTGTACAAACGATAACCAGACAATGAGAAATCACATTTCAAAAATCCACATCTTCATGAAGAAACTTTGTCAAGATAACATTTTGTTTTTTCCTTGGCGCAAAAGCCAGTTCCTCTCTCATTTCAACAGGTCCTCTTGTTGGTGAAATACACATCACTCTTCTAGGAGCAGCCATTGTAACAGAAAGTTGCAGAGAGTCTTTTGTGTTTTAACTATGGCATTATTTTAAACTAGGGATGCACCAATACCGATACCAGTACCAGTACCACAGTATCTGGCCCGATACTGAGCTCATGTACTTGTACTCGTACTCATAAAAATACTCCAATACCAAAGACCGATACCTCTCGTGACGTAATTGACAACTTTTAGTGCACAGAAACACCGGCGGCAGCAGCAGAGAAAATGTCTGTCTCAGCAGTGTGGAAATATTTCAAAATTAATGATGACAACCCACGCATGGCAGACTGCAAACTTTGTTCTTCAAAAGTATCAAGAGGAGGTACAAAAACTAGCTTGTATAGTACGAGTAATATGATAAAACATCTGAAATTGAAACACAAAAATGAGCACAGAGAATTTGCCGCTAGCAGTAGCACTCGGCAACAAACACTGCAGCAAACAATATCGAGACAAGAGAAAATGCCAAGAGATAATCCAAGAGCTATACAAATAACAGTGATGCTTACCCAATTCATAATTCTTGATGATCAACCACTGTCAGTTATTGATAACGCGGGATTTCGTCGCCTTCTTAATGTTTTGGAGCCGAAGTACGAGATACCCAGTCGCCGCCATGTCACAGATGTTGTATTGCCACAGATACACGATACAGTGAAAAAGCACGTCATGCTTGTTGCATGACATAAAAGCAATTAGCTTTACTACTGACATTTGGAGTTGCAGTGTATGTCCTGTGTCTCTCTTCAGCTTAACAGCACAATGGATAGATGGCGATTTCACTCTACAACAAATCATGCTCAATGCAAAGCAATTCAGAGGCTCGCACATGGGTCAAGCGATAGCGTATTTGAGGAAATGCTTGCGACTTGGACAATTCCCAAAATTTCTGTACATGTTGTGGTCCGTGACAATGCCAGAAACAAGATAAAGGGAATGGAGGAGGCCGAAGTTCCTAGTCTTCCATGTGTGGCACATACGCTGCAGCTGGCTGTCGCAGAGGGGCTTCTATCACAGCGCAGCATCGCGGAGGCTGTGGGAGTCGGCCGCAAAATAGTCGGCCACTTTAAACATTCAAACCTGGCATACTCTCGGTTACAGGATATTCAGATACAGATCGGTCAACCAATTGAAAGACTCCAACAAGACGTGCAGACTCGTTGGAACAGCACGTTCTACATGCTGCAGTCTCTGATAGAGCAGAAACGGGCCATTGAAGTATATGTGTCTGAAACAAGCTCCCAACCACTCTAACAGCAAACCAGTGGAATCTTATGGAGAAGATGGTAAAAGTCTTGGCTCCCTTTGAAGAAATGACTCGTCAAGTGATTTCCAGCTCTGGCTCAAATGGCACAAAAATATCTTTCAGCCCCATGCAGTAGTGTGGAAAGTGAAAGATTGTTCTGCTCAGTGTCACACTTTCTGAATGAAAGCAGAAGCAGGCTTACAGCTGAACATGCAGAGATGCTTCTGTTCCTTAAATAGAACCTGCCACTTACTTTTGAAAAATAATTCTAATTGACTGTCTTTTACAATTTTCATCTTCAAAAACCTACTACATATGCTGTGAGGAACATCCTTAGCTTATATACAGGTGCTGGTCATAGAATATCATCAAAAAGTTGATTTATTTCAGTAATTCCATTCAAAAAGTGAAACTTGTATAATGTATACATTCATTCCACACAGACTGATATATTTCAAGTGTTCATTCCTTTTAATTTTGATGATTATAACTGACAACTAATGAAAACCCCAAAATCTGTATCTCAGAAAATTAGAATATTGTGAAAAGGTTCAATATTGAAGACACCTGGTGCAACACTCTAATCAGCTAATTAACTCAAAACACCTGCAAAGGCCTTTAAATGGTCTCTCAGTCTAGTTCTGTAGGCTACACAATCATGGGGAAGACTGCTGACTTGACAACTGTCCAAAAGACGACCATTGACATCTTGCACAAGGAGGGCAAGACACAAAAGGTCATTGCTAAAGAGGCTGGCTGTTCACAGAGCTCTGTGTCCAAGCACATTAATAGAGAGGCGAAGGGAAGAAAAAGATGTGGTAGAAAAAAGTGTACAAGCAATAGGGATAACCGCACCCTGGAGAGGATTGTGAAACAAAACCCATTCAAAAATGTGGGGGAGATTCACAAAGAGTGGACTGCAGCTGGAGTCAGTGCTTCAAGAACCACCACGCACAGACGTATGCAAGACATGGGTTTCAGCTGTCGCATTCCTTGTGTCAAGCCACTCTTGAACAAGACACAGCGTCAGAAGCGTCTCGCCTGGGCTAAAGACAAAAAGGACTGGACTGCTGCTGAGTGGTCCAAAGTTATGTTCTCTGATGAAAGTAAATTTGGCATTTCCTTTGGAAATCAAGGTCCCAGAGTCTGGAGGAAGAGAGGAGAGGCACAGAATCCACGTTGCTTGAAGTCCAGTGTAAAGTTTCCACAGTCAGTGATGGTTTGGGGTGCCATGTCATCTGCTGGTGTTGGTCCACTGTGTTTTCTGAGGTCCAAGGTCAACGCAGCTGTCTACCAGGAAGTTTTAGAGCACTTCATGCTTCCTGCTGCTGACCAATTTTATGGAGATGCAGATTTCATTTTCCAACAGGACTTGGTACCTGCACACAGTGCCAAAACTACCAGTACCTGGTTTAAGGACCATGGTATCCCTGTTCTTAATTGGCCAGCAAACTCGCCTGACCTTAACGCTATAGAAAATCTATGGGGTATTGTGAAGAGGAAGATGCGATACGCCAGACCCAACAATGCAGAAGAGCTGAAGGCCACTATCAGAGCAACCTGGGCTCTCATAACACCTGAGCAGTGCCACAGACTGATCGACTCCATGCCACGCCGCATTGCTGCAGTAATTCAGGCAAAAGGAGCCCCAACTAAGTATTGAGTGCTGTACATGCTCATACTTAGTTCATTCTTTTCAGTTGGCCAACATTTCTAAAAATCCTTTTTTTGTATTGGTCTTAAGTAATATTCTAATTTTCGGAGATACTGAATTTGGGATTTTCATTAGTTGTCAGTTTTAATCATAACAATTAAATGAAATAAACATTTGAACTATATCAGTCTGTGTGTAATGAATGAATATAATATCCAAGTTTCACTTTTTGAATGGAATTACTGAAATAAATCAACTTTTTGATGATATTCTAATTATATGACCAGCACCTGTAGCTTAATTCTTATGAACACTACTCCTACAGTTATAGTATTGCAGGTACAGGTATCGGTATCTGTGAGTACCAGAAAAAAAATATCGGTACTCGTACGCGGTCTTTAAAAAATGATATCGGTGCATCCCTATTTTAAACCATTATTTAAACAGCAAATTCTGGATGTAGGTAGTGATGCAAGAAGGAACAATGGTGAGAGGTAAGACATCATTAACATAAACACCATAAACAATCATTGACATCCGATGTCTGGCCAATTCATCCCAGGAAGATCGTGTCCAAACATGTTCTTTAACATGTCCGGACTGTCTTCTACCCCATCAGCCTGGAAGTACATGCCACCACATGTCACATGTCAATCAGGGGTGACAGGGGGGTCATAAATCACATCGAAAATCTATCAACTTGACATTTTGACACATAGTATAGGTTATAACTACTCTTGTTTTAGCACAGTGGATAATTGACAGGTGAGGGGTGGCACACCACTGCTGCCGGGACACATACAGGATGGATTACTATTTACAATTCTAATGTAATGTGATGCATTCAGATGCATTTTGACCACATTCGAATGTGTTTTAAACCCTGTTTAGACCTGTATTTAGTGCTGGCCACATGTGATCAGATCACCAAAAACGCATCTTAAAGGAGTAGTTCAACCAACATTTGTAGTTAAAAAGTCTATAAGTATTGTTTTGTTTCTAAAAATAATCAATCGTTCAGGTTCAGAAGAACTTTACTGAAGTCCTGTGGATTATTTTGATGCACCCTACATATGCATTTTGGACCATCATAATATGGATTACATTTACTTGCATTGTTTAAAGGAGGAGGCCTGAAATGAAATCCTAAAAATCTTAAATTCTGTTTTGATGAAGAATAAACTCTTTCAAGAAACATCTTGGATGGATTGAGAGTGGGTAAATTATCAGCAAATTTTCATTTTTGGGTGAACTATTCCTTTAATTCCAGATGTAAAGGTTAAGGCTTAACCCCTCTCACTCGTATTCAGATCCACACCTTCATATTTAGACCACCCACTCAAACTTACACCCCTCCTAGTCTATTTTAATTCCCTCCCACTGTAACTAAAATCCATTTTCTATGACACAAACCCCTCCCACTCTAACTTAAACCCCTCTGACTTGACTTAACCCCTCCCACTCTGATTCAACAGTTACATTCTACATTTAGACCTCCACTCTTAACTTAAACCCCTCCCACTCTAACTCCTCCTTTTCTGACTCAGAGACCCTCTGACCCAAACCCTTTCCATATATTACTCAAACTCTCCCAATTCTGCACACTTTAACTCAGATTCTTCCCCACACAAGTTTAACTCAAGCCCTTTTACAAACCCCTCCCATCTTTGGATTTAGAACCTCCCTTTCTGACTCAAATCACTTCCACACTGTCTCAGGCCACACCCAATATGATCTAGATCCTCCCACTGACACTCAAACCATCACACTCTATCAGCACCCCTAAACTTGCACAAGCATAGGTTCACCACATGCTTTGATCTCCTTTTAGTAATTTAGCTAAAAATGCTCATGATTTTGTGTGTCCATGCAGTATTACACCATGAGGGCAGAGTTCACCAGCATTGTTCATCACAGATGGACTTGAAATTCTCTACCCTCTCAAATTCTGATCTCCACACGTCCTTGGTATTGGGATTGTCATGACGATGACACCATCTTATTATCTTATTTAATTAGTTGGGCTTCAGTCACTGTAGTCATGTGACTGTGCTGCTTAATTAATTAGATTGAGAGAAGGTGATCCCAGGTAGTTTTACAATAATTACCCCAAGAGACAGAGAGAGAGAGGTGTGCTGTTAATAATACGACTCATAGCTGATAAAAAATTCCCTTTATACTCTAACATTCAGAGAGGCAGAGAAAGAAACACATGGAGAAGGTTATGATGTTTATGGTTTTGTCCAACACACTCCTTCTCTACTCTGATCTCAGAGAGGAGGTTCAATTACAGATTTCTTCCCCCAATGAATGAATGAATGTTACATTTATATAGCGCTTGTCTGACTCTACACTCAAACCTCTTTACACAGTGAACAGGGGACTCTCCGCAACCACCACCAGTGTGCAGCATCCACCTGAATGATGTGACGGCTGCCATAGTGCACCAGTAGGCTCACCACACACCAGCTATTAGTGGAGAGGAGAGAGGAGAGTGATACAGCCAATTAAAGGATGGGGATTATTAGGAAGCCATGATTGATAAAGGCCATTGGGGGAAATTTCGCCAGGACACTACTCTTCGCTACTCTTTTCGAGAAGTGTCCTGGGATTTTGAATGACCACAGATAGTCAGGACCTCGGTTTAATATCTCATCCAAAGGACGGTGCCTTTTTACAGTTTAGTGTCTCTATCACAATACTGGAGCATTAGGACCTTCTCAGTCCGCAGGGTGAGCACCCCCTGCTGGTTCTGACCAGGTTCAGACCTGGTTACCTTCAGTAGGCAACCAGTCTTGAGCTACAGGGTGATATGGCTGCTGGACGTCTGACTGACGTCTGAACTGAAACACAGACTGGTCTGAAGCAGCCTATCTAACCTACAGTATGAAGAGATAATTTATGTTCAAAAGCATCACTCATTTAATTCCTGGTCAAACAGGATTGAGTGCCTTGCTCTTGGATACAGTGGTATAACAGCCGGATTGGTCTTGACTCCCATGCTTTTAAAGGGGCCATCTTTGAAACCAAGCGGTCCACATTTTTAAGGCATTTATTAGTTTGTAGTTTCAGCAACAGATGGCACACCCATGCACCATTCATGTTCCGTTTGATGCATATTGCACTTAAATGGCAAGAGCTTTCTCAAAGTCTGGGTTCCCAGGCTTATATGGAAAAAAATATTTCCGTCAGTTAATACAGTGAGTGCTTCTGCGCAGTGTTAATTTTCTTTTATTTTACTCATAATTTTCTTTTGACAAAATTGTCCTTTAAATTTTAGCCAATATTTAATCCTTTAACTCATTCAGTTTAGTCACTTTTACTCTGATTAAAATGGCATATAATTTTAGCTAATGAAAGTAACATATTTTAGTATACAACAATGTGCAAAGTGACAAAACAATTAATCAAAAAGTAATCGACCAAATTTTAACCATATATTCATATTTTTTGAAAAATGATAAGCTACTTCGAATTATATAAAAATGTAGCAAACATATTAAAGATTATTGTTTAAAATGTAATATTAAATAACTTGAGAAAACCATCCAGAAAACCAGAGTACCTGAAATAATAGCTTATAATGAATATACTAAAGTATAGGCTGGGCTCTACAATCAAACCAGTGTGATCTGCATTCAGTTCAGCAGAGAGGGACTGGAGCTGTTTTCATAAAGAATCAGCTGCTCAAAAAGTCTTTTATACATCACTGTAAAGGTAAATCAGGAGATGGGAACGGTGAGACAGGTAAGGCCATTTATTTCCTTTGCCTGTGCACAGCACTTGCACATTTCCTGTGCATTTACTCAGTCCAGTGAAACTGAAAATAAATAAATTGCGGCAAACACTCAGCAGAATACACAATATGGACAGACGCCAACACTGGACTCGTTCTCTCCCCCCCTTCTGCTGGTGGCGAGGGTGGTTTTATCCGCTCTAGAGACAGGTGTTAGTCATAATTTAGCTCAGGTGTAAGTGCCCTTAGCGCTTCTCTCTCTCCGGATGGGCACTTGACCACACCCCAGCTGCCACAATCACAATCCAAACATTCAAATGATCACCAAGTAAAAGTATAAAGCCTTTACCATCAGAGCTGACTGTTTTGATACAGCGCAGCGGTGATGTCAAACAAAGAATATATAAACTAGTTAGTTCACATGAGCCTTCTCCCATTGTGTCCGTCACTCATTCTCACCAATTTTAGCACTGGGGAAGTGAAAGGGCTAGATTTTTGGAACCTAGATACAAATGTATCTCACTTCATCTGCCATCTTGGATTTATTTTCCCACCAAGCTCAACACAGTGCATTCTTGGATTGCATATTCAGGGAAGGATACAAATGATGCTACTTTAGAATTTTAGCAATATTAGCTATCTTAGCATAATTAATGTACCTACTTTTTGGAAAAGCCTTCGCATCGGGAGTGCTCCTGTGATGCTTTAAAATGCTGCTTCTGGAGGAAGCTCACTAAGGTTTTGAAATTGACCCTGTGTTTTTATTAAAACCGTATGATTATAAACATGATCTTCCTTATCGTTGACAAAATCCCAAAAATCCTTTAGCAACTAACATTTACGGCCATAATTTTATTGACGAGATTAACAATGCTTCCAAAGATTGCAAGGTTCCTGGCATCAAATATTTAAGAGATATTCAGAGTCTTGATTGAGGCACTTAGTAGCAAGTAAACCAGATATCTTTGAGTACTGCTGTTTCAGATTTACTCCCCCCTTAAAGATCACATAAAAAAGCAAAGAATCTGGCTTAACGGTCTCTTACAGGGCAGTTCTTGGCCAAAATAAGTTGCAAAGTTGACCACCAGATTTTATACCGATATCAGCCTAATGAGATTGTGACTATGCCAACAGTAGAAATCAAGCCTTTTTCTTGTAAAGAGGAACAGACATGCAGTAAAAGCCATTAACAGCGAACCTCTTAACCCTACTCATGCTATTAATCTCAGCACTGCTGTATTATTGATCTGTTTAGCGAGACTGAGTGTGTGTCTTTGTGTAGGTGTGTATGTCAGAAAGTGAGACAGCACTTACTAGGTAAAGTGGAGATCAGGCTATCACTTACACACAGGTGAGAATAAACCAGTTTCCCATATCTCAATTTAAACACAGTCCCGCTGAAATACAGCACCCACAACAGCAAATAAAGTGCTTCAATAAATTTAATGCACACAAGAGTGAGTCTTTCTCAGACTCTTGTGAAATCTGACAAGTTAATGGCTCGTGGGGGTCTGCCCATGCGCTCATCGGTGCACCTCTAAGGGTCTGACAGTTTTATAGGAAGCTTGGCAATGTCAAAGAAGATGGCCGGCCATTTACCACAGAGAGGCAGACAATTTAGGTGCTGATGCTTCACATTAATTCACTGAAGAGGTCAGTCAATATCCAGCAGAGGGACGCAGTGACATCGCACACTGTCATTTCCTCTCCACCTGTCCTCTGAACATCACGGCTCTCTGACATCTCATTTATAACCTCACAGAGGAAATGAACGACTCTCTTCACCTTCAGCAGTTATTATGTTTGTGTTACATCTATAATAATGATACTGACAGAGCGTCAGGCCTTCTGAGCATCAGTGTGAACTATCTGCTGTAGAGCTGGACTGATCCATGACTCAAGATAACAACAGGTCTGAACTGGCCACATGAAGGGAGGAGTACGATGTCAAGAAGATAAGGAGAAATTAGATGATTTAAAATCTTGTGCATCAGACAATTTTATTCACTTTCCCTCCCTGCTGGAAAATCCAGTTGAAGCTGGTAGCTGTGTTTTGGGACATGGTTGCTGGTTTCTAGCTGGTCCAAGCAGGTCATGAGCTCAAGGTGGTAAAGCTGGTTTTTGGAACATGGTAGCTGGTCGACCAGCAAATGACAAGCTTGGGCAACTACCATGTTCCAAAACACAGCTTCCAGCTTAAGCTGGATTTTCCTGCAGGGTTAAACTCTAGATCGAGATAATTTAAGATAAGAGTGTTCTCAAAGAGAGGTTTTACACAGTGTCCTAACTAGACACAATATGAGAAAGTGACAAGCTACACTGCAAAAAAAGATTCTTCAGGCACGAATTGGGCTTCCTCAGATGCCACACTGGCTGAACCCTCTGGAGATCCTCCAAACACCCTTTCAGTTCTTTGATAAACATACTTGAAGTTCCTGCAAGAACTCTAAAGAAATCTAGGGCCTGTCAGTGGTTCCTTCAATAACCCCATCTTAAGAGAAAGGCTTTGAGGCACTTAAAATGTATCTTGAAGTTCCTGAAGAACATAAATAGGACATTTGAGGCTCTTTTAAAGGGTGTCTGGAGGATTTTCAGATGGTTCCACCACTGTTTCTATTGGTCCCACCCACAGTGAAATATTGTTAATCCAAAATCTTACTCCACATAGTTCTATACAGAGTCAAAGTCTCAATCCTTTCAAATCAATTTTTAATGAGAACGTATAAACCTTGAGATCCGAGGTTGTCAATCGATGGTATATGCTTTTTTGAACCCTTACAAAAATTGAGAGTTCATAACAAACTTGCCACAAATTCTGCACTCATTATTTTGACAAACAAATGAGCTTTGCGGCAAACTTGTGGCAAACTGTCCATTGTTGCACATTCACCCATATCAGTGAAGACGTCATCAAAACATGTTCATTCATTTTAATTTTTGAGAAATTGTGTTTAATAGCAGAACTCCTGTTGAAGAACTACACTTCTAGTACCTTTATCTTTTTGTGTGATTTTCATGTACTTTTTTGCTTCAAATCAAATTTTGTAATGCTGTAATTCTATTTGGAGCTGGCTGGTTTGGTGCATGGCTTCAATTCTTTTATGAAAGATTTTTTGAAATCCCAAATGGGAAAATCAATCCTGGAACCAAGACTGCTGAAAAAGTATTTTGCGCTCTATTAAACATATAATATTTTGTTATTGGCTATGATTGGGTTGTGTTCTACAGACTTTTTGCTGACAAATTGTCGGTCAGGACAGGCCAGCCCCAATTTGTTCAGTGCAAATGGCCAAAATTAGTGGCGCTGGACTGTGATATATGGTTCACCTCTGAACAGAAATGTGTGTGGCTATGCTGGTAATGGAATGCTAGCTTGCTACTCAGTGAATACTGCACAGTGTACATTATAATGCCTACTAATATAACATTTTAATGAAGACAGTAGACTAAATTTAACAATAAACACCTCAGGGGAGTAGCGTGGCACCATGTGAGGGTTTACATGTGATAGCAGATCTCTGCGCACACAGTATTGTTTTTAATACTTTTTCTATATTAAACCGGTGACATTCTATACAACTTGATCCATAACTATTCTATGAAGACAATATGTCAAAGAATTAAAAGAATTAAAAATCCTCAGGCTCTGGAGACATTAAAAGACACTTACGTGCTCAAGCTGGTACCCCAGACTGGGCTGCAGACCAGGGAATTAGTTTGAATGGTGTGGCAGGAGAGATCCAGCATCAACTGTCGAGCATGTCGGCAATGCTAGTTGAGGTCGTAGCGGTCTTGGAGGATCTTGCTGTAATACATTTTTCGATCACTTCCATGGAGATGAAATTTACTGAGATGGTTACAAGAATGGCAGATGTTGAGAAACGGATTGATTATCTGGAGTCATTGGAGAGGGAATAAGCTGCTAACCTGCTAGTGACCAAGACGGACTTGCAATGCGTTTGGGAAAAGTTGGAAGATTTAGAGAATCGTGGCTGGTGAAACATCTGAATTGTTGGAATTCCTGAGAACGATGAAGGTCGAGGTATGGTGAAATTCCTAGATGAGCTCTTTCTGAGTCTGCTCGACATAACAGGGCATAAGCAGGAAGTTCCAGCCCCCGATCAATTCTGGCCAAATTTCTGAGATCATCCGATAAAGATCTTCTGTTGTCCGAGACGAGGAGTAAAGAAAGGCTTTCTTGGAAGAACCACAACATTGCCTTTTTCCCAGACTTTGCAAATTTGACAAGAGAAAAATGTGATCGATTTAAGGAATGCACAAAACTCTTACATAATAATATTTATTCTAGAATATATATATATTTTAATCTAAATCCCTCATTTAATCTGTTGTGGATTGCTCAATTGGAAACATCTTAGTCTCAGATCATGCCCTGGTGAGTTTGGAGTTGTTGCCACATATGGAGAAAAATAAATCATATAGTTGGTGCTTTAACTTATCCCATTTGCAAAATCCTGAATTCCAGCAAATGTTAAAGGCTGAAATCAATGTTTATATGGAGACCAACTGGTCCTCAGTATCCTCTGTTGGCGTGACTTGGGAGGCACTTAAAGCGTTTCTCAGGGTTCGGATCATACAGTATGCCTCATTCATCAAAAACTCCAAAGCATGAGAACTTGTGAAGTTGGAAGGGAATATTAAAAGTGCTGAGGCAGAGCTGAATGAGCAAATGTTATCTGATGGCCTCAAAGAATTGACCCTATTGAAATACAGATATAGTACTATTTTGTCGCAGAAGGTGGAGTTTTGTCTATTCGGGGCAAGACAGTCATACTTTGAGTAAGGGGCAAAGCAGGGAAGCTTTTGGCTAGATATGTAAAGCAGAGAGAGTCTTTTTCTACCATTCACTCAGTGAAATATGCTGGTGGTGAAATATTTAACTCAGCCATTGATATTTTTACTTTTGGAACAATTAGAACTCCCTAAACTGATGACTGAGCAAAAACATTCTCTTGATTCTGAGATAACCTTGAAAGAGCTTGGCGAGGTAATTAAGGCCTTGCATACAGGCAAGACTCCGGGGCCAGATGGTTTTGCCGCTGAATATTTTAGATCTTATTCTACAGAACTGGCTCTACTTTTGTTAGAAGTTTATACGGAATCATTAAAGAATGGAAAGCTTCCGCCAACCATGACACAAGCCCGGATCAGTCTGATTCTTAAAAAGGACAAAGATCCAAGCGAGTGAAAGAGTTACCGTCCAATTTCCTTGATCCAGCTAGACGTAGATACCGAGAAGGCGTTTGATATGCTAGAATAGGATAATCTTTTTAAGATTTTGATAATATATGGGTTTGGGAATAGTATTATTGGATGGAATAAGTTACTTTATAGACACCCAGTAGTGGTGATTCATTCTTTATTCTGGATAGGGGCACCAGCAGGGTTGCCCTCTTTCCCCATTATTGTTCTGTCTTGCCCTGGATCCATTAGCAGCCACGATAAGAAAGGAGGATGATTTTCCAGGAGTGATGTCGGTAGGTGTGGCGCATAAGCTTCTGCTTCATGCAGATTATATTTTACTATTTGTCTCTGACCCTAGATCTATGCCTTGCATACACATAATTATTAATTCCTTTTCTAAATTCTCGGGATACAGTGTTAATTGGTCTAAATCCAACAGCTTTTCTGCTGGGTGCCTTTCAGTGGCCCAAACAGGACATTAAGTATTTGGGTATTTTATACCTAGCAAATTTGTGTGATTTAGTTAGAGTTCATTTTGCATTGAACAGGAAGTTCTTGCCCCTATTTTGCCATTGCAAAGCCTTTCTATCAAACTAACCAGAGAAGTTCATTTACACCCCGTTATCTCGCATTTACACTCGGTATGGACAAAAGTGTCCATAGTGTTTCATTCTGACATTTATTTAAATGTTGCTTTGAGTTTATGGTTTAACCCCAAATTATATATTAATAAGTCCCCTTTCTGCTGGTCAGAGTGGTTTGTGAGGGAGGTTAATACACTCTGTGACCTTTATGAGAGTGTTGAGATCCTTTGAAAATCTGGTTCAACATTTTGGGATTCCCAGATATAAGATCTTTAGATATTTACAGTTGTGCCACTTGCTTGGGAGTAGCATACACCCCCTAAAGTGGCAGATACTCTGGGAGTGGTGATTACCACTTTTGGAAAAGGTCATGAGGCATCAGTGTATTACTCCCTGCTAATGCAGAGTCTGGGGGACAGAGCTTCAACTTCTATCAAGAGATTATGGGAGAAAGATTTAAACTTGGTATTGGAGGATGAAGTGTGGGGTAGGATTCTAAAAAACATCAAGACTTGTCTAGAGATGCAAGGGTGCACCTTACTTAATTCAAGATTTTACATCGATTCTATTGGACCCCCTCTAGATTGTAAAGGCTTGGTCTTAAAGTCAGAGTCTTGTGTGTGATGTATTGGGCACTCAGTTTTCATTTTGCCCCAGATCTTGTATGTTGGGTGATAGGGTGGTCGACTTTGAGAATAGACACATAAATAGTTGGGTACTAATCAGCGTCAGCGCCAGACAGATTATTTTAAGGGGTTGGAGGTCAGCTGAAGCGCCCTCATTTCAGGAGTGGTGCTCAGAGATGGGGAGGGTGGCGGCCTTTGAAGAAGGGTCTTTTAGAAGACTAGGGAAATGTTATTTGTTTATGGAGAAATGGGGAGGATATCTGATGTTGCTGGATGTGAGTATTCTAATTTTTTATTTTATTTTATTTATTTATGTATTTATGTGTGTGTGTGTGTGTGTGTGTGTGTGTGTGTGTGTGTGTGTGTGCCCATAATCATATGTATATACTCTTATGTGACCACAGGGATGTTTGTTGGGGGTCGGGTGGGGTCGGTGATTGGGAGGGGTGGTTGTGGGTTTTAAATGTTTATTTATGAACATTTACATTTTAGATATATATGTATGTATGTTTTGCTTTCTTTATTCAATGTAGGAATAAATAAAAAAATTGAATTACAAAAAAAATAAAAAATAAACACCTCAAACAGTTGTAGATCAACTTGGAAATAATAATAATTGTTTTCCATTTGGCACATTTGACAGTCAAATCAAATAGGGAGTAGGGAAAAAGATGTATATGTTTCAGCTTATATAATTTCAGGTTTCCTCACACTGAAACTTGAATGTCAAGTCAAATTCATTGTGGGTACAGTTTTTCAGGCTCTGCTCTAGCACATGACCTACATCATGCAGATAGCACTTTTGTTAACATACTATAGAAATAGTACTATATATATTGTAGTATGCTGTTCCGCACATAACCTGTGTGTGTGTGCGTGTGTGTGTGGGCAGGTTGGGGTGGTTTACGAGGACATTTTGTTTAGGTTACAAACTGGTCATTACAAGGGTATTATGCTATTAATTTGGTTTATGAGGAGATTTATAGTGTCCCCATAATTCAAATCGCTTAAAAATCACACTAAAATATGTTTTTTTGAAATGTAAAAATGCAGAAAATTGTTTGTGAGGGTTAGGGGATAGAATCTATAGTTTGAACAGTATAAAGATCATAAGGATAGCTGCACCAATGTGTGTGTGCACTAATCTACACAGTCATTATGAAGCCTCTGTCACTCACTCATGCAGCACATAACGACACCTGTAACTCATTAGGGTACATGCCTGCGCCCGGCTGCTCATGTCAAAGGCCTGCAACATACATGATGCTCTCTTGTTGTTTTAAAAGCAGAAGTGTACATTTGCCAGTGTGTGTGTGTGTGTGTGTGTGTGTGTGTGTGTGTGTGTGTGTGTGTGTGTGTGTGTGCTGACTGGTGTGGCTGATTTTACTACAGGGAAAATGAAAGCTTTGTTGGATTAATTAATGCATTAAACTCCTAGATCTGAATACAAATGTTCAAAGAAATACATTTGCATAATTGTGATTATTCATGAGGATTGTGCTCCGAAATGGAGCACCTGTGACTGCTCTCTGTTCATTTCAAGAAACAACCAAACCATAACTGTTGTCTGCCTGCGAACTGTGTGTGTGCGTGTGTCATGAAGACAGAGGGAATCAGAGATGAGTTCTGTCTTTAATAATGACATTACAGCATTGTCCTGTGCTCTGTCGCTGGTAAATGCCACATGTCACCATGGAGATCAAACCAGATTGTGTCCTGATCTCATTACACTGAGATGAGCTGCAGGAAATACAGTAGACTGTCTGCACCCTGAACATCACAACAGGACACCAGCTACATGTTAGATAAGAACAAACCCATACTTTTAGTGTTAGATCAAATCATGTCTGCTGCTCCCGGAATATGAGCCCCAATTCATTTATTGTTTCTCTTAATTTTTTACCCCCCTCCTCCAACCTGTCATATAGAAATCCCTTTAATGTAATTCATTCCAGATGGATAAAATCCAGTTTATTTCAGAATGATTTCTCAAGTAAAATAGGTTGTAAACAGCATTTCATGTTCATTTAAATCTGCACAACTAGCTTCACCAAACATGTTTTCCTAACACTCCCCCATCAGCCTTTGGTCTGCCAAACAGATAGTACCACTACAACTCACACCATTGGTTAAGGCCATGTTTGCTGTCACGGACTGGTTGGGATGCACAAATACACATAACAATGTTTTGACAGCTTTATTTGTAATTGTGTTACATATATATTGCACTGGGCTTAAACTATGGGCGTATTCACATAAAAGTCACGGGTCATCGTAATAGATATCTATAATTACATTTCCATTGGCTACAATGCTAATTCTTGATATTAGCAATGGAATTACTACCTGTGAAAATGCTCATTTTTTATATCAGTAATTAGGTTTTCACTAATAAAAACTTTTAAAACCTGTTCTTGATAAAAAATAAAAAATGATGTCATTACTCGTCTGAATTCCCCATTCTTGATATCAAAACATAATTATTGATATCTGTTACTTTATAGTTTCACTATGATCTGTCATTCACTCCTCACTTCAAAACACAATTTCAGATAGATATAATATATTTTATTGTTAATTAAAATTCCAAATACACGTCATCTATGTATTTTTTACTAGTAAAAATATATATTTTTTATATCAATAGTTACATGGTTACCGGTACAAATGTCCATACTAATTTTGACACTAGAATTACAACTTCTAAAAATGCAAATTGTTGATATCGGTTATTTGGTTTTCACTTGTAGAAATGCTCATTTCAAATATCCTTAATATTATTGTAACTAATTAGAAATTCTTTTAAGATATCTTGCTTTACTCTTATTAATAAATGATATCTATTTCCAGATGTCTATCATATTAAATCTAACACATTGAAGTAAATGTACACATTTCAGATATTAGCCTTCTCACTAGTAGTATGCCAAATTCCTTTGCTGGTAGCAAGAATTAGCATTTTAACTAGTGAATATTGAATTATAGATATCCATAATTCATATCCTAAATGTGGTTAAATGTGAAAAGTTCTTGTGATATACTGAATGGTAGGTCCATGTAAATGAAGCAACGGAAAATGTAATTAAAATTAAGACATCTGAGAACCATGTCTTAGTGGAAAGTCTTAACTCAGTCAGAGCATTTGCAGTTTGGGTATTTCACCAGCATGTGCTATCAAAGAGTGTGTGTAAACTCAACTCACAAAAATTATGTCCCTGACAAGAACAGTTAATTCAAACCATAATGTGTGTCAGTTGATCAATATGATTAAATATGATACTGAGCCTACATCCAGCTACATATTTCCAAGTGCATGTAAAGAGCATGTCATAGAAGTTTACCTGACATGCAATAGTCTATTTCTATTCTAATGTACTGCATACCGCCCACATACACAACTTCTTATGGATGGGCTGTTATCTTTTATATTGTTTGCATTTTGCTCACACAATTTCACCAACCCATGCCTACACTTACAGTGCATTCATAATGTATTCAGACCCCCTCGGGTTTTTTTTCTTCACATTTTGTTATGGTGTGGCCTTATGCTAAAATGCTTTAAATTCTAATTTTTTTTTACATTAATCTACAATCCATACCCCATAATGACTGAGAAAAAAACAGATTTTTGACAACTTTACAAATTAAAAAAAAGAGAAAAAAATGAAATATCACATTGACATACTGCAAGTATTCAGTTCCTTTGCTATGACACTTGAAATTTAGCTCAGGTGCATCTAATTTCTCTGGATCATCTGAGATGTTTCTACCCTTTGATTGGAGTCCACCTGTGGCAAATTCAATTGATTGGACATGATTTGGAAAGGCACACACATACACCCATATAAGGTCTCACAACCAAAAATGCATATCAGAGCAAAAAGCAATCTATGAGATCAAAGGAACTGCCTGTAGAGCTCAGACACATAATTTTGTCATTGTATAGATCTAGGAAAGTCTACAAAATATTTCAGCTGCATTGAAGGTTCCCAAGAGCACAGAGGCCTCCATAATTCTTAAATTGATTAATTTTTCATTCTTCCTTGAGCTGGCCACCCAGCCAAACTGAGCAATCTGGGGAGAAGGGCCTTGGTAAGAGAGGTGTCCAAGAACCCATTGGTCACTCTGGTTGAGTTCAAGAGATCATGTGTAGAGAGAAGCTTGCAGAAGGACAACCATCACTGCAATACTCCACCAATCTGGACTTTATGGCAGAGTGGCCAGATGGAAGCCTCTCCTCAGTGCAAGACACAAAAAAGCACCTAAAGACTCTCATACTGTGAGAAACAAGATTCTCGGGTCTGATGAAACGAAGATTGGCCTCAATTCCAAGCTTTATGTCCATGCACCAAAAACATCCCAACAGTGAAGCATGGTGGCAGCATCATGCTGTGTGGGAGTTTTTCAACGACAGGGTCTGGGGGACTGGTCAGGGTTGAAGTAAAGCTGAACACAGCAAAATACAGAAATATCCTTAATGAAAACCTGGTCCAGATTGCTCCGACTGGGCCGAAGGTTCACCTTCCAACAGCACAATGACCCAAAGCACACAGCCAAAACAATGCAAGAGTGGCTTAGGGACAACTCTGTGAATGTCCTTGAGTGGCCCAGCCAGAGCCCGGACTTGAATCCAATCGAACATCCCTGGAAAGACCTGAACATGGCTGTCTACTGACTGTCCCCATCCAACCTGACAGAGCTTGAGAGGATCTGCTCAGAAGAATGGCAGAAAATTCCCAAATCCAGGTGTGCAAACTTGTCACATCATACCCCCCCCCCCCCCCCCTCCCCCCAATATAATTAATAATAATAATAAAAAAAATCCAAACATTTTACCCTCTCCAACTTCTTCTTCCGGCCCCTTTTGCAGTTAATACAGTTAATACCAATACATATTAGATTATAAATACTATTGTAAATATAAACATAATAATAATAATTGACTTTAAAAAAACATGACCTATAGATATAGAAGTTGAACCCAAATTGTATTTATTTTTCATAAAGTGCTAAGACGGGACATCATTTGATGTTCCAATGTATGATTTGAATTTGGACTTTGATCGTCAAACTGCAAATGCAGGAACTGATTTTAGACTTTGCGCTGAAAACAGACGTGGTAATAAAACATCTTTGCACAATGACCTATTTCTCAGAAAATTAGCAAATTGCGCTTTGCGGCAATTCGTTGCCACACAATACACACACAGTTTGAGCACATGTACCCACCGACAGTGCAAACACTCCCACCCACGGCCACTTGTGCTTTGCGCTGGCACAAAAACTGCACTTAGAAATAGTGATCTCAAGAACATTGGTTAAGACGTAGCACACTCACGAAAATAGAGTTTTAAATGATTTACAAATGCATTTGAATTGAACTGAATTTGTTTTACTAAACAAACATCAGTATTTGACCTCCACAGGTACATCAGGAATTTGGTGCTGTGACAATCTCTCTATACATCACATTCTCTTATTTAGCTCTCCATCTTTACCTCTCAAGTTTCTTTTTTTATTGTGTGTATATTTTCCATCTCTTTCATCTGTCTGCCTGATAAACGCTCTGATGGTGCTGAAGTTAATAATTTATCAGCCGGTTCAAAGTTGTGCTCTTAGCAGGTTAAGTGGTTGTTTCAGGAGTGGCGTGTTTACCTCCCGCACATGAATAAAAGATGAAACTCACAGCTGTGCAGCAAGATGCCTGTCAAAGCCTTTTTCCTGCTTATTTGCCTTCTCTCTTTCACAGTAAAACTCCTTCATCTCTGCCTGACTTAACGAGAGGGAAGCGCAGTTGAAAAACTGGCAGAGTGTTTTGAGGGTTTATGTGGATGTCTCGAGCGGACAGTGATGAACACTCACTTAGTGCCAGATGAAGAACGGGATTGTCGGTTTTGTTTTAATGCAGCAATGAGCTCATGTTCTTGTTGATGTCAAGAGCATTTTTCATACTTGCTTTAGTGCACCATGTTGAACAGACGAAGATGGAAGATGGTAAACTTTAAGTAATTTGAGTTAGTTAGTAATCTTGAACCTGACACTCTCTGCCGCACACATCCATCCTCCTCAAGGTCATTTGGCATTGACCCTTGATCTGTTCAGTAGCCTGGTGTCAAAGGGCACTGCAGGTCATGTCAGCAGGTGCAGAGCTGATCTCTCAAACACTATAAATGAGATACAGACGATTAGAAAGACAAGAGGCACTGAGTTTATTTTCATACAGCAAACAAGTCATGCCACATTAGACTTAGATTACACAAAGATAGATTATATTGAAGACAATGCAAAAGGAGTAAAACTAAAAATACTGTGGTGATACCATGGCACAGTGATGGTATGAGATGGTAACACCATGCGTAACAGTATAAGGATGGGCAAGGAGGAGGCAGGAACCAGATGAACAGTAAAAATAAGTTTAATGTCAAAACTCAAACTTAAAACAACATAAAACAAACATAAATACAGACACATGTGCAACACGGCAGCATGCTTCTCTCTCTCTCACTTGATCTGGCATCTCCGGCTTCCCTTTCTCTCACTCTCCTGCTGATCAGCTGATTCAGCACCGGTCATGCACCATCACGGCCCGGCAACACCCTCCTCCTCAATACTCAGATTCAGTCTCTAAAGGGGAGATGCTGCCCTTCCGGCCACTCTATCAGCCGATGGTGAGGGAAAAGGCAAGCGACTGGGGGCAGTGATTCAAATTTCAGTAAGCACATTCAGTAGCTGAAGAACATTCTGAATGGAAATCTATCCAGATGGATCTATCTGGTAGCTCTTGATGTGACCAATATTTTTCATTCAATAGTTTGGTGCTTTCATTCTTCTAAACACAAGTAAATAAAAAACATTGCTGAACTGATTCTTTCCCAATACTATTGTAGGTTTGATGATAACTTTCATTTTTACTTGCCACTTTTTATGATGAAATTTTTGGGGGATCTTGGAATTTACCATCAAATTTGGAGTGCAGATTAAATTTTGTTTTTGATTTACATGGTTCGACCACTTTTTGGTTTGTTTTGCAACTACGGTGTAAATTAAGAGATTTTCTGAGCATGTGTGTGTGTGTGTGTGTGAGAGAGAGAGAGAGAGAGAGAGAGAGAGAGAGAGAGAGTGAGAGAGAGAGAGAGAGAGAGAGAGAGAGAGAGAGCAGTGCAGTTTGTCTGTTGCATCAATGTTTGATGGGCAGGTGTTTGTGAATACGCAACACACCCTCTCATCTCTCCTACTACTCATTCTCAGTTATTCATGAGTGCGGTTCTCTCTCTCTCTCTTGGTCTGAAAGTGAAACTTTCAGTGTTGCAGGTCACAGTCATTATATGAGACTCATTGAGACAGGTGTCAAAGGGAACCGAGTGTCTAGTTCCATCCAATATGCCATTTTGAAAATTTCATTGATTTATCGCAAAATGGCATGCTGTGAAACACAATGACCACAGACGAGGACTATAGGGCTATATTTATGTGCATTATCATATTGAGAATCACTGGGTGCATCCAAAAGATGGATAATGTTGCTTTCAGAGGATTTATATGGAGTTGGGATGAAAATAAGGTGCATTTCAAACTGTTCTGAGACCAGTGCAGACAGACAGCACACTGAAGGTTAAGTCATTAATAGTGAGCTCACTAAATAGTCACCAAATAGGGAGCAAGGGACCATCCTATAGCTTTCCTATGCAGCCAAGTGCATTCAGTACTAACATTCAACCAAAGGTTCAGTTTCAGGCTGCAGATGATGTTTGGATCACTCAACATGTTTTGCAGACATGGGAAAGTAGTAATCAGTACATAGATTCAGAATTTAAAATGCTGTATTTTATTTCAACATGGTTGCCAGTGATTGGATGATAATGGTCATTACTTTTAATAAGAATTATTTATGCTCATTTCTGATTGGTAAAATGCTTCAGAACTGGTTTGTTTGACAGTGCAAAAATAGAAAAAGTAGCATTTTTTTATTCGTGCTTTTCTCAAAACACATTGTTCCGAAGCACAAAAGAGCACAAAATCAGCTGTAATGTCTATCACATCTCAAAAACATGAATAACCAACACTCCTGAACACATAATAAACTGTTTGATTTTTAAAAAATCTGACTTTCTATTGCTTGTTTGGTATTGTTTAAAATGTAGCAGTTTAGTCATGCTATCTACATATGTCGACATATATTTTTAGGATTATTTATTTGCTCTTCAAAAAAATACAACTTTTAGCCGCTAAAAAACATTTACTAGTAACAAATCAAAAAGGAAAATGCACACAGCAGTCACACTCGGGTCTCAGGATGATACGGGAAAAAAAAACAACAGCAATGAACAAAACTGTTAAACAATTATATTACATTAAATATTCGAGGAACAGACTTTACATCATCTGCTATATGACACAATCTGATAGAATTGTCTCCTAGGTAACATTAACCTAACTTTAACTTGAATGATATGTGAATATAGTTAGTTTAATAATAGATCATACAAATTCATTCTAATTAAAAATCATATGCGACAGCTGCATAATTCTCTGTAGTGTCCGCTTGACAGCACAGTGCTACTTCTAGAATAACACATTTAAGCAATTCCTATTAACATACATATAATAAATATGGCTCTAAATGTTTTTAAAATAAGTTTACTGACCAACAAATTTGTATTTTATTTTTGATTGGTAAACAAAAATTAAGGGCAGTTCTCCCGAGCAAAAACGTGCGGCCACCACACAGTGCGCCAGGCCAGAATTCTTTTTATTCAGTCATCCCTTCATTATTAACCATTTTATTTCCATCTCACGTGCATCATGCTCTAGCAAAGTGAAGAGAATGGGTTTGGTACCCAGAGGCAACACGGCGCAATAGAGGATTACATATTTATATCCACTCTGGTCATTTCCATGGTCTTTTGTGAGGAGAGACGCTGTTAGTGTTTCTTGTGGTACATCATCATCTAATAACGGGAAGAGTTTTAATCAGACGATGATGGTACAATATTCCTGTGCTATCTCACCTCACAGATATCTGTCAGATGCTTGTATTGCTGATGATCAGGTCACAGCGCTCGCCTTCAGTGCGCAGACGCCCAGTGGCCCCTCTGACGGTATCACACACACACACACACAGACGGTCTCTGTTGTGAGCATCTGCTTCTCTTGGTGATTAATTGCAATAAGCGGTGGAGTTGAAAGCACGAGGAAGAATGCAGCACGCTGCAGACACATACTGATTAACGAGGGACAGCGGCTGTCAGAGGCCCATTGCCGCATGCATGTGTTTGTGTGTGTGTGTGTGTGTTTACTGCTTATCATGTTTTAAAGGTTTATTCTGCTTTTAGCACTGAGATGGTACAACATTCTGCAGGAAAACATTTGTAAAAATTAAAGTGAGAGTTAGACAGAGAGGGTGAGCACAGGCCCAGGGGGCTGATTACATTTGGAAATTATAATTGCTAATTGACCTTTATTAATCAGAGCAGAGCAGTGTGTGTTTGTCTAATACTCCAGCGGGGGGTTATAGGGCACAATTAATGTGCCGCGACTCAATTGACGGGGGTCTCGTCTATTTAAATATGAAATAATGGCTAAAACAGCAGAGCGCACAGGTTAATATAACCGCAGCGCTGCGGGTCAATCTGAAATCGTTTCTGAGAGGAGTTCAATGCTGATTAAACCAACTGCAAAATGGTGATTTTTATACCCCACATGTTTCCAAGCTAAACCCATATTGAGTACAAATGGCGGATTTGAATACAGTATTCTTTGCATTTTGTTACTTTGGGCTGATTGAGTGTCTTCTCTCGTCTTCTTTGTCAATTGGCATGAGTGTATATCGCCTCATTGGTTTGGCAATGTGCGCTCATGCCAATCAGATGAATTTGCGGCTTCGTTATTGTTTCTGTATCACCACGTGCTTCTCTGTCTTACGTCACACACCACTTCCTTGTTTGCTCATTATTGTTTTCATTAGTAACACCTGCCCTGTATTAATAGGCTTGATTTCTCTCCCTATTTTAGTCTCCTCGTGTGTGATGTCCAATGCCAGTTCGTCTTGTTATCGTGTCGGTCCTGTTTGTGTCTCCCAGTGTTCTTTTCATTCCTGATCACCTTCCTTGTTCCAGATCAGTCTGGTTGGTCCTGTTCCCCATTTCACCTCTGCCCCAGCCTGGATTCCTTTTGCCCCTACGTGGTAGTTTTTGTTGTTTTCTCCCTCGTAGGAGTTTTGAGTTTGTAAATAAAGTATTTTTGGTTTTTAACTCTGCGTTTTTGTCCTCATCTGTGCTAACAAATTTGACAAATTGATTAAATAATTTATTCAGGACCAGCTTGTGCTCAGTATTTTATTGTCATGTGTGAAACAGAAGCAAGTGCTCTACAAGATGCCCTTTAATTTTGCAGCTAATTTTACATTTACATTTATTCATTTGGCAGACGCTTTCATCCAAAGCGACTTACAAAAGAGGAAAACGTCTCGGGTTACTTGTGTAACCCTTGTTCCCTGAAAAAAGCGGAACGAGATGCTGCGCTGCTAAGCGCTATGGGGAAACAATCTTATTGTGAGCTGCTCTGAACATGTGTGTAACACGTCAATGAAATTGACTGGAATTTATAGCCTCGGTTGGTGAGGATCATTGGACGCACCTGAGACCAGGCTATAAATAGGAGGCGTCACCAGAGTGGCATCAGATTATTTTTCTGAAGAGCGGTCCTGGGACGTCCCAGTGCGGCAAAAGAAGCGCAGCATCTCGTTCCGCTTTTTTCAGGGAACAAGGGTTACACAAGTAACCCGAGACGTTCCCTTTACAAAAAGCTTCACTTTGATGCTGCGCTTCTAAGCGCTATGGGGAACGAAATGTCCACGCTGCCGCACTGGGGCTGTCCGGACCACTGATCGTTGTGAAGTGTTTTCACAGAATGCGAGAGGTTCCAGACATGAGCTTAAGATGTCGACTCAAGGGCATAAGCCCGGAGTAGCAGGACATCTAACACCATAAAATCCGAAGAGTGTGTGCGGAAAGGATTAGCCTGCCATAACACAAACCTGGTTAGACATGAGCTTGAGATGTCGACTCAAGGACATAAGAGTCCGGAGTAGCGGAGCATCTAGCCCACAAAGTCAAAAGATGAGTTTGGGAAGCCAATCCAAAGGCTCTAACTCAAAAGTTTGTATCATGAACTTGGATTTGGCATGAGCCCGGGATGTCGACCCAAGGACATAGTCCGGGGTAGCAAAACATCCCAGCCCATGTAGAAATTGTAGAATGTGTGTGGAGAGGACTAGCCTGCCACGTCACAAACTTGTTCCTGCATGAGTTTGATATGTCGACTCAAGGACGTAAGAGCCCGGAGTAGCATGAACATCCAAACTATAGAATTTAATGAATGTGTGCGGAGAGGACCAACCTGCCGCATCACAAACTTGCTGCAGAGGGACCCCTCTAGCCAAGGCTTTAGAGGAAGCGACCCCTCTGGTGGAGTGAGCCCTGACACCTACTGGCGAAGCTTGACCGCGCGCCTCATAGGCCAGGGTAATAGCATCCCTCACCCAATGTGACATAGTCTGCTTAGTAGCGGCCGCCCCCTTGTTGCGGCCCCCATAGCAATCAAACAATTGCCCTGATTTACGCCACTGGCTTGTGCGGTGGACATAAATCTGAAGGGCACGGACTGGGCAGAGTCCGTGAAGTCTTTCCTGCTCCGGCGTTAAAAACGGCGGGGAGCAGAAGGCTTCTAAAGTGACAGAATGTATTGTCGAAAAAGGAACTTTAGGAAGATAATCAGGGTGAGGATGCAAAATTGCTTTGGCCATACCGGGGGCAAATTCTAAGCAGGTCGGCAGAATAGACAGAGCCTGTAGATCCCCAATCCTCTTGAGAGAGGTAATAGCCATAAGGAAGACCATCTTGAGAGTCAGAAGTCTGTCAGACGCTGACTCCAGAGGTTCAAAAGGGGTCTCGACCAGAGCCTCCAGGACTATAGTTAAGTCCCATGAAGGAGTTCTGGCCCTAACGGGAGGCCTCAGTCGCCTGGCTCCACGAATGAAGCGGGCGAGTAGAGGATGTCTCCCTAAAGGCACCCCGTCAATCAAGGCGTGGCAAGCCGAAATGGCGGCCACATAAACCCTGAGAGTAGCGGGGCATATGCCTGCTGACAGTTTTTCTTGCAGAAACTCCAGAACTGAAACAATTTGGCAGTTAACTGGATCTGCATCATGTGAACTGCACCACCTTTCGAAGACACCCCATTTATTGGTGTAAATTCTTCTGGTGGAGGGAGCCCTAGCACTAAGAATGGTCTCAATAACCCCAAGCGACAGCCCTGTGTCCCTCAGTTGGTACCCCTCAGGGGCCAAACGTGAAGTTTCCACAATTCGGGCCGGGGATGAAATATTGTCCCCTGTGCTTGAGACAGAAGGTCCCTCCTGTCCGGAATCGCCCAGGGCGAGCCGTCTAGGAGAGACATCATCTCTGAGAACCAAACCCTGTTCGGCCAGCGAGGCGCTATCAATAAGAGGCAAGACCCTTGCTGGCGAACTCTGGCCAGGACTCCCGGGAGCAGAGAAACCGGAGGGAACGCATACAGGCGCATTCTGGGCCACGTATGCGCCATCGCGTCCAGACCCAGGGGGGCTGGGTGACTCAGAGAGAAGTAGAGGGGACATTGCGCAGTCTCTTGAGAGGCGAAGAGGTCCACTTCGGCTCTGTAAAATCTCTCCCAGATCTGTTGTACTACCTCGGGATGGAGTTTCCACTCGCCCGATGGTAAGATTCGTCTGGACAGAAAATCTGCTCCCACATTCAGGCGTCCAGGGATATAGACTGCCCTGAGTGACAGTAACTTGCCCTGGGCCCAAAGGAGAATCCGACGTGCCAGCAAATTGAGGTGGCGAGAACGTAGGCCTCCTTGATGATTTATGTAGGAGACTGCTGCTGTGTTGTCCACCCGCACAAGGACATGGCAGCCTTTCAAATGTTGGAGAAAGTATTTCAGGGCCAGAAATACTGCCATCAGCTCGAGGCGATTTATGTGCCAATCGAGATGATGACTCTCCCATTCCCCTTGGGCTGGATGACCACTTAAGACCGTACCCCAACCCGTCAGGGAGGCGTCTGTCGTAAGCATCCTGCGACGACACAACGCACCAAGAGTGGGACCCAAGGTGAGAAACCGGGGTCTGAACCACATAGAGAGGGAACGAAGCACTGGGCGCGTAACCCTTATTTGCCTGAGGGGACTGGCCCTTGGATGAAACCCCCTGGCTTTTAGCCACAGCTGAAACGGTCTCATATGGAGAAGGCCCAAAGGAATCACCGTGGACGCAGACGCCATGAGACCTAATATTCGCTGGAACTGAAGAACAGTGCAAACTTGACCTAGCCTGAGAATGCTCAGGGAGTTCTGAATGGAGATGACACGAGCGGGAGACAACTGTGCCTGCATCGTGACCGAATTCCATATAACCCCCAGATAGGAAATTTTCTGGGTCGGGGAAAGAACGCTCTTTTTGGCGTTGAGTCTCAGACCCAGAGAACCTAGATGAGCCAAGACGATATCCCTGTGCTGAACTGCCAGTTCTTGAGACTGGGCTAGGATCAGCCAGTCGTCTAGATAATTCAGAATGCGGATGCCCTGGAGTCACAACGGAGCCAGTGCTTCATCCATGCATTTCGTGAATGTGCGGGGTGATAGGGCTAGGCCGAATGGAAGGACCCGATACTGGAAGGCTTCGTCCCCGAAAGCGAACCTCAGGAACTTCCTGTGCTGTGGCAGAATTCCAATATGAAAGTATGCGTCCATGAGGTCGATCGTGACCAGCCAATCGAAACATTGGAACTGAGACACGACGGACCTGACTGTTAGCATCTTGAACCTGAGCGTCTTGACCGAGCGGTTCAAGGCACGAAGATCCAAGATGGGACGCAACCCCCCCCCCCCCTTCTTGGGGACCAGGAAGTATCTGCTGTAATAGCCAGACTTTTTCTCTGGAAGGGGAACATGTTCTATGGCCCCTTTCTCCAAGAGATTTTGCAGTTCTACCTGAAGTAGACATGCCTGTTCCGGACTTACGGTAGTGGAAACCACGCCGTTGAAGCTCGGAGGGCGGCAAGCGAACTGAATTCTGTAGCCTTTTTCTACTGTTTTTAGAACCCACATAGAAATATCTGGCAGAAATTTCCACGCTGCCAGGTTCTCTGAGATGGGAACTAATTTCAAGACTTCCTGTCGAGGGGGTGTAGAATGTTCCGTGTCCTGGAATATGGCAGGAAGCGACGGTACATTCAACATTTTGTTGGAAACCCCTGTCACCCGAAACACCAAGGGTGGCGGGAGTGAAGAGGTTTCGTGAGGGTATCGGGAGGGCCGAAGTGAATGATACACGCGCCCCGTCCCGAAGGGAACTACCCTCACAAGGTTGGACACAAGGACGTCAGGGCTTCTTTCTCTTGGAGATAACAGCCCTGAGGTCTTGTTTGGGAGGTTGCTGAGGGCGACGAGCCTGTCCCCAATCCTTGCGAGGGGGAGCACGACTTGCCACGCTCTGCTTCTGAATCTCCCTCCTCACAGAATCAGGGCGAGACTGGGTGACCGACGGCCTCGCCCCCTGAGTGCGACGAGGAAGGAATTTTCCAAAGGCTTCCTCATGGCTTTTCGCCTCCTGGAATCTGGAGATAACCGTGTTCATGGCGTCTCCAAAGAGACCAGAAGGCGAAACTGGGGCATCAAGAAGGAAAACCCTGTCCTTATCCTTGATGCCGGATAGATTCAGCCATAAGTGCCTTTCAGTGCTAACCAAAGCGGACATAGACCGGCCAATAGCACGGGCTGACTGCTTGGTGGCACGGAGAGACAAATCGGTAGCTCGACGAAGCTCAGAGAAAGCTTCATCGTCGAGACTTCTTCCAGCACTCAAATCTTTAAGCAGGTCAGCCTGGTATGCCTGCAAAACAGCCATGGTGTGCAGCGCAGCACCAGCCTGACCAGCCGCTTGATATGCTCTCCCGACCAGCATGGAGGTTACCCTGCATGGCTTAGAAGGGAGAGCAGATTTATTAAGTGATGATGCCGAACCCGGCGAGAGATAACCCGCAAGTGTCTCTTCAACCGGTGGCATCTTTAAATACCCTCGCGCCTCAGCGCCTACGATGGTCGAATATATTGACGTAGAGGGCACGTGAATGCGCGAGGTATAAGGCTTATTCCAAGACCGAGAAAGCTCGTCATGGAGATCATCAAAGAAGGGAAGGGACTGATGAGGTGTTCCCTTCCCTTGGTCACCAGACAGAAATCTGTCCTCTAACTTAGAGCGCTTGGGGGGAACTTGGTCACGTGGCCAGTCTATTTGAAGCCTGGCCACCGCGCGAGTAATCACATCGAGCAGCTCCTCCGAAGATTTAGAATCGCGATTGGAGCGCTCAGATGCGGTTAACTCTAAATCTGACCCAAGGGAAAGGAGGTCCCCCTCGTGAACTGAAGAGGCGCCGAAGCACGCTTCAGGATCACGCGAGGGACCAGCAGGATCTGGGGAGAGAGCGAGCGAAAGGGGCGAACCCGTCGCTCGCTCCTCAGCCAGATCCATGCGAGAGCCCCACGAATGAAGTGTGGGTGCCGGCTCTCGGAAGTAAGCAAGGCGAGCGCGAAGCATCCCGACCGAAAGTAGGTCGCAATGCGCGCACCCGCCCTGTTCCAACGCGAGAGTAGCGTGCTCTTCCCCTAAGCAGACAAAGCAAAATTGATGCGTGTCCCTGTCAGACATAGAACGCTGACAAGGAAACACGCATTGTTTGCCCTGCTTTTCCGCCATTTTCCCTTTTTTTTTTTTTTATATATATATAAAGAGAGAAAGAAGGAAAGGCTTAAGATTTTTAAACAATTTCTAGCAAGAGTTTCGTGAAAACACACAGAGAAAGCTCTGAAGAAAAATGTCTGACGCCACTCTGGTGACGCCTCCTATTTATAGCCTGGTCTCAGGTGCGTCCAATGATCCTCACCAACTGAGGCTATAAATTCCAGTCAATTTCATTGACGTGTTACACACATGTTCAGAGCAGCTCACAATAAGATTGTTTCCCCATAGCGCTTAGCAGCGCAGCATCAAAGTGAAGCTTTTTGTAAAGGGAACATAAGCAAATCATCTTAAGGAGACAGTGGTATGAAAAGTGCCATTTTCAAAGTTTCACTAGCATCAGAATAGTAGTATTCAATATTGCTTACAGAACAGATGCTCATGGAAATGATGTGTTTTTAGCCATTTTTTGAAGACAGACAGTGAGTCAGCTTCACAGATGGAGTTAGGAAGGTCATTCCACCAACGTGGTATGATGAAGCCGAAAGTCTGGGAAAGTGTTTTTGTGCCTCATTGTGTCAGTACAACAAGGCAACATTCTTTAGCCGACCGCAGGCTTCTAGTGGGCACATAGTTCTGGAGACAATTCTACATATGCTGGAGCAGACCCAGTGACTGTTTTGTATGCCAGCATCAGAGCCTTGAATTTGATACATGCATCAACTGGCAGCCAGTGAAGAGAGACAAGGAGTGGTGTAACATGTGCTCTCTTTGGTTCATTAAAGACCAAATGTGCTGCTGCATTCTGGATCATTTTCAGAAGTATAATTGCACATGCAGGGAGGCCTGCAATGAGAGAGTTGCAGTAGTCCAGTCTAGTTATGTCAAGTTATGTGGCATGTTCAGAGAGGAAGGATCTTATCTTCCTGATATTGTAGAGTTTAATCTACATGATCTAGTGGTCCTTATGATGTGGTCTGTGAAATTTTGTTTCTTATCGATGGTTACCCCTAGATTTCTTACCATTTTGGAAGCCGTTATTGTAGTTGAACCCAGCTGAACTGTAATGTTGTGTTCATCACCAGGGTTGGCTGGAAAGACAAGGAGTTTGGTCTTGACAGGGTTAAGTTGTGGGTGATGTTCCTTCATCCAGTCCAAGATCTATGCCAAACAGGCAGAGATTTGAGCAGTCACTTTGGTGTCATTGGGCTGGAAAACAAGTAGAGCTGCATGTCATCGGCATAGCAGTGGTAAGAGAAACCATGTGCCTGAATAATGGGTCCCAGTGATGTTGTGTATATGGAGAAGAGGAGTGGCCCAAGCACTGATCCCTGAGGTACCCCAGTAAGTAGCTGTTGTGGCTTGGAAACCTCAACTCTCCAGGCTACCTTGAATGACCTACCTGAGATATAGGAATTAAACCAGTCAAGCACAGTTCCTGTGATGCCCAGCGAAGAGAGGGTGGAGAGTAAGATCTGATGGCTGACTGCATCAAAGGCTGCATCAGAATCAGGACATATGATCTGGATTCAGCTTTCACCTGTCTCAGCGACTCATTGACAAGCAGTAGGGCAGTCTCGGTGGAATGTCCACTTTTGAAGCCTGACTGATTGAGGTCACTGGGATGAGAGAGACTGGTCTGTAGTGTTCTATTGTGTGGGATTAAGTGCAGGTTTTTTTGAGCAGCAGGGTTACTCAAGCCTGCTAAAATGTCAGTGGGCAGTGGTGGCTCAGCGGTTAAGGCTCTGGGTTACTGACCAGAAGGTCGGGGGTTCAAGCCAGAGCACTGCCAAGACACCACTGTGTGATCCTTGACAAAGGCCCTTGATCCTATCTGCTCCAGGGGCGCCGAATCGTGGCTGACCCTGCACTCTGACCCCAGCTTAGCTGGGATATGTGAAAAATAAATAATTTCACTGTATATGTGAAGAAATGTATGTATAATGTGTGACAATTATAAATTTATTATTAATTTATTAAATGTAGTGGGAAAAGTTCCTGTAAGTAGATATGTGTTAATTATGTGTTTGAGTGCAGGTAGGATGGACGGAGAGATGGCCTGGAGAAGGTGGGAAGGAATGGGGTCAAGGGAACAGATGGTGGGGTGGTTGGAATGGAGGAGTTAAGAGACCACAGTGTAAATCAGAGGAGAGAATATAGAGATAGAAGAGTTGCATACAGGAGTTGGGTGTTTGACAGGGTGTGGTGCTGTGAATGTATTGCTGATGGTTGTTACCTTATTAGTAAAAAATGTGGTGAAGACATCTGCTGTCAGTGTTAGGTGGTGGAGGGGGAGGACAGAGAAGTGTGTTAAATGTTCTAAACAAGCTGCGAGTGTCTGTGGTGCCATTGATCTTGTTCTGGTAATAACTTTTTTTTAAATAAATTTAGCAGATTTATCATTATCTGAAAAAGTTGCATGCAAAGACTGATACTTACCCAGATCTGCTGGATCTTTAGATTTCCGCCATCTCCTCTCAGCTGCCCTAAGGTCAGTCCGATGTTCACAAAGGACATCAGAGAGCCAGTGGCTGGGTTGTGTAATACGTGCTGGCCTAGAGGAGAGAGGACATATGCTTTCTAGACAGGTTGTTAAAGTAGAGATTAGTGTGTCTGTGGCAGTATTTACATCCAGGGTGGAAAATACATTTTGTGTGGGAAGATAGGCAGAGACAGCAGTGGAAAAGCATGGGGGTCAAAGAGAACAGAGGTTATGGTGAAAGGAGGTGGAGTGGAGTCTGTTTTTTGTAGAATTCATGTTGAATTGAACAAAAGAGTGATCAGAGACATGTAAAGGAGTAAAACGAATATTTGAGTTGGTACACTTACATTGTAAAAACGAGGTCCAGCTGGTTGCCCGATCTGTGAGTTGCTGTAGTGCTTAGTCTTTCCAAGTCAAATTAGGCCAGAAGAGTATTCAGTTCAGTGGCCTGGAGCTTGTCTTAGTGTATGTTGAAATCACCAAGAACCATAAGTGGCATACCATCCTCTGGGAAGGAGGACCTCAGGAAATCCAACTCCTCAAGAAAGTTTGCCAGCTGACCTGGAGGGCGATAGATGACAACAACATCTATTTTTGTGGGTTGCATTGTAGTAATAGCATGGAATTCAAAAGAAGTATTGTTACATAGAGAAGATTGTGGTGAAAATGTCCAGTTGTTTGGAATGAGCAAACTTGTGTGAGAGAAGGAGAAATTGTTTGAGAGAGCAGCTGATGTTGCTGTATCCTCTGGACGTATCCATGTCTCCGTCAGTGCAAGGATGCTGAGGGTGGACTGTGTGGCGAAAGCTGGAATAAAGGCAGCTTTGTTCACAGCAGACTGTCAGTTCCAGAGTCCCATTGAGAACGAGAGTGGAGTAGGTGCTGAAGTGCAAAGTGGCCATAGGTTGTGTGGGTTGCGTTTTGTCTTGTGTTTATATCATGTAAACTGTCTGTAACACATAACAGGGATGTGCTTAAAGTCATATTTTATTTGTAAAGTAGACATGTTAGTATGTAGAAAGATAATAAGAAAATAGATCCAATTAAAAGATACTTAAGTGCTATGGTGAGAGGCACCTTGTCGTGTCCTTGCTCGGTGGACTCATGCAGATAGACTCGCTGGTCTTTACACAAGTAGGTCTTCACACGAGGAGGGCTGAGTGGACAAGCGCGGGGACAAATGTGACTTCAGTATACCGCAAATAATTGATGCTATACTTTTGCAATACATAATACTCTAAAACAAGTGAAGCACTGTTTATAGACACTAAAACAATTAAACTCTAAACAACTCTAAATCTTGAAGTGAATATCCTGGGACAATGTAGCACACACACCGACACACGTTTAAGCAATGCGAGTTCAAGACAGTAAAAAACAGCACAAGTCTAGCAATGAAAACTACTCTGCAACTAAGTAAACCAGTGGAATTAACACAATCACACGCAACTGCTGACTCCTGTAGATAGATCACTTCTCTTTTGCAAAAAATGTTTTTCTCTGACCAACTGAATGTGAGAGAGACAAAAAAAACTAAAATGAGAGGATGAGCCAATTTACTTGCTAACACACTTGGTGATAAAACCTTTAATAATTGGAGAAAGCTATCTGGTAGACTTTCCATTAGCATGCTGCCATCTTTGCTTTGTGGGATCTCAGATCTCGTCATGCAATAGTTAGTCCCCATATTGAGCAGTTGTCTATAAAGCCTGATTAGAAGTGCCTGTTACAAGTTCCTGTTGTAGCTGATCACATTAATATCAGAGCCCTTTAAAGGGGAGCCTACAAGCTTAGAAGAAAATAGCATAACGCGGCACTTCCATAGACATTCAATGGCGGTTCAGTGGCGAGGAGACAAGAGGCTGTTCTTTTTGAATGGATGTCTATGGAAAAGATGCCTCAGTTGCTGAATAGTGAGGAAGTGTATATCTTTTTTATTTTGTGAGGAAAGAGCTCATCACTTAATAGGGACGTCACAATGTGAATTTTTGATGGTACGATTATTGTCTGATAAAAAAATCTAAATTTTTACGATTATCTGCAAATGTACCTATTATGCAACAAAAAAACCATATGTTTAAAATAAAAGAGTGTCAGGCTAGGAGAACCTTCTTTCATTATTGAGTAATCTAACGATCAGCCGGATAATCGCAGCACTTTTACGCTCACTGAAATCTTATTCAAGTAGGAAAATCTATTTGGAAACATTGCATTCACAATATAAAACTGAACCCCTCCTCTTTTAAACTTAAAATAACTGAAAGTTCACGTTCTGCACGTGCCCCACCTTACCTATAACCTTGTGAACTCCGTTACCATAGTAACAGCCTCACAGACCAGCCAGGCAGAGGGCAGGACACACGCGTGGTGCAAGTAGTTAGACCCAAACTGAAAGACTCTTTCAGTACATTTAAAAAAAAAATAGACAACATGGTTGTTTTTTCCGGTTCTTAACCATAGCTTCCAAATTCTTACAGTTTAATAACTTTGACCATTTTAAATCGCGGTTAATTATGAAATCGGTAATCGCGACATCCCTATCCCTTAATGAAATGACTGCCTTTCCAATAATCTTTAACATGTTTTACACTAAACATCCATTTGGAAGGAACTATGTGTGGAGTTTACTATGATACAATTGATCATGGATGATTTTGCAACTGGCAGGTGTCAGTTTACTGCTCTCCCCATTCATTTGTATGGTATCCGCAAATGGTGACTTACTGTCATTAAACGTTAGTTGACCGTTGCGCTCTCTCCAATGATAGAGCCGTGAAGGTTGTTGTCTCAGTAATTAAAAGAATCTCTAAAAAGTCTTATTCAAGAATGTGTACTTTATGTATTGGGAATGATGTCTCAGTCCTGCCTGAATTTAAGTGTATTTTAAAGTAGTTTTTAATTATTCTTATCCAAAAACACCACTAACCCAATCCTGTCCAACCTTACACTGTCCCATATTAACCAGGACTGGTTAACTAGAAGCTAATGTTTACTAACATTACCTAACTAGCATTTTTTGCTACCCTGCATAAACATTATAGAGAAACAGCAAGACTATGTCTTTATAATCATGACCAGAATATCTAAAAAATATAAAGCAGTGTTTAATTAATTGAGAAGCACTAAGGCAACATGCCATTTTATTTATTTAATATATATTTATATTAACATTGTGTGTGTGTGTGTGTGTGTGTGTGTGTGTGTGTGTGTGTGTGTGTGTGTGTGTGTGTGTGTGTGTGTGTGTGATTTATTATATAGTTAGGTGTCTAAACTATTGGATTTGCTCAGCAAGAACAAAAGTTATGTGGAACATTGGATATCAATAAATCAGTTTCTCTATGGAGAAAGTGTAATGCATTTACAGAACTGCACTCGAGCTCTATGTGTATGCTCTCATTTTAAAGTTGAAAATATCTTCTTGTTAGCTTGACTCTGGCTCTGGTTTAGGCAGCTGGATCACACACATCCAATCACAAAGCCCTTGATTAGTTTATTAGCTGAATTTGATTTAGTCAGTGGTTATTTAATGCACACAGCCAGATCCAATCAGGTGTCGTGCTGTTTTAGAGTTTTATGCTCAAACGTCACGTCACTTTGTCCTTCAGCTTCTGCAGCAGAACACAAATCGAGTTGTAAATTTCTTTTGAAAAATTTGTGAATATGAAATATTCATTACTCGAATTAAGATTCATGTGCTTTAGAGTGGTGCCTCTCTCTCTCTCTCTCTCTCTCTCTCACACTCTCTCTCTCTCTCGCACTCTCTCTCTCTCTCTCTCTCTCACACACTCTCTCTCGCACTCTCTCTCTCTCTCTCTCTCTCTCTCTCAGTGCTGTTAGTTATGCTCCTGTCAGCCCCTTACAGTCTGTTCAGTGCACACATGAGCTCAGGACTGCTGAGATGTGTGCATTTGTTGATCTTTATACATGCCTGTGATTTTGTGTATGAACGGTTGGAATTGAGGCATCAACGCACAGGCAAATCTGATGTTTGCGTCACATCCGGTCTACTGAGATTCTCAGTTTGTGTAGGCATTATAGATACAGGCTTCACTGCCTTTGATATCCCACAATCTTGTCCATGCAATACAGTGTTTGGATAAAAGAATGAAAATGGCATCTGATGAAACAGGTGTGAGCAGTAGTTCATTTAGAAATGTCCAGTTTTTCATTTCTAGCCAGAAATGAACATTGGGGTGAAATATCTGCTTGTTAATGCCTAAAGCTCATCTGATTTGTATTTTTTTTATCTTTAGACATGACATTATGGTGCCTTGTAAGCCTGACTGAAACTAGTGTCCTTACCGGTTGTCTTCATACACAAAACACTGACTGTAAAGTCACTGACTGAGCAAGAAATTCAGCCAACTTAGCTTTCAGAAGAAGCCAGATTCACAAATTAAATGATGGTAACCCTGTTTCCTAGATCAGCAATGAACTTTGACCTTTATATACTAAATGTACACTCTTTTTTCTGAGACTCTTATATCATACTACCAATACTACTATTTGTGTAGTATACGGTACAGGGCTTTTCTGATACAGTATATTGTGACACTTGTTCTCACAGTACTGTATTGATACTTTAGATCAATATTTGTATTTATTTGTGTATTAATATCAAATTCATATTGTGCTTAAACATATAATCACAAACTCTGAGATGTCACATCTCAGTGCAGTTGGCTGCAGGTTTACTTTGTTTTGCAGAAACATGATTGCAAGTATTGAATCGTGTGTATCAAAAGCAAAATTTTGTGGAATACTGTATCCCACAATGCAGTATATCAACCATGATTTTCATCATCTCTTTCTTACCTCATTTCTGAACTTGTAATTTCATTGGACTGTTAAAAGTACATTTTCTGTTGCAAGAAATTGATTTAAACCCAAAATAACTATTTTTATTTCCAAGACAGCCCCACTTGCTTAATTTAACATGACTCGTGGTGAGGTCATGTGCAGGGGTTAAACTGAGATTTTGGAGGTGGGGGAACCCTGTAATCCCTACAAAATATGTTAGGTAATTATTCAATTATTTAAATAATTTATTCCTAAAAAATTACATTATAAGAATAGTAAAAGGATCGATATACATGAATTCCAGAATTTCTTTATGTTTGGTACATGGAAATGTTTGTTCTTTTTCATGCTGCAATGTCTGCCGTTTCTATACACTACAGATATTGTAAGAGTAGTATGATAGTATGCTATTTTGAACATAACAACAATGTTTGTTGAATATATTAGACATTATACGCTATGTACTGTGCAGTATTCAGGATTGTCTTCCAAAGAGGACCGGCATGTCTTCACTGAGTGCAGAACCCTTTGTGAACTGCAGGAGGTGCGACACAGAACACTTCCAGACAAACACGTCTATTACAACCATCAACTGCTGTAAAACATAATTTATTTTACAAACAGTATTTTGACAAGAACAGCGACAGAGAAATATATGGACAAAGTGTGTGTGTGTGTGTGTGTGTGTGTGTGCGCATGTGCGTGTGCGCGTGTGTGCTTGTGTGTGTGCTGTTTCTCGAGCTATAAAGCTGTCCCTGACGGCATCTAAGAGCCCAATGACTGAGATGAAAAGACAGCAATGATTATCCATCCTGGGCTTTTATCGTGTGTTGAGATATATCACAGAAGAGTGTTTTACAGTTGTAATATATCATAGATGCTAAATCACACACTGCCTGTTTAGAGCAGCTGTGTGTGTGTGTGTGTGTGTGTGTGTTTGTGTGTGTGTGTGTGTGTGTGTGTGTGTGTGTGTGTGTGTGTGTGTGTGTGTGTGTGTCTGTGTCTGTGTCTGTGTGTGTGTGTGTGTGTGTGTGTGTGTGTGGATGGCTCCCTATTGGTCAATCACATTATGTATGCTGATGATCTGGTGATTGCTGCTCACTCAGAGGAGGAGTTGGAGGTGCTGCTGCTGAACCTGGAGCTTGCCACTAAGAGATGGGGCCTTACCATCAGCCCAACCAAAACTAAGCACCTGCTTGGGTATTATGTACCGTCAGACACTCCACCCCCACAGCTCCCAATTGGTGATGGGGCAGTTGTGGAGAGAGTGTAGTGTTTTCCATACCTGGGAAGTGTGCTTATGACCAGCTCCGGTTTGACAGCAGAGGTCTCACTCCGAATCAGTCGAGCGGCATTATCTTTTCATCGGTTGCGTAACGCTGTGTGGAAGCTACCCGGTTTGTCGCACCGCACGAAGCTTCAGGTATTCTCGGCCACAGTCATTCCCTCCCTTCTCTATGATTGCGAAACGTGGACCCCCCTAATGGAACATCTTCACTGGTTAGAAACATTTAGGCTGGCCTGCCTAAGATCCATCCTGGGTTTAACCAGGCTGGATTGTGTGAGGAGCTCACAAATCTTTGAAAGATGTGGACAAAGTCATGTAGCTCGCATGCCCGGCCACCACATGCCTAAACAGCTTTTGTTCGGCTGGATAGAGGGGGCTAAGCGGACACGGCACGGGCTGGAGAAGAGATGGAGTGATGTGGTACAGGAGGATGTGGAGCTGAGTGGACTTTCCGATGACTGGTACCAGTGGTGTCAAGATCGGCCTCTTTGGAGGAGGCTTGTGAAGGGCGCTACTGGCCAGTTGGAGGCAATCGCGGGGGCAGAGGAGCGACGCTCACAACAACGAGCAGAGCGCCGGGTGGCTAAAGCACAGCAAGTTGGCACAGTAGGGGGCACAGGTGGTGCATCAGACAGTCATCTCAGTCAGTCAACCCGTGTTACCTGTTGGATCTGTCCCGTGACCTCCTGCCAGCGGGCATTCGACACTTCACATGGCCTTAACGTGCACATAGCCTGGCACAAGCGTCGTGGTGATGTCACAAATGGCGGCTGTTGTTGTGTTTGTGTGTGTGTGTGTGTGTGTGTGTGTGCTACTGCAGTGTTTAGTGTTTTGTGTTCAGTGAAGGTTCAAGTGTTGTTTGGTGATGGGGGTGAAATTGACCTTTGCCCTGTGTCTGAATGAGACTTATGAGCTGGGTAGCAGTCTATGCTGATTTATCACACTGAGGGGGAGTTGTGAGGTTGGGTCAGAGGTCAGGGCAGTAAAGCATGTTTAAAGGACTGACTGGGTTAGGTCGAGGGTCAGTAAGGTCAGCAAGTGTTTGTGCAGAAATGGGTAGCAAACAGAGAAAAAATACAGGTTAAAGGTCACTCTTCAAAAGACCTTTGTTGACCTACATTTGTGTGTGTCAGGACTCAATGCGCCTGACGTAAGGAATGGCAGCACGCTGTAACACACACAGATGAGAGATGAAGGAAGGAAAGGAAAGCAGAAGGATAATGAAAGAAGGAAGGAAAAGGAAAGGAAGGAAGAAACAAAGGAAGGGAAAGAGAAAAGGAAGGAATGAGGGAGGAAAGGAAGGAAGGGAAAGAGAATGAAAGAGGGTAAGAAGGATAGAGGGAAAAGAAAGATGAAAGGAAATGATAGATGGAAGGAATGGAAAGAGAAGGAAGGGAAAGAAAAGGAAAGGAAGGAAGAAGGAAAAGGGAGGGAACAAAGGAAGGAAGGAAGGAAGGAAGGAAGGAAGGGAAAGCAGAAGGAAAATGAAGGGGAAAAAATGAGAAGGAAGGAAAAGAGAAAAGGGAAGAAGGATGGAAGGAAGGAAGGGAAAGAGAAAAGGGAAGAAGGAAGGAAGGAAGGAAGGGAAAGCAGAAGGAAAATGAAGGGAAAAATGAGAAGGAAGGGAAAGAGAAAAGGGAAGAAGGAAGGAAGGAAGGAAGGAAGGGAAAGAGAAAAGGGAAGAAGGATGGAAGGAAGGAAGGGAAAGAGAAAAGGGAAGAAGGAAGGAAGGAAGGAAGGAAGGAAGGGAAAGAGAAAAGGGAAGAAGGATGGAAGGAAGGAAGGAAGGAAGGGAAAGAGAAAAGGGAAGGAAGGAAGGAAGGAAGGAAGGAAGGGAAAGCAGAAGGAAAATGAAGGGAAAAATGAGAAGGAAGGGAAAGAGAAAAGGGAAGAAGGAAGGAAGGAAGGAAGGGAAAGAGAAAAGGGAAGAAGGAAGGAAGGAAGGAAGTGTGTGAAGTGATTGACTCCACTAGAGGGCAGCAGTTGGCCCCAGAGGTGCTTGTGTGAGAGACAGACAGGTGAAAATACATTTGCTGCCAAATGTGTGTTTGTGTGCAGCAACATATGAGCCATCTTGTACAGAACACTTCTTCTGTGCATTTCACTTGTGATTTAAAGACTAGATCTGATCACAGTTGTTTTGTATGCCACGGCTCATGCAGTTATAATGAATGTTTTATTGTGTTCTAATCACACTAATAACGGCACTTGGTGTTAGCTGTGCACTTGTTTGTCTGTACAACACAAAGTGGGCTTTATTTATTTCTTAGAAATACTCACAATAAGGTTCCATTTGTTCACATTAGATAATGCATCATGATCAAACAATGAATATATGTGTTACAGCATCTATGAACCTTTGTTAATATTAACTAATGTTGTTAACTTATGTAAACATATGTGTGGCGAGCAGGGCGGGGCTGAGCGGCATCTGGGCGGAGCGAGGCCGGGAAGATAAGTGGTAAATGAGTTCCACCTGTGTGCCACACCGGTCTCATTTCCAGTGAGGGGCGACGGGAGGATTTGAACAGAGGAGACAGTGGCAGACGGGGAGAGAGAGAGAAAGAGACGCATAAGCGATGTGTTTGTTTGTGATTTTGTCTTGAACATTTGTGCTGAAAAGCAGCACATGCTGTGAGTGTTTCGGCTGAAAAGCCTTATTGTGTGGCACTGAAAAGTGTATGAGCAATAAATGTCTTGGTGTTGTGTCAAGCCGGTCCCAGCTTCCTCCTTGCCCATCTTAAGAACTTGTTTTTTTCAAGTGTTACCATTGTAGTTTATTTGTAATGTCAATTAAAGGAACACACAAATAAGACATGAGGGTGTGTGAATAATGACATGGTTTTCATAGTGTGTTAAACCATTCTTTGAATAGCGCATCTCAATTCATTCTATTTAAATGCATTTTTAAATAAAGGCCTCTGGTCTTATTGTGCATGATTAATCAGTGATCTTTTCTACTTATGTGATCAATTGTAAAAACAAAATAAACCAATTATATGAAACTGACGTTTCACTTTCCAAACAAATCCTCCAGTTGGATAAATGAAGCCTCGCCCTACATGATCTGATGCTGAATATTCAGTTAAATATATTGTGGAATTGTTATTGTGTTAGAAGTATTTTATATTCATAGATCTACACTGTTCTGCTCGATATACTTGCGCTGTGCTCCGCTGCTGTGTCATGGGTGCCAAACTAAACACAGAAAATTAAAGGTAGAGATGAGCAAAAATGTGTTTGACTTTTCACACACAAATACACACACACACACAAACACACACGCATCCACGTTGTTTAAGCATGCATTACAGCAGAGAGTGCTGCTCCAAAGCACCACTGTGTGTGTGTGCGTGTGGGCGTGGGCGTGGGCGTGTGTGCGCGTGGGCGTGCGTGTGTGCGTGTGTGTGTGTGTGTATGCGTGTGCGTGTGCGTGTGTGTGTGCGTGTGTGTGTGAGCAGAGGCAGATTCCTCTCTGGGCATGAAGCCCAGGAATGTGCCTGCTGGAGTGGGTAATGGCTGACCTCTGACCCCATGTGGCCACCCTGATGACAGGGTCAGCTCTCGCTCTCACAGCCATAAAGCACACACATGAACAGCGTTAACACTCACTGCAGGCATCTGATGGTGTGTGTGCTCTTCATTTTCAGATTTCTTTGTCCACACAACACTGTAGCTCTCTTCCAAAAGCTAGTGAGCTGCCTAACTAGACTGCATTTTATCGCATCTTAGCTGTGCTCCTGATACAAAGACTGTTCCAAAAGGTGGGCAGCAACATTATGCTGATATTAGAGAGAGAGAGAGAGAGAGAGGTTCAAGGGTCAGTGAGACAGCAGTGACCCGTGTAATGAGGTGATGTGAGACACATGCATAATGAATGCTCATGAAAGAGACAGACAATCTGTTAGTTCCAGGAGAGCAGAACACGTGAAAAGTGTCTGATTGTCACTGCTTTATTATCATTAAATCTGATAGAAGAGTGTGCATGTCAGATTAAATCATAAAGATGAAATGAAGACAAGAATCAAACATTGTTCAGAATGGACTACTGCTTACTCTGCATACTACACAGTATACACTGCATACTGTTTTTTAAATAGTATGTCAAACACTATCCGATGAGAAGCATTTTAAGCAGTCGTATGCTACATTGTTGTCACATGACCTCACTATGTTGCATGCTTAATCCAGTGAGTGCCGTTCACTGTAATTCTTTTGGGAATAAATTTGTTCATTTTATTGCTTTTTTTATTCTGTTTTAACTATTTGCAGTCTGACAAAAAAATCTCAGCTGATGTTACTTCCAGTCCATTAAAGGAATATTCCGGGTTTAATACAAGTTAAAGGAATAGTTCACCCAAAAATGAAAATTCTTACCCTCATGCCATCCCAGATGACAGAACACAAACAAAGAATTTTAGAAGAATATTTCAGCTCTGTAGGTCCATACAATGCAAGTGAATGGGTGCCAACATTTTGATGCTCCAAAAATCACAAAAGTCATCATAAAAGTAATCCATATGACTCCAGTGGTTAAATCAATGTCTTGAGAAGCATTTTGATTGGTGTGGGTGAGAAACAGATCAATATTTATGTCAATTTTTACTAGGTGTGTGACGATTCGCTCTGACAGTGATGTGATTAGATTATGATTCTCTACCTAACACGATTCATCGTAAAGCATTCTGAAATCTGAAACCAGTTATTACAGATGAAACGTGATGTGCAGGCATGATCCAGGTTTTAATGGAGCAGGCTCAGCAGGGTCATAGGATGAAAAACTGTCATTAGTAGCATGTGAAGGCAGTAACACGGGATGTGGTAACTGTGAGTTCCCTGTTCATTTGGGATAGGTCAAGCCCGTTCTCAACAATTAAATTGCATTTTCATGCAGGACTGTTGCGTCACACACTGTGAAAGATAAAAATGTTTTATATTTTTCACTTTTTCACATTCTTCTTGTGTTTTTGGTGATTCAAATTCTTTATGTATACCGCCCCCTACTGGGCAGGGAGAAGAATTTTAAGCAAAAATCTGTTTTTTATTATCTCAATCGACAGCATTTGTGGCATGATATTGATTACCACACACATTTATTTCAACTTGCCCCTCCTTTTCTTAAAAACAAAAAGCTCAAATCTGAGTTGCATTGAGGCACTTACATTGGAAGTGAACGGGGGGAGATTGTTGAACGTTAAAATATTCACTTTTTCAAAAGTATTGCCACAAGACGAAAACTGTGCTAACATGATTGTTGTACTATAAAAGCACTTATAATCTTTTCTGGGTAAAGTTATAGCTACTTTTATAACTTCATTGCCATGACGATGTTATGCAATCCTAAAAACCTAAAATGACAATTAAAACAACTGTCAGCTCAAATAATACATGAGATTAAACAGAAGATTTAAGATTTAATGCAAGTGCTTTTGTAAAATTATTAGCTTCATATTTTTGCCTTTAAACCCTCCAAAAACTCCAATTGCATCAATGTAACCTCCATTTTTGCTTTTTTTTTTTTTTTTTTTTTTAAAGAAAAGGCAAGTTCAAATGAATATTTGTGGTAATCTATATTATGCCACAAATGCTGTCGATTGAGTTTAATTTGTATTGAACCCGGAATATTCCTTTAATCACACTGGAACCACAGCCATGATTTTCAACTCATTATTCGACCAACAAAAGTTAACCAATTTGATCCCAATTTCTTTCCCACTTTAATGACGACATGTATTTTACTCCTTGAATAGCCCAATAAAACTAAACAGCTTTTGTATTGTTTTAATAAGTTCATAAATGTATCTGCTAAGAAATGTTTTTTTCTTGTTTCCCAGTAAAATATCGAAACATTCTTTAAACAAATGATATGTATTTGACAAGCAAAATGGCATAAGATACTAAGAAATCAAACAGAGAAATCGAACTATGTTTGTTCTTACCCATTAGCGGATTTCTTTTTTCTTTCTGAAAACAAGACTTAATATCATTTTCAAACAATGAAGTAACATCATTTCATCTTTTTTACTAACTTGCAATTGTGGGAAATTTGTAACAATAATTTGCAAACAAATCTGCAATTTGATAATGGGAGTCAATCAGTCGCTTATTCAAAATGAGTCTCTGTGTTTTTTCACCGGTCACTAACATGTTTCATTTTTGTAAAGTTTGTGTGTGTGTGTGTGTGTGTGTGTGTGAGATAGCTCTACACCTTTGGCATTTTACTCCATAGCTTTGTTTCCACCATCAGCCCAAATGTTTGTGAGCACGGCGAGGAAACGTGTCCAGAAGTCAGCATCTCTCTCTCTCTAGCGTCGCACACTAGTGTGATGTAACCGATTGGAAGAGTGTCAGGCTTTTTACTGTGGCCATCACAAAAGCTCAGTTGACATTTCTGCACATCTCCTGACCTCCTGACCTCTGTCTTGACCACCTGCTCTCTGCAGTACAGGTGAAGCCCAAGGCAGGGTCAAAGGTCAAAGATCAGCCTGAAGACTGACTGTCTGAGAGCATGAGAGGTCAATCGCACACTCAAACCAGGCGACCCCTCACCTTCCTGTCTGTCTGTCTCTCTCTCTCTCTCTGTCACTCTGTCCCTCCTAACTTTCTTTGTTTAACCCACTACTCGTGAACAACGACAGGCTTGTCATTGCTCTCTGTTAAAACAGTTGTGCTCTGTCATTTGATACACATACACTATCATGGCAGGGTCTTTCCATTGACTTCTGTTGTCTTTATTTTGAGCTAACGAGACTTCTGAGTTCATGTTCTCACGCGAACACTTTAAGCAAAACTAACCCACACGCAAATATCCTCACATCACTGCTTTACTAAAATGTGTTTAGCTTAGAATGACTGTCCCAGCAAAAACAAAAACAAGTGAAAACACTTTTAACATCTAACACATTTGTGTTCTGCAGAAGACAGATAGTCATTCACATCTGGGATGGCATGAGGGTGAGTAAATCATGAGAGAATTTTCATTTTCGGGTGAACTGTCCCTTTAAACATATTAACGTAAGGACATTCAATTTGCATTCTTATCATTTCCACAACATTTACATAACATTAGCTAATGTATTTGTTCTCTGTTCCATGGCATCTGGTTTCCTGTGCGTTAGGGTGAGAGGTCATGGGTCATGATGACGTGGTGGGGAGTATCAGGCTTTGACTCTGATGTGTTATTTAAAGAGTGGCCCGTGACCCTGCGCGAGCAGGCCATGGTTCTTGATGATGAATGGACAGAGGGGATCGGACAGGAATGCAGAGACGTGGCTGTGGTCAGGGAGTTTGTTATCGCAGGGAGAGCGCTGCGCTGAAGAATGCCGCATAAAATACAGAAGTGGAGGAGATAAACTTATGGATAACAAAAGAGAGAGGGAGAGGGCGGATGGGCGGGCGAGGAGAGTAAACAAAGAGAGTGGGAAGAGAGAGAGAGAGAGAGAGAGAGAGAGAGAGAGAGAGAGAGTGGGGGAGGAAGTGTGTGTGTGAGCAGGCTAGACGAACAACCAATTAGATGATGTGTTCAAGCAGGCTGCAGGCAAAGCACTCGAACTGCCACATGGCTGCGGTAATTAGTGACTGCCGGTCAAAGGTCAAACACAACTGTACTGTTCAGGGTAGGAGGAGACACATTCTCAGAAATATGGAGTGTGTCTCTCACATAGACACACACACATTAAAACACATCAAACACTGAGGTGCAGTTACTGTATCTGTTCAGTGAAGTGTGTGTGTGTATATGTGTATGTGTGTGTGTGTGTGTGTGTGTGTGTGTGTGTGTGTGTGTGTGTGTGTGTGTTAGCTAATGAATGAAAGGAGTTGTGATATACATGGAGATCTCTATCCGTCTGCATTCCTATTCATCTAAACAGTCAAATCTATACATAAAAGACATTTGAAATTGTATTTAAGACTGTGATCAGCACTGGCCAGTAATGATGCTCGAATGTTCCCATGAGATTACCCATGATCCTCCAGACTGTGTCTGTTTACCTGCTGTGAATCTAATGGCATCCTTTAACAGGACTCTTTATTTTAATGCATGTTGGAGCGCTGTCAGTCGGGAAATGCAGTTTCGTGTCCGAGCTGACATATGGTAACATGGCTGTGTGCATTCTGCAAACATTTCATCTGTTGACAAATGCATCTTGTTTTTTTATGGCACCACGTGCGCGTTTGCGCATATGTGCATGCGTCGGAGTGAACTGCGCTTCGCTGCATGTGTGTGTGGGAGTGTCAGTGTTTGTGTGCCGCATATGTGTGAGTGCATCCCGCTGCTTGGAAAGTCATCCGCGTGGTTTGCCAGCTGGCACCGTGCCCCGTTGGCAGGCCGCTCGGTTAGAACAACGTGCCGTCTTGATCAGGCCACCTGTCTTCAATGTGAAGGCGTGTGGCCGAGATGACGGAGGAGAGGGGTGGATTTGCTAAAGCTCGAGAACAAAGAGACGACACTGGGCGCTGCCCTCCACAGCAGGACGGGACCCTCTCACCCCAGATCAGTGCTGCTTCGGAGAGCTGCGGGGCTTTAACTAGACATAAAAGTCTCTTATGATTGAGACTGAACATTCATTTTCCTGAATTCAAACACATAGGGGCAAATTCATTAATCAGGTCGGGTTACTTTTGTATGTTGTAATTCAGTGTAAAACTGCATCTACCCATCCACAGTCTGTTTTATCCAGGCACTGAATGTATATAAATCCAGTAACTCTCATACTGTTTGTGGAGATTTTCTAGCAATCTTGGCAGCAGTAGCAACGTGCACAGCTTTAAATTGTATTTATTCATGGTCTGGTGTAAAATTCCATTGGTAGAATATTTCATTCATTATTTGCGTGTGCACTTTGTGTTGTCAGGACATGATTATTCTGCAGCTGTTGAGCATGTCACATCATAACTGGTTCTAAAATGGCACTTACATCCGGGGTAGTGGCAGGGACCCTGTGCCAACTGTAGGGAGGCACCGATCCGATATCTGGTTTGGTATCAGCTCCGATAATGACGTTTTTAGACAGATCGGGTAGCCATGGAGTAAATTTCTTGCCTAATGTATTGCAGTTTCTCAGACTTGATGGGAAACATCTGAAAAACAATACTGAATTAATTATTTTAGTTTTAATTTAAAGACAATAATCTGCCAGAGTCGCACTGGAGTGATGTCAACTCCTCACTTTTTGAATGGCTAGATTAGAGCTGTCAGTCTAGAACTAGTGGACCAATGGGCACTAAACCCCACCCTGTTTTGCATTAAACTCTACCTGCAAAATTTAGAAGCGCAAGTGAAGAACTTGGAAACGTGAGCAAAGAAAAACAGCAAGTGTGCAACAAATTTAAATAAGAGCTAAAAATGTCAGAGTGAGCAAAAAACAGAACCATGTAACCCAGGAAAACTGATTTTGCTTTAAATTGTAATTTTTTTTTGGCAATATATTTTTAAATGTGTTTTTCATTTTTTTGATTGACGTTTATTATTTTATTATCCGCGACGCAATACTTTTGGCGGGAAATGTATCCCATTAGATTGCTTTAGAAGACATGAATTAAAACCCTGATGTCTAATGGATTATTTCTATGCTCCCTTTATCTGCTTTTTTGAGCTTCAAAGTTCTGGCCACCATTCACTCACATTGGAAGGACCTACAGAGCTAAAATATTCTTCTAAAAATCTTCATTTGAGAAAGAAAGTCACACATCTCGGATGGCATGAGGGTGAACAATTGATGATAATTTGTATTTTTGGGTGAACTATCCCTTTAATATACAACCCCTGTGGTTAGTGTAACTTTGCTGAATAGATTAATTGTGTGTGTGTGTGTGTGTGTGTGTGTGTGTGTGTGTTAGGTTAGTCTGATGATGGCTGTCTTTATCATAAAGAAGAATATAGTCGTTGTTGTCAGCGCATCATTGTGCTAACAAGCACCTGCTCAATTATTCAGCTGTGTTCTGCACGCGTCTCTGGGGTGAGTGTGATTCAATAATGCAGGAGCCGTCTCTGACCAACAACACATGTCAGTACCACACACAATCAAATAAGCACAGGAAATTAGATTTGGGTCAGTGCTGAGCTGCAGTGGATGTGATAAAACAACAATAGCACGGACGAGGAAAGCAGAATCGGTCATTTAGACACTTGTCACACATGTTTGTTTTACCAATGACAGTTCAGAGGAATCGAGCGTCATGGTTTATGGATGATTACTGATGGTCATTGTTTTTTTCCAGATGTGTTGTGTAATATATCAAAGAACACTCTCTTTTTAAAGCATATTCATTGCTTGAAAAATTTATTTTTGACATATTTGTGAAAATGATAACAATTTTAAAGTTATAAAGTAATGATGATTTTAAATATCTATTTGCATTATTGATTTATGAACATGTATTTATTGTTTTTTACACTGCTGGATGGCTGAATTGTTTCTGATTGGTTCACACATGTTGGTTGTTGATCAATTTTGTAAAGTTGTTGCAGAATAATAAAGTAGCTCCACATCTCCATGTTGTTCTATTATTGAGTCTTCATCACTTTTGATGGACTATTACATGATTATTCATATGAGATGATGTTGTAGTAAAGGCACATACTGTATAAAGCATGGACATTTTTGAATGTTTATTTATATATGCATTATTGGAGTTCATGTTCATTTTGATAGACTGTGTCCCTAGAGAAAAGGAAAAAATTATAATAATAATAATGTTTTAATATTACCGGTTTACTGGAATACGGGACATTTAAAAGAAGCGATCGCTGATGATCAATTGTTATTGAATTACTGCTCAAATCTGTTATCTGACAATGTTTACTTTATAGTCTTTATTTAGTAATATGTTGAAAATGAAGAAGTGTGTGTGTGTGTGTGTGTGCTCAGACATTCCGCTCACTGTTGTGTGTGCGTGTCTCTGTGGATCAGAGGTCACAGAATATTAACGGCAGTTCATGTCTAATCGTATTGGCTGTGTCTCATAGTTTTACAGGTTTATGGTTGACATTTGACCTCTTCCATACCGCAGAATCAGATTTCTAAACCCCTAAACCTCACACCACCCGAACATAATGACCTGAACACTACAGTAGTTTAGCATATTAGAGGGCCGCTGCCGGATTGATGTGTGGTCATAGACCCCTGTCTGACTGTCTGACTGTCTGACTATGTGTCTGTGTTTTCATGCCAAAAAAAACACATCTGAAGCGCCTGAAGAAAAGTGTTTGTTTTTCCAGAAATACAAATTATTCTGGGAGCAGAAAAGGAGTCATATCATACACTTTTGAAGTGTTTTATTTTTCCGCTGAAGTTCACTTCATATCATCAGTGATAATTGTGTTTACACTTGAAAACATATAATGTTTAGTTGTAGTGCTTTGAATATAGCAAAGTGTGAATATAATTTACAAATCACTCCTTTTTGTTTTTATTAGCATTTTTCATACTGTCCCAAATCTTTTGGAATATGGGTTGTACTATTATGACACTTTTTGGGTGCTTTTTTTTAAAGCTTTTAAAGTGTCACCATCAGCTGCTGTTGATATAAAGTACTAAAATCAATGAACTGAACATCCTTTAAACATCTCATATTGTACTCCACAGAGAAAAGGAAGTTATACAGGTATGGAACAGCATGAGGGTGAATACATTATGACAGAGTTTTTATTTTTGGGTAAACTATCAGTCCCAAAAATTGAAAATTCTCTCATCATTTACTCACCCTCATGCCATCTCAGATGTATATGACTTTCTTTCTTCTGCTCTACACAACTGAAGATTTTCAGAAGAATATTTCAGCTCTGTAGGTCCTTACAATGTGAGTGAATGGTGAACACAACTCAGAAACTCCAAAAAGCACATAAAGGACACATAGAAGTAATTCTAACGACTCCAGTGTTAAATCCATGTCTTCAGAAGTGAAATGATAGATGTGGGTGAGATGCGTGTGTGTGCATGCGCATGCGTGAGGACGAGAGACTGCTGTCGTTGTGCTTCTCAGCATGCTGTACAGATTTGTGACTGCTTCAAACATGCACACACACACACACACACACACACACACACAGAGACTGTTCTTTGAGGATGTGGTGTGTGTGAGCAAGTGTAAATCTGTGAACGCAGCCATGGATCAGGCATCTCACCGCTGCGAATCCGGCGCTACACAATAAAAGAGTGGATGCTTTGTTCTGCTGAAATCCAATTATAGTAGCACTGCCTCTGTGTGCTGAGCCATTCCTCATTGTCCGAGCCCTCCACATGCAGATAACACAAACGAACGGCCTGTTAGAGCTGAGCCGCCTGTGTTTACTGCACTGTGTTTGAACCCTATAGACTTCTCATGGGATTGAGCGTATACAAACAGCTTTCATGCTCCTGAACGTGTTTTACTGCAACATGCTCATGGAACGAGACTTGAAGTGAACAAGCAGCTGTTTATCAAGCTGTATTTGCTTTTTACAAACCTGGAGTTTATGTATGTGAGGATGCATCAGTCAAACGACATCTCATCATGTTTACATTATCATGTTACAACGTTGATTTTATTGGATCAAGAAAAGTCATCTTTATATGTATTGAACCAATCGGCAACCAATTAAGTCATTTCAGAGATGGAGCAATGAGTGTGTGTGTGTGTGCGTGTGTGCGCGCTTGTGTGCTTGTGTGTGTGTGTGTGAGAGGCCCCTCTCTCAGTCAGTGCTGTCAGATGGAGGTAGATTTAGTGTCTGACAGCTCGGGGGGGGGGGGGGGGGGGGGGGTGATGGGGGTCTCTGTGTACATTCCCATGCTGCTTTTGTCTTCTCGACCTTTTCTGCGCTCACTCGGCCTCTCCATTTAACACACACATCCATCAACACCCGCCTCCCCAGAGATCACTGTGGCAACCCTTTACATGGTAAGGGCAGCAGGCCTCTGGGGGATGCTCTCTGGCGCCATGACAACAAGGGCTTCCTTGAGTCATGCCATTTATTTGTGTGATTTGAGTGTTAAAGCAACAGTCCTGACAGGAGAGAGAGAGAGAGAGAGAGAGAGAGAGAGAGAGAGAGAGAGAGGAGAGAGGCTTTCTTTGCTGAGCAGAGGTCTTAACATGAGGGGGAAAAAGTTTCCTAGTAGTCATAGGATGTGTCAGGGGTACTACCTATTATATTTGGAAGAAAGTAGTATGCAGTATGTAGGTGCACAGTATGTGAATTTTCGTTATGCATGGGATATACAGATCATTACTGAATGTGCTCAATTATACCGTAAACAATAGAGCATGAATAACTTTATGAATACTTATGCCTCCACTTCCAGGTTGATTAATGAAGTTATATCAACCATGACTTGATCACATTTAACAGTTTTTGTACCTCTCATTAGACCAGACTGCCAAGAATCTAGACATTTTTCCAATAATTGTATTATAAATGCAAAATGGCATTTTTTTTAAAATGACATATTTATGTATAGTATATAAGCCTAACCCTAAACTCTGATGATGCAGCACTCTGATGATGCAGGGGGTGGGGGGGGTCTAATAATTTTTTTTTTCTTTCTGATAAATCAATTTTACTGGGATTTTGTTTTACTGGGATAATCATTTGCACGTCATTATTTATGTACGTCATTATTCATCCTGATTGTGGAAATACAAAATGATATGGAATATTTGGTCTAATATTACATTAGATTACAAAAACATTATTCAAAAACAAATATTCAAATATTCAAAAATTTCGAATATCATGTATTTTTATACATTTTAGAAATATCAGATGATAGCTGGGAAAAGTTTACAATCTTCTTGCCCTAGAATGAGCGTCATCATAGATTAGAACATGTTCTAATGTAAATCTAATTATGTTACAATTTAAAAGTAAATGCACATTGTTCTTAACGAGGTAAACAATCTCCTTCTACACTACAACTACCTTTTATTCAAATTGTTATTCTTATAATATACAGTCATTTGTAATGAAAACATTTGTATTCAATTATAAGAGTTCTTCACTGTGGCATGAAAAAGCATTTTCACGAATGAATCCCAATGTATATTTGCTAGAAGACATTTATTTTCCCAAAAGAAAAAAGAAAACGCACAGAAAATACAAATTAATGCTGAATCAACAAAAATGCTGTACACACACACACAAATATACAAATAATAGGGAAATCTTGTACTTTGTTGGTTGAGTGGTCGTTTGATCTCAAGTTGTTTGACATGTAAGGAACAATTGCCTCCGGCCTGTTGAATTATTGAAAAATAATGCACACACCTTGGGTGGTCAATTATTCCACTTATACCACAGTTAGCACACCTTATGACATCTGCTCTTGTGAGTGAAACTACTTTCTTCCACCACAGATTCAGCGTGATGTTTTGATACAACTCAAGCCTTCGTTGCTAGTTTGAAAACATCACTTTAACACTAGGAACAGAGGCTAGCGAGCGTTGTGCTGCTTTAAACGAGGACTGACTGGAGTAATAAGGATGTGAGTTTGTTTATGAGGGATCTAAAGTGAGAAATTCAGAAACTGAGAGAGATCGCTTCTGGGATTACTTTTTTTGTTGCTGCTCTCGTCAGAAGTAACATCGCTTCAAAATTGCCAAGATAGTTTAAGCACTTAGCAGCAGCAGCGAGTGTCGCCATATTTCCATTGCAAACCATAACAACTGTTTTTAACCATATGAGCTGACATGACGGCTCTGTTTTCACTTGGAAGTAAGTGTGTGCGTAATGCGTGTAATGTATGCGTGTCCACGTGTGTTTGAGAGAGCTTAAGAGAGGGGGAGGGGGAGTGTGTTTCCCACAGATATTTCAGAGAACATAGAAACTGTCGTATTGATCAAGTGTTTCTTGCTTTGATACAGCTCAAGCCTTCATCGCTAGTTTGAAAACGTCAATTTAGAACTAGCAACAGTCTTTTATTTTTAAATAAATACATAAATGAAACATAAGAAATATGTTTCACGGGTGAATCTCATGTCCAGGTCAAATTTACTCCAACTTAAACAAAATGTAAAAATGGTGCTAATAGAAATGTCATAATACATACAGTATAGTAATATGATTTTTCTTTCTTTAATTTTTGCAGTTAAATATGACCCAGGCATGCTGTTGACAGGTTTTGTGAGATTTCTCCAGTTTATAGTGTGCAGTAAGCAGTTGTCTTTGTAGTCTTTGAGTGACAGTCAGGCTCAATTTAACGATAACTGCTTTTTCTGTGTGTTCTGTAATTACACATCTCTCCAGAGCGTGTGTGACCCTCGCAGTGTCTCTGCCATCAGACGCGCCGCGTGATACAGCGCAGTCGCTGCTCCTGAGACCGCCCTGCTAATTAGCTGCCAAACCCCCTCTCAGCCCCCAGTCGGCCCCCCTGCCACCAAGCGCTCGAGACACTTCAAACACACACACTCTGCATTCTCTACACAAGCCGCTCCAGCACATGATTCCTTGAGTGCTTCTTAGGGTCCTGATTGTGGTCTGAAGCAGCTTTCAGAGCGGATCGAGTCCTCTTCAGGTGTTGCCTTAACAAGCTGAGGAACCCTATAAAGAGCTCGAATTAGCAGGACCAGGTGAGCTTCTACTTCCCAACAAGCAGACCATTAGAAAGCAGTGTAATGTGCATGACTGGTGCACTGTGGGATACTGCAGCACAATTCTACAGATCTATGGATAAACTGTTTGTTTTAGCTACAATAGGCTGCATCCCATTTAGCATATACTCTATAGATAAAGTAGGCACCCCAGAGAAGAACTGCTTTCAATGGCCGTTTTGCTCAGATTGAGGCGAAAATGTCTAAAAGCAGCTGTTTGTGGGGTTGGAAAATGCCATTTCCTACAGATTATTGAACATTTTGGGTTCTTTAAACTTACATCAGGATTGTTGGATCAGAAATAATTTGACATAAATGGTGTATATTTTCACAGATCACCATCATTGTTATCGCGTCTGCTGTAATAAGACTCAAGTGTCCCGCAGCTGCTCTTGGTAGATTTGAACTTTTCATGAAGGAATCACACAAACTCTGTTTGCAAATGGCTCTTTTTAATTGAGGCTACTTTTTGTGGAAGGATATGCAAATCAAAATACACAAATACTAAAATACTATTTTGACTGCAGTAAGTAACTTGTTCATTCAAAGTCCACTGCTGTTAAAGGAAGAGTTCAACCAAAAATGCACTTCCTGTCTCCTCCTCCACCAATGAGTTTAAGTCATCCCTCTCATGAGCGCGCATCACAGAGATGGATGTGAACATTAGTATTGTTTTGTTTCTAAAAATAATCAAGCAAGTCATTCAACTCGGCAGCCATCTTTGAAACGCTCCCAGGCAGGCTGAGCAGCAATTTTCAATGTAAAAAAGCAGCATAAATGTGCAGCTTCTATCTGCTTGAATGGGGAAAGATGGAAATCTCCAAAATGGTTAGTTAAGTTTACAAATAAATCACATATTTAAAAATTGGCAGTACAATATAACAAAAATGGTGTCAAATTGTGCTTCTTTATCTCAGATCAAGCTAAAAATATTTTTTTTTGAAATTGAGCAGCATTGTGAATGCTGAAGTTGACTGACAGGTTATGTCTGTATCTAAAAGATGATTGGCTCTTTTATCTGTAAGAGGTCACTTCCTTTTCTATATCCGTTTTGCATTCCAATTTCTCCCATTCATTTTAATTGGTCCGTCTCTGCTTAACAGTCGCTGGTTAATAATTTAAGTTGTAAAAACGCGTATCTGATGGTAGTTTTCATTTTTACATGCCACATTTGTCAGACTTTAGAAATATACGCATGAAGATGTGTATTCATCAACCTGTTACATGTCCAACATAAATATACAGGCTCACTGAACCAAGTTAAAAGTCATTTTGCCCGATAGTTCAGAAAGAGCCGACATAATTTGTTTACTGTAAACCATATATATCCATTTAATATAATATAATTTAATATATATCAACTTTTAAGAACATTAACTCATTATCACATTATGTAATGTGTAAAGGATTATTAAAACTGCAATGCTGTTCATTTCCACCATTGAAACCTGCAGCTCTAAATATTCCAGGAGTGTGGATGCCTGCTTTATACATCACAATAATTGACTCTATAACAGTGATGCTTAACTTCAGTTCAACTTCAGGACCCAAAATTTACACTGGACATCAAGTGCGATATATTTATATATATTTAAGCAATATCACATGAGTAGGAGTGCGTTATGGCCCTACATCAGCACTGCTGTGATTCGGTCACAGGTTGAGTGCTGTAGGTAATCACAGCAGTGCTGATGTAGGGCCATAACGCACTCCTACTCATGTGATATTACTTATATACAACAGTTCAATGAACAAGTACATTTTAAAAATGAGGAAAAACTGAGTATGGTCATAAAAACACATTTTTGCATGGAACTACTTTCTTACACGACGGATCAGAATCTGCCGTTGCAGTTCAAAACAAATAATGCATCCAAACCTCTCAAAACATCACTTCAGAACTACTAATATCCCGGCTTGTGCTGTTTCAAACATGTTATTGGAGAAACAAGGATGTTGGGGTGTGTGTGTGTGTGTGTGTGTGTGTGTGTGTGTGTGTGTGTGTGTGTGTGTGTGTGTGTGTGTATGAGAGAGAGAGAGAGAGAGAGAGAGAGAGAGAGTTGGAGCATGAGCGATCACCTGTTGATGTTGCTGTAGTCTTGTTAGTCAGCTTTCTGAAGTTAATGCCATTTTGGTGAAATGCATCCTATTTTCTCAATGGAAAAATAGCGTCCAAACAGGGGTATTTCTCTCTATTTCGCGGTAGCTGGTGCGCAAGAGTCATTCCCTATAGAAACCGCAATGTCCTTCGCCATTTTAAACAGTACCCATTGTGTAATTAATCAGTCTTTTGTGTCTCTCAGCTGTTAGTTTAAAGCATTTAAAACTATTTTCTAGCTTTAGTAGTGTAGTAGTAATACGAGCGATCATGTAGTGCTGTTGTATGTAAACCATGACTGATGCGGATTCACTTCACTTCATCAACTGGCTCAAATTACACACAAAAATTATCTTTTGCCACCACCTGCTGGCTAACAAATGTAAAGTCACAAAATTAAACGTAAAGTATAGGATTGTGCAAATATTTTAGGCAAAAATGTTGCATAGTGAGGATGTCTTCAAAAATAATGACATTTTTCATTTCTCACTTAATGTCACACAAAGTCCAGGAAACAGAAAAAGAGCTAAATCAATATTTGGTGTGACCACCTTTGCCTTTAAAACAGCACCATTTCTCTTAGGTACACCTGGACACAGTTTTTCTTGGTTGTTGGCAGATTGGATGTTCCAAGATTCTTTGAGAATTCACCACAGTTATTCTATCTATTTAGACTGTCTCAAGTGTTTCTGTCTCTTTATATAATCTCAGACTGACAGAATGTTCAGTGGGGGCCATGACATCTGTTGCAGGGGTCCCTGTTCTTCTATTCTAATCTTTTCTATTTGAAAAAGTAATGTTTGGGAGTCTAACATTTATATTTCCTATTGACACACTAAAGCTGAAGATATAAATAACCATCTTAAGACAAACGCTTTTGTGAAACATCAAAGACTTTTTTCTGTATATGAGATCAGAATTAGTGAGTCCCAAATCATAGATTTTTTCTTGTTGAAAATATTATGCCAAAGGTGCCTAAAATGATGTGTTACTTCTGGTGTATTTTTGAAGTGTGCTTCCGTGTTTCTTGGGCTAATATTACTCATAATAGCCTTGCACAATGGAAACAAATGTGAAAAGATTTGCTAGATGTTAGCGCTTTACGAATTTAGCTAGATGCTAACATGTAAACACAAACAATAGTATCCAAGGAGGTCTTTGGTATCAAGATATAAGTTAGAAATGAAAAAGTTTGGACTTCCCCCTTCACAAGAGAAGTACATACTTTTAGTGCATAGTAGAAGTACACTAACTAGGATGCAGCCCTCGATTCAGTCATTCAATTGGCTTATGCACACTAGTTGGCACAGTATATATCTACAGCATTAGCGTAACACTATCTGAGAAGCTTAACAGTCATTATACTCCAGTGATACACTAGTTAGGTGTTAGGTTCATCCTCTCATTCAAAGTTCTCCCTCGCTCTCTACTCTGTGAGAATAAATCTATTCTCCCCTCCGGTCTCCTCTAGTAAGATAACTGTGTGGAGAGCTGTTCAGCCTCTGCCCTGTTAATTAGCCAGTAAATTACAGTGTGATCAGGGCAGCAGTGGTCAAATGTGTAATGATGCTCTGCTGTGACCAAACTCAATAACACTCATTTCTACTGTTCCATCGAGCAATGGAGGGAAATGAAACTATATTTACTGTAGTTTAAAGGAATGGTTCACAAAAATTATAAAATTCTGTCATTTACACGTACAGCCTGCATTGTTGTCGCTGCTCCGGAGGATCTCTCTTGGTATGTATGTGTGAGAAAGTAAAAACTCTGACCATGTTTTAAAGGGACCTGCAATCATAATGAGTGCCAAAGACATCTCAGGTAAAGGAGACATACATCTCCTTGAAATGCTCCACCCCATCTTCCATTGGTTGGACAAATAAAAATGACTTTCCATTTTAATTTGAAGAAAAACAGAAACTTGGACATTCTGCCGTAGGGGCTTTCACATGACTCCTGTCAGCTTTTTCAAATACATTACAGTAATGTCCATGGAGTGAAGAGTCAGCTTTACCACTGATGCCACAAAGTTTAAACAATTTCCACTTTGACCCCTTTGATGCTGACCTTTCGAAGTGTCAGCCAATGATTGCCAGACAGTTTGACGCCCCAACGCAAGTCATGTGAAAGCAAGCCATGTAAAGAATTTTAGGGTGAGAATTTTGGGGTGAACAATAACTTTATTGCTCCAAACATTTGTAGGTTGCGTGCATAAAAACATGTGCAAACTTGAATGCACCCCGAAAAAGGTCCCAACTGATCTACTAACATAGTCTTCTGAGGATTGCATCTTTCAGTTGTGAAAAATAGTGTGCCTCTAAACATGCAAAATAAAGGCCTGTGTAGCTTCCCATGACTCTCTTGAACACTACTTTACTGAAGTAAAGATATTAATGTGCACTGTACATGCATTTCATCTGTAGTTATTTTTCTTAATAAATCAGCTGCAGTACGCCTACGATGCGCGCATGCAATATGATTGATTGCACAAGCAGTTTAGTAGCCATTACTTGGGAACTTGTTTAATCTCGGCTATAAGGTAATACGTTTTTATTATATAATTGTGTGTTCAAGAGGAGAATGCACGAGGTAACTGTTTTGCCTCTTTGTATTTCTATAGATTCCCACTCTCTCTATCTTAATTTCTCTAATCACTCTCCGTCCACTGCTTTCATTGGGAATTGCAATTTGTCAGGGCAGCAGTCTAGTCTTTGCAACCAATTAAACTTTTACAAATGAGTATTAATCATCGGGGCCAGGGCCGATCAGAGGCCAGCTCCTACATCCGCAGTATAGATTTCCATTGGTTGAGGGAGAGAGGCCTGCGTGCGTCTCTCCTCGGGCACATCACCTCCTGTTCCACAGGCGGCTAATTTGTTTTCAATGGGTTTGGATCAATGGACTGGGCTGTTCTATGAGCAGAGGGAATGCTGCACTGGTAATTGGACAGAGTAAATTGCAGGATCTGTGAGAAGCCAAATAGGTGACGTCAGAGGCCCCAAGCAAAAACGGCCCCAAGCAAAACCGGCCCCGGATGACTCTCATTGTGTGTGTGTGTGTGTGTGTGCGTGTTCGCCTCTGTCTTCACATTGTTTGAGCGTATCGTTATATTGAATTGACTGAAGCTGTGATGCATGTCGTATTGGCTTGATTTTAAAAGGTCAAGTCTCGCTGTATTAAAGCAATCCATTTTTCAGCCTGTAAATGAGACACTGTACTGCGATCGGCACACATCTCGGAGGCCATCTCTCCCAGTCTGTAGCCATGACAACCCCATCACTGGATGACAGCGAGTCTCTCTGTCTCTTGCTTCATCATCTGTGTTAAAGGCAGGATGGGCAGCCGTCACCTCTGATTTGCTGATTAATCTGTAACGAGCAAGCGTTCATGTCTCAGAGGAGTCGCCATCTACATACTGCTGCGCTGAAACCCTGCAACACCTGCACATGGGATCCTGCTAATGATTACATTTCCCTAATGCTAATAAAACATAAGCTGTCAACCTGGTCTCAAGAATCACGGTACAGTTGTGTTCAATTATTTTTTGTGGCTATTTTTACATTTTCGGGTGAAATGAACACTAGAAGTGCAACAATAAAAATGTATTTTATTCCCTTTCGCACAAATCACGAGTAAAATGGCAGATTATGAGTTCAGAAACAAACAGAGGTGCATGAGGGTAGGCTGGTATTGCTGTTAGCCTCAGTGGAGCAGTACATCTTTCACCTTTGAGGAACTGAAATAAAACTCCACCAAAACCCTTTACTGGGGTGGGAAATTGCATATCACAATATTCCAAAAAATGTTGGGACAATGACAGTCACTCCCAAATTGACATATCAGTCATGACATATCGCTATATAAACATTTGGTAACACTTTACATTGACATTGTTATAAGTCAAGTGTTGTAATTCAAGCCTCTGTTAAGGGTTTATAAAGGGGTTCATTAATGACTTATAATTCATTTACAACTACATTCTAAAACAATATGTGTTTATAACAGCATCCATAAAAAAGTCAACATTCGTGCAATACATGCCAAATAGTTAAACATTTTTCCTCACGTTATAAATATTAATAATACTTATTCAACATTAATAACCTATTAAAATGTGTCTTAATGTAACATGGACATTTCAATACAGACTTTTACTATATGAAATATGCTTTTAATGAGCATGAAGAGCTGAAATGTGTTTTTGCAGAGGACTTCAGGTAACTAGGGTTTTTTAAGTTGGGACAGCACTCGGAGTAACACTATTCTTGTGACATCAACAAGGAAAGAGACATTTCAAGTGAGTCAAGACAGCACAGTAACCAATATAAATACAAATGACATAATCCCTCCTTTAAATCTCATTATAATAGTTTAATAGTTTAATATAACATTATAATAGTTTAATATAACATTATAATAGTTTAATATAACATTATAATAGTTTAATAGTTTAATATAACATTATAATAGTTTAATATAACATTATAATAGTTTAATATAACATTATAATAGTTTAATATAACATTATAATAGTTTAATAGTTTAATATAACATTATAATAGTTTAATATAACATTATAATAGTTTAATATAACATTATAATAGTTTAATAGTTTAATATAACATTATAATAGTTTAATAGTTTAATATAACATTATAATAGTTTAATATAACATTATAATAGTTTAATAGTTTAATATAACATTATAATAGTTTAATATAACATTATAATAGTTTAATAGTTTAATATAACATTATAATAGTTTAATATAACATTATAATAGTTTAATAGTTTAATATAACATTATAATAGTTTAATATAACATTATAATAGTTTAATAGTTTAATATAACATTATAATAGTTTAATATAACATTATAATAGTTTAATATAACATTATAATAGTTTAATATAACATTATAATAGTTTAATAGTTTAATATAACATTATAATAGTTTAATATAACATTATAATAGTTTAATATAACATTATAATAGTTTAATATAACATTATAATAGTTTAATAGTTTAATATAACATTATAATAGTTTAATAGTTTAATATAACATTATAATAGTTTTTGCTGCATTGGGTCATAAAATAGGGCATTTTATGTTTTTTTTTGGGGGGGGGGGGGGGGGGAGGGGGGGTTGTATGAACATGAATAAATAAGTGTATTTATTAATCGTTAATATTATATCTGTAGGTTAAAATGCTAACTATTTGTCAAATTTTGCATGAAAGTCACCCTGATATATTTAGAACTGCAGATCAATCATTTATAATGCATTTGTAAATACAAAACAAAGGGAACATTAATGTAAAATCTTACCAAAATTGTTATGAAATGCTGATTCAAAAACTACTGAAAAAATATTATAAGTACATTCTGACCAAAAACAATCTCCAAAGTGGATCTATCACATATTAAAATAAATTTGATTGAATATAAATTGCAATAAAAAAATAGTTAAATGTTAAATTACATTTTACAACAATGCTTGCCCTGGAGTGAGGAAACCTGAAAACCAGCAAAACAAAGTGCATAAATGGTCATTATGTACTGTCCTCACCCAGAAGTCACAGACTCCTTTCCTAACATCTGGGAGCGAGTTATGTGACGAGTTTTCTGTGCATGGTGATGAAGCACACGCTCATGTCAGATGCAGCTGTGAGATACAGAAGAGAGCTTCTACACAGCAGCACACTCTCCACTGATGTATTGATCTGCATGAGGTGCGAAACATTGACTGTTTAAAAGATGCTTTTTATTTAGTCTGCAAGAACAACCTCTCAGCTTGTGGTCCTAATGTTACCTTCAAAACAAGCTCAGATGAACCACACCAGCGTCACTAAACACACCTGCATCGAAATTGACTCGTTACGTGCAGATTGAAATGGCTGTCCGTCGTTTGTCAGAGTCAAGTAAGTGAGAGCGTTTGCCTGTTATCTCTCAGAGACAGATTGACTTCATCAGCGCATGTCACAAGCTGTGAGGGTAATTTATAGAGTGCATGGCATCAAGCAGTCGACAGGAGTGACATCACCACTGTGCAGGAAATCAGTGCGACTTCTGACCTGGTCTCTCGGTTGTCTCTCTAGCTGTGATGTTTTTTGAGGGTTTGAACAAATTTACAACTGTTTAAAAGCCTTTAACTTCATGTGACCCCCGCATCCACATGTGTGGATGTTGTATTTTGGCTTTGCTTTATGCAACGCATACTTGAAATGAATTTAAACCAACTGAATACTGTTCACAAGACTCTACACTGTCATTTAAGGGTTAACCTTCTGCCTCACCATGTCATGTGACATAACAGCATGATGTCACTATCCGTGAAATGCTACCATGGGCACAGCGCCCACGTGTTGCTATATGTTGCCCAATTCACAACTTTCACCCCTTGACCAACAAGGCTATATCATAGAGAGTCTTAGTGCTTACTCCTCATCACAGGGTCCACATATTTATTTCTATTTATTGGGTATTTGTTTGGTGTTTACCTCTATGTTTTCATTGCTAGCGTTGTTTGTCCTGACCTGGCATTTTCATGGGCTGCTGTTTTTCAGGCAAATGGCAGTTTGATGGTCTTTCATCCTGCTAGACACTGAACGATCGGCTCGCTCTGAACATCTCTGATGGCTGGAAAAGAAATAAATTTAAACTACACACACACACACACACGGAACACTGTGTGTATATTTGACTTGTATTTGTAGTGTATAGTGGAGTTTGAGTATTTGATTCAGTCCTTTAGTGTTAGTCAGTCTCCCTTCACCCTTTAACTACTTATATATTTCTACATATTACAATGCTTTGCATTAAACATAAAATATATATAGATATTGTTTCTATACCTATGATAAGCAACCTAAAATAAATAGTTGTATTTTATCTCATAGTTTTTTATTTAAATACTTAATTGTTATCATTCGCAATGCTTCATGGGACTGTAGTTCATGCCCTCGTGAAAGACAGTATGTACACAATCTTACACATGCTCGATGTACAGTATGTAAGCTCTCTCCTCCTTCCCAGCATGCATCATTAATCCCATTGAGCTGCTTAGAGTCTCATCAAAAGGCATTGTTTAAAGATGGCTGGGTTTCCAGGTAAATCCATCCACATCAGGAAAAGGAGAGGGAAGTGTGCTTGTGCAGATTAACCGAGCGCAGTGCTTCTCTCCTATAAGCCTGCAGCTCAAATCTCTCTGATCGGCTCACAGGCCGCATTTATTGGATTGGAAAGGATTTGATTGGGTGGCTTACAGTTTTAACACACTAGAAGCGACCATCATGCTTTTTCTGGCTCTGTGTGAGAATGAGATGCAGCATGCATGTTCGATTTGTTAATCTCGCATTCAAATTGGTGATCTCGATTTTCACACGTACAGAGAAATGACAGATTGACACATGAAGCATGCGTGGTCCATGTTAAGTGGAACGCACACTACATTAAACAGTGTAATGCAAATATCAGTAGACAGTAACTCTTGTTGGATTGTGAGCTGTATGCACTGCAAAATCCTAATCTTAACTGGTATCTTTTGTTTGTGCTCCAAATCCTTAAACCAAATTGACCTTAGAAGCAAATCTGCACAAAATATTATAGACTTGCTTTAAGAAAGTGTGTATCAAATGTATATCAAAGTAAATCTTGCATATTTTTTCACCTTATTTGAGCATTAACCTGGCTAAATATAGTCTTAGTATCTAAGGTGTATATATATATATATTTACACACAACAGTTAGTTCCGGTCCTCGAATCTGATTGGACGAGAGACATTCCATGAGCATTGATGATGTGACAACATCAGTAACCAGACACTTCAGTGTGTGTGTATATCACTCCGCTTGTGTTCATGCTGTTCTAAACTAAAGTGTAAGAGCAGTGCATATGTGTTAAGAGTTACTGTATGAGTGTCTCCTACATGTATTTTTATTTTTACATTACATTTGTTAGCCAGCAGGTGCTGGCAAAAGATCATTTTTGTGTGTAGTATGAGCCAGTTGATGAAGTGAAGTGAATCCGCATCAGCCAGTGTTTACATAGAACAGCTTTTAGTGATCGCTTGAATTACTACTACACTACTAAAGCTAGAAAATAGTTTTAAATTAATTACTTCAGGATTAAGGCTCATCACAGTTGAGAGACACAACAGACTGATTAATTGCACAACTTTATTTTTGGCATGTTAACCTCTTAATGGAGTTTCCACATTGGATACATACTGCGGAGGACATTGCGGTTTCTATAGTGATCGACTCTTGCGCACCGGCTACAGCGAAATATGGAGAAATACCCCCGCTTGGACGCTATTTTTCCATTGAGAAAGCTGATCTTCAGAAAGCTGACAGCATCTCTGCTTGGTAGTGGCAACAGGTGATCACACACGCTCCGTCTCTCACTCTCTCTCTCTCTCTCTCTCTCTCTCTCTCTCTCACACACACACACACAAATCCATCCTTGTTTATCCAATAACTTGTTAGAAACAGCGCAAGCCGTGATACTATTTCTGAAGTGACATTTTTGAATTATTAATAGAGACTTGGATGCATCATTTGTTTTGAACAGCAATGGCAGATTCTGATCCGTCGTGTAAGAAAGTAGTTCCATGCAAAAATGTATATATAAACTGGCTTTGTTAACTTGTTATCAGGCCTTCATCATTTACTTTCTGTCCTTTTCAAATACCTTTTATGTATAGATTTGACTGTTTTAGCCTTTGTCTCAGACCCAGATTTTCAATATTTATCAATGAAAATCCATTAAAAATAAAAATTACATGTTTAAAATGATAATTTAAACAAAGAATGAAGCATAAACCATTTCAATATTTATTGTCAAAATTATTTAAATTGATTTTTTTTCATAGAATTATGACTGTCCCACAGTTGTGGTGTTATTAACACCACATCAAACAATTTTTCAGCAAAAGTGTCAATTTTGAGCATTTTTGAGATAATAAAAAAAAATTATGAAAAAGAAGAATCAAAAAATTTACATTTACATTAATATACAGAACTGTGCAAAAGTCTTTGATGTTTCACAAAAGCGTTTGTCTTAAGATGGTTATTTATATCTTCAGCTTTAGTGTGTCAATAGGAAATATAAATGTTAGACTCCCAAACATTACTTTTTCAAATAGAAAAGATTAGAATAGAAGAACAGGGACCCCTGCAACAGATGTCATGGCCCCCACTGAACATTCTGTCAGTCTGAGATTATATAAAGAGACAGAAACACTTGAGACAGTCTAAATAGATAGAATAACTGTGGTGAATTCTCAAAGAATCTTGGAACATCCAATCTGCCAACAACCAAGAAAAACTGTGTCCAGGTGTACCTAAGAGAAATGGTGCTGTTTTAAAGGCAAAGGTAAATTTAACTTTTTTGCCAAATATGCAAAAACTGAAAATATGAATTGTGTGTATTTAGGGTACATATTGTCAAATGTAAGGCTATTAAATCAGCCTTAGCAATACAAAGGAATCTGACATTTTACAGAAACATCAAAAATGTAATTGCCATCAGCGTTATTTCCACCACAGAATTCCATTGAACACAATGCAGAATTTGACATGTCCTGGAAATGACATTGTGGTGGGAATTTTCATGACTTTCAGGGAAAAAAACAGCATCTCCTGTGCTGTATAAATAGAATTAGTAGACAAATGAAATAATGTAGTGAGAGTGTATGTATATGCAGTTAGTTTCAGCATCTATGGGAAATGGTTACAAATAATATACAAAAATAATGACTAACCAGTAACTCGGTTAGAAATGAACCTCTTGTGAATAGCCCAGTGTTTTTAATAAAAAATAAGACAATGATAAGAGTAGGATTTGCATGTGTTTGTTCCTTCAGCATGACGGTATTTTAAAAGGGACAGTTCAAACTTTGAGTTGAGCAGGGCACAGAGACGGGGCCCTCCTCCTGTGCTGCTGCTGGACTGTGGCAGTGGCTGGGCAGAGACTGGCATCACCACAACCAGCTCTGTTCCATCTGCTGCTGCCCAGGCTGTGTGCCCAGAATACCACCCCCCCCCCCCCCCCCCCCCCCATATTATGAGTCCATATTAACCATATTATGAGTCCATTTCTCTGCCCTGTCTCTTCCTTCCCTTCCTAAAATGCCATCCATTTCTGTTTAGCCCAACCTGAGTTCAGTCTGTTGTGTTTGTGGATATTGAAGTATGATATATAAACATATACAGGGAAAATGAGCATTGGACTTGTGTGCAGTGGAGATGCATCACATTTCATTTCACCTGTTTATTCATTCTAAAGGATAAAAATTAGTTGATGTTGATTTCATTTCATGGGTCAGAGGTGATATATTTTGTAGCAAGATGATAATTATATCAGCATATTAATACAGTTCATTTAAAAAGGCAGATTGGGTAACAGGGTTGCAGACTGAGCCTAAATGAAGCGATGCCGGGTCAGTTTTAGGTTTGTGGGGTCATGTGACTGAGGTGCAGTGTGAGATTAAGGGTGATGTACTTTTCTTTTAGGCTTGAGTGTAACACACACACACACACACTTGTGTAATGAGCGGATCTGAGTGCAGGAGAGTGGAGTGTGTCTGACAGCTCATTACTTGCCTGAGAGCCACATAGATCATGGTGTGCTTACCCGTCTCATTGCTGTGTCACTGCGTGCAGATAGACCAGTGAGAGAAGTGTGTGTGTGCGTGTGTGTTTGCGAGTGTGCCCGGGGCAGATCTGTCAGACAGTGGGTCGTGTGTGTGTGTGTTATGGATGAATGTGAATCCTAAATTAAACACTGTTGATGTGTGTTTCAATGTAAGGCAGCACTATATTAACAAACCTCATACATTTCATCCATAGAAAGTATATCTGTATCATATGTCTGTTTTGGGTACTTGATGCACAACTAGTCCATTGACTGTTTATTTGTACCTACATCACAATTTTAGGAAAGAATGTATATGTGTATAAGGGTAAATGTGTATTTTAAGTCCTGTAACTAGTCATCATTGCTTTTATGATTTTCACAATTTTTAATCACACTTATGTCTTTACCAGTTCATTTAAAATGGCCCTGCAGTGTAACAAATACATTGTTAAAAGTGCGATTATTAAGGACTGAATAACATTTGAAATAGTTTTAGTGTTTGTGTTCAAACTGAACGCGTGTCCTTGAGTTATTAGAATCAGTTCTGCTCTTGTATTTCTCTGTCTGAGATGGAGCAGTGTTGCATTTTAAGCTGGGCCTATAGTAATGTGTGTTTAGTACCATATGCATTTATTTATATACTTTGTTATGGTGCTTACATTGCCAAACCATTCAAATGGTTTATGTACATAGTCATACTGTATATTTAGTACATTACCGTTTAATTTTAGGCAGATGATATTTACACCCCAGAGCAAATAGTGTCAGATATTAGTTTCACCCCAACACTGGAGCAGATCATGGTAGATACTAACTGCACACTGGTGCACATTGTGTTAGATACTATTTGCACCCATATTTAAATGCTAACATACAGGGCATCACTGCAGTGTGTTTATGTAGATACAGTACATTAACCCCTACTCCTAAACCCAACCTTAACCTTACGTTAATTTAAAGTAAACACAAAATTACCATGGTTACGATATTATCTCTGTATTACTGTAAAAACACCATGGTAAATTGCATGAAAACTATGGTAAAAAACACGGTTGCTACAATATTACTTTACAGTGATGCAATCTACACACAAGCAGTGCCGAGCCACGGGAATGAGTGCGATCGACAGACCCCGCATCCGGATCAAACGCTTCTCTGCACTCCTCGACATTCACAGTGTCACTGCGATGAAATCAACATTTATATTCATTTTTATCTATTATTTTAAGAGTGTTTTATTTTAAGAAATTAAGAGTGGAAACAGGAAATTCAATGGGACATAGTGGCACAAAACACAGTTGCTAGGATAAAAGTACACATTCTCACTGTCTACACCTCTGTATTATTTAAGCTGTGAAGTTGTTTAAATTGTCATTTTTACAGTTGTTTTAGGGTTCTTCGACATTACATCGTCATGGCATCAATGTTGTAAAATTATTTATTACACTGTACTTTAACTTTACACTGTATTAACTTTACACAGATGAGGTTAGTAAGTGATTTTATCAGTAAAAGCATGTTAACACACATATTGTTTATGTCTTGTGGCTAAACTTTTGAAACAGTATTTTAATGTTCAAAAATTGTCCCAATTCATGTCCATTGCAAGTGCCTCACTGTCACCTCGATTTGTGCATTTAAAAAAAAAGAAAAAAAGGGAGGGGCAAGTCCAAATGAATATTTGTGGTAATCCATACAGTATTGATTAACAGGAAATGCTGTTGATTGAGCTTAACCTGGAATATTCCTTTAATGTTATATTTTTGTCTAATGCATATTTTCATTTTGTAAACAAAAATTAGTTTAGGATCAGTCAGTGATTGGCAGACCCCTGTAGTACCACTGTGGAATCCCAAAAGGTCACTCCACAACCCCCCCACCCCCGCCCACCACCCCGATTGAGACCCCTGTGCTAAAGCATTTCACCAACAGTGATACATAAAGACAAGTTCTTCAACATAGAGAAAGTAGCACGAGTTGTTCAGGAATGAGAGAAGTTTTACTCACTCCTCAGACAGTGACGGAACTGTTCTGACATCAACAGCCTCAAGACATTGTAAGACATAGACACTTTGACAGAGTTCCTCTACCTGTCTGTGACTCTCTCTGTGTGTGTGTGTGTGTGTGTGTGTGTGTGTGTGTGTGTGTGTGTGTGTGTGTGAGCATATATTTATCAACAAAAAGGGATCCCCATAAGGATAGTAAAACCCGAAATGTTTGACCTTGTGGGGACATTTTGTCAGTCCCCATGAGGAAAACAGCTTATAAATCATACTAAATTATGTTTTTTGAAAATGTAAAAATGCAGAAAGTTTTCTTTGAGGGTTAGAGTTGGGGGTTGTGTTGGGTTTAGGGGTTGTGTTGGGTTTAGGGGTTGTGTTGGGTTTAGGGGATGTGTTGGATTTAGGGGTTGTGTTGGGTTTAGGAGTTGTGTTGGGTTTAGGGGATGTGTTGGGTTTATGAGTTGTGTTGGGTTTAGGAGTTGTGTTGGGTTTAGGGGTTGTGTTGGGTTTAGGGGTTGTGTTGGGTTTAGGGGATGTGTTGGATTTAGGGGTTGTGTTGGGTTTAGGAGTTGTGTTGGGTTTAGGGGATGTGTTGGGTTTATGAGTTGTGTTGGGTTTAGGAGTTGTGTTGGGTTTAGGGGTTGTGTTAGGTTTATGGGTTGTGTTAGGTTTAGGGGATGTGTTGGGTTTAGGGGTTGTGTTGGTTTTAGGGGATGTGTTGGGTTTAGGGGTTGTGTTGGTTTAGGGGTTGTGTTGAGTTTAAGGGTTATGTTGGGTTTAAGGGTTGTGTTGGGTTTAGGGGTTGTGTTGGGTTTAGGTGTTGTGTTGGGTTAAGGGGTTGTGTTGGGTTTAGGGATTGTGTTGGTTTAGGGGTTGTTATAGGTTTAGGGGTTGGGTTGGGTTTAGGGGTTGGGTTGGGTTGGGTTTAGGGGATGTGTTGGCTTTAGGGGTTGGGTTGGGTTTAGGGGATGTGTTGGGTTTAGGGGTTGTGTTGGGTTTAGTGGTTGGGTTGGGTTTAGGGGTTGTTTTGAGTTTATGGGTTGTGTTGAGTTTATGGGTTGTGTTGGGTTTAGGGGTTGTGTTGGGTTTAGGGGTTGTGTTGAGTTTATGGGTTGTGTTGAGTTTATGGGTTGTGTTGAGTTTAGGGGTTGTGTTTGGTTTAGGGGTTGTGTTGGGTTTAGGGGTTGTGTTGAGTTTATGGGTTGTGTTGGGTTTAGGGGTTGTGTTGGGTTAAGGGGTTGTGATAGGTTTAGGGGTTGTGTTGGGTTTAGGGGTTGTGTTGGGTTTAGGGGTTGTGTTGGGTTTAGGGGTTGTGTTAGGTTTAGGGGTTGTGTTGGGTTTAGGGGATGTGTTGGGTTTAGGGGTTGTGTTGGGTTTAGGGGTTGTGTTAGGTTTAGGGGTTGTGTTGGGTTTAGGGGTTGTGTTGGGTTTATGGGTTGTGTTGGGTTTAGGGGTTGTGTTAGGTTTAGGGGTTGGGTTGGGTTTAGGGGATGTGTTGGGTTTAGGGATTGGGTTGGGATTAGGGGATGTGTTGCGTTAAGGGGTTGTGTTGGGTTTAGTGGTTGTGTTGGTTTAGGGGTTGTTATAGGTTTAGGGGTTGGGTTGGGTTTAGGGGTTGGGTTGGGTTGGGTTTAGGGGATGTGTTGGCTTTAGGGGTTGGGTTGGGTTTAGGGGATGTGTTGGGTTTAGGGGTTGTTTTGAGTTTATGGGTTGTGTTGAGTTTATGGGTTGTGTTGAGTTTAGGGGTTGTGTTGGGTTTAGGGGTTGTGTTGAGTTTATGGGTTGTGTTGGGTTTAGGGGTTGTGTTGGGTTAAGGGGTTGTGATAGGTTTAGGGGTTGTGTTGGGTTTAGGGGTTGTGTTGGGTTTATGGGTTGTGTTGAGTTTATGGGTTGTGTTGGGTTTAGGGGTTGTGTTGGGTTAAGGGGTTGTGATAGGTTTAGGGGTTGTGTTGGGTTTAGGGGTTGTGTTGGGTTTATGGGTTGTATTGGGTTTAGGGGTTGTGTTAGGTTTAGGGGTTGCGTTGGGTTTAGGGGATGTGTTGGGTTTAGGGGTTGGGTTGGGATTAGGGGATGTGTTGGGTTTAGGGGTTGTGTTGGGTTTAGTGGTTGGGTTGGGTTTAAGGGTTGTTTTGGGTTTATGGGTTGTGTTGGGTTTAGGGGTTGTGTTGGGTTTAAGGGTTGTGTTGGGTTTAGGGGTTGTGATGGGTTTAGGGGTTGTGTTGGGTTAAGGGGTTGTGATAGGTTTAGGGGTTGTGTTGGGTTTAGGGGTTGTGTTGGGTTTAAGGGTTGTGTTGAGTTTAGGGGTTGGCTTGGGTTTAGGGTTTGTGTTGGGTTTAGGGTTTGTGTTAGGTTTAGGGGGTGTTTTAGGTTTAGGGGTTGTGTTGGGTTTAGGGGTTGTCTTGGGTTTATGGGTTGTGTTGGGTTTAGGGCTTGTGTTGGTTTAGAGGTTGTGTTGGTTTTAGGGGTTGTGTTGGGTTTAGGGGTTGTGTTAGGTTTAGGTGTTGTGATAGGTTTAGGGGTTGTGTTGGGTTTATGGGTTTAGGGGTTGTGTTGGGTTTAGGGGTTGTGTTGGGTTAAGGGGTTGTCTTGGGTTTAGGGGTTGTCTTGGGTTTATGGGTTGTGTTGGGTTTAGGGGTTGTGTTGGTTTAGAGGTTGTGATAGGTTTAGGGGTTGTGTTGGGTTTATGGGTTTAGGGGTTGTGTTGGGTTTAGTGGTTGTTTTGGGTTTAGGGGTTGTGTTGGGTTTAGGGGTTGTGTTAGGTTTAGGAGTTGTGTTAGTTTTAGGTGTTGTGATAGGTTTAGGGGTTGTGTTGGGTTTATGGGTTTAGGGATTGTGTTGGGTTTATGGGTTGTGTTGGGTTTAGGGGTTGTGTTGGGTTTAGGGGTTGTGATAGGTTTAGGGGTTGTGTTGGGTTTAGGGGATGTGTTTGGTTTAGGGGTTGTGTTAGGTTTAAGGGTTGTGTTGGGTTTAGGTGTTGTGTTGGGTTTAGGGGTTGTGTTGGGTTTAAGGGTTGTGTTGGGTTTAGGAGTTGTGTTTAAGGGTTGTGTTGGGTTTAGGGGTTGTGTTGGGTTTAAGGTTTGTGTTGGGTTTAGATGTTGTGTTGGGTTTAAGGGTTGTGTTGGGTTTAGGGGTTGTGTTGGGTTTAGGGGTTGTGTTGGGTTTAAGGGTTGTGTTGGGTTTAAGGGTTGTGTTGGGTTTAGGGGTTGTGTTTGGTTTAAAGGTTGTGTTGGGTTTAAGGGTTGTGTTGGGTTTAGGGGTTGTGTTGGGTTTAGGGGTTGTGTTGGGTTTAAGGGTTGTGTTGGGTTTAGGGGTTGTGATGGGTTTAGGGGTTGTGTTGGGTTTAAGGGTTGTGTTGGTTTAGAGGTTGTGATAGGTTTAGGGGTTGTGTTGGGTTTATGGGTTTATGGGTTGTGTTGGGTTTAGGGGTTGTGTTGGGTTTAGGGGTTGTGATAGGTTTAGGGGTTGTGTTGGGTTTAGGGGATGTGTTTGGTTTAGGGGTTGTGTTAGGTTTAAGGGTTGTGTTGGGTTTAGGTGTTGTGTTGGGTTTAGGGGTTGTGTTGGGTTTAAGGGTTGTGTTGGGTTTAGGGGTTGTGTTTAAGGGTTGTGTTGGGTTTAGGGGTTGTGTTGGGTTTAAGGGTTGTGTTGGGTTTAGGGGTTGTGTTGGGTTTAAGGGTTGTGTTGGGTTTAGGGGTTGTGTTGGGTTTAAGGGTTGTGTTGGGTTTAGGGGTTGTGTTGGGTTTAAGGGTTGTGTTGGGTTTAGGGGTTGTGATGGGTTTAGGGGTTGTGTTGGGTTAAGGGATTGTGATAGGTTTAGGTGTTGTGTTGGGTTTAAGGGTTGTATTGGGTTTAGGGGTTGGGTTGGGTTTAGGGTTTGTGTTGGGTTTAGGGTTTGTGTTAGGTTTAGGGGTTGTGTTGGTTTAGAGGCTGTGATAGGTTTAGGGGTTGTGTTGGGTTTATTGGTTTAGGGGTTGTGTTGGGTTTAGTGGTTGTGTTGGGTTTAGGGGTTGTGTTGGGTTTAGGGGTTGTGTTAGGTTTAGGGGTTGTGTTAGGTTTAGGTGTTGTGTTGGGTTTAGGGGTTGTGTTAGGTTTAGTGGTTGTGTTGGGTTTAGGGTTTGTGTTGGTTTAGGGTTTGTGTTAGATTTAGGGGTTGCGTTGGGTTTTAGGGGTTGTGTTGGGTTAAGGGGTTGGGTTGGGTTTATGGGTTGTGTTGGGTTTAGGGGTTGTGTTGGTTTAGAGGTTGTGATAGGTTTAGGGGTTGTGTTGGGTTTAGGGTTTGTGTTAGGTTTAGGGGGTGTTTTAGGTTTAGGGGTTGTGTTGGGTTTAGGGGTTGTGTTGGGTTAAGGGGTTGTGTTGGGTTTAGGGGTTGTCTTGGGTTTATGGGTTGTGTTGGGTTTAGGGGTTTTGTTGGTTTAGAGGTTGTGATAGGTTTAGGGGTTGTGTTGGGTTTAGGGGTTGTGTTGGGTTTAGTGGTTGTGTTGGGTTTAGGGGTTGTGTTAGGTTTAGGGGTTGTGTTGGGTTTAGGGGTTGTGTTAGGTTTAGGGGTTGTATTGGGTTTAGGGGTTGTGTTCGGTTTAGGGGTTGTGTTAGGTTTAGTGGTTGTGTTGGGTTTAGGGTTTGTGTTGGGTTTAGGGGTTGTGTTAGGTTTAGGGGTTGTGTTGGATTTGGGGTTATGTTGGGTTTAGGGGATGTGTTGGGTTTAGGGGTTGTTAGGTTTAGGGGTTGTGTTGGGTTTAGGGGTTGTGTTGGGTTTAGTGGTTGTGATAGGTTTAGGGGTTGTGTTGGGTTTAGGGGATGTGTTGGGTTTAGGGGTTGTGTTGGTTTAGAGGTTGTGATAGGTTTAGGGGTTGTGTTGGGTTTAGGGGTATGTTGGGTTTAGGGGTTTTGTTGGTTTAGGGGTTGCGTTGGGTTTAGGGTTTGCGTTGGTTTTAGGGGTTGTGATTGGTTTAGGGGTTGTGTTGGGTTTATTGGATAGAATATATAGTTTGTACAGTATAAAAATCATTATATGGAAAGTCTCCACAAAACATGGAAACAACATATTCCATGTCTTCTGAGTTTATGAATACGATAGGTTTCGGTAAGAAACAACCAGAAATTGAAGTCATTTTGCAGTGAAAATTTTGACATCCATTACGCATTCATCAGTGCTATGAGGGAAGTTCATTCAGTGGTACGAGTGTTTTTTGCACGAGAATATGTGTTGTTTTTAGCTGTTCCAGTTCTCTGTGTTTCGTTTTTAGCTCTCCTTTGCATGTTCATAAGTGCATGAGAGTAGTTCACGAAGGCTCACACTGAAACCACACAAAAGAAAAATAGGTTCTGAACATGCAAACGAGAGCAAAGCATAGGTCGAGATTTTCACTGTAAATGTCCAAGATTTATTTTCCATTTTTCTAAACACTTCTGTCTTCTCTTTTTTCCACATGTTTCCTGCTGCTGTGATCTGCTCTTCAGGTAAGTGTCTGTGTCTTTCTGTCTGTTTGTTCGTTTGTTTGGCTTTCCCACAAAGCACTATGCTGTCAAGTCTGCCGTTCATACAGTATTGGCTTGCATTAAAGCATTTGCATGGTCTGATGTTTGAGAAGAAAATACTGGTAAACTTTGCTAAACATTAACCTGAAAGACGCAGGAAGACGTGGCGTTTTTGTTGGCTTTGAAAGCACTGATTGTGACAGTAATGCTGCAGCGTGTACTTTAGTGAGATTTAGATAGAAATGAAACTACTACAGGCCACAACTGAACAATCACCAACAGTTTGAAGGGAATATTGCTGAGCAAGTAAGGTAAAGTCAGTATGTTCATAGGAACTTACGTGAATAGAAACTCTGATTTTTAAAGGTAACTCTATCGCCCCCTTGAGTGCTGTGGTTTGGTGTCCGCCACAGTAACGCAAGAATGCACATTATGTACAGTATGTTCAGCTCATTGTGTCGGCCGAGCACACATATTCTCATGTTCCAGACCTAAGAATGAGTGCTCTACTGATGTGTTTCAGATCTGTTGGTGTCGAGTGTACATGAATGAGTTGTTGATTTTCTTTATCTCTTCACAGGAGACACTTGATTATTTGTTTGTGTCATGAAATCAATTTGCATTCATTACATTAATTCGCAAAGTTCTGTGCTCTTCTTTGTAAAGGGTTAAACTAGGGTTGTCAATCAATCACATTTTTTAATTCAATTAATTACATTATGTGCTGATCAATTAATCGCATACCAGTATTTACTGAGAAAGATGCCCAAATAAAGGTCATTTAGAATAATTCAAGTAATTATATCAAATAATGTATAGGCCCAATTCTGATCCTTCAAATAAATGGCATAACATTGTGGCAACATACAAGTTAAGCATTCAGACAATGCAAAATGTGACTTTAAAAGTGAAAATATTGTTTGTTTTATTTCCATATTGTAGAACATTACCCTGTTATTAGCCTGCTTACCTCTGCTCAATTTTTAATTCACAAAACTACTAATCAGAAGGTTGCTGGTTCGATCCCCACAGCCACCACCATTGTGTCTTTGAGCAAGACACTTAACTCCAGGTTGCTCCGGGGGGATTGTCCCTGTAATAAGCTCTGTATATCACTTTGGATAAAAGCGTCTGCCAAATGCAGAAATGTAAATGTAATTGTTGGTAAATGTACTCATGCCCTAAATGGACGCTTTTGGACCATCTCACTTTTGCTGCGCCATGTCTCGCTAGATTTCAGGTGCTGAAAACTAGTTGATTTTTATTTATTTATTTTGAATTTCACAGGTGACACTGGGGCTAGTTGTCACATGTTTTACTCCAGTGACTATTTATTAACATTATTTGTATTATTTATTCAAATACAATTTCTTTTAAATTGTTCAGCACAATCCAGCAAAGAAAATCTAATTAAAAAAAATTTATGAAAAAAATAATTAAAAAAAATAATGAAACAACTAATTAAATATTATCGCATAAAGCTTATATTCAAAATACATGACATTACCTGTCCTGAGTAAAGTTGCCTGAATAGATACCAGTGTGGTTTTATTTTCCTCACTTGTTTAAACCCAACTAATATTATTAAAAAAGAAGAAAAAAATGCTTGATAATTGCCCAATTGATATCACTTAATTTATTCAATAAATACATGATTTATATTACACATACTATAGAAAAATAGAGGAGGATGTGTCATCTTAAGCGAATATTAACCCAAAGAAAAATTGTATGGATAATTTCAATTACAGGTCTCGCAGTCAAACTCCAACAGTATCAGATCAAATAATCACCCAGTGAACACTTGGAGAACAATGGAGAAACTCACTTTTTACCATGTATCAGGTTGTCTGAGTTGCCTTCTGACAGTGTCAGTCACTGATCCAGTTTACGGTGTGAAGCAAGCAGGTATAGCTGCAGGCCAGAGAACTTCAAATGGAGGCGGAATCTCCGAAAGAAGGAGGTTTATTTCCACTATTCCAGACTGGAAATAAGACAAAAGAACAATAAAAAAGTGCAACCCACGACTTTCTGAAAAAAGCAAGTTCAAGGTCACTTATAATAAATCGAATTGGCAACTATGGTGGAAGGCTGCGCTGCATGCTTGCTAGTTTGATGAGTGTTGCCTGTACAGCTGGACCGCTGCCTGTCCTCTCCTGCATCAAGCTTACATTGCCGAATTTATCTACATGATGAATCATGCTTTTTGGCACCATATGTTGCAATTTCAGCATCTATCAGAAGGGGCTAATGGGATGACTCTAACCAGCCAATTCCTGACCCCTTGTTCTTACACACACAGGTCAGATCAATGTGTCATTATCAATGACCATCCACTGAACGGATGTGGTTGCGAGAGACGTGTGAGCAGGGTGACGGTGTTTTGTAAGAAGGGTACTCAGTGCTGCGACACACATCAATATAGACGTGAGAGATCAGATGAGAATGAAGGAGATTCTGCAGGGTTCCCATGTTCATAGCCAAACCTACAATTGTGATATCCGGGCCTGGACAAGTCATGACATTTACTATAGAGTTTTTTTTGTTTGTTTGTTTGTGTGTTTGTTTTATTCTCAGCTCTGTAAGCTATTTAATCGACTATTAAATGTTACATCTCTGTAAAAGGATAAAAACAAATTTCCTTATCCACTAATCACAAACAACTGGAAAAGTCATGCAAGTTCACATTCATGCAAGAACGTTAACAAAAATAGCAGGTTCACATTTAAATTTGCTACACATTTCTATATTTGGCAGATTTGTTTTCTGATTTTCATTGCATTCAAGATATTTTAGGTCAGAAGGAGGAGATCAGGGTAAAATGAGCCATGGGGTAAGATGAGCCACCCCTGGTTTTTAGGCAATTATATAAAACATAAAGCATGTTACAGCATTTTCTTAAAGAAGTAATTGTTTCATTCTGTCTGTGGTGAAAGAGAGCATGTGGTGAATTATAAATGTGTTTGTTCCCTTTCTAATTGAATTCCATAAATGATGATTTAGTTGGTGAATATTCAGATACATTGCAGTTTAGTTGGTGCTGGAATCAAAACTCTGAACTTGCAGTTGCTTGCAAATTTTTCTGCACATTTCTGCTTTTAAATCCTCTGGAATACTTTCCCCATAGACTTCCATTGTAAATGCATTACTGTACACCCATTTTCTGTTCTTCTTTATAAATGTATGGATGAGTCTGCATTATTTGTGAAAATGATGACCATAGAGCTATGGAATGTGGAATATTCTTTCAAATACATCACTATTTATTGCTGACTGATGTGGGTAAATCGAGTAAGATGGTGGTGAACGGCGCTATTAGACTGGATGAGGATCCCTCAGGACACATGGATACTGGAGCAAGATCTGAAATGAGGTACTGAGGGAACGCAGAGGAGTTAGTGGGAGGAGTCTCTCTGGAGATGGTGAGCAGGAAGGAGGAGGAAATTGACTGGGTGCAACCCGGGGGGCAGAAGTCATAAATAACAGTGTAACAATCACCCCTTAAAGAACTTAAAGAACACATGCTCACTCGGGTCAGAGCCGGCCACATACCCGAATCTCTTTGTGTTTGTGAACATTCTTCAGCTGTAATGTGTCACATGGCATGTTTGCTTTATCACTGATCAGGGGAAGTGACTGCCGTCAACAGATTCACAGACATGTAACACTTTAGTTAAGGCATGTTATTTAAAGGGAAAGTGTGCAATTTCTAGCATCACCAAATGGAAGTGCAAAAATAAATAATTGTTTAAACAGGTTTCCCAAACACTCCCTCCAAACTGATAGTCCCGCCCCAAACTCACACTATTGGTTGAGAATATGTTGTGATGTCAGGCTGGTAGGGATGCTTAAACAGAGCAATGATAGTACTACAGTCACAATGCACAGAGTCACAGTGGTAACAACGTTTTGAGAAATCAATGTACAAATGGCTTACTTATATTGTTAGGGAGTAGTTAACTAAAAGTAGCAATGCTTCTAGCTCAGACCTTTGAATGTACAAATTTTGCTCTTATGGAAAGTAATTGGTACTTTTATTCACCAAAGTGGCATTCAACTGATCACAAAGTATAATCATGACATTAATAACTTCTTAAACTACTTCAAAGAGTTCTCATCAAAAATCCTAAATGTGCAGCAAAGACAGCTTTGCAAATCCTTGATGTTCTAGCTGTCAGTTTGTCCAGATTCTCGGGTGACATTTCACCCCACACTTCCTGTAGCACTTGCCATAGATGTGTCTGTATTGTCGGGCACTTCTCACGCACCTTACAGTCTAACTGATCCCACAAAAGCTCAATGGGGTTAAGATCCATAACACTCTTTTCAAATTATCTGTTGTCCAATGTCTGTGTTTCTTTGCCCACTCCAACCTTTTCTTTTTGTTTTTCTGTTTCAAAAGTGTCTTTTTCTTTGCAATTCTTCCCATAAGGCCTGCACCCGAGTCTTCTCTTTACTGTTATACATGAAACTGGTGTTGAGTGGGTAGAATTCAATGAAGCTGTCAGCGGAGGACATGTGAGACTCTGATGTACTTATCCTCTTGTTTAGTTGTACATCTGATCTTCCACATCTCTTTCTGTCCTTGTTAGAGTCAGTTGTCCTTTGTCTTTGAAGACTGTAGTGTACACCTTTGAATGAAATCTTCAGATTTTTGTCAATTTCAAGCATTGTATAGCCTTCATTCCTCAAAACAATGATTGACTGATGAGTTTTTAGAGAGAGATGTTTCTTTTTTGCCATTTTTGACCTAATATTGATCTTAAGACATGCCAGTCTATTGCATACTGTGGCAACTCAAAAACAAACACAAAGACAATGTTAAACTACATTTAATGAACCAAATAGCTTTCACCTGTGTTTTATATAACGGCAAGTGATTTTCTAGAACCATATGATCAATTTAACATGATTACTCAAGGATAAGGTGTTGGAGTGATGACTGCTGTCTTGATTTGATCAAAATGACTTTTTTCAAATAGTGATGGTGCTGTTTCTTACATCAGTAATATCCTGACTATACTTTGTGATCATTTGAATGCCACTTTGTTGAATTAAAGTAACAATTTCCTTCCGAAACAGCAAAATCTGTACATTATTCCAAACTTTTGGCCGACAGTGTTTATATATATATATATATATATATATATATATATATATATATATATGTATGTTCATCCTTGGGAGCAATTTCCAAACACCTGAATGTACCACATTCATCTGTACAAACAATAGTACACAAGTATAAACACCACTGGACCACGCAGCCATCATACAGCTCAGAAGGAGAGGCATTTTGTCTCTAGTTTGGTGCAAAAAAGTATAAATCAATCCCAGAACAACAGAAAAGGACCTTGTGAAGGTGCTGGAGGAAACGGGTAGACAAGTATCTATATCCACAGTAAAACAAGTCCTATATTGACATATCCTGAAAGGCTGCTCAGTAAGGAAGAAGCCACTGCTCCAAAACCACCATAAAAAACTCAGACTACAGTTTGCAAGTGCACATGGGGACAAAGATCTTACTTTTTGGAGAAATGTCCTCTGGTCTGATGAAACAAAAATATAACTGTGTGTTGAAGAGTCTTTGACTAACATTGTATGAGAACTTGTGCTTTGGCACTTTGTTCCTCTAAACTGAAAGTGTCCCACATCTCTTCTTCTGTCGGATGTGATTCTCACATTCTCCCTCTTGTCCCTTGGCACTTAGGAACAGCTTGGTGATGAGACCCAGGTCAGAGTTTTATGCCCAGTGCACCCGTTTCATAATCAGCAGGCTCCCACAGCTGCCTCTGATAGGTAATGACTCATTTGCAAATTAATTCTTTGAGCTTGACCACAATTAGCATAAGGAGAGCCACCGGCCCTCGAGCACAACTGCTGAGATGAAAGGGAGGGGGGTGCAGATGTTAAAGGTCAGTGTGAGTTTATTATGTCTAAGCAGAGATAGATCTTTGAGACGGATACTTTGTGTTGAATTCATGGATTGGTCTGGCATCCTCTTGCATTCTTGTGTGTGCATTCTGACACATCGTTTCACTCCGATATATAACCTGGGCTTCTCATTCTCAGAGGGCATGCTAATGGATCGTCCACAGTCTATTTACCGACAGTTTGATGCACGTTGCGCACAAAACTGTCAAATAATAAAATAATAAAATCTGTGAAATAATATAATTTTTATAAGGCTAGACTGGGACTAAAATTCAGCCCTGGAAATATCCAGCTCATCCGGCCCATGCCTTATGTCGAGGCTGTTTAATATGGTAACCAGCTTCAGCACTGTGGGTTTATGGTCCCTATACGGTACCGGTTCATAACAAAGAATTCTGTGTCGAAATCAAATGGGTCACGCTGTGTTTATAACTGGACAGCAGAGATGGAAACTCGGACTCAAGTCGCACTTAAGTCACAAAAAATAACATGCGACTCGACTCTGACTTGTAAACAATTGACTTGAGACTTGACTTGGTTATTTTGCGGCCGTTTTTCCAGCTAGTGTGACTACAGAGTTGGCCAACTCTCCCTCTCTCTCTCAATCTCTTCATTTATGCTCTGCCCTTTTTCTGTTACGCAATATCAAATGGCATACACATCAAAAGTGGAATGAAACAGTGCCATTCGCTGCCCGGAACAATGGACAAAGCAGCAACCGCAGAGCAGCAGCGATTACGCATCTCATGTACCGGTCTCAAGCTCTCAAACTCACAGCTCACAATACAGTGCTGTGAGGACCAGTGGAGTCACAGAAAGCACGGCGTGAGTCATGAAGCATTTGAATTCAACACAGAATTGTCTGGTGCAAACCTTTCGGTGAGCAAACACTAAACGGCCCGACAAAACAGCACTGACTCTCAGAAAACACAGTGACATGCTCAGACATAAATTAGCAGACTTTTCTCACATCTACACCTTTATCATTACTATAGCAACGATAACCGTATTGATTGTAGTGTTTTACGCAGTCAAATTTTCATAATATTATATTACTACTATAGCTCAATTCAATTTATAATAGGCTACATTAGGGAAGTGAGGGAATATCATTATTAATTGTGTTACAACTACTGCGTGAAGTAGTTTCATCAGCGCTGCGCGGGTGAGAGATGATCCCGCTCTGCTCTCTCTGAATGGTTTAATTAGGCAGCACCTTTTCATTTCACTTTTGGAATATTTGGCTTTTGGTGTTTCCCATGCACAACAGTAAACGGTAGCACTTGATCGTTGGCACTATACCTGTACTTGACCGACCTGTGCACTACTCAGCTGGCCCAGCGGGAAAATTCCCGGTGCTCCTAATGAGCAGTCCATCCCAGGAATGTATTACTTTTTTATTTTATTCCAGACCAGTCTATAATTGTCTTTATTATCTTAGTTTGATTGCTTTACATGTCAGAGGCTCTCTGTAAGACTCTTGGTCAGAATAAACTGCAAAGTGGTCTAAAATACCACACTTTATGTAGATGTTCTCGTGAATTTCACTTGCGTGTGTCCATGAAGAGACCAAAGGGTGTCCCATTTATCATTTTATGTGTGCCACCTCTGTGGCCACTATGTGCCCTAGATGAGCTCTACTGCTGAGCCTGCGCTGGCACAAACTTACAACAGGGTCACACAGGAAATAGCTGTGCCAGTTCCACAGTTTTTTCCACCAAAATGCAGGACAAGCTCCACCATGCAGTGAATGTTCATGTCCTGAAAATCGCCCATGCTGTGCTTTTGCCGTCACACCCTTTTTGATCTCTGGCTAGCAAGACTCTTCACACTGTTTTTCTCTTATGGTCACAGCGCAGTATTACCACAGTCACAACAGAGTGCAATGCTGCAAGGACCGAGGGATGCAGTGTTTTAGTGAGCTGCTGTCACTGTAGATTGCTCCGCCCCCCTTGGATTCCGTTACTCGCTTTGACAAGCTTTGCAAAACTTCCCATAAGAGTGAATGGGAGATTGCCCTGAATGGTGCGTTTTTTCAGTTTGTGAAATTACTTCGGGGATCGCTTCTTTCTTTTACCCGTTGTACGTCGGAAATGTTGCTAGAACGTGTAGAAATAGCGGAGTTCAAAAATGTTCAAAAAAGTGAGAGAACGGTCCGAACGTCACTGCATACCATAAGCGCTCTGACTGACTTGAGAAACATTTACTCTCCGAATATTTCAGAAATAATGATGTGTCCCATCTTTCTGTTGGCTCTTTAAATGGTAAATGGTCTGCACTTATATAACGCTTTTTTAATCTTAGCGGTTGTCAAAGCGCATTACACTGTGACTTATTCACCCATTCACACACACACATTCAAACACCAATGACAGCAGAGCTGCATGCAAGGTGCTAGCCTGCCATTGGGAGCAACTTGGGGTTCAGTGTCTTGCCCACGGACACTTTGTCATGTGGAGTCGTGTGGGCCGGGATTCGAACCACCAACCCTGTGATTAGTGCACAACCTGCTCTACCACCTGTCAGTTCTTTTCAGTGAATTGGCCAAATGAGCTTGCAATATGCCTGAATCGATTTGTGATTCAGTACAATTCGCTCAGAGCACTCCCTCACTGAATCGTTTGGAGCGGTTCTATATACGAACACAGAACAAACAGCTTACATTCATATTCACATACAGTGTAAATTTACTTACAATCAACAGAAACAAAATTCTGTCGTTTTGAGAAGTAACTCTGAGAAACTTCAGCTAGTGCTGTGGCTACAAGGGGCTTTCACGCTTTTTGTCAATTGTTTTACATGTAAACATTCGCTAGATGGATGTCTTTTGACAACTGTCACATTTCACTGTGCTTTAGCATCTCTCACAGGAGCGCTGCATTTTAGGACCTGTTTAAAGTTAAAAAGAAGATAAACTGATAAAAACGCATCTCGAGACACCTGCGTTATGCTCTATTCGTTGCGCACTTCTGACCAGTAACTGTCTTTAAGAAATGTTTTAGCCAATAGTTCCATGAATGCTACACATACTCAATAAAATAAAAATAAAAACCGCTTCTCTCGAAGTTAGTTTGCAAAAACAAGCATTGTTTGAACCATGGATTTTAATTATATCATCAAGGATATCTCCTCTTTTAAAGTCAGGGAAAATACATCTAATGGTAAGATCCCTTCTGCACATCTTAAAGCAGAATACACTGCCTGGCCAAAAAAAAAATCTCATTCTCTAATATTTTATTGGACCACCTTTAGCTTTGATTGCGGCGCATTTGTCGTGGCATTTTTCGAAAACCTTATGCGACGTCACAACATTTATTTCCATCCAGAGATGCATAAAATTAAAAAAAAAGAGATCTTGTATTGAACAGTGTTGGGTGTAATGCATTACTAAGTAAATAATTACTGTAATTAAATTACTTTTTCATTGAAAAAAGTAAAGTATGGGATTACAATTAATTTTTCAGTAATTTGATTACAGTTACTTCTTATGTAATTGTGTTAAATACTGTATAGAGTATAGATGTAAGTTTTTTTAATTAAATGTAGCCCTCTTAAATTCTTTGGTCAGTTCATGAATCATTTTTTGAATTTATATGATTTATTTGAAAGATTTAAAAGAATAAGTTCATGTCTATCCTTGTATTTTTCATCTGGTCGAGGTTGATAAGGAATTTTGAACGTAACTAGTAATAAGTAATGCAATTACATTTCAGACAGAGTAATAAGTACAGTTATCTAATTACAATGCAGAATATATAATTAGTAGTTAGGAATTCATTAATTAATTACTTTTTTAGAGTAACTTACCCAACACTGGTATTGACAAAGGGAGAGTCGAACTACTCCGTGAAGTCTTCTCCAGTACATCCCAAAGAATTTCAATGGGGTTAAGGTCAGGACTCTGTGCTGGCCAATTCATGTGTGAAAATGTTTTCTCATGCTCCCTGAACCACTGTTTTACAATTTGAGCCCGATGAATCTTGCCGATGTCATCCTAGAATATGCCCGTGCTGTCAGGGAAGAAAAAATCGTTTGATGGGATAACCTGGTCATTCAGTACCTTTAGGTTGTCAGCAGAATTCATTTTATTGCCACATAACATTGCTGAGCCTCGACCTGGCCGATTGAAGCAACCTCAGATCATAACACTGCCTTCAATCCAAACGGCAACTTTTTATTTGGTATGTGCAAAAGTTGTTTTAAGAACTCTTTTTGTAATGATTTGATTTCTGGTGTGTAATTATGTTATGCTTAATGTGTCTGGAATAGTTAGTGTGCATACTAAATGTTGCTCCATTGTGTGCTTGACAAGCACTGCTTGTGTGAATTGCAGTTTTGGAGAAAAAAACAAACAAACTCTGTAACAATCATTGTGGCTTCCAATAGCCCCAGAGGCCTGTGTGGTCTTAATCCAGGCCTGGTTGTAGGCCATCTGCTTAAGGTTCGACATGTTGTGCATTCAGAGATGATATTCTTCTCATCACATTTGTACAGAGCGGTTATCTGAGTTACAGTAGACTTTGTCAGTTCAAACCAGTCTGGTCATTCTCTGTTGACCTCCTCATCAACAAGACATTTCCATCCACAGAATCATAGAATCAGACTGTTGTGCCAGTTGTGCCATATCACTGAGATCATATTTTTCCCCATTCTGATGGTTGATGTGAACATTAACTGATGCTCCTGACCCATATCTGCATGATTTTATGCACTGCACTGCAGCCACATGATTGGCTGATTATGTAATCACATGAATAAGTAGATGTACAGGTGTTCCTAATAAAGTGCTCGTGAGTGTAGGTGCAGTTTATGTTTCCTTCTTTTGTAAACTTCTGTTGGTATTATTTTTGTTTCTTTTTTATCTTTGTACTGCTTTCATTAACAATAACACACACACACACACACACTGCACTGAAGGGTCCTGGTGGTTTCAGGCAGGTGGTCCCAGACTGTTTGTGGCATCACTCTCTCCATCTGTCTCTCTCTCTCGTGTATGTGTAGTACAGAGGGAAATACAGACAGACAGACAGATGCAGGTGATTTATCAGGCTTCCTGCATGTGTGCAGGTGTATATTGAGAGTGAGATAGCCCTCAGGATGTGAGGCATCCTCTCCTCCTCTCATCCGCCTCTCTCTCTCGGCCTGTGACTCTGTCTCTCTCTCCTGCTGGTTTCGTTCTGCTCTGCAGCCCTGCAGCAGATAGTTAAAACCCCACCCGCTGTTTGCCTGTGTGCGTGTGTGTGCCTGTGTGTTCATGTGTGTGTGTGGGGGGTGGGGGTGGGGGGGGGGGGGGGGTAATGGCAGGAAAGACATGTTTCAAAGCCAACAACATGCTAGAGGCGAGAGAGAGAGAGAGAGAGAGAGAGAGCGAGAGAGAGAGAAAGAGAGAGAGAGAGCGAGAGAGAGAGAAAGAGAGAGAGAGAGAGAAAGAGAGAAAGAGTATTTTATTGGCATAACTGTTTTATGTACAATATTCCAATATTTATTTGCATATTGCTACTATTCTTTTTACTATTACCTTATTATTTATTTTATTTTAATGAATGCTTTTGCTAAATTGTATGCAAGACAATCATGTATTGTATGTATTAATTGAGTTCTTAGAAATTAAAAGACAGAAATAAGAAGACAACAAAAAGAGAAAACGTTCAGTCTTTCATTCTCTCTGTCTCCGCTGTTCACATTGTCTCGCACTCATCCTGATTTATTGTCAAGTCGTCCTTGAAGTGCTGTGTGTGTGTGTAAGTGTGTGTGTGTGTATGTGTGTGTGTGTCTCAGATGCACTGCAGGTTATTATGGCAGTTTAAGGGCAGATGGGGGCAGGGGCATGTATAGAGACCCCCAGTGCTGAATAATACCCCCTGTATCACCGACCTGCCCTCTGACCAATCCTACACACTTCAGCACCATCTCTCTCTCTCCCTCTCTCTCTCTCTCTCTCTCTCTCTCTCTCTGTGTGTGCATGGAGGGATTTCTCCTCCTCTTAGTGGCTGAATAAATCAAGTGCAGGAAGAGAGAGAGAAAGAGAGAGAGAGAGAGTGTGTGGTGGGGTGAGGTGGCATCTCTCCACAGATCCTGACGCTGGGATGGAGGAGGGACGCTCCAGCGTGGGACAAACCTTGAAGGATTACTGCTGAAACAATAATACACACCAACACAGCACTGCTTTTATACTGGACTCCCCATCTGACCTCACACACACACACACACACACATATGACAGGTTGACTCGTGAGGCGTGAGCTTGGGTAGATTTCTCTTTCGGACCGGTCGTTACGGCATCATCTGACTTCAGCACTCGGCAATATGACACTGTAACGGAGACCATGTTTGGACTAAAAGCCCCTCTCTACTACCTACCAGGTCAGTTCTTGTCACACGGATCACGTGGGGGGGCGAGTCTTCGATTGCTTTTATTTTCTGTTTATCAGCACACATGAACAGAATGATTTGAAACTGATTACTGATAGATTACATTCAGTATAGTTACACTGTGTAGAATGACACCGAATAACGTAAAAAGATGAATCTCACAAGAACATGTCCATTTTACCCCCAAATTAAAAGAAAATAAATATGAAATAATAATTCAAATAAAAATGAAGCCTACTTTAGGTTCTGGAGTAAATGTTTATTTTATTGAAATCAGGGGAAATGTGAGGATGCACAACCAATTCTACCATCATGTATAATTAGTTTATTATTGACATATTTTATCGTTCTTTTTTTGCATCATTGTAATGAGAATTGAGGGACAGTAAACACTTCTGATGTGTTTAATTGTTATGAAAATAATATCATAATGCAACAAATCTTAATGGTCCTGAATTATGCAAATGCAATAATAATTGCTAAATACTATTTCTTAAATGTACATATTAACTTTTACACATTACACATTTTATAATATAATTTGTATTTTTAGATATCTATATTGTACAGTATATGTAAAGGGGTGAAATGTGACCTGGACATGTTCTTGACAGGCTTTGCAAAATTTCCCCAAAAAGTAATATATGAAGTTAAAGGGTATTATTTTTAAATATATTCACGTACAAGTTCTTCTTTTTTTTAACACAATTGATGCGTAAAATTAATTAGGGTAAATATCAGAACGCATGCTGGTAAGATTATACAGACTTCTCTGAGAAACTGAGTTTGTAAGGAGTGGGAAAAATATACAGAAAAATATAGACAGAAAATGAAATTATAAATGTTTGTAATTTTATGGTGGTACTGTATGGATTTATTCAGATGTGAACAGATTTGAATATAAACACACGTTTATTCGTGTATTATCGTTTACATCAATGAGCTGCTTTAGGAAACACTCGCAACCTCTTCATGATGGACAAGTGTGTGTGTGTGTGTGTGTGTGTGTGTGTGTGTGTGTGTGTGTGCGTGCGTGTGCGTGTGTGTGTGTGTGTGTGCGTGTGTGTGCGTGCGCGCGCGCGTGCGTGTGCGTGTGTGTGTGGAGGGCAGTGCGGGGCAGATTTTCACCTGCCCTCTGTCTGTGGGGCTGCTAAGCTGACACTTACTGCTCATGAATTATATAAGAGTCTGTGGGGGCTGAACTAAAAGTGAGCTCATTATTATTTATAAGCAATGAGATATCTGACAGCAAAAGCCATCACATGAAACACATGACAAAACCTGAATATAAGACTCTCTCTCTCTCTCTCTCTCTCTCTCTCTCTCTCTCTCTCTGTGTGTGTGTGTGTGTGTGTGTGTGTGTGTGTGTGTGTGTGTGTGCGTGCGTGCGTGCGTGCGTGCGTGAGTGCGTGCATGTGTGCGTGTGTTTGAAGGGTTCCTGCTAATTTCTTGCTAAATGTGTGAAATTTAAAATGTTTCTATATTTCTAACTAACAGGAGTATTTAGTGAGAGAGCTGATACAATCTATTAGCTGTATGTGTGCCATTCAGAGATCAGGGTCACCATCCACATGTCAGAGCCATGTGTGTGTGTTTGTGTGTGTGTGTGTGTTCGGAAATCAAACGCACACGGACACACACAACCCACAAAAGAGCAAACTCGTGGATCACCTTCTCTATTGGCCGTGTGCTCTATCAAAGGCGCTGCTGTATCAGTGTGTGTGTGTGTGTGTGCATACATCTCCTGCTTTCTCATCTGAAGCACTGTTGCCTTGGAGACGGTGTCAGACGCGCAAGTTCTTCAATGATTATTTGACAAGAAAAAAGAGGCACATTAAAGGAACAGAAAGAGAGAGAGAGAGGGAGAGGGAGAGGGAGAGCGCTGCCTGCAGTACGCTAATTATTAGCAGGAGAAATAGAGAGAGAGACAGCGGTATACAGAATATGCGCCATACACTGAATTTCGCCAAAAACTCCACAGATTTCAAAAGAACTGGAAAAAGTTCTCAACATCACCTGCACCATGGGTGTTCGTTTATAACATATTTTGGCAAATGTAATAATGCTTTCAGATATCAATATGAGTGTAGTACTCCTTTTAACACATTTTAACATATTCAAATCCATTCCACAGATTTTCCACCAAAATCAAAGTGAAAAATGTGCAAAAAAAAAGTCTATCTGGGCCTGTGTATCTCTGACTTCTTTTACACCTGGAAATAACTTTGTGAGACCCCGCATTCTGTTTTGGCTTTGCTATAGGCTATGCTTAATTATTTTTTTTAAACCAACTGATCTCAGTTCAGCAGACTCTAGGCTATCATTAAAGGGTTAAACTTTCAGCACACCAAGTCATGTGACTAAACAACATGGTGCATGGAGTTTGTCTATCTGGTAAAAAACAAGCTTAAATTTTTAGTTATAAGAGTAGAGTCTCTAGTTTCATCCGATATGCCATTTTAAAACTTGCATCGATTTATCTAGAAATGGCACGCTGTTCAACACAATGTCCACGTACACGGACAATAGGACTAACTTTCCGCAACAATCCTACATTTATTGTCCATTATCACACTGAGAATCAATGAATGTATCCTAAAGCTGGAAAATGTTGCTTTCAGATGCTGTATATGGAGTTAGGATGAAAATAATGATGCATTTCAAACTGTTCTGAGACCAGTGCAGACAGACAGCACACTGGAGATGAAGTCATTCACTAATTAGGGAGCAAAGGTGCATCCTATAGCTTGTTTCTTTGCAGGTTTGTTTGCCGGAGGGGATTCTAGAGGGGCAGAGTGACCGCATTGACGAGTTACATGTGATGGTTACTCAACGAGTAAAAAAAAAAAAAAGACACAATAGAGAGAGTGAAGAATCCAGAAGCTATCAAAGATAGAAGTGGCAGAACCAGCCGTATGAAAGCTGCCTGCTTCCTCCTGGAGTCACAACTCCACATCCAATGAAATCCCTGTGATCTGCTCCACACCTGTTACTAAACATCACTCCCACTCGCAATCAGAGCAACATAAACCCGACTTCATCCTGGTTTTTACTTAAATCTGTGGCTCATAGTCAAAAGTATTATAAAAAACAGTAGATTGTTTGACACTGCTACAAATGAAGTACTTTAACATTCTGCAGAAGCTTCCCTTGAACTGTTCCTCCATAGCTGAAATAAGAGCTCCCATCATTAAGAACACTGTTGAAGGAAACGCTGTTAAGCTTCATGTCCTCTGCGCCCGTCACTTGTTGGGTTTCCATCCACGTATTTTTATGCAATTTTGGGGATTTAGGAAACAAGACTATTAACGGTATCCCAGATGATGAACTATACACGATGCACTCAGTTATCTAGTGCAAGATTTTTCAAAGTGTAGTATTGTCCCAAATGGAACACTATCGTTTTTTTTTACTACATGGAAGTTTGCAACATTTAACAGCTGATGGAAGTGACATTTCAAACTAATACGATGCGCTGCCGTTAGCTTAAGCATGTTAGCCAAACTCAGTTCAACACTTCTCAACAAATCTCAAATAATGTGCATATCCACACAGCATGGGGTGATGGTTAAGCATTTAATTCACATTTGCAAGGTGCTCTTCACCGAATTTCCACAGAGTTGCCACATTCACCATAAATAACACTTGTTTTACCTGCCCCTTCCGTTACATAGGTCAAGCATCCACCGTTGAATGCATGTAGTGTCCAACATTCCATATTACCGCATTGTGTTCCTGGTGAACAACTGTCCAACAGAAAGATCCACTTATCTAAATGTATTGTTTCTGTACTCAGTACCACAGCTGCCTAAACGCATATTACATAGTAACACAGATGATCGCTTCACAGTGTGCACCACGTCAGATTATCGCCTCGCACCCCCTCTATTTGGGAAACACTTTTTGACTTAAACAATGGTGTGAGTTTGGGACAGGACTATCTAATTTTCCAACCAATGGAAGATGGGCCGCTTGTTCTGGAAACCTTTTTGAAACAAAAATATATTTTTGGAATTCCATTTAGTCACATCAGTTGCACAGAAATTACACATTTGACCTTTAACCTCCTGAGACCCGAGCGTTACTGCTGTGTGCATGATCCATTTCCCTTTTTGATTTGTAACTAGTAGCACATAATTAACATAATTTAAAAATAATTTGTAATAATACCAAGCTATAGAATGTAATATTTTTATAATTAAATGTTTAATTATGTTTCCAGTATTGTTATTCATGTTTTTGAGGCGTTGCAGACATTTCAACTGATTTTCTGTAAAGCTGCTTTGGAACAATGATTATTGGGGAACGCACTAATAAAAATGAAGTTTGCCAAAAGTTTGAATGGTTTGATAATTTTTTGTACTTTGCAAACATAATCTCAATGTTCTCTCTTTGCACTGTCAAGCAAACAATTGATTGAAGCATTTTACCATATCATATCATATATCACAATTAATTCTGATTCAAAGTAATGGCCAGCATCATTCAGTCACTGCCAACCATGTTAAAATAAAATGATACATAATTCATTCTGAATCTATGTATTGATTATCATTATCACATGTTTGCCAAACATGTTGAGTGATCCAAACATCGTCTGCAGCCTGAAACTGATTTTTTGGTCAGAAGTAAGAGTGAATGCACTTAACTGCATAGGAAAGCTATAGTAGTGGCGTTTCACGATATATCGTCCAAATATATGGCATATCTAATGAAACTAGAGACTCAAGTCTTTTGAATCAAACTGGATACCAGAAGTAGTTTTGTTGGTGTTTCTCCCAAAGACAAACTCCACTGTGTTCGGCACCATGTTGTTTTGTCACATGACTTCGTATGTCAAAATTGTATAATAGCCCTTTACTGACAGCACATATTGTTCTGAACTGAGAACAGTCGGTTAAAATGAATTTAAATTATGCGTTGGTTTAGCAAAACCAAAACACAACGTCCACACATGTGCACACGGGGTCACACGAGATTACATTTATTTTTAATTGTCAGAATAAACAAGTCTTCGCCAAGTAATATAGTTTCTATATTACTTATATGGTTGCAGAGCATCGTAGCAACTTGGCTGATGAATGTAGAATTTGTGGTCACAGGTGTGCATTCATCTGTATTTTCAAATGAGATTCATCCAATCAGAATTCAGAGTCTGGAAGTTTTGAGTTGGATCTCTATAGTTAAAAATGTGTTATATTATGTATATACTATGTATAACTTGTTTGTTATAATCAAGAATTTAACAGCAGATAATACTTGTGTTTGAATGCAAAATGAAGTGCCTTACTGGTCTTTATTAGCTGTGATAGCTGTGATCAATACATGTTTCTTTGTGTTTCATGAGTGTGTTAATGAGACTAGATCAGCCCCCAGTCATGTTTCCTCATGTGAGTCGATGTGAAGGCTGTAAACAGCGAGGAGCCGCGGGGCTGCGTGGATGTCCATGATGAATGTAGAAACTGATCGCGGTTCCTCAAGGGTCTTAAACACATCTGACGGGAAATCTATGGCGATGGATTTAGCGCGAGGGCAGGTCGACTGTTCACGCTGTGGATAATTGTTCTCACTCTCCTCTCCAACCATTTATCTTTCCTAATTATTGCTTTTTTACACCCATCCTCCATTTTCCTTCTTTTCTTTTTTCTCGCTTACATGCTAACTCCACAATAGGGCTAGTAATGCAGAAAAGAATTGGAGTTGTTGGTGAGTCAGTGTTTACCTGATGTAAATGACACACTTTGCGCTCTGCCAGCCAGGTGGTGAGCGTAGTTTGAACGTGTGGTTTGTTTATAACATGTTTTACAAACGCAACGCACTCCAGGTTCACTTTATGTTCACAGTCTTGTGATGTCAAATATTTATGTTGAAAATAGCAGCATCTGTCTCTGTCTGTCTCTCTGTTAATGTGTGTGTTGTGACCTGTGGCTGCAGTAGTTAAACTCTGTTGGCCTGAAGCAGCTGTCAGGTGCACTGTGGTCAGGCTGGCAGGTGGCAGTGCCCCAGACATGAGCGTGCAGGGCCTCTCGTGGGCATCTCTCCAGCTCTGCTGCTGATTCACTACACCTATGATACTACACTACTGTCTTATGTAGCGGGAGTTCTCATTATGTCGTCACTGTGACAGCTGCATATGCTTTAAACACAGACACCGTTTTAGGGTCTGTCACTGTTAGGTCTGTTTGTGTGCTTCATATTCTATAAAAAAATCTGTTCTGATACACAGATTAGCCCACACTTTTACACACACACACACACAAACACGAGGGAGGCATATACGGACTAACAGGAATGAGATACATTATGGAGTCAGCGCTAATTGCTTGTATTTTTCTCTTTCACTGCTAATTAAATTAAATTTGCTACTAAGTAAGAAGCGCACAGCTGCACAGCCCACAAATGACTTAATGTCCCAGTTTTGGACATTCACATTTTCAGTGTGTGTGTGTGTGTGTGTGTGTGTGTGTGTGGTCATGAAAAAAAGAGAGAGTTCTACATGTCTAAATGTGTGTGAGGTGCATGAATATTGCATTTAAATTTAATTCTTTACCAAAGCGTTAAAATAATGTGTTTGCTGAACAGGGAAATTATTCTTTTGTAGGTTGTAATATACAAGAGGAAATGTTTTCAGTTACTGGTGCCATATAGAAATGTCCCATGATTAATTTATTCTGTGAGAGAAACTGTCCAATTACAGGGCATTATTGAGATAAAGCCAGTAATATTTGGCTGGTCAGAAATTTCACCATAGCGGTGCTCGTGAATGTGCGCCCAGCGTCATGTAGAATACACTGTAAAAATGTGTGATTTATTTCGAATATATGAAGCGTTTTTGCATCACGCTTCTTACGTTATTATGTCAGCATAACTAGAAAACTTTAGTTAGATCAGTTCATTCAGCTTCATTTACTAATAAATCTACGTCAACAAATAGCATATTGTTTCAGCTTAATATTTGTATTATTGTTTCTACTTAAAGGAATAGTTCACCCAAAAATGAATATTTGCTGATAATTTACTCACCTTCAGTTTCTTTCTTCATCAAAACAGAATTTAAGATTTTTAGGATTTCATTTCAGGCCTGAAGTATAGTAAAAATAATCAATCGTTTGTGTTCAGAAGAACGTTACTTGTTGACTGGAGTCATGTGGATTATTTTTATGCACCGTCTCGAGTGGGTCATTCTCAGTGCTTCATAAAAGTAGGCCATCGCTGCAGCGCTTGATGGGTGAGCTTTATTGGATGCTATTCTCTGATTGGTGAAGCGTTTTCCTTCAGGATCATGGGTAGTGTAGTTCATCTACTGGAGTTTCAATATTAAACATGATTTCTAACAAATGAAGTTGAAATAACATGGACTGATGTCTTCAACAGAAGCATATGCCACCTGTTAACAACCTCGAAGCTCATGGTAGGTCTTTATTATCGTTAAAAATGTATTCATCTATAGAAACAATTAACAGGACCGTTGCGCTTATAAAGCAGCTTTTTCTCTTTTTCTCTATGACTGTATGAGTCTTCATCTCAGGTTTGTGTGCCTCATTTTAAATACATATGTTTTTCATAAATAATATAAATGTCTTTGTTTAAAAATAAAAAAAACACCTTATCTTATTAAAAGGTTTTTCCAATCAACATTACTGGTTGCCTGTTGATCCTGGACCCTCCCTCAATAGGATATAACAATCCTTCTATTTAAAAAAATACATCCCAATTCTTGCATAATATAGACAGGACAATGGATTTTTTTGTGAAAATGCAAAATAAAGTAAATAAATGCTGATATAAGCCTGTTTTGCCTTATTTCGCAGAACTATTCCAAAACCCATGATTGATTTTACAAAGCTCACTGTTCAAGTGCTTTGAAGGCTCTAAATGAATGCTGAAAGATGAAAAATACTTTATCCAGAAACAAAAATCATTGTGCTATGTGCAGGAAAAGGTTGAAAAACAGCCTAAAAACGTGTCACCATGAACAGACAGTAGTTTTAATAACAACATACTGCAATCTGTACAAAAGGGATATGTTATGTTTTCTCTGTTCAATCAGAATATGTAGAAGGTGTATTTTAATTTTGAAATAAGGCTTTACTGTTAGTTTAGGATACAGGGGATACAGTGACCAAGCCAGAAACGGAAGGCGTAGTCATGAAAGTCTCTGGAAATTATGCAGTATTCTGATACTGTTTGCGATTGTAGAAAAGCCCTGAATTTCCTTGTGATACTAGTGGAAAAGCTATGTAGTTGCTTGTGAAGGTCTGTTTTTGGTCAAGTAAAATACTCGTTAAGAGCTGTGATCTTCAGTGAAGTGACAGATGTGATTAAACACTTGAGGAAGAGAGTCCGGTCATGTCTTCAATTGAACTTGAGGTGTTGAGAAGCTATATAGTGTAAAATGACAGAAAGGCAGCCTAAGATCTGAGATCATTGGCGTAGCAGTGGAGAAAAAAGCCATGTGCTGTGATAACGCTGCCAAGTGATGTGGGGTCAAATTTAAATAGACATCGACAGAATCCAGAGTCATTGGCACTGTGGTGGTGAAATAATTGAAATTTGAATATCAAGAAGAGATCATCAAATGAGATTATGCAAACTGGTTGTGGAAATTGGAAGTCTTGCTATCCCTGGTCAACTAGAATTAGCTTCACCGGATAGATGGTTCACCATGGCTACTGGTCGAGCTAAACGAGCACCAAACTGGAAACTCATATTGGTTTAAGATGGTAATTTCTCTCCTACCACAGGATCTAACCCACATTTTGCACTGCTCACACACTTCAGATACACTTGACCTTTACTCACAGCTAAACACACAAGCTGAAGCTGTGCTTTCCCTCTGTGCCAAGCATGTTTGACCAACTGCTCTCAGTTGATATGTTGTGTTCTTTTCTGTTTTGGCATGCATCCAAGTATGGACAGCAGAAAAGAAATAGATGGAAAGGGCAGGGGAAGAGATAGAGGGCTAATCCTTACACTTTTTCTCTGTATCTTGAAGCAAATACCAGAAAAAGGATGTCTCTGCCACCCGACATGCTGGGAAATTGACATTTCGAGACATCTTACATTGTGGTTTTGTTTCTTTTGGGCTGTGAAATGCTGGCTGTTGAGAACATTTGGAAAGCAGATTGGTTTGAGTGCTAGGCTTTATAGCGTCCCAAAATAGCTCTCTCTCCTCAACTTTCTCCAGCTCTCCCGTCTCTTCCGCTTCCCAACTCTCCTCACAGTAAACTTGATGGCTGCCTGATTTTGTCTGTTTGTATTCCCTGAGAAGCAGTTTCAGTGGGTGGTGGGTTGACGTGAGTGCGTGTGCCTGCTGTACGGTTGCCCATGCGTGAGTAAGGATGTATGTTGTCTTCCATTACATTCTGAACCCCTAGTGTGAAACTGACGTGTGAAGTCCGAAAGCTGTTGGGTAGAACTCAACTGTAAACACCTCTCTTCCTCTTGTCACTAATGTTGGCTGTGTGTCTGCGAATGTTGAAAGATCTCACTGCTTGTATGCTCTCTTTGTTTGGAAAGGCTGAAGACTTGTTGAGATGTACTTCTGTTACACATTTGCATGCCTGTGTTGGTTCTTGTGGTGCTTCAATAGGCCTTGTCGAGCAGGTTGACCAATGCTTAATGGCAATTTTGTTTTATGTGATGGCAGATCCTATATACACTATAGTCAATGTATGCAATGTCAAGACAACAAATTTGTTGATGGAATACATGGAATTTGTAGATTTTTAAAAAGCTAAAATGTGACAAAATGATGAAAAACTAAACTAAAATTTTTTTATATACTGTATAATTGTGTAAATTACAGGATTACAATGTTGTAGCTGAGAGAGAATATATTTCATACTGTGTGTTAGCAAAATGGATATTGTAACTGAAATATACCCAAATTCATAAGAATCAAATTGAATCTGAAGAGCTTGTGAATCAAATTTGAATTGAAAAAGTACATTTGTATTAATGCCCAGCCCTAATAACCATGTTTTTCCAACTGTAAAACTGTTTGAGGCTAGGGTTAGTGTCCAGTGGGGGTTTTCTGCTAATGGTGATTCACCAATGTAAGAGTCTTGCTGGTTAAACTAGTTAGAAAGCCTTATTGGAACAACAGCATACAAGCATCTCAAACACAACATATGCTGGTGACCAGCTATGCTATTTTTTTTTCCAGCAGGGCTGTGACTTGAGAGCTCAGCTGTATCATTACAATTGATTCTGAAAGCTAGTCTTACAATAGGCCAGGTCTCTCTTTTTCTATTTCTGGATAAGATCCAGCCCTGCAAGCTCCCTAATAGAGCATTTGGCCAGTTAAGGATTGTGGTAATGGTGGTGAAGTCTAAGCTCACTGGCTGTAATTGAGGGATTAGCTTTGGATGGCAGAGGCTGAGCAGATTACCAGTCTGTCAACATCTGTTTATTACAGGGTGTGCCGAACGATAAAACAAATATCACTGCATGCATTTTAAACAGCCCACAGTTATATGAATTTAGCGAGATATAGGGATTTATGGGTAATCAAGAAGCACAGCTGTAGGAAGTGTCATGTGAGCCAATCACAAGTAATGTTTCCCGGTATACACAGCTGCATTGTGGGGGCAATATCATGGTATAGGTGTGTCTCCTTGGCTTGGACCGGTGGGCTTTTGAGACCTTGGCCTGTTCGGTTTGGGAAACTGAACAGGCCATTTCTCGTGTTCTCTGGAGGCTAGAGTCCAAACACTATGGGTTCTCTGAGGGGCCCTCAGGATCTTTCTCTACTCAGGGTCCAGACTCCTGAGGGGCTTTGTTTCGGGGTCCAGTTTATCTGCCCATTGGTGGTGCTCTCTTGGTATGCCAGGGTTCCCTGGGATCGGGCTGGTGTGGTCCGGCAGGGGCCTTGGGCCCTCCATTACCCCAAAGTCCTGGGGCTCAGGGCAGTCTGTTTCAGGAGTTTTCCCAAGTTAAAGGATCATTTCCAGGGTCCCTTTGTTCCCCTGGGCTCGGGCCAAGGGATCCTCGATGTGACCAAAGAAAGGCTCTTGTCAAATGCATCTCTGAGTACTGTAATTCATCTATTTCTTCACGTTTTTTGGTCTAGACTGCTCTGCGGGAACAAGGGGAGATTGTCTAAAAACAGGGAAAAGAGAATATGAGAGTGAAGCAGGGGCGAACAATCTGCTCATGGGCTCGGCTCCAGCTCATGGTGGGTGCGCTCAGATGGAAGAGACAGAGGATGACAGAGAGAAGAGCTCTGATGGCGGGAGTCTCCATATGGTGACTGTGGCCCATTGGCCAGTCAGCAGGCCAGAGTGGTTCAGGATCCAGGGCTGCCCCGCTCACCTGGCGTGGGCACATAGAACAGTGTAGGACAGCTGGGGTGGGCATGAGGCAAGAGGACATATTTGGGGGCGGGCGAGAGATGCCAGCTCTGAGCTCGGCAGGGAGCGGCGGGAGAAAGCTGGCAGGCATGAAACAAGCATATGGAGGGCAGGTCGGTACTTTAACTGGCTCTGCAGAGTGCACCTGCAGTGGGGCTCAGCTCAGGAGAGGCCCCACCCGTACAGTCGGCCTCTGTTACTCGTGACCCCCTAATTCTCTTCCTGGCCCACCGGCGCTGATCACAGCCAGAGGGGAGGTGTGCTATCTCAGCAGGGAGCAGCACTTTCTCTCTTGTTTACATGATTCCTCCTCCCTCTCTTCGTTCTCTGCACTGTACTCACACATCAGTGCATTAAACTTGTCTAAATGTGGATAACTGGTACTTCACTGTTGATGCAACTGAACCGTTGACTCGGTGTGTTAACAACAGAGCAAACAGAGCTTGAGAGTACGTCATGTTTCATCTCACTATCTCTCTCTCTCTCTCTCTCTTTTTCTGTCTCTGTAAGGATAATGTACAGCTCTAGAAAACAGCAAGGTTAATTTAGGTGCTGTTCTCAAATTATCAGATTCATTATTTCCCCTTGAGTACTGGACTGAATGCTGTGTTTTAATTAAGTGATGTGCATGTGTTTGTAAAGCACAGAAGTGGGCTGAGGGTTTAATTGTGTCCGTACCATGGTATTCCAAAGTCTGTGGGTGTGACAGAAGAAAAGTAGCACTTAAATTGTCTTCTCCAACAAACATTACCATCAATGATTTAAAAAGACGTCTAAACAAAAGTGTAAACAAACGTGCCAATGATATGAGACTGAAACACTTCGGTACTAATGAGCTGTTAATTGGCTTTTGTCCTCCACTGTTTTACATTTTCTCATTTAGTATTCCTCTTAACAAATTAAAAGAATTTCATGTATTAATGGCTGTTATTATTAGATTGGATTATTACAGATCGGGCTGTGTTCAGGTCAAGATAATCCAAAACATTTATTCAGCACTGAGAGCAGGTCATTCCGCCCATGGAGGGCAATTCGAATATCCAGATGGTAGGTAGATGATGTCAGGAGAGCCTACTACATGCATGCGTTTCACCAGGGCTGATAAAGGACAAAAGGAGCAGGTGCTGCAGACATGTTTAGCATGTTCACAGTCCTGTGATTGGCTGAACCACCTGTCAGTCCAAGTGCTGTGTGCCAGGCCCAGTTTGAAATGAGCAGCACCCTGCCTGTGCCCCTCACACGAGCAGATGTTGCAGTGGGACGTACAGCAGCTCGTCTGGGTTCCGTGCATTGGCTGACTGCTCTGTAACAGATGTAGGGAGCCAAAGGCCAGTGGCCCTGTTAAGCCCCTGTCAGTGTGGGTTTGTTCCACCTGATATAAGCCATGCTGGCTGGTGGAAACTGACACTAGTGGTGTGCAGTAAATCCGTTATCTGTATGTTTGTCTTTATCTTTGTCTTTAATAATATGAGTATTATTATAGTACTAATATATTTTTGTAGATTATTGTATTATTTTGAGGAATGGATTTGTTTTATCCTGTGCAATAGTAATATAGATCACGCAAACTGCTTTGAGCATCCATGAGCCCCGCATTTGAATACAGAAGATCGCATCACCCTTTAACTCTGAGCGCACACACACCACATAGGTTATTAATTTAACAGGTTTTTTTGTTTTGATTTCCTTAATAATCCCATTTGACAATATAATTTCTGAAATGAACGCAATCCTGTCCTAAATTGCCAAAGTGAATTGATGACATATAATTTGTGTCTATGCAATTATTAATGTATTATAATAATTGCGGGATAGGGGTAGGGGGATGGAATCAAATTTGGGTCCAAACCAATCCAGGTGTGAAAGCACTCTTAGTGACAGATTTGAAACACACTAGACAGGCAGCAGCTCTGCATGGGAGACGTGACTTTCATTTGATTTCAATACAGTTTGCATTAGCATGTTGTTAAGCTAATGCCATGATACTCTGAGCAAAAAAATATATTCAACTCACACAAATATTCAGTAAACTAATTGGTTTTTCATTACACTGAACTATTTTATAGATAATTTTTCAGTATTTTTGTAACAGAACGATTGAGTCTTGTATATATGAGATGATCTTGATTGTTATAGCTCTTTGACCTCAGCCATAGGTTTGTGTGCAGAAGTCAGATATGAATGGCAGAAATATGTAAAGTGTTTGTAAAATCTAGTTAATTGAGTTCATTCCTGCTTCCCTTGTGGACAGACCTCACACCACTCTCTTCAGCTCAACGCCATCTGTGCGCACACACCAAACATAGCATGCTGTTCCACAGCGTGAGGTTTGCTCTTACGATTATTGTGTTTTTGTGCATGTAGGCAGTTAGCTCTGATTGGGTTATGACAGCCGTATCGTTTATAAAAACTGCATCCTTTTAGTGGTCACCTCTTGACTTTTCTCTTTTCCATGTGCAACTCTTCTCTCTCTCAAGGCTCCATTTCTTTTTACTCTTTCTTACTAGATTCTACTCCATTTCATCTGAAGGTCACATCTGTGGTTAGCAATTTCCAGCTACTTTATAGCACAAAATAAGACCCTTCCTCAACTGGGTCTGCTCTACTCAGCTACTTCAACAGGCCTGAGTCTTTTCAGGGCAACTGTAAAACACCTTTTACCTGTTTAAGTGTATCGTCCACAAGTCCTCTTGAGTGTACACACTCCTGTCGCCTGACTTCTGTTTGACAACAGGTTACACCTCGTGTTCCTGCACTAATTGCCTGAATAAAATATAGAAACTTTCTCTGATCTTAAATGATGCCCATCCTCACAATGGCTGATCAGAACACCCCAGCACAACCATTATGATCAGCTACTTTCGGCTGCGTATCTCCAGAATGCTTTTCCATTTTTGCCTCATATGATGGAATTAACTGAATCAGAAGACACATTACAGTCACATGACACTTTAGGTCACACTGCTCTGATGTCAATGCGGTTATTGTGGGTGATTTCTTGGTGGCAGGTTCTATTGCTGATTCAGTGATTGCAGTAATCATCCATGTCTGCCTGTATTACTGTTATTCATTAGCCAGTTGTGCTGAATCAACCTCACCAAACCCATCATTAACACACAGACCCCTGTGACTCTAATATACAGGTTTACACCATCCCTCCAGTGGAAACAACACAGAGACAACAGGATCATTTGTGCAAACAAGTCATTATTTACATGTATGCACTGGCAGACACTTTTATCCAAAGCAACTGGCAGTGCACTGTGACCATGTGAGCTACAGGAACACCTGGTAGTGTAAAGTACTTAAATAATATTATGGTATTACACCACGATAGTGTCTGAATTACAGATATGACATTTACATAATGAAATATGTTGCTCTTAATTCATAAATATGTCTTCTGTCTCTGCTAATTTATGATCTAATTATTCTGCTACTCTGAACAGCATTAAAGGTGTGGGTATTACCATAAAATACAGTATAGCATGAAACAACACATGGCATACCATGGTTTTACAGATACTGCCATATCTGTCTTTCTTAGCTCTTTACACTTGTCATTTTTCCCTAATATGTTGTTTCCTGTCTAGTGGCCTGCAGCCTTTGAAGGGGCTGATGCTATTTTCCTTTAAAAGGACAAGATGGAGTCATGAGATAAGTGCAGAGCAGACGTGGCATCCCTACGGCTCTGTCACCCCACTACTTTCATGAAAGCCACTTTAGTTTACATTTCAATATGAAATCAAAAAGTATCCTATGCACTTTTTATATCCTATGTACTTTTTATAGTTTCTAATTAAGTTTTATCAGTATTATAAAAAAAATGGATGATTTCGTGCCTCTGAGATAACATCATCTGCAGATATCACCAAGGCCATGTGGGCGGAGTAAATAATATTAACCTATAATATCATAACCTAAAATGTTATCAATCAATCAAACCTCATTAGAGCATAACAGATAACTTCTAGTTATGGAAGTAAAAATCGCATACATTTTTTCCATAAGTGAATACATTTTTAAATGAACTTAAAAACCATTCCTTTTTAAGCTAAGTAACTTTTAGTGAATTTACTTAAAAACCATTTAAGACAGACCTAATGTGAGCTCTGAGGTTGTTAATCTAAATGATCTCAATTGTGTTATTATTATTGTGGAGAATGACACTACCCACGATCCAGCAGAGAAAGAGCCACCAATCAGAGAATAGTGGCAAACAACGCACTGTGAATGACACAATCAAGTCGCTCTCCCTACACTCTCAAACTACTTATATATTTGTATATATATGGGTATTTTGCATTCAAATTTAAATATATTGCTTCTATACTTATAATCAACCACTTTAAATCAATTGTTTTATATTTTTCTAATATTTTTAATTCAATAACTTTATTCACAATTCTTCATGGAATTGCAGATCATTTCCTCATAAAAGAGAATAGTGTAGGGGGTGTAACCCCCCTGTCCTGGCCAAATTTCCCCCATTTGCCCATACAAATCATGGCTTCCTAATAATCCCCATCCATTAATTGGCTATATCACTCTCCTCTCTCCTCTCCACTAATAGCTGGTGTGTGGTGAGCGTACTGGTGCACTATGGCAGCCGTCACATCATTCAGGTGGATGCTGCACACTGGTGGTGGTTGCGGAGAGTCCCCTGTTCACTGTGTAAAGAGCTTTGAGTGTAGTGTCAGAAAAGTGCTAAATTAATGTAACGTTCATTCAATCAACATTATCTTTGGAGGGCTGGGTTTTGGAAAGAGGGGGAGTGGCTAATTCAATGACTCAGTCTCGTGAAAATTCCAGAAGGTTAAAATCACTTACAGCACTTTTATGTCCTGCCCTATATTGTTTCCCGCCTTCTGTTTCAATCAGAAATCGTAACATTATGAAATTTAAATGCGCTGCTAATGATTTTTCTTGTTTTTAACATAAGTTTTGGGGGGAAATGAGCAGGAAATATATCAGATTTCATCTGAAACATGTTTCGTTCATAACTATAAGGCTGTCAGACTGCAGTGCCCAAGAAACTGGCGCTAACACTCCCCTGGTAAAGTAAGATGCTTGAAATGTATTCCATGTGAGCGTGTGCAGTCGGGATCATGTGCTGCAGGGTGTGGAGGCAGGAATGTTGAAAGTGTGGTGGATTATATGCTTATAGTATTAAGAGACCTCAATACATTAGGGCAGTTTGCCGGCTCAGAGACGGGGGTCAGCAGTGGGGCAGATGAGAGGGAGGAAAACACAGAGGACAGCATTTCACTGCTGGTTAAACATCAGGCGATGCCAAGAAAAACAGAGGGCGAGAGAGACGGGTGGTTTTGTTGAGCATGATAAATAACATCAGAGATGGCAGCTAAATGGAAATCAATGTGATTGGTCCATTAGAGAGAATTTCAACTCACCCGTCTCTCTCTCTCTCTCTCTCTCTCTCTCTCTCTCTCTCTCTCTCTCTGCCCTCATCCTTTAAGTTCTTTGTAATAGGTAAGGATGGGCAAGGAGGAGGTGGGAACTGGCTGAGAATTCAACATATCTTTATTGACATTAAATGACTAAGAACTGAACATAACATAAAACACATAGACTCACACACACAGCGGCCGCGTTTGTCTCTCTCTCTCTCTCTCTTGAACTGGCACCCCGGCTCTTCTTTATCCCCCTCCCGACTGATTAGGTGACTCAGTGCCGGCCATACACCCTCATGGCCTGGCCACACCCTCTTCCTCGTTATACTCCTCCACCACCTAATTCAGGCCGGGGAAACCTCCGGCATGCCCCCCACCCCCAAGTTAAACAATTTAAAGGTAATGCTAAAAGTGTATGTTGTATCACAAGCTTATCCCACAAAATCTCAATGGGGTTAAGATCTATAACACTCTTTTCCAATGATCTGTTGTCCAATGTTTGTGTTTATTTGCCCACTCGAACCTTTTCTTTTTGTTTTTCTGTTTCAAAAGTGTCTTTTTCTTTGCAATTCTTCCCATAAGTCCTGCACCCCTGAGTCTTCTCTTTACTGTTGTACATGAAACTGGTGTTGAGCGGGTAGAATTCAATGAAGCTGTCAGCTGAGGACATTTCTCAAACTAGAGACTCTGATGTACTTATCCTCTTGTTTAGTTGTACATATGATCTTCCACATCTCTTTCTGTCCTTGTTAGGGCCAGTTGTCACACAAAGTCCAATAATCATCAAAAAGCTAAATCAATATTTGGTGTGACCACCTTTGCCTTTAAAACAGCACCATTTCTCTTAGGTACACCTGGACACAGTTTTTCTTGGTTGTTGGCAGATTGGATGTTCCAAGATTCTTTGAGAATTCACCACAGTTATTCTATCTATTTAGACTGTCTCAAGTGTTTCTGTCTCTTTATATAATCTCAGACTGACAGAATGTTCAGTGGGGGCCATGACATCTGTTGCAGGGGTCCCTGTTCTTCTATTCTAATCTTTTCTATTTGAAAAAGTAATGTTTGGGAGTCTAACATTTATATTTCCTATTGACACACTAAAGCTGAAGATATAAATAACCATCTTAAGACAAACGCTTTTGTGAAACATCTTATGTGCCCAAGACTTTTGCACAGTACTGTATACAGGTATATATATATATATATATATATATATATACATATATATATATACTGTTGAAGTCTGAAGCTTACATATACCTTAGCCAAATATATTTAAACTCAGTTTTTCACAATTCCTGACATTTAATCATAGAAAACATTCCCTATCTTAGTTCAGTTATGATCACTATTTTAATAATGTGAAATATCAGAATACTAGTAGAGAGAATTATTTATTTCAGCTTTTATTTCTTTCATCATATTCCCAGTGGGTCAGAAGTTTACATACACTTTGTTAGTATTTGGTAGCATTACCTTTAAATTGTTTAATTTGGGTCAAACAGTTTGGGTATCCTTCCACAAGCTTCTCACAATAAGTTGCTGGAATTTTGTCCCATTCCTCCAGACAGAACTGGTGTAACTGAGTCAGGATTGTAGGCCTCCTTGCTCACACATGATTTTTCAGTTCTGCCCACAAATTTTCTATCAGATTGAGGTCAGTTCTATGTGATGGCCACTCCAGTAACTTGACTTTGTTGTCCTTAAGCCATTTTGCTAAAACTTTGGAGGTATGCTTGGGGTCATTGTCCATTTGGAATACCCATTTGCGATCGAGCTTTAACTTCCTGGCAGGTGTCTTGAGATGTTGCTTCAATATATCCACATAATTTTCCTTCCTCATGATGCCATCTATTTTGTGAAGTGCACCAGTCCCTCCTGCAGCAAAACACCCCCACAGCATGATGCTGCCACCCCCCATACTTCAAATCAAAATCAAATCACTTTATTGTCACACTACAATACTTCACGGTTGGGAGTGTGTTCTTCAGCTTGCAAGCCTCATCCTTTTTCCTCCAAACATAACAATGGACATTATGACCAAACAGTTCAATTTTGTTGCATCAGACCAGAGGACATTTCTCCAGAAAGTAAGCTCTTTGTCCCCATGTGCACTTGCAAACTGTAGTCTGAGTTTTTTTTATGGTGGTTTTGGAGCAGTGGCTTCTTCCTTACTGAGCAGCCTTTCAGGTTATGTCGATATAGGACTTGTTTTACTGTGGATATAGATACTTGTCTACCTGTTTCCTCCAGCACCTTCACAAGGTCCTTTTCTGTTGTTCTGGGAATCATTTGCACCTTTCACACCAAACTACATTCATCTCTATGAGACAGAATGCATCTCCTTCCTGAGCGTTATGATGGCTGCGTGGTCCCATGGTATTTAGTATTGTGTACTATTGTTGTTACAAATGAACTTGGTACCTTCAGGCATTTGGAAATTGCATGCAAGAATGAACCAGACTTGTAGAAGTCTTGGCTGATTTCTTTTGATTTTCCCATAATGCCAAGCAAAGAGACACTGTGTTTGAAGGTAGGCCTTAATATGCATCCACAGGTACACCTCCAATTCAGTACACCTCCTATCAGAAGCTAATTGGCTAATTGTCTAAAGGCTTGACATAATTTTCTGGATTTTCTGAATTTTCTGCTTAAAGGCACAGATCACTTACTGTATGTAAATTCTATCCCACTGGAATTGTGATGTAGTCAATTAAAAGTTAAACAATTGTTGGGAAAATAACTCATGTCATGCACAAAGTAGATGTCCTAATCAACTTGCCAAAACAATAGTTTGCTAATATGAAAGCAATACATATCCTGTGATTGTAAACATACAGGTCTAAAATAATCATAAAAATAGGATTTATGGAAGCACACATATACAGTATATTGTGATATCAGTTAGAAAATTAGAAATGTGTGTATATATATATATATACATACATTTCTAATTGGTTAAATACCAAAAATGTATAGGGTCATTAGTGACCCAAGATATGCAACATTGTCACAATATACTGTATATGTGTGCTTCCATAAATCCTATTTTTATGATTATTTCAGATCTGTATGTTTACAATCACAGGATATGCTTTGTTTTTTACATAACATATGAGCATATATTCTTACAAATGATGATTATATCATGTTGATTTCCTGTGCAGTTATCAGTATTTGATATGTGTCTACACATACATAATATACATGCTGTTTGTGTCACTGCAGTTCATAAAGAGGTAATGTTAAATGGCTAAACTGGTTTAGCTTGTCCACAATGGAGTGCTTGACTTGAGATCCAAATTCCCCATGGATTACACGAAGAGAGTTAATCGATTAAATGAAGTGTAATAGAAGTGAACGTTTACTAAGAAAATGTTAAGTAAATGTGTAGATGGGTTAGAGGAGGGATGCTGGAAGAATTGTCACTATAGAGATTTATACATGCCTTTAGATACTCTAGTGGTGATTGCCAGATTAGATAAATGTCTTCCTCACAAACTTTCATTAAGAACTCTTTGTTATTTGACAAAGAGGTAAGTACAAGTACAACACATGAACAGGATATGTCTTTTGCCATTTTGATGTACTACTGAAATTCTGTAAATTGTATTTCTATTTAGACTCAATGTGTAATGTGTATTTCAATATGCGTTTGACAGCCAGTCCCACAAAATTTCAGCAGAGAAGTAATGAATCTCGTTTTAACAATTGTTGCATCATCTCCTTGATACAGTATATGAAAAATAAAATAAACACATTGCATTATATTCTATTATTTTCTAATTGTCTTGAAAGTGCTTTGAAGATTTTACAATATCTGGCAGTTTTGTAGTTACATTTGTAATAAATAAATGTGCCGGGTTGCTAAAGACCCAAGATATGTAATAATGATTGTCAAAACATCCATGCATTTAAGGGTGAAATGTCAATGTGTCGAATGGGGTGTGGCGTTTATGTGAAAATATCTTATATTAATCCTCACTCGCCTTTGTCTAGCACTAGTTTCAATACCTCCTATAATCCCCTGTGTGTGAGTTATGCTGATGAAGATTATGGAGTGATATTTTATAATTTGACAAATAATTGCTTTGGCCAAATCAGTTACTCTGCTTTATACAGCCATCTGTTCTGTAGGTGCAGTCAGTCAATTATATTAACCTACACACACATCATACCTGATAAAAATATAATGGAGATATGATGAGGTGGTCAGTTACTTTAATGAAGATAAAGCGTTTTTAGAGTAGAGTTACAGTATATGGGAGTGTGTAGTAGTAGTGTGTTTTGAGATACTTTGCACAGATGTAGTAGGGCTGGCCGATATGGCCAAACACATTATCAAAAAATGTGTTTCATATTGTTCGATATCGAACGATTTATCACAGTATATATTCCATACCATTAATGGGGGAGGAAATGCATTCCACATGTTTGTTAGACTTCAAGAATGAATGTAAAAAATAAAATAAGCTCCAGATGGTAAGCTACCTTTAAAGATTTTCTTGTGAAGGTACACACTCCAGATCAGTAGGTGGCGGTAATGCATCATAAGCTGGATTGCCAACCGCCAATAAACATCACAAGAAGAAGAAACACTTTCTTGCCTGTTACAGTTAACATTACAAAAAAACTTTGAGTAAATAGTAAATAAATAAACATCATTGGTGCCGATGTCAGAGTTGTTGCTGTGTTCAGTCGATTGTGTTTATTGCATTGTCAGTGTTGTCTTGTTCCGTATGCAACTATATCATTTTAGCCCAATAGATAGCTAGCGGCTACCAGGCCTCATTGCCAGTTTCCATGGTTCCACATTTTTCAAAGCAGGGCTATGCAGCCACTAGCCAGCTAATTCTTCCAAACAGGCTGATCACATAGTTAGTTGACCTTTATAACTTTGCCAAACTGCTTGTGTTTTTAGTGAGACGTACCTAGTCCAATCGTCTAGATGTAGAACATAGGCTAAATATAGAAAATTACTCAGTTTATCATTAATATCTTAAATGTATTTCTTTTGGGAAATATCAATATAGGTTTTATGTGTGTCATATTTTTTAACATGCATTTCAATTTACACGTAATCGAGTACTTGTTTTTTGTGGGTTAGAGTACTCAACTACAAAATTACTCAAAAATGCCCAACCTAACTACTATACTACTATCTGTTTGTCTAATCATTAGGAGACAGGGGAGTGTTTGGGAAAAAGTTCATTAATTTAATGAATGCTAGTGTCACCGAAATTCCACACTTCACCTTTATATGAATTGCAAAAACTAAGTATTTGCTCTTCTCTTTCTGTCTCTTTCTCTCTTGTAGCATATGGTGTCAGCAGGGTTAGCATGTTTACTAAGGCAGTATAGTAAACACGACACAGATTAGCAAACAGCGCTAGTTTAATCTCCTCAAAAGCTGGCCGCCCTCCTCCGGCTGCTCCACCCTGCCCACCCCTCATTGGTTCATGGTTCTGTTTATGAAGCATTAACTGAGCTATGATTGACCTAATCTTACCGTCCGTCACAGAATCTGCCGTGTTTTTTCTTTCTTTAGCCATCTGTCGTGACCTTCTGACACGGTCGTAGCGGGTGATTAGCGAATGTTCACCACCATGTGTGTCCATACGTGGCTGGAAATAACTGAGGCAAGAGACTGAGTGTTACAGTGATTGTATCAGATGGTAATAGCATGGAACCTTGGTACTTTTTGTAGGAATAAATCTAATTTGAGCAGTGGTGAGGGGCCTCAGTCCTGTGTGTCCAGGGGCTCGTTCCTTTATGTCTCTCTCTGACTTAGCAGCGCTTGACTCTTGTTGCCTGAACAAAAGCTCAGAGAGTTAGGGCTGAACTCTGATCTATGACCTCTGCAGCGCACTGTGGGTAGTTGAGAAAGGTCAGAGAAGGAGAGATCTGAGTTTGTAAAGAAAGAGTCTTGAGCACTTTAATCCTGGGTTATCTTGTTCCTTGTTTCACACTGTTAATACTAAAAAGGGATAGTTCACCCAAAAATGAAAATTCTCTCATGATTTACTCACCCTCATGCCATTCCAGATGTGTATGACTTTTTTTCTTCTGCTGAACACAAACAAAGATTTGTAGAATAATTTCTCAGCTCTTTTGCTCAATACAATACAAGTGAATGGGTGCCAAAATTCTGAAGCTCCAAAAATCACATAAATCAGCATAAAATTAATACATAAAACTCCAATGGTTAAATCAATGTCTTCAGAAGTGATATGATAGGTGTGGATGAGAAACAGATCAATATTGAAGTCTTTTTTTTTTTTTTTTTACTATAAATTCTCCTATGATGCCTTTATGTGATTTTTGGACCTTTTGAGTTCTGGTCAACATTCACTCACATTGTAAGGACCTACAGAGCAAATATATTCTTCTGAAAATCTTCATTTGTGTAGAGCAGAAGAAAGAAAGTCATATACATCTGAGATGGCATGAGGGTGAGTAAATGATGAGAGAATTTAGATTTTTGGGTGAACTATTACTTTAAACCTCGAGATGGGGGGAATGGAGATATATGATATATTAAACCGTTGGTTAACACTTTAATTTGCATATTAATGTTAATTAAATTGATTGGACAAGTACCGCACACATCCTTAATAACAGCTTGTCAATCAGTGGAAATGTCCTTCCTCCGGTTAATGTGTTTCCATTGTTGTTCGAAGTTTTTAGCCATTTCCCAGCATGTGAAAGTTTTTACGACTGCATAATAAATTAGGAATATTTAATCGTATTCAATATTTAATAATGTAAGTAATGTTAAGTTTATGATTGGTTTGTCAGTTGCTGAAACAGCTCACCGGAGCATTCTTGTACGGCATTTCAAACTGGGGTCACCTCACATGAGGTGGTACTAGGGGGTCTGCGGAAGATTTCAGCCAAAAAAACAATTGTTCCAAAATTTTACAAACTATAAAAAGGTTAGTAATTAGGCTTCTGACTTCTTGACATTATTATTTTTTAATTCTGCTTTATAAAGACTCATCAGACATCATGAGATAATTTTTTATTCTTATTGAAAAGATTAATATGCATATAGTTTTGTGGATTTTTAAAGCCCAAAGTACAATTTGGTTTTGACATGAATGCTTCGGGTCTGTGTATAGTCAAATGCAAAATATACTACATTTAATGGTGAGAGCATACACAAAATACCAAATTCACAGCATACTTCATAACCCAGGGATAAAAGGGGGTGCTACCCTCTTTTTAAGTGTGAAATGTTGCTTTACCCAATCCAGCCTAATAGTATATTACGATTGTGGCATCTACAAGTGAATGATACACATATACCTGCTTCATCATGAGTCTATTCATATAAAGATCATTATGATATAATGAGAGGAACAATTATATATGCATATAAGACCTTTGTTCAGATATCTGACTGCGTTTAAGAGGGTATTGAGGGGTGTTGCGCAGGGTGGATCAGAGATGGATTTTGTCTCTTTGTTTTTGAGTTCTTCATTAATTCATTCATTTATTCATGACCCACTCACTGCCCACAGCCTCGTCTCCGGCGGGTGATATATTGTAATGAATTTAATAGCAGCAAGATCCTTCAAAAGGGGGTTGTAAGCTTAAGTCCCTTTATTAAATTAAGAGAAGAATGCCCAAGGCCAAAGAGAGAGAGAAGAGTGAGAGACATTACAGGATGTACGAGACCACAGGCTGAGCTGAACTCCTCCAAACACTTCACACTGCAGAATATGAATGTACATGTGTGTTTTTAGAAAAGCATCCTCATGGCATCAATCAGATCAATGAATGTTTAATATCATAATGAATTAATCAGAGAAGAAGGCACATGATGACCTCACTCTACTGTGGCTTTAGTCTCTGTGTTAACATGCCTGTGTCCGATTGAAATCATTTCTTCACTGTAATAAAATAAATAAATTAAAAGTGTAAAAAAAATATAGACATATTTATTTTTCTGGCAGCAGGGGTGGTGGAAAATGTCTGTTGAAAAACAGAAAAGTGCTGTCGGATTAAAAACATAGATAATAGTAATTAGCTTTAACATAATTAACATCTATTACTGTAATTCTACATGAAATCTCTCTATAATTCCATGAAATCTTTTACTTTTAACATACATTAATTGTTACAATAGAGTCATACACCTCTAAATGAAGAATAATTATCTTTAAAAGTTTGATAAAGAAAAGGTTAAGTACAGATAATTAATATTGTTATTCAAAATATACTGTAAATCGAAGAGCAATTATATTTGATACATGTCATTTTACTTTGCAAAAGCCCAGATTTAAAAATAACTGTCAGAAGTATTGCAAAAAAAAAATTTTTTTTAATCAAACTGTCAAAATAAATGCATTTTGTTTCTCGAAATGTATGTTAACTGTACTTTTGCATTGTGCCATTCTTCATTTAAAAAATTAAAACTGCAAAAAATGATCTTATTAAAAAAGGATAAGTACTTGCATAATTCTTTAAAATCACTGAAATAGTGAATTTTTGCAGCAATCTAACATAAAGGTTATGCTACACTTAAAACTTTATGCCTGTTGCAACATTTTGGAAAATAGTTCACAATACTAATTAAAAAATACACCACCACTCATTGATTTTTTTTTGCAAAAACAACATACAAGTTATTTTGTTCAGCAATGCTTAAACATAATTTGCTTTTTTTCACTGGTTCATCATTTTTAAAGCTGACAAACCAATTCCTAAAATGTTTTTGCTCTGGGAACAACAGCTTTTGTTATCCGCCCCTGAAAAAAAAAATACTATGGCCTTTTTTCCTTAAAATAATATTAATTAAAACATGATCTCAAACACAAACACATACATATGACCACATGTGTGCATGTACACAACAGTTTATGTTGCCTATGTAGATCAAATAAAGAAATATGGCTATTTTACAGTAAACACACACACACACACACACACACACACTTGTTTCTTCTGAAACTTGTACCATGTGAACAACCAAATACATCCACCTTGTTCAAACTAGGGTGGGAAACTAAACCAATCAAGTCCTTGAAACTCTCAATATTCTTAGAATGGGGAGAAAAACGAATAGCATATAAGTGTATTAGTTAAATTACACAACAGTAACCTTAAAAACAACTTCATTTAATCTTAAGAATCACAGGCTAACTCCACTAAACAGAAATTCCTCAATGTTAAAATGCTTGTAAAATGCTGTCGATGCACAGATGAGCTGCTGAAGTTAAGCACAGAGAACATCTTGATGGAGGAAAAGTGCGCGCTCAGAGACAGCATGTGTTTGAACAGAAATATATTCCTTCTCCAAAAGAAAATAAGGAATAGTTCACCCAAAAATGAAAATTTGCTGATAATTTACTCACCCTCAGTCCATCCAAGATGTATCTGAGTTTCTTTCTTCATCAAAACAAAATTTAAGATTTTTAGAATATAATTTCAGGCCGCCTCCTTTAAACAATGCAAGTAAATGTACTCCATTTTTTGACGGTCCAAAATGCATATGTAGGGTGCATCAAAATAATCCACACAACTCCAGTCCACAAATAAAGTTCTTCTGAACACAAACGATTGAATATTTTTAGAAACAAAACAATACTTATATACTTTTTAACTACAAATGTTCACTTCTGTACATCTCTGTGATGCACACTCATGAGAGGGATGACGTAAACTCGTAAACTGGTAAGGTCATGCGTCACGTGGAGGAGAAGACAGGAAGTGGATAATTGTTTACAAGAGAAACTTGTACAGACCACAGATCAAGTGCCGTTCACAAAGAAATTAGAAATCGGATGATGAGGAGCGCTGAGGGAAGTGCAGTGAATTAGAAATCGGGTGATGAGGAGCAGAGCGCTGAGGGAGGTGCGGTGAATTAGAAATCGGGTGATGAGGAGCGGAGCGCTGAGGGAGGTGCGGTGAATTAGAAATCGGGTGATGAGGAGCGGAGCGCTGAGGGAGGTGCGGTGAATTAGAATTCGGGTGATGAGGAGCGGAGCGCTGAGGGAGGTGCGGTGAATTAGAAATCGGGTGATGAGGAGCAGAGTGCTGAGGGAGGTGCGGTGAATTAGAATTCGGGTGATGAGGAGCGGAGCGCTGAGGGAGGTGCGGTGAATTAGAAATCAGGTGATGAGGAGCAGAGTGCTGAGGGAGGTGCGGTGAATTAGAAATCAGGTGCTGAGGAAGCTGAGGGAGGTGCAGTGAATTAGAAATCAGGTGATGAGGAAGCTGAGGGAGGTGCGGTGAATTAGAAATCAGGTGATGAGGAAGCTGAGGGAGGTGCAGTGAATTAGAAATCAGGTGCTGAGGAAGCTGAGGGAGGTGCGGTGAATTAGAAATCAGGTGCTGAGGAAGCTGAGGGAGGTGTTGTGAATTAGAAATCAGGTGCTGAGGAAGCTGAGGGAGGTGTGGTGAATTAGAAATCAGGTGATGAGGAAGCTGAGGGAGGTGTGGTGAATTAGAAATCAGGTGCTGAGGAAGCTGAGGGAGGTGTTGTGAATTAGAAATCAGGTGATGAGGAAGCTGAGGGAGGTGCGGTGAATTAGAAATCAGGTGATGAGGAAGCTGAGGGAGGTGTGGTGAATTAGAAATCAGGTGATGAGGAAGCTGAGGGAGGTGTGGTGAATTAGAAATCAGGTGATGAGGAAGCTGAGGGAGGTGTGGTGAATTAGAAATCAGGTGATGAGGAAGCTGAGGGAGGTGTGGTGAATTAGAAATCAGGTGATGAGGAAGCTGAGGGAGGTGTGGTGAATTAGAAATCAGGTGATGAGGAAGCTGAGGGAGGTGTGGTGAATTAGAAATCAGGTGATGAGGAAGCTGAGGGAGGTGTGGTGAATTAGAAATCAGGTGATGAGGAAGCTGAGGGAGGTGTGGTGAATTAGAAATCAGGTGATGAGGAAGCTGAGGGAGGTGTGGTGAATTAGAAATCAGGTGATGAGGAAGCTGAGGGAGGTGTGGTGAATTAGAAATCAGGTGATGAGGAGCAGAGCGCTGAGGGAGGTGTGGTGAATTAGAAATCGGGTGATGAGGAGCAGAGCGCTGAGGGAGGTGTGGTGAATTAGAATTCGGGTGATGAGGAGCAGAGCGCTGAGGGAGGTGTGGTGAATTAGAATTCGGGTGATGAGGAGCAGAGCGCTGAGGGAGGTGTGGTGAATTAGAATTCGGGTGATGAGGAGCGGAGCGCTGAGGGAGGTGTGGTGAATTAGAATTCGGGTGATGAGGAGCGGAGCGCTGAGGGAGGTGCAGTGAATTAGAAATCGGGTGATGAGGAAGCTGAGGGAGGTGTGGTGAATTAGAAATCAGGTGATGAGGAGCGGAGTGCTGAGGGAGGTGCGGTGAATTAGAAATCAGGTGATGAGGAGCAGAGCGCTGAGGGAGGTGTGGTGAATTAGAAATCGGGTGATGAGGAGCAGAGCGCTGAGGGAGGTGTGGTGAATTAGAATTCGGGTGATGAGGAGCAGAGCGCTGAGGGAGGTGTGGTGAATTAGAATTCGGGTGATGAGGAGCAGAGCGCTGAGGGAGGTGTGGTGAATTAGAATTCGGGTGATGAGGAGCGGAGCGCTGAGGGAGGTGTGGTGAATTAGAATTCGGGTGATGAGGAGCGGAGCGCTGAGGGAGGTGCAGTGAATTAGAAATCGGGTGATGAGGAAGCTGAGGGAGGTGTGGTGAATTAGAAATCAGGTGATGAGGAGCGGAGTGCTGAGGGAGGTGTGGTGAATTAGAAATCAGGTGATGAGGAGCAGAGCGCTGAGAGAGGTGTGGTGAATTAGAAATCAGGTGATGAGGAGCGGAGCGCTGAGGGAGGTGTGGTGAATTAGAATTCGGGTGATGAGGAGCGGAGCGCTGAGGGAGGTGCAGTGAATTAGAAATCAGGTGATGAGGAAGCTGAGGGAGGTGTGGTGAATTAGAAATCGAGTGATGAGGAGCGCTGAGGGAGGTGCGGTGAATTAGAAATCGGGTGATGAGGAGCGGAGCGCTGAGGGAGGTGCAGTGAATTAGAAATCGGGTGATGAGGAGCGGAGCGCTGAGGGAGGTGTAGTGAATTAGAAATCAGGTGATGAGGAAGCTGAGGGAGGTGTAGTGAATTAGAAATCGGGTGATGAGGAGCGGAGTGCTGAGGGAGGTGTGGTAAATTAGAAATCAGGTGATGAGGAGCAGAGGGAGGCGTGACAATGTGTTGATTTGAGTGTTCACACATACCTGAGTTTGCTAGAAAAACAGCACGAGCACAGCCGATGAATTCAGATATCGACCCTTTATTTTTTTCGATGGGGTGAAATGTTAAATATTTGAGAGAATGTAGTGGTGTACTGATATCCAGGTTCAGCGTGATAAGCCAGAGCTTCAGTCGCCCATGATCATATATAGACAATCGATTGAAAGTTTATATTTTTTCCCAGCATGCATTTTCTTTGGGGTTTCTGAAGTTTGAAGCTTCCAGGATGCACACACCAAATGACCATTTTGAACAATACACTTATACAAATACAAACCTACAGCAAAGACAATTCAACTTTTGTACAGCGCTCCTTCTATTGTAAACAATTAACAAATGAATAAAACATTTTTTTTACATTGTTGGTTTGAAGTGTGGATTTGGTGTGGTTGTCCTGCAGGCATGCAGATAGCAGATTAAAGCACTACCATCACACAGCACATTTCCCAGGATTATGTCGTCAGTCGAACCTGCTCTCCCTAGCAGCATGAAGGCTGAAGGGGTTTCCAAGAGATGCACGCACACACACATTGGATCTACAGTAGTGCTCAAAAGTGTGTTCTAATGTTTTGACAAGCGGAAGGGAGCCTCTTAGACGTCTGTCCAGCCCCTTCCCCCAGTGCAGACTCCTGGGAAGTGCTGGTTAAGTTGCTTGAGAAGTGGGCGGCTCTCTGGAGTGTCACAGTGAAACAGTCTCACTCTTCCTCTCTAATCCACTTGCACAAAAGAGTACGACCACATCACAAATGCAAATTGTGCAGATTCGACTGTGTGAGATTTTGATTGTTCGGATATGAGTCTTGTACGGAAAACTGCGGAGGGAAAAATCTACAGATCAACACAGCTGTTGATTCATCTTATTGTGATTGTCATTATTTAATCTTTAGAATCCACCGGTCATGGCACTAACTGACAGACTGATAAACCAATAGTGAAAGCCTAAAAGCTTTTCAAACAAGTTATCTACACTTGTAAAACACCATCTTAGGCTGGGGTGTGCTGGTTAGGTCTGGTGCTGATCTGGCCTGTATGCTGTTCACTAAAGACTGGATGAGCTGTATCATCTTCATGATGAAACTTGTTGGCAAAGGAAGTGATGCTGGCATAATTACATAAGGTTAAGTCTTGTTTATTTAAAAAAAATAATTGTGGGATTTATGCTTTAAAACAAGAGAGAAAAAAATAGTTGCTAATATGGTAAAATAATGATAAGTTTGTTTTCCCTTTGACTCAAATGCATTATTTTATTATTATTGTTTTTACCCCAGTGTCAAATCATTTTTTTTTTTTTGGAGATTTATCGGAAAAAAAGACAAATGTATTAAGGCATTTTGCCTCTGAAGTAAATGTATCTTGTTTTAAGAATGTTTCGATATTTTTACTGAAAAAAAAAATACAGTAAGAAAATGACTTTTCTTTTTTGCAGTTAGAAGTCAGATAGCACTGTGTGCTAGCATAATAGGGTCATTCACAGATTTGTAACATTGCCTTTGTGAAAACCATCAGGAGTTCTTAGCATTTTTAGTTGTATTCGGTTCTCATATTAAATGTGTGTGTGGTGAAATTGCATTCAGCATCTGTGTACAGCTGTAAAGTCAAATGTCTATTAATGTGGTCTGACTGACGCGGGAGAGGATGTGTGCTGCCCCCTGCTGCTCATCTCATTGAATCTCATCCAGTGCCATGTTTACTAATGTAAACAATTCCCTCCATGATTTAGACTGATCTTTGTGCTGGTGTTAAAAAGTTCGTCAGTACAGTTTTGAGGCTGTAGCATAGATGTAGGTTCATCTTAAACATTCTCATCAGTTAATCTGTGTATTAATTAGATATGATTAGCATATTCATGTCCCATTTTATTTACATTGCACTGCAAGGTACTTCAGGAATTACCTTGATAGGAGAATGATACAGTTTGGTACGTTTTTTTGTCACTGATTTTGTTCATTGTTGAGAATAATTACATATATAAGAACTTGGAGGACCTAGAAATTTGTTTTAGTTGACATTTCTGTTTGTTTGTTTTTAAGTGCGTTGGTGAATGCACAGAGATAGGTGAATTTGATGTACAGGCTCACAGTCTAAATGTGTGGTTGTCCCGGCCCTGCCCCTCCCCCTCATTCTCCTCACAATGCTGTGAAAGCTTACCTTATGAATATTAATTTGTTTATACTGACGTTCCATCGTAGCGTCCAGTCAGGCAACTTACTTAATATTTATGAGCCAAGCCTTCACCGTAGTGGGATTGGTTACTTCTTTCCAAGGAAGCGGTATTCGTCTCGTGTATGCTCCGCCCCCCATAGACAGGAAGCTCCTCCCCTCACCGGCTCAGTTCGGCTTGTCGTCGACGAGCGTATCAACAATGTACCGCCGAGCGCTCTGATATGATGGATATACGCTCCCTGCCATTTATTGAACGAAAATAGGATTTTACTCTCTTAACAGGTGAGAAGAGTGTATGTGTATTAATTAAAGAGCTCTAGAAGAATGATGGTGTTAGTAGTGGCTTTATGTTTATGAGAGATAGCGCACCGTCGCAGTATAAAGAGAGTCAGCGCTCATTGAGCGCGTGCGTGTGTGTTGTGTGTCTGTCTATGTGCGCTCGCGCACGTGTATTGCGTGTGTATCGTTGAATATGTGCGTGTTGCTTTTATTTCGCGTATAATTAAACATTGCCTCATCTCCGTAGGGTCTAACGGGCTCTTTCCTTTCTGAATATGAGCAGATATGTTAGTGCAGTGAATATTAAAGTCATAAATAGGGGAGTGACTCAAATTCTAGCCAGCTCCCTACCTAGACAGCAGCATTTTTTGGCGTCACAGGCGCGTTTCGATTGAGCGGATGATGATGCTGTTCCTGTGATGCGTAAAAATGCTGCTGTCTAAGTTGGGAGCTCACTAGGTGATAAGACACAGCCCTGATATTTTGCTCGTGCTCATCATAATCATATTATATCATTTAATATATGAATGCTCATTAATTATTCATAAAATATAACGTCAAGTGGTCTCTTGTAAAAAGCCAGTGTTATTGTGTCTGAATAAAAATGTTTTGCTTGTGATCGTGAGTCCGGATAGAGTTTACAACAGATCTGCATTAAAAGCCAGTGTTCTTCCTTAAATTAGCGAATTAAATGAAAAATAAATAAATGGTGATTTGCTTTTGATGTGGTGTTAGGCCTATCAGTTAAGTAAAAACATTTTGATAAAACAGCACTATATATAGCCTACACGCACACACACTATATATACATATATATGTGTGTGTTTATAATTATGTGTTTACTAAACTAATACAAAGCTACATATGTGCATATGTTTGTCCTCATGGACTCTGATCATAATCACCATCAGAGAAAGATGGTTTCATAATAATGTGAATAATGGAGCATGCAATTTTAAAAGTGTTAACAGTGTGTTTTAGATTTGTGTGTGTATTATGATAGGGCTTAGACATCCTTGACTTGTGTTTTGAAGTCATTTCCATGATACACATAAATGCAATTCTTTTACATATCATAACAGAAATGATCATCAAACTGTTGAAAGCGACAAACTCTTCCTGTCTGTTCCTGAAAAGTTTCATTTTGATTTCACCTCTCTGTGTGTTCATAATAAGCTTCTAAAATCTATTCAGCAATACATAATTAGTCAAACTGCATGGTTGATTGTGGAAAGCAAAGTCTCTTTTTTATTATTTTTTAAAGTGATTTTATTTATTCCCTCCCTCTAAAAGGTTGTTCAGAATGTGAATGATAAATATGTTGTGTAGGGCTGAAATGATTAGTCGATGTTATCCACACGTCAACAATAAATAGTAGTTGTCGAATAGTCGTTTGATGTCATTTAATGTAACATGAGATCACATTAATGATGACTTGTGAGAGCAGCACTGCAGTTCACGTCTGACTGAGGAGAGGAAGAATTACACCGATCACAGTCCAGATGCACTCGAAACTTTCCAACAGCTTCAGTTGACGTAGATCAGAAAGTACAAGGGAATTATACAAAAATACCAAATAAGTAAATTCAGAAGCACTCTCGTTGTGGAATAAGTGGAGTCGGAGCTCTTTAAAGGAAACACCCCCAGTGTTACATCTTAAATGCAGTTCTATTTAATGTGTTATAGCTTTATAATAAACAGCGTTCAAATAATACGGAAGCAGATCACGTAAATAACTACAAACTCCGAAACTGGCATTTCTCTGTGTGGTCTGCGCCTCTTCTATGAGTTGTGTCAATGTCCCGATCTAAGGGGGAGAGATTGAAATGCACCCGGCTGATGCACACTCTGTCCCGGCTATACTCATCTCTCGAGCACACACGCTTAATGCAGCTGGATCATAACATGATGACTCGCGACTTATTGAGTCACTGTGCATTTCTTATCGTGAAGAAAATTGGCAATATGCAGCTTTATTAATACGAGAGAGTTAGTTTTTTTGTGAGTTAAAGACTTCGCCTCATTATTCACTGAAACAAAATACGTTTTTGATTTGTTGTTGTTTTGGCTTGTTTTCCAATATAAATATATAAAACTCCTTTAAAACAATGTACATTTTCTTTAGCAGCTATACTGCAGAAGAAAGAAATGTTATCTGAGAATGTTGAATACAAATATTTTAACATATCTAAAAATCCTTTAAAAAAAGACGCATTCACCTGAGAAGCAGCATATAAGATGTTTAGACTTGCTTTTAGAAAATAGATCTTGAATATAAGTATATTTTGTCTTTACTGCGCTCGCAGAAAAATACACTTATATTTAAGAGGAATTCTCTTAAAGCAAGTCTAAATATCTCATATGTTGCTTCGCAAGTAAATTTATCTTGATTTAAGGATTTTTAGACAATTTTTTATGGAAAACAAGACAAACACTTGATAACAATAGGATTTTTTTTACAGTGAATTAAACTTTATTAAAAAAAAAATGTCCCCCCTTTAATTCAGTGAATGTCATTTAGAGATATTTTTAAAAGATGATTTTGTCCAATTTATTGTTAGTAAGCACATTTAATACATTTTAAGTCAGGCACAAACTGAATAATCGTTAAGAGCTCATGATTAATCGTTGCAATAATCGCTGAATAGTTGAACAATCGTTAGATTAATCGATTATTAAAATAATAGTTAGTTGCAGCCCTAATGTTGTGTTATCTCAACGCTGCTCATCACTTCGTGATCGAGGTGACATTATGTCGGCAGTAAAAGGCAGCTGTGGATCTTGTAAAAGTAATTAAGCCTGCCACTGTAATCTCTGGTGTTTACATTCAGTGCCTAAAAAAAAGGGCTGACCCAGTTTTGCATGTCCTCTTCGCAACCAAATCCTTGAAAAGGCTTCCATTAGAGCGGGCACTAACACACCCCTGCGTTTGCATGCGTTTCCATGCACCTGCACCGGAGGAGGCACGGCACATTTGCCTTCTCTAAACTCACATTTGACTAACTCTCAAAGCCTTGACCTTACTGCAATGACAGCGTGTGTGCGCGCCTCCTCTCTCTGAGGCAGGTTTCATTCTCGTGAGGCTGTTTTCCTGCCAAGGATTTTTTTCTTCTTTTTCTAGATGATAGGTTTTCTGTAATAATTGGGATGGGCCTTCTCCTCGGGTGCCGGTGCGGGGGTCCTCGTGCTTGACGATGGGCGCTCGTATGGCGAGAGATCAACAGGAAGTGGCAGAGCAGCTGTGTCAACATGTCGTAAAGCACCTGTCTGCTGTGGGCCATTACAGAGTGCAAACCCCCACTGAAGAGCTCACAGACACCCCCCAATGCCCTCTTAAACCCTCGCCTCCTCCCTCACGCTCTTTATTCATGGAACGCTCTGCTTTTATCCTCATGGCACCAAAGCAGCACTCTCACTCCAGTGCTGTGATCTGTAAGAGCATAACCCCACATGAAGTGTACTGCACATTAGTACCGCTTGGCCGATATTGATTTTCAGTGGCTGATTCTGAAAACTGGAGGTCGATAATGGTGTAATATGGATTAATAGTATTTAAAGGTCACGTGTGCTTAATTCTTTGTCTTATCTCAGCTTAACATGCGGAGAGATTTCCTGAAAATGTTTCATTCTCAGTACATTTTACATGCACAGTTACAATGGAGCTACAGCAGGTCTTTGCATAGTCAAGCTACAGTCTTTATCTGTCTGTCCATGTATACATGACACAGTGTATAATGGGATATGCGAAGAAAGGATGTCAAATATACTGGGGTTACACTCTCCGTGGTCCAGCAGAGAAAAATCTGCCAATCAGAGAATTGCGGCCAACAAAGTGTGCCAAAAGAGCTCTGAAGTGACTGCAAACTCCTAATTCACTGGTTGGTCTCCCTACAGTCTTATAGTAGGCCTAATTGTATATTTGCAAGTGTCTGAATATTCTTTAATAAAATCTTTATATGTTATTGTATTTATAATCAACAACTCAAAATTAATAGAGTTTTCCCCCCAAATATATCATAGAAGTTTATTTTTTTCATGGAGGATATTAAAGGGATAGTTCACCCAAAAATGAAAATTCTCTCATCTTTTCTTGACCCTTATGACATCCCAGATGTGTATGACTTTTTTTCTTATGCAGAACAAAATAAATACGATCTCATTTCTGTTGGCTCTGTTGGTCCTCACAATTCCTCACAAAGTGAATGGTGACCAGAACTCAGAGGGTCCAACATAAAAGTAATCGATATGACTCCAGTGGTTAAATCCATGTCTTCTGAAGCAATATGATGTGTGCGTGTGAGAAACAGATCAATATTGAAGTCATTTTTTTACTATAAATTTCCACCTTTGACCAGCCCCAACCAGCAGGTAGATGAATGTCAAAGTGAATGTGTAGATTTACAGTTAAATATTGACTTGTTTCTCACCACACCTTACATATCACTTCAGAAGGTATAGATTTTACCACTGGAATCATATGGATAACTTTTATATTGCCTTTTGGGCCTTCAGAGTTCTGGTCACCATTCACTTGCATTGTGAGGACCAACAGAACTGAGAAATTCTCCTAAAAATCTTTATTTGTGTTAAGCAGAAGAAAGAAAGTCATACACATATGGGATGGTATGAGAGTGAGTAATGATGGGAGAATTCGAATTTTTGGGTGAACTATCCCTTTAAGTACACAAGTCTTAACTTTGTCAGATTTTTCAATACTCTTGCTTCAAATCAAAGTTTGTAATGTTGTGATTCACCTTGGAGCTGGTTTAAACACTTCTGGAACCAAGACTGCAGAAAAAGTAGACGGGCACTGTTGCGCTCTATTATGGTCTGACTAATGTGTACATGCAGGACGAAGTCAAGCTACAATTGCATTATCTATGTATGTAAATCTGGCTTTGCAAAAATCTGACTGGTACAAATTGTCAGACCAAAGCGTTTACATGACATTTAAAAAAGAAAAGAAAAATGGTTTTAGTCTCACTGACTTTTGAAGTGTATGACTGTGTACTGTGTCACTTTCCAAACATTGCTCAGTTTATTCAAGAATCCTGACCTGCCCAACACAACAACATTGCTGTAAATTGTAGTGTGAGTTTGGGCAGGACTGTCAATTTGTTCAGCCAATGGCAAATGGTGGCACTGGTGCAGAAATTACTGACTTAACCTTTAATTATAGCAAATGAGATGTACATATGTACGCTGAATTGAACAAACATTTATTTACCCTAAATTTACCAAATATTTGGAAACAGAAATGTGCATTATCCATTGACAGAGTCATGTTAATCTTCGGTCAATACTGATAATCCTAAAACGGCAAAATATTATATTGGGCTGTCACAGTAGATGAAATAAAACGAAAGCAGATGCGGTCTCTGCAGTTCAAACGTTGTTTTGGAGATTTCACACCTCCAACCTTGCTGGCTTTTTGTTAAAGTTCAGTTTCAGTATGCTTCAGACAGACTTCCTCTTATCTTTGCATTTCTTGTTGTGTGTTTCGTGTGCTGTGATGAGTCTCAACAGATCTCTATGCTAGTCGGATGGAATAGATCACATACGGCGTGTTTCCCTTTTGCTCATCCGAACATTACAGATCAGCTGTTGTCTGAACAACACATATGAAAAGGAAACTAACAACATAAAGCATGTGCAAGAGCTTACAAAACAACCCCTGCCTTTAGAATTCACTAATTCACCTCATTGTTTGTAAATGAGTGAACATGAGAAGGGAGGTATTGTTACTGAAAGCTCTTTTAAACGATCATGGCTCTGGTCCAACACCTAGTGGAGTGCCTATATAGGCAGCATTTTTAGACACCATATAGACTCACTCCCAAGACAAAGTCTGCTCCAAAGTGGAGAACATCTGTAAGGTAGCAAAATCAGTCCTGTAATGCAAAAATGTCTTTCATTTTATAAAGTCCATCCATAGGCTATAATTCATTTATATATCAATAAACACAGTAAATTCAAACGTTTCGATGGATTTTCTTAGTATTTGTGTGTGTTATGTATTTCTAGGCTCTTTCTTTTTGTCCTGCCAGTGTGTGATAGCACCCTCTGGGGGGTTGCTGTGTTTGATAACACCAAGCACACACTCGCTTTCTCTTGTTTTGTGCAGTTGTTCTAAACCACATTGCATGTGTATGAATAGAAACTGGCTAAGTGAGCTCTTCCTGTGCAAACTGTAGATACAACACTGTCACACAACAGACCACACACACAACCGTCAGTTACATATTGCTCATATCATTGAATCTCTTGACGACCTCAGCTCGTTGAGAGCGTCCACTCTGATTTGCCTATCCGCCCTAGTCAAACACAGCCCTGACCCTGCATATGCAAATGCTCAGGCATGCTGGGTAATGTGCAGGCAGGCGGTGCCGGGCGTCCCCCGGCTCACAGCTGTTATCTGATGTTATCTTTGACACCAGATCGGCCTCAACATGTTGAAGCATTCAACGTGTACGACCTGGAAACTAGACCTTTTAACTGTCGGCACCTCCATATCGCGCTCAACAGCATCATGTGTCACTGAGATGTGCCAGAGAAAATCATGTTTCAAGAGTGAATTTTAAACTGAAGACAACATGAAACAGCGTTCACAAAGCATTTAACTTATGTTGTGTGTTAACAGGAAATAATGTATTGTGGGACTTGACTTTATCCATCAGGATTAGGTTGGTTTGTGAAAAGTGAGCAATGAGAGCCATCTTGGTTCTGGAAGTAATTTTTTCCGTAATAGTTTTTTATGGCTGGAACAACTAATCAATAAAAAAGAATTATTATCGATAATGGAATTAATTGACAACAAATTTCATTATCGAGTATTTGGATGGATATATGTCGCGTGTACTGAAAAGCTCTGTCAGTGATGTCACTTTACAGCCCGGTTAAAAATGTTGCATCACGAAACTCGTTTGAAAAATGGCGAGGCAAGTTGAAGCGGAAAAAACATGACCCAAGTTGTTCGCGCAGGAGAACACTTTGTAAACACTTCAGAAAATATCATAATAAGCAATCAGTTTCATGTGGAGCGATTACTGCATCAGGTGCGCTGAAAGAGTGATTGTGCTGTTTGATGCACTTAAGAGTTGTTTCTCTCCAGCACAACACTTACATTTTACTGCTATTTTCTGTTTTATAATGTATACATGTTATGATTATGAATTCAAAATCAGGCATGTATTTCGTAAACTGTTTGTTTTTACCACATGTGAGTCTCCGTTAACTTCACTGAGCATACGAGCGCACATCCATGTCAATCAACCGAGCGCAACGGAGAAAGAGAAAGAGAGCACAATAACTCAAATTAAACTTGCTCAACGTCATACCGCGCTTTCAGTTTCAATGTAATCAATTGTGCAACGTTCACTGTTGTCACGCTGATGTCTCAGAGGTCAAAGTGTGCGGTTTAAAGAGTTATAGATTGTTTCTCTTCATATAAGCGCATGTAGTACAGTGAGCACCAGGATGATTGTACTATATTAAACTGTTTATAATACTGAATATAATGTATAATAATGCTAAGGGTCCTGATATTTGATCGTCCTGCACTGGGATTAAAATCAGCCTAGAACAGGGCAATGGTGACACCAAATGAAAATATTAGCTAATAATTAGCTTTACTGAAAATCTGTAATAATGTTAGCTACTAGGCATGTAACGATACACAAATTTCATGATACGATAAAAAAAAAGAAAAAAAAAAACATTAGAGTAACCTGACCTCTGGTTTTACGATATATGTACATAATCCAATATTATTTAGTGGCTTGAGCAAAAAACGGTCGGCACACATAATTGTTTTTGGCCTCTTCCCACTTTGCCTGTAAACTTTACCGCTGTTATTACCGGCTTATAACTTATGAGTACAACATATAAGTGTTGTGCTCATACCTGTTTACATTTAGACTTCAAAACCAGAGAATAATAAGTGTCATGTATTTGCGGGTTTCTTACATTGTCAGATTTTTGAATACGCTTGTTTTTGTTACTTTGTTTCTGCAGCTCTCAATGTTGCACTTAACTACACTATAATGTATTTGTTTATGTATCATACGATACATATGGTATTGTATAGTGAGCATCATTGTACGATACAATTTAATACAATATGTTTTACACCCCTATTAGATACAGTTGAAGTCAGAAGTTTACATGCACCTCAGCCAAATACTTTCACAATTCCTGACATTTAGTCATAAAAATCATTCCCTATCATTGGTCAGTTAGGATCACTACTTTATTTTAAGAATGTGAAATATCAGAATAATAGTAGAGAGAATGATTTATTTCAGCTTTTATTTCTTTCGTCAGAAGTTTACATACACTTTGTTAGTATTTGGTAGCATTACCTTTAAATTGTTTCATTTGGGTCAAACATATTGGGAAGCCTTCTACAAGCTTCTCACAATAAGATGCTGGAATTTTGGCTCATTCCTCCAGACAGAACTGGTGTAACTGAGTCAGATTTTTAGGTCTCCTTGCTCACACATGCTATTTCATTTCTGCCCACAAATCAGATTGAGGTCAGTTCTATGTGATGGCCACTCCAGTACCTTTACTTTGTTGTCCTTAAGCCATTTTGCCACAACTTTGGAGGTATGCTTGGGGTCATTGTCCATTTGGAAGACCAATTTCGATCGAGCTTTAACTTCCTGGCTGATGTCTTGAGATGTTGCTTCAATATATCCACATAATTTTCCTTCCTCATGATGCCATCTATTTTGTGAAGTGCACCAGTCCCTCCTGCAGCAAAACACCCCCACAGCACGATGCTGCCAGCCCCCATACTTCATAATGATTGTTATTATGTCCAAACAGCTTAATTTTTGTTTCATCAGACCAGAGGACATTTCTCCAAAAAGTAAGCTCTTTGTCCCCATGTGCACTTGCAAACTGTAGTCTGGCTTTTTTATGGTGGTTTTGGAGCAGTGGCATCTTCCTTACTGAGCAGCCTTTCAGGTTATGTCGATATAGGACTTAGTTATCTTAGTTATCGGTATTGACAAAAGCCACTGTCAGTCGATCTCTGCATTAGAGGTCATAAACCGGCTCGAGGCCGACAAGACCCAACAAACTGTACAAACTCTCTGGTTTCAAGCCAGGTTCGGGTCAGTTTTTCAAGAAATCTGGGGCAAGTGAGGGGCTGTTCCCATATTTTTCAATGTAATTATGCGCTGGACAGACATCTTTGACCACTGCTCCTCATCTTACATTTTGTGCAGGTTTGCAACATTCTTTAGACAAAGATTTGATATTCTGATGATGTTCAAGTTGTAAAGTGGGCATAATACGTCTGTTTTACAGTTACACATGATTCTAGATTGTTTTTCACTCTGCATTAAGCCAATGTTTTTCCCCTTTTGCTCTGGTGTGCATGCAATGATTCCACAAGTTAAATACAAAACCATTTAAAAGGCAAGCATCCCGAAGAGGCTACTAAACTACATGTAACTCCATGCACATGACAATACTAGCATCCGTTGCCCAGATTATATTTGACACTTAAATTAGTGTTTCACTTTCCAACCCTCTACAGAGAAAGAATAGCCATCGACTAATACATTTTTTGTTTTTACTTGCCAGACTTTTGATGAGATGTAAGCATAATGGTACTGAAAAAGACATTAAGTAAACCAGGAAGGGGGCATTTATATACATGGGAGGGAAGCCCTGATACTGGTATCAGAATCCGTGCTCATGTACTCATCTTTGAAAAAATGTGCGCACTTCTGAATGTGTGGAGACGGTGTTATGCCGATGCTGCTTTTAAAGCTCCTTGGCTCAAACATGGATAACTCCATCATGAGCATCGCACGCTCTGTTGCAGATGACAGCGAGCAAAGCGCTAATTCACTTTGTAGTGTGTAACTTATGAAATATATTACAAATATTTATTGTACAAGTTCTCAGTTCTAATTAAATAGGCAGTTTAATACACACTTGGACATATCACCATTTTAATAAGCGTATATCTCATAAGTGTGTGAGCATTTGAAAGCAGCCATCTGTCAGTCAGACAGCGCACAGGGACTGAATAGAGTTGCTGTTCAGTACTACCTGTACTGCAGAAACACTAGTCATCATTTCATCTTTTTATTTTAGGATCAACTTGGTACTAAAGTACCAGTACTTTTGACATCCCTAGTAAGCAGCAAAGGAAAGTCACTTCATAGGATGTGAAAGTTATTGCATATTGATTATTTCTTGAAATAACATAAATCGTGCGCTATAAGACTAGACATATTTATTAGGAATGAAAAATAACTGACTCAAATGACTCAATTTTGACTTCCTGTTGACTTACATGTGAGATGTGTGGTTGTGGTCTGTGTTTAGGGCAGACAAAATTAAGAGCTGAGTGATCCATCAGAAGTTTGGACCACAGATGCAGGGCTATGCATGAGCATTAAGAACACCGCAGCAGTGTGTGACAGTAGCTGCAGTAATCCCGCTGCTGCTGATAAAACACTGCTAAACAAACGCAGCACTGCAGCCTGAGATAAGACACTCTCACCCGCCCAGTCCTCGCCTTATCGGCCCGTGGATCATACAGCACAGCGTTCTGTCTGTGTGTGTGTAGTTCAGGTCTGTGGGCAGTGCATCTCTGTGAGCTGAAGAGGTTGAGGGCTGTGCCACAAGCAAAAGAGCGGTTGGTTCAAATTTGCAGGACTTCAACGTCCCTGTATCATTTACAGCTCATTCTTGAGTAATGCACACAGATCTACTGTCCTCAGCTGACAGGAATCCCTCAGGGGGCACCACACTGGGGCCCTAGACCCCCTACCCCCACACACACACACTAAACAACAAAGCAGCATTCTTCACATCCCGCAGCACTCGCACACTGTTGCACTGCTTTTACTGTCTTCAATGGGCTGTGTGCATGACATACACACACACACACACAAGAGAAAGGCTTCATTATGAACCACCTGGAAGTGCCACAGCCAGCTGCCAGATCAGCTGAATGTCATATGGTGTGTGTGTGTGTGTGTGTGTGTGTATTTCACTCTCTCCCGCAGTATTTATCAGTCCTGTATCTGCTGATTTCAGAAAGCAGAATAAGTGTTCAAATTACCCATGCTTCAACTCTTGATTCTTTCATGTTGTGGAACGTGTCATTTAATAATTGCACACACTAGCAGGCCTTTCCCATGAGTGCGTTACTCTACACACGTAGAGTAAACACACACACACACACACACACACACAGCAAGATGGAGGAGCTCTTTGTGTAATCTTCGTCCTCCCCTCTGCATGACTCCACCTCTTTCTCTGTCTGTCTCTCGGAGCAGGCCGATACCCAGTGTGTGCGAGCGTGTCAGTATTGAACTATTAGTACTGTTCCATCTGTTATTAGCTGGGTTTCCATCCATGCATCTTTCTGCCAATTTTGGGATATGTCGTTAAAAAATGCTGGATGGAAACACAAATTGTGCAAACCTATATGCTTGCTTGAGGTTGATACAGTTTATTTTTGAAGACATACATTTGAATACATTCCTAGAGGTGCATCAAACATGTCATGTGACTTTGCCTCAAGGAGTCATGTGCCTGAATAATTCACTCATAACTGGACTAACCAGCTGACCAATATCACATAGCAACTGAAATATTTTCTGGTTATTCTACATGGCGGAGTCAGAGCCTGTCATCAAAATGATTGGCTGCTATTACCTCCTAGAACTGTCTGGCATGCTTTGGTTCCCAAATATAAGGCATCTGCCATCGATCACACAAGATTACGAATAGAGCTGTCACAATTATAATGTTTGGCTGATAATTCATTTTCAAAGAAATAACTGTGGTGAATAATTGTTTGTTTTAGGGCTTTCAGGTTTTCATAACTGTCATACTTATGGTGTATGTGTGCTTTATACACCTTTAGAAGTCATTTATTCTTACTTCAATAATCAATACAATAGGAACATATGATTTCCTTTATTGCTTTAAATACTTGTGATTTGGATAGATAATTGGATGGATAGCAAAGTGTGATTGTAATTTGAGGTGCGCAATAATTGAGGTTATCTCAAATAATCAGACGATTAATTACGAACATGAGGTTAGAGTGTTTTGTCTGTGCGCTCTAAACCGCAAGTGATTTATTACATGACCACAGTGGCTTTTCACATAAATTCAATTTGTAACTTGCCATGGAAACATGACTAGTAATACAGATGAAGAGGAGATCATCCACTGAATATACTGCATTTTAATCATCATGTGCGCTCTGTGTGTACTTGACTAAAGACTTTGTAGTAGATGACAGGGAGCTCATTCACTCTGAAGCGTGCAGCACATACAGAAAATATGCTATTTTTATTAATCACACCAAATCACACACTGGACTTTTTGTTGTTAAATAATAGTGCTGGTCCATGTAGCACTCGAAAACACATGAATTTAATGGCTTCACTCTGTTTAGGAGTGGTGGTGGCGTAGTGGGCTAAAGCACAGAACTGTTAATCAGAAGGTTGCTGGTTTGATCACCACAGCCACCACCATTGTGTCCTTTTGCTCCGGGGGGATTGTCCCTGTAATAAGTGTACTGTAAGTTGCTTTGGATAAAAGCGCCTGACAAATGCATAAATGTAAATGTTTTTCTGCCAAAATAAAAGCTTGATTTAAATTGACGCATCAAATTGGAGTGAAAAAGAAATATAGTACTACTGAATAGTTCTGTAATATTTACTGTGATAATAATAATATTAATAACAAGAAGAAAAAACTATAATATAGCAATAATAAATATATGTAAGCAATATCTGTAATGATACGTTGTGTTGCACTTTATTTAAAAGAAAAATAACTTCAATGTTGTGTTTTGGATTGTGCTGTGAAGATCTGTATAAATGCACTTTAATAGATAAAATAATGCAATGTTTTATTGAAAATACAGAATTTGGAAAATAAATAAACAGATTTCATTGGACCCTATGATAGTAGGATCTCAGTGTCAGTCCAAAAACAAAAGAAAAAGGTACAACTGTAAATTCGTTTTAAAATGAGTATCTGTTATAAAGTGTGTGTGTGTGTTTATGGATGTGTGTGCATTATGGTACATGTCTGTATGTGTACTATACTTACACAAATGTAACACAGCAGGTGTGTTTGAGTCATAAAGATGAGACTATGTGCAGTTACAGCTAGTGTGTGTGTGTGTGTGTGTTAACACATTTCACTGTAGTAACCCTCTCTATATGTGTGTGTATGTGTGTGCTGTAACAGCTATTTAGTCAGCACTGATAAACCAGTCATACGGGGTTCAGTGTGTGTTTGTATGTCTGTGTGTGTATTTTCACACACTTTCCCCAAGGGCTACATGTTGGTCTGAGTCATACACAAACACACACATAAACCCACAGACATACTCACGCATATATCAGGCAATCATTGTGTTTTGAACAGCACACACACACACACACACGGTTGAACGTCAGTGGAACGCTCCGTCCTGCAGATCTGAGCCGCTTTAACGAGCTGATAGGCAAATCTGTTGCTGGTTAAAGATTAAACACTCTCCAGGGTAGCACGCCTCTTATCTCGGCAGTAGGCCGCAGCATAGCGGAGCCGCTGGGATTACTGTCATCGTGTGTGTGTGTGTGTGTGTGTGTGTGTGTGTGTGTGTGTGTGTGTGTGTGTGTGTGTGTGTGTGTGTGTGTGTGTGTGTGTTTACGCATGGTCAGGACAAAAGTTGCTCACAAGAGCCCTTGTGTTCTTTGTTATGCTGTGGCCTGTGATTGTGTTTAAAAAGCAGCTGCCCTGTCTGACCAGCACAAACACTGTGTGCATGTGTAGCAGGATTACTGTCAGTTAGTATCGATTAGACTAAAAACATTCATGAATGTCTTTATTTCAGAATTAAAGGGGCGTGTTAAAGATTTAAAGTCATCCAGGTCAAGCTGACATAGGACTTTGGTAGTAGATGACAGAGAGCAGAGAGATCATTCACTTTGAAACGTGCAGCACATACAGAGAATATGTTTCTATTCATTAAATCACACTAAAATCAGATGTCCATACACTTACATTAGGTGTGCTGGGTCAGGGAGGATAATAACATGGTGGACATTTAATTGGTAAAATTTGCAACTACATGGGTTTGTAAATGATATCTAGCTAACATATTTATACATTTATATGATCATTTTATTTCTGTATATATATATATATATATATATATATACATACACTACCCTGTTAAAGTGGGGTCAATTGACTAAAATGTTTCTCATGATCTTAAAAATCTTTTGATTTGAAGGCGTATGCTTAAATATTTGAAATTAGTTTTGTAGACAGAAATATATTTGAGCCACCATATGAATTTATACCAAATAATAAAGAAAAACAGACAATAAGTGCCCCACATAGATGGGAACTCCTTCAATATTGTTTAAAAAGCATCCCAGGATGATACCTCAAGAAGTTGCTTGAGAAAATGTCAAGAGTACATGTCTGCAAATTCTAGACAAAGGATGACTTCTTGAAGATGCTAAAATATAACAGTTTTGATTTATTTGGGATTTAGTTTCGTCACAACATAATTCCCATAGTTCCATTTATGTTACTCCATAGTTTCGATTGGTGAAAAAAAAGACTTAACACTTCATTGTATAGAAAAACATTGACATGCAGCACTGTGGACATAAAAGAAATACAGTTATTTCAGTCATTTAAAATTGGACTTTTAGGCTCACATCTTTTGTAACTTTATAAATAGTCTTTATTGTTTTTAACAAGCCTATTAAAATTGTAATTAGTGTATATTAAACATTCTAATTTCCACAGCTTTTACTGAGGACATTTTTAAGAATGACCCTAGTCTGATTTGCAAAACAATTACTTTTATTATCTAATATCCGATTATTGGATTATTCCACCTCTAAAATGTTTGTGTAACAGTCATTAAGTGGTGAGGGCAGTAAATGCAGGAAGAATTGTAATCTATCTGTTCTGTAGACAGCAGCCTTCTGCAATAAGAATCACTTTCTTCCATATATTTCATTCTTCAGCATCAGATGAACACAGTGATATACAACCAGACAGGTCAGATGTGAATGTCTACAGATACTCAGTGTACTATAAACTGGTCTGATGAAGTTGAAGACGGCTCCCTCTGCTGGGGAACAGGCGTAAGAGTGTTTACAGCAATATGAATTAAACTATTCTGTTTTAGTTCTGAGCAAGAAGAAACAAAAGTAGGAATTCAGAACAAATAATGAGTTAAATGCAGTTGAAGCTTTTTTCCATAGCATGTGTGACATAGTGCCGATTACCACCACAGACAATAACTGCCTCGCGTATACAGCAAGGGTTTACTATAGCAGGCTGCAGGGCTAGGGTACACTAGGCTTAAAAAACAAAAATGTTAAGTTTGTATTTTAATAAAAGCTGTTGTATTATTCTAGTACTCCATTGAAATTTGCCATGGAGCACTGCTTACTGTTCCTATTGTATTATTGTGTTCTCCACTGGATTAATCGCATCTGCTTGTATTGTTCTCATTTGTAAGTCACGTGTCTGCTAAATGAACGTATGTAAACACTGAAAGACTTGAATTATACAGTAAAACCTGTTATTCATACCTTACAATTGTTTAAATTGTCCTTTTGAGATGGGACTTTTTTCTCAGCTGAACTTCTGGTAATACTCTAAAACTGTTTAGCCCGAGACGGAGCACTTGTTTTATAATGAACGGGAAACATTGGAAAAAGAAGTCCCGTCTTACAGGTAAAATCAGCAATCACTTTTAAGAAACAGACATCGCATGTCAGCTAACTGGAAACGAGTTGCTCCATGTTAATATTTTACGGATAGTCACATCACATCCCTAACTTTTATCCTTGTCTGGATGTCATGCAAAAGTACTTTAATATGGTCATGATGTGAGTTGAAAGATTGAATATAACTTCACACAGATTGGGAGATTCTATCCTAACATCTCTTCTGACATTTCAGTTTAATATTCAGAGACAACTACATGTAAGCCATTGGAAGGTTGACATCCTGTTTGTCCAAACAACAGCAGACGTGGCCAGGAAGGGATAGCTGATAAGAGTGTTCGGAAAACACCAAAACATTCATCATTTTTACAATGCTGTTTGATGTTTGTAGTGAGCAGAAATTCCCTTTTGAGAACACTCCTCACATTTGAATCATATTTATTCCTGTAATCACAAAACTGATCCCAAATATCCTACACTGTTGTGGGTTGCCTTTTATTCTGCTCCATTATTATGTCATCCCACTCTCTCCTTACTTGAGTCTTTAAAATAAGAATACAATCCAGTGGGCTGATCGTCATCAGCAGTAGATATGATGGTGTGTGATATGTTTGGATGTTTGAGGTTCAGTGTGTGAGCCGTGTTGTTGAGTCCCTCCTCCACCCAACTCTCTCTCTCTCTCTCTCTCTCTCTCTCTCTCTCTCTCTCTCTCTCTCTCTCTCTCTGTGAGAGCTGTGAACACAGGCCAGAGGAAATGAGGAAAGAGAATGGTGACTTTCTGGCCTGCGGTGATCACTGCTTGTGCTGTTTAACCCTTAATATCCTGCATATATACACACACAGGAAGACACTCTGTGTTGACATGTGTGAATTAAATTCCGGCCTTATCTTCCTTAAACTCTCCGTTAAAGTTCTGTTTTGCTAGACGACTAAACGGTTCTGTTGCTGCTAGTCGACACTGGAATTACTTGTTGGTTAATATTTTTCCCCATTAAACTGTTCAACATTTTTACACATTTAAGTTTGGCTTTATATTTTTACAGAGGCTGCAATTTACTGTCATATTAATGTTACACATTTTAAATATAATGAATATTATTTTAAAAAGAGGATATCTGGAGCAGATGTATACAGAGTTTAATTTCACCTCAGGCTACACATGCTGGAATATGTCCTCTCTAGACAAGAAAACTTTGCAAATTAGTAACTATAGAAATCACTTCGGTAGTAGTGCGGGAAGCGGATTTCCGAAACATTGGGTTACAAGTCGCTATGGATGTTTTCACATTTAAGTCTTCATTAAATCTGTGCATGCTTGTAAGTTTTTTCCCGCCGAGCGGGCTTTTTCAAGTCAGGATAATTTCAGTCAAGTCCCATCATTCACCGGACCATGTCAACGTGGTGATTTTGCTCATCAAAAAATTTGTGCTTTTTAGTAAGTAGCCTAGAAAATGACTGTTTTAGGGAAGGAATGGCATTTTTTTACCCTGCTGATTAAGAATGCTATTTTCAATGAGGTGCCGACTGCTTAAGGGGTTAAACTATCTTTTGTTCTGTGTGCACGTCATGTTTAGATTACATTATGTTTATTGTAGGCTACATCACAGGACTATTTTGTTTTCTATCCTATAGCTATTGTCTTTACACTGTGACAGTTATTGGTTAACGTTCTTTATGGAACAGCTGTCATATTAGATCAATGGCTAGTGCATGACTGCACGTCGTGGAATACATGCAAATTTTGTTCTCTTGTAGATTTGTCTTAGACTTCATGTGAATTATTTTCAACAATGTCCTGACTGTTTTAATATGCTAAGTAACTTTTACTTGGTGAATACCGTTTAGAACATCCTATTAGGCCTCCATTATTCATTCAGTTGTTTTCAATAAAGAAACCTGAGCTTGCTAAAGGTGAATGCGTGTCATGTACTTTATTTAATGTACAGTGATGATAATGCAAGACGAGCACGTCACAGATAAATTCCCCATTTTCAGCAGAATTTACTGTCTGATTTGGAATAGATTATTTTAAATGGGTTGCATACATTTTTTTTTCTGTTTTCTGAAGGTTGGTTTGTTTTTAGACTATCAACTTAAACATCAATGAAATTAGTAATTCTGCACATCCCTATTCGCCAGTAAAAACTCTTTTGTACTGAGCGTGATACAAATTTTGGTCAGAATGTACCTTACCATATCTGAGTGAAATTGAATCATGTAACAGTCATTCACTTGCATTCCCAAAGCTGAAATGTGTCAGATATGTTGTTGCTCTCCTTGAATAGAATGATGGAAGTAAAATAGTTTGATGGCATTTAGTACCCGACCGATTTATCGGTATTAGCTTTCACAGATATATCGGTATCTGCATATATGTTTTCCAATATGTGCAGATATGAAGATCAGAAGATATAATGCAGAAAACATTGCTTGGGGCAATTTAGTATTGGTGTCATAATGTAGTTTGTCCATCAAAGCGTGCTCCGACTCCATTGTTTACAGAGCTGAGCTGACAGTAGTTCTGCTGACAGTGCAGAGTTAAGCGGTGTCTTCATGGTAAGTTGCCAACTAGTTTTCAATATAACTAATATAACGTTAACCCTGTCCCTGACAACCATGTCACTCATATTTATCACATCTGTTTGCTGTTAACAGCTATAGTTTGTCAGTGCAGTCAGTAACGTCGCAGATTGAAAGGTAAACATCAGAGCATCTTTTTGCAGCTCAGCAGACAATGGTGTGGTGGTGGATTGTGTCTGTTCTGTAGAGTGTTGATTTCATGCTACATTGTTACCTAGTTGGTGAGACGCAATGCTGGAAAGTCCATTGGTTACTCTCTGTGACAACGAGCTTATAGCTATCTAGCTAACCGCGTAGCTACTTTCATACATTGTCAGCTGAGTGGTAGCTAATGTGTAAACATGTATTCACCAAACTATTTTATTTAGGATTCGCAGTTTGGTACCCCCTTCATCCGAACAATTCCAGTCGTTGCATTTACAAAATGTAATATTTTAAAGTCTGGTTTTCCACTGTTGAAAGTTCCCCTGAACTTGTATAGCAGAATACGGTGTAACACCGTTGCCAGTGTTTATCTCTTGACTCAGCAGCACTGAACCATGAGTTATTGTTTGTGACTGTTTTGTTATACATTTACAGTGAAATATTGCTGATGAGGTTTTGATAAGCAAGAAAACTGTACTTTAGTACAATTTAGAGGTACTTGTCCTTTACTTGATCATTTACATGGCATTTTTGTATTATTCCTATATATTTTATAGAGGGAAATATTGTACTTTTTCCACTGCATTTATTTATTTAACAGCTATAGTTACTAGTTAATTTTCAAATCAATATTTTATACTAAAATATGTGATCAGTTAAAATGAACTGTTATCTCTACATTTAAAACATTGGTAAAATACCCATCTTAAAAATGCCCAGCTTAAATATAATGTATAATAATATTGTCAAATATTCTTTGATTAAAAATATTTGTTTAAGAAAGCAGCCATCTGAGAACCTTTGCAAAGTCATATCGGTGCAAAATCAGTGCACAATCTACATAGAAAAGGTCTGTTTTCATTCCAGCTCAAAAAGGAACTATATCGGCCACCATATCGGTAATCTGCGAATTTTCCCCTCTAAAATCCCATATCAGTCTCAAAAATCCCATATCAGTCTCAAAAATCCCATATCGGTTGGGCTCTAATGGCATTTTGTAGTTATATCGCATTTTATGATAATAATGGGGCTCTTGTTCAATTGGGGTGTTAAAAAATATATTGCTTAATATTGCAGTTGTTGTCTCAAATACTGCTAGACAGTGTGAATATACTGGATGGTTAATTTGGGCTGTCAGATTAAAATTTAAATTGTTGTATTTCAAATAAAAATTCACATTCGCTATAATGTGCATTCAAATTGTGGATGTGTGCCAAGCACTTACAATGATCTACAGGCCGTTCTGACGGTTGTATTCTTGGACTAAAAAGATGCTGCACAACGAATAAAACAGTCTGCGGGTGTCTCGAGACGTGGGGAGATAATTTCCCCTTTAAAATGTTACATTTCCTTTGAAATTGACATAGCGTATTATGAATGCAGCGCTCCTGTACTAAATGCTGAAAATACAACGATACACAGTGGAACGGCAAAAGACATCCGAATAGTTTGGGTTGAGGTCTTTGGTATTTGTGTCTTGGTCTTTTATCAGCATCTTGCAGTATAAGCATTATGTACAGTACGTGCATACATGCAGCTGTATATAATGAAAAACACTGTGGTACTCCTGAATTATGAAGCTTGTGTCCGGGGTACACCGACTGAGGTACTGTGCAACACAGCGTTTACAGAGAACCCACTTTTTAAGCATTTCTATTCTTATTTAGCTTTTTTACTTAAGATTTGAGAATGTGAACTGGCTAAATCTTTTGACTTTATCATTTGATGCATTTTTGGAAACAACCAGATATGTTTGCTATAAACAATAGCTGTAACACGGTGTTGTTTAGTTTATACTGATTCATTGCACCCTTTTTGGATGTAGGAGACAGCGTAGATTTAAAAATCAGATGTCTTGCACCTTTTTTCCGCTACCTAAAATATCAGAATTTGTATCATTTTTAAGTGAATTTTTTTAATTTAGCATTTTAACTATATTGACAGCTCTGTGGTTCATGCACTCTTAAAAATAAAGGTTCAAAAAAGGTTCAAGAAAGGTTCAAAATTTTTTGCAGCTATGCCAAAGAAGAACTATTTTTGTTTCCCCAAATATTCCCCCCCAAAAAAAACATTTGAAAAAAAAAAATAATAATTCCAGTCCAAAGAAACTTTTTCCTTTACTACGAACTAGTGATCAACCAAAATGTTTTTTGTTTTTTTTATTACCTTTTTCTCCCAATGTTGGAATGCCCAATTCCCACTACTTTAGTAGGTCCTCATGGTGACACGGTTAGTCACCTCAGTCCATACCCCATAATGATAAAGCAAAAAAATAATTTTTGATACCTTTGCAAATTTACAAAATAAATAAATAACTGAAATATGGTATAATTCGACAAGCTTTGCCTTGGATTTGGGGATTTTCTGCCATTCTTCTGAGCAGATCCTCTCAAGCTCTGTCAGGTTGGATGGGGACAGTCAGTAGACAGCCATGTTCAGGTCTTTCCAGGGATGTTCGATTGGATTCAAGTCCGGGCTCTGGCTGGGCCACTCAAGGACATTCACAGAGTTGTCCCTAAGCCACTCTTGCATTGTTTTGGCTGTGTGCTTTGGGTCATTGTCCTGGTGGAATGTGAACATTTGGCCCAGTCTGAGTGCTATGGACCATGTTTTCATTAAGGATATCTCTGTATTTTGCTGCATTCATCTTTCCTTCAACCCTGACCAGTCCCCCAGACCCTGTCGTTGAAAAACACCCCCACATGTTAATGAGCGCTGCCTGGTTTCCTCAGACATGACGCTTGAAATTGAGGACAAACAATTCAATCTCTGTTTCATCAGACCAGAGAATCTGGTTTTTCAAGTGGGCTTTCATGTGTCTTGCACTGAGGAGAGGCTTCGTCTGACAACTCTGCAATAAAGCCCAGATTGGTGGAGTGTTGCAGTGAATGTTGTCCTACACAAGTTTCTACCATCTCCCCACAATCTCTGGAGCTCAACCAGAGTGAACATTGGGTTTTTGGTCACCTCTCTTCACAAGGCCTTTCTCTCCTGATTGCTCAGTTTGGCAGGGTGGCCAACTCAAGGAAGAGTCCTGGTTGTTCCATTCTTCCATTTAAGAATTATGGAGGCCACTGTGCTCTTGGGAACCTTCAATGCAGCCAAAAATAATTGTAGCATTCCCCAGATCTGTACCTCAACACAATCCTGTCTCTGATCTCTGCAGGCAGTTCCTTTGATCTCATAGATTGGTTTTTGTTCTGATATACATTTTCATTTGTGAGACCTTATAAAGGTGTATGTGTGTGCCTTTCCAAATCATGTCCAATCAATTGAATTTGCCACAGGTGAACTCCAATCAAAGTGTAGGAACATCTCAAAGACGATCCAGAAAAATTATATCCTCCTGAGCTAAATTTCAGGTGTCAAAGCAAAGGGTCTGAATACTTATGTCATTTTGTGATATTTCAGATATTTCATAAATTCATAAAGTTAGCAAAAATCTGTTTTTTACTTTATCATTATGGGGTATGGAGTGTAGATTGATGTGAAAAAAATACTTAAAGCATTTTAGCATAAGGTTGCAACATAAAATGTGACAACAATGAATGGGTCCATTTTGTCATGTTCTTTCCAATTTTTACTAAATGTGGTAAGAACAATTGACCTCTCTGGCTCTGTTTACATCTTGTACTAAAATGTGCTATGGTTGATCGAATCATAAGTGGACAGGTGCGAATAGAATAGAGTGATATACTTCTTGTGGTTCGGATATGGACGGGGAGCAGTGGCATGCTTCAGGTAGGCTTTTATTTTCTGCCTTCAGTATACTTGAGTGCGAGCCAGACCACTACCTCTATCCCACAAACAGACACACGATCACACACCTATCCCCACACTCCTAATTATACTTGCATTTAATCTGAGCACAAACATGCCATTTAGAGTACAATTCACTGTTATTTTAGTGGAGGACCTGTATTAACTGAGCTTCAGATGTACATTATTCTCACTAGCAATGTTTCAATACAAGTTGCGATTTTAATGCGAAAAAACATACTATCGCACAAACAATGTTCGGATAAAGCCTTGTTTCGATCTCACATGTCAAAAAAAACAAAATTGTCAGCCCTTTTGTCCATACATTGCAAGTGAATGGGTGGCAACATTTTAAAGCTAAAAAAAAATTGCACAAGTCGGCATAAACGTAATCCATAAAACTCAAGTGGTTAAATCCATATAGTCGGAAGTGATATGATATGTGTGGTTGAGAAACAGATCACTTTCACATTCTTCTTGTGTTTTTGATGATTCACATGAATGTCTTGCTAAAAATAACTAAATATTTATCTGTTTCTCACCCATACCTATTATATCACTTTTGCAAATATTGCTTTTTGGAGCATCAACATTTTGGCACCCATTCACTTGCATTGTAAGGACCTACAGAGCTGAAATATTCTTCTAAAAATCATAATTTATGTTCTGCAGATGGAAGGAAGTCATACACATCTGGGACGGCATGAGGATGTGTAAATGATGAGAGAAGTTTCATTGTTGGGTGAACTATCACTTTAAAGTGATAGCTCAGACATAATTTAATATTCCATCATCATTTCCCTGCCCTCATGTTTTTCCAAACCTGTGTGACCTTCTATATTCTGTGGAATCAAAATATGTTAGACAGAATGTTAGGGACGGACAGTCTCTGTCATTATTCACTTTCAAAATGTATATATATATATATAAAAAACACACATTCACTGAAAGTAAATGTTGACCATGGCTAACATTCTGTCTAAAATCTCCTTATTGTGTTGCATGGAAGAAAGAAATTCATATGGGTTTGGATAAACATGATGATGATTGATGACAGAATTTCCATTAATAATTAAAATAATAATTCTGTAATACATGTTAAATGTGTATTATGTTATGGAATGTAGGGAGCTATCGTCCATTATATTATTTCTGACTCACTACTTGAGTACTCTTTTAATTGGATACTTTCTCTTTCTCAAGTAATTATTTTTGTTAGCACTTTTACTTCTGAGTAATTATTTTTTGAAAGTAATTGTACTTTTACTTTTCCCACTCGGTGGGAAAATAAGTCCAAGATAGCAGACAGATTGAGAGAAATTTTGATTGTAGATAAACTTATAACTAGGGCTTTGTCGATACAATCAAATATCGTTATATTGCGATATTGAATCAATACTTGAATCTTTGTATTGTTATATATTGTGATATTTTCAGTGCAGTCAGATATGCTTCATTGAGGCTTGAAAGAGACTGAAACTGATCCAGCAGGATTCACGGTTTCTCTCACGAACATGCTGGACCTCTCGCATGCGTTCTTCATTTGTTCAAGCCCAATGTTAAATCTTAAAATGCCAAGATCGCTCTTTCATTCTATCTGCAATCTCCTACAATCATATGTGGGTAAATACCCTATAATCTTTAAAAAAATGTCTGTGATTAGCCACAGGCTGGTAAAGATTTCACTAAATGTGTTTGAGTGGTGTAGTGGTGAAGAAGTTCAGCACCGAGAGGTTTGAATCTTTCCAAAGACTACATCCAAGCAAATCATCTGTTGTTTATTAATGTATCTTAATATCATTTATGTTCTCTACATTCTGTTATTTATAAAAAACAACAACAACAAATAAAACATGTAATTCTAATCTCACACTGCATGAATGCTGTAAAGAACCGATTCGACCAAACAAACACTAATGTCAAAGTCCCTGCCGCTGGTCTTAAAACGACAGTACAGTTTTAGCACTTGTTCTACATATCTAAGTGAATACTTAGAAATAGTATAAATTAGGCATGTAAACTACAAACATGTAACAATATACTGTATATATGCAATGTAATATATGCAATTTCAATACATCATATTTATTTATGTAATGCATGGACTATATTTATGAAAAAGCTAAAATGTCACCAAAATGACAAAAAAGCTAATAACAAAATAATATTATTAAAATTGATATATCCGTAATTTAACAAGTTATAATCGTCCCCTACTTCTGTGAGTACCAGACAGATACATCTGATTTATGGAGCACCCTTAACATTGACATATACCCAAGAATGTTTAAAACGGTGAAGCATTGAAGCAGCAACAATGTATTTCAGAATAACAAAATAAAGAACATTTAACATTGAAAACAAAAACATAAAGAGTTTATTTGAAAATGAAATGAAGAATGCAACTGAATTGATGGAGTATGAATCAGTCCGTGAAACCAAATATTGATAAAGAGTTCATAGAGGCAATAGAACAATCATAAGTGAGTTTGATGAGTGCAAGAGCCTTATTTGTTATTGTCCAGCATTTAAATGAAATCCTGTAGCAATAGATGAACGTGAGCGGCAATATAATCCAAGATACAGTACAAGTAATCCAAAAAAAGTCACATCTTTATATCCCATGTGTATAAATCCAAACAGGTTCCACAAAGGTGAAGTATATTATACATGTGCTCCTCTAATCATCACCGATCACAAAGGACATCCAAAAGATCTCACACAGAGAATATTAAAGGATAAAGATTTTCGTAAAGGAAATAGAGTCCTTCTACAGACATAGAAATAAACTAACATTAGCTATGTAGCATAGAAGCAAACAAACTCAACAAAGAAATACAAATGAAAGCATTCAGAAATCAATTACAAAGAAAAACTAACAATATACATTAAATGTATTAAAAGAAAATGGCGTCTTACTACAGATTGAGCTTGAAACGTTACGTTTCCCAACCAGGACTCTAGTTTGTGGCATGCAGCAGGTAGACCATGCTTCCTGCTACCCAACAAATCTAACTTCTATAACATGAGAGGGTTTATATAGTGTCACTAAGACTCTCAAGTTCCCCTAGCGGTGTAATAGGCTGGAGACTGTTACAAGTTTAGAAGTTCCCTCTATAATTAATAACAGCATTAGCTGAAAGATCATTTCTTTCCGACTATATGTTAGCAAATGGACATTATAACTGAAATATACCCAAATTAATTGAAAATATATGTGAAATCGAAATCTAATCATGATATTGTGATGTATCGCGATATATATATGGAATCGTGAGGTGGCTGGCGGTACCCAGCCCTACTTATAATCCATTTAATATTAAAAAGTTTTGATAAATAACAGTTTAATATGATACAAAACCAACTATTTTATTCAAAAAGTGTGTGTTGTGCATATTTATTCCCATTAGAGGATTGCATCGTTTCTCTTGCATCACCTGTACTGAAATCAGTTGCGAATCGAAAATCCCATGTGTTGTGCGTGAGGAGCGCTATTTGAATGATGCACTGAGCTGCCGCCTATGAACAGTGTTCCAAATCGATCCATTACGAGGCATCTTTTCAGTTAGGATGTTGCCATAACAGACCAGATAACAAGGCAGCTCACTAAATTTTGGAACAGATCCTTTGTCTCATGTCTACGAGTGACAGCACGTCACACAGTTCTTAGAGCACAGTTTGTGTGCATTCCTCCATCTTTATGACTTTACAGTGTAGATCTATTAGATATGTTTCAAAAGTGTCAATAAACTACTCTTCGGTTCAAGTTTGTATTCGACTAACTTGATCTACAAATGCAGGCTTTTTCTAAACACCAGGAGCAACATTTCAGATGTGACGATTGGTCTGCTGGTTAGTTCAGTTATGAACGAATTATTCATTCACATTACTTTGATGTTCATAATAAATTCAATAGAGGTTTATACGGTAAATGTGTTTCCATCATCGTTTATGCATTTTTGTTCTTGTCCCCGTTACCGTGTCTCTAAATGCGTGTTACATTATGAATCCTTCCGATCAGATGTTCGAAACTGCATGTAAATGGTAAAGTTTAAAGTCTTGCGTTGCTTCACTGCAGTTCAAACACATGAGTGTTTACACAAGCACAATGTGGTCACATGCGTTTCTGTCCATCATCGAATGTGATTGAAATCGTAAAAGTTGTGGATCCCTTTTACATCGGTCTTTTCAAATCGTTTTGTTTCAAGTGGATCACCCAAAACGCATCTTAATACCAGGTATAAATGGGCTCTGTGACCAAAATGTCATATTAACATCAGGTGCGTGAAATGAAAAGGGGTCCATCCATTGTTTTGATTAAAGGCTTGTCTCTGGAAAATGTGTGCTCTTCAAGTGTGATCTTGTTTGTATTGTGGTCTTGAGAGTGTTTGTGTAGGAGGCGGAGTGTCATTAGAGAGAGAGAGAGATAGAGAGAAAGAGGGATGAGATGGTTGTGGTGGTAGGGCACAGAACATGACATAACCTGCCCCAGGATCTACTAGAGAAAGAGAGAGAGAGAGAGAGAGAGAGAGAGAGAGACAGGGAGTGTCCTAGACTGTGGAAGCTACCGTCCTCCCTCCCTCTCTCTCTCTCTCCCTCTCTCTCTCTCTCTCTCTCTCTCCCTCTCTCTCTCTCTCTCTCTGTCCCTCTCTCTCTCTCTCTCTCTCTCTCTGTCCCTCTCTCTCTCTCTCTCTCTGTCCCTCTCTCGCTCTCTCTCTCTCTCCCTCTCTCTCTCTCTCTCTCTCTCTCTCTCTCTCTCCCTCTCTCTCTCTCTCTCTCTGTCCCTCTCTCGCTCTCTTTTGCCTCAAAAAGGTGGAGGAATTATATATGGACAAGAGGAGGATCATGTGATCCTGCAGCAGCTGCTAAACTGAACATTGTAGGTAGAGTGACTGTGTGTTGCTTTGTGAGAGAGTAACCGTGTGTGTGAAAGACAGAGAGAGAGAGAGATAGAAAGATAGAGACAGATGACAGATAGATGATAGATTTCCTTGTGTGGGGTTTGCTAGAGGATGACAGACATGATCACTCCAATGAGACAGAGCGATAGTGGAATAAATGTATATGCTTAAATGTGTGTATTGAGAACTGCTCTCTCTCTGTGTGTGTGTGTGCGTGTGTGCATGAACATTTCAGAGAAAAAAGTATTTGCACCTCATGATTTCTTCTAGTTTTGTGTTTTTTTTAATACTAAATTGCTTTAGATCTTCAAACGAGATTTAACATAAAACAAAGACAACCCGAGTAAACACAAAATACAGTTTTCATATATATATTTTTAATTGAAGCAAAAATGTTATCCAACACCCATGTGAAAAACTAACTGCCCCCTTAAACTTAATAGCAGGTTGTGCCACCTTTAGCAGCAACTAAACGCTTCTGATAACTGGAAATCAGTCTTTCACAACACTGTGGGGGAATTTTGGCCCACTCAGTTCAGCCACACTGGAGGATTTTCGAGCATGAACTGCCCGTTTAAGTTTCTGCCACTGCATCTCAATCGGGTTCAAGTCAGGACTTTGACTAGGTCACTCCAAAACTTTAATTTAGCTTCTTTTGAGTCATTCAGAGGTGGACATACTCCTATTCTTTTGATCATTGTCTCACTGCATAATCCAGTTGCGTTTGAGCACCATCTCACAGACTGATGACCGGACATTCTCCTTTAAGATTTTCTGGTAGAGAGCAGAATTCATGTTTCCCTCGATTATTGCAAGTCGCCCTGGCCCTGAAGTAGCAAATCATCTCCACACATCACACTGCCACCACCATGCTTGACCATAGGTATGATGTTCTTTTTGTGGAATTCTGTGTTTGATTAACACCAGATGTAACGGGACCCCTGTCTTCCAAACAGTTCCACTTTCAACTCATCAGCCCACAGAACATTCTCCCAAAAGGTTTGAGGATCATCAAGGTGTGTTTTGGCAAAATTCAGACGAGCCTTAATGTTCTTCTGGGTTAGCAGTGGTTTTCTCCTCGCCACTCTTCCATGTGTGCCATTTCTGGCCAATATCTTTCTGATAGTGGAGTCATGAACAGTGACCTTTATTGATGCGAGAGAGGCCTGCAGTTCCATTGGCTTTTTTTTTTTTTGTGACCTTCTGGATGAGTTGTTGCTGTGCTCTTGGAGGAATTATGGAAGGTCAGCCACTTCTGGGAAGGTTCACTACTGTGCCAAGTTTTCTCCATTTGGAGATAAAGGCTCTCAATGTGGTTCTTTGGAGTCCCAGAGCCTTTGAAATAGCTTTGTAACCCTTCCCTGACTGATGTTTTTCAATCACCTTTTTCCATGATCATTTCTTTCATTTCTTTTGACCTTGGCATAGTGGTACTGGTACCTTTTAGACAACTTCATGCTGCTGGAAATATAATATTTAGGTGTTGATTTGATTGATCAGGGCTGACAGTAATCAGGCTTGCGTGTGTCTAGTCCAGCGGAACCCCATGATGAATGCAGTTTCATAGATTTGGGGATTTAGTAACAAAATACTTTTTCACATGGGCCCAGTTGTTATTGGATAACTTTTATGCTTCAATAAGTAACATTATCATTTAAAAACTGTATTTGGTGTTTACTCCGATTGCCTTTGTTTTATGTTAGAAGACATTAGGATTTCACTGTACATGTACATGCACAAGACTTCACAGAAAATCTTTAGTGTGTCTGAACATGCAGTGACATGTGAAGCACATCTGAATATCAGTAAATAGTGCGGGTGAGTGAGTGTTTGTGTATGAGGGACAGGGGCGCAACCACCCATGCATATATGTTGTTTGTGCCTCTGGTGAGGTGTCAGACTCAGGATCAGTGTTTGTGTGCTGCTGTGCTGTTGTTTATTTAATTATGAATTGCTCTGAGAGGTTCATGTGCAGTGCAGTGGGTGAAGAGAAGGAATGCAGGGAGGTCTCTCTCTCACTCAGACACTGGTAATGTAAGCAGGTGCAGACCAATGAGGTGCAAGTTAGCAAGTCATGGGCTACATTCACACTGCAGATGACTGTGACCAAAATCTGACTTTCTGCTCAAATCTAATTATTTTGTAAGTTTGATTAAATGACATTTTAAATGTGGCCCATATTGGATACTGATCTGAACAGCCCATGCTCATTTACTGACCCGCATGCGTATAACACTCCCTGAGCATAACAAACTCTGGCATGTTCAATTATATAATATTAAATTGCATTGAAAAATTTAATTAGCAGTTTTTTTTTTTAAGCGGATAGGACACTTAATGCCTGGATACTGTATCTAATAATATCTCAGTACATGATGGAGAAAGGCTGTCTTGGTGGATATAGTATTTTTAAATGAAGTAATTTGCCTTTGTATGGTGCAATTAGGCTAAATTATCATCAAAGCTCATGAGTGTAATATTACTTCAGAGCAAAACACCATGAAATCAAAGGACAAACATCAGTATGAGAAATATGGAAACTGTGTTTTCTCGGAAAGCAGAGCATTTACAGCACATTAATCTATCATGTGCATATTTTACTATGTGTAGTGCAAACGAATCGCTTAACCCAACTTTTGAGCCTATCATTTTATTTTATTTCTTTAAAATAGAACTGAATGCATTAAGTAGAAAAGGTATGACTCACAATTGAAAGTTTAAACAATAACATGTCTATATATGCTGGAAATCAAGTGTGCAAATGACAGATGTTGAGCTGGATTGATGTAAAATCACATAAAATCTGACATGGCTGTTCACACTGAAGGCACACTGGAAAAAGCACATGAAAGTGGCCCAAATCGGATTTGAAAATGTCAGATTCAGTGCACCAGATGGCTGGTGGCTGGTCATCCAAATAACAGATCTGTGTCACGTGCGTGAATATAAATCAGATTTGAGCCACATTCAGCTGCGGTGTGAACGTAGCCCATGAGCATGCAATTTTATATAAAAGCCATGCAATTTATAGGGTAATGGAACATACTTTAAAGAGGCCCTATGATGCTTCTTGGGATTTTATCTTTCCTTTTGTGTGTAACATTGTAACTTTGCAGAACATTTACATGCACAAAGCATTTAGTTCACGCAAAAGGGAGTTATTCTCTCCCACAGACAACACTGCTCAAGAACTACACGAAATGGCTGGATTGTAGTCCAGCCATTTCTTCTGTTAAGTATGTACGTCACTATGTAACATTTGCATAATTCCCGCCTAAGGGCTACTTTCGCCTACCCTCAAACAAACATAGTTATGGCCTAGGCAGGATGAGTTGGGTTAGTGTTGTCGCTAAGTTGAGAAGACGCTGTTTTCTTCAATGCAAAAGCAAAACCTCTTTGTTTAGACTTCCAAAGGCAGACGAATTGAAGAATCAGTGGTTAAAATGTATTTTAATTATTTAGCATTTAGATTTTCAAGACGGTTCCTCCTGAAAGATGGTGCAGGTCCCACTTTGTTGGGACAGTATGGCACTTCAGGATCACAACCTTTAAGTATGCTTGATTATTTGTGGATTTATCTGCTAGCGTGAGTTTAATTGTGGAGTTTTGTGTTGTAGCTGCGGTGTACACCCAGTGCACAGGTGTAGGCCTCTGCTAACCTGCTAGCTAATGTTATTATGTTGAAGAATTATGCATATGATTGTTTGTCATTCTTACTATCATGAATAGTGATCAAGTGTGGAGATTCTGTTTACAAATGGAAATTTTACATCTGCAATCCACGGTAGTGCTCGACTAACTTGCTATGCAATGTTATTGTTTTGGTAAGTGTTTTCTATTCAGCTGTGGGCCGGCATTTACCTAAAACTGTGTAGCAAAATGGTAGATCTCCAGAGTCTTATATAATTATAGAATTACAAGCTTTATTGTTACAGCAGCTATCGGTAGTCCACGGCTAACTTGCTCACTCTCTAATACACCCGGTAATGTCCAAACGGGAGTAAGCCTCTGTTCTCCTTTCTTAGCTCAGGTGAATAAAGTTCGGCTACACCCACTCCAGCAAAAGATGACTAACTTAGATGCACTATGTGTCTTTTACTTGAAGCTTTGTTAGGTTCACAATAATCAACAGTGCACTTGTAAGAAACTGTGAAATGTCCTGCTGAAGTTGTCCTTGCGAAGGTGGTTCGGGTCGATCATCTTGTTCCACCAAACTTTCATTATTTCATTCAGTATCGGACTCGGCTAGAACTGGTATGACAAAAACAGACGTCACTGTTACCATAGTTACAGTAGTGTTTACAGCTGCTCAGGATGACTCAAAACTCTGTTATGGTAAGGGGCGTTAGATTTCCAACACATGCTCTAATCGGTTGACCAATCAAAACAGTCTAGGCCATCTGACAAATCAGAGCAGACTGGGCTTTTCAGAAAGGGGGGGCTGCAAAGAGACAGGAGGTAAATCAGAGCATTTGAGCCAGATGAAGAGAGGGGAAAAGAAAGTTACAGTATGAGAAAAATAATGTGTTTTTATACATTTAAGCATGTAAACCTATTTTACTAGACCCCCAAAATAAAATTATTAACCTGATTATTAGCATAATATGGGCTCTTTATACACACACCTGGACATTTGTTTTTATTAAATAATAAGCAACTTGATCTCGAGACTGGTGTTCGCCGTTTCTTCACTTTTCTTGTCGTACACTATTTTCTCTCTTTAAAAGCTTTCAAATATATCCTGGTTCTCTGCTGATGGCTCTTTATTGCAAGAAGCATGTTCATTTCCTCTGCAGAATTCTGTACCATGATTTTAACTTAAGCTAGCTAGAGTCATTGTTGATTTTGGTAGAAGTGATTTGGAAGAGTGTGAGAATGCTCACAGACAGACAACCACCCCAGAGGCTGAGGGACCTTGGGCATAACCTTTGACTCACCTCTGTCCTCCAGCTGTCATTGACGGACAGTGTTTTGTGTCCACTTCACCTTCTGAGTCAAAGTACGCCTTGTTTATTGCAAAGATCTAACATCTCCCTCCGTCTCTCTGTGTCTCCCTCAGGCATGAGCCATGAGCCAAAGTCACCATCTTTAGGCATGATTTCCACGGCGACCCGCACCACTGCGACTATCAGTCCCCTCACCCCGTCTCCTCTCAACGGTTCGATCGTGGCCAATGTCAGTCCTGCATCTCAGTCCGCACACTCCGGATTCGCTGCCGCCCTCCGCAAGCTGGCCAAACAGGCAGAGGAACCCCGAGGTAAGCTGCGACCCCTGACATTTGACTCCTGACATGTGTCTTTGTTCCATGTGCACATGTGTATCAAGGGTATTGTGTCTTTATTGCCATAATAATGAGTCTTTAGTGGATTTCACGCTGGACTGAATGAAGTCTGTTTCTCCCGGGAGTCCTGGTCATGTTCAGTGACCCTTTTGAGCTGTAGTGTGGTGTTTAGCAGCGGCAGGAGGTCATGTTCTGATGATTTTGGCTCTCAGGGGCCCAGTGGAGGTCGGATGAGAGAGCTCTATTTACTAAAGTGAATAAAAGAACAGTAGATCTTTTAGCACTACACATTTAACATGCTAGGAGTTAGGGCTGGGCATTATTATGGTATATACAGTGCATTCATAATGTATTCAGACCCCCTCAGGTTTTTTTCTTCACATTTTGTTATGGTGTGGCCTTATGCTAAAATGCTTTAAATTATTATTTTCACATCAATCTACACTCCATACACCATAATGACAAAGCAACAAAAATATTTTTGATAACTTTTCAAATTTATGAAAATGAAAAAAACTGAAATATCATATTGACATAAATATTCAGACCCTTTGCTATGACACTTGAAATTTAGCTCAGGTGCATATAATTTCTCGGAACCAGCTGAAAATGGATATCAGAGCAAAAACCAAGCCATGAGGTCAAAGGAACTGACTGCGGAGATCAGAGACAGGATTTGTGTCAAGGCACAGATCTGGGAAAGGCTACAAAGAGCACAGTGGCCTCCATAATTCTTAAATAGAAGAAGTTTGGAACAATCAGGACTCTACCTAGAGTTGGCCACCAGGCCAAACTGAGCAATCGGGGGAGAAGGGCCTTGTTTAAAGAGGTGACCAAGAACCCAATGGTCACTCTGGTTGAGTTACAGAGAACATTGTGTGGAGATGTGAGAAACTTGCAGATCAACAACCATAACTTTACCACTCCACTGATCTGGGCTTTATTGGAGAGTGGCCAGATGGAAGCCTCTCCTCAGTGCAATACACAAAAAAGCACCTAAAGGACTCTCAGACTGTGAGAAACAAGATTCTCGGGTCTGATGAAACAAAGATTTAACTGTTTGGCCTCAATTCCAAGCATCATGTCTGGAGGAAACCAGGCCCTGCTCATCACCTACTCAATAACATCCCAACAGTGAAGCATGGTGGTGATAGCATCATGAGATAGGGGTGTTTTTCAGCAACAGGGACTGGGGGACTGGTCAGAGTTGAAGGAAAGCTGAATGCAGAAAAATACAGAAATATCCTTAATGAAAACCTGGTCCAGAGCGTTCAGGACCTCAGACTTGGCCGAAGGGACAACTCTGTGAATGCCCTTGACCTGATGAGCCTCATCTTAACCTGCTGTCTGTGAGATGGTTTGTCTTTTCTGCTGCAGTTTAATGAAGGAGCCATTTTCTGGATCAGTTCCTGCTGGATCACTGTGTACTTACTGTGTGAGAGAGTTGTGTTTTCTACAAATACACCCATTGTGTGTGTCTGTGCATGCACTGATGGTGTTTGTATACGTAAAATGAAGAAGGTACATACAAAAAAACCCATGTACACACACACACTCTGGAGCACAGCTTTGCAGACAGCATCTCAGCAGGGAAGCAGTCTTTAAGTGTTTGCCTGGAGCCGTGCTTTTCCCGCATGCTGCCTGTCCCCTGGAGTGAGTGTCTCCAGCAGACCCAAGAAGAGCTCTCCACAGAGGGGATGCTTGGGGGGGAGACGGCTCCAGCACCCTGCTGTGATGAATAACACAGAGTCCAGTGCTGCACCCAGACAACTTCTCTGAGGTAGTGAAGGGCCATTTAATTCGTCCTAATTATCACTGTAGCATACCCCCGCCCCTCTCACATATATAATTAGCCTATCTTTTAAAAAAAATTAAAAATTAAATGATGATCGCAGACAACTCACTGACAAAAAAATGTCAAAAGCTTTCTCTATGCATTAACTTCTAATCTGATTGTCTGACATGACCTACTCTCCTGGAGTCAGACTGATGTTAATATCAGTCAAGTCATATTTATTTATATAATGGTTTTCACAACACACATCATTTCAATGCAGCTTGACAGAAAATTATGCTGCAACAGAAAATTAAGCTGTAATGTCTTAACGTCTTCATTGTGCATGATTGAAGTTGGCAGCAGTTAATCCTCTGTGAAGTCCATTGTAGTAGACTGAAGTGATGTCTGGCTGGCACAGCCTGCAGTTAGTAGTTATCACTCAGTGACACATAGCGGTGGGAGTAGGACATCGGGTAGGACCAAAGCTGGATCTAGCAGGCTCTGGTAAACTCAGGCTTGTACTTTTGAAATATATTACCCTGTTAGCTCTACCTTTCACATCAGCAGAGGGAGACAGGTGGCTCATGTTCTGTAGGGTTGCAGCATACTGGCCGCTGTCCTGTTCATTCTGTCCAGCTGGTTTGAGAAATGCATGGAATGCACGCTCAACATGAGGAATCCAGCATGTGCCTTTGACATTGGAAGGGTTACTGATGTTGACTTCCAGCATTTTGCCCACTGCCTGCAGCTCCCTCTGAGATTTTGAGCTAAAGTGGTATGTTTTCTACAGCAAGTAGAGGAGCTCATGAAGTTTAGCTACCATGGGCTCCTTTTTTTGGATAGTCAGCATGGCCAATTCCAGTCTAAACGATGGACACAAACTTAATTTTAAGTTTGGTTTAAAAAAAAAAAAAAAACGTCAGTCAGTAAGTACATGTTCATATGTGATATGGAGCTTCAAAGTCTTAATGTTTACAATTTACCATTAGTAATTAGGAAAAAAACTAGTTATTACTCTTCTGACAAAGATAAATTGCATTGATAAAATACCAATTCTTGATTTTATGTATATTAGATCACAGTCAGTGTATTTCTAAACACAGCAATAATCAAATTTACCTGTGAGGCATGCAGCGGAATAGATTTACATGCTCTCCGTCCTCTTCTTTCAGCAGGGCAATGACACCTCCACGTTGTCCCATATTCACTGCAGCTCCATCCGCTCCGAAGCCAACTAGCTTGTTTATCCATCCTATCTCCTTTCCCAGCTGTTCAAAAGCAGTCAGAACTACAAGACACTCTGCATACTTTGTTTGAATTATTGTCTCTTTACTGAAAACACCATAATAGTGAGTTATTCTCACCTAATGCATGGCATGTATTGCAATTATTGTAGTTCCTGTTGCCCAACCAGCTTGGTTTTCCATTTTGAAGGATTTGAACATAGACCATTTCACATTCCTTGTTCGATGCATCCGTGACCTTAAACTTCGTAAAAGGAAGTTCTTCTTTGGCGATGCAATACGCCACATTCATTTTCATTCTCACTTTATGGAGAGCAGCATCATCTGCTTTGGCTGCCTGAGTTTTCAGGGTGTGTAGCAGCGTGCTAGCCCACTCAGGTTGTTGTTTGCCACTGAAGGCATCTCTGGCAAGAGAGTTATGTTGGAAAGTGCTGTGGTTTTTTTATGTTTTCCTTTTTTAAAATGCTGTTACACATTACATAAGGATTGTCTACTATAATATTTTCTGGAGCCTCCATGCACTAGCAACAGATCAAGAGCTGTTGTTTAGCATCGAAAGTAACCAAGGAAAAAATTGATTATTTTTAGAAACAAATCAATACTAATATACTTTTTAACTACAAATGTTCACTTTCGTACATCTCTGACACGCGCTCATGAGAGGGATGACATAAGCTTGTTGGTAAGTTCATGCATTACGTCAAGGAGGAGTACAGAAAAGGAGTAGATTAACTTTGTCAACTCAGTGCTTCCTTTGCCTGACATCATGGGAAAATAAAAAGAAATCAGTCAAGACCTGTGAGAAGCATGTGGAAGGCTACGCAAAACATTTTGACTCAAGGACCAACCATTTAAAGGCAATGCTACCAAATACTAATAAAGTGTATGTAAACTCCGAAACCAGGACAATTCTGCTGACGGATGCTGTATACGGCGGTACGATGAAAACAAGGTGCTTTTCAAACTGTTTGGAGATCAGTTTCCTTAAGGGTTCCATTCATTCAAAACAGCTGTCAGTTAAGCCAATAACTGATTAGGCAGCAAGCTAGCAATTCAGCTACCTACGTTTTCAGATTTAAAAACCCCAATATCTGTTGACCACTAGAATATAGCGTGCTAGTAGGTCACTTAAGTACTGTGGAGCTAGACCATTCAAAGCTTTGGAAGTAATTATCAGAATTTAAAGCGACGATAAAGTTGGGCTGATAACATCATATTTTTTTGTCTGTTTTAGTTAGCACTCTATTTGCTGCATTTTGAACTAATTGAAGTTTATTTATTGAACCTGCAGGACATCCTCCCAGTAATGCATTACAATAATCTAGTCTTGTGGTCATGATAACATAAATAATTTTCTTGGCATCAGAAAGAGTGAGCATATCGTATCTTATCAGTATTTCTGATGTGGAAGAATGCTGTTCGACAAACATTGGAAATGTGATTTTCAAAGGACAGAATTGTATCTTCTTTGCTGTAGAACACGACAGAACACTACATCCTTCAAGAGTCAAATAATATTTTAGTAGCTTATATTTAGAGTAGGGCTGTCAATCGATTAAAATTTTTAATCAAATTAATTACATGGTGTCCCGATTAATTAATCACATTTAATCGCATATACAATATATATATATATAAAGATAATCAGATAATTAAAATGCAAGACAATATAAAAAATGGCTTTAGAATACAATGTATTGTTTACTACCATATTATTGATCATAAGTCAATCATTGACATACAGTTCACAGCAATTCATTTCACAAGTGAATTTATCAATCAGTTGGAGATTTATTATGAGGGCTTGTTTAAGGACCGTCAATTTACATGCTTGTGTAACGTCTTGGGTGCGTCACATCATAAACATTAAATGTTTAGGTCACTGTGTCAAGTTAAATATAGTTTAATACTCATCTTGAGATCCCTTAGTTCGCATTTGATCTCCTTCAGGTGTTTTGAACGCAAGAACGTAACGCATGTTTGTGTTGTCCTACTGAAGTGTTTTCTTCTCTGTATAAACTGTGTGTTGCTAATACAGCTGAAGTTTCACTTACTGCCCTCTGGAGTAAACAGGTGGTACTACAAGCTTGCATATCTCAGGTCCGGGGGCATTGCGATTAACTTTTTTTTAATGCCTTATTTTTGGTAAAATTAATCACACTGAATTAACGCGTTAAATCGACAGCCCTAATTTAGAGGTTTTGGTCCAATAATTAGTACCTTTGTTTTGACAGAAATGAGTACAAGGATATTTCTAGCCATCCAATCTTTTATGGAAATGCCAACATAGTTCTCAAGGCTATCTAACGGAATGTCATGATCAATTGTTTCAAAGGCAGCACTAAGATATAAAAACACTGGAAGAGAAATGCAGCCACGATCAGATGATAAGTGCATTATTTGTAACTCTGATAAGTGCAGTCTCCATACTATGATGGGACCCAATTCCAAATAAATGGGACTGAAATTTTCATATATACCATTCCTCAGCAAAAATGACCATTTCTCCATCCACAAGGAAACAAAGTCATGAAGGAGAGAAACCAGGAGACTACCATATGCACATCTGATGAACAGCTAGTCACTAGATATGCTGAAATCTGTTATTGAAAGGGTTCAAAAGTTCAAAAGAAAAGAAACACTTTGGCAACATCCACACTAATAATTATTATTTATCATAACGATTCTTGAGCACACCTGTATATTCCGTTTTGCTATCAGGCCACATCCACTCCGGTTCGTTTAATTTGAAAAGTATAAATTTCACTACATTTAGGCCTCTCATTCACACTGGAATGGGTCTGAAAACAGAGACATTTGAAAATGCTCTCCATCACCAAAAATGCTCTCTCAAAGTAACAGCTTATGGAGTTATGGATAAAACCACATACTTAAGACAACAATGATTTTAGGAAACTGAAAACAGAGGTTTCAAACTAATTATTGTGGGCTTGGACTCAAAGTTAGCCTATATCTGATTTCAGATTTCAAATCAAACTGTTTCAAATCAAATCACTTTATTGTCACACTACTGTGTACACGAGTGCAACAGTAGGTGAAAGTCTTGTGTGCAGTTCCGAGCAACATTGCAGTCATGACAGTGACGAGACATATACAAATTACAAAAAACAACATATTTACACAACACAGTTTACATATCAAATGTACATATAATTACAGAACACAATACTAATATACAATGTACAGTAAACAATACACACAATATAGAATACACATACAATAAAAATAAAAAATAAGAGTATATAAAAATATATATGCAGTAGTTATATTGTGGAGAATATATTTGATAGATAATAAGATGAAGATTAATAAAGTGCAGTGCTGGTTGTTGATCGTGAGAGATCAAGTGTTCAAAAGTCTGATTGCTTGGGGGAAGAAGCTGTCATGTAGTCGGCTGGTGCGGGTCCTGATGCCGCGATACCGCCTGCCTGATGGAAGCAGTGAGAGCAGCCCATGACTCGGGTGGCTGGAGTCTCTGATGATCATCCGTGATTTTTTCACACACCGCCTGTTATATATATCCTGGAGTGGAGACTACAGACAGGGAGAGGGACAGGTTGAAAATGTCCGTAAAAACACCAGCCAGTTGGTTCACGCAGGCTCTGATTATGTGGCCCGGAATGCCGCCTGGACCCGCGGCTTTACGGATGTTCACCTGTCGGAAGGATCGGGTTACATCCGCAACAGAGACGGAGAGTGAACCAACCACTGTAGCGTCGGCCGCGAGTGCTCTCTCCACGAGGGCTGTGTTTTTGTCCTCGAAACGAGCATAAAATGTTTTAAGCTCATCCAGGAGAGAGGCAACAGTGTTCACGGCAGAGTTTTTATTCCCTTTGTAGTCCGTGATGATGTCAATTCCCTGCCACATACTTCTAGAGTCGGTGTTGTTGAACTGTCCTTCAATTTTGTGCCTGTACTAGCATTTGGCTGCTCTGATAGAGTTATGAAGGGCATAACTGGCTTGTTTATGCTTCTCCGCATTCCCGGAATTAAAAGCGAGGTCTGCACATTAAATGCCGTGCGAACATCGCCGTAAACCTATGGTTTCTGTTTGGGGTAGATCCGTATTGTTTTGGTCAGAAAAATGTCCTCTACGCACTTCCTGATGAAACACATTACGCTATCAGCGTAAACCTCGATGTCGTCATCAGAGGTGGACCGGAACATCTCCCAGTCCGCGTGATCAAAACAGTCTTGTAGCGCAGAGTCTGATTGGTCCGACCAGCACTGGATCGTTCTAAGGGTGGGTGCTTCCCGTTTCAGTGTCTGCCTGTAAACAGGCAGAAGCAGAACGGAAGAGTGGTCTGATTTGCCAAATGGTGGGCTGGGGAGGGATTTGTAGCCATCCTGGAAAGGAGAATCGCAATGGTCCAAAACCCAGTCCTCTCGTGTGTTGAAGCTGATGTGTTAGTGGTATTGTTTTAAAATTGGCTTTGTTAAAGTCACCGGTAACAATGAACACGGCCTCAGGGTGCACGGTTTCCTGCTCACTTATGCTCCCATACAGTTCCTGAGTGCCCGGTCTGTGTCGGCTTGTGGCGGGATGTACACAGATGTGATAATGACCGCTGTGAATTCCCTCGGTAGCCAGAATGATCGACACAGAAGCACGAGATATTCCAAATCAGGAGTGCAGAAAGACTTGATAAAATGTACGTTCCTCTGATCACACCATGATTTGTTGATCATGAAACATACACCACCACCTCTGCTTTTATCTGAGAGGTCTTTCGCTCTGTCCGCTTGGTGCACGGAGAACCCCGTGGGTTCGATTACCGAGTCTGGAATCTCCGCAGCCAGCCAGGTTTCTGTAAGGCAGATAACACAGCAATTCCTCGTCTCTCATTGGAAAGAGATCCGTGCTCTCAGCTAGCAGAGCTTGTTGTCCAGAGACTGAACATTTGCCTGTAGTATACTGGGTAGCGGGGGGTCGATTCTCATGACGTCTTACTCTGATGAGAACGCCGGCTCTTTTTCCCCTTTTCCTTCTGTGTTTCCGCGGCCGGGCAGCTCAGACAAAGGGCTCCACTGGCGTGTTTGTAAACAGCGGATCGGCATTGAGGAATTTGAAGTCCAATTTTTGGTGTTTAATTGCAGAACCAATGTCCAGAACCGTTTGTCTGTCATATACAATAAGGCAGACAACATCCAAGACAAAAAAACTGTAAACAAAACAAACAATAAACTGCAATGTTGTATCGGAGCTCGCAACACAGCAGCCATACTCGGCGCCATCTTGAGTCCAATGGTTGGACAGATGGTCTTTCCTGTCTAAACGGGCTGTTCTTGGCCTGAATAAGCTAATAAAGTCTGGCTACATGAGATTTTATTCAACTAACTGTTAACTCTGACATCTCTCTCTCTCTCACTCTCATTTTGTCTCTATCTCTGAGCCATCTGTAGGTGATGTATAAAAACAGTCAGTTGATGCTCACACTATTATTAGGTCACTCACACTGTCAAACAGCCCTAGAAACACCTCTGCCCAGTGGATGTCTGATGTATCTCTGCTCCATACAGCTGTAGGTGGACAGCAGGATGAGCTCACAGAGAAACGGGCTGATCCAGAGATGCTACAGTGAAACGGGTTGAATTAGTGACAAGCAATATAACCATCTTTATTTCTCATATCTTAACTGAATTGCACTTGCTAAATTAAACATGAAACTTAGTGAGGTCCTAGGACAACAATGTGACATACTGCTGTTTGAAACATTTGTCATTGCATTCTGTATACTTTTTATACATACCATCTTATACCATTATACTAGTATATATTGTAAAGTATGCAGTAAGCAGTACGCTAGAATTCCTTTCTGAACACAGTAAATCTCTCTCTCTCAGCAGGTGGTGTGTGCGATTAATTAGCTGCTCTGTGTGGACTGAGATATTAAAGGGCTCATCCTTTATCCACACACAGCGAGAGAAAGAGAGATAGAAGAGCAGAGAGTAGGAAAGAGTCTCTAGTTCTGGTTGAGAGGAAAGAGGCAGACATGGCCCTGGGGGTTGGGTTGGGGTCCAAGAAACACTGACCTCTCCATCTGGAGAAGCACACACACACACACAGAAGCTGTGTCCGAAATGGCTCACTTATTCACTCATTCGCTGTTCCCTATATAATGGATGGCACTTTCTCAGCAAGGAGTGAATTCAGACACTGGCATAAACACAGATCATTAGAAAGAGCGCTGGAGCTCTCACAGAAACAGACGTAACAGAAACAGAAACAGGCTACCTTAATTTGGATGATGATTAGGGATGTAGACAGTTAACCGATTAACAGTTTTTAATAATTTTTTCAAATAATACTATTGGTTAATAATTAACCAAGTGGTTATTTAAAGAAAAAACAGAGAACTCATTTGATCATGTGGCAGAACGACACACCCCTCCCTCTCGTCATCGTCGCCCCTCCTATGAGATCCATCCTTCAGCCAGGCTCATAACGCAAGTGTGGAGGAGAGAGAAGAGGTGCATAATTAATAAGCCTCGTTTTGAGCAGCGGGTTGGAACGAGGCACACCTGATGTGTGTTTATCCTCATGACCGCTGCCAAATAAATCTAGAGCGTGATTCTTCTTGGGAAGCCGGCTTCTATTCTCCTTGTGTGCACACACTGGCGTCTTCACAGATCCAGGAGCAGAGCAGGGAGGGTTCCGGGTGAAATAGATACAATGCCGGGGGATTGAAACACAGGTTGCGGCCAACGGGCACAGATGCCAGGTCACTTTACCCTCACATATGCCGTGGGCCAGGGAAGACAGGCCGCCAATGACGCTGGCACCCCAAGCGCCATGGACCAATCAGGGGAGCGTGTGCGGCCGCCAGACCCCGCCCATGTCCTGAATCCTCCTGTGGATGCTCCCATCCAACACGATGCCCACACTCACCATAAGGACACCAGATTCCCCTTTATTTTGGACAATTTCCCCCTTGGACACTTATTTTCTCCATTTATAAACATTTTAAGTTCATTAATATTTTCACTAAATGACTCTCCTAGGCTTGACGGAACACTCTTTGTGTCTTGTCTCTTGCTCAGAGAAAAGATAAGTGGTGAATGAGTTCCACCTGTGTGCCACACCGTTCTCGTGTTCCAATGAGGGACGGTAGACATATTTAAAGAGAGGAGACAGCGGCAGATGGGGAAAGAGACGCATGGACCTGTGTGTGTGCATCGTGACTACGGAGAAGCAGTGCGTTTGGTTTTGACTTTTAAGTTGTATAATAAATGGTTACGTGTTTGTCAAGCCGGTTCCAGTTTCCTCCTTGCCATGCATTCCTTGAACTTCATTACAGAAATACATGGTTGTTCATTCAAATGTTGATGTAATAACTATGCTAAATATGCACATCTGTCATGTGAGCCTGTTTTGTTTCAGCCAGCAGAGAGCGTTGTCATACTTGTTTGGTCACTTGTTTGATTGATGGTGTATTGGCTCATAACCGGTTAATGCTGGTGGTTACACGGTTAAAAGAATTTGCCAATATTTGTATCCCTGATGATGATGATAGTAATTATAATTGTAATTCTTATTAAATGGTATATTAGTAAAGCAATAAATTATCATTCCGATTGCCATGTTTATGTTCATAAAGTTTAATACATAATTATTATATTAATTATAATTACTGCCAAGGGCAGCGTTTCTGAATTCAGAGAAGAGACAATCATGTGCGCAGAGCACCCTCATTTGACCATATAGCAATTCTAAAAGTAAGTATTGCATGCTCCTTTATTTGAAACATTTTGCTAATTATCATTAACCTCAGTAAAATAGTGAAGAATGAAACCAATTGTTAATGACAGTATAAAAATCAATAAACTATATCATTTCATCTGCATACATTAAATATACCTGTATAATTTTGGCTCAGTATATTTTAACAATGACATTTAGAAAAAATATAGAGCGTGAAATAAAAGATTATTGGAATAAAAGAAATTGCCCGCTTGATCTCGTGCTCTCTTTCTTTCTCTCTCTCTCTCTCTCTCGTGCGCATGCGCGTGTTTGGTGTGGTGAGGTGTGTGAGAGAAGTTTGATTGATCTTGAAGCTTTTTTCTTTTTCTACACTTTATGGCTTTTTTCTCACCTTAGTTATCTATTAAGTGTAAATTGATAAAAATATAGGATTTATTTTTGTAGCCTAGTATTTGCATCCATTTGTGGAGTTTAAGCATGGCTTCACCTCTTAACGAGGGAACGCCGGTTTGTTCCATTGGAAATGGATGCAAATGTTTTCCTGATCAAATTTGTACGGTGGAAGATGTTCTTATGGCGATGGGTAATGTTGTTGGCCATGATAAGATAATTTCGGCGTCAAGAATGAACAAGGCCGTTGTTGTGTTTTTGGAGGAAGAGAAGTTTGTGAACGTGCTTGTGGAGACTGGGATTGAGATATCGGACACGTTTGTGCAGGTGACACCTTTGCGTTCTCCTGCGATGCGTGTCATAATCTCGAACGCGCCCCCGTTCATAACAAATGATGCGATCATAAAAGAACTAAATCGCTTTGGAAAATTTGCGAGTGGAATTAAAACTGTTCCGCTTGGGTGTAAGAATAAAGCGCTGAAGCACGTGACGTCCTTTCGGAGACAGGTTTTCATGTTTTTGAACGCACCGACAAAGTATTTGGAAATATCCTTTCGTGTACAACACGGTGAAAGTTCTTACATGATATTTGCTACAACGGAAAGTATGCAATGTTTCGAGTGTGGGGACTTAAGGTCACAAGAAATTACTTTGTCCTCACAGAAAACAAAATGAGGAGACAACTGTAGAGACTGTAAATAATGAAACGAGAAAATACTCGGATTGCGAAGAAACTAGCGGAAAAATTGAAAAAAGACCTACACTAGTTAAAGAAACGGCTGTGCAGCCTAAAAATTAAAAACTAAGATTACAAACCGAAAATCAAATTGAAGAGACTCAGGATAAAGGCCCAACTAACAGTGGTTGTTCGTATCAATCCCTGGAGAATACACAGGTTTCAGAAGTGCAGGAGTCAGACAAGGAGTCCGTGACAAGACCAGAGGTGAGTGAACCTTCTTTGCCGACAGTGCTGGGTGTTTCAGAAGGAGCTGATCACAGTCTTACATGTCACAATGATATGGAAATTGAAAAGGCAAGTGGAAGTGGTTTACAGTATGAGATGGAGGATAATCTGTGTGTTGATGAATCAAGATGTGATAGTGACAGTGTTTCAGAAGTTTCTGATTTTGAGTTGAGTCAATCTTCTGGAGACTTGTATACTGCGGAAGAAATTAATGATTTTCTGGATCATACAAAAGGACAGAAAGTGGATGTTTTGAAGTTTTTTCCTGATGCTGTTAAATTTTTGAAGTCAGTCATGTATGTTCAGAAAAGTGTAGGTTGTGATGTCCTATCAAAACAAAAAAAATTTCGGTTAAAAAAACTGGCTACAGTAGTGCGTAAAAGTTTTAGAGGAAGGAAACACAATAAATAGGTTCACATGGTTATGGGTGCTGCTCTCATCTATTTACTTCTCTGTCTGTTTTCATTCTTGGTTTTCCCCTCCTCTTTTAAGATGCATACCTTAAGAATCAGTTCTTTAAACGTTAATGGGGCGAGGAATAGAGAAAAACGAGGTTTATTAAATGAGTTTCTCAAGCTTAAAAATTCACATGTAACTTTTTTACAAGAAACTCATAGTGATGAAGGAAATGAGACAGATTGGGGTTTGTGTTGGGAGGGCAGTTTCTCTTTAAGCCATGGTACGAATTTAAGTGCTGGGGTAGCCATACTTTTTTCATCTAACCTAAATATTGATATTTTGTCAAAGGTAGAATTAGAAAAAGGTCGCCTTCTTGTTGTTAAGACAAAAATTGATGAATACATTTTTGTATTTGTTAATATTTATGCCCCAAACAGAACAGACAGAATAATTATTTAAAAAAAAACTGAGTGATTATTTGAAAAGTGTAAATACAGATGACTTTCTAATATTAGGAGGTGACTGGAATAATACAGTTGATTTTACCTTAGATAGGAATAATACTGAACCAGATTACGAATCCTCTGCTTTTCTAAAAAATATTCTCATTCAGAATGATTTGTTGGACGTATGGAGAGAGAGGAATGTAAAAGTTAAGCAGTATACTTGGATTAAAGTTTCACAAGAGAGAATAAGTGCCGCTAGATTAGATAGATTTTATGTCTGTAAAAAAACTAATAATAGGATTGTTGCTGCAAATATTGTACCTTGTTGTTTTTCAGACCATCATTTTGTTACGTGTAATTTGACTTTGTCACAGACTCAGTGCAAAAGTCCGTACTGGAAATTAAATGTTCGTTTGTTACAGGAGAAAGACTTTATTGAGAGGTTTAAAATTTTTTGGGAGTCTTGGGTTTCTCAGAAAGGTGAATATGAAAATCTAATTCAGTGGTGGGAATTGGGTAAAACACAAATAAAAATTTTCTGTCAGCAGTATTCTTCTTTTTCCACCACAAAGATAAAAATAAAAATCAGTGAATTAGAGAAGGAAATAGCACAAATTACAGCTAATATGGTGCAGCAACCAGATACTGTGATGTCTGAGAACTTGTGTGAGAAGAGGAGTTCTCTTAACTCTCTATTGCAAGTGCAAGCTAAGGGAGCACTTATAAGGTCACGCTTTCTGTCAGTTCATGATATGGATGCGCCAACTGCGTATTTTTTTAATCTTGAAAAAGTCACAAACAAACAAAGTATAATGCATTGTCTGACATCCCCAGATGTGTCTAAAACATCGGACCCAAAAAAGATGAGAAAAATTGCTGTGGACTTTTATTCAGATCTTTTTAGTGCTGAAATGTGTGACTCACAGAGTACTTCGGACTTGTTAGAAAACCTTCCATGTATTAGTGGAGAACAACGTGCAAGTTTGGACAGTATTCTTTCCTTTCAAGAATTGACTGAAGCCGTGCAACAGATGAAGCCGGGTCGTGCTCCGGGTATCGATGGTTTGCCGGTGGAATTTTATAAAGTCATGTGGGGAGCTATAGGTGAAGACTTTTATACGGTTGTGCAGAAATGTTATGAAGAACAAAAACTTCCTAAGAGCTGTCAGAGGGCTGTTCTTGCTCTTATTCCTAAAAAAGGAGACATTAGTCTCATAAAGAACTGGAGACCTGTTTCTATTCTTACTACTGATTATAAAATTTTGGCAAAAGTTTTGGTGAATCGGTTGAAGTGTGTTTTGAGTGATATAATTCATAAGGATCAATCATATTGTATTCCAGGTAGAACTATTTATGATAACATTTTTCTAGTAAGAGATTTACTAGATTATTGTAAACTAAATGGAATCAATTTAGGTCTTCTATCGCTAGACCAAGAGAATGCATTTGATCGTGTAGATCATGATTATTTATTCAAAATTTTAAAAGCTTTTGGTTGTGGTGATGTTTTTCTTTCTTGGATTAAGACTTTGTATAAAAATGCTTCATGTTTAGTGAAAATTGGAGGAGGTTTAAGTCCACCAATACGACTGCAAAGGGGAATCAGACAGGGTTGTCCTCTGTCTGGTCAGTTGTATGCATTAGCAGTTGAACCCTTGTTGTGTTTATTGAGGAATATTGTGTCTGGTGTATGTGTAGGAAACAGTATTTATAATGCAATTAAGTTGACGGCATATGCAGATGACATTACTGTTTTTGTTAAGAACCAAGGAGATGTAAACACAATTAAGGACTGTCTTTGTTTATATGAAAAAGCATCATCTGCTAAGTTAAACTGGAGGGTTGTGGTGTAATGAACATTCAACAGAGGGCTTACCTTTTATTTCGGAAAATGTAAAATGGGGAAAATTAGGTTTCAAATTTTTAGGGATTTATTTAGGAAGTGAAGAGTTTCAAAAAAAGAATTGGGAGAATGTAAAGGATAAAGTATGTGCTAAGTTATCTAAATGGAGTTGGTTGCTGCCTCAACTATCATATAGGGGAAGAGTGCTGGTGATTAACAATCTAGTGGCGTCCGCCCTGTGGCACAGGCTCAATGTTTTGGACCCACCAATGGATTTTTTCGCGGACATTCAGAGACTTCTTGTTAATTTTTTCTGGTCTGGAAAGCACTGGCTGAAAGAAGCTATATTGTATCTACCAGTTCAGGAAGGAGGTCAAGGCTTGATCGAAATTAAGTCCAGGTATGCGGCATTTCGTCTAAAGACTGTCCAGAGGTTTCTGTATCATCGAGACCAGAACTGGATGGAAGTGGCGTGTGCCCTCTTGAGGAGGGTTGGCCGTCTGGGGCTTGACCGACATCTGTTTTTAATGGATTTGAAGAATATGGACCTTAATGGACCTACACCTTTTTATGCTTCAGCTTTACAAGTGTGGCAGTTTCTGTCTGTGAGAAGAGTAAACGTCTGGGCTTTGGAAGAGCCTTTGTTTTTTAATGGACTGTTGTCTATTGAACTACTGAATTCAGTCACTCTACGTAATAATCTGATAAAAGCTGGCATTTGTAAAATTGGACATTTAAAGGATGGCAACCAGTGGATCACAGCGGAAGAGCTGCATCTTAAAACAGACATTCGTTCTCTTCGAGTTCTTCAAAGAATGATGGTAGAGATAAAGAATCTTTTTAGTCTTCAATCATTACAGCTGGAGAGTTTTGATGGACTATTCCCTGAAATTCGTGTGTCTGCAGAAGTGGGAGATTGGGAGGAGACTGAAGGAAGTCTACTGACTTTTCGAACACCTGAGCTGGGAAATGTTGAACATCTTTCTAAGAAAGCCCTATATGTAATTTGTGTTAAAGTTCTTAACTTAAGAACTCTGGACAAAGTGTTGGAGTCTAAATGGACTGGAGTTGTTGAGCCAGGCCTTTCCCCGAGAAGTAGTTGGAGGTCCCTGTACAAGAAGCCCATCGAGAAAAGACTAGGTGACTTACAGTGGCGGATTGTACATTGGGGAATAGCCACAAACAGATACAAAGCACATCTGAATTCTTTGCATAGTGTAGAGTGTAGTTTTTGTGGGGAATCTGAAACAGTTAATCACCTTTTTGTTGAATGTTCAAGATTAAGAGAACTGTTTTGTTTGTTAAATGAGGTATGTCAGAGGTTAGGTTTTTTGTTTACTAATGGTTTATTTATATTTGGGCCAAATTATAGTGCTACAAATAAACAAAAAGTAGTATTATTGAATTTTATTTTTGGTAAAGCGAAGATGGCAATTTGGATAACCAGAAAAAACAGAACTCTTAATTTAAGAGGAGTTGATCCAGTGCTTATGCTAAAAGGATTTGTAACGGGGCGTTTGATGCTGGAGTTTGCTTACTATGAAATGGTAAATGATATAGAGAAATTCTTTTTGATGTGGGGTACAGAAGGCCTGTTGTGTAAGCCCAATGAAGGGCAAGGTTATCAGATAAGCTTTGGAGTTACATAAATTAATTTTTTGTTGTTTTTTGTTTTCTTTTCATTTATCAAAGTTAGGTTTGTTTTTTTTTTTAAGAAGAATTGTGTATTTTATTTAAGTATTTAATGTAAAATAAAGTGTATTTTAAAAGTCAAGTCTCTCTCTCTCTCTCTCTCTCTCTCTCTCTCTCTCTCTCTCTCTCTATTTAAAACTTGAACAATAATGCACAGGGGTTGAATGCCATGAAAAATAATATTTTAAATGTTGAAATATTTCCAAATAGCCTTTACACTGTATATTTTCACATTATATTATATCATATTATAGAGCAGCTCCTAAAGATTGCATGAAGATGCACGTGCCATCTGCAGAGGTTCGCACCAATCTCCGGCAAAAATATAAGTGAGGGATTTTGATTGCGAATGCAAAACGCTCCGTTGTTTTCTTAAATTTGATGATCAAGTAATTGCAAATGTTCTTTGCCATTGCAAGTTGATACACACAGTGTTAATAACATGCTGAATCACAGAAGATGAGATGCTTTCCTGCTCAATTTCTGTATAGTCTAAAGAAACATATTCAAAATACAGATTCTTAAGGTCTTCCTTAAGCACTTGTGCCTCTTGGATTTAATGGGAGAGCCTTAAAATGACATGTGAAAGTGAAGCATTTAATACAGAAATATTTGACTTTTGCATAATTTAGTATATTATTATATTGTAATTAGGGCTGCACGTTTTCAAGTTTTTCATTAACCGTTAACCGAGGCCCTTAACGGTTAATACTCGGTTAACCATAGTGTGTGCCAGGGATGGAAATTAACTTTTTTGTCCACCGGCCACTGTGGATTTCAAAATCTACCAGCCACTCAATGTTTTTACCAGCCACTTTCTTGTTTTTAACCGACAATGTGTAACTGCATGTGAAAATTAATACTAAATACTAAATACTTAAGCCGTTTATTTAATCTCAAGTCTCAATGAAATACTGGCATTTTCTCTTTCTCTCTTATAGCCTACACACACAATCCATGAACTGATATTCATTTCAGTTCGCATACGAGGAAAACACAATGTTACGGACGTGAGCGCTCTGAAAGCGGCACTGAAAGATGCTTTAAAACTTCCACAGAGACATCAAACAGAAAGCACAAAACCTTTCTTTAAAGAGAATTTCGTTTTGTATTAATTGTGTCTTAATTTTAATCAATGTTTCATCAACCAATTGCCTGGATTTAATAAATAAGAATTAAATATAGCAGACGATATAATCACGGAGGCGCCGGCGCGTGAACTGGAGCTGTCTCATAAATGAACCGAAACTCAGTGTATAAGGTAGCCTTGCCTCACAAATAATTCAAAACTAAAGAAAACAGACACAGACTGCTCTCTGCTTATGTAATCCGTAAGAAATGTGCATTTCTCTCTGGTGCGTTACTGCGAAGACCGCGAGTCAGCATCGTCAACTTCATCTTTGCAAATGACACGGACAAAGAAAAGACTTGTTTATTAATAAATAATTAAAATATCTCTTTGCTATATTTTACATATTCATAATCATTACTTTTGCCGGTTCTTTGTGACAGATTTTAGGAGCTTTATTGGCAGCGCCACGCCGCCACCCTTACATGAGCGCGTCACCGCACCCACCAGAATAGCCCTGTTTTTTTGTTAAGGATTTGTTTACTGTGTGTGTGATTCATTTAATGGAAAGCACATTCACTGAGTTGTCTTGCTAATCAGTGTCTCCTCGTTTATTCAGTCTCTGGTGGTGCAAAAATGTATTACAACTAAATTCAATGCACGCCATTGACGCCACTTAACCGAGCAAAATGTTTCACTCGGTTACGCAATTTTTAACGGTTAATTGGTTAATCGGTTAACCATGGACACCCCTAATTGTAATGGCTATGCAGGTTGGCTGGGTTGCAAAAACAACAGTGTAAATGTAAAATGGACCAAGACTAAAGTATTTGAAATTCTACCCCTGTGCAATATTTTACAAGTTTTTAAAGCCTTAAAGGCAATCATTTATTCCTATTTTATTATATGATTCCAAGTTGAATATGAATAAAATACTTTCTTATGGTGAATGAAGCACACACACACACACACATTAAGAAGTATGACAAATTGTATGAAAAAAATCAACATAATCGTGAAAAACATGAAACAATTAATCGTCATAATCGCAATTATTTGTCTGACAGTTAATCGTCAGGCAAATTTGACAATGGCTACAGTCCTATGAAAGTCCAATTAAACAATTGTGATCAGGCAATTATGTAATTATTGTGACATTCTTAATCACAGGCATGCTTCCCTAGTGTGAGCAACAACATTATGCTGCTTTCTGAGAGCCCTTAGTTTTGGCCAAATATTAAGGCATCATCACATGTATCCATCACGTAAAAGGCTATCCCAGAATTCATTGCAATGAACTTATCGACAAAATACATACAACATGGCAGACGGGGCAAGTGTGTGCGTGTGTGTGTCGGGGGGCAGCATATGGACTGAGGCGTGTTGAGTTGCTCTCACACCAGGTGTGAAATGGGCTGTTTAATTAACTGCTGATGCTCTTCAAATGCAGCCAAAACCGTGTGTGTGTGTGTGTGTGTGTGTGTGTGTGGTCAAATGCAGAAGAACCTTCAGAGATCAGAAATGCGCATTAAACACACACACACATGTACTAAGCAGTGTGAAATCTGTTCATTTCAGTGGCATTCAGAGCGTGACAGGAAGTGATGGGGCCTCTCGTCCTTATATGGGCTGGGCTTCCTCTGAGAGCAGCTTGCACAGACATCACACTGAATAGATTTGAATATCATTAGCATCTCATCAAGCACATTAGTTTGCAGGATTCAGATGGTGTGTGTGTGTGTGTGTGTGTGTGTGTGTGTGTGTGTGTGTGTGTGTGTGTGTGTGTGTGTGTGTGTGTGATCGAGAGCCCCATCTGCCTGTGTGTTTATTTCAGGTTGGCAGGGGTTGAGTTCAAAGAAAAGAGACACCACAAAACCTGCTTGAGGGAGCCGTGACGTCTGCCTCACACACTCACAAACACAGTCTTGTTGTGTATGGTGTATTAATCCACATCCACACTTATATGCTGATAATGCTGGATCATGATACTTCTGTCATGCCTCTTAGAAGCATCACACATGCATGAGGAAACCGTGTGTGTTTGAGAGAGAAATCTGTTGAGTGTGTGTGAATTGACTGAACGAGAGAGGAAGAGATGCTCCGAGATCTTGACTGGGACTCAGCTGATAATTGCTGTTGTGTGGACACACACTTTGTGCATGCATGTTTAATTGTGTATTTGGGTGTGTAACTGTAATTACCGCAGCGTGCATCTCTCCCGTTTCTGCTGTTGACTGAAATCGTTGTGGCATCTCTTTAAAAGCTTTCTTCAGAGAGCGCTAGTTGCTAATGGCTTCCCCAAAGACGGCCTGTTTAGCACACATCACCTGAGCAGAAGTTTCTGATGCTGGAAATAACAGAGCTGAGATGTCACGCTGTCATTAGCAACTGTCATTATAAGTCATCATGTGCATACTACATACTCTAGTGTGTATTAGGGCTGGACGATATGGCAAAAAAAGGAAATGTTGATATTTATCAAACTTATGGATCATGATTTTTAACTTTTATATGTACTCCAACATGATTCAAATGGCATGTTCTTTATTAGTAACCTGGTTAGAGAAATCCAAATTCTTATCATTTTAGGAAACAAAAGTGGGCCAAATGTAAGAGAGCACCAAATGCAACTCAGGGGGAAGTTTTCAACACTGGGTAAATGTAAAATAAATTAAAATCTAATAAACCAAGATATTCAGAAATAATAGAATAAAATCAGAAAACTACAAAATACTTCTTAGCCAGTGTAGATATCCATTTTATCCAAACCAAGTCTATCTAGTGGGTTATCTAGAAATCAATATCTATAAATGTATTTATACCCTTATCTAGTGTATGTGTATTCTACATTGTGTGTATTGTGTACATTTGATATGTAAATTGTTGTGTAGGTATGTGTACATTTGTTATGTAAATCGTGTTGTGTAAATATGTTGTTATTGTAAAGTGGTTTATGTCTCGTCACTGTCATTACTGCAATGTTGCTCGGAACTGCACACAAGAATTTCACCTGCTGTTGCACTCGTGTACACAGTAGTGTGACAATAAAGTGATTTGATTTGATTTGATAAATGATCAAGTTTCTCTAGAAAGACCTTTGTATATCAAACAATTTGTACGTATATTCATAAACCCCTGCATATAGAGACGTCACACTTTGTACAATCGTACTGGGAATATCACCGCTGTCTTTTATATCAGTCTCCATTTTGTTCATCTGCCATGTTCATTTGGAGCGCGCCACACACGTGCAGCTGATCAGATCGGGATTGGCACAAGTGCTGTGAATTATTTATCTTCCTTATTTAGCCTTTGGTGGATATACAACGTATCTAACTATAGTGTTTGCAATGTTTTTATGCAAAGTATCGATTTCTCGATAAAAAATAAAAAGAAATTGTGTCAAAACGCAAATTCAAATTAATAAAAAAAAATCTCAAAACCCGTCCAGCCCTAGTATGATGTCATGTGTAAAGGGCTTTGTCATATGAACACTATGCCATAGCAATCATGTAGATTTAAAAGTGGAAAATGAGGGTAACGGCGCGGCAACACATATCGTCGCAATGCGAAATTCCGTGGGCAAACAAGCGTGGGCGGATGGTGAACACGTGTAAAATAAGCAAAAAATTAAAAATAAGTACAAAAATTAATTTAAAATATGCTAAAAGCACTAAAATGATTTCCTTGTCCATAGTGAATATTCAGTGTAGCTGTTTGCGAAGCACTGCTCACACAGGGGTCACCGCCAAACCAAGCAGCTTCCTATTGGTCAACGCAGCAATTCCACCTGTCAAAGTTCATCAAACTTGAACTCCATGCAAAATCTGTGAGGGGAAATTCATTGCACGCAATTCACAATCACAAGAATTCCCATTGAGATGACTGTATTTCACTCACCGAATTTCGCTGTGCAAAGGTATGTTTGACCGCACCTTGAGGATTTTGACTACCCAAGAATTAAACGCATGCGTTTAATGTATGTATGCATACATCAACCCAGGGTTTTTTTCATTGTTGGTCTATGTAGACCTGCATTTTTTCAGTGTGTTATGGGATGAGTGCAGATTAATCATTTGATTTGATTACATTTTAGGATGTTTCTCAGCAAAACCTTATCATATGCCTTTGGAAGACAATGAATGTGATGCACAAATCACATGGACTGCTTTTATGATTCTTTGGGTAGATTTAGTGCTTTAATGTGGGGGTGCTGTCCACTGCATTGTACTGAAAAGACAGACTGAGACATTTGTCATTATCTCCTTTTTTGTTCCTCATAAGAAAGAAAGTCATATTGTTTGGAACAATATGAGGGTGAATAAATTAGACTGTATTTTCATTTCTGGTAGAACTATTTCAATCCAACTTGCTGTTTTTTTAATGCAAGAATGCGTCCTTGGCTCATAAACCTCTCTAAAACTAGTGTTGAGCGCTGTTGCCCCACCAGACTGAAAGTCATTGCATACAGAGTCCCCAACAACCAATCAAACCACAAGGCGCCGGCAGGCGCCCACCATAATAAATCACAACATTTAAAATCAGGCTCTATTTAGGCACGTTTGCCTAGAAGTCGTGGGCCGCTTGTCTGTCTGTCCACTGCTGCATGAGACATTTGCACTTTAGAGTTTCAAATCTGGGTTTCAGTTTGCTTTTATTTATGAGCAGTGATCTTTCATATAGATTTAAATGACTTGTGTTTTTCCCAACAATAACCAAAATATCATTAAGCTAGTCCATATGACTTGCGCACTATGTCTTCTGAAGTCATACTGTAGCTCAGACAACGAGCTGATCAGTGTCTTTCACATGAAAATAATCTACATAGATTACAAAACAACTAACGGTTTGTCTCTTGTTGTTCTCTGTCATTTAGCAGGATCTTCCATCAGCAGCGAGTCATCTCCTGTCTCGTCTCCGGCCACTAATCACAGCTCCCCCGTAAGTACTCCCAAGCGGGGCCCCATGGGTCCAGTTATCATGCCTCCCGGGAGCCACAGTGTCCACAGCACCCCACCTGTGGTCACCATCGCCCCCACCAAAACGGTCAACGGCCTTTGGAGGAGCGAGAGCCGACCATTCCGAGAGGTAAGATCTGCTATTTTAAAATAGCTGATATACACACAGTTGTGATCACACATCGGTTGAATCTATATTAAAGCACCAAATGTATATATCTACACTGTCACCCACAGTCACACTAATGAACTAGATTACAGTGTGGAGGAATTGGTTATTCTGATTATTATTATTAATACATGGAATTATTCATTGAACATGTATAATTCAATATACAGTTTGTCTTTCATCATCTGGCTGTTGATACAAACTGACTTTCCTTTGTGCATTTACCTGCCATGTGCAGTGCTGAATTATATTGTACTTTCCCTCTTTTACAAATCTCATCGTTACAATTGAGTCCACTAGGGGGCGCTGTGGATGTGTGTCGTCATGTTGTGGGATGAGAGAAGGAATTGTGATGGCATCTTTGGCCAAGTGTGAAGTCAAGTGGGGCAATACTTGTAATATTTTGGTTCTTATTGAATTCTACTCTATTGGTATTCAGTTCTTGTTAGAGTTGGGAATGTTAGAGTATATCAAAATTCGATATATCGTGAACCAAAAAAATGACGATTCATATAGTGGCATAACTCGATATTTTGAAATTTGCAACATGTTTTCTGTCCATGTGATCATAAATAAAATGGCCCGTCAAACATTATAATCTCTCTATCGCTTGATTTTACCCATACTGCACTTTTTCTACAGTGTTTATAGAGTTCACACAAGGTCCTTGAAATGTAAGGACTGGAATACATGGAAAATCGATAAAAATGCGTTATTATGAAGATGCAAGTGTTTCTATATCTGCATTACCCTCATACCCTCACCATCAGTATTGGTTTCTATGAAAGTGCTGAGTGAGTGCAGTTGTTTTTGCTATTAATTGTAAAAAAAAAAAAAAAATTATTATTAATGCATATTGTTTGTTATTTCAAAAAGAAAAGAATAGTTGGTTGAAGTTGGCTTTTTTTGTGTACTTTTCTGTGTAACATAAAACAAAATATACTGTAAATTTTACGAATATGTCATACTTATTTTTTTAACGTTTTATTTTATGAGTAACGTTTTGTGTAGGTTACAGTATTCCACTACAAAATGACTCCAAAATCCCCGTCACTAACTGTGGTAAAATCAGTGTAACACATTGCATATAATGGCACATTGCATTATTGAGCTTTACTCACACACACACATACACACACACACAAACACTGTTGGATTTTATATGTGGCTTGGTAATCACAGTGTGTCAGAATGCGTGTGACATATGTTCGGGTGACACACAGCCGCCTGCGTGAACGGCCCCCACCACACACATACACACACTCTGCATCCCCCATCCTTCAGTGTTTCACAAAGCAGCACAACGGCACTAAACATCTGTGTCTGCACCCCTCTTTACAAGCCTGCAGTCAAGTGCAGCTCTCGCTAGTGTGTGTGTGTGTGCACGCCAGTTTAAAAAGGATTATGGTCATGCTGTAATCCTGTTTATCTGCTGCTACTGGCCACTGATACGCTCAACCTTATATTAATGTTCCAAGTAATTTTAATTTTAATTCAGCTTCTTTATTCTGTCACAAGCTGCCTTCGTGGCAGATATTTAAATGTATAAAGAATAAAATTGGGTGAGAGAGGGCATCCTGAACTACACCAGCCTGTTATGCCCCAGAATCCCTCAGTGTGTTCAGATAGCTAATGAGCCCATCAGTCTGTTGTTCCAGTGGAGGTCAGAGGTAGAGGTTGTGTTCCCCTCCTCTGACATCACTGTTGATGACTGCTCTCTGAAAACACTCAGGGATTCTGGGATGGGGCAAACAAGGTGGTGCAGTTCAAGGTGCCATTGGGTCATAGCTACCCCCCCCCCCCCCAGAATAAACAAAGAATGCTCTGTCCGCTGCTTAACCCTCTTTATGACTGACCGAGTGGGTGGGGGGATCCCATAAATTTAGGCTCTGTAGATTTACCCCACTGCCTTGACCCCTGACCCTCTGATTACATAAGCACACAGTACGAATCTACTGTTTGTGATGTTCAATTGAAATTGATGGAGAAAGAGTCATGACTCACAAACACTGTCTGTCTGCTCACTGTTACATGCATATGAGTTTTCTCAATATCGCACAGTTGTGTGAGTTGTAGTGAGATTTTATTGAATGTGTTAGTCATGGTGTGTATGTTGTTGTGTGTGTGTGTGTGTGTGTGTGTGTGTGTGTGTGTGTGTGTGTGTGTGTGTGTGTGTGTGTGTGTTATGTTGTGTTAGTAAGTGTGGGGTCCTCCCACCCCTGAGGAGGCGTCTCTCGTCCTGCCTGAGTGCCTACATGACAAAAGACACACAGACAGAGAGAGACAGAGAGGCCAGGCAGCAAGCGGCCCCGGGCTCCATCACAACAAACTCCCCTTTCATTTTTAATGTGCACTGGCCCCACTATACACCTGCCAACACACACACACACAAGACATGGGCATTTTCAAGTAATTTTGTAGTCAAGAACTCTAAACCACAAAAAACTAGTAATCAATTACTCGTAAATGATACGTATGTCAAAAATAACACGTACGTGATATTTATATTTTGTTTTATTCTCTGTCTGTGAATAGTTTAACAGTTTGTTACCAAGAACGGTTTCAAAATAAGAGAACTTCAACAAACCATGCTTTTCTTGCAACACAAACAATCTTTTCTCATCCAAAATCTCAACAACACACATCCACAGCGCCCCCCAGTGGACTACAGTTGTAACTGCAAGATTGCTAAAATGCAGTGTAGTGCTCACGGCAGGCAAATGCAGAGGGAAATGAATTTGCGATATTCGAGTAGTGTTTTTAATACTCAAGTAGCCGGATAAGAACGATTATCCGATCACTCGAGTACTTGTGCACATCTCTAAAAAACAGACACACACACACGTGGAGAGCTTTTATGTAATGCACTCAATGACCAGCAGTAAAACCATGGTAACGTTAGGCATAATACAGGATTTCTGTTGGAAGACATGGTTTTGTCCAATTTATAGTTAATACAGTCAATGTCTTCAATGTTACTACCATGATTTATTATTGTAAAAGTTAAACAATTAGATTGACAACATTTAATTTAACATAAATGTATAATTCATTTACATTAATAAACTAGATAACACCCAATTTTATGAACTGAATGGAAATATAGTGATGATTTAAGGCTGCTTAGGCACAAATGTATCACTGAATCATTTACATGAACCTTCCAAAAGAACCGACTCAATAAAATGGATCAGAGTTCCCAACACTACTTATAAGGGAATCATTCATTTGAACTGTTTAATTTATGTTAATACAACATTTGGATGAATATTTGTGTGCTCACAATATAGCAGTGCCTTATTGCTCAATGGAGTGCCCTGTTGTTTCCCTTTGAAGGAGAGATCACATGGAAGCTGATAATAGCATGCAGCAGCCCCAAAGATCTGTGGATCTGATTTACGGCGATGTTAACAGAGACCCGCGGAAATGCCCTCCAAACTCTGTTAATAGCGTTTTATGGATTTCAACATTCTCCGGACGCGGCAGTTAAATGTCATTAGCCACGGCACAAATATAGACAAAGTGATGTGGCTAATAGCAAGGCTTCTGTCTTTTCCGACAGCCTGACTTCCGCTCGATAAATGGAGCAGTGTGTTGACAGCTAGATGCCATCTCAGGTTTTCCCATGATTTTGACTTCTTTTGACGTATTTGAGCCACTTTTCTGCCCAACTGCACATTGAACTCCTCCCTCTACTCCTGTAAGAGCATTACAGAGGAAAATAGGGGTCAGAGGGCACTTGGGTGCACGGTTTGAGGCTGCTTTGTTGCTAAGTGAAGCTTGTTACATGACAAGAGGCGAGGGATCGCAGGCAAACCAGACAGAGCGAGAGACTCGAAGTCACAAATCAAATCTTTTATATTTGTATAGCACTTCACAACACACATCGTTTCAAAGCAGCTTTACAGAAAATTGTGCTGTAACAGAAAATGAAGATGTCGTAAAGTCTTCTTTGTGCGGTTTGATAAAAAAATGTATTCTACAATTATACCTTAAAAAATTCTGTTGAAGCAGCATGAATGTAATGCCAGTATTAGATGTCTACATGCAATACAAGTCATGCTTTAAATGAGTAAACTGAGCAGATGTTGGTGGCCAGTATATAAAATAAAGGATTTTGTATGAACTTTAAGATTAATGACTAACGTCTTTGAAGTCCATCCACAATATAAGCGTTGTTTCATATTTGATGTTGCTTTCAGCGATTGCCGAGGGGTTTGAAGCACCCAGGCTAATGGGTCTTTGATGGGCTTTACAATAAAAACACAAGCAGCACACTAGAGCACAACAGTTGGGTTCTGGTAGTGTAAATTATATTCGTTTTCTTTATAGTGAAATTGATTTTCAGTGATAAAATATAAACCTTATAAGAAAGACCTGTCATGAGCTCTGAGGTTGTTAAGTGATGATATATGCTTCTGTAAGAGCCATAAGTCAGATTTAAGTTGATTTCAATTGTGTTAAATTGCCAGAGATGTCACTGTTGCCGTGGCAGCAGGATTTTTGTGCAGATGAGCTCAGAAGTGATCACATGTGAAGTAATGCTAATGACATAATTGAGTTGATCTCCCTAGACTCTAAAATTATTTAAAATGTTATATGTTTGATTTTGCAATGAACTTCAAATATATATGGTTCTTTATACTTCTAATCAGTGACTTATAGTCAGTTGTTTTATACTGGTCCACTGGTTATGACTGCATTACATCATTCACAATGATTGATGGCAGTAATTTAGTCCCACATAAAACAATTTAAAGTTAAAGGGTGTACATTTTTCGATGTTAACAGGTTCTTCTTTCCCAGCTCAACCCTGTAAAGCCTGAAACATGAAAGAATTGTCAGAAAATTCTTAATTTTATTTGTTTGTTTGTTTTTTTTTACATTAAACTGTTTTAGTACCATTAGCCAAACTATAACAAGAAATGGTAAAAAAGAAAAAAAAATTGCATGTTTTTAATTTATTTATTTTTTATGTATCATATTTTATGCATCAGGCTTTAAAGGTCATTATCATCCTGAGGCCCAGAAATTCATTTTTGTGTAGGACATTTTTTATGTAAGTTTTCTTACCCCATACATGCTACAGTGGTAAATCTTGGGGTATTATTAGAGTTTTCTCTGGGCTTTTCAGAGATACCAAAAGTTTGAAAGTTTGAAAGTTTGGCCACGACAACTTCCTCTCCTTGCTCTATAAATCTAGTTTAATTTAGCACATCAAATACAATATTAATAAAATATATCTATCTATCTATCTATCTATCTATCTATCTATCTATATATATTTTCAATCATTTTTATCATGTGTATTTGATAAACACTATATTGATGTTTAAAAAAAAAAAGGGAAATTGTAAAACTGCTTTCGCTGGATCTGAGAAACTTCTGGTAAGATGACATCATAATAGCTTGTAATGTAATATAATGAGATCTTTTTAATGACAGAGCAGGCTGCATATATGAACATACACAGAAATATTAGCTCACACTTTAAATATATATTATCTTATAAAAAGTGTGTGTGTGTGTGTGTGTGTGTGTGTGTGTGTGTGTGTGTGGAGCAGGAATGGAATGGTGATTGAGAGATTTACCTCAAAAGCCTGTTGTATCATATTCAATACATATGGATTTCAACAGGCTTCTTCAATAAAATAATATACAAAATTTTAACCAAGCACAAGTTGCTTATATTCAGCAAACACTAATTTTGGAATACAAGTAACAATATAATAATTATTTTTACTTTTACTTTCTTAAAATAAGCTGTTATTTATCCCAATATAAGAGTCACTTTTTGCGCAAATCCGGCACCATTTTAAATAGATCAGTATAAACATTGAAACCACTTTTTTCACAAATAACCACTCGATGGTTCCATAAACATGTGAAACTTACTTACCATAGTTTGTTTGGCTCTTTAGCTTGAACAGAGAGTGAAATAGGAGCCATTAAACATTGTGAATCATATTTTGATACACACAGCGTTATAGGGTTAATATGCAGAGTCAACTAGAAGTAAGCCATTCGCAGGTTGATTTCCTTGAAAACTGTGAACACTGTTTCTCTGTGGTGTGATAGAAATTGTCTGTTTGTTTGAGAGCCCCATCAGCGACACAACAGCACTGACTCAACCAATGGTGTGAATTTGGGGCGGGACCGTCTGCTTGTTCGATCAATGGCAAATGGGAAGAGTATTCGGGAAAGCGCTTTGAAAACAATGTTTATTTTTGCATTTCTGTTTGGTGGTGCAGAAATGCCAGACTGCAGCTTGAAGTAAATAGTTAAGTAATAGTAAATCTTTGTCTTTATGGTTTTTACATCTTTTTTTACTTTCAATCAAATGTTGAAATGTTGGGATTCATCTTGGAACTGATTGGTTTGGTTAATTTATTATTGTGGGGTTAAATGTGACCTCAGCATGTTTTCATGAGTTTCATCCTTACACAGAGTTTTGAGGGAATTGAGTAGATGTGAGAAGGGTGCCGGGCAGCGCGTGTGTGTGTGTTGTTAATTTTGTGTCAGACTTCCTTAGTGTTTTTGAAAAACCTATTACAGCACACTTCCATCACAAACCGCTCCTCTCTCATTTCTTTAGACTGAGTCTGGTCCTCGTGGAGTTACTCGAGATCGATTAAGTTCAGAGGCACCTTCACAAGAGAAGGGGGGTCCCACGGTCACGTCCCACCTGATCGGAAACCCTTACGCGTTTGGCCTGACGCCTGCATCTGTGATGCATGACTCACGCTTTCAACCCCTAAAGTGAGTATCTACTTGAACAGAATTGTTCAAGTCTTGAACAGAATTGTTCAAGTCACCCATGAAGTATTCTAGTCTCAAAATCAATAACATATCTTTAATACTGGCTGTTTTTATTAGAACAAATTCTCATTCACATTTTTTCTGTCAGTATGCCCCGTCAGATGTCGCACAGCGTCCCCTCTGCCGGTGTTCCTGAGGAATATCTGAGAGGGTTTCGTCCTTATGCCATGGCAGAGGAGCTCCGTATGCCCTCATTACCAATGGGACTGGATCCTGCCACCGCTGCGGCCGCTGCAGCCTATTACCACCCCGGATACCTGCCACACCCCTCCTTCTCACCGTACAGGTAAACCAAAACATTTAAACGTCCGTAGAGATTCGCAGAGACTCTGGTTGTACTGTTAGTTTAGTAATAGTAAGTTACATTTCTGTCATCATATTGGAATACATTTATGTGAACTATTCTTTTAAACATGCACACATGACAGTGGACATTACGTTTGTGTCTGTTTCTCTCAGAATGGACGATCCGTTCTGTCTGTCAGCTCTGAGGTCGCCCTTCTATCCACTGCCTGCAGGGGGCGCTCTGCCCCCTCTACACCCATCTGCTGTACACATGCACCTGCCGGGTGTGCGTTACCCTGGAGACCTGAGTCACCCCTCACTGTCCAGTCTACAGTCCGAGCGCCTGTCAGAGAGGTATGCAACAACACCTCTACAGTGTTAATTCCATGAGTTTTCAATCTGTACCAAGTTGTTCCATGGTATTCTTGAAGTACCTTGGAGTAGCATATAAATACAGCAATTTCAGCAAAGTTTGAGCTGTTGTCTGTGTGTGTGGTGTGTCTCCACAGACTCCAGATGGAGGACGAGCTGCGGCAGAGAGAGCGCGAGCGAGAGAAAGAGCGAGAACGAGAGGCTGAGCGAGAAAAAGAGCGTGAGCGAGAAAGGGAGAGAGAGAAAGAACTGGAGCGTGAGAGAGAGAGAGAACGAGAGCGAGAGAGGGAGAGAGAGAGAGAGAGAGAGCGCGAGAGAGAGATAGAGCGGCAGAAGGAGCAGGCGGCACGAGAGAAGGCCATGGAAAGCCATTATCTGGCAGAGCTTCACGTACTCAGAAGCGCTGCAGACGACAGAGCCAAATCAGCTGATAGAATCCCTCCAAACAGAGCTGGTATGAAAATGTATTTTCAGTCCATCATGTTCCAAAGACAGATATACATGTTGTAACAGAACAACACACTAGTATACACGGGTGTTTCTTCAACTTCGGGCACTTTCAGGTCCCAAGGGGTGTTTTTTATTCAATCGAACAGGTTTACATTTGTTTTATTTTATGGTGCTTTTCATAAGCCTTACTGTATATGTTCAGATATTCCTGTTTTAGCCTCGTGGAATTATGACATTTTAAAATGATGATAATCTAGTCAAGTCAGCCTTTATTTATAAAGAACATGTAAAAACAACAGAAGTTGCTGTAGAAGTGCTGTAAACCCTGTTTTAATATGTCATACGAGACCTGAAGCTTGTCTCTTTTCCACTTTCGCTCTGCTTTTCTACACTCTTGTCTGAGAGGGCAGGTGACGTCAATTAGCCAAGGCTGAGAGGCCATATAAACTCTCCTTGGCCTGAACGGAGCAACACTATCAAGAGTCATAGAACAAGATTTATTAAAAACTTTAAGCAAGAGGTCAGTATCAGCTCCATTAGAGTTATCATTTGTAGGGTTGTCCCGATACCGCGCTCAAGTACTGGTACTCGTACTCATAAAAATGCTCCGATACCAAAAGCTGAAATCATCTGACATACGGATATCATTAGGTAAACATTCAGCCCACAAATTAAAATGATGTTATGTCCTAGTGAGATTATTTAACAGCAAAAGCTGCGCTTTAAAGAGATAGTTATAACAGTAGTTTGCATGTAATTCAAAAGTAAGCGCTTGTGAATGTGTGGAGTAAGTGTTGTGCTGACGCCGGCTGCTTGTACCTTTTAAAGCTCCTCCAAGGCTCATACAGGGAAAACACTATCATAAGCATCACACGCTCTGTTTGTAGCAGATGACAGTAAACAAAGTGCAAATTCACGTTGTAGCATGAGGCATATACAGAGTACTTGCTGTACTTGTTTTATTAAATAGCAGTCACAACTGTAAAGTTATGTAATATGTAATATTCACTGTAATACTATTACTACTAATAATAAATCATTAGTAATTGTTTTGTACTTCAGAAATATCTCACATCTGTGATGCTCTGTTATGCAGTGCTTTATTTGATAAAAAAATCAATGTTGAAAATTAATTATTTTAGTTTAATTCAAGTTTTAATGAATTCATTTATTTAAATTCCATTTTGATGATAAAATTGAAATAAACTCTTTATGTTTATATCGAGTATTTTAGTTTATTTTAGAGTTTATATCGGTTAGTGCCAAAAATGATATATGGTACTTGTTGTCAAAAAAATGCTATTGGGACATACCTAATCATCTGTAATTTTCGAGAAATAAAATTCTGAAAATAGATTATCAGTAGATGAATAACTAACATGCGAGTAGCTTAAAGGCACCTTCTAAACAAAGAGTGAAATAAACATAAGCCATTTCAGTATCTATTTATGTAAAAATTATTTGCTTAATGATTGGTTTAATTTCCACCACACCAAACAATTTGGCCCCTAATAAAGTAATTTCTTTTTTCAAATGTTTATGTACTTCTTATTGTGTAAAGTATCAGTGAAGAGCTTGAGATGATATATGAGACAAGTGATGTTTGAAGAAAACAAAGAAAAATTAAGTTACAGTTGAAGACAGAAGTTTACATTCAACTTAGCCAAATACATTTAAACTCAGTTTTTCACAATTCCTGACATTTAATCATAGAAATCATTCCCTATCATTGGTCAGTTAGGATCACTACTTTATTTTAAGAATGTGAAATATCAGAATAATAGTAGAGAGAATGATTTATTTCAGCTTTTATTTCTTTCGTCAGAAGTTTACATACACTTTGTTAGTATTTGGTAGCATTACCTTTAAATTGTTTCATTTGGGTCAAACATTTTGGGTATCCTTCCACAAACTTCTCACAATATTTGCTGGAATTTTGGCCCATTCTTCCAGACAGAACTGATGTAACTGAGTCAGGATTGTAGGCCTCCTTGCTCACACATGATTTTTCAGTTCTGCCCACAAATTTGGATCGGATTGAGGTCAGTTCTATGTGATGGCCACTCCAGTACCTTTACTTTGTTGTCCTTAAGCCATTTTGCCACAACTTTGGAGGTATGCTTGGGGTCATTGTCCATTTGGAAGACCCATTTGCGACTGAGCTTTAACTTCCTGGCTGATGTCTTGAGATGTTGCTTCAATATATCCACATAATTTTCCTTCCTCATGATGCCATCTATTTTGTGAAGTGCACCAGTCCCTCCTGCAGCAAAACACCCCCACAGCATGATGCTGCCACCCCCATACTTCACGGTTGGGAGTGTGTTCTTTGGCTTGTAAGCCTCACCTTTTTTTCTCCAAACATAACGATGGTCATTATGGCCAGATAGTTATATTTTTGTTTCATCAGACCAGAGAACATTTATCCAAAAAAGTAAGCTCTTTGTCCCCATGTGCACTTGCAAACTGTAGTCTGAGTTTTTTTATGGTGGTTTTGGAGCAGTGGCTTCTTCCTTACTGAGCAGCCTTTCAGGTTATGTCGATATAGGACTCGTTTTACTGTGGATATAGATACTTGTCTACCTGTTTCCTCCAGCATCTTCACATGGTCCTTTGCTGTTTTTCTGGGATTGGTTTGCACTTTTTGTACCAAACAAACCGAGCGGTAAGATGGCTGTGTGGTCCCATGTTGTCTTGCATGCTATTGTTTTTATAGATGAATGTGGTACCTTCAGGCATTTGAAAATTGCTCCCAAGGATGAACCAGACTTTTTGAGGTCCACTTTTTTTTTCTGAGGTCTTGGCTGATTTCTTTTGATTTTCTTATCATGATTTTCATGATGTCAAGAAAAGAGGCACTGAGTTTGAAGGCAGGCCTTAAAATACATTCACAGGTACAACTCCAATTGACTCCCAATTAGCCATTCAGAAGCTAATTGGCTAACTGCCTAAAGGCTTGGCATAATTTTCTGATATTTTCCAAGCTGCTTAAAAGTACAGTTAACTGTAAGCTTCTGACCCACTGGAATTGTGAAATAGTCAGTTAAAAGTGAAGAAATCAGTCTGTAAACAATTGTTGGAAAATTCACAATGTAGATGTCCTAAATGACTTGCTACAAATATAGTTTGCTAATAAGAAATCTTTGGAGTGGTATGAGTTTTAATGGCTTAAAACTAAGTGTATGTAAACTTCTGGCTTCAACTGTAAATATAATTTGTGAGCAGAAGATTGGGCACTATTTCCAATCAAAATGTTACGCAAAAAGTATGAAAAAAATATTTAATTGTGTGTATTTAGGATAAATTAAATGTTAACTATGAAATTTGCCTTAGCAAGACAAAGGAGTATTTTATTTTAAAAATATAATTTTATTAAATACAATACAGAATTTGAGATGTGCTGGTAATGTTCATACACTTCGGTGATTCATGATACACTATTTTAATGTGATTTTACTTTCTAGAAATTCAATGATTAAAGTGCCCGAAGTTGAAGAAACTGAAATAGCCCTTGCAAAAGTGTTGCAGAACGCTGCAAACTTCAGGAAAAACACTTTGTCAGATGTTTCAGCTCTTCACCTGCAGTGGTGACTGTACTGGCAAACTGTTCTCTGCCAAATCTTTGACATATATCTGCCACCGCTGGTAAACAGTCATGACAAACCAGTGACAACAATGGACAGTCCATCACTAATGCCAAACATCACAAAAGTGACGTGATTATTCAAAACAACTAAACCCATTTAAAGCAAAAAAACTTTCAATTAACCACAAACTTTTTGAATGCAATATCTATCACAGCAGTAGCAGTCATGACCACAACAAGAATTGCTTGTTATGTTTCTATTTTCAGCATGTCGAATTGGATAGTGCCATTTTCAGAAGCTGGGTTTCCACTCATATATTTCTATGCAAATTCTGGGATATTGCAAAAAAAATATATAATGCTATATGGAATCACCAAGATGTAAATAAAATCTCCAAAATGTGAAGATAAAAAGCATATTTGCTTGTGTGAAGTGATGATTTGTTATTTTAAACACATGGGATGGAAACACTGCTTTATGGTAATTGATTTTGCAGTATTCCCACATTCCCATAATTTTTCACATAAATCAAATTCATGATTTGAATGTAAACATGACTATTTTTTGTGCAGCTTTTTGCATTCTGTGAGAACAGAAAAACAGAAATTCTGGAAATTTCTCTACTTGTTAGGTTATCTTACCTGACCGACACGTCTTTTATTAAGTTAATCATTATTACTCTTTTTTTTTTTTTTCACCTCCCAGATAAATCCAAAGAGCCCCCCATCTCCACCCCTAAACCTCTCCAGCCTGGTCTCCATCCCTCTCTAAACTCCACCCATCACCCTGTGCCCAGCCTCGTCTCTGCCCACAACATGTATCTGGGACCTGGAGGGGCGGGGCCTGCCGTTCTCACAGCTGCTACTATGATGCAGCGCAATAATGAAGAAGAACGCTGGTTGGCCCGTCAACGAAAGCTACGGCAAGAGAAAGAGGACAGGCAGTACCAGGTGTCCGAGTTTCGTCAGCAGGTACTGGAGCAGCATCTGGACCTGGGCAGACAGGGTGAGATGACGGACCTGCAGATAGAGGGACACAGGTACGACATTTCATCCTAGAGTTGTCCGTGCAGGCCGACATTAGAGTAGAGGTCTGTTTTACGAGGAAGCCAGTTTATTTTTATTAATTTTTTTATTTATGTACTTTTTTCTTTCAGTTCCCTGTAATTTTGGGATGTCTGTCACTTTTCCATGAATCAGTTCTTGTGAACAATTCAAATAATTTAATCCATTTAAAGAAATTCAGTGATTGCTTTGTTATAATATGTAGAGGTATACCAATATATCAGTTTTTCCGATTATCGTTGCCAATAGTTGCAAAAATCTATGACAATTGTTTCTGGTATTTTTTTTTTTTTTTGATAACTTGTGTTCCTCTCTGGCCGGCGCTGAAATAATCTACAGTCTGATCGGCTTGATTCTACAGAATAACAGCCCTTAGAGGTGAAATAAAAACAATCACATGGGGATTTGCTGTATCTAAATCTTTCATCATTGACAATATTCACTCATATTTTTATCCTTACTTCAATGCACATTTAGTTTTTATTAGATAATCAAGTGTTCCAAATTAAAGTGAGGCCATGCAAAAAATAGTGTGATTAGATGGAAACGTGTCCATATCAGCACATGCATGGTGTCTCAAACATAAAATCTTGTAAATAGTAATAAAAAATCAAATCCGGTGATTAGAATCTAGTGAGAACAAACAGACCCAAGAGCAGAGGAAAAGTTCAAAGATTTCATTAACAACAAATAAGAGCAGTCACTGTGCTGTGGAATGTCGAAGATCCCGGCACCGGCTACAGCAGCGGGAAGAGATCTCCAATAGCGTGAGCACCATGGCCGCACAAGGGTCAATCCGTGCAGAGTGTGTTCGTAGAATGAATGTGTGTGTTGTGGAAGTCAGGAACAGATATGTAGAATCCTCCGTTGAAGCTTAGAGGTGCAGAACAATGCCCAGCTGAGATGGGTGATCTTACTCCCGACACGTGAGCAGAAACGAGGTGTCCTCTGTGGACTAGCTGACACGCAGAAAAACTGGAAGGCAACCACACACCCGACACACGGACAACCAACAGATACCCGAGACAGGACCAACTAGACAGAGAGAGTGACGTTAGAACTCAACATCCAATAACAATCTAGCAAAGATTCTTAGAACACGATGGGCTAAAGAAGGGAGTGAATTAGTGAGAACAGGTGTTGCTCGGCACGCTAATTAGTGGCATGACCAGCATTCCCCCGGGAACAATCAGTGTTCCCATGGAAATGCCTCCTGGCGTCCTCGGCAGAATTACCTTGCCAGAGGTGAAACTGATCTATAGGATGTCTTGAGCCTGGACTCAACATCTCCAGTCAACAAGGTATGGTAACCCTGACGTCGATCAGTCTCCTTACCATGTACGCCGGAGAGCCATCAACAATACGTGGAGGAGTGGGACGGGTGCGGCAGGGAGTAATTCAGAACGTAAAACAGGTTTAATCTTGTCGATGGGAAACATCCCGATAAACTTGGAACACAGTTTACGTGAGGGGAGTCGGAACGGGATGTCCTTAGGATAGCCAAATCTTCACACTGAATGCTGTGAATGAGACACATAAACACACGTTTATACAAAGAATCCCTAACATTCGCTTACAATGCCCATTAGTTGTGTAATAAAATGTGATTAGAATTTGAAGTGCTATTAATACAGTAGTCTTCGAATCTGAAAATGGCAATATATGTTAATAATATATGCATAACACTTGTATGCTGAATGTAAGTGTTCATAAATGTTTTTACTGATACTGATTTCATAAATGTGTCTTGTTTTTTAACACTTGTGGATTTAAATGTGTTCATAATTGCTCAAATATATTAACTCTATTTGTATTTGTTCATATAGGGCCATATACCAGATTTAAATGTCAGACAATGTAATAATGGCAACAGGACAAATAATTGAATCCTCATTTTTGTTTTTAGTTTATAGATTTATTTTAGCCTTAAATACGTTTTCTTGCATTCTTTGAGGCAGAACATTTTTATACGAAATTAATTAAGGGTCTTCCATTTCCCACAGCTTTCACCTAAATGTAGTGTATTTTTGTGTGCATTTTGTTTATTTTTTTGGTTGCTAACCACATATTCAGTTATTATACACTAAATATTTACATGTAATTGCATTTGAAATGTAATTAACACAATTACAGAGGTATATAATGACGATTTGTGAGTTTTCGCTGCAAAACAACCCCAAAAAATGCAGCAAATTGCATTGCAAAATTTGAGAAAAGCAGCAGCAAATTCAGCCATTTTGTAATTCCAGCTAGCCAAAATATGTGGCCATTTCTTAACTCATATTTGATGACCAAACCTTCCTCATGGCAATGTAACTGATTACGTTCTAACAACAGGAAAAGTGAAATTCCTGGATTAATTGCCAGAATGTAACATTGGAATGGTGTCAGTCCGTCATGACGATGTTGTGGCAAAGTTGTGGATCAATAGTTGTTTGTTCATAGCCAGTTAATATTTATTCTATTGGCAAACATACAGTATTCTAACCTAATTTATGTCCTCATTTGCCCAACATTAATTTAGAAGCTATTTAAACAGTTGCACGTATGCATAATGAATGCAGACTCTAAGTTAATGTACTTCATTTATTTTTACAGTGAACAGAGAAAAAATGCAACAATAATAGAAATTGAAACCTATTGTTACAGAATTGCAATTAAATCACAAGCCCAAATGACTTCTGTGCTCATATTACAATCTACTTAGACTATCTACACCTAATACTTAGCTGAACTATTCAGCTTTAGATGTATTAGAGTATGCTATGCCCTACTCATCTGTGTCACTGATCGCATGTTGATAGCAGACATTATGAAGATCCATGAGGTCTTGTCCATGTAAATGCACTTTAAATCTGCACACAGCAAAGTTAAAAAATCTTGTTTTAGCACAGCAGTGCATATACAATTATAACAGATGTATGTGTGATGAATAAAAATAGATCCCCCTAAATGAAGAGCTAGAACTGAAACGAATGCAAGTTTGATGAATAAAAATAGATTTGAAAACTCTATCCATCAGAGTGATAAAGATCGTTTTCTAGCGCACCCCGTATGGCAGATGATTTGTTTGAAGAGCAGAGAACAGCATGGCATTTCTGTAGAATCATTGCCAGTTATGTGGTCATGAATAATATGGATCAAAAAATCAGTCAGGATCTCGCACAGCAAATCACATCATATACGCCTGCACTCACCTCCCAACCGCTTGCCTTGGTCAGTGTGTTTGTGTGTTTGCTGACTGTGTTTACATGACCACTCATTCCGATCGATGATTCCGAACATACTGTTTACATGAACGCTACATGGAGTGATCGGATTGATGTGTGCATTTATATGTATCAAGCATCAGATCGGAATTACTATTGTGATGTTTGTACAATGCATTATTATACAGCATTCGCTTGCCATTTGAAGGGGTGTTCACACTTGACTTTGAGCACACAAAATTATTTCGGACTTCTCTACTGATGAGGATATGTTGTTACGTGTGATTTTAATAATCAATACATCACAAATAACAAAAAATACATTCAAAATGTTCAAATATACTATCTGCTCATTTTCCAGCAACAATAAAAACATTCAGCTTTGAAATATACAACCTTTGAATTGAGCCATTCTGTTTACCTGTGACATCATTAAATGACCTCACTGCCATATACATTATATGACCAAAACTCTATATAACTTCTGTGTGCTGTGCTGTGGCATGCAACAAAATTCAGTAAAAATTGTATTTTTATATATTTATCTTAATAAAATGATACTGCTGTTTACTTACCAGACCCAAGATCACCAAATCAACCAGTGATGAAGGGGGAGAGCAGCGATAAAACACTTACATTTATAATACCACGACTGTGTAAGATGTGTGATGATTGTAACACATTGTATAAAAATTACTATAATGTCACTATGCTGTATATATTTAATGTGTTGGCTATACAGTATACAAACGATGGTCATTAAACATAACTTATGATAACTTATGACCACCAGACTACAATGTAAAAATACTTACACGGCAAGTTGACATTGAAAATTATGGATATTTTTTTAATTAACCACACTACATAAGAGACAACATATGCATGACAACATGAATAAAACACAATAGTAATTAAACTCTATGTATATTTGCATAAGTTTGTTTGCCTCAGTTGCTTTCTGTGTTCTCTTATTGAGCTAAAAGCAGATCTTACATTCATACAGGCGGGATCATCACAGACATTTTGTATTTAAACCAAGTCAGATCAGAAAACAACACAAATATTTGTAACTCCTGAATGAGAGATGTTTACAGTGATATTCCGCTGAGTGAGTCTGCTCGCTGGTCACAGGCCAGGTTTATGATGTTACACACATTTATCAATAGGGGTCACCATGTTCGCAATCTGTAAGAATGCTGGATCACACTATACTAAAGTTAAATTTGGTTTGATATTTAATTATGTGCAGACTCATTTCTGCCCCATTGGATCTCAATGAGGGCTCGTTGCAGTCCCACCTTTGACCACAGATTTCCATTGGAAAACTGATTGGTGCTGTGGTGTTCGGGAGGGCAGCAGTTTCTCTGCCTCACATGGATGTAGCTCTATCATAAGTGTAGCAGATTTTTCAGGTAAATTATTTGCAACTTATTTGCAAAACATATTCTAGGCCTACTTTTAAATACCTATTTCAGCATTTTGAACATATTACGGGTTAACAGGTTACATTATTGGAAATTTATACTGTGGATCTATGTTTTCAAATGGATGGATTTTTAGGTGGGGCTCTGCCCTACCTACCGCACATGTGTTTACAGTAGTACAATCTCAATAAAATCAGAGATCTGCTCCTCAATACACATTCAGTGTGCACATCGCCAGAGATTTTATTGTAAAAAAAGACTTCAAAAGATCTCTTTGTCACCCATATCATTTTGCTTCAAAAGATATACATTTAACCACTGGAGTCGTAAAATTTTTGGAATCCAGTTCACTTTACAACAAATTTAGTTTAGGCAGGATCTATTCTGACAATTTGTATTATTTTGCATCCACTTGATCATTTCTGTCAATTCTGATTATTTTGGTCATTTTTCACATGTGATTGGACCCTAATGATTGCTGCTTGTGGCTATATTTATTATTATTATTTCGAGGTTTTCGATAATTTTGGGGTACTTAACGTGTGTAAAAACTCTTGAAATTGTGTACACAGAGTCGTCGGCTATTAGGGCAGGGCAAAAGTTGCTTGGGGGTGGCTCTGTAGCGCCCCCTTTAAAATGGCCATGTAATGTGGCCTTTTCACCTACAGTCACCAAAATATATAGATATAGGTATATATAGATCTCATCAAGCAGAACACCTTTCATACTTACAGCAATTAGCTACTCCCAACAGGAAGTTGGCCATTTTGGATTTTCTAAAAATCATAGATTCTGAACTTTTAAAAACTCCTCATTGGGGATTCATGTAACTGTAACCACATTTAGTCAACATTATGCCAGACATTTATGATGCTAAATTGTGAACAGATTTTTTATATATCAAATGGTGTTGCCATGGCAAGGCAGTAAATTAATGGCGAAGAATGTGAAACAGGAAGTGTTCCAGATCTTCTGTGTGCAGTGTGTGATTTAGATCAAAATTGAGCTGCATGTTTGGTAATGGGGCACATTACATGGATGCAGCTTTTATGGGTATGGTCGTAGTGCCATGTTATGGCAGCAGGAAGTATTGCACTTTAAACAGATTTTGAAATAGCCCTATTATGTTTGCATGAATCGCTTCAAAATTGTTTGGAATAATGTCGAATGCCAAATGCACGTGTCCACCTTGAATTGTTTTCCCGAAAACTACTGGGTGGACATGGACCCATGGTGCTTGGGCCCGTCATCGCTGCTTGTAGCTATATATTTACAATTTGAAATTATTGTGAAAAATGATTTGGTGTAAAAGCAGTTCACTGCAAAAATATTTTTTACTGAGTATTTTTCTCTTTAGTTTTTTGGTAAAAATATCTAAACATCCTTAAAAAATAGACATTATTTTGTCTTATTTTCTGAGAAATCTAATAAACTTTAGTGGGGTTAATGCTTATAACAAGAAAAAACTATTTGCCAAAGGGGTAAGAAAAATAAACTTGTTTTCCATGAACAAAGTATTATTTCTGGTTTTAAATAAATGCTACTGAAGTAATTTTTTGCTGTGTTGTTTTCGGTATGCAGTTTTCATTTTCAGTTCTCTTACATTCCGATATTGTATTGATAAAATCGTTTTTTTTTTTTTTATAAAATTTTTGTGATGCTATTGGCGCTGAAATAACACCACCTCAGAGCTAACAAAGCCTGCAGTTTGTATGTCAGTGTTAATCGCAGAATATTTTCCCTCTCATAGACCCGTACCAAACCATCATGAGCCCAGCAGCAGAGATCGAGAGAAAGACACCCATCCTCACCTGGGTGCTCCGCCCCCTCTCATCTCCCCTAAACACCTGCATAGAGATCACGGCCCTCCACCGCCCACCACTCTCTGGAACCCTGTGTCACTGATCGAGACTTCCACAGACTCTAGACACCCAATGCATGACCGCCCGGGCCTGGGTCATTACGATATGAGCCGACTCCCTCTGCTGCCCTCCAAACATGAGCGCCATTACAACCCAGAGAAGCTTGAGGAGGGAGCCCGGAAACGGGATGGTCTAGACAAATACCCCCCCAGCAGGCCCAGTGGCTTTGCCGAGCCGAACACTTACCTCGCTGAGCTGGAGAAATCTGCGCAGAGTTTCCTGAACCAGCAGAGGGCGCCGCTTAGTCTGTCTGGTCCATATGGAGAGCTCAGCACAAGTCTGAAGCCCAGCGGATCGTTTAAGAGCCTGCAAGGTCCGCCACGAGTCACGCCTGATTCCACGCTAGTGTACGATGAGTTCCTGCAGCAGCACAGACGAGCCGTCAGCAAACTCGATCTGGAGGAGAAGAGACGCAGAGAAGCCAGAGAGAAAGGTACATGATTTACAGTATCAGAAGCTATCATCAGGCCATCATTAAATGCTGAAAATGAAAACAGAAAGCCCACATAGTTTTGGTTGTGGGTGATAAAAATCACTTAACATTTTCTTTGAAGTTTTAGTCAATTTTACATCTTCTTTGCCATGCAATGTAATGTGAAGAAAACCTAAAATCCTCAAATGACTGTAAAAACTTTACAGTTCAAATAATAATTTTTTAATTTAACAGAAGAAATAATATAATTGCTTTTATACATTTACTGCACAAAAATGTAGTCTTCTGTTATCTGGCCGTTAAAAAACTTAAATGATTTGAAGATGCTGTAAGACAGTCATTCTCAAAGTGCAGGGCGCAGAAAACTCATTCTCAAATTTCATTCACTTTCACACATTAAAAAAAAAAAAAAAAAAAAAAAACATTTGTGAAATTACACACAAAAACAATGTGCAAAATGTATTTTCCTCAGCCTTTTCTCCTTAACGGGGTAGTTCACCCAAAAAGGAAAATTCTCTCATCATTTACTCACCCTCATGCCATTCCAGATGTGTATGACTTACTTTCTTCTGCAGAACACAAACAAAGTATTTTTGAAGAATATATTTGCTCTGTAGGTCCATACAATGAAAGTGAATGGGTGCCAACAATTTGAAGCTCCAAAAATCAAACAAGTCATCATAAACATAATCTATATTACTCCAGTGGTTAAATCAATGTCTTCAGAAGTGATACGATAGGTGTGGGTGAGAAACAGATCACTTTCACATTCTTCTTCTTGTGTTTTTGGTGATTCACATTCTTAATGCATACACCCCCTACTGAGAAGGGATTTCTAGCAAAAAATGACTTAAATATTGTTTCTCACCCACACCTATCATATCATTTCTGAAGATTTGGATTTAACCACTGGAGTCATATGGATTACTTTTATGCTGCCTTTGTGTGCTTTTTGGAGCGTCAAAGTTGTGGCACCCATTCATTTGAATTGTAAGGACCTGCAATTCTAAAAATCATATTTTGTGTTCTGCAGAAGAAAGAAAGTCATACACATCTGGGATGACATTAAGGTGAGTAAATGAAGTGAGAATTAAAATTTTGGGGTGAACTATCCCTTAAGCCTTATTTATACTTCCACAGCTTTCTCTTCCACAGATTTTTTTGTTTTAAATTAACTTTTCATTATTCAGCAAAACAGTGAAAACTGAAAGAACGCATTATTTAATACAATTTTTTTTATAATAATTTGTCGTCACATGAAGTTAAAAGAATATGCAGCCATGAGTTGATGATTGATGTTTGTGTAGGTTATTACTATGAGCTGGACGACTCCTATGATGAGAGCGATGAGGAGGAAGTGCGAGCTCATCTCCGAAGAGTCGCAGAACAACCACCACTCAAACTAGATGATTCCACTGAGGTAAAGCAACACATCACACACTGTAGAGTTCACTAATGAAATGTTGCAAAACAACATTAATCATAACAATTTTTGCTTTGATATCATTATGTTAGATTTTGCTGGACCAAGTTGTGAATGTATCATGTAATTGGTCAAAAGTCCTCTAAACCATGTCCCCTCTCTCTCTGCAGAAGGTGGAGTTTCTGCATATGTATGGCCTGATGACTCTGGCCTGTCGAGAGGAGTTGATGGAGGTGAAGAGGAGGAAAAGGAGGCATTTGCTGAGGGAGAGGAGTCCCTCACCTCCCGTGGTCCAGAGCAAACGTTCCCCCGCTGCCCCCTTGAGCACCCGATTCACTGCAGACGATATGAACAACAGCCCTGAACTCGAAGACAAGAAACGTTTCCTAAACATCTTCAGCCTGAACCACATCACACAGCAGCAGAGGAGAGGTACTGCTCACTACTGCACACTGTTACACATCAGAGTTATGTTTGTTTGCTTGCTGTGAGCTCAGAAACTGCACTTGAAATCAGGGCTCTGGTGTTCGGTTAATATAAACTCAACAAGCTTCACAAAGGGATGTTGTATTTTAATTCTGCTATCAGTTCTAGTATTTGTAGTTTAATCATAGTGACCACAAGATAAACCATGGTTACCAGAGTCAAAGTTACTGCAAATTTACTATAGTAAAACCATGTTGGTTACAACATTATATTGAACAGTAGTTTAAACTTAATATACTGTACACATATATATAACTAGAAAAGACCCTATTTTATATTACTGATTTCAAATATAGTGATAAACATCTACTAGTAAATATTTTGCTTCAAAAAAAGCAGGCAAAGTCTATTTAAGGTCCATTTTGGGGAGTGAACTGCTCCCCAACACTGGCTCATGCACATGGTGGTATTCACATTGATCACACAAACATACTGTGCTTAAAATCCAAAAGATACCAGCAACCTGCAGGGGGCAGCAGCAAACAAACAATGTGTTTTCATAAGCTGTGCCTGTAATGTCCATCTGTCGGTCTTCTCTGGTGTGTTTCAGATAATGAGAGGGTGGAGGAGTTGCTGCAAGCCATCAAACAGAAGAGTGTGACTCTCGACAGCATCAGACACAACCCTCACCCGCTGTGCAGGAGCCCTGCTGCGCTGTTCTCAGGTCAGTTCACACACAAACACACGTGTGTTTTTGTCCACACAGCACACGCCGCCGCTGACAGCTCCAGATGTTCAGTACAGTCTGTTTGTTCAGCTCATTACTGTGGCACGCTCTGTATGTGTTTTAGATGCTGACGGTTCTCCTGTGCTCATGTTGAAATGACAGTGTAATATTGCTGATGTGGAATACAGGAATAGTCAGGGTTACTCTCAACTTAAGCTGTATGGACAGCATTGGTGACATACTCTTGATTACGGACGGACATAATCCTTACTTTTAAATAACTGCAGTGATCAGTCATCAACACAATAATTGTATGTCTTTTGTGTACTGTATTTGTTAACTATGTGCAGCGTTGGTTATGGTGGCATCTTGGTTGGTGTCTTGTGGTCTGATTGGTTAGAGGGGGTGCGTAAATGGTGACATTCAGCTGAGGGCAGCAACAGCACTTAAAGTGATAGTTCACCCAAAAATGAAAATTCTCTCATCATTAACTCACCCTCATGCCATCCCAGACATGTATGACTTCCTTTCTGTTGAAAACAAATGAAGATTTTCAGAAGAATATTCCAGCTCTGTAGGTCCTTACAATACAAGTGAATGGGTTCCAAAATGTTGAAGCTCCAAAATCCACATAAAGGAGAATAAAAGTAATCCATATGACTCCAGTGGTTAAATCAATGTCTTCAGATGTGGTATTATAGGTGTGGGTGAGAAACAGATCAATATTTAAGTCATTTGTTATCATAAAAATGTCTCCCTGCCCAGTAAGGAGCGATATGCACAAAGAATGTGAATCACCAAAAACAGAAGAAGGAGAAAGTGAAAGTGAATGAAAAAGGACTTAAATATTTATCTGTTTCTCACCCACACCCATACCTATCATATCACTTCAGGCATTGATAAAACCACTGGAGTTGTATGGAGTACTTTGTTTTCTTTATGTGGATTTATTAACATTTGGCACCCATTCACTTGCATTGTATGGACCTACAGAGCTGAAATTTGTGTTCCATCTTTAATGGCATGAGGGTGAGTAAATGATGAGCGAATTTTCATTTTTGGGTGAACTATCCCTTTAACAGTGTATGGAGAGGATGAGAGAGAGAAACTGCTGTCAAAATGTTTGATGATGGAATATTTTTTTTGTCAATGATAGTAAAGATGAGATGAAAAAGTTTCATCTTAATGACAATTAAATTATTTTATTAAAACATACTGTTGACGAAAATATGACAAGAAAACATTATATTGTATGATACCACCAACACTGTTTTTTTATGTATTTAAAAAATATATTTTTATATCATATTACATATCATAAGTATATCATACAGCATACAATTGAAATACCTGCTTTAGCCGAAACAGCATTTAAATGTAACCTGCTTATTAGGACATATTTCAAATTTCAATACTCTGAATCCTGGCTGGCAAGTCTGGAAACAGTCCCACTAGTAAAATATGTTCAAGTTTATATAAAATACCATGTCAACTAATGAAAACTAATTGACTTACTCGTCTGAAATTGTATCCTCAGCTGGATCAAGTCTCTCTTCAAAATACAAACATTCATCGGGGTCCCGCTCTTCTTCTGGGAAAATGTTAACTCTTCCTTACAATCCTGGAGCTTTCTCGCCTGTGTATCGTTGCAAACGTGCAGAAAAATGAACGAAATGTGTTTACATCCTCACTGTCGGGGGCGTGTACATTTGCGTTGATCGTCTCAGCACATTAGCGTATGAATGGCGCGCTCTACTGGTGGGTGTGATCATATTACAGATAATTAGATGAACCTGTAAAAACTGTACATCACTTTGTTTCAAACAGATTGCATTGCAGGAGAATATTTGTTTTAAATTTGAATAGTTTTATTTAAAATTAAACATTTAAAGCTTTCTTTAGACATATGTTTCATGTTTGTGTGATAAGTATTCACAGAGTTTCAGTTCATTTTTGTGACATGTTTCTGAAATATGCTCGTGAACACAGAGACTTCTGAAAGCTCACCCTTTTTATTTTCTTTATTTTACAAAAGCACAAGGTTTCATTGTTATTATGAGTGTACACAAATAAAAGTGGACCCTTTATAGTCTCTAATGATGTCTTACATTTATCTGTATGGCCCAAAATGACTGAGAATTTTATGTTGTTTCTGCTGTAATGACGAAAAAAATCCAGCAGGGTGCGCCAGCGCGTCCGTCGACCCCAGAGGGTTAAATAATTGTAGTTTATACATTGACATTTCCATCAAAAGTAATTATTAATTCATTTATTAAGAATAACAAAAATAAATTGTTTTTTGACACTTCATCTTAAAAACACAATAAACATCGTTGCGAAAAAACAGTGATATGCGACACAGTGACTAAAGACACCCCTTTATCTATGTCCATTTACTGTTAAATTGAGCATACATGCAAAGACCAAAAAGGTCTCATGATACTCCTTTCATCCACTGGTCTATTTCAAGTTTTGCTTTCTTTATGAACAAATGTTTAACACCAGCATGCCATGTTTGCAGATCAGTCATCTCAGTCCCCAATCCAATCAGACGAGCTGCTGAACGGACGGCCTCCCAGTCCCTCCCCGTCTGTGTCTGTTGCTCCTCCCGTTGCGGACCCTCTCTCCATCCCAGATCAGCCCCGACCCCACTCAGACCATCTGAGACCGAAAGAGTCTCCCCTGCCTGCACAGTTATCCGATAAGAGCCGATCCAGCGACAGCATCCCTGGCAAGAGCTCTAGTCTACTAAACAGTGTGCGACAACCCCTGTTCACTAAAGAGAGCTCTTCTAGTGTGAACGGAAAGACAAAGCCCTGGGAGAGCTTTGTAGCAGAAGAGTTCGCACAGCAGTTCCACGAGTCAGTGCTGCAGTCCACTCAGAAAGCCCTGCAGAAGAGCAAAGGTAGTTTACATTTCAAATTCTCTCCCAAATTCTGTTTCATGGCTTGCATTATTGCATTCTTAACTGTATGCTGCCTTTGTCCCGCCCTAGAATACAAAAATGAAAAAGGTAATTCTGACTTTATACCTCACAATAGAGCTGCACGATTCTGGATGAATTGTTAATCACTTTTTTTGTTGTTGTTGTTGCTTAGAATAAAGATCACGAAAAATGCAATAGACAAAAAGTAGGAAGTGTCCTAAATCCACAAGAGCGCACAACTAGTACATTATAAACCAAACAGCTTTGTTATTATTGCAAAAAATAAAGAAATAAAAAATAAAACAAATTCTGTAAAAAAAAAAAAAAGGTCTTCTAACTTGTTGTATTGAAGTTTTTTAGATGCCAAATCAAGTTAAAAAGAACTTGGTAGGCTTGGTGTGCATGAAAAATAGAGATATCAGTAGAACAAATAGAAAAATATAACAAGTATTGACACACTCCAATCACAGACACTTATCCACAGCAACCCCCAGTGGAATCAGTCGTAACTGTGAGATTTGCTGAAAGATTGAGAGGGGAAATACAGTGTAATTCAAGCGCTGCTCATGGAAAGAAAATGCACAGAGGAAAATGAATGCGATATTCAAGTAGTGTTTTTAATTCTCCAGTAGCTGGTGCACATCCTATGTTGTAATCACAAGGTAGGCACACTTTCCCATTTTGTCAGTAATTGCTATCCATATCACTTCATTTCACTCCACTTATTTACCCATTATCTAACTGGATTGTGTATTTTGGACACATGACTCAAAATCTTATATCTTAATGGTAGAGTTTTAAGTGTATGAGAAAAGCAAATAAAAATTAATCAGCCTATGTACAAGGAAATACATTACATTGTCTCTGGCCAAACTTTCACAGTTTGTCAATAGGGATGCATTATTTTGTTGTTCTAAAAATTGGCACTCAGTTTAAATAGGTGTGTGCTCTGAAACACTCTAATGTCTGCGCATCTCTTGCTCTGTCAGGTGCTGCACTGGTGATGTCAGAACAGAACCACACAGTGGACTCATCCGTACATTATAACATTCCTGAGCTGCAGAGCATGCCGGGCCGCTCCAAACCACAGCCACTCTCCGCCTCTCAGCCCAACGGACAGCACTGCCACCCCCTGCCGCCCTGCCATGAGCTTTCCACTGAGGAGGAGTATGAGGAAGAGGAGGAGGAAGATGAAAGCGAGGAAGAGGAGCCATCCATGCCCAGATGGCAGGGCATTGAAGCCATATTTGATGCTTATCAGGAGTATGCAGAAGGTGAGATGTTCCCTCCCTTGGGATTGTAGGTCTGTCCAGCAGAGGGCACACTTGAGCATTAGTTGTTGTGAAGTCAATGATGTGTATCCTCTCTGTTTCAATGACCATGTGCTCTGTGGCCCAGTAATTTTAGTCAGTTTGACTGACAATAATGTGCAAAATGACAAAAACATGGATCAAGCTATAACTGTCCAAACTTTAATCAAATGTTCAAACATTTTGAAAAATCTATAGTATTAAAATGTTATTATTTAAACATGATGTGGTGTGTGGGTGTGTGTGGGGAATGGGGCATTATCTCAGGCTTAACTCTCACTCTCTCTCTCTCTCTCTAGAGCAAAGCATTGAGCGTCAGGTTCTTCACAGTCAGTGCCGGCGTCTGGAGACTCATCACTATAATCTCAGTCTCACAGCCGAACAGCTCTCACACTCCATGGGGGTAAGACACTTAAAGCACTCCTGTCCTGGGCACTCCTGTTCTTTGTACACGCAATTGACGAAAATGTCTTTTAAATTTTGTCTGTATTTCATCATGTCATATTAATTTTTTTATTGCGTTTTACTCTGACTAAAGCCCTATTTGGACAGGATTCATTTTCTGGACACTCACTGAGCACTTTATTAGGAACACTATACTAATAATGGTAAGGCCTCTCTTTGCTCTTAAATCAGCCTCAATTCTTTGTGGATTCCACAAGATGTTTGAAACATTCCTTTGACAATTTGGTCTGGGTTGACATGATTAAATAACGCAGTTTCTGCAGAATTGTCAGCTGCACATTCATACGAATCTCCCGTTCCACCAAATCCCAAAGATGTTCAATTGGATTCAGTTCCGATGAAAGGGAAGGCCACTGAAGAACAGTAAACTAATTTTCATGTTCTTGAAACCAATTAGAGATGACTTTTTCTTTGTGACATGGTGCATTATCATGCTGGAAGTAGCCATTAGAAGATGGGTAAATTGTGACCATGAAGGGATGCACATATTCAGCAACAATACTCAAATAGGCTGTGGCATTCAAGCAATGATTGATGGGTATTAACATTCCCCACACTGTTACTCCACCACCAGCCTGGACTGTTGACACAAGGATATTGAGATTCATCAGACCAGTGACCTATGTTTTTCTAGTCTTTAACTGTCCAGTTTTGGTGAGCCTGTGCCCACTGCAGCCTCAGCTTTCTGTTCTTGGCTGACAGAAGTGGAACCCAACGTGGTCTTCTGCTGTTGTAGCCCGTCCGCCTCAAGGTTCGACATGTTGTCCATTCTGAGATGATATTCTTCTCCTCACAATTGTACAGAGCAGTTATCCGAGTTACCGTAGCCTTTCTGGCAGCTCAAACCAGTCTTGGCCATTCTCTGTTGATCTCTTTCATCAACAAGACATTTCCATCCACAGAACTGCCTCTCACTAGATGTTTTTTGTTTTTGTCAGCATTCGGCGTAAAAGAGAATGTTGTGTGTGAAAATCCCAGAAATACTCAAACCAGCCCGTCTGGCACCAACAAACATGCCACGGTCGAAATCACTGCGATTACATTTTTCCCCATTCTGATGGTTGATGTGAACAATAAATGAAGCTACTGACCCATATCTGAATGATTTTATCCACTGCTGCCACATGATTGGCTAATTAGATAATCACATGAATAAGTGAGTTCAGTTCAAAACTCAGTGAGTTTACAGGACGTTTTATAGTAGGTAAAATGCTGTAATTTATACCGGCACAGGAACGCGCACGCCATAATTCCTGAAGAATTACTGACATGACCGTTTCTCACAGGATTAAAATGACTGAGAAGCTCTGGTAATTATTACATTATTTAAAACTAATCCTGTCCGCATAGGGCTTAAAATTACATAATTTTAATCAACAAAAGCAGTTTAATAATGTGCAAAATGACAAACATGCATAACATTTTCAAATATTTTGAAAAATGTCTAAACTATTTACAATTATTTAAACGTGTGTTAAAGATTAAAGAACATGAGAAAACTGACTGCAAACCTGATCTCCTGAAATATCACCATATAATGAATTTTCTGAAGTGTTACCATCTTTTAGAAGTCGCTCTGTTGTGAATTCCTCACATTTAGAGATACAGTTTACGATATTGCGTCACGTGTTGCACGTTTTATTTTTTTATTTTCTCCCCAATTTGGAAAGCCCAATTCCCAATGCGCTCTTATGTCCTGGTAGTGGTGCAGTGACTCGCCTCAATCCGGGTGGTGGAGGACGAATCTCAGTTGCCTCCGCGTCTGAGACCGTCAATCCATGCATCTTATCACGTGGCTGGTTGAGCGTGTTACCATGGAGACATAGCATGTGTGGAGGCTTCACGCTATTCTTCACAACATCCAAGCAAAATTCTCCACGTGCCACACCCAGAGCGAGAACCGCATTATAGTGACCACGAGGAGGTTACCCCATGTGACTCTACCCTAACTAGCAACCGGGCCAATTTGGTTGCTATGGAGACCTGGCTGGAGTCACTCAGCACAACCTGGATTCAAACTCATGACTCCAGGTGTGATAGTCAGCGTCAATACTCGCTGAGATACCCAGACCCCTCGTGTTGAACGTTTTTTAGTAAGTGGCATATTCACAACACAAGTTACGCAGTCTGACTAGCACGTAACTTAGTAAAATTTTTCATTTTCTCTTTGTTGTCTGTGCAAATATCAGTTATAATTTAACATTTATGATTAATGTCATAGATATAAGATGTGTTTGAGGTAATTAACACATTGGTAAAGTTCATTGTACAGCTGTTGAACTCTTGCTGCTCAGCATACTGTGACTGGATTATTTAATTATTATTTATTCTAGATTTTTCTTTCTTTAAAAAATAAATAACTGTTATTTTTTTCTCATCATATTTTTTATCAACAGTTCGTTTTAATTAAAACTGTTTGATCGTCGTCATGGTCTTTTTCGTCTTTGTTATTGAAAACAAAAAGTAAAAAACTTTTGGCAACGAACATTTCCGTCTGGAATTGTGTGGTCAAGGTGAACACTGTGCTTGTGTGTGTTGTGTTTGTAGGAGTTGATGGCTCAGAAGCAGAAGCTGGCGGCGGAGAGAGAGAAGCTACAGGCCGATCTGGAGCACTTCAAGATGTGCCTGACGCTGCCACAGAGCCCCTGGTCCAGAGGTCACTTCAAGGGATTTCCACCCAGGTGACACCCTACAGCCCTCCCAGAGCACCACCCATACCCCACCCAAACCCCCAATGCAGAGAGATGGTGAGGAACCGAAGATCACACCACCCGCTTACCTCCCGTATGATGCCATCCCGTGGGCCACATCACACTTGACACGTGACCGAACCTCAGAAATCATCCGACCACATCAGAGAGAGAGCAGACGGCCAATCACAACATAGCTCTGCCCACCTGCCATCTCTCCCCTGTGGAGGTCATGCCAAGAAATGCACTTAAAGACAAACAAAACCCTGAAAACTGTCTGGAGGTACTGTGTGATGACAGAAGACTCTTTTTGATGTAGTGAAGGAAGAAATGCAGAGGAAAAAAAACCCATCAAATAAATAAAGGAAAATGTTTTATTTCAAGATTTAGAATAAAGTTTTTAAATAAGGTGCTTCAGCATTGTATTGTAAATAATATCAAAACAACAACAAATAATTTTGTATGTTTTTAATTACTTAAATCATTGTTCTTTGGAAGAAAAAAAAAGCCTGCCATTTTTTTTAGATATATATATGAATGCTTTTGGGTGTTGTGCTGCTGCTGGTCAGGACACATGGAGTGATGACATCACTTCCTCTTTGCCTGAACTACAGTAGGAACAGCCTACCACCAATACCATTTCCTCTTCACCCTTAAGGCCATGCAGCTCTGATGACATACCCTGATGTTTGACCCTTTGACCCGGGACTATCATTTATCAGCTGCCTCATGAAGTTCAGGACTACTACACTGAGTTATTTTATCATGAAGCAGCATGTAGCCTATTTTAGGATTTATGTTTCCTGCATTAAGAGCGTTTGTATTGCAACATGAAATTCTCAAAGAAATACTGTATATCTCGTCTGTGTGCCCAGAGTTCACACTATGTCAGAGAAGTTAAAGTGCACAAATCGGCCCTATAATGTTATTGTACACAAACAATAATGTGTTTGACAACTGTAGATTTGATGGAACAAATTATTTTTGCTATTTGACAAGTACTGTGCCAAAGTTGAGGTGGCATGCCAAAAACATTTGAAACAAAAAAAAAAAACGAATCGAGTTAGTCCTGCAATGTCATAGCACATCACATGAATTTATTGGAAAATTCCCAAAGCCTGCTCTGCCTGAAGACGTTGTTGTTTGCCAAGTTCAATTTTTCTTTTATATCAAACTCATTGTAATTTGATCGCAAGTCAAGGACTCGATTAAAAAAAACTTGATAATGAATATGGGCCTTAAAACATTGATACTGCCTGTTTGATCTTTTGTTTTCTGCCTTTTTATGGTAATCTGGTAGCTGATGTAGAATATGGGAATGACACATCTGTTTGTTTTCCTCGCACTTAACACCCCCCCCCATGCTGTATGTATTTCATGTTTATTCCATGACATACAGCATGCTGTTATAGACCAACCACATGCCATCTTTTGATCTGAGTTCACAGTGATAGCACAACATTAAAAACATATAATTGTCTCAGTGCATCTTTATGAAGCACAGGTGAGGAGTTTGGTTACACCGTCAGTGGCGTGCCATCAGTTTGCTGGCTGTTCACGCATCTCATGCCATGCTTATGCTTATGGCTTGTGGCTCCATGTTTACACATCTGAGGCTGGCCCTAAACAATTGCAGTGGTGTGTGTATGTGTATGTGTATACACGTGTGTGTGTGTGTGTGTGAGTGTGTCTGCCTGCTTCATGAAGCACTACCACTGCCTGACCAGAGCAGTCACAAACCTACCCACCTCTCTCTCTCACACACACACACACACACACACACGCTCTCCCAAACTCAATGGAGGATTTTAGATGCTGTGAAACCATGTTTTTATTTTAATATTTTTTATGTAATTGTTTGAATTCATCGTAATTGTAATATATTCTTTGTTGCGTGTAGTAATTAGGTATTTATGAATATATTGCTGTAATTTCTGACAAAAAAAATAAATATTTCAAAAATAAGTTTGCCACACTTGTATTTTTTCATTTATTATAATGCACTTATATTAATACTCAATGTCTTGAGATAATACACAAGTGCAGATTTTTGAGGTTTAGAGCTTGACACTAGCATGATGCACTAAAACCATCAAAGCACAGCATACTGTTCATGTATTAAAAGGAACTCATTCTGTCATAGCACAGCAAGCATTCCACAGAAATGTCACCCTGGCCATGATCACTAAAAATGAAGTTTTAAGATAAAAAAATATATATAAATTATAATAATAATAAAATGAAAAATAGTTCATTTCTGAGTCCACAGTTCATACCTTGGTCCTAAAAAAGTTTAACACTTTTGTAACACTTAAAAATGTAATTTAAAAACAAATGCTGCTAACTTCACATTTCTCATTTTGCAGTGACTTAATCATCTGGGTTGCACTAAGGGATTTCTAGTTAGTTTGGAACTAAGTCAGTGCTAAATTTGGTTGCACCACCTGTTCTTAAGGCAAGACTTAACTAGTAGGTCATAAACTCTCCGTAAAGTAATGCGTAGTTGCATAATATGACGTTTATCTGCATTGATCAAATAAACAGCCTTCAAATGTATACACAGAAGTGTTTAAATTTCAGTTTTATCTCACTACGGTTGATGTTCAAACCTTGTCTGCTCGTGTAATTGTCAGCTGTAATAAATTATATCCCCATTAAAATACGATACGTAATCAAATTAGATTGAACAAATAGTATATTGACCCTGTGTAAATAACAATATATAGGAACAGTATCTAAAATAATTAAGGGGTGATAAATAAATGCTAATACAAAAGGCTGGAAAAATAGACATTTATTAATTTTAATATCTTATACATTTCATATATATTGACAGTTGACACCGGACGACGCACACTAAAAACTGCACTGTTTGAACTGTTTCATGCTGAAGAGTCGCTTAAAAGTACGTTTTTTCTCTCTCTCGTAAATGTAAATGAGTGTAAATGTCAACATCATCATATACAGGTGCTGGTCATATAATTAGAATATCATAAAAAGTTGATTTATTTCAGTAACTCCATTCAAAAAGTGAAACTTGTATAATGTATTCATTCATTCCACACAGACTGATATATTTCAAATGTTTATTTCATTTAATTGTTATGATTAAAACTGACAACTAATGAAAACCCCAAAATCTGTATCTCAGAAAATTAGAATATTGTGAAAAGGTTCAATATTGAAGACACCTGGTGCAACACTCTAATCAGCTAATTAACTCAAAACACCTGCAAATGCCTTTAAATGGTCTCTCAGTCTAGTTCTGTAGGCTACACAATCATGGGGAAGACTGCTGACTTGACAACTGTCCAAAAGACGACCATTGACATCTTGCACAAGGAGGGCAAGACACAAAAGGTCATTGCTAAAGAGGCTGGCTGTTCACAGAGCTCTGTGTCCAAGCACATTAATAGAGAGGCGAAGGGAAGAAAAAGATGTGGTAGAAAAAATTGTACAAGTAATAGTGATAACCACACCCTGGAGAGGATTGTGAAACAAAACCCATTCAAAAATGTGGGGGAGATTCACAAAGAGTGGACTGCAGCTGGAGTCAGTGCTTCAAGAACCACCACGCACAGATGTATGCAAGACATGGGTTTCAGCTGTCGCATTCCTTGTGTCAAGCCACTCTTGAACAAGACACAGCGTCAGAAGCGTCTCGCCTGGGCTAAAGACAAAAAGGACTGGACTGCTGCTGAGTGGTCCAAAGTTATGTTCTCTGATGAAAGTACATTTTGCATTTCCTTTGGAAATCAAGGTCCCAGAGTCTGGAGGAAGAGAGGAGAGGCACAGAATCCACGTTGCTTGAAGTCCAGTGTAAAGTTTCCACAGTCAGTGATGGTTTGGGGTGCATGTCATCTTAATGTTGAAATTATTGATGACTATCACGCAAAACAAGAGCACATTGATGTCATTAAATGAGTCTGCTTTTTTTATTCCAACCGTTCCGCGTAATTCTGAAAATATGCATGTTTAAACACAAATTTATAATCCAGCAGTCAAACTCGCTCGAGCAATGCGAGGCGAACATTTTATTTGCGTTGTATGTGAACTCCTGGTCGGGTCTTCCGTAAATAGGGTTACGTTCTACCTAAGTTTAATAGTACAATGCTCAAATATTTAGTAGTGCGTAAATTGTGACTTAGTGCCCATTTATGCCACAACTAGGCTAAGTTGTAATTTATGCACAGCTGGTGCAACCGGGCCCATGATGTCAGGGTGATTTTTAGTGGATGTAGGAAGTCAGTTCCTTTCAAGTTCACACAGGTGTCCCATTAGAGAAAATCTATTGTTTTATCATTTAAAACAAACTTTGACACAACACGCAATCTTTTCAAAGCAGCTTTACAGAAAATGATGCTGCAAAAAAAAAAAAAAAAAATGATACTAAATTACTAATGCACATTGTGCAATTATAATTAATAATTTTCTTAAAAATCATGCCCCCAGTGAGCAAGCTGAAAGCGACTGTTGCAAGAAACACAAAACTCCATAAGATGTTGATTAATGGAGAAAAATAACCAGACTCACTGTGGGAGCCAGTTCACCTCTGAATAACATCATGAATATAATGTCAATATTAGTTATACTGTATATGTAACAAATTAAAAGGGACAGGAGGAGGCGAGAACTGGCTTGACAATTTAAATCAAGTTTAATGATAAACATAAACGCATACAGGCAGCTGTCTGTAGCTCTCTCTCGAACTGCCGCCTCCGGCCGCATTTATCGCTCTCATCGGCTTAATTAGCCTGATGCCAGGTGTGCGTCATCATGGCCCCGCCCTCCTCCTTGTAGTACAAGTCTTGTTTTAAGTAAACTGAGTAGATGTTGGTGGCCAGTCTTAATACTAAAAGATTTTGTAGATTAATAATCTATGTCCATCCAGATGTTTGCAGAAGTGCTCGTTGTTGCAGGTGTCCATTTATTTGGCTGATAAAGGCTTTTGTTGGTATTAATTTATCATCTATGTATTCTATTGTAATGAACTCTTTTTCTTGAAAAGACTGCTTGTGCTATATTTCTTTCAAATTAATGCCACTTGCTTGCCAATAATAATAATAAATATAGCTGCTAGTAGCAATTAACAGGGTTCAAGCCTTTTAAGAACTTTCAAAGTATGCAAAAAATGAATGTATATGTATATGTACTTGGTAAGTTGCTGAATTTGCAAACTAGTGTTAAGTATGACTGATGTCTTATGTTCTGCGATCCTGAAACAGGATAATTGTTATGGTGTTAATTTTTTTTTTTACTTTATAACTGTTATAAAGCCACAAACTACTCATTATCCAAAAATGTTTTAGAAGTTTGAATATTTATTTTAGGAAAAAGTTCAACTTTTCTTTGATAATTATTGACCTAGGGAGTCCTAGATGTAGTTCACAATAACAGGTAACATTGGATAATATACAATAATTAACACGCCATTTTGCTGAAAATTGATTGGCTGCTGGTGGCCATGTTTTTTATTTGTTTGAGCCATATTGCAGAATATCTTAGCATTTTGCCCCTTCAAGAAGCATACCAATTTTCAACTTCATTGATAATACAGTTGCGGAGTAATGAGCATTTTGTTAGTTGTAGCCCCCCCCCATAGGCAATTTTTTATTCCGCAATTTCGTATGCAGACTCAAAATGAGCTTTTGTACAATTTTTGTACAAGTTTCATAACATTTGGCCTTTTTGTTTGTTAGATATTGTCAATACACACAAAATGGATGACGCCTGACCAATTTGTCGGCTTCTATCTTCGCAATGCTTCGACAAATCAAAATTCCTTTGATAACTTTTTTGTCAGGAGGGTTCATAGTAGACACATCCCAATTTGTGTGAGTGGGTTATACGGTCTTGGAGGAGTTTGAAAAAAAAAAGAAGCTTTTTTTAGAAAATTAGAATACCGGAAACATTTTATAAAATGCCATAAAACGAATATATACATTTTATAGGTCTTGGTACAAGGAATTAGAGAAAAAAATGATTTTGAGATTATTCAACTCGGTTGCAGAGTTATTGGTGAAAACGTAAATGTCCTTGTTATAGCGCAACCGTGTGGCCGACTTTCATAAAACTTGGTAGACTGCCTCATTCTAACACTGTCTACAAATATCTCAAGTTTTGTAACAGTCGGCCATTCACAAAATGTTATTACCTGCTGAAATTTGATTGGCTGTTGGCGGCCATGTTTTTTTATTTGTCCAGCTGATATTGTAGGATATGTTAGCATTTGGCCCCTATAAAATGCACAACAATTTTCAACTTCATTGATCATGCGGTTGCGGAGTTATTCTGTTTTCTTTTTTTTTTGGTAGCACCCCTATAGGTGATTTTTTATTTATTTTTTTGCGACTTTCTGTGCATCCTCAGAATGTCCAGTTGTCAATGTTTATCAAGTTTTGGAACAGTTTGCTTATCCTCAGTGTCCCGGATGTTTAATCTGAAAATTTTAACACCGAATTTTGGCATCTGAATTTGGCCTATTGAATTTGAGCAACTCGAATATAAATGATTTGAATTTTTAAACTTGAATGTTTGATTCTGAATTTGTGAACATTGAAAAATTAAAGTGGAAATGAGTTATTGAAATATGTGAAAAGAGTTCAATACAAAGGCAAAACATTCACATACATAGTTTCAATGCTGAAAAATTCAGTGCTAGAAATTCAATGGCTTTTTAATTTCAAAATCTGGTGAGACAGAATTACTTCCATACATTTGGCCTTTTCGTTTGGTAGATATTGGTCAATACGTACAAAATGGACGATGCCTTTAAAATTCCTTTGAAAAATTTTGTCAGGAGGGTTCATAGTAGACACCCCAATTTTCATGAGAATCAGACTTACGGCCTAGGAGGAGTTTGGAAAAGTATGTAATTTTTCGAATTATGTAAATTAGCGCAAAAATTTTCATGACGGAAATGAAATCGGAGATATAAGTTTTTTGTTTTGCTTGTGCAACAAACGGTTTAGGAGTTACGGGCCAAAATGTAAACAGGATCACTATAGTGCCACCTTGAGGCTTATCGGGGTGAAAATGTTATACGCTGTAGAACTCTGATGGACTTCATTCTCTCAATGTTTCAGCTCTCTACGACTTACGGATTGGTCTGCACAATCAGTTTTAGGGCAGAATGATCAAATTATAATAAAATCCTCACAATTACAATAGGGATTCAGCCCTTTGAAACACTAATAATAATAAATGTAATTTACTGAAGTGAAATATCAAACATTTAATCACGCAAGACTTTCTCTTTTTCTCTGGTGAATAAAACAGACTGAACCACCAAAAAATGTACATTTGATAATTCATCATATTAACAGTTTGGTTTACTCGTTCTCTTCAATGAAAAGCTTTCAAAATATATTTCATATAAAAGATTAAAGTAATAGTTTAACTAAAAATTAAATTTCTCTCATGATTTACTCACCTTAATGCCATCCCAGATGTGTATGACTTTCTTTCTTCTGCAGAACACAAAATATGATTTTTAGAAGAATATTTCAGCTCTGTAGGTCCATACAATGCAAGTGAATGGTGAACAGAACTTTGAAGCTCCAAAAAGAATATAAAGGCAGCATAAAAGTAATTCATAAGACTCTAGTGGCTAAATCTATATCTTTAGAGCAATACATTTTTTATAATCCTGTTTTACTCTAAATTGCCACATTCAGTTTCAAATGTGAAACTAAAGAGGCACCACTTGTGACTTTCAGATGTAAAAGTGGAGATTTAGAGTAAAAAGGGACCTAAATATTGTTCTAAAAGTTTTAAACCATTTCTTTTTGATTTGCATTCTGAAAGCAGCTGATCGTGAGGCAAAATCATGTGTAAATGTTTCTGTTAAGGGACAGCCGATGTTCATTAGCGTCAGCATTGTGCGGTAAACCATTGTCTTGTTACCCGAGACATTTCTATTTCAAAAGCACCCTCCTTGTCAACGCCAGTGTTCAGGTACAATGGGCCAGTGAATCTGTAGAGTAAACCAATATTCAGAAAGAAACAAAAGCTCTTTGAAATAAATACAATTTAATTGACAATATTGTACAGGACGTCATAACTGCTCATTTACAGTTGAGGACATCTTTTTCTCACAATCGAAAAACAGTCTGATGTTGTTCCTTTATGTCATATCATTCACATCAAATGACACATATAAATACATAATTACATACAGGATTCTGTACGTATTTATGCTTTTCATCATGTTTTTTGTTAAACAAACTGCCAAATGTCTTAGTAAGATTCCCCCCATGCTCAACACCCTCAGTACATGACAGGTTAACTACTGAATATATATGCATACATCAAACAAATATAAACTGAGAAAATAAAAATAACTTTACATTACATTCAACCATTCATTAAGGGTTTTTACTCATCTGTTGCAGTAACAGTCCAGCATCAGTCACCTATTTTCACACTGCGGGTATAAACGGAAATCATCCTGATCTTTGAAAAATCACCATAAACAGTGATGATTAATGATGCCAAACATAATCAAAAACAAACAATTCCATTGTCAAACATGCGCTGTGGTGAAAAAATGGCTATGTCACAGTACATGTTGGCATTCATGGTTCCCTCAATGAACTGTAGCTCCCCAGTGCCGGCAGCACTCATGCAGCCCCAGACCATGACACTCCCCAGGGTTTCTGCAGGTATTATCAAATCTAATTTAATGCTTTTTAATGCCTTTTTTTAATGCCATTTTTACCATTTTCAATGCCATACATGACCCATGACTAACCATGTATGTATGTATGTGTGTATATATATATATATATATATATATATATATATATATATATAGAAACACACACACACACACACACACACACACACACACACACAAACGATACATTTTTAAAAAGCCCATGTCCCAATTGTAACCATTCAATCTGACAATGATGCAATGATGATAATCTTGGATATTTGAGACAATCTACATAATTTAAATAAACTGTATCACTCTGAACTGAATTAGAAATGGCTCAGGAGACAGCTTAAAATATAAAAATTTATTTGCAGATCAAAAATCAGGCCATGACTGGAAAAAGGCCATTGTGTTTCTGTTTGTGTAAATTGTACCGCCATCGAATACACATGACCTCCTTCAACTATAACCACAAATTCTATCAGTCTGGACAGTGAAGGAAAAACTCTGAACTTTTTAAGAGAAATTAATGTATGCAAAATTCAAGTGCTATAGAAATTACACAGTTTTAACTTTGTGTAAATAAGAGAATTAATCCATTGCATTAGTTTGCTCACTTTTAGTTCCAACTCTGACTCAACATTTTTCAATTCATTGCATTTGTCCTTGTATCTCCTCAAAGTATTAGATTTTGTAATCATTTGAGCCATGAGTGTGTTAGATTTGTATATGGTCCTGGCTGAAGCTACAGAAGCCAGTAGTTCACAATTGTCCTGCATTGTTAATCGCAGAAATCTGTTTGTTTTTGGAGTATGGGGCAAGTCCACATTTTAAAATGTAGCTGAATTTGTCCTTTCCACATGTGAAACATTTGGCTATTTGCGAATCAGGAAACATTCCCTGGAACAACTCAGAAACACCTTCATTTGATGCGTATGAACAGTGCTGCACGCTCTGGTGTCTGAAACGTTTGCCTGCAGCGTCGCATTCGAACCAAACGCTGGTCAAAGTTTGATCGATTTGCAGTGGTCACTACAGCAGCAGTTGTGGTAGTGGTAGTAGTAGTTGCTGAAGATGTTACTTTGTCGGTCACGGCAAAGTAACCAGAGATAGTTAATTGCGGTCTGCCTTTTACTGCCGATTTGTGGCCATTGGACTGCATATGAGATTTAATGGCTCCATGTTGACAACCATGTCCTAAATTCTTTGTCTTCTAGCCACTTTTGCTGTAATTTGCACTTATCCATTTCTTAGCAACTTTACAAAATTTACGTTCTCTGTTCTAACTCCTCCAGGTCCCAGCCTGCCGCTGTCCAAACATCCGGCATTACGTCAATTTTACACCGGCCGGAGGCAATTACCAAACTGGATCCGCGTGTTTATCACACCAATGTACATATTTTGCAACAGCAAATTCAAGTTATTTATTGTGAAGACTATATTCAAAATAAATTGGTAATATTCTTTTTTCAAAACTATCTAAAATTTTGAATGCCTGTAGGAATAACATTTAATGCTTTTTAATGCTATTTAAGGCCTTCATTTTCGCAAAATCCATTTAATGACTTTTAATGCTTTTTAATGCCCCGCGGAAACCCTGCTCCCATGCTTGACTGTAGGCAAGACACACTTGTCTTTGTACTCCTCACCTGGTTTCCGCCACACACGCTTGACACCATCTGAACCAAATAAGTTTATCTTGGTCTCATCAGACCACAGGACATGGTTCCAGTAATCCATATCCTTAGTCTGCATGTTTTCAGCAAACTGTTTGCGGGCTTTCTTGTGCATCATCTTTAGAAGAGGCTTCCTTCTGGGACAACAATCATGCAGACCAATTTGATGCAGTGTGTGGCATATGGTTCTGAGTACTGACAGACTGACCCCCCAACCTCTGCAGCAATGCTGGCAGCACTCATACGTCTATTTCCCAAAGACATCCTCTGGATATGATGCTGAGCACGTGCACTCAACTTCTTTGGTCGACCATGGCAAGGCCTGTTCTGAGTGGAACATGTCCTGTTAAACTGCTGTATGGTCTTGGCCACCGTGCTGCAGCTCAGTGTCAGGGTCTTGGCAATCTTCTTATAGCCTAGACCATCTTTATGTAGAGCAACAATTCTTTTTTTCAGATCCTCAGAGAGTTCTTTGAGGAAAGCCGTGATGCTCTGTATTGTTGTTGCTGTGATTCCTGAAGTGTTCCATTCAACTCGGAGAGTCTGAATTTCCACCTTTCGACTGAGGAAAGTGCAACGGATTGACACTTTATATCAGATATCTAACTTGGAAACTCAAGCGGAAATCTTCATTTATTTCGTCGAGATGCAGGTGTGTGTGTGTGTGTTACATCACGCAGGGCAGGGAGGTTTAGTCAGTAACAATCAGTCACTTTTATTAAATAATATCCATTAACGAGTCAAAGTTCTTACATTAAATGATAATAAAACATGTTTAACAAACGTTTTACAGAGACATGTTTTCAAAATACGGTTAATTACACTCTCTTTGTTTTGATTATCGTAACGATAGTGTTGCAGCGTCGTATCAGTTTGTTTGCCATGAGAAGTCTCTGATGATCAATGTACCTAGTTCAAAGATCATGTAATCATTCATGATTTCCTAACAGTTCACTCATGTAAAAAAGTGATGGTGTTATACCCGCGCATGTGCATCCTGCTGGCTGATGAAACTGTTGGCAGAAAGTCGGAGTTTGGCGATGCGCATATGCCAGATCTCATCAGCTTTAGGAATGTTATCTGCAGCGCTGAAAACAAACAAACGATACTATATTAATATTTCAATGTGTAGAAGAAATGTTTGTTTCAGTGCTTTTCTATGATGACTGCTGAAATGATAAGAGATTTAAACTGAAAATATCGTTGATTTTAACAAGCGAATCAGCTTTGTGTATCGATATGAATGTTTTTAAATGGCTCAATGGCTGAGAACAGATTGTTTCACCTTTGACTTCTGAGGATTTAAGGAATAGTTCACCCAAGATTAAACATTCTGTACTTATTTACAGTTTTGTCCCTCAAAGTTTTATATTTTCTTAAAAAGAGTGGTGGGGGAGGGGCTTTGCTAAGGGTCAATTAAGGGTGTTATTCATTCTTATTCCCAAGAGCATTTTATTTGGACGAAATAAATTATTGTATACACCCCTGAGAAGAATCACCAATATATGTTTTGTCATTTTAAACGTGTATATCTGCTGAAAGTTTATTTGGTAAAGTTTTAGGTGTGCAATAGCATATAGATAAACTCCAAACATACAGACATTGACTAAAAGCCACCAAACTCCAATTTTGATGTCATGGTGTCTTCAAGATGTTGACATGTCTCATTGAATCAGGTCATACATTCATCTGAATTAACTGATGCTTTACTCTCTGGTTGAGTAATAATTTGGTCAGCTTCATGTAATATGGACTCAGGATAGGAGTAAAAGTGTACTGAGACATACACAGTATACAACCATAAAACCCACCAGTGTCCATCCATTCTGGAGGAACAATCCTGCACTTCTGTCTCTTGTTTAAGATTGTGTGCCAACCATACGGGAACATCTACTGGCAGACGTGGATTAAATGGACCCAGATCACCCTGAAAACATGTTCATATACATCACATATAATTAATTTAGTGCAGTTATCAATAAATGAGTGCAGAATGAATGTGACTTTATTATAATATTATTGGCAGCAGTATATATAGCCAAAAATATGTGGACACCCAAACACCACATGCATATTTGCTTATCAAACATTTTTTTTTTTTAAATCATTGGCAATAAAAAGGAGTTGGACCATGTTTTTTCTGCTATAACAGCTCCACACCTCTTCTTCAGCTTTCCACAAGATGTTGAACAACATGGCTGCAGTGACTTCCTGCCTTTCAGACACAGGAGCATCAGAGAGACCAGGCACTGATGTTGGGCAATGGTGACTGCAAGCCAAACCTCATTCCAATTCATGTTCAGTGGGGTTCAGATTTGGGCTTTGTGCAGTTCTTTCACACCAGACTCACGCCGGTTTCACACATCATCCACGAGTGTGGCATGAGTGAGGTGTGTGAGGCGCTTCACAATGGCAGCTTCTCTTCCGTGAAAAACAGCAGCACCTCTGCGCAGGAAATAAAGTCGTCTATGGGGTCCTATGACAATTTTTTTGTTTAATAGGGTCATAAACTGAGATTATTGCTGCTTTAAGGACAACAGTGGACAGTCACGTGCACTTCATCAGCACACTTGGTTGTGATTGGTTGTTCACCTATATACACAATGGAAAAAGGTCCGGCAGTTTAATCCTTTCCTTTATCAAGTTATTTTATTGAGTTTACTTGCATGCAGACATATACATTTAGTAAGTTCGGTCTGAATAATTTTGATTTGCTTGTGTGTATTTTCAATAATCTCCAGATTATTTTTGTGTCGTACTGTACCCAGAACAGCCGATCTCAGTGTGAGCCATAATGGCAAAAATAGGCACAATGCCGACACTATCCACTCGCTGCCGCTTCTCGACTCATGCTGGCAGTGTAAATGGTGTCATCTGTTAATATGGGTGCCGAAACAAAAATGTGCCATTCACGCCCTGCTCACGGAGGATGTGTAAACCCACTGTCAGTAAATTATTTCTATAGAGTTATTGTCTGTATGAATGATGAGGTTGGCTTTGAAGCAAGGCCTTCTCATGGACCATAGAGAGGCTTCCTCGGAACTTTGAGTCCCGAGCTTCCTTGGACCTCACATGGCATGGATCTGGTTTCCGAAGAGATCCCGAGAAGACCACGAGGGAAGAGTCAGAGTGAAGTCTGAGCAGTCCGAAGAGCAGGAGAGACAAGCAACGAGGGAAGACGACAAGAGAAGTGACTGAAGAGAGAGAGAGAGAGAGAAAGAGGAGGTTGTGGCAAAATCCTGACGTAAACTCTCCTCATGCAATCGCGCCATCACCTGAACATCGGTGAGATCCTCCAGTTTAAAACCAAGAATCCCAGAATCCTCCTCCATCCTTCATGAGCACTCACAACCCACAATTCCTTGCTTTAAAGGATATGTCGGAAAAAAATAAAATTCCGCCAATTTGCCCATAAATATGATGTTCAAACGCAAGCAATGTTACTGGTTGATCCAAGATGGCGGCGCGGTAGTATGCAGTGGCCACTCCGGATCCAATACATTTGGCATTTTTAGAAACTATCTTTTTGCACTACTGTGTACTGGTCGGTGCTGCACTGTCTCTCACTGTGCCTATTGTCCTGTTCATTGTTAGTAATTTATTGTACGGTCCCATACTTTTTGCACACGTTTGCACTTGCACTTTTTATAGGTATGTTATTTAGTCTGTGTAGTCTCATGTTGTTCTGTGTTTGTCCTATGTTGTTTTATGGAGCACCATGGTCATGGAGGAACGTTGTCTCATTTCACTGTGTACTGTACTAATTGTATATGTGTGGCAAGGTGGAGGGCGGGACGGGGGCGTGATTACGCACGCCTGGTCCTTTATTAGGCCAATTAAGCTGTCAAGAGGGATAAAGGCCACTCGCGGACGGCGATGCGGGAGAGAGAGAGATCGTTCACGGACATGTCCGTTGTCTTATGTGTTTGTCTTTTGAGTTTTACATTAAAAACTTTAATTATATGTTAAGCCGGTTTCTCTGATACGCCGTAGCTTGTTCCTCAGCCACTTCTCCACCCTCTACAGGACGACAGCCGTGCCTCTCCGGGCGGATCGGAGGCAGTCCTCAGCCCCTGGTGGTTGAAGGGGGGCCTCCCCTGCCCCTGGCAGCGGTTCTCCCGCTCCAGGCAGTCAGCGGCGAGCCCTCCCCCCGCACGAGGTCGGCGGTCTCCAACCCCGCCGTGTTCCAGTGGCTAGTAGGGGAATCCCCGCCCCTGGCAGCGGCCCTAACCGCTCCAGGCGGTCGGCCAGGAGCCCCTCCTCCCCTCGCGGTCGGCGGCCGTTCCTCCGCGTCCGGGCTCCTCCGTCCCCTGGCAGATGGCCGCGGCTGCTCCGCTGGGCAGTGGCGAGAACTCCGCTACGGCGCATCCCTCTTCCTTCCCGGGTGTCGGCACCAATGTAAAACAGATCATGTTCATGGGCAAGGAAGAGGCGAGAAACCGGCTTGACATATAACTAAAGTTTTTAATGTAAAACTCAATAGACAAACACATAAGACAACAGACATGTCCGTGAATGATCTCTCTCTCTCCTGCATCGCCGTCTGCGAGTGGCCTTTATCCCTTTTGATGGCTTAATTAGCCTAATATGGGACCGGGCGTGCGTAATCGTGGCCCGGTCCCGCCCTCCACCGTGCCACATTATGGTTGAACGACAATAAAAACCACTTGACCACTTGACTTGAAGTAACTCGGTAGATGGGGCAGAGTATATAATATGTATAATTATATTAATATATCATTAAAATAAAGTATTATTACACCTGTAAAATACATTTTCTTTTCTCTTTACATAATTATAACTCTCCTATAATTTACCTCATACATTCCCTTCTAAAGGGACTTTGTTCCATTCTCACTCAAAGCACTCGCACTTATTAAAGAGTAGGGTGCGGTCATAGCATCCATGATAGGTTCCTTTTTCATTTGTTCTACGAAGGCCGTCTCGTTTAATAAAGGCTTGTTTAAAGGAGGACACTTGGTATCCTGCAGCCTTCAAAGGACACGTCCTACAGGAAGACAGCCCTAACGGATTTATCTATCCGTTAGAGAGGGTACATGAAAGGATGTTGGTTGTTGGAAGGGGTACGCCACTGTAAAAAGTTTGGGAACCTTGAGCAAGGCCCTTGATCCTATCTGCTCCAGGGGCGCCGAATCATGGCTGACCCTGCACTCTGACCCCAGCTTAGCTGGGATATGTGAAAAATAAATAATTTCACTGTATATATGCAGAAATGTATGTATAATGTGTGACAATTGATCAATTTATTTTTATTTGTTCTTCTAAGGATTATTATTATAAGAGACCAAGCAATGAAAGTTCAGAGACCCTACTGTTCTTCTAAGGATTCTTCTTTTCAAATGTTTTTGGTAATTTTGGGGTACCTAACATGTGCTAAAACACTTGAAAAGTTGCACACACAAGAGTTGTCAGCAGGGGGGACTCTGTAGCACCCCCTTGAAAATGGGCATGTAAGGGGTCTCTGTAGAACCTCCCTTTTCACTTAGTCACCAAAATTGGTACATATATAGTCCTCATTAGGGCTGGGTATCGAGTTCTATACATTTTAGGCACCGACCGAATTGCCTCTAAACAATCGAGTATCGAAAAATGTCTTGTCGTTTGGGTACCAAATTTTGATACCTAAAGGGTTAATCTTGTCAACATCAGTGATAAGCATGTAGCATGCTATATGTGCCCAAATCTAAAAGTGCTGGTGATTAGTGTTTTTCTTTGATGCCTAAACACAGCCAGTTTACGCCAGTTACGCCCAGAGATGCGGCTCACACATGAGGCAGTAGTGTGTATGCGTCTCAACCCCCATAGATGTAAAAGATGTGGAAAAGATAAAAAAGTGTGGCTACACTTCACCAGGCTCGATGCTAACAGCACACAATGCAATATTTGCGACAAGATAATCGCTGCCAAGACTGGCAACACGACAAATCTGATGAAGCACTTGACAGTGCACGGAATAAACTTAAGAGCAGAAAGTTGCTCCGTCTTTGACTTCAGATCTGAGCGCATGTGCAGAAAATAACTTGTGAATGTGGGACCCTTCATGACTCGCGGTTTTGTTATTTCTGCTCACGACTTGTTAATTTGTGTGCACAATCATATTTTTTGTGCTCGAGTTTGGGATTTGCAAGTTCTGCAGGTTTACATTTTATGTGCTTTGCTTTGTCACGGTGCTCACACAGCGTTTACGTGCTTGCGCTGTTTTATCCAACATCGCCATAAGAAAGTTGCTCCGTCTTCGACTGCAAGAAGGCCGAGCTGGTGCAGTCATCCTCTCAGGGTCCTGCCACAGAGCTTCCTTCAAAACTACTGATGAATGCAGCGGCGCATTGACTGGGACACCGACAGGTAAGGTTAACGTTTAGCAAACAAACCAACAAACAAAATTGGATAACTTGTAGTAGTGTTGTCACGGTACTGAAATTTCAGTAGTCGGTAACAATACCAGTGACATTTCATGATACTCAATACCATTTTCGATTCCAAAGAAAAACACAAAAACAGGATACTGAACAACACTCTTTTAATAACAAAGTTAACAAAACATTAGCAGCAGAACTAAGAACAAAAATATACCATTGAGCAACACTTCAAGATAAATACATTATTTTGGAATTCTAACAAAACTGTACAATGTATGCTTAAAAGTATATTTGAACACTTATAATAAGATTTTCTTCAACTTTTAATTTTAAGTTTTTACCAAGTACTAAAAAAACGAATGCACAGTGACATATTATGATTAAATAAGTCATGAGCCATCATGTTCTAATCCAGCTGCATTAAGCGTCCGCGCTCGAGAAATGAGCGTCCCCAAGGCAGTCTCTCTCTCATACTGTCGACTAATCGTTTCAGCCCTAATGCAAATAATAATATGCTTTTAAACTCATCTGCTTTATTTGCTTGAATAAATCTGGGTGTCTGTCTATCAGGTGCTTTAAGTTTGATGTGTTTCCTTCTTTCGTCAGAAAATTGTGAAAGCACCGTTCACAAATAGGTTTTTGTTGATCTACGTTTCCCTTTTCATCAGCCTCAAATCCAAAGAATTTCCAAACCTGGGTTTTCCCATTTCTTTGCGACAAGATTCATTTGAGCCTCTGCAGCAGCAACTTTGCTTAACGGCATCTTTTGCTTGTTGTGGGCGTTCGAAAGTTAGACCCGGTACTCCGGTACCTTCAGAAATTGTGGTATCATAAAAATGTTTTTGTTTGAGTACCGACTTGGTACCGGAGTACCGGTATTTTTGACAACACTAATTTGTAGTGGTACATGCTTGTGTACACGTTAAATTAACGTTTCTGTGTGCAGTAACATAGTCCTATAAACTGGGACCTACGTAACGTTAGTTGTATGGCTATAGATAGCTAGCTAAATCAATGCTGAAAATGCTTTAAGGTTGACAGCAACTGATCAAGTTTAACGTACTGTAAGTTGGGTACTCTGCATTAAGAGAGTGGTGGTACTGCTGTACAAAACTAACAATCTAAATGATCTAACGATCTTCAGTTTCTAAACTGAAATAAGAATCCACACAGGACTTTAAAAGCTATGAAATAGCAAAGAAGGCCTTATATATAATGTCGTTGTGGGACATTTTCACTGTAATAATTACTAGGAATGTTTCCATACATTCTTATTGACAAATTCATCCAGATCTAACAAGAGCCCTTAAAGGAATAGTTCAACCAAAAATTACAATTCTCATTATTTACTCACCCTCATGCAACCCCAGATGTGTATGACTTTCTTTCTTCTGTTAAATTAAGATTTTTTTTTTTTTGAAGAATTTCTCAGCTCTGTAGTTCGATACAATGCAAGTGAATGGGTGGCAACCAGAGTATGTGAGCGGAGCAGCATGATTTTGCCTGGAGCGAGGAGCGGGTTTTTAAAAAAAAAAAATAAATTGGAGTGTCATTTTGTTTTTGTTTTTTTGTCTCGGTCCAAGGGGCATGTGGTGGCTCAGGGGTTAAGGCTCCAAGTTACTGACCGAAAGGTTGGGGTTCAAGCCCCAGCACTGCCAAGATACCACGGTTGGGCCCTTGAGCAATGCCCTTAACCCTATCTGCTCCAGGGGTGCTGTTGCATGGAGCGCTCTGCGCTCTGACCCCAGATGATTTTGTTGGGATATGTGACCTGGATGTTTTTGTTGGGATATGCGAAAGTTCGGATATGCGAAAACAACTGCATTTCATTGGCTCTGTACATCAGTACCGGTACTCTGCACATTGACAATAAAGTTGAATCTTAATCTTAAGAGCACTCCACTAACGCTCCATCATGGGCAAAACACATGTTAACGGACAGTGTTAAACACTATTGGCATAAAGGAAAGATGGAATTTCTGATATAACCAGAAAGAATGAGAATGTGATCATTTAAAATCTAGCGGCACTTGATAATGTTCAAACTCCAGCGTGAAGGTTACTTTTGCTTTGGGTTTTCACACTCACTATTGAGTTAATCTTGCGGTAAAGCTTGACTTAACTACATGCTTGTGTCTTGTCCCTTTATTCCTGCATCAACTGCCATTTATTGAAAATGAATGATGGGATGGCGAAGGAGAACATGTGTGGGGAAGTCACTGCCATGATCAAAAGTTTGTAGTGAAATCCTAAAAGACGTGTCCAGAAAACACAATGATGATCCATTTATATGTGGAGAGAAAATCTAAACACCAATACATACATCTATATTTCTCCCCTATTAAATATTTTGAATAATCATTTCATTCTAATCTAATGCATCTCAATCTTATCAGTAGGCTATTATGCCATGCATTAAATAGAATTTAACTTTTAATGACACAAAACACCAACTGAACTAATCAACATGTTAATATTGCGTAGTTTGACAAATCAATTGCCATCTGCATTTATTTTAGTGTCGTGGGCTAATTTATGCATTATACATTTGTAGATGAAGAAGCTCAGCAAATGCAAATAGAGGAAGTTTAAAAACGCTATTATTTCTAAAAGTGAACTCCGCAATATACAGTTTTGATAGTCTTATCTAGTTGATTAAAAAAAAGTGTAGAACATTCTGAGAATGTATTTTTTGTTTTCAATCACAGAATTATAGGGCAAGGTTAATTAAAAGAAGTAAAATAATAGGCAATAATACATTTTTGTATTATATGCAATAATGTTTTTTTTTTGGTCATTTATTAATTTGATTTCATTTCATGTTTTGTTCTGGTAATTTATAAAATAAAATTTAGTTTGGTAATTTTATGTTTTTTTTTTTTTAATTTTGCATCTAGCAATTTATTTAATTGATCAAGCCCAGAGAATGCTGCCAATATGTTTCAAAAGTAAGCTATAAAATTATTTTATTTAGTTTTGGGCTGTATGTTAGTGTTCTAATAAAGCACATTGTATCTTTTCTTCTAGTATTGTGTATTTATTTTTCATTTAATACATCTTCTGCATGGAAGGTTGTGAAATTATAAAGCATACTGAAATAACTTTACAGTAGTTAGGTGCTAATTGTGCCATGGAGCGAACGCGGAGCGGGGTTTCTATAATCCAGGAGCACGGAGTGAGCGAGGAGTGGGAAATGGACAACCCGGAGTGGAGCTGGAGCAGAGAGATTTAAGAATGCTTTGAGCATGGAGGGGAAATTGTTTCCGCTCCACTCCGCTGGCAACATTTTAAAGCTAAACAAATAAACAAACACAAGTCAGCTGTGAACTGGTGATTCGCATTCTTCTCTGCATATCACCTCCTATATCACCTCCTATATTGATCCGTTTCTCACCCACACCTATCATATAACTTCTGAAGACATGAATTAAGTTTTATGGATTACATTTATACTGCCTTTATGTGCTTTTTGGAGCATCAAATTTTTGGCCTACAGAGCTAACATATTCTTTTAAAAATCTGAATTTGTATTCTGCAGAAGAAAGGAAGTCATACACATCTGGGATGGCATGAGGATGTGTAAATGATGAGAGAATTTTCATTTTTGGGTAAACTATCTCTTTTAAAGTGATAGCTCAGACATAATTTAATATTCTGTCATCATTTCTCTACCCTCATGTTGTTCCAAACCAGTGTGACGCTTTGTATTGTGTGGAATCCAAAATATGTTAGACAGAATGTTAGGGACTGACAGTCCTTCACTTTCAATATATATATATCTCATTCATTGGAAGTAAATAGTGACTCAGGTAAACATTCTGTCTAATATCTCCTTATTGTGTTGCATGGAAGAAAGTCATACAGGTTTGGAACAACATGTTGGTAAATGATGACAGAATTTCCATTAATAATAATTCTATAATACATGTTAAATGTGTATTATGTAATGGAATATAGGGGAGTAAACGTCTGTCATTTGTGAAAGTAATGAATTACTCACTACTTGAGTACTCTTTTAATTGGATACTTTCTTACTTAAATAATTATTTTATATCTTAAAAACTGTTGCCATTGCAAATGTAAGCCGTTTATAAAGTGAAATAAAATAAGTTTATTGTAATGAAAATGTACTGCACAAACATCTTATTTTTTATATAAATAAAATATAATGAAATTATCAACTGAAATGTAAAAATACTACAAAATCTAAGTGAGTTCTGTTCCAAATTTTTTGCTCGAGAGTCAAAGTGCTGTACCAGAAATGTCCAATAGAGCACAGCCAAGCTCCAAGACATCCCCACTGCAGCATGTAGCAAGGTGATGTACTGGATTAGATCCAATATGAACTGGATGTTGTAACACACATGCGTCGGAGTGGATTTTGGATACGTCATGATTGCTTGAACACACATGCGCTAACTCAAACCAAACTCAAACTTACTCGCGCTCACTCCTCGATTAGAAGACTTTGTTCACTCAGTGTAATTTTTGCGCTCTCTCGCTTCTTGTCAGCTTGCACTAATGTTATAAATGCAGCACTGGCCCGATCGGGCAAGTGACAATTCTAGCAACTGGCCCGAATCATTCTCACGGTCCGGGCCATCGGGTAATCCTTATTGTGGAGCCCTGCAGTCATTAAGTCTGCCTGACAGGAAGTCAGCCTTTTTGGATTTTTTAAATATTGCAGTCTCTGATCTTTTAAATACTCCTCCTATGGGATTTATGAGACAGTCACCACATTTAGACAAAATAATGCCAAGACATTGAAGATGCTAAATTGTGAACAGATTTTTTATATCGAACAGTGTCACCATGGCAAGTTATTAATGGTGAAAAATGGAAAACAGGAAGTGTCTCATATCTTCTGTGTGCAATGTGTGAATTACATCAAAATTTAGATATATGTTTAGTCTTGGGGGCTAATCACATGGAAATATTTTGGGTCACGGTCATAGACAGACTTTAAAATAGTCCTCTTATATTTAACCAAATTAGTTCAAAATTGTTTAGAAACATTTCAAATGCATGTGTTTGTTGTGCTTGTTGCATTGTTTGCTCCAAAAGCCACTGGGTGGAAATGGACCCATGGTGCTTGGTCCCGTCATCGCTGCTTGCAGCTATATATGTTATTTCTTTTATAAAAATGCCCTTTAAACCCCAAGATTGTGTGCGCAGATTTAAAAACAACTAATAATTTTATAGAACAAAATAGAAATATTTTTACATTTTAATGAAGGCACATTTGGTTCAGGTCAATAGGTGCAACCATGAGAAAACTTCTGGATATTCTTGACTTAATTCATAATATTTGTAAAAATATTTCACACCTTGACATATACAGCTCTGGAAAAAAATAAGAGAGCACTGCAAAATTACCAGTCTCTGGATTTAAGTATGGTTTGAGTAAAATTAACATTTTTGTTTAATTCTATAAAAGTACTGACAACATTTCTACCAAATTTCAAATAAGAATTTTGTAATTTACAGCATTCTTTTGCAGAAAATGAAAACTGGTCAAAATAACAAAAAATGCAGTGTTTTCAGACCTCAAATAATGCAAAGAAAACAAGTTCATATTCATTTTTAAACAATACAATGCTAATGTGCAGCTCTGACAATGTTCCCCAACTGTGAGGATTGTTTTTTTCAGCAGGACAATTCTCCATGCCACACAGCCAGGTAAATCAAAGTGTGGTTGGAGGACCACCAGATCAAGACCCTGTCATGGCCAACCCAATCTCCAGACCTGAACCCCATTGAAAACCTCTGGAATGTGATCAAGAGGAAGATGGATGACCACATGCCATCAAACAAAGCTGAACTGCTGGAATTTTTGTGCCAGGAGTGGCATAAATTCACCAAAGAGCAATGTGAATGACTGGTAGAAAACATGCCAAGACGAGTGAAAGCTGTGAACTCTTCCTGTTAAAACATGAAAATGAACTTGTTTTCTTTGCATTATTCGAGGTCTGACAACACTGCACCTTTTTTGCTATTTTGACCAGTATTTTCTGCAAATAAATGCTCTAAATGACAATATTATGTTGTCTGTACTTTATAGAATAAAACAAAAATGTTAATTTTACTCAAACACATACCTATAAATAGTAAATATAAATAAAGTGATAATTTTTCCCCAGCTGTATAAGTATTATAATTCAGGTTATTGAAATACATCACATTATATAGCCTATGTATATAGTGGCAGTGAAGCATTTAGATTTACGAAAAGTAGCTTTAAAAGTCAACATTTTGTTTTTTATATCCAAATTGAGCAAAACCCTATTTATTGGCCAAATTCCATCTGTGCTATTTTTAATTGTTGGTTGATGTATGTCAGACAGACACTTTTGGACCATCTCACTTGGCTGCATCACATCACTAGTTTTCAGTGCCTCTAGTCATAAACGTTGTGTTTTAAGGACTCTGTGTTAAGTTAAACGCAGTTTGATTCTTTAAAAAAAGGATCTTGAGATCCCCGTGTTCTGCTGTGCTCGGTCCAGCCAAACCAAACTTTCACTTTTCATCCGTTCAAGTAAATTCTATTTTATTTGTAATGGTCAATTTCAGTTTTGAGTGTGACTAAATGTTGTGCTGTGTTTTTTAGATGAAGAGTGGGGTGCACTTATGCCGCCGTTGGCTCAAAGGAAGGAGCACATACTGTTCCAAACTGCTGACATCCAGGGCGAAGTCACGCTACATATTCATGGCATACTTTCTCACACTTCATGTGCTGGTTTTCATGTGCCTCAGTGGTGCCCTCTAGAGGACAACCACCATCAAAATTACACAAATGAAATGCTTTCACCATAAACTTTAGTTAAATAAATGCTCTTAATGGCAATATTTTTATTTGGAATTTAGAAGAAATGTTGTCAGCACTTTATAGAACAAAACAAAAATTTTCATTTTACTCAAAAACATGCCTAAATCCAGAGACTGGTAATTTTGCAGTGGTCTCTTAACTTTTTTCCAGAGCAGTATGTTTGAAAAAAATAATTAAAAAAAATAACAACAATAATAATAATAATAATAATTAATGAATTTGTGAACACTCATGAATTCAAGGAGCAAGGAAACTATATAAATTAATTTTACTTGATGGTTTAACCACATTACATTTTTTAGAATGAATTGTAGAAAATGCTAGAAATGCGTTTCAATCATTTCGTAAAAACAAATCAACAAATCAAAGATGACATGTCTACAACCCTGACACATCTGTTTTAAAACAGGATTTTTAAATATTTCTAATTTTAGTCAGCTTGGACAACTTTGTCAATGACTCCTCAGAATGAAGGTTTACTTTTATATTACGATTTCTGTCAGACAATAGTAGGCATATTCAAGACAACCTACATCTTTATTTTCCTGTTTTTATAACCTTAATATATATTTTAATCAATAAAATATTGAGTTATGGTCTGATGACATGTGGCTAAATGGGGAGTACGTGATAATTAACAATTTTGATAAAATAAAAATAGAATAGTATAATTGCTTAAAGAAAATTATAGTGACAATCTCTGATTAATTTAAAGAGGAAATATAGCTAATTTCATATTCATCCATACGTTCAAACAGTCCCAGTCAAAGACTTACAACAATGACATGTACACGGACCTAACTGCAGCTTTAATTGTTACTCACCCCGATTAAATAGATGTTTTCAAGACTGAAGTTTGGGATGATTTTCACAATTTCTTTCTCTGCGAGAAACTCAACCTCCGCCAGATCCATTCTGAAATAACAACTTTCCCGCGAAAACCCAGACTCAGGCGAGTGTCGATGATGTCACGGAAATGCTGCTTCAACGCTGCTCTAACGTCATTCTGAAAACTTGCAGTTGATTAATATCAAAGTATTTCATTTATTTTAGCATTGTGCTCATGTTAGGACACTTTGGAAAGTTTTGACCAGATTTATAATTGATAACATGGATCCCACTTTCTCTTTATGCTTAGAAAACGTTATATTTGGGTTTACTAATATCCCCTCAAGTAAAAGGAAAGAATACTATATTATAAATTTAATTTTAATTTATGCTAAATTTCATATACATAAATGTAAGTAAATCCCAACCTTTGTTTTTGGTTCTTGAAAAATAAATTAAAACATATATCAAGACTATTTTTCATTCACATAATAAGAAAGCAATTAAAACTGTTTCTATATGTGAGTCTTTCAATATATTTATATAATGTTTAGCCTTCCCCCTGGCTGTATTCTTTCTCATTATATTTGTATTATTGTAGTTTTGACTGTACATTGACTGTTTGTTCTGAAGCTTAAAAAAAAAAAAAAAAACAATATCAAAGCAAAGAAACGCTGCTGCTAAAGCTTTTCTCAAAAGTTTCTTCTCTTTTCTCTTTTTTTTTTTTTTTTTTAATAACTAGTGTCAAAGTGATTCTTAGTGGATTTATGAAATCAGAAGTATCATCATTCTATGTTTTGCTTAAAATTAAGCTTGTGTTATCTGTATAAACGTCTTTCTGCATTATTTTGTAATTTTATGCAATAAATGTTTTTTTAAAAGTGCCCACATATTTGTTGGGGCTGGACTGATATATTTTTTCAATTAAATGCTTCACAATGAAAGGTTATGATTGTCCATGACATGCTCAGTCAGAGGCTGTTTGAGGTGATTTGAAAAATACATTTATATTTATTTTTATAAAACTTTTTAATCACCAAGTTCTCCAACCTAAAGGTCTTCTCCTTTATTAATAATAATAATAAAAAAATCTGAACCAACAATACATTATTGATCCACCATTAGCAAATATTATTGAACTGTTTCAGACATAAAAGCAATCTCTTGAGGAAATATTTTACTTTATAAAATGAAGACAAACATTTGAGCATTTATGTTCTTAACATAATTAAATGACAATATATTCTTTCAAACTAAATCTGTTACCAATAAGGTATGCAATTTTCTAATACTCAGTGGAAAAAAAACTAAAAAAATTAGCAATTAGTTAAATAGCAGACCTGTAGCAACCACATTGTACATAAATCTTATATTTTTTTACAAGTTACTGCATGAAAACATGTATAAAACCTCTCTGACAGAGTCTGATAAGTCAAAGTCAACTCTGTCTTTTCAAACATTCCGACGCAGCACTTATAACTTTCTGTTCTGTACGTTATTCCCTGTGAGAAAAAGCATGTTGCTAACAGTACTCAATACAGTTCACGTATGCATCCAGCACTGGTGGTTCGTTTGCAGAACAGGACCTCTGGACACTTCAGCAGAGATGCAGCACAGATTTGTTGATCTCAGGGTTAGTCCAGTCATTTCTCAAGTCATCAAGATGGTTGTCAAAATCTACGAGGCTGTCGTATGATTTATTCTCTAAAAGAGCAGAGGTAATCTTCTGCGCTTCCACCCAGTCCTCAAAGCAGTCACTGCAATTCAAACAACATTATATAAATCATCTTTTTGTTTTCAGCTTTTCTGAGCAGCACAGAAAGTGAGCAGTAACTTACAGTTGAAGTCAGAAGTTTAAATACGTAGGTTAAGTTAACTGTGCTTTTAAGCAGCTTGGAAAATTCCAGCAAATGATGTCAAGCCTTTAGACAATTAGCTTCTGGTAGGAGTTGTACTGAATTGGAGGTGTACCTGTGGATGTATTTTAAGGCCCACCTTCCAACTCAGTGCCTCTTTGCTTGACATCATGGGACAATAAATTGAAATTAGCAAAGACCTCAGAAAAAGCCCTATATTGACATAACCTGAAATGCTGATCAGCAAGGAAGAAGCCACTGCTCCAAACCACCATAAAAAGCCAGACTAAAGTTTGCAAGTGCACATGGGGACAAAGATCTTACTTTTTGTAGAAATGTCCTCTGGTCTGATGAAACTAAAATTGAACTGTTTGGCAATAATGACCATCATTATGTTTGGAGGAAAAGGGTGAGGCTTGCAAGCTTAAGATCACCCTCCCAACTGTGAGGTGCGCGCGCTGCCGAGGACCCGAGACTCCGCCTTCAGAACAGGCGACAAGGCAGCCCTAAGAACAGCGAGGGCCAAACTGTCCCAGGACATCAGAGAGGCAAAGCGCGCACACACCCAGAGAATCCACAGTCACTTCCAGGACAGCGGTGACATAAGGCGCATGTGGCAGGGCATCCAGGCCATCACCAACTACAGGACAACATCAGTTGCCCGTGACAAAGATGCCTCCCTTCCAGATGCGCTGAACGACTTCTATGCTCGGTTTGAAGTGCAGAACGACGTGGTGGCGAGGAAGACCACCCCTCCTCCCAATGACCAGGTGCTCTGTCTTACCACGGCTGATGTGAGAAACTCTACATAGAGTCAACCCACGGAAGGCTGCTCAGATGATGTGCAGACCAGCTGGCAGATGTTCTTACCGACAACTTCAACATCTCTCTGAGCAGCACCATCGTTCCAACTTGCTTCAAGGCCACCACCATCGTCCCCATGCCAAAGAAGTCTTCAGCGTCCTGCCTCAATGACTACCGTCCCATCGCACTCACACCCATCATCATTAAGTGCTTCGAGAGGCTCGTTATGAGGCACATTAAGACCCAGCTTCCCCCATCTCTTGACCCACTGCAGTTTGCGTATCATCCAAACTGTTCAACAGACGATGCCATCACCACCCACATCCATCTGGCCCTCACCCCGGACTCATACGTTCGAATGCTGTTCATAGACTTCAGCTCAGCATTCAACACAATCATTCCCCAGCACCTGATTGGAAAGTTGAACCTGCTGGGCCTGGACACCTCCCTCTGCAACTGGATCCTGGACTTCCTGACTAGGAGACCTCAGTCAGTCCGGATCGGGAACAGCATCTCCACCACCACCACACTGAGCACTGGGGCCCCCCAGGACTGTGTGCTCAGTCCACTGCTGTTCACTCAGCAGACTCACGACTGTGCAGCAATACACAGCTCGAATCACATCATCAAGTTCGCCAATGACAAGACCGTGGTGGGTCTCATCAGCAAGAACAACGAGTCAGCATACAGAGGAGGTGCAGTGCTAACGGACTGGTGTAGAGCTAACAACCTGCCTCTGAATGTGGACAAAACAAAAGAGATGGTTGTTGACTTTAGGAGAGCACAGAGTGACCACTATCCGCTGAACATCGACAGCTCCTCTGTGGAGATCGTCAAGAGCACCAAATTCCTTGGTGCTCATCTGGCGGAGAACCTCACCTGGTCCCTCAACACCAGCTCTATTACCAAGAAAGCCCAGCAGCGTCTCTACTTTCTTCGAAGGCTGAGGAAAACACATCTCCCACCCCCCATCCTCACTACATTCTATAGAGGGACTATTGAGAGCATCCTGAGCAGCTGCATCACTGCCTGGTTTGGGACTTGCACCGTTTCGGACCGCAAAGCCTTGCAGAGGATAGTGAGGACAGCTGAGAAGATCATCAGGGTCTCTCTTCTCTCCATCAATGACATTTACAAAAAACACTGCATCCGCAAAGCCACCAGTATTGTGGACGATCCAACACACCCCTCACAAAAAGTCTTCACCCTCCTGCCGTCTGGCAAGAGGTACCGAAGCGTTCGGGCCCTCACGGCCAGACTGTGTAACAGCTTCTTCCCCCAACCCATCAGAATCCTCAAGAGACTGGACTGACACACACACACACACACACACACACACACACACACACACACACACACACACACACACACACACACACACGTGTCCTGAGTTGCACTTTAATAATTGTCACTTTATTACTGGCTGCTACCTCAATAACTGCTATGTCCATAGAACACTACCTCATAGTATGTTATGTTCATTTTTAGAAACTCATATTTTTGCACTACTGTGTACCGGTCGGCACTGCACTGTCTCTTACTGTGTCTATTGTCCTGTTCATTGTCAGTAATTGATTGTACTGTCCCATACTTTTTGGCACACGTTTGCACGTGCACTTTACATAGGTATTTTATTTAGTCTGTCTAGTCTCATGTGGTTCCGTGTTTGTCCTATGTTGTTTTAAGTAGCACCATGGTCCTGGAAGAACGTTGTCTCGTTTCGCTGTGTACTGTACTAACTGTATATGGGGGTGTTTTGCTGCAGGATGGACTGGTGCACTTCACAAAATAGATGGCATCATGAGGAAGGAAAATGATGTGGATATATTGAAGCAACATCTCAAGATATCAGCCAGGAAGATAAAGCTTGGTTGCAAATGAGTCTTCCAAATGGACAATGACCACAAGCATACCTCTAATGTTGTGTGAAAATGGCTTAAGGCAGTGTTTACCAACCTTTTTTCTGCCACAGCACACTTTTTACGACTACAAAATATGGCACACCACTATCGCTAATAGGCGATAACCATAATAGACTAACCATCATAAATATTTTTCCTTTTCAAGAACTTGTCCATGTTTTCTGTCTGTCTTAGTAGCATGTTTACTTGTAATGTTTGAAATTTGGCTATGAAAAAAAAACAAGTCACATTGGTAGGCTAGGCTGTGTGAGCCTATTACAGGGATGCAAACAAATTTACTAAATGTATAAAATGTTATTAACTGATTAGTTCAGTGACCCCTTCTGGAAATGTCACTAGGTGGCAACAAATGAGCATTTTATGTGCTATGAGTGAGTCAGTGAATCATTTTGAGTTATTCATGACTGAAATCTACCAAGAGACTTTATAGTGTTTAAGCATTAAAAGAACAAAGCAGATCTATAGTCTTCCTTCAGTCTGAGCATAATTTCTATCTCTGATATTCGTAAAAAATAAGTTAATATTTAATTAAAAGAAATTGAGACATTCAATGTCTCTTCAAAAATGGGAACAGTTTTTAAATATTTCTTGTTGCTTAGTACTCTCAAAGGCATTATTGGTAAAAACGTGTCTGTGAAAAACACTTTGGTGTGACATCACTTCTTAGACTTCAATGTATTCTGCAGCACAGACGTGAGTCATGTGAAAGACCCTTAACACGTTTAAATATCACTCACTTTTGGACTTTAATCACTGCTCTTCACAATCACAAAAGTGACCGATTATGGTTTCAAAACGGCAAATTTCTCCAAATGGTAAGGAGTTTGGATCCCTGAAATTATATATTTTTTTCATGCACTTATTTATTTGAATTTGATCATTTTCTACGGCAGGCCTGACGATCTTTCATGGCACACTAGTATGTCGCACAGTGGTTGGGAAACAATGGCTTAAGGACAACAAAGTCAAGGTATTGGAATGGCCATCACAAAGCCCTAACTTCAATCTGATAGAAAATTTGTGGGCAGAACTGAAAAAGCATGTGCGAGCAAGGAGGCCTACAATCCTGACTCAGTTACACCAGTTCTGTCTGGAGGAATGAGCCAAAATTCCAGCAACTTATTGTGAGAAGCTTGTGGAAGGATACCCAAAACATTTGACCCAAATGAAACAATTTAAAGGTAATGCTACCAAATACTAACAAAGTGTATGTAAACTTCTGACCCACTGGGAATGTGACGAAAAAAAATCATTCTCTCTACTATTATTCTGATGCTTCACATACTTAAAATAAAGTAGTGATCATAACTGATCTAAGACAGGGAATGACTTCTATGATTAAAAGTCAGGAATTGTGAAAAACTGAGTTTAAATGTATTTGGTTGAGGTGTATGTAAACTGACCTACAACCCCAATTCTGAAAAAGTTGGGACAATATGAAAAATGCCAATAAAAAAAAAAAGGAGTGATTTTAAAACAGAAATTATAAAACAGCTACATGCAACCATGTATAATATAGCCGCCAAAAAGCAATATACACATTTTGATGATGAATTACAGTGACGAGCAGACCTATAGATTTTTTTTTCTCCAAAGATACATCAGATAATTTCATGTTTTTATAGGGATATTTGGTTCGCTCCGACAATTATTTTGGAGCAGATCCGAGTGCCATTACGGTGTTCATATATACCTAAATAAACTGAACTAAGGGAGAAAACACACCAGGTTCCAAAACAAATGCTACAAAGGAGTCATGTGTGAAAAAGCATATATAACAGCCTCAAATCTGGCCTGTTCCTAACACAAAGCTGTTGTATATATTCAGAAGACTTGGAAAATTCCACCCAAGTCATACACTTGACTTGACTTTGATACTTTTATGGTGTTTTTTTGTACTTTTTATAAAGTATGAACCACCATCCTCTTTCCCTGTATGGAGCTCATACATTCTGTTAAACATCTATTGTGTTGCACAGAAAAAAGTCATAATGGTTTGGTAAATGGTAAATGATGACAATTTTGTTTTCTGGCCAAATTTGTTAACATAAATTGTACTCACGTGCTTGGATCTCTGCACTTCCACTTGTTGTCGTGGTGATCATAGATGAACAGGACTGGTACAAAACAGTCCATTGTAAATCTGCTGTTGTCCAGCTGAAGGATGACAAACAATGCAGTTTTACTCTGCTCATCTGAGATGGTTGTAATATTCTCTACATAAATTGTCAATCATGTATAAATTACCATGATCATTGCAGCTTCACTGAAGTTTTCAGATATTCTGCCAGCGACCTTCTCAGCCACCTGGTTCGGTCTGAAAGGGGTTCAAAGATCACAACACATGCTACATGCAGACACTGACCAATCACACAAAACACAGGACAAAGCACAATTATCCCTACCTGGCTTCCTTAATACGCTCATTTGCTTGATAATAGCCTGCGATGACATATTTGTTCTCTTTGCACCATGTGTCAATCTGAGAAAAGAGACATCAGACCTAGTTAATAAGCAGCTAGAACAGCAGACTGTGAACTGCACACGGATATCAGGGATGGTCTAACGGACATACTGTAAAGACCGGCAGGCATTTCTATGTAGCTTCAGGCAGGCTGGTTTAGGCTGGTTAGTGCATCATCTGGCAGCTGGCCCAACACAACCATGCAGGTCACCAGGACAATTTAGCTGGTCGAACTTTTTGACCAAGGTTACATTGCTGTTTAGGCTACATAATAAAGTCTGGTGGGGACGTGCGGTGGCTTAAGACCAGTATAAGTAATCATAAATTGTTGGCTTAAATCCCACAAGGTGAGAACCAGGAACCATCACCACTGTGTCGCCACAGCATCATCCATGTTGTTTCCATGTCCAGTTGTGCGTGATCATCGGATAAGGGTTTAAAATATATAGATTTATTCAGATTGATTCGCTAATGAATCATTCCGTACGAATATGTTTGGAAAGAAATTACAGATAAAGCAATTCTCTGCACTTTTAGCATATATGATTGCAGTCTCGTCTCACCAGGGTAAGTGCCACCTCCAGCATGGGCGCAAGAGCCAGAGCCCCGTGGAAGAGCGGCACACAGTCCACACACAGCACCGCGTCTCTCGTGCTGTCCTTCCGCTTGTGTTTCTCGGCCACCAGCAGCCCGTTCACTGCGCAGTGAGGATATTTAGCGGCGTGCAGCAGCATCTTACAGTACGCTTGAGTGGTCAACTTTAAGGGCATGTTTACAGATCTAACTGTGATCTAATGCCCTGTTATTCAACAAAACCTCTTTGCAGGCGCCTTAATCTGGTTGTCGTGATGTGTTTGAATAAATTAAGCTTCATTAACTCTAAAACACCGTCTATAAACTACTGCACCTGATTAAAACTCCTTTAACACACAGCTAGCTCATTTACTATACGTCAACCACAGCACCATTCCGGCTCCGACATGCCTTGCTGATCCTGGACCGGCTGTTGTTCGCAATGTCCCCGTGAGTGGTTGCATACCCGGATGCTGATCAAGGATCAGAATTTACCGCTTCCGCAAAGTGATTTAGAGCCAAAATGGCTGCTGCAGGGATTATAGTTTCACACAGCGGAACTGTAAACAAAAGTAAATACTTTTTAAAAAAGAAACTGTTTGACATGTGTGTTTTGCAGTTTGGACAGTGAAATTGTTGCTCATATTTTATTGTATTTATACAAAATATTTTTGGATTTGGTTTGGAGTTTTTTTCTGTTTTTAAACAAACAAACAAAAAAGTATGTAATTAATTTGTTTATTATTCTAGATAAATATATATTTATAAATACAGTGGTCAAAAATGATAGGCAACCAAATTGTGTACTGTTTCAATTTGTATTTCATCAGTATCTGGAACACATCGCAAGGTGTAAAGAACTAAAGCAAAGGAACCCGTCCATATGGACGTAAAGCCTTGCTTTTTTATTTTCTCGAATTTAAGTTTTATTTTAAAGATTTTCCTTTAAATTATTCTTCCTTTATCTTCTCTATCATGTCTGCTGTCTTGTTAAACAAATCATTAAAACGTTTACATAATTACGAATTCTTTTATATTATATATGCATTTTATCATTGTATGTCTGTGTATTTCCAACCATATTAAAAAGTACAGTGTAGAATATGTTTTTAAAAATGTTCATTAATTCGCCACCTTCTTTTTTACAGTCTATGTTCGCCACCCATAATCCTCGGCCCATGCTCTTCTAGTGAGCGACTGCGCGTCACTTCCTTTATCCTTCCAGCGAGCGACGGACGGCGGCGCGAGGTCTGTTAGGACACAAACTTCTTCTGTTCACGCAGAATTATTGTCATATTTGTAGGATTCCTCATAATCTTATTAACTGATCTGTTGTTTGTTTTCTTATGTGTGTTGAGAGAGTGAGTATGAGTGTTTTTATCTGTGTATTAGTGACATGAACTCTGCCGTGGATGGTAACTGTTGCTGTAGTTTAGCATTAGCAGTACATCACTATTTGTGCTTTATTCTCGACAGTACAATACAGACAAGTAAAATAGACATTTTAGTACACAATCGCCGTGTTTATTAACTTATCTGTGTGTATTCTAGTATTAAACGCGATGTGTCTGTGGTTTAACAGCTCAATGCTGGTATGACCTTGTGATGTCAGCTAGCCGGCTTACGCCAAAGTCAGTTTTATTGTCATCTACTGAGATTGGGAATAAGTGTTGTCTTTGCTTACCATACTACACATGAGTAATTAATGTCCCTCAAATAGTACTGTGGCAGTAAAGTGATGAAGTGTTGTATGACAATATAATAGAACTGAATGATTACAGTATTTATGGATCGTGGTATTTTCATGGTACTCCGTGTTGCTTCAAAGAGTACTATGGTAAATGCTGGACACATCATGTCATTTTTTTTATTTCAGTTTTAATCTAAAATGGCAAGGATAAAAATAACGTCCCTGGAAATCTTGGTGTAAACATTGTGAGCTATTCATAGCAGGACTTAAATCCAATATATACATGTAGAAAATATATATACTGACCACGTGTGTAGTTTATTAATATCTTTATTTTTTATTATTATTTCTATTTATGTAGAGTGAAGGGATAGACAATTTGACAAAGGGCACATTGGAAGTGGTCAGAAAGTTTGCATGCATAACTACTGACAGAATGAAACTGACATTTCCTAACTCTAGTAGTATGCCTGTTTTTATAGTCAAATCATATCCTGCTGAAAGAAGTCATTTTAATATCATTTGTTTTATTTTGTTCTAACGTTTCACACTTGATATTTGTGTCCTTTTGTTCTCATAGGATGTTGGCAACCAGAGCATTTCGTCTTGTTGGTAAACGGGCCCTGTCAACTTCCATCTGCCTTCGTGGTGGACATGGTAAGTTATGCGCTGACACAATAAATAACCAATAAATATAAGAGTGCTCTGCATGAAATGACCGTTTGAATGGTGCTTGCAGGAGTTGCTAAGGTGGAGGACTACACACTCCCAGCATACTTTGATCGCCGGGAGAGCCCTTTGCCTGATATTAAGTTTGTGCAGCAGCTGAGTCCTGAGGAGAAGTCTCTTAAGGAGAAGGAAAAAGGCTCTTGGGCAAGTCTGTCCAAGGAGGAGAAGATTGCACGTGCGTCATATGTGTTGCAAAAGATGAGTTGTTCTCTGAGGTTTTATACTTTTATGGTAATTTCCTTCTGTAAATGTTTCTTTACAGTGTATCGCATCAGCTTCAAGGAGAGTTTCGCTGAAATGGAGAGGGGGACAGGCGAGTGGAAATCAGTAGTTGCTGGAATTTTCTTTTTCATTGGTATAACCGGCCTTGTTGTCTTGTGGCAGAGGAAGTACGGTAAGTTTTTGTTTGTCATACAGTATCTCACAAAAGTGAGTACACCCCTCACATTTTTTTGTAAATATTTGATTATATCTTTTCATGTGGCAAATAACAGAAATAACACTTTGCTACAATATAAAGTAGTGAGTGTACAGCTTGTATAACAGTGTAAATTTGCTGTCCCCTCAAAATAACTCAACACACAGCCATTAATGTCTAACCTGCTGGCAACAAAAGTGAGTACACTCCTAAGTGAAAATGTCCAAATTGGGCCCAATTAGCCATTTTCCCTCCCCGGTGTCATGTGACTCGTTAGTGTTACAAGGTCTCAGGTGTGAATGGGGAGCAGGTGTGTTAAATTTGGTGTCATTGCTCTCACACACTCTCAAACTGGTCACTGGAATTTCAGAATGAAATGGCATTAACTCCCTGAGGATCTGAAAAAAAGAATTGTTGCTCTACATAAAGATGGTCTAGGCTATGAGAAGATTGCCAAGACCCTGACACTGAGTTGGAGCATGGTGGCCAAGACCATACAGCAGTTTAACAGGACATGTTCCACTCAGAACAGGCCTCGCCATGGTCGACCAAAGAAGTTGAGTGCACATGATCAGCGTCATATCCAGAGGATGTCTTTGGGGAATAGACGTATGAGTGCTGCCAGCATTGCTGCAGAGGTTGGGGGGTCAGTCTGTCAGTACTCAGACCATATGCCACACACTGCATCAAATTGGTCTGCATGATTGTTGTCCCAGAAGGAAGCCTCTTCTAAAGATGATGCACAAGAAAGCCCGCAAACAGTTTGCTGAAGTCAAGCAGACTAAGGATATGGATTACTGGAACCATGTCCTGTGGTCTGATGAGACCAAGATAAACTTATTGGTTCAGATGGTGTCAAGCGTGTGTGGCGGAAACCAGGTGAGGAGTACAAAGACAAGTGTGTCTTGCCTACAGTCAAGCATGGTGATGGGAGTGTCATGGTCTGGGGCTGCATGAGTGCTGCCGGCACTGGGGAGCTACAGTTCATTGAGGGAACCATGAATGCCAACATGTACTGTGACATACTGAAGCAGAGCATGAACCCCTCCCTTTGGGAGATTGGGCCGGAGGGCAGTATTCCAGCATAACAACACCAAACACACCTCCAAGACGACCATGGCATCCTCAAACGGAAGGCGGAGGAGCGCAATGTCTCTAACATCCACCAGCTCCATGGTGTCATCATGAAGGAGTGGAAGAGGACTCTATTGGCAACCTGTGAAGCTCTGGTGAAATCAGTGTCCAAGAGGGTTAAAGCAGTGCTGGAAAATAATGGTGGCCACACAAAATATTGACTCTTTGGGCCCAATTTGGACATTTTCACTTAGGGGTGTACTCACTCTTGTTGCCAGAGGTTTGGACATTAATGGCTGTGTGTTGTTATTTTGAGGGGACAGCAAATTTACACTTATAGAAGCTGTAAACTCACTACTTTACAATGTAGCAAAGTGTCATTTCTTCAGTGTTGTCACATGAAAAGATATAATCAAATATTTTCAAAAATGTGAGGCGTGTACTCACTTTTGTGAGATACTGTATATTCTTAAACATGCCTCATCAGACATACATCAGGGCTCAACAATAATATATATTTTTGCTGACCTAGTACTTCAGATTTTCACGGAGTACTTCAGAACGTTAAAAAGCAACATGTTTTAACGTGTCGGATAAATGTTTATGTAAAAAACAAAACATTTTTTTCCTTATTTGCTATACTAGCTGGAAATTCTACTGCTATAATGTAACTGCATGACTGGTATAAATCCATAAATACACATTGTTCTCTTAACCTTGGCTAATAGCCTTTTTACATGTTTTGTTTTTACCTTAAAATGTACCTATTATATATATATAAAAAAAAAAAGATATCAATAGCTAGTAAGGTGCAAAATACATTATAGGTTCCCATTACACTGTGTGAATGTGTGGCTTATAAGTAAAAAATAAATATAGAAGGCAGAGACTTTTGTTGCTTAGTATAAATAGCATCAAAAAGCATCTTTGCACTAAGAGAAAAGTGTTAGATGCTATTTTCACCCCTAATTAAATACTACCATACTGTGCAGGGGCATTTTTGCAGCATGTTTATTGTGTTTATTTAGAGTCCCACAAACACCCTACACCAACCCCTAACCTTCCCAGCTTTGTTGAAATACTATATGCATTCTACATGTATTTCATACTTACAGGCCACGCATTCACACTGAGTACTGAGAACATATAAAGCAGTGGTTCCCAACCTGGGGGCCATAACCCCCACAAGGGGTTGCCTGAGCTTCACAGGGGTCACAAAGCTCTCTCCATTTTGAGTGTTTCAAGAAGAAAATAATTGCATGTGTGAGAGAGCTGCAATTATTTTTGTAATAAAGCACAAACAAATAGGGCTATTTGAATATTTTAATAATTTTACTTGTTTATGAGATATATGAAAAGAAAATGTATACAGCACCAGTATATGTATACAGTATTAAAGCGTGCATCTCGCGAGGGTAAGGACGCAGTTTTTTTTTTTTAAAGACACTGCAAAATTGCTTGTTCTACGTACAGTACTGAGCAACAGACTAGCTAGCCAAAACGAAAGCAACGACTATGGCAAAGCATCAGGGAAAAGAGGAAAATATAAGTGGTAAAAAGAAAACAAGTATTTATTTTTTTTATTGAATTTGAGGCAATGGACAAAGTGCAAAATGAGTGTGTGTTTCGTGGTGAAAGACTAGCGAATGAAACCTGATTGAATGGAATGGAGAGCTCAATCACGTGCCCATTGTTTGAGCGCTAACAGAAAAGCACTAGATATTATCCATGTCTTATTGGTAAAATGACTTACAACGTTAAAAGATTGCCGATTACAAGAGATATGACGCATTAGAGTGAGTTGTACAGTACTCTTTCAATATAACCTCTTCATGTTTTTTTCATGCTACTTTTAAGAGCAAGTGTTGTGCCACTCCATTTGAATGTGCAGCTGCCACTATCTGCAACACAAAGCATTATAAAGCATCAATAAATTTGTTTGGATTTGAGGATAAAATCTACATAATTTGAAGGCTGAGATTAAAATAGTTCTTAAACACTTCTTCTGGTTAAAATAATGGAGTGTGTCACATTGGTGGATATGTAGCTACTGGGAAACCATATATTATATGCAGTCTACATGCAATTTGGAACAAAGATAACTATGTTTGACTCAGGTGGTGTGTAAACCTGGGGAGTTTTACCTTTGGGAAAACCTGTACTATCAAATTATACCCCAGAACTTTAGGGATCTTTTGACTAGAACTCACAATGTAACTCACAACATAAATATGCTTGTATATTAGGTGAATATCCCATCCCACAATATTACTGTTCTTAAATTATTAGTTTTATCGGTTTAGTAAAATTAATACATTTGTACGTTTAGTGATTTCTCGTCCAATGCATTGATGTTCACATTAACAGATTATATTTATCTTATGTTACAAGGAAAATAATTAGATTAAATTCATTCAACAAATGAATGTTACTCGTGTCAGTTAATTCATTCTGGATTGTGACTTAAAATAGGGGTCCCCTGGAAAAAAGGTTGGGAACCACTGCTATAAAAGATGTATTTTGCATCATACTAGCAATTGATATTTTTTGCTTTTAGCTAAGAAATTCATTGTTTCATTGTTATGACAAAAGCAAATATAAAGAGGCTATAAAGCAAGAATAATAAATCCGCCAATACGTTCTTGATAATGCAAACAAGTCCATAACTACTCCTTAGAAGTGTAATTATTAGTCATGAATTACTGTGAATTACTAATTGTTACCTCAGAGTTGATGTGGTATGATATTGTTTGAACTGATATTTTTGATTAAGATGTTAGTTTGGAGACTACTCTTGAATGGAAGACTTTTTTTCCCTAACCAAATGAACTTTTTCCTAATGGTGAAATGAATCCAGACTCTTGTGTTATTTGTCTTCATCATGTGAGGGTTCCATCAACTGGCCTTAATCTGTCTCATACTGGCCATCCTTATTGTTGAGCCCTGTAATCAGTGCTGATCATCTAATTTATGATAATGCCTTGATATAAATAGATCCTTGGAAATATTAAATTATGGCATGTGTTCTGTGTGCTTTTAGTTTATGGCGATGTTCCCCTTACCTTTGACCCTGAGTACAAGCAGAAAGAAGTACAGAGGATGCTGGACATGAGGATTAATCCTGTCGAGGGATTTTCTGCCAAATGGGACTATGAAAACAATGCTTGGAAGAAATAAATTCATGTTCTGCCAATCTGTTTTGTCTGGCACACAACTTCAAATCAATCAACCAACAAACAGACAAATCTGTATTTATCATTTGTCCATATATTACCTCTGAATGCATTTTGGAAGATTGCTTCCTCTTATGGCTCTTATGTATGACAAAAAATAAAATTCCAAAATGTTTCAAACCTCTTGACTCCTTAATCCAAGTCTGTATTTTTATTTGTAGGTCCTTGTATCTGTAAAATAGTGAGCAGAATTGTCTCAGGTTTTCATGTAACCGTTACTACATGTAAACTACTTTTAAACTTATTTTAAAGCGCTTTGATGCCATTTAGTAATGAATAGAAATTCTGAGTAAATGAAGGCAATTAAAATTGATCAGTCTGTCTTTAAATGACCTTGATGTTTTGGGGGAATAATGTAATTGGAGATAAGTGACGCAAGGTGACCTAAAATCACAAAGGAATAAAAAAAAATACAGGTGTGTACTTGTTAATCTTTAATTTAAAAATAAATATTGATTTCAAATCTAGTCCGGACCTCACCATGATTGATCAGGGCTACAAATTGACGGCTGCTTAACTGATTTTAAAATTTTTTACACTGCTGTCATTTGTGATTTTGACATCTGAATGAGTTCAGTTATGCCCTATAGTGACATGAGTTAAAGGGTTAGTTCACCACAAAATGAAATTTCTCAAGATTTACCCTCCTGCCATACCAGATGTGTTTGACTTTCTATCTTCTGAAGAACACAAATTAAGATTTTTAAATAATATTTCGGCTCTGTAGTTCCTAACAATGGAAGAGAATAGGTGGCAAAATGTTTAAGCTCCAAAATCCACGTAAAGGGAGCATAGAAGTAATCCATATGACTGTGTTTAAAACCCTGTGTTTAGACACAATATGATCGGTGTGGGTGAGAAACAGTTCAATATTCAAGTCGTTTTTACCTCTGCTCATTAGGGTGGTATGCATTAAGACTGTGAATCACCATAAACAGAACTAGGTGGAAGTGAAACTGAAGTGGAGATTGACTAGGCAGGGAGGATCATTTATAGTATATAAAAAAAAGACTTAAATATTGATCTTTTTCTCACCCACATCTATCATATTACTTCAGAAGATATGGATTTAACCACTGGAGTCATATGGAATACTTTTATGTTGCCCATGTGTAGATTTTGGAGCTTCAAAAATGTGGTCACCATATGTGGCATTGTATGGACCTACAGAGCTGAAATATTCTTCTAAAAATCTTCATTTGTGTTCAGCAGATGAAAGAAAGTCATATATATCTGGGATGTTATGACGGGGAGTAAATGAAGAGAGAATTTTCCTTTTTGGGTGAACTGTTCCTTTAAGTTCTGTCCAGTTATGACATCAAGAATGGGTACTTAAATTACTTTCTGTTATGGCATGATCTATCATGAAGAGGTCAGGTTTTCTGCAGTTGTGACGTCATGAACGAGTTAAGTTCAGTCCACTGATGGTTATGTCGTATTTGTGGCGTCATGAATAGGTTACGTTCTGTTACGATGTGACGACATGTACGAGTTGTAAAAGAAAAGTTCTGTAACGCCATTATGTCATGAAAGGGTTAAATCATCTAGTGACGTCAGACGGCTGAACGATCTCTGCAGAATTCCGGAAGCTGTGTCACAGCAATTGTTTTCAAGAGCTCAACTTTTGAATTCTGATTCCATATAGTTCGGAGATGTGAGCGGTGGATTCGTTTTGTATTTTTTTTTGTTGCGTGGGATGATTAATAGAGTGTCCTTTCTCTTTAATAAAATGTCAGGTCTGCGGTCAGTCCATATGTAAACTTCACTGTTATATCGGTCATATTTGATCAAGTGCATCATCATGGGTAACGGCATGAATAAGGTAATTAACATTAGCATCTGGTATACTGTCTCCATAATGTTTGTCAGTGTTGAATGTCGGCGGGGTTATTTTTAAAGAGACGCATAGTATCAGTTCATGCACACATTCACGCGGGTATTAATGGAGATGTCACGAGACAGAACATAGGCTGTTTTATCCCTATCACGTCTTTCAAAACCAGTAAGGACATTACAATTATGGTACTTTAATACCTGAATGACTAGCCTACCATATACATAAACCACCACGGTATTTACATGATACTCAAGGGTATTTTAAAATAATACCATACTATTACCATGGTACTTTTGTGGCCTACCAAATAAATCGCCACCAGCCAACATCACTTTTTATGCCCTAGTTTCGAGTTTTATTTGGTAGTATGAATACTTCTTTTATAATGGTTTTATTGGCAAAACGTAACATTAACTTTTTCGTTGTTACAGGTTTATAAAAGGATTCATTAATAAATATAGCTGCAAGCAACAATACCGGGTCAAGCCAATTATCGGCAGCATGAGCAGCGAAAGAAGCATCGTGACATATAAATTAGAATTCTGATGAATGCTTTTGGAGTTAAAGGCTCCAATAACATCTATGGCCATATTTCTCAAGATACACTACTGTTCTATTTGCGTGTGTAGTTGCACATTAAAATCTCGGCTGATTTCGGCAGAACAAATGTGCTTGCTCTTTTGGCTATTAGTACATTGATAAATAGCGTGTACAAAAGGTTGCACACTATACATTGTTTTGTGTATTCTCAAGCTCTTTGTTGGATTTTTTGGAAAAAATTAGAAAAGTCTTTTAGTCATTTTTATATCCATAGAGTTATATGCAATACATTTATAGACATCTATGCAATATTTAGTTTTATCCAATTTAAGAAAAATGTTTTGATTATTTCCATGACACTAACTTAACTGAAAACAATTTGTCTAATTGTTTGAAATGATTCAAGCAAGCACATTTAGCCATTGTTTACTACAGGGCATCCAGAATTCACAATGAAATGGCTGCCATGTTTCTCAATATATGCAACTGTCCTCATGATCAATGATGGCAACTCCCACAGAGTCACTGAATGCAAAGACATTGCATGCACATTTTTTAATTAATCCGACCAATGTTTCTATATTTAGAGCCACTTTCATATTATTCCCTGTTATAGCGCCACCAAATGGCCAAACCCCACAACTGTTTCTGTGTGTTCTCAGGTTGAGCCCTTATATAAGTGTGTCAAGTTTAGTGAAAAGATCTCATTTAAGAGTTATATCAGTTTACGTAAAATCAGAGACCACTTTTAAAATTCATCTGCATTATTTTGGCATTTACGAGCAAGATTTTGGAATGTTCTCTTCATCTTTAAAATGTATTAATGACACTTCTTATTTTGGTGGTTTCGTTCGATTCGGACAAACAGCTTTGAAGCAATTCGCTAATGTAATTTCGGAACTATTTTTGAAGTGGCAACAGGCCATAAGTGAAACAATAGTATGTTATCGTTGCGCTCAGCATGTCCTCCCGAACTTAACGTGACCAGTCCTGTGAAAATAGACCAATGCCAATAAAAGTTATAAGCTCACAAATAAAATAAATTTCCACCACTCGGTGGCACCGGACCCAAACTTCTCAGGCACCTTCAGGCCATGGTCCTGATGACACAAACACATTTTCGTAACGATTCTGCAACATAGGAAAATTGGGGTATAGTTTGACTTGGAATGTTTTCACTGAAACACTGAAAGAGTTTTAATTTTTGGCCAAAGCGTTCAATAGTTATAAGCCAAAATAGCCATTTTTGCTATCTCCTTAGCAGTAGGGGGCAGTGTGGCGAAATGCTGCTGGTGACCTCAAGGCATGATGGTGATGACACATTCCAAGTTTTGTCACAATCCTTCAAAGTGTTGCGGATATACAGCATGAAGTCCATTTTGGCATGCTCGCCGTCAACTTCGTGAAGCCATTTCTCAGGAACAATATCAAACATAAAGAAGTGATAACATTTGTGAAGCTCTATATCATGATCGCTTTAAAACAATTTTGGTGAAAATCGGACAAAAATTGTAGGAGTAGTGAAAAAACCTGTTTCGTTAAAATTCAAAATGGCAGAAAATCTAGTTGGGCGGAAATCGAAACCAAGTTATGCATTCGACTTAGCGTGAGCTCAGGAATCAGGGGAAACATTTTGTCTCTAGGACTTACAGTTCAAAAGTTAATAGCGTAAACATGAGTGAAACTTTGACCTGTTGGTGGCGCTAAAGGGTTTGAGTTACAGACTCCAAATTTGCTGTGGTATCAGTTCAGACTGTCCTCTGTGTGCAAAATTTCCCAATTTTCTTGAGAACGGTTCTATGGGCTGCCATAGAATCCAGTGGCTGAAAAAAAATAAAAATAAGAAAAACGCTATCGATTACAATAAGGTTCTTCGCCCTTTCAGGGCTTGACCACTAATTAATAAGTCATTTACAAATGCGTTATAAATCATTGAAGTGCAGTTTAAACAACATGATTGCAATACCTGCCAAATAATTCGCCATTTTATATCACATTTTAAATGCTTAACACATATTCAACAATAGAAACCAATTAAAACATACCTTAGAGTTTCACTCAGTACGATTTTAGCTGGCTCTTAGTTGTCCCATCGGTCCCAGTAGTAGACAATTAGTGGTTCTGGACTCTTACTGACACCTGTCGTCCTGGATACTGGAAGTTTGTTTACTAAGTGCTGCCGCTACACCGAACATGGTTGTTTATCTTCTGTTTTCTTACTTTTAATCTGCGTTTTTCAGTGGCGTGTGGTGCATAAACTGGGTGCCTCTCCAATCCTTAACAAAACCCCCAAAATCCAATAGGGCACCCATTTACTGTTGACGTGATGCTGCAATGGATGCTTTTAGTGTTGACAGCTACATACATTGGTTGTAATAGGATCTTTTTGATTTTGACGTGACCTGCCACTTGCATCCATTGTAGACATGCTGTTAGTCTATACACCGATCAGCCACAACATTAAAACCACCTGCCTAATATTATGTAGGTCCCCTTCATGCCGCCAAAACAGCGCCAGCCTGCATGTCAGAATAGCATTCTGAGATGATATTCTTCTCAACACAATTATACAGCGCGGTTATCTGAGTTACCTTTGACTTTGTCAGTTCGAAACAGTCTGGCTATTCTCTGTTGACCTCTCTCATCAACAAGCCATTTCCATGCACAGAACTGATGCTCAATGAATGTTTTTTGTGTTTGGCACTATTCTGAGAAAAATCTAGTGGCTGTTGTGTGTGAAAATCCCAGGAGATCATCAATTACAGAAATACTCAGACTAGCCCATCTGACACCAACAATCATGCCATGATCCAAATCACTGAGATCAAATTTTTTTGATGGTTGACGTGAACATTAACTGAGGATCCTGACCCATATCTGAATGATTTTATGCACTGCACTGCTGCCATATGATTAGTTTATTAGATAATCGCATGGATGATTGTTGGTGCAAGACGAGCTGGTCTTAGTATTTCCGGGATTTTCACACACAACAGTCTCTAGAATTAACTCAGAATGGTGCCAAAAACAAAAAACTTCCAGTGAGGGGCAGTTCTGTGGATGGAAATGTCTTGTTGATGATAGAGGTCAACAGAGAATGACCAGACTGGTTCGAACTGACAAAGTCTACTGTAACTTAGATAACCTCTCTGTACAATTGTGGTGAGAAGAATATAATCTCAGAATGCAATTATGAGATGCGGGTTGGCGCTGTTTTTGCGGCATTGGCCTACAGTGTTCGCTGGTATCCTAGATTACCAGTGCAGCCCTGGTTAGATGGTAGTGCCCAGGAACCAGAATGACTACACTGTTTCCACAGTGCTGTTTAGAATGGTGAGCAAGGTCAATGCTGGGGTGTTCCTCCTAAAGTCCAGGAGAATATAATTTATGACAGTCCAGTGTGAGATAACAGATTAATAAAGTGCATTGCTGATTATTGATCGTGAGAGATCAAGTGTTCAGAAGTCTGATTGCTTGGGGGAAGAGGCTGTCATGTAGTCGGCTGGTGCGGGTCCTGATGCTGCGATACCGCCTGCCTGATGGTAGCAGTGAGAGCAGCCCATGTCTCCGGTGACTGGAGTCTCTGATGATCCTCAGAGCTTTTTTCACACCCTTTGTAGGTCTTTGTGTTGTGGGCGGTGCTATTGGCGTACCAGGCAGTGATGCAGCCTGTCAGGATACACTCTACAGTGCTGGTGTTGAATCATATGAGGATGTGGTGGTTCATTCCAAACTTCCTCAGCCGTCTCAGGAAGAAGAGGCGCTTCTTCACAGCGGCCTCAGTGTAGACGGACCATGTGAGTTCCTCAGTAATGTGGACACCGAGGAACTTGAAACTGCTGACTCTCTCCACCGGTGCTCCATTAATGGTGATAGGGCTGTCAAGTCAAGTCAAGTCAATTTTATTTGTATAGCGCCTTTCACAACACACATCGTTTCAAAGCAGCTTTACAGAAGTTCAGCATTAACAGACGATAAAAATGTAATGTCTATAAAGTCGATAAATCATCATCCTTGTGCAGGGCTCCAAACTGCGACTAAAAATGGTCGCATTTATGACCAAATAAATTTATTTGCGAGTGTAATTTCTGTCAAGGTCGCCATTGGCGACAGTAAAATTTACTCCCTTTGATTTTAAAATTTGCATTACATTTCCCGAGATACATTACAAAAGTTTATATCAAAGAAATAGCGGGGAAAACGGAGTTCATTGCAGGAACTAACCATTTCAAAAAAGAGACTGTGAGAAAACACAGTGACAGTAACAAGAATAAAAAATGCACGTGATCACATAATTGCGAAGAATGCTCCACAGACTACACTGTTAGCACGTGCAGTTTTTCTTGCATGTGAGCTGCGGGACGAAAAGGAATGGAAGGAGTTAAAAATGAAAATATTTGGCACCTGTTTTTCCCCCTATAGGAGCCAATGGCTCCTTAATTGATTTTTTGTTTGGAGCCTTGTTGTGGAATTAGATAAGATATGATTCTTTATCGTGTTTAAAAATAATTAAATAATAATTGTATTAATAACCCCAGTGAGCAAGCCGAAGATGGGCTGTGTTCTCTGTCTTTCCTCCTGAAGTCCACTACAAGCTCCTTGGTTTTACTGACGTTGAGGGAGAGGTTGTGCTCCTGACACCAGCATGTCAGAGTGTGCACCTCCTCTCTGTAGGCTGTTTCATCAATGTCAGTGATCAGACCTACCACCGTCGTATCATAAGCAAACTTAATGATGGCATTGGAGCTATGTGTCGCCACACAGTCATGTTTGTATTGGGAATACAGGACTGGGCTGAGAACACAGTGTTGAGGGTCAGTGATGAGGAGATGTTGTTGCCCATTCTAACAGGATCCAGCTGCACAGCGAGCTGTTTAAGTCCAGAGCCCGGAGTTTCACATCAAGCTTGGAGGGCACTATGGTGTTGAATTCTGAGCTGTAGTCTACAAACAGCATTCTCACATATGTGTTCCTTTTTCCAGATGGGAGATAGCAGTGTGTATTGTAGATGCAATGGCATCATCAGTGGAGCGGTTGTTGCGGTAGGCAAACTGCAGTGGGTCCAAAGAGGTGGGCAGCACAGAGCAGATGTAATCTGTGATTAGCCTCTCAAAGCATTTGCTGATGATGGGGGTCAGAGCAACAGGACGCCAGTCATTTAAATACATTTTTGATTGCTTTTGTACAGGCACAATGGTGGATGTTTTGAAGCATGTGGGGACTACATAAAGGGAGAGGAACAGGTTGAAAATGTCTGTAAAAACACCAGCCAGTTGGTTCGTGCATGCCCTGATGATGCAGCCCGGAATGCCGTCTGGACCCGCGGCTTTACGGATGTTCACCCGTCGGAAGGATCATGCTACATCCGCTACAGAGACGGAGAGAGAACCATCCTCTGTAGCGTCGGCTGCTAGTGCTCTCTCCGCAAGGGTGGTGTTATTTTCCTCGAAACGAGCATAAAATGTATTAAGCTCTATTGGGAGAGAGGCAACAGTGTTCACGGCGGAGTTTTTATTCACTTTGTAGTCCGTGATGATGTTAATTCCCTGCAACATACTTCTAGAGTCGGTGGTGTTGAACTGTCCTTCAATTTTAAGATTCAACTTCATTGTCATTGTACAGGTACAGAGCCAATGAAATGCAGTTTTTTTTGCATATCACAACTAAGCTGAGGTCAGAGCGCAGGGTCAGCCATGAAACAGCGCCCAGGGGCAGATAGGGTCAAGATAGGGCCTTGCTCAAGGGCCCAACAGTGGTATCTTAACGATGCTGGGGCTTGAACCCCCAACCTTTCGGTCAGTAACCCAGAGCCATAACCGCTGAGCTACCACTGGCCCTATTTGTGCCTGTGGCTGCTCTGATAGTGTTACGGAGGGCATAACTGGCTTGTTAATGCTCCTCCGCATTGCCGGAATTAAAAGCGGAGGTCTGCGCAATAAGTGCATACATATTGTTTTGGTCGGTACAACATCCTCTATGCACTTCCTGATAAAATACATCACATCATATAATTGCTTATTTATTGATGTGAAATGTCTCACTATTTGGCAAGTATTACATAAAAGTTGCCCTTTTTATTCATGTTGTTAAGACTGCATATCAATAGTTTTTAATGCACTTTTAAATGGTCATTAATTAAGCCCTTTATGAGCCCTTAACCAAGAGTATGTTGTAACACAGATCATATCCATGTGCAAGGAAGAGGCGAGAAACCGGCTTAACATATAAACTAAAGGTTTAATGGAGAACTCAAAAGACAAACACATAATAGGACGGACATGGCCGTAATTGAGCTCTCTCTCTCGATCGCCGTCTGCGAGTGGCCTTTATCCCTCTTGACTGCTTAATTTGCCTAATACGGGACCGGGCATGCGGAATCACGCGCCGGTCCCGCCCTCCACCGTGCCACATTCCTCCCCCGTTCTTTCAGGCTGGGGACCCCCGGCCTGACGTACATCCCCCCTGGGGGGGGCATGGTCACCGGCATGGTCACCGCGTGGTCTGCCGGCAGGTCATCCCCAACAACCTGGACGAGGGAGGGGGCAAGGGGAGGGAAACAAAAAACAACAATTAAAAATGGGGGGGAGGGTTCCTGCACTGGGCAGTACCTCCCCTCCCACAAACACCATAATTTAAAAAAGAGGGAGGGGCAAGGGGAGGGAAACAACAACAATTAAAAATAGGGGGGGGGAAGGTTCCTGCACTGGGCGGTACCTCCCCTCCCACGAACACCAGAATTTAAAAAAAGAGGGAAAAGGCCAACGCAGAGCGGCAGCGAGAGAGAGAGGAGGGAGAGATTAAAGGAAAAAAAAAACTTACTCGCCGGTTCTCTGATACGCCGTAGCTCGTTCCTCAGCCACTTCTCCACCCTCTACAGGACGACAGCCGCGCCTCTCCGGGCAGATCGGAGGCAGTCCTCAGCCCCTGGCGGACGGAACGCCCCGCCGAGTTCCCGGGGTGTCGAAGGGGCCTCCCCCCGCCCCTGGCAGCGGTTCTCCCGCTCCAGGCGGTCGGCGGCGAGCCCCTCCCCGCACGCGGTCGGCAGTCTCCAACCCCGCCGCGTTCCAGCGGCTAGTAGGGGACTCCCCCGCCCCTGGCAGCGGCCCTAACCACTCCAGGCGGTCGGCCAGGAGCCCCTCCTCCCCTCGCGGTCGGCGGCCGTTCCTCCGCGTCCAGGTGGCTGGGCTCCTCCGCCCCCGGCAGATGGCCGCGGCTGCTCCACTGAGCAGTGGCGAGAACTTCGCTACGGCGCATCCCTCTTCCTTCCCGGGTTTCGGTACCAATGTAACACAGATCATATCCATGGGCAAGGAAGAGGCGAGAAACCGGCTTAACATATAAACTAAAGGTTTAATGGAGAACTCAAAAGACAAACACATAATAGGACGGACATGGCCGTAATTGAGCTCTCTCTCTCGATCGCCGTCTGCGAGTGGCCTTTATCCCTCTTGACGGCTTAATTATCCTAATACGGGACCGGGCATGCGGAATCACGTGCCACATATGTTAATCCAAAGTGTTACCATTTTATTGGCCCATGCAGCATATGTTTGGGTTCTTCTATAGTACAAAATCCAAAAGTTAACTATTCTTTTTATATGTCATGTAAAGTGCAGTATTTATTGTTTATTTTGTTCATAGGTTGTTGATGGTCTCTATCTAGGAAATATAAGAGGTAAGCAGCATTTGTGTACTTTTTACATTTATTTTGATTTATTTTTATTTCAAGATTTATTTTGTATTTGCAGAAATTCAGACATCAGCATGTGAAAGTCTCACTATATAAACATCAGATTATCTTTCTTTGTGAGGGAACAGAAATGCAGTTTGGCTGTAGGGGTCTCTAGAGCCAAACTGGAGTCCCCAAAACTGAAAATGAATATGTGTTAGAAAAGGTAGATATACAAAATGTGCAGTGATGAGGGAGGGGCCTCCAGGAACAGGGTTGGGAACCACTGCACTAGAGCTTTCAGCAAACAGTTACTGTCCTCATTTACATTGCACTGAACTTTTGAATTTCAAAAACTAAGAGTGTGTTGATTTGGTCAGGTCCAGCAAAACATTCCAGTCTAAAATCTGCTTAAAACCCACACAAAATATGCTAAATAAATATCCCAAAAGTGTCCACACCCATGACTTTAAAAGACACGTTTTAGTATCCCTCTTAATATGTCGAATTGGACTGTTCGCAATGGCATACTACTCTTTGCTGTTTTGCTATATGCATAGCCTAATGTATGTTCAATTTTTGCATGTCTGGTGTACTTGGATGATCTACACAACTTTTCAGAAGTTTGGAATCACTAAGACATTTTTGTTTTTGAAAGAAAATGATGCTTCTGTTCACCAAGGTTGCATTATATTTATCAAGAATAATGCCACAATAATAGTAATATGTAATAAAGTATAATGGTAATCTAAATAACATTTTTATTTATTTATTAAAATTCAGTTACCTGTGATGGCAAAGCCCCATTTAAAGTTGTCATAATAACATATAGTCCATATAGCATTTCTATTGAAGGATTCTTGGATAAACAGAATGTTTGAGGAAAAATCATGTAAACAGAAATAGTAATTTGTAAATTATAAAAGTCTTTATAAAAAGCACTCTTGGTGAATAAAAGTATAATTATAACTTTCAAAAACAAACACATTTCATATTGAATTAATAAAGTAAATAAAGTAACTAGGGAGTAAGAGCATCCAGGAAGCGAGAACTTACTGCCTAACCTGGGAGAGAAGGCACACTGGTTCAGCTTGGTGAAGGGTGTAAGGTGCAAGTATTACAGAGATCTACTGGCTTGGACCTGACAAAACACGGGACGAGACCGTCTCAACCCTGAGGTTGTACAACCTTGGGGGGGGGGGGATGATAGGCTAGGGAAATAGCGTCAGCAACCCAATGAGCTAACCTCTATTCGGAGATGGCGTTCCCTTTCCGCCATCCACCAAGTCAGACAAAGAGCTGCTCAGAGCATCTAAAGCCCTACTTGCAGTCCATGTAGATACACAAAGCACGTACTGCACACAGCAACAAAGAGGCTGGAGCGGTCTCATATGCATCAACCTGAGCGGCGCAACCGCGGCCTAGGATGCCATATGCCCCAGGAGCCTCTGGAACTTTTTGAGTGGAAACGCTGTGCCTGGCTTGAAGCGAGCGAGGCACACGAGCACTGACTGCGCATGCTCGGTTGTGAGGCACGCTGATATTGAGACCGAGTCTAACTCCAAACCGAGAAAAGAGATGCTCTGAACCGGAGAGAGCTTGCTTTTTTCCCAGTTGACCTGAAGCCCTAAACGGCTGAGGTGCGCGAGCAAGGGCTGCCTCTACAACCTTGGTGAAGACGCAAGGGGACAGGGACAGGCGAAGGGGAGGACTTTGTGCTGATATGCCTGGCCGTCGAATGCGAACCATAAGAAGGGTCGGTGTCGAGGCAGAATGGAGACGTGGAAGTACGCGTCCTTCAGGTCTACCTCCGCGAACCAATCTTGATGCCGAACCCAGGTTAGAATTCGAGGGGAAGGAGTGGTCTTGTTACCAGCTCCGGAGCAAACGTCTGGCTTCCTGGGTGCATCGTCACAGGAGCGTTTAGGGGCTTTACGGGCCCTAGAAGAGGTCCTGGAGACAGCCGCCTGTGGGGTGCTCGACACTGGGGCTGAGAGCTGGGCCCAGGTTGAGGCAGAGTTGCCGGTGGTTTCTTCACAGGGGGACGCCCACGGCGAGCAGATGGGGGGCAGCCTGCGCTGCGATGGCACGGCATGATGTGAGAGATGGCCTCCGTCTGTTTCCTCACTGCTGAAAACTGCTGAGCGAAGTCGTCGACAGTGTCGCTGAAGAAACCAAACTGGGAGACGGGGGCTTTGAGAAAGCGGGCTTTTTCAACGTTGCGCATCTCGACCAAGTTCAGCCACATGTGCCGTTCCTGGACCATAAGTGTGGCCATCGCCAGCCTGAGTGTTTGCCCAGAGCCGAAGTACCAATCATCAAGCCGCGAGGGTTGAAACAAAAGCTGCGACCGCAACGCTGCCATGGTCATGTCCTCGCAGTAAGAACATGAACCATTCAACAACGCTGCCTCGATGTGATCGCTACCCAGGCACACAAGGCAGCGTCTACGACCGTCGGATCTGGAGAGAGTCCACATCCAGATCTTTATAAAGACGCGTCATGAAAAGGACGATCAACGCCCACTTGTATGTTGCTCTTTTACCAGAAAACAAACTCTTTTAGAGGAAAATAAAACTCTTTCAGAAAAGTCAACTCTTTTATGAGAGAAGCGCTGTCGAAATGCCCAGGGGCAGAGTCTGCACAGCGTGTAGAGAGGAGAAAGCAGTTGGAATGCGGCGTCAGATCCAACAGAACCTCTCTTGCAGAGGTGGGTGAAGCAGTCGTGACACACAGCTCGCTGATCACACAACCGTTCGGCTCCAAAGAAAAAATCTGTCTGACATTCGCTCCCCTGCTCCCCTTTACACCCGTATGTCCGGGGGCAGGGCATGCAAATTCTGTCTGCCAACTTAACATTGGCCTTTTCTCAAGTTCAGAGGGACACGAGGCTCTCAGAAGAGACCTCTTGTGTCACTACAATCGACACAACGTCGAGTGAGTGACAGAAGGGGAACAAGGTCTCTTTAAATAAACAAAGCCCATAAATAATATTTCATAATTTTTTTATTTTCTCAGATTTTTTCCCCAATTTGTAATGCCCAATTCCCAATGTGTTCAAAGTCCTTGTGGTGGTGTAGTGATTCACCTCAATCCGGGTGGCGGAGGACGAATCTCAGTTGCCTCCGCATCTGAGACCGTCAACTGCGCATTTTATCACGTGCCTTGTTGAGTGTGTTACTGCGGAGACCTAGCGCGTGTGGAGGCTTCACGCTATTCTCTGTGGCATCCACGCACAACTCATCAAACGCCCCACCGAGAGCAAGAACCACATTATAGCGACCACGAGGAGATTAACCCAACGTGACTCTACCCACCCTAGCAACCGGGCCAATTTGTTGCTCAGGAAGCCTGACTGGAGTCACTCAGCACCCTCTGGAACTTGCGACTCCAGGGGTGTTAGTCAGCGTCTTTACCTGCTGAGATACCCAGGCCCCCTAATATTTCATATTTTAAAATATTGCTAATGATACATCAACTGATGTTGATAAAAGTAGTTTTAACCTCAAATATTGTTATCGTTCCATTACTTTCTAAGTACCCAATGCGATGTCACCAATATGTTATTTATATACAGAAATAAAAAATGTGTTTATTTAGCAGATAGTATTATTTTATAATTAATGCTGTTTTTTTGTCATTTTGTGCTCACCCATTGACTGAATGTCTCCTGTTCATAAGGGTTCAGGCTACAATCTCCTGATGAACTTTTCCTTTTAAAGCACCTCATTCAGTTTAACCATCACCCTACTGTCAGTGTCTCTCAAGCAGACCTTTATTTTATCTCACACACTCACACTCAGGTTTAATCAGGCAGGACAATAGCTGTCTCTTTTCAGGCCGCTCTGTGTGCACACGCTAAAAATGATTTTGTCGCTCAATGTTTCTTTACACAGACTCGGAGAACAGAGACAGTCTGTCTTGTCACGGCATCACTCACATCCTTTCTGTGTGCAACAATGCCAAGCCTGTGTTTGAGGTAAGAATGATGCGCTTTAACACTATGGATCTTATAATCTTCCAGTTTTACATACATAAATGCAGTGATAAAAATTAAATGTAAGAACTCATTATCCATTTCATTTCCACAAAGTGTCTGCAAGTACAGTATATGCCAAAATTAAAAATGAAATAATTACATTTTCATTTTCACAATGACAATGCTTTGTCCCTGTCAAATTAAAAGCTAAAATGCAATTGGTAATTTGATATTCCATTTTCACTGCAATCTTGAGGCAAGACCACCAATATTAAAGTGAAAAGGCAAATGTAAAAAGAAATTGCAAATTCATTTATTCCCCAAAGCATTTGTTATTGTTAATGCAAAATTAAAAAAAAAAAAAAAATGACAGAATTCAAAGCAAACTGCAAAGGTGATTTAATTTTATGTTTAATTTGTTTTATTTTTCAATTTTCATTTTCAAAGCCAAGTAAAACAAGTAAATTCTATATTAAAGGGTTAGTTCACCCAAAAATTAAAATGATCCCATAATTTACTCACCCTCAAGCCATCCTAGGTGTATATGACTTTCTTCTTTCAGCCAAACACAATCAGAGTTATATAAAAAAATATCCCATCACTTCCAAGCTTTATAATGGGAGTGAATGGTACCTTAGATTTTGAAGCATCCATCCATCAAAAAAGTAATCCATACAGCTCCAGGGGGTTAATAAAGGCCTTCTGAAGTGAAGCGATGGGTTTTGTATGAAAAATATCCAGATTTCTAACTTTATGAACTATAATCACTGGCCTCTGTTAACGGCCGTCTGCGCGTTCACAAGAAAGTCGAGCTCCGGTGTATGACATGGATTTAACTTGCTTTCCATTCTACCAATCTAATAAATATGGTTAAATCTGAGAATTACATTGCTTTGCTTTTTTTTTTTGGACAAGACATAGTCCTGACGCATGCATGCAGCTATCGGCTGCAGGCAGTGAAGAGATGTACCATGAATTTCCACTGCAGCCACTGATCTAGAGCCAGCTTTTCCCTTCTCACTAGTAATGCAGGTTTGAATTATGTATAAAAGGTTTGAATAATGTATATTATGTAGAAATATGTATGGTGGGGAAACAGATCCTAGACCAGCAGTTACAAGCAGCATAAAATTTAAATAAAATAAAAACTGAAATTTATTTGTATCTGTCACTATTATTGCATTAACATGTACTGTCACTGTGAAAATTTAATTATTTAATTTAATTTTTAATTTTGACACTTTGCGGAAATGAAATAGTTGGGGTTTTCTTGTTTTTTATTGTTAAAAAAATCTCCATCACACAGCATACAGATGAGTTTTCCATTTGTGGTCCAGCTCTGTGATGAAACATCACTGACTACTTCATACTACACTGAAATTTTGAAGAGATGTGATGCTGCTTATTTGACTTAAAAAAACAATTAATTTCTGTTTGTGTTTGTGTGTGCTCGTGCATGATGAGCAGCAGGGGGCAATAATGATACACTACTGTATAACAGCTGATGGTAACAAACAGACTGATTTAACTCATGCTCTATTTTGGGTCTGTTGGGTCTGCTCAAAAACACACTTTACATTTAAGTTTTAGGAAATATACCTTTCCTTATCTTATAAAAACTGTTTATAAATAACTATGAAACTTTAAAACAAATGATTCAAACTAGTAGTTGACAGTTATTGTTGTTTTGATGACATTCAAAGGGTGAAGGGTGGCTGATGGCAAATTATTTGACAGCAAATGAGATGTAAAATAAATTGCTGAAATTAAAAGAATACTTATTTCAACCAATATTTACTCACAACCAGTGATGTGTAATGTTACTTTTAAAAGTAACTCATTAGAATAATGCGTTACTCCTACATTTACTTTAAAAAATGTAATTGCTACCAAAATGTCTTCAAAACTTTGTTTCACGAATCAAATTACTTTTATATTATAGAATAATTTTTTTAAATATTTTAATAAATCAAGACATTTTGCCTGCGTACACAAACCATGTAGTACGCTGCTCGCAGTTGCTGATCCAGAGTCAGCTTTTCTCATCGCATTCTCCAAGTTAAAGGGAGCTGTATCACAGAGCAGTTCAGATGCATCAGTCAGTCAATTGAGGGAGTATTTCACCCTGTGTATCATGTCGTGTCCAGTGGAAGACTAGTCTTAATCCCTCTGCCTAAATGTGTTTATGTATGTTTACATTATTCACATATGAATCAATCGCGTTTCACTCAACCGAATGTTAAATGCTTTAATACAGAGCAGTTCGGATGCAAACTGATCCTAGAGAATTAGTTACAGGCAGATTTAAAACAAAGAAATACGGATACATAAACAGTCAGCGATCATTCCACATTGTATGTATCTGTATAATCATGCCGTGGCCACGGGAAGACTTCTCCGGCTTATGCCTGTGCTATATTATACTACAAAAATGTGTGTTTACACACTTTTAAATGCAGCCTACATTAATCAAAATGTTGCCTTATGAGGACAGATTTCTTAACTCTTGCTGTGATTGTCATGACAATGGTCAAGTTTATGATGGCTGCTCATTTAAGCTCCAGTGCATAAAAAATAATGAGTACAACTGGATTTCACTGAAGCATTCAGATTGATATTCCTTTACTAGCAATATTTTGCCATTTTTTTTTAAATAAATCTCAGGGTGGGCTAAAAGAAGACTTGCTGTGCTCTGTCTATCACTGATAAGCATGGCTCATACTCTCTAGAACTACAATACCCATTGTATTGCACACACATACTACAACTTCATTGAACACTTCTAGTAAGCCTCCCACTCTTTAGAACTACCCATCATGCCCCTCCTCAGGGGTTTGCACACTTTTACTCCTGATTTATCACAATATAGGGGAAGGAGTGGTGTACAAAAGCAATGTGTTGCTAATTTAAAAAAAGAACTTAGATATTATGGTCTAAAATAAAAAAAATATTGCATTACTTTATTCGTTACTCGAAAAAGTAATCTGATTACATAACGCACATTACTTTTATTATGTTACCCCAACACTGCCTGCAATACACAAGTCAAATGGTTGAGGCTGTCGTTGACACAACACTGAACACTACAACCACTTCTGTTATTTCGCCGACCGTCCCCACGCTGCTGTCTAAATATTGTCAGATTTATCGTTCTGTCACTTCTTGAATAAATGCAGTAACTTTTCACCTGCTGATTTTTATATTTGTGTACACTGCATCACTCCTGCAATATTTATTTTGTTTTTGTTTTCTACAATGTTACTATAATGAATGATCTCTGATAAGTGAGGGCACTTTTAAATCTTCAGTATCTGCATTCTGGGTTTTGATGAGGTCAGGTGAACATATAAAAAGAATCAGAAGGGAAATAAGAGGTTAATTTCAAATGACAATTTTTCTATTTAACGTACATTATTGGGCTCTCTGGAACACCAAATCAAAAAATGTGTTCTTGCCAGAACTCATCAAATGAGTTTGAGCAGTTACTGTGGCAGATATTTTGCAGTAGAGTTGATGTATTTTAAATATCTTTTTTTTTCTTTGTCCAACAGGATATGACATATCTGTGCATTAATGCAGCCGACGCCTCCAGCCAGAATTTGTGAGTAGCATACACTGCAAATTTGACAGCAATTTACCAGTACACACAGCAGTTGTGAAAGGATTTCAGACAACAGTTATACACAAAATCATGTTAGCAATGCATATAAAATGCTTTAACAATGTTCAGAATGGCTCAGTGTAGAATTTGTCAGGGTAATTAGAAAACAAAAGCTGTTCCTCACAGTCACATGACTCTCTTATGATGCTTAGGGACAAAATATCACAACAGACTTTCCTCATTTGTGTGTGTGTGTGTGTGTGTGTGTGTGTGTGTGTGTGTGTGTGTGTGTGTGTACTGATCAATGGACATTGACGTTTTTCTTGCATGTATGTATTGATTGTGTGAGTACTCATGTTTGTTCAAATAATTAAATTACAACCACTACGTTTCTCAGAGATAAAAGTCTATATTAATGTGTAAAAAAGAGAGTTTTAGGGTAAAGGCATCAGAGCAGTGACTCATGCAACACTTACTGTAGTATTACACAACTTCACTTTTCCCAAATCTTCTGCATGACCCTCACATTTGCCACCACATATGCTCTACATACTACTGCTTTCTTGTTTTTTTTAATATTCATTCACTGTGTACCGTGGAGTCCAAAAATTAAATAGTGATAATTTAATACATTTATTTAAATACTTTATCAGTACAACAGTGGGAAAAGTTGATTTGAAAAATGTACATGAATTTGAGAATGTCTTCGCTCTAATAACAGCATGCACTGGAGCTGGCATGAATCTGGTGATTATGTTTTTCGGCATGATTTGGGAATGTTCCAAAGAGGATCTTGTGTACTTCAGTGAAAATCTATTTTCTTGCTCCTTTCAAAGGAGTTAACACAGTCAGTCACAAATTTACTTTGATTAGTGACCTAGAAATCGGAAATCTTCATTTTGCATCCTAACATTTCTTTGTTTGATTTATTTCAAAATCTCAAAAGTGGCTGTTTATTTTCAGCATTAAATTCTAAAAAAATCTAAATTTTAAATCCCAGTTTTGCAATGTCTTCTCAGAATTTTAGACCCCAATGTACATTGTTCAGTAAGAGTGTTACAACTGTTAGCTCTGAATGGTTATTTCAACACAGCAGTAATTAACATTTAAATCCTCATGAACACTCCAGAAGCAAAACAATAAAAAAAATTAAAAAATCACAAATTCAAGAAGTCTTTGAAGACCATTTATGTTACGTTATATAAAATATACCAGACTTTATATTCCTTCAGTTGTATTCCTTTAACACAGTCAATGACTGTTCTGAGGTCTTGAGGTCAAAACATCTGTTAAAGAGCACTTTATGTACTGTAGAATTACCTTTTATTATTATTTTTAAAAAGGTAGTTTTACAATCTACATGGCTCAAAAACATTCTAGCATCGAATATTTTTAGATATATTACAGATAGGCAGATGCTCTTACAGATGAAACACACATCCAGTAGACATCTGGATGAGATACCGGCCCTGATGCAATCCAGAGGGAAGGAAATTGCACTGGCCACCAGACCTATTAAAAACCCTCTGTCACAATCCCATAGCTTTAAAATAAGGATAACGGACAGTTTCATCATGAGTGGCCACACACACATTTGCACATTTACCGGCATGACTAGGTTTTGGAAGCTTTATATACATTATATAAAAAAAGTCCTCCACAATTCACTTAAAAAATAAAATAAAATTGCATATAGCGTGCATATTGAACATCTGTGTCAATCACACACAATGTGAATGTTGCTTAGAAATCTGCTGGAATAACAGAGAATTAAAATCTCTTCCTCATTTTCTGTTATTAGTTTAAACCATTGTGCGGTAGGACACTTTTCCTTGAAAACGCTACTTTCACGGAAGAACATTTCTTTGAAAGGTTTACAAATTTGCATGATAACTATGTAACACAAGAAACAGAGTGACATTTATTGGAAATTAGGGCTGTCATCTGGGCAGATAAACTAAGTTCAAATTTTTACCTTAAATATTAAAAAATTTGAATAATTTGTGGATTTTAAAGTCAGCTGATTTTTAAAAACAATTTACATTGTTTCCTTAGTCCACAAGAGGGTGCATTGAATGCATAAACCATACAGCATTCTGGAATATGCCTGGAAGCTTATATTCCTGCAAATAAAATTTCTGGCTGTTAAAAAAAAAGAGCATTACATTTTCAACTAATGTACATAAAATAAATAAATAAAACGTTTTAGCCGGTCCATATTTTCGAATATATTTTTCTTTTGACTTAACATTTAAAAAATGGCCAAAATAGTGGATTTACGTAAAGCGTTGCGGTGAATGGGGCTATGTGAAGGTGGGGAGTGAAGAGAGAGTAAGGTCCAGGAATAATGGGCGGGATTTGATGGCCATGACACGCTCCCCTCCTGGATCCGGGCGCTAGGGGCTGCAGCTTCATCGAGCGGCTCAACTTCTCTGGGGCCGCGGCATGTGACAGGAATGGCAACCCAGCATCCTGGCCCATTGCCATGAAGTGAGCTCTAATACCTGCATCTAACTCGTGCCGGACCCTCCCCGCTCCATTCCTGGACCTGTGAGGATGCCAGTGTGTGTACATAAGGACATATAAGCCGGCTTCCCCGAAGAGATGCATGCTTTACATTTTAATAGCAGCGGTGATGAGGCTGCAGTATATTCACATCAGGCACACCTCATCCACTGTCCAAACAAACCTTTTTAAATTGCACCTCCCATTGTGAGCCTGGCTGAAGGGCGGCCCTCAGAGGCAGCATGACGATGACTACCATCCACCCCAACGGAGCAGCCGCGGCCATCCGCCGGAGGATGGAGGAGCCCGGCTGCCTGGAAGAGGAGGAACGGCCGCCGACTGTGAGGGGACCACCTGGAGCGGTTACCGCTGCCAGGGGTGGGGTAGACCCCTACCTTCCACCAAAAATGCGGCGAGGCATTCTGTCCGCCAGGGGCTGGAGGTCTGCCTCTGATCCATCCGGGGAGGTGCAGCTGTTGTCCATTAGAGGGTGGAGGAGTGGCCGAGGACCAAGCTACGGCATATCGGAGAACTGGCGAGTAAGTGTTTTTTTTCTCTCTCTCTCCTCTCTCTTCCACTGCCGCTCCATGTTAGCCTTTCCCTCTCTTTTTAAAATGTTTTGTTAATTTGGCACAATCGCTGTTACGGCATGTAGGTGCCATACTTTTTTTTGTTTCCCTCCCCTTGTCCCCTCCTCATCCAGGTAGACGAGGATGACCTGCCAGCAGATGGTGCGGAAGGCATGCCCCTCCCCAGGGAAAGAGGGGATTGATGTACCTTATGCTGGCTCCCTGGCCTGAGAGAACGTGGGAGGAATGTGGCAGGGCGGAGGGCGGGGCCGGGTCGTGATTCCGCACACCCGGCCCCTAATCAGGCTAACGAAGCCTTAGATAGCGATAAAGGCCAACTGGAAGCTGCAGTGCGACAGAGAGAGAGATTTACAGACAGCTGTCTGACACCTTTGTGTGTTTGTTTTTTTGTTTAATTTTTTATTTAAATATTATTTATATTCTGAAGCCGGTTCTCGCCTCCTCCTTTCCATTAACCCCTTTACACTATCTAAATCTCCCCACTGTGTTCCTGGACATGTGAGAATGCCAGTGTGTGCACACATTGAGGTATATTCTGGCTTCTCCAAGGAGAGGCAAGTTCTATGTTTTAATAGCAGTTGTAATGAGGCTACTGTTTATTCAGATCAGGTGAGCCTCATCATTCGCTGCCCAAACGAGGCTTATTAAATTGCACCTCTCCCCTATCCTGCCCAGTTCCACTGAAGGACTGAAGAATGACCCTCACTGGTGGGTTGACAATGATGAGAGGGAGGGGCCACCACAATATATACAAATTCCAAAAGTTTTGTTATGTTGCAGCCTTATGCTAAAATGCTTTAAATATTTTTTTTCTTTTACACCCCATACCCAAACTGAAATATCACACTAACATAAGTATTCAGACCCTTTACTCAGTACTTAGTTGAAGCACCTTTGGCAGCGATTACAGGCTCAAGTCTTTTTGGGCATGATTCGACAAGCTTTGCACACCTGGATTTGGGGATTTTCTGCCATTGAATGGCAGGCTAGCACCTTGCATGGAAGCTCTGCCGCCATTGGTGTATGAATGTGTGTGTGAATGAGTTACAGTGTAAAGCGCTTTGAATACCGTTAAGGTTAAAAAGGCGCTATATAAGTGCAGACCATTTACCATTTTACAGCATGATGCTACCACACCCATGCTTCACTGTTGGGATGGTATTGCGCAGGTGATGAGCGGTGCCTGGTTTCCTCCAGATATGACACTTGGAATTGAGGCCAAACAGTTCAGTCTTCATTTAATCAGACCAGAGAATCTTGTTTCTCACTGTCTGAGAGTCCTTTAGGTGCTTTTTTGCAAATTCCAAGCAGGCTCTCTTGTGTCTAGCACTGAGGAGAGGCTTCGTCTGGCCACTCTGCCATAAAGCCCAGATCAGTGGAGTGTTGCAGTGATGGTTGTCCTTCTGAAAGTTTCTCCCACCTCCACACACTCTGGAGTGACCATGGAGACTACCATCTTGGTAGTCCCGCGCACGCACAGGAAAATGAGAGGAGACCGCTCCTTTGCAGCGGCTGCCCCAGGCTGTGGAATAGTCTACCCCATTATATTAGAGAATGTCCTCTCTTACTGAGTTTAAACGACACTTAAAAACGTACTTTTTCACTCTAGCGTTTGATCATTCATGAGTGCTGTGTGGTGTAATAGGTTATTATTGACGCCGCTTAGATTGTGAGGTGTCTGTAGCAATGTTTAGAATTTAATTGTGATTTTATGATTGCTATTTTATCCTGTGTACAGCACTGTGGTCAACTTTTTGTTGTATTAATATGTGCTTTATAAATAAATTGAACATTGAACATCAGGTTCTTGGTCACCTCTCTTACCAAAGCCCTTCTCCCCTGATTCCTCAGTTAACATAACATTTTAGCACTCATTATTATTAAAATTTTGACCACAGAATATTGTCATTGACCAAACAAAAAGTATTAGAGACAGTCATGTAAAATGCTTAGGTTTCTTAAATGTTGTTTCTTTCTCTCATGCTTTGTGCAGGTCTCAGCATTTCAAAGAGAGCATACGCTTTATCCATGAGTGTCGACTCAATGGAGGGTCATGTCTAGTTCATTGGTAGGTTTGTCTGCTATCATTTTTTTATATTCAGTAGTGTTCTGCCTCAGAGGGCAACTTTAAACATGTCAGGAGCTTTACAGGAATAATGCTTCAACTGGAACATCTGGTTTGTGTAAACATTGCATCATTCAGCAATTTTACCCTTACCAGTATTACAGTCTAGATAGTACACTCACATTGCTGACTTTTCTTGTAATAGGTGTCACTAATATATATGTAAATAACTTGAATTATATGCCAATTAATTCTATTCAATTAATTCAGACTCGTAACAAACACTCTTCCTTCTGCAGTCTTGCCGGAGTGTCACGCAGTACCACAATGGTGGTGGCGTACCTCATGACAGTCACCAGCTATGGCTGGGAGGAGTGTTTGACTGCGGTGAAAGCTGTGCGCTCATTTGTGGGCCCAAACTACGGCTTTCAGCAGCAGCTGCAGGAATTCCAGATGAAACAGGTGTCAGAGGTACATTCAGTTTTTTATTACTTTTATACTGAAAGCTTCCTGATTGATACTCTGATGTAAGTATATACATACTGTGGCCCCAAAAAGTGTATAGACATTTAAATCACTTAAAAATGCAAACAAGGGACATTTTTTTGTAATGAAAGATAGCACACTTAGCAAAATATTTCAGAAAAATAGGTTTGTTGACTCTCGGGCAGGCTATGTCCACCCTGGTGGTCCAGGAACGCCACCCCTGGCTCAACCTGGTCGAGTCGCGAGAGGCAGACAAGGTACATTTCCTTGACGCCACCATCTCCCAGGTTGGGCTGTTTGGCGACACCTTTGGAGATGAATGGAGGTGAAAGAGGAATTCAGCTCTGTGAACTTGCTTGCTCAGCTCCGAAGAAGATATCTGATGTGCATTTGCAGTGTCAATCCTTTTATACCCGTATGGAGTGGGGAGTGGCATGCAAATTCCACACGCCAATTTCCATTGGCCTTTTCTCAAGATCAGAGATGTCTGGGCTCCTAGTGTCAACTCACCGACACAATGTCGAGTGAGTGACAGATAGGGAACAGATAAATATCTATAACTTTATAATATATGAAGTCCTTTTCTTTTTACCATTAATTCTCCTCCCTGCCCAGTAGGTGGCAATATGCACAAATAATTGAATCACCAAAAACACAAGAAGAATGTGAAAGTGGAGATTTATTAGTACAAAAGGATTTAAATATTGATCTGTTTCTCACCCACATATTTCATATCCCTCACCCACACATATATCCCTTCTGAAGACATAGATTAACCAGTGTCATTTGAATTCCTTTAATGTTGCCTTTATGTGCTTTCTGAGCTTCAAAGTTTGGTACCCATTCACTTGCATTGTAGTATAAACTAGCAGAGCTGAGATATTCCTCTAAAAATCTCTGCAGAAGAAGAAAAAAAACACATCTGGGATGGAATGAGGGCAGGGCTGGACTGGTAATCTGGCATAACGGGCATTTTCCCATTGCAATTTGGGGCCGATCAGGGGTGGACTGGTCATCGGAAGAGCTGAGTTGGCCGGTGGGTGGGCTGCGAAATGGACCAAACGGGCCGAGATAAGTAAAAATTAGCTGGCGCATTATGCAGAACGGACCACAAAACGGTGCCACGATATGCAGAAAGCACCCTCCCCCCCTTTTGGGCTGATTTCTCTTCGCAGTAAATTATATGACAATTTTCAATTTTGGAAAAATTATTTCTATAAGGAGGCATTAGACAGAATGCTAACCTTATTCATCATTTACTTTCACTGCATGTTTTGTTCCCCCTCCATATTTTGAAAGGGAAAGTTTACTTCCTGTTCTTGTTGCTGACGGCATGCTGCACGATTGTTTGTCGCTTGCTAGCCTGCTTAGCATTGCTTATTCTTATTCTTATATGTTCATCTTTTTATATTTTGCCATTTTACCGTGTGCTTTGGGTTTTTCCACTTTTCTACCATTTCAACTGTGTATATTTACTGCGCGCACTTATTTCTCTGTTTTTTTTTTCTTTATCCGCTTGCCTACATCTCGCGTCTCGACTGTGTGCATTGGTTTTCTCCACTGTGTTTTACACAGATTATTGTATCAATCTAAAACATCTACTGATTAGGAACCACATCAATCTCAAACCCTCGCCGCTCAAGAGCAACAACAACAACAAACAATTACAGTAAGTAATGGCATCTGCTCATGTTATTGCTTCCTACATTACATGCCACATGTTTACTATAGCTTCTTCCGTCAGCAGTACATGTGATACATGTGATAAATGTATGGAACTAGTCAAGCTGACGGAGAAGATTAAATAGTTAGAGACACGCACCCAAACGCTAGTGGAGGTCAGTGAGAAAGAGAAGCCGGTAGATACTGTTTCGGATGCGTGTAGTACAGCGAGCAACACAAACACTATGGTTCCGGCTGAAGAGCCCCCGCAGCAGGGTGATTGGGTGACGTCTCGGCGGCATACTTGCTCAGCAAAGCGACAGCACTCTCCCATTCCTCTTAGGGGGGTTTCCAATCGATTCTCTCCACTCAGTGATGTGCCCACTGAGAATCCTACTGAAAGAGCCCTAATAATTGGTGATTTTTTTTAAAAGGAGCTTTGAAATAGAGACTCCAGCCACATTGTTAAATGCATTTAGGATGCCAGAGCATCTGACATCAGATAAAATTGACAAGTGCTGGCTAATGCCAAACGTAGATTTGTAAAATTGTTATTCATGTCGGCACTAACGATGTCTGACTTCGCCAGTCAGAGATCACTAGAGATAATTTTGAAGAGGTGTGTGAACTTGCAAAAAAACGATGTCAGTCACTGTAATATGCTCTCCCTGCTTGTTGTGGTGAAGAGGTTTATAGTAGATTAGTGTCACTGAATGGCTGGATGTCTGAGTGGTGCCTGGAGAATAGCATTGAATTTATAGACAATTGGAAGAGTTTTTGGGGTAGACCTGACCTGCTAAAGAGAGATGGACTCCATCCCTCCAGGGAAGGTGCCGCCTCTCATCTCTAGTAATTTGGCTCTTATTCTTAATAATTATAGTATTTAACTAACTGGGGCCCAGGTCAGGAAGCAGATAAACTGGTTAATCTGAATGTCTGCTAGCTGCCTTGAGACGTCACTGAGGTCACATAAACTACAACACATAGAGACTGTATCACCTAGATATCACATAGAGACTGTCTGTTACCCGAACTACCAAACAGAAAACTCAATAAATTATATAGAAAAAATTTGATTAACCCTCTGGTGTCTGAGGGTATTTTGGGCCCTGGAGAAGTTTTGACATTTGTGCTTTTTTCAGTTGCTTAAAAACATATTAATGGCTAAAGTGTGATAACACTGTATTCAGCACAAACAGGGCTACAACAGTATGTGAGCAACATGTGTGTACATGTTTGTATTTTTGAGAAAATAACATTTATGTGTGGTTTTTGAAAAAACAAAAATTTTAAGTCACTGAAATAAGGTCATATAACACATACTAAACATTTGTCCACAAGACTTTTGAGAACTGGATCTTGTAGCCTAGAGTTTTTACTACAAAATGATGTGAAAACCATCCCGATCACTTTTGTAAGACAATTTTAGTGTTGAAAGGTAATATGCGAGGAGGCATGAATGATCATGAATATTTAGGTGATTCACAACTGAGAGATTATGACCCCACCCCTGGGCCTATCAATGTGGAATGTGACAGAAAGAGAATGAATGTGAGGAGACTTAATGATCAAAATCAAGTTTTAAGTTAAAAGAAGTAATCTGACTATATATTTTCTTTACATAAAGACTTAATTTTAGACCTACATTACCGTTAAAAGAAGTCTCTTCTACTTCCGGTTTTGCCATGTAGTGGAGAGACGCGTGGTGTTAGTGCTCCGACTTAAATTTCATATTGTTTTCTTCATAACACTATATTTTGGGCTTTTTAGCCATTTTTGTGCTTCTGCTGGTCTTTGTCAACGTTATATATCCCTAATGAGTAAGGGTACGCGAGCTGGTGGTAAAATCAACCCTCAATTTAAGGCGCCTAATTCTGGGAATGAAAGCGGCAAGATGTCGGACGATACCTCTAACCCGCTAACGACTGACACACTGGTGAGCGAACTTGATAAACTAAGGAGAAACATAACTGGTGAACTCACCGCGCTGCTTAATTCGTCATTGGAGTCAATTCACTCATCTATTGCTTCTATTGGAACTACCTTGGCGACTCAAGCGACTACCATCACTGACATGGAAACTAGCCTATCTGACCACAGCGACAGGATCACACATCTCGAACAGGAGGTTTCGACTCTGCAGTCGAAGTTGGTGTCGGCGACGGAAGAGAATGTCGCTTTGAGAGCTAACGTGGAAGATCTAGTTTCGCGGTCCAAACGACAGAATATTCGTGTGGTTGGTCTTCCGGAGGATATTGAGGGAAAAGACGCCAGGCAGTTTATGGCAGATTTATTCACCGAGGTCGCCGGCGACGCCCTTCCCTCCCCCCCGGAGCTTGATCGTGCCCATCGGAGCTTAAGGCCCAAACCCCGCCAAGGTCAAAATCCCCGTCCGATTATAGTGAGATTTCATCGCTATATAGAGAAGGAGGCTGTGCTTAAATTCGCGAAATCGTCAAAAGACATTACTTTCAAGGGACACAAAATCAAATTCTATGAGGACTTCTGCGTTTCGGTGGCTAATAGGAGAGCTTCGTTCAACAACATTAAGGGCCTGTTGTATAAACGCGGTGTTCGTTTTGGCATGATCTACCCGGCCAGACTTCGAGTGTCCTATAACAACATGGAGCATTACTTCAACTCTCCTGAGGCTGCAGAAAAATTCTACCATCAAAACTTTGCTGAGTAATTTTAAGAGCGGCGCTGATGATAAGGAGATATCTGTTTCTCTCGCTCTCTCTCTGAGTAGTTGTTAAATGCCTTTGTTTTTTTGTTTTTTTTATTAAAAGGGGGAAAAAAAAAAAAAAAAAAAAAAGTTTCTTCTCTCCCCTTCACGGTGCATGTATTGCGCGGTGTGTATATATGCACATTTCATTTTTATTTATTATTATTTATTTTATTATTTTTTTTGTATTTTGTGTTATTTTGTGGGGGGGGGGGGGGGTGTATTCTTTAGATATTCTTCCTTTTTAGTTTTACTGCCACTAGAATCGCTATGTGCACTCGTTTCGCACATTTGCTGTTCTGCACCCTGTCCACTCCTTTTCAGGAGTGAATTCTCTTATTAGTGTTAAATTCTTTGTTTGTTGGAGTCAACTCCATTACACAATCGGTTGTGATAACGTTTTTCTGGCAACTCGTCATGTTTAAGTGGACGAGTATCAGAAGGGATTTTCTTTTGATATTTCTGAACATATTTGTGTTTTTGTTCTCTATGTTCTGGGTATGTTCGGGGGTTATGTTTGATGGAGGATTATTTTTTCTTACTTGGCTTCTAATGTTGTCTCTTACATATGCAACCATGATTGAGCTTAAAAAAGCATTGTTGTTTTCCTTTTTTATCCAATTTAGATTTTCATGTTCTACTTTGCAGTTTTATGAATATGCCCCTTGTTAATTCTAAGGGGGGTGGGGTTGGACACAATATTAGAATCATTACATGGAACGTACGTGGGATGGGTGGCCAAATTAAAAGATCTAGAGTTTTTTCTCATCTAAAATCCCTGTCCTCTGATATTATGTTTCTTCAGGAGACACATTTGCGTACGAGTGATCACACCAGACTGCGTAAACAATGGGTGGGTCAAGTATTTCATTCTAGTTTTAATAGCAAATCCAGAGGTACTGCAATTCTGATACATAAAAGAGTCATGTTCCTAGCAGAGCAAGTACTTTCAGATCCCGAAGGCCGCTTTGTTATCGTCAGTGGTATTCTTTTTCAAACTCCAGTAGTGTTAGTAAACGTATATGCCCCAAATTGGGATAACCCTACTTTTATGTCTATGCTTTTCTCAAAAATCCCAAATCTTGACACTCACCATCTTATTTTTGGAGGGGACCTCAACTGTGTTATCGATAATAATCTTGATAAATCTGCGACTAAATCTTCTTCTCTTTCCGCTATGTCCAGGTCTCTAATTTCGCTGACAAATCAAATAGGCTGCATAGATCCCTGGCGCTTTTTTCATCCCTCTGACAAAGTATTTTCTTTCTTCTCAAGTGTGCACCATGTTTACTCTCGGATTGATTATTTCTTTCTTGATAAAGCCCTGCTTTCTTCGGTTATTTCCTCAGATTACTCTGCCATTGTTATTTCTGATCATGCTCCGCATACCTTAGATATCTCCTTGTCGCCCGCTTTTAAGAGCCGACCTCAGTGGAAATTCGATGTAGGGCTTCTCGCCAGAACTGACTTCTGTGAATTTCTATCCAAAAATATAGACTTTTTCATTGAGACTAATAAAACGGATACCGTGTCTGCTTCTCTTCTATGGGAGACATTTAAAGCGTTTATTCGTGGTCGCATCATTTCCTTTAGTGCTCACTTAGCTAAGACAAGAAAATTTCGGCAACAAGAGCTTATCCGTTCAATATTGGATGTTGATGGACAGTATTCAAGCGATCCCAAACCTGATCTTAAGTTAAAACGTTCGAGGTTACAAACTGAATTTGATTTGCTTTCAACAAATAAAGCAGAATATTTGATTAAAAGAACTAGAGCTACCTATTATGAACATGGGGATAGAGCAGGCCGTCTTCTTTCTTCCCAGCTTAAGCATCAGTCAGCATCACGCTATATCACGCAGATTTATGATAATCATTCTAATGAGCTAGTTACTGACCCTCAAAAAATTAATTCTGTCTTTTCCTCTTTTTACTCCAGTCTTTACACTTCTCAACCTCCTCCTGATTCTTCCTTAATGGAGTCTTTCCTACATAATTTAAATATACCCACTATTAATACATTAACAGAGGAGACATTAGATGTACCTCTCAGCCTAGACGAAATTACCACCTGCATTGGTCTTATGCAGTGTAACAAGGCTCCAGGGCCTGATGGCTTCCCCTTAGACTTTTATAAGAAGTTCTCAGCACAGTTAGCCCCCTTATTGTTTGATATGTATAAGGAGTCATTTGAGCAGGGTTTTCTCCCAGCCTCATTAAATCAAGCATCTATCTCTCTTTTATTAAAAAAAAATAAAGACCCAACTTTATGTGGTAGCTATAGGCCTATTAGTTTATTGAATGCGGACGTTAAAATTTTAGCAAAGGTGCTGACAAAGCGCATTGATGCATGTCTTCCTGATATTATTTCTGAGGATCAGACCGGGTTTATTAGTGGACGTCAGATGTCATCTAATATCCGACGATTGCTAAATATACTGTTTAGTCCTTCTCTGTCTAAGACTTCGGAAATGATAATTTCTCTTGATGCGGAAAAAGCATTTGACCGTGTAGAATGGAATTATTTATTTACTGTATTAAAAAAGTTTGGCTTTGGGCACAATATTATTTCATGGATTCGCCTCCTATATTCTGCTCCCTCTGCTAGTGTTAAAACTAATGCTGATAGTTCATCATTTTTTTCCCTCTCCCGTGGGACACGGCAGGGTTGCCCTCTGTCTCCTCTGCTCTTTGCTTTAGCTATTGAGCCACTTTCTATCGCCTTAAAATCATCTTCGTCTATATGCGGTATCCACAGGGGAGGCACAGAACATCGTGTTTCTCTCTATGCTGACGACTTGTTGTTGTATGTACAGGATCCAGTTGGCTGCGCCAATGAAATTATGCACTTGCTCGAAACCTTTGGCTCTTTTTCAGGTTACAAATTAAATTTCGCCAAAAGCGAATGTTTCCCCATAAATGACGTGGCCAAAAAAATTTCTAAGAGCTCCCTACCTTTTAATTTTTCTCCTTCAGGGTTTCGATATTTAGGCGTAAACATTTCACACTCTTTCAGTTCCATCCTTAAGAATAACTTTACGAATTTGGTTGATCAAATTAAACTAGACTTAAAACAATGGGGTAGCCTACCCCTTTCTCTTGTTGGGAGAGTGGAGACCATTAAAATGAATGTTTTGCCGCGACTCTTATTTCTCTTCCAGTCTCTCCCTCTTTTTCTACCTAAATATTTTTTTAAATGTCTAGATAAAATCATCTCCTCATTTATTTGGGCTGGTAAAACTCCTAAAGTGAGTAAAACTATCCTGCAACGAAATAAACGTGATGGAGGTTTAGCTCTGCCAAATTTTCTTTTTTATTACTGGTCCGCCAATATTTCTAAGATTTTCTTGTGGTGTAATGCGCCGGAAGTCAACTGGTGCACTCTAGAAGCTGCTACTTGTCTTTCTTCTTCTCTTCCTGCACTTGTCTTTGCTCCTTTGTCTCTGCATCCCTCTAATTATACTAGAAATCCTATTGTCCTATCAACTTTAAAAATCTGGAAACAAATGCGACAACATTTTCGGTTGGAGTCATTATCCGTTCTAAGTCCTATTTGCAATAATCACTTGTTCTTACCACCATCTATTGATCACACTTTTCAAAGATGGAAAGATAAAGGGATGGCCTGTTTTTCAGATCTTTTTATTGATAATTCTTTTGCTACATTTACCAATCTTATGTCCAAATTTAACCTGCATACTACGGGCTTATTCAGATATTTTCAACTCCGCAATTTTGTTAAGACTAACTTCCCCAGTTTCCCTCAATTACCAGAACAATCTCTGGTTGAGAACTTATTGTCAGCCCCTACAGGTGGTAGTCGTATATCCTCTATCTACACCATGTTACTCTCATCTAGTACGTCCTCTCTCTCCTACCTAAAGATGACTTGGGAAAATGAGCTGCAAATTAAGTTACCGGAAGAGCTATGGTCTGAGGCTCTTGCTAGAGTTAATTCTACTTCTGTATGTGCTCGGCTAAGTCTCATTCAGCTAAAAGTCTTTCATCGTATTCATCTTACCAAAGCTAAACTTCATAAATTGTTTCCAGAAACAGAGGACTCCTGTATCAGATGCTCCCTTTCTCCCGCCAATCACACCCATGCATTCTTTAGCTGCCCTAAACTGGCCTCATATTGGGCTTCTTTTTTTGACTTCATGTCAAGGGCTTTGCACATTTCTCTATCTCCATGCCCTCTAGTCGCCATTTTTGGCATGTCCCACTTGTCATTCATCACGAGACAGAAAGCAGAGGTTATTGCTTTTGCTTCTCTTATTGCTAGAAGGCGCATCTTGTTGCATTGGAAGTGTCCAACCCCTCCACCAACTACCTCTTGGTTAAAGGATCTGATGTCATTCCTTTCACTTGAAAAATTGAAATATTCGATTCAGGGCTCAACTGGTAAATTTTATAAAACATGGAATCCTATTTTAAATATTTACGATTCTGTATCCTCACTAGATTCTGACTAAATATATCATGGGTGTGCAAGGTTTTTTTTTTAATTTTTTTTTTGTATGTGTATGTGTATGTATGTATGTATATGTGTATGTATATGTATATGTATATGTATGTGTATATGTATATATGTGTATGTATGTGTATATGTATGTGTGTGTGTGTGTGTGTATATGTATGTATGTGTGTATATGTATATATGTATATATATATATATATATATATATATATGTATGTGTATGTATATATATATATATATATATATATGTATGTGTGTATGTATGTGTATATGTATATATGTATGTACTAAGTATAATCGCGTGTGGAGACTGCTGATATTTTCTAATCCTCTTGGGTGGGTGAGGGAGGGGGTCTGGGGTGGTTGTTACTGTGGGTTTTTTTTTTTTTTTTTTTTTTTTTTTCTTTCCTCATTTAGGTATATGTTGGAAAGGAATGTGTAAAAAGATAAAAGTGCAGACAATGTTTTTGCTTTTATGCTCGTTTCTAAGTATTTATTGTACACTGTTTTATGTCTGTACAATAAAAATTGTTATTAAAAAAAAAAAAAAAGAAGTCTCTTCTGCTCACCAAGACTGGATTTATTTGATCCAAAATACAGAAACAATATTGATATTTTGAACTCTTTTTTACAATTTAAAAGAACAGTTTTCTATTTAAATATATTGTAAAATGCAATTTGTGATCAAAGTGGAATTTTCAGCATCATTACTGTAGTCTTAAGTGTCACGTGATCCCTCAGAAATCATAATAATATGCTGATTTTCTAATATGGGCATATTTAAAGTGCATTTTACTCATTTAACCTGAATACATATTTGCAAGCACAAGCTTTGTTGATGATAATGAGGCATTATAAACACTAAACACTTCAAGTTTATATAAAATACCATGTCAACTAATGAAAACTAATTGACTTACTCGTCTGAAATTGTATCCTCAGCTGGATCAAGTCTCTCTTCAAAATACAAACGTTCATCGGAGTCCCGCTCTTCTTCTGAGGAAAATGTTAACTCTTCCTTACAATCCTGGAGCTTTCTCGCCTGTGTATCATTGCAAACGCGCAGAAAAATGAACGAAATATGTTTACATCCTCACTGTCGGGGGCGTGTACATTTGCATTGATCGTCTCAGCACATTAGTGTATGAATGGCGCGCTCTGCTGGTGGGTGGGACCACTTTACAGATAATTAGATGAACCTGTAAAAACTGAACATTGCTTTGTTTCAAACAGATTGCATTGCAGGAGAATATTTGTTTTAAATTTGAATTGGTTTATTAAAAAGTAGACATTTAAAGCTTTCTTTAGACATATGTTTCATGTTTGTGTGATAAGTATTCGCAGAGTTTCAGTTCATTTTTGTGACGTGTTTCTGAAATATGCTCGTGAACACAAAGACTGCTGAAAGCTCACCCTTTTTATTTTCTTTATTTTACAAAAGCACAATGTTTCATTGTTATTATGAGTGTACACAAATAAAAGCAGACCCTTTATAGTCTCTAATGATGTTACACTTATCTGTATATCCAAAAATGATGGAGTATTTTAAGTTGTTTCTGCTGTAATGACGAAAATATCCAGCAGGACGCGCCAGAGGGTTAAGGTCAAACTTAAAAATGTAACAAAACAACGTTTTTTCAAAAAGTTAAACATCATATAAAAGTAGGGCTACTAAACATTAGAACTCTTTCTACCAAAGCACTAATTGTAAATTAAATTATTACAGATTATAGTTTGGATATGCTCTGTTTGCCTGAAACCTGGCTTAAACCAGACAAATATATTAGTTTAAATGAATCTTCTCCCCCAGGTTATTGTTATTAATATGAGCCTTGTCTGAAGGGTCGAGTAAGAGGTGTTGCTACAATTTACAGTGAAGTTTTTGGTGTTACACAGGACAGGATATAAGTTTAAGTCTTTTGAACTAATAATGCTTAATATGTAAGGCTGTAATCAACCAAAGAAACTCTTGGTCGACTGAAGTCCTGAAATTTTCGACTAAAAATGTCGTTAGGAAAAAAAAACGTTACATTAATTAGCTGCGCACTTTGTGCAGTACTTGGTAGCCTTGTTGTCCGCCTAAATTAATTAGAAATAAACATAAAAAAAACTAGTAGGCTATTTTCAGTATATTAAATCGTTTTTGACCTAATTATTTTGCACTGAAATGAGTCTGACACACGAGTCTGTCGGCTCTGACAGCGTTGCATCACGTGCACCTGCACAATATCATAGCCTATGATTTCCGAAAATAGTACTATGTTGTCAACTAGTGATATCATCACAAGAACTGTTGAGGAATATGCAACATAATTTAGACAGTTCTTTTTGTCATATGTTATAATAAGAAGTTATAACTGTCACTGTCATTTCAGCCGCTCTGTGGATGTCCTCGCACAGAGCAAGGCTGAACATGAACTCAGCTTCGCGGCTGAGACACACACGAATAGACTATTAACTTAAAGCTTTTACTCTTAATAAACACAAAATGCACGTCCACTTTAATAAAAAAAGAATATTTATTAAACAAACCAGATCAAGAGCAGAAACGAAATAAAAAGCATAACTGAAAAATAAAGCATCTTAGGCTCAAAACTAACACAAACAGTGGGCAAATAAAAAAAAATAAAGTGCCCAAATCCAATAAATAATACTAGAAATAAATTTTATCTAAAAAAATAAAGTTTGCACAATAATAAAAGGGAACCATAAAAGTAAAGTAGGCTACCTACAACATGTTATTCAGCCAAATTTTAAACAAAACTAAATAAAGTGATTTTATTTTTCCGTTTGGATGATAAAGGAGGCTTAAAATCCAGCGTGGTCTGGGTGTGTCCGGGGGATGCTACCGTCATTGCGGAGGGGTGCGCCTAAAACGATTATTACACTAAAACATTGAAATATGCCAATTCTGATATGTTCATATAGTTTACTCAAAACAGACAGGGCAACCTAACGCAGACAAGTTAGCTTACCGCTTTTAGATGATATGTCATGTTTGTCGTCGAGCTGTGGAAGGCAAACTGTTGCTTGCAAACTTTGCATTCAACCTTTTTCCCGTTATCAATTTTAACAAAATGCTGCCACACTGTCGATGTCTTTGTTGTTGACATGTTAGAAGCGGACTGACTATTAAATTCTCTCACAATTAAATAAATAATATTCAGCATCAAACCTTCTATAGCCTATCTATCGCTCTTCTCCAGTGGGTTGGGCTAATCCAAAAAAAGTGAAAACAAGGGGGGTATTCTGAAGACAGACTGTTACCTGTGAAACAGGGGTGTCCTGAAAACACCCCCATTAGCAATTAGTGCTTTCCACCTGATGAAATGACCACGGCAAAACTGATGAAATGAACGCGGCAAAAAATCGACCAATCAGAATTTTGGTCGAACCAGAACGTATCGACCAATTAATCGACTAATCGACTGGGTCGTTACAGCCCTATTAATATGACACCGTCAGATATAAATAAAAAATCTCTGTTGTCTTTTGCCCTTGCTACATTATATAGCTCACCCAGGCCTTACTCTGGTTTCCTTGGTAAATTTGCAAATTTCACAAATCAGATCTAGTAGTTAATGTAGATAGAGCTTGTTGGTGACTTCAGCATTCACATAGATAATGAAAATAACACATTGGTATTAGCATTTATCGATATTCTCAACTGTCTTGGAGTCAGACAAAATGTGATATGACCAACTCATCACCATAATCATGTGCCAGGTTTAATTCTGTCACATGGGGCTGATGTTGATACTATAGAAATTCCACCACAGAGCGATGACATCTCAGATCATTACCTCGTCTCTTGTTTTTTGCGATCAGCTAATGTCACTCAAATCTACACCACGATATAAGGACAGTGTCTGCAGCTACAGACAGGCACTAAAACCAGGTCAGCATATTTAAGCAAACTCATAGAAAATAACCATAAAAATCCTAGATGATTATTCAGTACTGTGGCTAAATTGGTGAGAATGAAGCATTGAATGAACCAGATATTCTTTACTGATAAAAATGAAACAATCAGAATAAAATTGGAACTATGCAATCAACTGACACAGCACCTCAGAAAACAGTGTCTCATAATTTTGCTCACAAGCAACTTTGCTGTCATAGGTCACAAAGAGCTAACAAAACTTATAAAAAAAATCAAAAGCCACAACACATATGTTAGATCCAATACCAACTAAACTCTTAAAAGAGGTATTCCCAGTAATCTCAGAACCTCTTCTTAATACTATTAGCTCCTTGCTATACTTAGGACATGTCCAAATAAACTTTAAAGTGGCAGTTATCAAACAGCTTATTAAGAAGCCACAGTTTGATCCTAGAGAATTGGCTAATTACAGATGATTTCAAATCTACCATTTATGTTGAAAATACTAGAAAAGTTAGTGTCCTCCAACTATGTTAATTTCTACAGAGAAATGGAATATATGAAGAATTTTAGTCAGGATTTAGGCCCCATCACAGTACAGAGACTACACTTATCAGAGTTACAAATGACTTGTTCTTATCATCTGATTGCATCTGCATTTCTCTTCTAGTGCATTTAGATCTTAGTTGTGATGGATGGGCAGAAATTTCCTTCTACTCAATTTCAACAAAATAGAGGTACTAATGATTGGACCAAAAACCTCTAAAATAAGCAGCTATAATGTAATTTGACTCTTGATGGATGTACTGTTACTTTGTCTTCTACAGCGAAGAACTTAGGTGTTATATTTGATAACAATCTGTCCTTTGAAAATCGAATTTCCAATGTTTGTAGAACAGCATTCTTCCACCTGAGAAATATTGCTAAATTATGACACGTGTGCTCTGTTGCTGTTGTTGAAAAACTAATTCATGTGTTCATGATCTCAAGAGTACATAATTGTAATGCATTACTGGGAGGATGTCAAGCAAGTTAAATAAATAAACTTCGGTTGGTTCAAAATACAGCTGCCAGAGTGCTGACTAGAATCAAGAAATATGATCATATTAGACCATTCTATCGTCGTTACATTTGCTACCTGTTAAATTTTGTATTCATGTTTAAATTCTGTTAACTACATAAAAAGCTTTGAATGGTCTAGCTCCGTAGTCCTTCTACCACACTATATTCCATCATGTTCATTACGATCACAAAATTCTGGCTTGTTAATAATTCCAAGAATATCAAAATCCACAATAGGATGTAGATCCTTTTCATACTTGGCTTCTAAACTATGGAATAATTTCCTTAACACGGTTTGGGATACAGACACACTCACTCAGTTTAAGTCTAGACTAAAGACTCATCTATTCATCCAGGCATACACCTTTTTTATCCTTCAACTCACAATTAGGCTGCTATAGTTAGGTCTGCCAAAACTAGAAACATCCATCATGATCTATAACTCTGCATAAAATAATTTTTGTTTTGTTTCCATATCTCAACCTTGGGATTCATATCCCAGCATTACCAGAGCTGGCCAGATCCAGCTCCGTTCCAGCTTGGTTTCGGATTCCACTGCTAAGTGATGCTGAAAGATGATGACATCACTTCAGTCTTTTGACTTCAGAGGATGAACTGATGCCAACTCCAATTGTAACACATGGGATACTTCATATGCCACTGCCTGAACCTTGGACTTAGATGGAAATTACCTGCAGGTTGAACTGCGATGCACCTCATTCATCTCTGCCTGCATCACCTTTGTCTATTGATGGACTACACTCTTGAAATGGAATACATAGACTATAATTTAATTCCCAACAAATGCCTTCATCAGCCAACTAACAAAGGACAATGCATCAATGTGAACTTCTGCAGTTAATCGAGGATGAACTTCAAAGACATTAGTCATTCATTTTAATCTGTCTAACATATTTTGGGTTCCACAGAATACAGAAAGATTAATGGGGTTTGAAGATGAGGGCGGGGATATTATGATATAATATTAATTAAAGGCTGAATTATCACTTTAAGGGTGCTTCTCAGATTTGGACAAATCTGTCAGTTAGAAGAGAAGTTTGGAAACATTTTTCTAGTAATTATTACGGTGAAAAATGTGAACAGTGTCACAGTCCCAATTTATATATAATGTTTAATTATACACTGCAGCAAGATCATGCTTTATACGTGCCTTCTGTCATTATTTCACAGTGTTTTACATCCTGCGTGAATTTAGTTAAGTGACGGTGCAGTATTTTCAATTTAGAAAGAATTTTAGCTAATTAATTCTGTACTCTAAGTAAATTGCACCGTATCTCTGTGTTTGGTAGCTTGTTACCCATAAGACAAAGCTGCCTGCATCTGTCAAACGCTGTTTACACACCAACCTTGCACATGCAGAAATGCTCATAATCGCGATAGTCAGGGCAAAACATTTGCACTTAACACAGATGTTTTACAAGGATTTATGGAGTATGCACTGATATGTTGCAGCGCTGATCTGAGGTCATAAGAGCCCACAGTTACAGATTCACGCTGAGTATGACCATGACACAGGCAAGCCTACATTGTCACAAACTTTCAAATTTACCTCACTGTGTTTTCTTTAGTTGGTGCTGCAGTTTTAATCTTGAAATATGTCCTTGTCTTGGTGTAAAATGAAGGCATTGTGTGGAGTGAAGAAATGTTTGTTTTACACACTTTCTTCTGTAGTGTTGAACGCAACTCGAGTGACAGTGTGCAGCTGTGAAAATCTGCTGATGTAAGTCCCATTCAAAAATCTCAATAAATTACACTTTTATTAACAATTATTAAATTAAAAACAGTAATGTAACAACAGGAACGCTACCATTGTAATTAAGTAAAAATATATTTTCATCAGAAATTTACTTGAGTACCCACCATAAAAGTACCCACCATAAAACATACTCATAAAAGTAATTTTTTTCAAAAAAGTTACTCAAGTAAATGTAACGGAGTAAATGTAGCATGTTACTACCCAACTCTGAAAAATGTATATAGCACATGTTATCAATAAATGGACATTAAATATTTATTTGAGCTTAAATTATTCTATTATTTAAAAACAAAGAGAGCATGGAGTGATACGTAGACATGAAACTTGCACAACTATGTAGAAAATCCACCTGGGACAACTGTCAAAGATGCAATTTAGCATAATTATTCAAAGGTATTTGAAAGATATTTTTACAGAGGTTTTCCTATATAATTAATTTTGGGTATCGAAATGTAGAATGGTTTTGTTTCATAAGCAAGTTTTTAATTTTTAATCTAAGTAGTGAAAAACAGAAAGGTCTAAAAACTTGACTAATCTGTGGATGAATGCATTTCGTGACATGAGATGGAATTTAAATGCAGGTCCAGATATTCTCTGATCATGTGGTCTGAGAAATCAGTACAGAGCTAGGCATCTGAAATGTCACTTACAGGGTATGATGCATCATGGTGGCATTGTGTAGCAACATGGAGCGGCTATCTTAAACAATGCAAATTTCACAAATTTAAATAACACTACTACAACTACTTTTTCACCATGCCTTTGAAAAATAACATGAAAAAGTTATACACTTCAGTAGCTTGTGGAATGAAGTAAGTATAGGCATCTATCCAGAGCAACTTACAGAACACTTATTACATAGACAGTCCCTCTGGAGTGCCTTGATTAAGGTCACCATGCTGATGGCTCATGGCTTGCTCCTTAAACTGACAACTTTCCTGTTACCACCCCTGATTTTTAGCAACCACACAAAACCAAAACTTAAGTGGTGTGATGGTGTGGAGCAATACCTAGTTCTGCAGTTATTACAGTTCACAGTCTACAGGACTGAGTGACCCAACCAAATAAACCAGCAGCATGTTTATGCTGCTTCCAGCTGTGTCAGGAATTGCAGAACTAGAATACAGATTAACCGTTCTATTATCAGAAAGCAAGTAAGCATCTCCTCAACTGTTTTTTAGTCATGGATCCTGTTCTTTACATAGGCCAGACAGCATTTCACTCTTCCCTAGAACTGTTGTGCAACCTTTGCAGGCTTAAGGCCACTGGGTTCCCTTAAGGTGGTGTCCTACTTGACAACTCGAAACAACTTGTTGAAAAAAATCGTAATGTGTGTGTTTAATAAACACAGTTTATTTTATTAGTCATCTAAGTGTAGGAGAATCCCATTAATGGTTTAACCCCCCCACCCCCTTCAAATTTCAATTTCAAACTGAGATTTCAGCAACAAAAGTAAATAGGTGTGAATTCAACCATTATTAAGTTGTTTTCAAGTTGGTAAGTGGGACACTGGCTTAATGAAACTAGTTTAACAGACATCAAGCCTCTTGTACATTATCTAGTGTTGCAGTAGTGAATTATTGCATAATAAAAGGAAATGTGCAGGGTGTGCTGCCATGCCAGGCCATACTTTAGCAATGAAGGTTTGCTGACTTATGTAATGTGGCTGCACACAGGCTACACAGCAGCTTGCAGACCAGATTTACTAGTTATTTGGCACTGTGAGGAAAATTACAACAAGGTTGTAGCCAATTGAGAATTTATTTTATTTTTAAAAATGAAATTGAAATACAGTGTATCCAAGAATTTGTTGTTTCTTCGGGATGTGTATGTTTTGATCACCAGTGTGAGCTCATGAACATTCATAAAAAACGCCACAAAAGCACCATAAAAGGATGTGATGTCAAATGCTTATTGACTGTCTCATGTTATGCCAAATTTTGGATGTATAATTCATTTTAATTTTCAGTTATTAACAACTTAAATTCCTCTCTCTACCTCACAAAAGCTATTGTTTGTTGCCAGAACAATTGGAATGGAGCACAATTTTTGCCTATTTTCAGTTTTCTGAATAAATTATTGTGATAACGTTTATCTGTCTTTTACGTTTTTTCTATGGTTAAGAAATGACTTTTTTAATTTCCCTTTTTAATTTGTAACTAGTAGCACCTCATAAACAAGCAAATACATTCTAGAGCAAATCTTTTTCCTAAAAATTGTTTTCCACATATTAGGATAGCAGGACTATGCTGTGTAATTTTAAATAATACCAAGCTATAGAAAGTTAGATTGGTTTCATCAAATAGTTTATTATGTGTTCAGGAGTGTTGGTCATTTATGTTTTTGAGACGTTACAGACATTACAGCTGATTTTCTATAATGCTGAATTAATAATTCTAATTAAAAGTAATGACCAGCATCATCCAATCACAGCCAACCATGTTCAAATAAAATTATACATTATAACTTGTGAATCTGTGTACTGATTACCATTGTCCCATGTCTGTCAAACATGTTGAGTGATCCAAACATTATCTGCACCCTGAAACTCACTTAACTGCATAGAAAGCTATACGATGCACCCTTGCTCACTATTTAGTGAATGACTTAACATCCAGTGTGTTGTCTGTCTGCACTGATCTCAGAACAATTAGAGATGCACCTTATTTTCATCCCAACTCCATATAAAACTGCTGAAAGCAAAATTTTTCAGCTCTAAATTTATTCTCAATGTGAAAATGCACAGTGAATATGTAGGAATGCATTTACTAATGTTAATTAATAGAATTAATGGGGGGGTCTGGGTAGCTCAGCGAGTATTAATGCTGACTACCACCCCTGGAGTCGTGAGTTTGAATCCAGGGTATGCTGAGTGACTCCAGCCATGTTTCCTAAGAAACCAGTTGCTAGGGAGGGTAGAGTCACATGGGGTAACCTCCTTGTGGTCACTATAATGTGTGGTTCTCGCTCTCGGTGGGGCACGTGCATGGATGCCATGGAGAATAGCTTGAACGTCACGTGCGCTATGTTTCCGTTGTAACACGTTCAACAAACCACGTGATAAGATGCGTAGATTGACAGTCTCAGACCTGGAGGCAACTGAGATCTAGTTTTGTTTTTGAGTTTTTGTTTTCTGATGTTAGCGGTTTGAGTTCAAGGCCAGAAAAATTTAGCTGTTGGTAGAATAGAGGCATAAGACAATGGTTGGCCACTGGCCCACCCATGGCTACACCAGTGGTTTCAGCGTCTATCCAAATACAAAAAATTGTTCTACAAATGATAATGAGATAAAGGCACTCCACAGCTAGTGGAAAAGTGCTGAAATGGTTTGAGGATCAATGCTAAACTATTGCTCTTGTTGGAAGAGCTCTATCCCCATATCATGGCAAACTTCATTATGTATTGTATTGTTTCAGATTTGTTTTCTGTCTGTCAGCAGCATGATATGCAGAAGTGTTAGCTCTGGTTTTGGAGGTAGAGGAGTCTGCACTGGTGTGTTTTCACATTAGTCCTGTGAAGGTGTGAAGTAGGTTTTCCTGTTGCAGTTGCCTTTAGCATGTCTTGCTGATGTGAGATCTTAAAAATACTGTAAAAATGTTTTAGCTTTTCAGAGGAGGTTGACAGGGTAAATGAGTGAGTTAGAGGAACTCTGGTTTGAGGGGACTTGCTGATATTGCATTAGATCAGCACAAATCACGTGAATGTCATTAATGACAAGCTTGCAACATAAGCTTTTCTGCTCATAAACGTTGCTTTCTTTCACTGTAATGTTGTTTGATTTGCCAGGCTGTGATTTAGGGGAACAAAAGCTTAAGAAAAGGGAATTTACTTTATTACCAATCTTTTTTGCCATGATGTGGACTCTGTATCACCAGAGTTGCTTTATTAGATTACAATATTAGACAATTACATGTCAGAGGTCTTTAGTTTAATTATGCCTTAGTGAAATGATATGTAGACTTATGATGGTGTCTCACCATGACATCGATTCAAACATGAACTTTTGTTGTGATATCAGTTCCCTGACATCCTTTCATGTGTGAATACTGATTTGTTTCCCTCAAAGTATCTGGTAAGCAACAAAGATTTCTCAGAATCAGAATAGGTTTTTATTGTCCAGGGAAGATTTCTCTTAAGCCCCGTTCACACCCCAAGTGATTCATTGCGACAACGTTCCCATTCATTTTCAATGAGAGCTCAGTGACTGTTGGTGACAAGATGTGCCCGTGGCGAGCAACATGACAAGTTGAGAAAAGTTTAACTTTATGCAAACAAGAGTAACATTTGGGAGTGACTACCAATTGGAGAGAAGCAGTGGAGCTCATGTCATCCGTCTCCTGTGAGATGCTGGTTTCGAGTGCAGGCAATAAAGAAGTTATAATGTTTTGGGGGATTTCACTGCTCTATATCATTTGTCTGTAACCACATGCATGGATATAATAAAACAATGATGCGTGGAAAACCGTGTCAGATACTGTCTGCATTCTAAGTGAGTTTGATTCAAATTTAAAAGATAATTCATCTTGTTCATTATATAATGCATTGAGCACTGCTGCAGGTTACCCCCTGCAGAATCATCATGTGAGATAAAGACTGCATTTATGTCAGTAACCTTACAAAAGCTGTGTTATTCTACATGGAGAGGGTCCCCTCTTGGGGGCTGCCATGTTAGAGTTACATGACCTGCAGAAAAATACTTTCTTAATCTTAATTACCATCCTGTTTTTTGACACTTTTACTCATGGATTAAAGGGAATTTTTTATGGAATGGTATACAGAAAAATGTTCCTTCTGAAATAAGTGTCCTGAGATATCTCACTGTTCACTGTGACAGCTCAAGACTGTGTAAACAGCAAACAAAAATGTGACAGAGGGCTGCAGACACATTCTTTGATCACATAATTAGACATTGACTTTGATGTGCTTTATACCAATTCAATCATTTTGTGAGTTCTCATAGTGTAGTAGTTGAAGCAGATCATTCAGGTTCAATGCCATATTCTGATTCATAACAACTGCCAGCTGAGCTATTTTATACTGGTGACAGTATAAATCTTAGGAGGTATCATAAACTTTTTTATTAATTGTGCTCCGGGATCTGCATTCTTCTGCCATACTTAATTTAATCTCAAATTAGTATTTTGTGAGGAATTATGTATTTCTTTGATAAGTAACCTTGTTAGAACTTGTTTGATTAAGCCACTCATTCCTAACTTTGGGATCCTTCAGAAGACTATTCAGAGATATAGTTTTTCTACAACCAGGAACACAACAACTTACAACTGGGGACCTAATTTTCCTCTTTTCACTTGTTAAAAGCAAACAACAGTTATAATAGTACCACTTTAAATGTTGCAGTATCCCAGCCGCTTTCAACTCACTGACTGTGATAGTTATGTATGTTGTGGAGGTGGGGACAATGCAAATTACACCACTGTGGTGTCACAATGTAGCCGATTTCAAAACGAGTCATTTTTGGACTTGAAGGAAAGCTTTGAATTCTAAAACTTACAGTCTGTTTTTATAGAACAATGGCCAAAATATCAAGGAAAATTTGATTCCTCATCTCATGACTCATTTAAAATAATTATGGCTGACTGTGATTAGTAAATTCTGCAATGAAGTCTTAACTGAAAACTGTTGATTTTAAATGATGATGCATCCATGCATCGAAAGCTTTGTTCACACTGCAGGAAAAATCTGATTTTTTTCTCAGATCCGATTTTTTTTTTAGACTGACTGTTCATACTACAGGTTATCTATGGACAGATCAGATTTGTCTTTTCTGACTGCAGCACACCACATTAGTTGTCATAGTAACGATGCAAACTTTGCATGTATTCACCATGCGTGAGAGTTTAGCAATGGATGATTTTTATGAGGGCAGAATCCAAATATTAACAAATTCGTCACCAGTGGTAGCCCATCTCAGGCTCATTAATTCTGGTGGGGCTGCTGGGGCACAAACAATCACTTAACCTAACATGAATTCAGGGGTTGTGTTAACCATAAATTCTCCATCATTTACAGCTTTTTGAATTTGATAAATTTAAAATGCCATATGTCCATCATTTTGACAGATAATAAAGCAACATAATTTTAAGTAAATTTAAGCAAATTTTGTTATGAGTTTCGAATTCTCTCTCTATCTCTCTCTCTCTCTCCATCTCTCTCACACCCACTCCCACTGTGTGTGTGTTCAAAGTATGTTCCCTGGTATTAAGATGCGTATTAACAGGTGCCATCACAATTTACACCTGGTAAAATACACATTTATGGATTTCATTACATCAGTGTGTTACTGTATGATGATAAAGTGCAAAAAAAACAGCAGACTGATTAAGTTCTATTAACTTGTTCATGCACATATGCGCTTCTTCAAATTTTGAAAAAAAATCGGACGGTTATTTATTATAGAAGCACGTAACTGGGAAAGTTACTAAATGTTGCCTTGGTTAACACGTACAACTCATTGGTTTAACCAAACTCAAGCATGAGGTGTCAGAATCATATAAGCCTATCTACTGGAATATTTGCCATTATAATAGATGATACGCACCAGAATATTTATAAAATGAAAACAAGTATGACGGATAAAAATAGATTATGATGGAAATTTTACAACCCAGTACATCAGAGTGACGAATAAAGATTTTTTTCTAGAACAACATCTGAACATGATGCCAGAACAAAACAAATCAAAACAAAAGCCAAAATTTTACACTTGCTATTGTAACCTAATATAAACCAATGCATCAAAAACACTTCAAAGCAATGTCAGTCAATTTAGGCAGATGATATTTGCACCCTGGTGCAAATAATGGTATATGTTAATTACACCCCAGTGTAAATAGTGGCAGATATTATTTGCACCCAAACCCTGGTCCAAATAATGGTAGATACTAATTACACCCTGGTGCAAATTAGTGTCAGAAACTATTTTTTACCCATATTTATACACTAACATACAGTATGAGCATCACTGCCATGTGTTTGTGTTTATTTAGTGTCCCACAGGCACTACATTAACCTCTTCCCCTAAACCTAACATTCAACCTTAGAAAAAATAACCTTGGTTTTACTACAGTAACCATAGTTTCACCATGGTATTTTTTTTTTATTTAAAATAACGATAAAATAAGTCATGGTTACTATATTAACAACATATTACTGTACTCTACATTCACCATGACCAAATCACTGCGATGTTTATACATCATTATAAATGAACATTTATATAAATTTTAATATTAAGAGTGTAAACAGGAAATTGGATGGGAAAAAGAGTGGGACATAATGCAGATTCCAACCACGTTCACTAGGACAAATGTACACAATCACACACAGTCTTATCATACCACTGCAACAACACCTATTGTTTGGTTTGTCATATATTACTGTGGATCCACTACACTATTGGGGTGCAAATAGCTGCACTGTGTGGCAGATGCTACTTACACCAGGGTGCAAATAGAAACTCGGAGCAATTTATTGAAACAATGAACATGCATATGAACCAAGCCATCCAGCAACATTAGAATAATATTTGGAGTTTCTATTTTTGTCAAACAATGCAGCCTTTTGCACCTCAGTAGTGTAGTGGATCCACAGAAATATAGGTGAGGCAAGAGGTAGGTGGTGGGATTGCACTAGTAAGTCTGTAAACTGCCATTAAACAAAGAAAGAAAAAGACCATGCTGGAGTTTGGAATGGCATACTATAAAGAGTAATATGCACATTTATATTTATTCAATTAGTTGATGCTTTTATCAACAACAAAAAAATCAAAACAATATAACTGACCAAAGTAACAACCAGGAACCAACCAAATGGGAAGATGCAAATCCACAAAACAATCTTGCACAGGACTGAACAAGAGGAGCTATATGTAGGAAGGAACTAAGGAGGATAACGAGGGAAGGCAGGTGAGGCTAATGAAATAAGGCATATAGCTTGAGTATCTAGATCCTGACACCAGAACTGAAACAGACAGAAGTCAGGATCCAGAGACAATGCTCCGTACGTGAATATAAAAAAAGAGAGAAGGTAGAAAAGAATACGGTATGGAAACCAAGGCGTGCGCTCATACAGAAACACAAAGACAGACAGAGGGTAGGAGAATTCAAGGGGAAGGCTTCAGAAAGGATGTGGCGTCTATCAGCCTGGGAGGAGGACCCAGGTAGGGGGGCGAGGTCTGACGGCCAGGGAGGAATCTTGAAGAAGGGGGCAGGGTCTGGTGACCTGGGGGGAAGCTCCAGAAAGGAGGCAGGGTCTGGCGACCTGAGGAAGGGGGTGGGGTCTGGCAGCCTGGGAGGAGGCCTCAGGAAAGTGACAGGGTCTGGTGGCCAGGGATGTGTATACAGGTAGGGGGCAGGCTCCAGAGGCTCCAGAGCACAGGAAGTGACTGAGGAATGGCCTCCATCTCTGCAGCAGGTCTTCAACTTCAAGTCGGCAGACATGGTGCACCAGATCCCAAAAGGGTAAAACAAATCTAAGGAAGAGCCGTTTCAACCTGGTCTTGTTAAAGCACCACCTGTGAGGCTCACTGACCAGCACCATAGCATAGATGCAAAACCACAGATGTTCTGGGAGCTGACCATGGTGTGGTTGAGCTGGGTGGTACTTTGAGGGACCGGTTCCTATTGGACTGGAGGAGGATCTAAAAAAATTTAAATGCCCATTGCCTCTGCTGGGTCCAATTTTGGCCAGATTTTTATGACACAGATTGTTGAGGCAGGACCCAAATGCAGTGGCAAGTTTAAAAAGCTTTATTCAAAAATAAAACAAAATTTAAAGAAAAATCTCACAATGGAGAAAAACGACAAACAGAAATACAAATTCTACAAATCAAAACAACAATGTAACTGTCCGAAGTAACAGACTGGAATCAATCAACTGGGAAGACACACAAATCCACAAAATAATTTGGCAATTTCTTTCAGTTTAATGGCGGATCGAAAACCAATGTGTATAGGTAAATACCGCCACCTACTGTACCGGAGTGTGTAACTTCAGGGTTTTACATTCTTCAGGTTAAATAAAAGTAAAAAAAAAAATAAACATTTAATGAAATACAACAATATTTTACTATCTAATCCTGCATTTATGAAAATGGAAGAGCCTTGCAACATTCCCTCATTTTCTCACTCATCCCTAAAATCCCTTCCACGTTCTAGTTCATATGTCTTATTATGTAAGATACTCCTCTCTGAATTATATTTACTACACCACATAATGACATGCTCAAAATTTTCAGGAACATTACAATTGTTACATTTATCTGATATGCACTTTGCCATTAAATATATAGTTGATTTTAATCCAGTATGTCCAAATCTTAATCTTGAAAAAAAAAACACTTCCTCTCTTCTACACTTCTCTTTGTACACCTTCAATTTAATTGATTTTTGTATGCTATAATAGTGTCTCACTTTGATATCTGTGTCCCACTTCTTCAGTCACAAATTCCTCACTGACTATTTAATTAATCACCTTTTCCAAAGGGAACTTTCATTATTTCATCCTCATTTAATTTCAACGCTTTCTTTGAAATCTCATCTGCTTTCTCATTACCCTCTACACCAACATGAGCAGGAACCCAACAACACTGTACATCAGTTCCAACTCTTTGTATTCTCAACATTATATTAACAATTTCCAACAATAGATAATCTCTTATTGTTTCTTTTGAGTTCAAGCTACTAAGAGCTGCAGTAGAGTCTGAACAAATGACACCTCTCAGGCCTTACCTCTTCTATCCATTGTAATCCTAAAATCATGGTGACTATTTCAGCTGTAAATACAGATACTCTATCGTTAATTCTTTTGAATATGACAACATTAAACTTGGGTATGTATACTCCTGCTCCTACATGTTCACTCCCTGGGTCTTTATATCCATCAGTAAATATTGGCATATAATTAAAATAGTTCCTTTTCACATAATCTTGAGACAAATATCCAATGTTATCCACATTCCTTTCAGTCCATTTTCTCATCTGCTCCACAAGTTGCAAGTCCACTTTGGGCACTGGAAATATCCATGGAGGAACATTAACCCATACTGTATTTGGTCCATAATCTAACCTATTAAAAACCAAATTCCTCAGCTATTGTATGAATATTCCAACCAAATCCTTTACATTTTCATTGTTGTGAATATTCCCAACAATCACAAAGCACCTTTTTGGCACAGGGCTGAACACGAGAGGAGCTATTTACAGGGAAGAAACTAAGGAAGGTAATGAGGGAAGGGAGGTGAGGCTAATGAACTAATAACAACGTAACAAGGGGTGGGGCCTAAACTTGAGACATGAGAGCACATGGCAAACAATCCCGACAGAAGCCATGTGCTCTCTCAAAACACAACTGACAAAACAGAAAAGCACACAGCAAATGAACACAATCATACACCATGTGCTCAAACAAAAAACAGAGCTCAAAAGACAGACAGAAGAGTGCATGGTAACAGAACCGAATCTGAAGCCATGCGCTCACAAAGACAAGACATGGAGCTTGTACAGGCTTAACTAAGAGAGTCAGTGAACGAATCAATAAACAAATCTGAACAAATCTTTTTGGTGAATGGAATCAAAATTTTCACCATTACACATAGACCTGAAATAGTGAGCCAGTGGTTGTTCTGTAAGCAAGTATGCCTTGAACTTAACTCGAGCAAACATTGGCAGTCAGTGCAGTTCGATGAAGAGAGGTATGACGTGTGCTCTCTTGGGCTTGTTGAAGACCAATTGTGCCACTGAATTCTTGATCAATTGCAGAGGTTTGATTGTACATGTAGTAAAATACAGCCAGAAGAGGATTGCAGTTGTCCAGTCTGGATAAAACAAGAGCCTGGACAAGGATTTGTGTAGCATGCTCAGAGAGGAAGGTCTCATCTCAAGATGGTGCCGCAGATGGCAGCCTCGGTGTGGAGGTCTCCACTTATTTAGTTGTTTTTGTTTGTTTGTCCTGTGTTTAGTATATTTTTTCGAATCAGTTTTCCAAGGGACAAAATGCTGAATATTCAGCAGCACATACCAGACAATCTTTTTGCTGGACATTTTAGTCTGAGGCAGAGCAGTGTTGTTCAAGCACGCTAGGAGACGCAAGCGAGGGAAGAAAGCTGGCGTGCTGGTCAAGCTCCATCAGCACAGCTTTCATACAGAGCTGCGAGTATTCATCTAGCGAATCTCCACTCTCTTCCTAGCAAAATTAACTTTTCAAACTCTGCTGCCTAGTGCTTCACAGAAACCTGGCTGAGTGAAGCCATTCCGGACAGTGTGTTACATCTGCTGGGCTTTCAGTTGTTCAGAGCGGATTTCATTGCAGAGTTGTAAAAAGATGGAGCAGTGAAGCAGAGCTGGAACTTCAAGCCTGCTTTGACTGCACTGATTGGAGTGTTTTTAAAGCTGCAGACATCAATCTGGATGAGCACACAACTACTGTGACATCATATATCAGTTTCTGTGAGGATATGTGTATCCTTACTAGGACTTATTTAATATACAGCAATTACAAACCATGGTTTACAGCAAAACTCAGGCAGCTTTGTCATGCCAAAGAGGATGCTTACAAAAGTGGGGATAAAATTGTGTACAATCAGGCCAGAAACACACTGACAAAAATGATTAGAGTGGCTAAAAAGGACAACAACTTAAAAATGGGAGAGGTGGCATTTTAGTGGGACGTCCTGTATTTTGGACGAAATTAAAATGTCCCATACGAGACATCTAATGTCCTGTATTGAAGCCTTTGTGTCCTGTATTGAAGCATAAAAGGGTCAGAGAGTGAGACTCTTGAAAAGGACCCCTGTCCTGCATTAAATTGCTCAAAATACTCAAGCTTCCTTTACTCGTGTGAGGCATTCAATACCTTATCATACCTTATCATTCAATACCAACTTGAGTTATCATATATTAGCACATCTATTTGGGTGGGTAAAGCCAACATCTGTATTATTTTAAAAGAGCTGCTTTGGCTGCCCTGTAACATATACATGAAATATGAGTGTATTCCATTCAGAAGTGATCATCACTATGCACTATTCCCCTCATAAACTTGTGTGGGTGTGGTTTCACATATAGTATATAGTTTTAAGGGAACCAAACCCAGTTCAGTTAAAGTGAAACAGAAAGAGAACCAGCCAAAAATAACCTCAGTGCTTTTGGACCACATTATTGTAGTCTCAGACCCCTTGTTGTTCACACCACAGCTCCTTAAAAACTCATATCCATTTGCAGCTAGGACTGTCACGATTATGAAATTTGGCTGACAATAATTATTTGTAAATAATAGTGATTATTATAGAAGTTATTGTCATACAAATGGCCATACTTCTTAAGGTGTATGTATGCTTATAAAAGATAGGCCTACACCTTTAGTAGTAATTTATTGATATTTAATTTAAAATCATATAATAAAATGGGGCTATATGATTACTTTTAAGGCTTTAAAAAATATTGAATTTTTCATTAAAAATTATTGCACAGGGATAGAATTACATAAAAGTCATAGTTTATATGTTATATAATTTATGAAATGTAATAGTAATAATGTATACTCGATTTCTGAAATATTAAACTATAAAAATCCTTGCTGATTTTTGTGGGAGTTTGGCACAAACCTCCGTAGACGGAACGCCCTTCAGTATGAATATGAAGTATGTAATGCAGCTATGTATGGCAAGCCAAGAGGTACTTATGTTATAAAATGCAAAGCGGACTGGTAACAATGTGCTTTCACATTGCACAAATTAATCGAACCACAAAAGGACACACAAACTAACCATACTCAGACCACCACCTGAGGTGGTCTGATTGCGGTTTGCTTTTGGGACCTTTTAGGGGGGTATGAGACAACTTGGGATGCTCATACATGTTATACTGCTCTGAGAGCACTTGGAGTGCTCAAATGAACTAGGTGTGAAAACGCCCTAAGAATTTAGTTATTTCTAAAAGTGATTCATGGTTCCTACGCCCCTGCTGAGACGCATTAACAAAAATCTGATTTTAATCAGATTTCAAACCACCTACATATGTGGTTTGGATCAGGCTTGGATACTTTCCCACATCCAGTCCCAGGACTTTTCCCTTAATAATTTCCTGGATTAGAACTTTTAAGAGGAATGGCAAACCCTACTACACTTTTTCCTCTTGCATTGGCACACACAAAAAGAATCCTCATAGCGACATCGTATTGTGTCGACCATTTTTCTCCTGATGATGTTTGCTCACGTGATAACAGAGATAACAACAGCAACAAAAACTAAATCAATGGCTGCATCCAAAAATGCAAGCAGCTGACTTGTTGCCTAATCAGTTAAAGGATTAACCTACAGCATTCTTGAATGAAGCTCATGCTGAAACTGACCTCAAACAGTTTAAAAGCACCTTATTTTTATCCTACCTCCAAAGGCAGCATTATTCTGTTTTTGGACGCAGCCAACAACACCGACAGAGGACACCAGGATCAGAGCTATATTTTTGTTAGGGCTGTTTTACACAAACTGTGTCTTCAGGTTACAGTCTTCACACTGGGTGAGTGAGAGTAATACATGTTAAAATTGCACTATAAACCTATTTATCAACACTATCTTTTACAATAAAAGCTTTCATGAGTAAACATAAGATACTGTACTTAGGGCTGGACTGGGAAGAGAAATCGTCCTGGGATTTTACATAGCATCTGGCCTTTCGCTGTCCTTTTCTGCATATCGCAGCACTGTTTTGTGGTCCATTCTGCATAACGTGGCGACTCATTGATGACTTATCGCTACCCATTCGGCCCATTACGCGGACGACCCATCTGCCCACTTGGTTTTCCCGATGGCCAGTCTTCCCCTGATTGCCCCCAAAGTGCGTCGGCCCACCGGGAAAATGCCCGGTTTGCCAGATTACCAGTACAGCCCTGACCGTACTGAACTACTGACTCTATTTGACCCCAAAATCAAAAGAAAAAAAATGAAATTGTATTTTGCATAAAGAAAACAGAGCACATTTTTAGGACATTGCATTGTGACATATCAAAAGTAAAGTATTTACCACATTGTACTGTATTGTACTGTTAATGCTCATTTAACTGTATTACAATATTTTCAATATTTTTCTGTATTAAGAATATAAAACTGTATTACAGTAATGAATATCAAATGGGAATCACCATTGAGAGATGAAAAAGATAAAAAAAAAACATATTAAAACACCTGTCTGCATTATTGTTATGACAATTTGAGGGAGGTGCATTTCATTCTTATGACAATAATGTCACTTACGGTCTGAAAGCTTTTTATGCTGACACAACTAGTAATCCATTCATATGGTGATGTTGCTGAAGATTGTAAACAATGTGGATCTATAGCGTAATCAAAACATTGCTCTGTTTGTTATAGTATCCCAACATTGGCTCAACCAATGCCTTGAGTTTAGGGTAGGATTAGGTGTAATTCTGTTTACTGACACTAGTAGTGCAGAACTACACTTCACCGTTAATTATACATAAATCTAAAATAGATTGAGATATAGTGAGTAGTAAGAAAGAGGTAAGTATAAATGTACCTATAAATTAGTGTATGTGCAGTAGCACTAGAGTATATGGGCATGCATACTGTTGTATAGTGAACAGTGCTGCAGTGTGTGAAGAGACACTTTTAACAGAAATGAAAGAACCCTTCTATACTGAGTGGAGTGATAAATGTACAGTCAGTCTCATAGTGAGAGAGCTTTGACAGGTAACCAGAAGGGAAGTGCAGCACAGTTTCTTTTTGCAGAGGTACACCACAAAAATAGAGTCTGATGCCCAGCCCCTAAACTCAGCTGTATGGCTTCACTTTTTATGTTGATGTGTTTAAGAAATATATATCAGATCATATTTTACACTTCACATTTTTATTTCTAAAGTTAATTTTCACACAGACAACATGAAAAAAAAACAGGCCCAATGTACAGAATCATCATTTAAAAAAGGAATTACAAAAATAAATAGATCAGTCATACTGATAGTATTGTAAGATAATGGTAACAATAATTTCTAAACATTTCGGAAAAAAAATTATAAACATATGAATGTAGTTTTACCATTTATTTATAGTTTGCAGCATTGCTGTTACCTGGTCTCTATAACTTGGATTATTAAAGAGGACTAATTAACAAAACAGATATTAACTGTTTATATTATTGTTTATTACTGTTTATCATTATATTAGACTTTATATTAAAAGTGAAAAAGTAGAAGAGAAAAATGATAATTTTGTTAGTTTCGGTCCTCTAATATGACTGAACAAGCAGTGTTCCAAGAGTGCTGATATTTCTGCTGCGTTCACTTTGAGACACGCAAGTGTTGACCCTGCTTGTATTTGGAATTATTTGCAAATATAACTGTCCATATTGTGTCAAAAATGTAAGTTACTTGATACTAACTTCTTCCTTATAGAACTGTTGTTTAAAAGAAATATCACACTCACAATTGTAATGTTAAACTGAAGATCAGCACGACTATGGTTATTTCGTGCTTGCTAGATTCAAAACAACAGCACTCGTCTCATGTTGCTACATTATAAAGTAATATGTATTTGTGAGCGCTTGTACTAAATGTACTACTGTAACTACATTTTAAATTCCTGCAATTCTACTTGGTGATCCAGAACTAGTGCAATTTCAGTTGGAGGTTATTTTAGTGTACAACATGTGAATACATGCTTTGTAGCCAGCCTCCTGGTGTGGAATTCCTCGGAATATGGTAAGAACAGTCTGACTGGAAAATAATCGGATGTCTGTCCTCCTACTCCATTCCAACAAGGACCCAGAGCAGGGTTGTGTGCCAGGGAATTCCCATTGCACTCTAGATTCCATCAGGTATCCAAACACACTGGGAAGATGTGTTTCCAGTCAATGATACATATTTCTGTGGAAAATAACATGCTGTTGTTAGGAGAATGTGGTTAGGATAAGATTCCAAAATTAGCACTCGGGGTTAAAATGTGGTGATGATGTCATTCCCAGATGAAAAAAAGTGGTAATTCAGCCACTACTGTACTAACACTTAATTAATCGGGAATATGAGCTTTGGTCCAGGAACATTTGGTCAACGTTTGCTCATTCAGAACTGGCTCAGAGTGCTGTGATCAAAAGTGAAACTTACTTCTCACAAATAGATGTCTTATGAAGGCAAGACTTTCCAGAAAAGCTTGTAATAGCTTCCAGCAGGCATTCACAGGGGTTTTTTTAATAGGCAAATGAAAAGCCAGAGACTGTCACTGATCTGAGCTTTTATTTTTTTAATTGACCTTAAGCACAGACAGAGAAGAATCCACTGATGTGTCCCCATTTAAACAGAGACTAACGCCTGACGATGCAATTCTACTTTCGGTTACATATTGAGAAAAAACTACAGTACACATATTGAAAATGGCATAGAGAACTGTGAAATTGGTTCTCTTTATTGTCACTACACATAACCATACACAGCAACTGAAACTATACTAGTAAACTATGTTTTCTTTTAATACTATCATGTCCTTGAATTTGTTCTTGTTTTGATGACAGAACAGATGTATAAAAGCACTATTGCCTTTTACTCACCTGCTTTATTTCTTTCAGTATCAGGCATGGATACGGGCCAGCTACAGTGCCAGTCCCTTTAAAGACCAGGAGCAGGTTGAGGCTTTACTTAGTCTGTATACAGAACAGCAGCAGCAGGGGCAACAGAACGAGCCGGAGTGGATGAACCAGGCCTCTCGAATCTATTTGCCCTACAACCAATACAGCTCACCAGGCAGCAACAGATGAAAATGCCCCTCTCTGCTTTACCAGCTGCTTTAACCTTAGCTGGAGAGCAACAGGACAGTGAGGGTCCTGGGTTTTGAATCAGGACACAAAACCAACAAGAACAGTTCATTTCCTAAGAGAGTTCAAAGAACCCAGTATTGGTCCCAGTTATTTATTTAGTTTTTTGAAAAGCAAGGACAAGTTGAAATGCTGTTCAGTGCTGTTGATTGAACTTAACTTGTATTTAATGTGAAATATACCTTTACAAATATTGCATTTTATCTAAAAAAAAAAATTCAAAAAAAAAAATTCAAAACAAACACTAATGAATAATGAATTGCTATGACTAATTTGTCAAAGATAAAATGCAGATATGTATATCACTAGTCTTACTGAAAGCTGTAAATGGTCAAGTTTTATTTCTAATATTTGTACTGTTGTTTCTCTTTCTAAATATAAATATGCAAAATTCACAACAACAAATTAAACAATTAAATTAATGAAATTTGTATTGAACACATGCATTCTTTTATAACTGTATACAGTTGACTGCTTGCATACAGTCAATTTATTCAGTTGCATGACCATTTGCAAAAAGGCAGTTCGTCAGTCACCTATAGTCCTACTGTATATTGATTCATATAAAGATACAATTTGAGTATTCAGTGGAAAAACTGTGGTAAAACATGTCTTTTTGTTGTTGTTAAATAATAATTAGATTTATAATGTAATTTAGTTTTAAAACATTTTCCATCTACTTGACTACAATGGTTGTTTGGTTGAAATTGGTTAAAATGATGGTTCCTCAAACTGAAGTTATTGAAAGTCATTTTAGAGCAAATAGGCCTACATAAATACCAAATTACAATTTATCTATAATATCAGCTAGCCCTGAGTCCCACTGTATTGAACCAGAAGAGAATATCAGTAGAAGTTGAGGGCCGGGAATGGTTGGTCCTGCAGAAAGAATGGCTTCTTTTGATTAGGCTTGTGCCATTATCAGCTTCCCCTTACAGGACATCTTCACTACGACCACTACCTGCTCATTTCCTCAAACTCACCACCAGCATGAGACCTCACCTTTCCAAGATCTGCTTTTTATGGTTTCCTGATGATCTTTAAACTTCCTGACAACAGTTTAAACATGGTTTTACATGCAACGTTAACCGTTTCAGAACATGCAAGTGCAATTACACATTATGGTCCTTGATTCTTTAAGACATTCATCTGTAAAAATAGTGATGATGAATTACAATCATTAGTCACTGATTGATGAAAAACAATAACATTTATTTATTTAGTGTGGTTTCCGATCAAGTGATAGGCTACATTAACTACATGTAGACTAGACTTTATTATGCAACACAGTGGTTCTCAACCCTGTTCCTGGAGGCCCCCCAACACTGAACATTTTGTATATCTCCCTTTTCTGACACACCCAATTCAGGTCTTGGAGTCTCATTTAATGAGCTGATGAGTTGAATCAGGTGTGTTTGATTAAGGAGATATACAAATTGTGTAGTGTTGAGAACCACTAATAGCACATTTAGCCTAATGTAGAACAGTGCTGTAATAGTAAATGTTTAAGAATCTGATTAGATTTATAGACACATGCAAGAGTTTACGTGTGCTTTTAAATTCCTCTTGGTTTTCCCCTGAGATTACTCATTAAACATGCAATAACCATCCATAATAGTTTACAAATATCAAAACCCGATCAAAGAACCACATCAAAGATTTTGCCTTTTGATAGTGCGCGATTGGGGTTATTGGCACACATCGATAAGCATTTGATTTATCTGCGTGGTATTCGGAAGAGTTCAATTCAAAGAGTTTGTCAGGGTTCAAGTAGTGTGTGTGTGTGTGAAGTCCCTTTCTCCGCAGGTCACCGAACACGCTTCCAGAGCTGGATGCAAGAATCTTGATTTACAAGATTTCTTGTAAATGCCCCAGCTTCGAAGAATGTAATTTACATATTCATGAGCCTAGAACAACTAGGCGCTGTGATTGAACGCGTGGGCGGTCCGCTGGCCAATCGGCTCTCAGACTATCTCCATTCACATGAGCGAGTGGGTTACTTTATAAATGAAGCGTGTGGAAAGTGAGCAGTATATACTTTTAAGACGCTTTCTGTTACATCAATAGAATAAAGATGAATCCTGGTGGTCGCAGACTGAAGCAGTGGCTCATAGAGCAGATAAACAGTAATAACTATAATGGACTATTATGGGAGGATGAGAAGCGAACCATGTTCCGAATCCCCTGGAAACATGCAGGAAAACAGGACTACAACCAGGAGGTGGATGCATCCATATTCAAAGTAAGCGCTCAATTACTTAATGAGATCAAAATCAATAACAAGAATGTTTACATTAAGGAATATTATTACTATTATTTCTGTTCTGTAAATGTTAACTTTATAATAATTATCAAATAAAAAAATACAATGTATTTTTTGTGCAAAAAAATAAATAATTGCATAAAATATTAATCTTTAACATTTAATTGCTAAAAATATCATTATACAGAAGGTAGAAACACAAGCGCAGCATCTGATTGCGCAATGTTTTATTTACAACTGTTGAATTTTTTAAAATATGTGTGTGTGTGTGTGTGTATATAGCCTATATATTGTATTTATACACACACACACACACACTTTACAGTAATTGGCAAATTACGGTGAACAAATAAAACAGATTTGAAAACAGAATATGTGTATAAATGTCAAGGCTGTTGGTAGATTTTGTCACTAAACGGAATGACGCATATATGGTATAGATTTATCAGGCCAGTGATGATTATGTCATAATCTGCAAATATCTGCTGATTATTCAGCCAGGCCGTTATAGTGGTCTATCATTAGTAATTATCCAGGGAAAAGAAGAACAGAACAATATCATAAATGAATATGACATGTTATAAACTGTGTATGTATTCAGTCCCTCAACATCAAGCTTACACTTTTCCTCGTTTCGTAAGAGTAATTCAGATGCTGTGGTGATGTCTGACTAAGCATATATTTTCTCAGGCGTGGGCGATATTTAAAGGGAAGTTTAAGGAGGGAGATAAAGCTGAACCAGCGACTTGGAAGACCAGACTGCGCTGTGCGCTCAACAAGAGCCCTGACTTTGAGGAAGTTACTGACCGATCCCAGCTTGACATTTCGGAGCCTTACAAAGTGTACCGGATAGTTCCGGAGGAGGAACAGAAGTGTATGTGTGTATAGCTTTGTTATGCAACTGCTTTGTTTTTTTAGTAAAGCTCCAAGAATTATTAGAAATAGCACGAATGCACATTTGCTTACGTTCTGCACAAAATGCTGACATTGACCTATACATGAGCGGAGTCCCTGGACTCAAGATTTTAGGTTAAAATGTGTCTGAATGTATAAGGGAAATTATGTCTGTTACTGGTCACAATTTATCTTAAGTTTTTCACAATTTTGAATCGCCCTTTTCCTTCACTAGATCACTTTAAATCGTCCTGCTGTGTGACAAATTCATTGCAATTAATACAAGCTCATGAAAGCAGCAAGCATAATAATGCACTGTATATAATAATAATATAATAATACGATTTTTCAAATGCTGTATAAAAAATAGTTTTAGACAGAGTGCCACATCACAAGACGTGTCAACTACCTGCATACATACATTATGAGGTTATTTAGGTAAAGATACCTTCATCTTTATAAACCGTTACTGTTTGGAAAGTGAATTAACAGCAGTTATTTTTCTTTTAGTGGGTAAAAACCCCTTAATGTCCTGCAGTACTGACATAAGTGACATGGACTGCTCACCAGATCTGGATGAACTGATCAAAGAGGTAAAGTTATCTTTATGTTAATGAATGCTGATTCAGTAGTATAAAGTGGAATGAAGATTCAGTGTGCATTGTTGCATTACATGATCACATGTTTTTGTGTACATATTTGTGTGTTGATGTGCAGCCCTCTAATGATGAATACATGGGCATCCTCAAGCGCAGTCATTCTCCTTTGGATGAGGGCAGTAACGTGCCGCCAGGACAGGAATGGTGGCAGCAGGGACCCCACAATGGTACAACACACTCAAATCATGTTCTTAGGGTTCTTTACATTTTAAGAATAAAGTAGTTAAGCAAACATAAGAACTTCCTTGATGTTCTTGAACATGATAAAATGACAATTCAGCTTCTGCTTTAAATTGTGTTTGTAAAAACTAAGCCAGTGCAAAAATACGCCTGCAGATGTACATGCTAAATAAAGCCAATGTGTTCAGCATTACTGACTTAAAGAATGACTAACTTTCGTCAAAGAGTTGCTGACTTAGCATATCTGTGTTACTCCCTTATATTGATAGACAGACAGACAGACAAGACAGACAGATAGTCTTTTTTCTTTCTTTCTTTCTTTCTTTCTTTCTTTCTTTCTTTCTTTCTTTCTTTCATTTGTCATAATACTATGGAGGGCTGTGAATGAGTCTTTTATGTTTGTACATTCACAGCTGCTGTTGTTCATCAGGATCTATCTCCTGCAGGTACATGATTGTTCATTTTCATATATCAACTTCTCTTAAAACATTTATGTTTTAATTCTCATTTCTCTTGTAGAGTTCACCCAAAAAGTTTTTTTCTGTTTTCATTCACTCACCCTCATGTCATTTCAAATCTGTATGAATCTCTTCTGTGAGATACCAAAGGGGAAGTTTAGCAGAATGTCTGAGCTGCTCTCTTCCATTAGTTCTATACAATGAATGTGGATAGAAACAGGGGCTGTACAGTGGCACAAAGTACACAAATGCACCATAGAAGTAGTCCGTATGACTCATTCACTATATACCAAATCTTCTAAAATATATGATAGCTCTGTTTGAGATTTATTCATTGAAAATCATGCCTTAAAAATCTAGCTTGACAGCCATTGTCACCACTGATTTTCATTAATTGAAAAAGAGCAACATGGGCATTCTGGTTTAAATAACTCCTTATGTGTTGAAAGTTGTACAAGTTTGGTAACAAATCAGGTGGGGAGTCTCCCATATACCCCTGCAGAATTATTTTATTCCAACTCATCAATGACACTTTATTTTATAGTACATAAATGAATAGTTAGATTTTACTTAATACAGTAGTTTCTGAACATTTTCACAGCTGTGTGAGGACAACATCTTACCATAAGTTTATATCTCCCCAGTATTCTCTCAGATGATGATCTGCTTCTATTATGGAGGCCGTCTGGTGGGCAGCACGGTCACCACTCACCCGGAGGGCTGCCGGATATCGCCCTGCCTGACCCCTGTGACTAATGGCCTGTTATACGGGTCGGACAGCCTCCAGAACATTCGCTTCCCTTCGGTGGACTTCATTGAACACGAGAGGCAGCGTCACGTCACCCGAAAGCTCTTCAGTCACCTGGAGCGGGGTGTACTGCTGCGTGCCAACAGAGATGGCATCTTCATCAAGCGTCTGTGCCAGAGCAGAGTGTTCTGGTGTGGCCAGGACTCACAGTACAACCCAAACCCCTGCAAACTGGAGCGAGACGCAGTGGTGAAGATCTTTGACCCTACCAGATTTTTAGAAGGTAACTGCTGAACTTTGTTGGAATATTAAATATTGAGTTTTGTTTGGTATTTATATGAAAGTATGTTTTTCAGTAAAAGACAACCGAAACAGTTTTACTGAATACAGAATTTAAAGAATATTGTTATACTGTATACAATTAATAACCATGTAAATCTTGATCTTACAAAAATATATTAAAATAGAAAGTATTTATAGGATAAGGCATAACATGTCCATGGATTTTTAATTATATATATATACATACATAAGGATTTTAGTTTAACATGTATTTAAATGTATTAGGAAAATGTATATCTTAGGACTTGTGACTGGTTTTTCATTTTTAATATTTTTTTCATTTTAATTCAAAGTTCAAATATTCCATGAAGTCTGTCAATTAATATGAGATCATAAAAACTACATGCATGATATTTATACTATGCAATAATAAATTAGCAAAGGTTTTTAACTAAGTATAGATATTACTGCAGTATGCCAACTTGACTAAACTATTCCACATCCACTACATGATGGTTTTGAATGTAATCGAAACATTCTCCATATATTTAACTCAAATGTCTTATTTTCTGAATAGGCTGAATTGAAATGCAATAGACGTGGTTCATATGTATTGTAATATTTATCTATGTTTTTGTTATAAGTCTGTAGCTCACACATGGGAATTGAAAATATTGTTGATATCCATAAGGACATTAGAGGATTGTATGTGATTTGTTAATTGTATTGTCCTGCAGCTCTGCAGGTATATCAGGAGGGTCATTATCAGGCCCCGGACCCCACCGTCACACTCTGTTTTGGGGAAGAGTTCAATGATATCAGCACTGTCAAGAGCAAATTAATCATTGTGCAGGTAATTCATATTCAGTATAATATCTACACAAACCTGAATCTAATTGAGTGTACTTTCCCATTCATGAAACATGTTTCAGCAGAGACTTAAACCTTTAATATGACTACAATTATGAATACAATTTTAAAACCCCTTAAAGGTAAGAAAGAAATCAGGCAGAAGATTACTGAATAGGCCTGGTCAAAGATATACACTTAAACACATAAAGTGACAAATAGCAATTAAGTGACCAAATTGAATCCAAATCAAGCTAGTGCTAACTCTAGAGAATATAGAGAACAAATAGCTACGCATAGTATCATATTTTGCAGCTGTCCTGTTGTTTTTGGACTAAAGTATTAATATTTTTGGCTTCTCAGTATGTTTACATGCACAGTTACATTTTGCATAATCGAGCTACAGACTTCATTTGTGTGTCCAAGTGTATATGTGCATTATCCCGAAAAAATGATGGTCCAAATAATGTGTGTACACATGCTGGATGAAACTAAGCAACAATTGCATCACCCAGGTCTGATAGTCCGACTTAATAATTAGACTGTTACTATCGGAACAAGCATTTACATGTCATTTTAAAAAGACAAATTATTGTGCTGACTCAAACTTTTAAAGAACATGGAAATGTACTCAACTCTAAAATGTACATGTGCATTTGCACTGTCAGAAACAGTTAGGGAAACTGCTCAAAGATAATGAGAGTAGCTTCTTTGTTGTTGCTTCTTTTCACAACTGTCTGCTAATAGTCTTTATGATGTGAATTGAAAAAAGTATGTAAAAGCAATAATCGAATGGTTTGTCCAATTAGATCACAGCGTTGAACTATCAGCAGCTGGTGGATGCAGTGACCACTCGCAGATCACAGTACAGTGGCGGGAATGTGGAGATCTCTGATGAGATAGCCAGTGATCAAATGGCTCGAATATACCAGGATCTGTGCAGCTTCACGCTTCCCCAGCGAGCTTCCTGTTTCAGAGACAACCTGACCATTCCAGTGTAAAGCAGAACTCTAAACAATCCATAATGACCCCAAATAATGCTTTTACATTGTCATAACTTAAAGAAATGTGTATTACACATAAGATTTCATGTTTAGGTATGCTAGCTGTGTGTAGCATTCCCTTTTCTCAGGGCTCAAAATATCATCTGACAAAGTGTAAAATGTTCTCAGGGATAACATTCTGTTTATTAGATGAAAGTGTATTTCTTTGTTTTTGTGTCTATATTTTATTTATTTTTCAGAAAGTATGTTTTTTGTCCTAATCATTGGATCCTCCTGCTATTTTGTATTATTATTATTATTCACTGTAAAGTCGATAGGTTTAACTATCCTTCATTTTTGTATTAATTTTTGTATTAATTTTTTTTAAAGCAGATTTTTCTTTTTACTCTGAAATGTAATTATGAGTCAAATAAAAGATTAGCAGGACTATAAAAAAAACAGAAATATGAAATCGGCAAATGACAATTAATGGCATCCACAAATAATCCCCAAATGTTGCACAGACCTACCTAATTAATTATTCTAATAATCAAAAACAGCAGTTGTTACCTTCCGTTCACGTGAAAAATCTCATTAGAAAACGTCTCGGTTACGTATGTAACCTCCGTTCCCTGATGGAGGGAACGAGACGTCGTGTCGAAGAAGCGACACTAGGGGTCTCTCTTGAGCGCCGAAAGATACCTCTGATCTATGAAAAAAGGCCAATGAGAGTTGGCGAACAGTATTTGCATACTCCGCCTCCGGATACGGATATAAAGGCGAGAGAAATACGCTCGTTCATTCAGGATTTTTCTGAGGAGCCGGGAGTGTTCCGGGCATCTCAGCGGCTCGGCTCAGCGACGTGGCCGGGAAGACACGACGTCTCGTTCCCTCCATCAGGGAACGGAGGTTACATACGTAACCGAGACGTTCCCCGTCTGTCGCTCACTTCGACGTCGTGTCGAAGAAGCGACACTAGGGGTCCACTTCAAAACTCGCCATGCGCTGAGCCGTGTACGTGTACTGCTGACACAGAAGCGGGCAGGTATTTTGCACGTGCGCAAGCGACCAACTGTGTTCAGGCTGCACGTACTCTTCCCCAATGCCCCGAAAAAGCGTCAGCATCCTTTTGGTTACCCTAGGGGGGAACAAGGTGACGCTCCCAACTAGGGAACGGGCCAAGCCTGGCTGGGCCTCTTTTCTCTCTATGTTTTCTCGGCATAGAGCAAGAGCAGCCGGGGCCCTTACCGCATCGAGGGAAGGGGGTCTTATTCCGAATTCCTATTCTTAGGGGGAAAAGACCCTGCGGAGGCCACACCTGCCCAACAGGGGAGGTAAAGGTGGCAAAAATACATCACATGGCCACTTGGGGCATGTGGGAGGAAATGGCGCGGTGGTAGATCCAACCTCAAGGAGGGGGGAGTTGCTACAACACGGCGACCGGAGGGCAGCAAAGGGCTGCCTAAGGGAGACGCGGGTCAGCTCGTAAGGTGACCGTACCGCGGAAATACACACAGGAGGAGTCCCGTAGGAGGCCTGATCTGTGGAGCACTTATTCCAGTAGGGGTAGCCGGAGGTACCCGTAGTGGACTGGACCAGCACGTTCCTCCGATGAACTGCTGCGGGTCCGAAGTGCTAGGGAGGAATCAACCAGGGACCTGGGTCCTCTGGGACAAAAGCGCACTGTTTTGCCTCGGCAGAGGGAAACGGCGCTGGTACAAGCGGATCACCCGGTCAGATCGTCGACGTGTACCGAGTTCTACGGGCTCGGACCTGAGAGAACACGGGACGAGACTGACTCAACCCTGAGATCATAAGGGTGTTAGGTGCTGCCCAGCCCGCAGCTCTGCGAATGTCTGCTAGGGAGGTGCCCCTCGCCAGTGCCCATGAGGATGTCACGCTCCTAGTGGAGTGGGTTTGAACCCGTAAGTGGGGGGCATGGCCTGGGTGTGATAGGCCAACTGAATGGTATCCATCACCCAGTGAGACACCTCTGTTTGGAGACAGCGTTCCCTTTCTGCTGGTCCTCCAAAGCAGACAAAGAGCTGCTGAGAGCGCCTGAAGCTCTGGGGGCGGTCCAGGTAGGCACACAAGGCACGTACCGGACACGACAGTGAGAGGGGCTGGGTCTGCCTCCTCCCGGGGCAGCGCTTGTAGGTTCACTACCTGATCTCCAGAGGGCATGGTAGGAACCATGGGCACATAGCCCAGTCGAGGTCTTAGGATCACATGAGTATCTGCCGGACCAAGCTCCAGGCAAGTGTCGTTAGTAAGGGACGCTTGCAGGTCCCCGACCCTCTTGATGGAAGTGAGCGCAATCAGCAGGGCCGTCTTTTCAGGAGAGGGCCCTGAGCCAACTGATTCTAGCGACTCGGGGGGGATCTCTGAAGACCGGCAAGGACCACCGAGAGATCCCCAGGAGGGGAACAGGTTTGGCCAGGAGGGGTTTTTAACCTCCGGGCACCTCTTGGGAACCTGACGATTAAGTCGTGCTTACCCAGAGAGTTGCTGTCTACTGGGTTGTGGTAAGCTGCAATAGTGGCAACATACACCTACGAGGTGGATGGGGACAGCCTCCCCCCCAACCTCTCCTGTAGGGACAGGAGCACAGACCTAACTGCGCACCTCTGTGGGTCTTCTGCCCGGGAAGAACACCAATTCACGAACAGACGCCATTTCAGGGCGTAGAGTTGCCTGGTAGAAGGGGCTCTGGCTTGGTTGAACGTGGCTACGACCGTGGGTGGTAGACCAGCTAGATCTTCTGCATCAGGGACCAGACGTGGAGGTTCCAGAGGTCTGGGTGCGGATGCCAGAGCGTGCCCCGTCCCTGAGAAAGAAGGTCCTTCCTCAGGGGAATTCGCCAGGGAGGGGCTGTCGCAAGGAGTATGAGGTCCGAGAACCAGGCCCGGGTGGGCCAGTAAGGAGCCACGAGAGTGACTTGCTCCTCGTCCTCCCTGACCTTGCACAGCACCTGTGCAAGAAGGCTCACTGGGGGGAATGCGTACTTGCGCAGCCCCACCGGCCAGCTGTGTGCCAGTGCATCTGCCCCGAGGGGAGCCTCTTAATGGGCGTACCAGAGCGGGCAGTGGGAGGTCTCTCGGGAGGCAGAGGGGTCTACCTGGGCCTTGCCGAACCGTTCCCAAATCAGCTGCACCGAGTGGGGGTGAAGCCTCCACTCTCCGCCAGACAAGCATTGTCATGACAGCGCGTCCGCTATCACATTGGGGTTGCCGGGGATGTGAGTGGCACGCAGCGACTTGAGTCGGTGCTGGCTCCAAAGGAGGAGACGACGGGCGAGTTGTGACATGTGACGGGAGCATACGCCGCCTTGGCGATTTATGTACGCGACCGCAGTGGTGCTGTCCGACCTGACTAGGATATGTTCGTCCCGAATTAACGGGAGAAACTTCCGCAGGGCAAAAAGGACGGTCAACAACTCGAGGCAGTTGATGTGCCAACGCAGCTGGGCCCCTTTCCAACGGCCTGAGGCTGCGTGCCCGTTGCATACGGCGCCGTGGCGCCATGCTCGTCTCGGGACTCGGGTCTGGAGCCAGTGTTGGAGCGGTCTCATATGCATCAACCCCAGCGGCGCGACCGCCGCGGAGGACGCCATATGCCCCAGGAGCATCTGGAAAAGTTTTAAGGGGACCGCTGTGCCTGGCCTGAAGGCGGCGAGGCAGTTCAACACTGACTGGGCACGCTCGTTGGTGAGACATGCCGACATTGAGACCGAGTCTAACTCCATCCTGAGAAAAGAGATGCTCTGAACTGGAGTGAGCTGGCTCTTTTCCCAGTTGACCTGAAGCCCCAGACGGCTGAGGTGCCTGAGCACCTGATCTCTGTGGGTTTTGCATAGTAACTCTCGTGAGAGGACAGAGACAGGCCAAAGGGGAGGACTTGTACTGATACACCTGGCCCCCGAACGCAAACCGCAGGTAGGGGCGGTGTTGGGGGAGGGTGGAGACATGAAGTACGTGTCCTTCAGGTCTACCGCTGCGAACCAATCTAGATGCCGGACGCAGGTTAAGCGTGAGCATTTTGAACGGGAGTTTGTGCAACGCTCGGTTGAGAACTCGCAGGTCCAAGATTGGTCATAAGCCGCCGCTTTTCTTGGGTACGATGAAGTAAGGGCTGTAGAAACCCATCTTCATCTCGGTTGGAGGGACAGGCTCTATCGCGTCTTTGGCCAGAAGAGTCGCGATTTCCGCGCGCAGGGAGTGGGCGTGTTCGCCGTGTACTGCGGAAAAGCGGACGCCCATGAAGGGGGACGGGGGCCTGGCAAACTGAATTGCGTAACCGAGTCGGATGGTCCGGGCCAGCCAGCAAGACGGGCTGGGAAGTGAAAGCCACGCGTCCAACCTCTGCGCTAGGGGCACCAAAGGGACGATTAATTTGACGTACCCGGCGGGGCTTCGCAGCGGGGCGGAGCAGGTAGGGCAGCGTTGGGCGGCGACGGGGCGACCCGCAGCTGAGGTGCTGAGAAAAGACTCAAAGCACTTACCTTGCTCCGCACACCCGGCAGGGGGCGGGTCAGCGACTGAGGAGGAGGTCCTGGGTAGGCGTCCTCTAGACTCGTCGGAACCGGCCGGCCGGGGGACAGTCGTGGGGCTGAAGACGGGTGGTCCGTGTCCAGGAAGCCAGGACTGTTGATATCTGGGGGCAAAGTGCCGTGAGAACGGCATTTGCGGGCCAGGTGACCCAGAGACAAAAGGAAATAGCTCATTACAGAGAATATGAGAATGTGAAAATTAATTCAACAAGAAAAGATTCTCCTCCCGGCCCTCCACCGGGGACGGAGCGGTCTTACCAGCCTCCGGAGCTAACATCTTGGTCCCTGGGTTGAACGTCTACGGACAGCCTGGGAGCCTTCCGGGTCCTCGAGGGGGTCCGTGAGACGGGGGCGTCCGTTCCCTGCAGCGTGCTCGACGCTGGGGCTGAGAGCTGGGCCCGGGTTGAGGCGGAGCAGGGTGTTTCATAGCCGCAGGAGGACGCCCTCGGCGAGCAGACGGGGCATGGCCCATGGCGGCAAGCTTGCGGCGGGGCAGGATGTGCAGTGGCCTCCGTCTGCCTCACCGCTGAGGACTGCTGGGCAGAGTCGTCAACGGTGGCGCCGAATGGACGGAGCTGGGAGACGGGGGTGTGAGAGAAGGTGTGCCTTGTCTGCCTCCCGCATTTCGACCAGGTCCAGTCCACAGGTGTGTTTCTGGACCACAAGGGGTGGCCATCGCCTGTTCGAGTGCCAGCGCTTCTGACCTCCGTGGCCCGGGGGCGCGGTTGGTCATCCAGCGCAGTTCCTGCAGCACATCAAGAACAGGACTACCCAAGGTGCAGGTTTTGAAGTGCCTTGGCCTGGCATTGGTTGCAGGAAGGGCCGTGGCGTGCAGAGTGGAAGCGGTCTGGGACCGTTCCACCACGAGGGTAGTGAGAGCGGAGGAGCGAAAAAGCCTTGGCTTAGCTCAACTCGTCGTGCACGTCCGGGAAGAAGGGAACGGGGCGGGGGCGTGGCTGTGAGCGGCGCACCTGCCCGCGGAACCGATCAAGTAGCCCGGGAAAGCATAGCGGATCTCCGTGCGTCAGGCTCAGGCTGGGCGGCAGACCCGAAGGTGGCGGCCCAGGCGAACGATCAGCATCCGATGCCGCTGTAACGCTCTCCGATGCAGCGGTGATGTCATCCAATTCTGAGGCAAGCAAGCGTGCCGGGGAGGCGGGCGGTTCGAGGGGGTTTACCCGGCGAACAGAGCCCGTCATATTCCCCAAATCGCCTTCATCGCCCGCAGCGCCTGCGCCGATCCCGTAGGAAGAAGGCGGAGCGCGGGGGGTGGTTGAAGTGGCTTTCTCTCATTACAAAAGAAAGCTGTGCGACCGCAATGCTATAACGGCCATGTTCTCACACTGAGAAGATGAACCATTGGAGAGAATACTCATCCCGAGCTCAGACGGAAGCAAGCAAGCAAGCGTGCCGGGGAGGCGGGCGGTTCGAGGGGATTTACCCGGCGAACAGAGCCGTCATTGTCCCCAAATCGTGTTCATCGCCCGCGGCGCCTGCGTCAATCCCGTAGGAAGGAGGCGAGGCGCGGGGGGCGGCTGAAACGGCTTTCTCTCATTACAAAAGAAAGCCACACGACCGCAATGCTAGCAAACAAGCGTGCCGGGGAGGCGGGAAGTTCGAGGGGATTTACCCGGCGAACAGAGCCCGTCATTGTCCCCAAATCGTGTTCATCGCCCGCGGCGCCTGCGTCAATCCCGTAGGAAGGAGGCGAGGCGCGGGGGGCGGCTGAAACGGCTTTCTCTCACTACAAAAGAAAGCCACACGACCGCAATGTTGCCATGGCTATGTTCTCGCACTGAGAACATAAACCATTCATAAAACACTGCTTGCATGTGATCGCAGCCCAGGCATGCAAGATAGTGTTTTATGACCGAGAGAGGTGGGGAGAAAACACCGCATCCAGAAACTACACAGGGGCGGAAATTACATCTTTAAAAAGACGCGTCCTGAAAAGGACGTTCAACGCCGCTGTGTAATGCTCTTTCAGAGAAATAAACTCTTTTATGGAGAGAATCACTCTTTCAACTCTTTTAACTCTGCGCTGTCGAAGCGCCCAGGGGCAAACTGCACGCCGGCAGTGAAGAGAAAAGCCGCTGTAGTGCGCCGTAAATCCAACAGCAAAGCAGAGCGTCAGAGGATCAGAAGCAGGATCAGTTGTGTTACTCGCAGCTGACTGCATACACACGACCATCGGCTCCGAAGAAAATTACTGAATGAACGAGCGTATTTCTCTCGCCTTTATATCCGTATCCGGAGGCGGAGTATGCAAATACTGTTCGCCAACTCTCATTGGCCTTTTTTCATAGATCAGAGGTATCTTTCGGCGCTCAAGAGAGACCCCTAGTGTCGCTTCTTCGACACGACGTCGAAGTGAGCGACAGACGGGGAACTTTTTTTATCCCATTTATCTCGGCATTGTAAATGTACAGGCAATTAAACGTTTTTTAATGTAATAAAAAATATTTAATATTTTTCATATTTAAAGGATGTTCATAGATGTTCAGCTGCTCAACTCATAGCACATTCATACTCGTTTTTGTTTTTACTTTCCCACAAATGATGTACTTCACATTTTTACAGCTTGTGTTTCTGGTGCTTTTTATAATTATTGTTTCATCAGCTGGTTTATTAATAGCCATTTAAACAACAGTTCAACCCAGTGAGGAGACTTCTATCCCTTCACAGCCTCTTTTTCTTGGTGCATTCTGAACAATGTCCTTTACCGTAAACAAGTAGGTTACAGATGAATGCTTCCTGTTCCTGTCGCTGCTGGTGAGTTGCTCAAATTTGTGTTAGCCTGTAGCCTGCTTAGCATTTTCTATTTGTCTATTCCCAGTATTTTATTATTTAAACTCTGCTATATTAGATAAGCATTTGTTCAGAAAACCTCAGATAGTGGCCATCCCTTTTTTTCTACTTTCGTCGCAATTTTACACTGCATGCATCAATTTTTACCTCTGCTTTTTTCTCTCAGATTACTGTATCGATTTCAAACTCCCACTTCTCCAGAACCACAACACCTGTACAACAAACAACTGCAGTAAATCATGGCACCAACACACATTATTGCTATTTGCACTGCATGCCACATGTTTACTATAGATTCATCTGCCTGCAGTAAGGGATTAACATGTGATAAATGTAAGGAATTATGTTGGCTGATGGAGACGATTGAGTTAGAGACACGAATCAGAACACTAGTGGAGTTCAGTGAGAAAGAGAAGTCTTTAGATACTCTTTCAGATGTGGCCAGTACAGCCAGCAACATACACACTTCAGTTCCAGCTATGGAAGCCCTGCAGCAGGGCAACTGGGTACTGACTCTGCGGCATACCCACACAGCAAAGCAACACCACTCTCCCATTTCTGTTAAAGTTTCCAACAGGTTCTCCCCACTCAGTGACATGTATATATAAATATATATATGTAATGTTTAAGCAGGCAGGACACAGGAGCAGATGAAGACGATGATGCAGTGAGAACCCGTGTAGTTTATTTACAACGTGAAATCCAAAACCAAACAAACATAAATGACTTCCAAAAACGTGAATCCAAAACGTAAACGACATGACTTGATGAGACAATGTAACACCAACAATACTTAAAAAAGGCAATAGCAAACATGAGGGCTTAAATACATTTAAGTACATTACAGACTAAACTAATTACAAGTTAACAAGACTACTAAAACATGAACCAATGAAAAGACAAGACTAATAAAAAGATTCAGAATTTTATCGTAAAGAATAAAAAGATCAATGAAAACAAGACACATGAACAGGGGAAACACATGACAAGATCACATGAGGGAACAGGAAATCACATGACATGAACCAGGAAAAAAACTTCCAAAATTAAAGACATGAACACAAAACATGAACAAAAACATATTTAAATGTGACATACAAGGGGCAGCACCTACAAGGTGCAGCACCTGAAGCCCCAATATAAACAAGACTATTAATAGTTCAATAGGGAGTTGGAGGGTGGGGGGGTCCTTGAGGCATGGCCTGGCGAGACAGGGTGTGGAGCATGGTCTGGTGAAACAGGCCATGGAGCATGAGACCAGGGTGGGCTAGTGGATGATGGAGCCACGAGAGGCTCAAGGGGCAGAGCCATGGAAGGTGTAGCCGTGACAGGCTCGAGGAGCAAAACTGGAAAACGTAGAGCTGAGGTAATGTTGAGGGTTCGAAGGAATAAGGCAGAGTCCAGGGCTAGAGTCTAGGCAGAGTCGGAGGGTCAGAAGTTCCCCTTGTCTGAGATGTCCTGGGAAGGACAAGGCAAGGCTTGCCACACTGGCTCTGTGATGGACGAGGCTTGCAACGCAGGCTCTGGAATGGACAAGGCTTGCAATGCTGGTTCGTTGGCTGTGGCAGGTTTGGCCATTGACTCGTGGACCAGAAGCAAGCCTGTGACATGGCATGGAGCAGACTGAAGGTTGGCTGTGACATAACATGGAGCAGACTCAGGCGTGGCTGTGACATAGCATGGAGTAAACTCAGGCGTGGCTGTAACATGGCATGGCATGGAGCAGACAGAGGTGTGGCTGTGACATGGCATGGAGCAGACTCAGGCATGGCTGTGACATAGCATGGAGTAAACAGGTGTGGCTGTGACATGGCATGGAGAAGACTGAGGTGTGGCTGTGACATGGCATGGAGTAGACTCAGGCGTGGCTGTGACATGGCATGGCATGGAGCAGAGAGAGGTGTGGCTGTGACATGGCATGGAGCAGACTCAGGCATGGCTGTGACATGGCATGGAGCAGACTCAGGCATGTCTATGACATGGCTGTGACATGGCATGGAGTAGACTCAGGATCTGGGGTAGAAGGTGGCGCAAGCTTGGTTGCCATGACATGAGACTCTGGCTCGGCGACCATGACGTGGGACCCTGGCTCGGTGACCATGACGTGGGACCCTGGCTCGGTGACCATGACATGGGATCCTGGCTTGACAGTCATGACAGTGGATGGCTCTGACATGGCAGTCACTGTAGGACTGCATAGTTCCTCATCAGTTCCTCACTCCTACAGTGAAAGATGAACTGCTCAGTTGCAGGACTAAATCCATGTATTGACCCAGTCTGAGGGTAGTCCATCCGCCAGGCATCATAGAGGAGGCCGGCTCATTTAGCACAAAATGGAAACAATATAATTAATGTCCACCATGTGACACAATCCACAAATGTCCACAGCATAATCCTCGAGGGGACAATTCCCCTGGTGGAGACACATGAGTGCAACTGCTAGGTTCATGTTGATAGGTCGAGTTTTCTGTACTCATCTCATCATCTCATACTAGTTTTGTTTAATAGTGCAATGGCTGCAGGTACAAAAGTATTCCTGTATCATTTTGTTCTCCACCTAGGGGCCACAAACCGACAGCAGGAGTGAAGGAGATGGAAATCACTATGTAAAGGATGGGAACAGTCTTTAAAAATAGAGCCCACTTGACAATTTGGTTAAGAGAATTTTAGTTTTTCAGAAACAGGTTACCAAACCATGACACAAGGGAAAAGGACAAGATTAATTCATTAATAAAAGTCTGAAAGTGCTCTGGAGCCTGATCGCCAGAGAGGGGGCGATCAGGAGTGTACTCTTTCTCTGCTACCCCCCCACCCCCCCGGTTGGTGAGACCGTCCCGACGAGTGCAGAAGGAAGACCTGGGCTGGTTTGCTGGAGCTCCAGGGAAACTGGATAGAGCCAGGAGTGGTGTCCAGTAATGGAGATGGGGTCACTGGTCCAGATCTCCAACACTCCACAGGCTGCCCCCGATTGGGCAGGGGTGTATCGTATTCCGGTAAGAGTAAAGGGGGATACACATCAAGCTTTGGTGGATACAGGTTGTTCTCAAACCTCGATCCACCAACTCTTGGTGCAAGGCGGGCATTGTATATAAATAAACTGGTGATGGTGAGGTGTCTGCATGGTGACACTCACAAGTATCCAGTGGTTGCCATTGAGATACGATTCAGGGGAAAAAGCATAGAGTCGAGGCTGCGGCTAATTCCCGCCACACCCATCCACTAATTCTGGGAACCAGTTTAAAAATCTGATGTGATGTGCAATACTATGGCTGGTGAGGTGGTGCCAGGGCCGTCAATGGCAGCTCTGCATTAGGATGATGTAGACGGGGCATTCCCATTCTCAGGGGCTTCCCCGAGGGGGATTTCCCTCTGGAGCAGTCGCGTGACGAGTCCCTCAAGCACGCCTTTGATCAAGTGAAAGTAATTGATGGTCAACAGCTCCAGCCTGGTGTTGCACTCACATACCTCTACATTTCTATTATTAAAGAGCAGTTCTATAGAGTGACGCAGGACACTCATTACTCGCCAAGTGTCAAAGACCCTTTGAGGTCACACGTTGTGTCAGAGATCACTATTAGGAGGTTAGCAGATAGGGGAGGGTCACGTCAAACATACCACCTCAACTTCTTTAAACTATGGAGGGAGGCGGTACCTGTAGCCTTGGCGATGGTAGTTCTGGAGAGGGCGGAGCTCGTTCCGGAGGTATTCCCCAATTCAATTTCATTCACCCCAATCCCTTGCGGAGACCACCTCTCACTGTTGCAGCTTACAGATATTGCCAGGTTTCAAGTGGAATTCGCAGACGTGTTCTTATCCCTACCCTGTCGCACGAACCTCATAGAGCACCATATCGAGACCGCCCCGGATGTTGTGGTTCGTAGCCGCACCTATCGTCTTCCTGAACACAAGAAAAAGATTGTTCAGAAAGAATTAGAGGAAAAACTCAAAATGGCGTAATACAAGGGTCGTACAGCGATTGGGCCAGCCCGGTAGTTCTGGTACAGCAGCGTGACGGCTCAGTATGTTTCTGTGTTGACTACTGGAAAGTGAACACGGGGTCCAAATTTGCCGCTTATCCAATACCATGAAATGACGAGTTACTCGATCGTTTGGGTGCGGATCAATTTTACTCAATGCTGGACTTAACAAAGTTTAAAGTTTTGGCAGATCCCTTTAATGCCAATGTCCCCCAAAAAGACGTCTTTTTCCAAAGCCGGTTTGTATAAAGCCGGCCACGATTCAGCACATTATGGACAAGATCCTCAGACCGCACACAGCATATGCCGCTGCATATCTAGATAACATCATACAGTAATGACTGGCGGCAGCATATGCAACACCTGAGGGCTGTCCTGAGAGCACTGAGACAGGCGGGACTCACGGCCAACCCGAAGAAGTGTGTAATTGGGTGGGTGGTAGGTATCTTGGGTTGTACTTGGTCACGGGCAGGTAAGTCCACAGGTTGACAAAACCAAAGAGTTCAAAATTCCAAAGAGGTTTAGGTTTTTGGGGCTGGCTGGTTACTACTGAAGGTTTGTGCCTAGTTATTCTGATGTCACCAGCCCGCTGACTGACCTTACTGAAAAGGGGACTCCCGATCCGGTCCAGTTGACAGAGGCAAGCTAACAGGCCTTACAACAGGCCGCTTTTACAAGAACCTGACTTCTCTCTCCCCTTTATTTTGCTTTCACCTGGTTCACAATTATCCCTAACACTTGTCTCTCATTATAGTGATGCGGAGGGAGATCAAAATGGCACGACAGATTATCAGTGGGAGAGAGAGTAAACGGAACGCACGACAGACCGCAGTAAGGGAATTGAGAGTGTTTTAATTTTTTTGACAAAGTTATTTTATGTTATCGACGGTTTCTGTCGATTGCATTCTTAAGAACAAACAATTAAAAGAGACTGACCTTGAACCTGCTTTGTTGTCTCCTGACTCCTCCATTGCCCACGAACTAAGATCCCATTATCATCATGGTTTTATCATTGTGAAATCAGGACAGTTTTCTGAGACAAAACAGTGCCTTTTTACATACTGCCCCACAATACTTCTCCAAGGTCTATTTGGAGACTATGACTGTCCCAAGGTATTTGTAGCTTTCTACACAGTCCACAGCCTGTTGTTTAATGATCGTAGTATCATAGATTGTAGCATGAGTTCTAAAATCTATGATCATATCCTTTGTTTTGGTTATGTTTAGCTCCAAGAAAGATTCATCGCACCAAGTGACAAACTCAACAATGGCTGGGCCGTGGCTGGACTTATTGTCATATAGCAGGCTCACAATGACTGTATCATCTGCAAATTTCAATATGGTCCCATTCTCATGCTTACTTTGGTACATGTTTGTGTACAGAATATATAGTAAGGGTGAGAGAACACAGACCTGGGGTGAGCCAGTAGAAGAACATGATGAATCTGATAAAATGCCATTTACTTTCACTCTTTGTGTTCTGTATTTCAGAAAATCCAATATCCAACCCACCAGATTGTGACTCAACTCAAAATGCTCTGCCAGCCTCATGTCCAGAATGTGGGGTTGAATAGTGTTAAAGGCAGAGGAAAAGTCAACAAATAACAATCTAGCATGTGTTTTATTCCCATCTGGATGTTTAAACAAAAGGTTAGGTATTGTAGTGTGATTGCAGCATCCTCAACTCCTCTGTATGCCCTATAGGCAAATTGCATAGAATCGAGTACATGCTCAGTTTCCCTTGAAAACTTCACAAGCTTTTCAAAGGTTTTCATTACAAGAGAAGTGTGGGCAACCGGCTTGAAGTCATTAAAAGCTTTAGGAATACTGCCTTTAGGAACCGGGTAATGACAGCCTGCTTCCACAGGTTAGGTACACGCTGTAGGTTTAGAGACATTTTAAAAATATAATAGAAGATAGAACTCAATTTCCTTGCACAAGATTTCAGAAATTTGCCACTAATATTGTCGGGACCAGGGCTTTTATTTATCTTTAGAGAAAGAAAGGACTTTTCAACTTCTCTCTGCTCCAGGATGAAGTGGTGGTTATCTCTAAATTTACATCTAATTCCCTCGACTTCATCCCTAAAGTCAAACTGATCAAATCTCAGGTAGAATTTATTAAGAGCGTTGGCAACTTCGCTACTTGACCTAAAGCCACCATAGTAATGTTGATTCTATTCTTGCTTTGCTGTATGTCTATGATTGTTTTCATGCCAGACCAAGCTGAGACAAGGTTCCCTTTCAGCCAGTTTGCTCTCTACTTTAGTTTTATACTATCGCTTTTGGCTGCATCTATTTCAGAAGCCCCTCCTCGACTGAAGGACAGTTTCTTCTTTTGTAGACTAGAATTAACTGCTTTAGACATCCAAGGTTTATTATTGGGATTAACCTTAATCTTTTTGGTAGTAATAATCATACTCTCACAAAAAGTAACATAAGATCAGATTACATCAGTGAATTCATCAATGTCCTTGCAAGATTCTTTGAACATCTCCCAGTCTGTGCAGTCAAAGCAGCCCTGAAGATAAGCAGTGGATTCTTCAGACCAGATTTTAACCTCTTTGGTCTGGATTTTTTCTCTCTTTAGGACAGTTTTATATATAGGGAGATGAAGCACACAGTTGTGGTCGGCAGAACCTAAGGGAGGCAGGGGGATTGATTTATCTGCTCCATTAACTGTCCCATAGCAGAGGTCTAATGTCTTGTTCTGCCTGGTTGGAAAAGTTACATATTGGTAAAAGTTTGTCAATGACTTTTTAGGGACACATGATTAAAATCTCAACATGATTTGGTGCTTCAGGTGAAATGGACTGTAGTTTTTGCACTACATCAAATAAAGTGCTCATAGCAGTAACAGGGTTTTCTTTTGGGTGAATATACACAGTTGTTATGAATATTTGTGGCAAATAGAATAGATGGTGTGACACTGATAGAAGTTCAACATCAGGTGAGCAGAGTTTTTCTCTGACAGTCACAAAACTACAGTAGCGCTCATTGACACAGAAGAACACACCCCCTCTACTAGATTTACCTGTTGCCTCTGCTTTCCGATCCAGGTGAAATGGAGTACCAAATCCATCTATAGACAGATCGCTATCCGAGTCCTGCTTGATAAGCCAAGACTCCGTGAATGCCATGACGCAACTGTCTCTATAGTCCCGGAGGACATGAACATTTGCTTATAGCTCATCAAGTTTATTACTTAAGGACTGGAAGTTTCCTACAACCAGGGATGGCAGGGGAATACGGGTGAGCTGCTGTTTCCTTATTCACAGTCTGACACCTCCTCTTTTCCCCCGCTTCCTTATATTAGCATTTTTTATTGATTCCATCCACAAAAACATATAAACACAACATAAAATACAGAACCAGTTATATAAATTAAATATATAACATCCGAACATCCCCACCCCTCACCTGACACAAAAACACACTACAGTGGTCACTTACAATTATAACATAAATATAATTTTTTTTAAAACCAAACTTAAAAAATATTCTTTCAAAAAAACATAAGTGCACATACACATCAAACAAAAAATAAAAATAAAAAATCCCTCTCCACTACCTCTCCCCTAGAACCCTCCACAAAAACTAAATATCCACCCCACTTCCTATTAAACAAATCCAATTTCCCCAACCTTCTATAAACCACCTCCTCAAATACTGCCACCCCACCGATCTCCCTACACCACTACTGAAACAAGGGTGGCCTAGCCATCTTCCACCCCTAGGAATGATTCGCCTGGCAACCATAAAAAATGAATGACCGCCCCATCACCCAAAATGTCTAGGACAAAATTAAATTTGTGTGTACAAATCAACACACATACTTTTCTGAAACTTCAACTAAAATTCTTGTATCTTAAAATTCTTGGGTATCCAAAAAACATGGATTGTGTCCCTATCTTCAGATTGGCATCGCCAGCAGGTGGGTGTGTCTATAATACCAAGTCTATACAATCTAGAGGGTGTCCAATATAATCGAAGTCAAATCTTAAATGGCATCAGACACTAACTCCTCCAATACCAAGTTTCGATCTCTCTCCCATAATCTCTTGTGAGAAGTTGAAGCTCCATCCCCCAGACTCTGAATAAGCAGAGAGTAATATACTGATGCCTCATGACCTTTTCCAAAAGCAGTAATCACCACTTCTAGAGTATCTGCCCCTTTAGAGGGGTGTATGCTACTCCCAAAAATAGTACAGAGCAGGTGGTTCAGCTGTAAGTACCTAAAGAACTGAAATCTGGGAATCCTGAAATGTTGGACCAAATTTCCAAACAATCTCAACACTCCACTCTCATATAAGTCACAGAACATATTAACCTCCCTCACAATCGACTCTGACCAGCAGAAAGGAGATTTATTAATACAGAATTTTGGGTTAGCTATATTCTCAAGGCTACATTTAAATAAATGTCAGAATTGAACTCTCTGGACACTTTTGTCCATACTGCCTGCAAATGCGAGATAACAGGGTGTGACTTACCTTCTACAGTTAGTTTAATAGAAAGGCTTTGGGCGAGAACTTTCTGTTTAATACCAAACCAGGGAGGGACTCTCTCTCTGGTGGAAGCAACCAATGAGCCATATGTCTGAGACTGAATGCATAATAATAAAACTAAATGTTGGATAGGCCTAGCCCAGCTTTGTCAACCGGTCTACGTAACTTATTGAAATGTAATATGGGACGCTTACCATTCCAAATGAAGGACTTCACTATACTATCAAATTGCTTGAAATAAGAGAGGGGGATATCTACAGGGAGAGACTGTAGCAGGTAGTTGAATTTTGGAATACAATTAATTTTAATAAAATTAACCTTCCCAATCATAGATAAATGTAATGAAGCCCACCTGCCCACATCACTCGGAAAAACTTTTTATTAAGGGGTCAAAATTAACTCTAAATAAATCACAAATGCACATTAATGCCCTGTTTGGGCCACTGGAAAATGCCAGGCTGAAAAGCTGTTACTGGACAGTATGCTGTCAGAGCCAAAGTTTCATATTTACACCAATTAAGAACAATTAAATATCCTGAGAACTTAAAAAAGGAATTAATAATTCTGTGGAGGCAAGGCATAGCTCTAGTGGAGTCAGAGATGAATAATAAAAAAATCATCTGCATAAATCAAAGACTTGTGTGAAATACCTCCTGCCATTACCCCTGAAAAATGATCCTCATTTCTTATTGCAGCTGATAGTGGTTCCAGGGCAAGACAGAACAATAATGGGGAAAGAGGGCAACCCTGCCGGGTGCCCCTCTGTAGAGCAAAATAATCTGAAATGAATCCATTAGTTTCTCTAAAGTAACTTAGTCCATCCAATAAAAGTTTTCCTGAACCCATATTTCCAACATCTTAAAAAGATAATCACATTCTACCATATCAAACGCCTTTACAGCATCAAGTGAGTTGGCAGCGATTGGAGTCTGATCATACGCCACTGACCACATAATATTGATGAAACACCTAATGTTATCAGAAGAGCTGCGTCCTGAATAAACTCCACCTGATCTGTATGTATAAGAGATTTCATAACTTTAATAATCGGTTGGACAAAATTTTTGACAAAATTTTAACGTTTAGCTGGATAAGAGAAATTGGACAGTAACTCTTACACTCCCTTGGATCTTTGTCCTTTTTAAGAATCAGATTGATCCGGGCTTGTGTCATGGTTGGCGGTAGCTTCCCATTCTTTAATGATTCAGAATAAACTTCTAACAAAAGTGGAACCAGTTCTGTAGCATAAGATATAAAAAACTCAGTGGCAAAGTCGCCTGGCCCCAGAGAGTAGGCAAGGCCTTAATGAACTCATCAAGCTCCGCAAAGGTTATTTCAGAATCAAGATAATTTTTTTGCTCTGTTGTCAGTTTAGGGAGTTCTTGGTTCCACAAAGTTTCTTATATCTTCATCGGTGGACGAAGATGAGGAACTAAAAAGATCAAGATAGAAATCTTTAAAAGCATTATTAATATTAACAGCTGAGGTAAATATTTCACCACCAGCAGATTATTTTTTCAGAGGGAATGGTAGATAAAGAATCTCTCTGCTTTATATATCTAGCCAAAAGTTTCCCTGCTTTGTCCCCAAAATCTAAATATGACTGTCTTGCCCTGAATAGCCAAAACTCCACCTTCCGCGACAAAATAGTATTATGTTTGTATTTCAGTCGGGTCAATTCTCTGAGGCCATCAGATGACATTCGGTGCTTCAACTCTGTCTCTGCATTTTTATTATTCTCTAGCTTTGGATTTTTTGATAAATGAGGCATACTGTATGATCCGACCCCTAAGAACCCCAAGCCATGCCCACAGAGGATACTGAAGACCAGTTGGTCTCCATATAGACATTGATTTCAGCCTTTAACATTTGTTGGAAATTAGGATTTTGCAAAAGGGATACAATAAAGCGCCAACTACATGATTTCTTTTTCTCCATATGTGGCAACTCTAAACTCACCAGTGCGTGATCTGAGACAAATATGTTTCCAATTGAGCAATCTACAGCAGATGAAATTATTTAGATTTCAAGAAAAAAATCTATTCTAGAATAAATCTTATGGACTGATGTATTATGTGATGAAAATGTATAGATGGGTTTAAAAGTCTCCAGCTATCTGTAAGACCAAGATTTTTACACATCCTCTGAAGCGTCAGTGTTGCTTGGGGAGCTTCCACACTTTTGCTTCGCTATGATCAAGGACTGAGTCCATCAACAGATTAAAGTCTCCACCCAGTATTTTATCATGAAGGGTGTCAGCGGTTTGCAACATCCCTTCAAGTTCAATAAAATAGCCCTGATTGTCAGCATTAGGTGCATAAATATTAGCCAAAATCAACCTTTGACCCTGAATTTCTGCTAAAACAATAAAGTTTCTCCCTAAATTATATTTACTCTGTTTGAGACATTTGAATTGTAGATGTTTACTTATCAATGTAATGACTCTTTCTTGAGCCGGCACTAAAGAAAACATGTCCACCCTATATCTTCCAAAAATGTTCAGCTTTCTGTGGGAAAAATGCATTTCTTGAAGTAACACTGTCAAATTTCTTATGTTTAGGAAAATAAATAACCTTCCTTCTTTTTATGGGGTGCCCCAACCCATTCACATTCCACATGAGAGAGATAATCCACTCATATTAACATTTGACATTTTGACATCTAAATCTTTTTTTAAGACCACATTCCAACATTAGTGCAACAATCAAACCCGAACTTCCCCCAGAACCAAACAAACAGAAAAAAGACAAACATGCACATTAACCACACGCATGACAACGCCAAACGGCGTCCTTCCCTCTAAACTCAAAAAGTCCCATGACAAATTTGCCATCGGACTGCTAAAGTCCGGTACTTCTGTAAAAATTGTGTGAGACAGAATTACATAACAGAAAATAATATATAAAACAAACTCTAAATAATAGGCAGAATAAACACAAAGAATGTGAAGATTCATTCACAAAACTGTCTCGAAGGAGTGTTCCTCCACAAAACAAATTCCAGCCATTAGCGCTACCGTTATTAAAAAAATTATAATAATAATTTCCATTCAGTTGCCTCGGGCAGTCCAACGAATGTTCAGTGAGCCGGCTGTTCATAAGTGAAGCAGATTGCCGAATCCCTAATCCCAGTGAAGAGCTTGGATCTCAATCCCACTGAGCATGTCTGGGACCTGTTGGCATGTCTCCCCTGCATGGGGATTTTCAATTTTATATTGAAAATCAGTGTGAAGATGGGGGCCAGCTGGTTAGCACAGGATTTTAAACAAGTGGTTGAAACAACTTCTGGGCCCTGTGCTTACCTTGTCTTTTTTTTTGGAAGACACAGCACACCTCTTCTTCACAGATCTTAAGTGCAGGTTGAGTAGCAGGAGGGGGTAGGAGGGGGGTTACAGGAGGTGTTGATGTTTGTGTGAAGTGAAGTTCAGAGTGGGTGTGGGGGTGTGAGACTGGGCCTTTCAAATCTACAGAAGAACACATTCAGGTTGTCAGCCAGTTGTTGGTCCACCACAGTGTTGGGGTCAGGAGTATTGTAGTTAGTAAGCTGTTTCAGGCCACTCCACACTGATGCAGGGTCATTAGCTGAAAACTTGTTTTTAAGCTTATCACTGTTTGAGATGCAGACACACTCCCTCAAGTCTAGACTAAAGACTCATCAATTTAGCCAGGCATACACCTAATTTATCCTCCAATCCACAATTAGGCTGCTTTAGTTTAGTCTGCCGGAACCAGAAAAATTGATCATGATTTATAACTCTGCAATAAATTGAATGGCATCTACACTCACCTAAATGATTATTAGGAACACCATACTAATACTGTGTTTGACCCCCTTTCGCCTTCAGAACTGCCTTAATTCTACGTGGCATTGATTCAACAAGGTGCTGAAAGCATTCTTTAGAAATGTTGGCCCATATTGATAGGAGAGCATCTTGCAGTTGATGGAGATTTGTGGGATGCACATCCAGGGCACGAAGCTCCCGTTCCACCACATCCCAAAGATGCTCTATTGGGTTGAGATCTGGTGACTGTGGGGGCCATTTTAGTACAGTGAACTCATTGTCATGTTCAAGAAACCAATTTGAAATTATTCGAGCTTTGTGACATGGTGCATTATCCTTCTGGAAGTAGCCATCAGAGGATGGGTACATGGTGGCCATAAAGGGATGGACATGGTCAGAAACAATGCTCAGGTAGGCCGTGGCATTTAAACGATGCCCAATTGGCACTAAGGGGCCTAAAGTGTGCCAAGAAAACATCCCCCACACCATTACACCACCACCACCACCAGCCTGCACAGTGGTAAAAAGGCATGATGGATCCATGTTCTCATTCTGTTTACGCCAAATTCTGACTCTACCATCTGAATGTCTCAACAGAAATCGAGACTCATCAGACCAGGCAACATTTTTCCAGTCTTCAACTGTCCAATTTTGGTGAGCTCTTGCAAATTGTAGCCTCTTTTTCCTATTTGTAGTGGAGATGAGTGGTACCCGGTGGGGTCTTCTGCTGTTGTAGCCCATCCGCCTCAAGGTTGTACGTGTTGCGGCTTCACAAATGCTTTGCTGCATACCTCGGTTGTAACGAGTCTGGCACCAACAACCATGCCACGCTCAAAATTGCTTAAATCACCTTTCTTTCCCATTCTGACATTCAGTTTGGAGTTCAGGAGATTGTCTTGACCAGGACCACACCCCTAAATGCATTGAAGCAACTGCCATGTGATTGGTTGATTAGATAATTGCATTAATGAGAAATTGAACAGGTGTTCTTAATAATCCTTTAGGTGAGTGTATGCTTATATTATTTTATTTGTTTCCCTGTCTCAACCTCGGGACTCCTATCCTGAGGTCACCAGAACCGGCTGGATCCAGCTCCATTCCTGCTTCATGTTGGACTCCACTGCTACGTGTCGCTGAATGATGATGACTAAATGCAGCCGGTGCCAGCCAAACATCACTTCAGTCTATTATTATGGACTTCAGAGGATGAGCTGATGCCAACTCCAACCATAAGACATGGGATATTTCATATGCCATTGTCTGAACCTTGGATTTTGGATGGACCACATCGAACCTCACCGAAATTACCAGCCAGGTAGAACTGCATTTCACATCCCTGATCTCTGCCTGCATCACCTCGGTCTATTGATGGACTACGATCTTGAAATGGAATGCATAGACTAACAATTGCCAACAAAAGCTTCATCAGCCAATTAACAAGGACAATTGCATCTATGTGAACTTCTGCAGTTAATCCAGGATGGACTTCAAAGACATTGGTCATTAATCTTACAGTTCAAACAAAATCGATGTTTAAACACTGACCCTTAACACTTACTTAATTTAAACCATGATTTTAACTATACATAAGTAATATTTACATTATATTCATGATGTTAGCCAGAGAGGAACTGGCCCCCACAGTGAGTCTGGTTTCTCCCAAGGTTTTTTTTCTCCATTAATCAACATCTTATGGGGTTTTGTGTTCCTTGCCACAGTCGTCTTTAGCTTGCTCACTGGGGTTATTAATACAATTATTATTTAATTACTTATTTTTAAACAAGATTAACAATTGTATTTTATCTAATTACACAATGATGATTCATCATTATAGACATTACAGATTTATCATCTGTTAATGCCTGATCTTCTGTAAAGCTGCTTTGAAAAGGTGTGTTGTGAAAGGTGCTATACGAATAAAATTGACTTGACTTGAATTGACTTATCAGAGTAGCTTCTTTTAGCTGATCTTTTTCGAAAGCTGCGCTGACGAAGCTTGACCAGCATGCTGGCTTGCTTCCCTTGCCTGTGTTTCTTAAACAACACAGCTGCGACTAAAATTTCAAAAACCAGGAAAGATGGTCTAGTATGTGCTGCTGAATGTTCAGCACTTTGTCCCTGGTAAAACTGATTGGAAAAAGATTACTAAACACAGGACAAAAAACAAAAACAACAAAAGAATTGGAGAGCTCCACATTGTGGCTGCAATCTGTGGCGCCCACTTGATCTTCGAAATCTTGGAAATAGATACTCCAACCACCATTATAAAATGTGCCCTGGGGCAAGGGCGCCTGGCATCAGCCAAGTGCTGGCTAATGGTTAACATAGATTTTTTAAGATTGTTATTCACGTTGGTACTAATGATGTCCGGCTTCGCCAGTCAGAGATCCCTAAAAATAAAGTTAAAAAGGTGTTTGAACTCGCAAAAATGATGTCAGGCTGTGTAATATGCTCTGGCCCCTCCCTGCTGATTGCTATGACAAGAGATATAGTATATTACTGTCACTGAATGGCTGGAGGTTTGAGTGGTGTCTGGAGAATATCATAGGATTTATAGACAGTTGGATAAGATTTTCAGGTCAGGTAACAGACAGACTGGCTTAAACAACCATCCGCAAGAATCACACAGGTCATATTTTCTTTTAATCTCAAACTAGAAAATGACAAAAAATAAATACAATTAAAAAAATTAAAAACCTTTAAAGATATAAATCTAATCAAATTTGGGCTACTAAACATTAGTTCCCTGTCTGTCACTCATTTCGATGAAGCGACACTAGGGGTCTTTCTTGACTGCCGAATATGCCTCTGATCTATGAAAAAAGGCCAATGAAAATTAGGCAGACAATATTTGCATATCCCGCCCCCGGACATACGGGTATAAAGGCGGGGAAATACGTCGAGTTCATTCAGAAATGTTCTTCGGATCTGATGGTCGTGTATGCAGTCAGCTGCGAGTTACACACCCGTTCCTGTTCCTCTGACGCTTGCCTGCCTTCGGGCCTTCGGGCCTTCGGGCCTGCCTTCGGGCCAGCACGCCCAGGCTGAGGCAGACGCACAGATGTCCGATATGCTTGCCTGGGTCGCCGCCAGCGTGGGGCTGGACTGGAACCCTCCGTCCTCCCCACAGCCATCGCGGTTGGATGACTGGTTCCTGGGGGCTCCGTGCTGCTCACAGCCGCACCCCTCCAGTCCCGTTTTTCCCAGAGGTGCATGATGAGCTGACGTCTTCATGGAGGGCACCCCTCTCCACACGTCTCAAAGCCACTCGCTCATCCGCTCTCGCTACCCTCGACAGCGGAGTGGCCAATGGGTACACGGCGATTCCCCAGGTGGACAGGGCTGTTGTGCTCCACCTGTATCCCGAGAACCCTACCACCTGGCGGGGTCACACTCTACTCCCCTCCAAGGCCTGTAGGACAACGTCTTCATTGACTGCCAAAGCCTACAGCGTCACTGGACATGCCGCTTCCGCCCTGCATGCCATGGCCCTCCTGCAAGTCCACCAGGCCAAGGCACTGAAAGATCTGCATGGGGTAGCCCTGATCCCGACATGCTGCAGGAACTGCGCTCAGTGACCGACCTTGCCCTCAGAGCCACGAAGGTCACAGCGCAGTCACTCGGACAGGCGATGCGTGAGACTGACAAAGTGCATTTCCTCAACGCCCCTGTCTCCCAGTTCGGCCTTTTTGGCGACACCGTCGAGGACTTTACCCAGCAGTTCTCCGCGGTGAAGAAACAAACGGAGTCCATCTCACATATCCTGCCCTGCCGCAAACCTGCCACCATGGGCCATGTCCCGTCTGCTCGCTGAGGGCGTCCTCCTGTGGCGAAAAAATGCCTTGCTCCGTCTCAACCTGGGCCAAGCTCTCAGCCCACGCGTCGAGCACCCAGCAGGAAGTCTATGCCCCCCGTCTCATGGACCCCCTTGAGGACCCGCAAGGCTCCCAGGCGCTCCTGAGACGATCGACCCAGGGACCAAGACGTTAGCTCCGGAGCGGGTAAGCAGACCACTCCGTCCCCCGGTGGAGGGCCGGGAGGAGAATCTTTTGTTGAATTTATTTCATTTTCCGTACCCACATTCTCAGTAAAATAGCTATTTCCTTTGTCTCTGGGTCACCTGGCCCGCAAATGGCATTCTCACGGCACTCTGCCACCACACCTCAACAGTCCCGGCATGTTGGATGCGGACTCCCCGCCCTCAGCCCCACAACTGTTCCATGTACGGCCGGTTCTGACGAGTCCAGAGGACGCCTCTACCGGACCTCCTCCTCAGTCACTAACCCGCCCCCTACCGGATGTAAGTGCTTCGAGTCTTTTCTCAGCACCAGAGCCTCGGGACGCGTCCTTGCCTCCTGATGCTGTACTATCTGCTCTGCCCCGCTGTGAAGCCCCGCCGGGTACGTCAAAAATAATTGTCCCCTTGGTGCCCCTAGCACAGAGCTTGGATGCGTTGCTTTCACTTCCCAACCCGTCATGCTGGCTGGCCTGGACCATTCGACTTGGTTAAGCAATTCAGTTTGCCAGGCCTCCGCCCCCCCTTCGCGGGTATCCGCTTTTATGACATGACATAAAAGTCATCGGAATCCTTCTGGTTACCCTAGACAGGGGAACAAGGCAACGCTTGCCAACCTGGGAACGGGCCGAGCCTAGCCGGGCCTCTTTTCTCTCTATGTTTCTCGCATAGAGCCAAACGGCTGGGGCCCTTATACGCATCGAGGGAAGGTGGTCTTACCCAGTTTCCTATTCTTTCAGGGGGAAAAGACCATGCGGAGACCACACCTGCCCAGGAAGGGGGATGTAAAAGTGGCGAAATACATCACATGGGCCTCTTAGGTCACATGTGTGAAAATGGCGCAGTGGTAGATCCAGCCTCAAGGAGGGGGGAGTTGCTACAACACGACAACCGAATGGCAGCTGGAACTGTCTAAGGGAGACGCAGGTCCACTCGTAAGGGGACCGTACCGTGGAAAATACACAGGAGGAAGTTCACGCAGGAGTCCTGACCTGTGGAGCACCTATTCCAGTGCAGCGTAGATTTGAATACATGCAGTGGATTGGGTCGGCGAATTCCTCCGCTGAATTGCGGACCCACAGGGATAGGGAGGAGTCATCGATGGAGCCGAGTTAGTGGGATCTCCTGGGAGAAAAAGCACACGATTTTACCTCGGTCGAGGGAAAGGGTGCTAGGCGCAAGCGGTCCAACCGGTCAGTCCGTCAGCGTGTTACCGAGTTCTACCGGCTCGGACCTGAGAAAACACGGGACGAAACTGACTCTACCCTGAGATTGTAAAATCTCGCAAGGGTATTAGGTGTTGCCCAACCCGCTGCTCTGCATATGTCTACCATGGAGATGCCTCTGGCCAGTGCCTGTGAGGACGCAACACTCCTTGTCGAGTGTGCTAGGATCCACAAGGAGAGGGGCACGGCCTGGGTGTGATAAGCCAATGTAATGGTCTCAACTACCCAGTGGGAAGGTCTCTGTTTGGAGACAGCGTTCCCTTTCCGCTGTCCACCAAGGTAGACAAAGAGCTGCTCAGAAAATCTAGAGCTCTGCGTGCGGTCCAAGTAGGTACACAAAGCACGTACCAGACACAGCAACGAAGGGCTGGGCCTGCCTCCTCCCGGGGCAGCTTCGCTTGCAGGTTCACAACCTGGACCCTGAGGAGAGTGAGTGTCTGCCGGACTGAACTCCAGGCAGGTCCCCGACCCTACCCTCTTGATGGAGGTAAGCACGATCAGGAGGGCCATCTTCAGGGAGAAGGCCTTGTTCGACTGTTTCTAGCGGCTCGGGGGGGGGGGGGGGGTCTCTGAAGGCCCGAGAGGACCACTGAGAGACCCCAGGAGGGGAACAGGTTTGGCCAGGAAGGATTTAACCTCCGGGCGCCTCTTAGGATCCTGATGATTAAGTCGTGCTTACCCAAAGACTTGCCGTCTACTGCGTCGTGGTGGGCCGCGATAGCAGCCACATACACCTTCAAGGTGGAAGGGGACAGCCTCCCCTCCCACCTCTCCTGCAGATATAAGAGCACTGACCTAACTGCGCACCTCTGTGGGTCTTCAGCCCAGGAAGAACACCAATCTGTGATCAAGCGCCACTTCAGGGCGTAAAGTTGCCTGGTAGAGGGGGCTCTGGCTTGGCTGATCGTGTCTACCATGGCAGGTGGTAGACCAGCTAGATCTTCCGTGTCCCGTCCAGGGGACAGACATAGAGGTTCCAGAGGTCTGAGTGCAGATGCCAGAGCATGCCCGTCCCTGAGAAAGAAGGTCTTTCCTCAGGGGAATTCGCCAGGGAGGGGCTGTCGCAAGGAGTACGAGGTCCGAGAACCAGGCCCAAGTGGGCCAGTAGGAAGCCTCCCTGACCTTTCACAGCACCTGTGCAAGAAGGCTCACTGGGGGAAATGCGTACTTGCGCAGCCCTGAGGGCCAACTGTGTGCCAGTGCGTTTGCCCCAAGGGGAGCCTCTTTTCGGGCATACCAGAGTGGGCAGTGGGAGGTCTCTCGGGAGGCAAACAGGTCTACCTGAGCCCTGCCGAATCCTTCCCAAATCATCTGGACCAACTGGGGGTGAAGCCTCCACTCTCCACTGGGCAAGCGTTGTCGTGACAGCGTGTCCGCTACTACATTGAGGTTGCCGGGGATGTGAGTGGCGCGCAGCGACTTACGCCGCCTTGGCGATTTATGTACGCCAACACGGTGGTGCTGTCTGATCTCACCAAGACGTGTTTGTCCTGAACTAATGGGAGAAACCTCCACAGGGCAAAGAAGTCAGCAGTCAGCAACTCTAGGCAATCGATGTGCCAGCGCAGCGGGGCCCTTTTCCAATGGCCTGTGACTGTGTGCCCATTGCACACGGCGCCCAAACTCAATTTGGAGGCATTGGTCATGACCAGGACGCGTCGGGACACCTGCTGCAAGGGGACTCCTGTCCGCAGAAAGCAGAGGTCTGTCCAGGGTTTTGATGTTTGTTGGCAGGCGGGGGTGATGATCACACGGTGCGTGCCGCGGCACCATGCTCATCTCGTGACTCGAGACTGGGGCCAGTGCTGAAGCGGTCTCATATGCATCAACCCCAGCGGGATGGCTGCCGCGGAGGATGTCTTATGCCCCAGGAGCTTCTGGAAAGGTTTTAACATTGAGTCTGAGTCTAACTCCACGCCGAGAAAAGAGACGTTCTGAACCGGGGCGCGCTAGATCTTTTCCCTGTTGACCTGAAGCCCTAAACGGTTGAGGTGCCTGAACACCTGGTCCCTGTGGATGCACAGTAACTCTCAGGAGTGGGCCAGGATGAGCCAGTTGTCGAGGTAGTTGAGTATGCGAATGCCTGCTTCCTGAAGCGGGGCAATGGCCGCCCCTGCGACTTTCTTTGCGATGCGAGGGGACAGGGACATGCCGAAGGGGGGGACCTTGTACTGATACGCCTGGCTGTCGAACGCGAGCCGTAGAGAGGGTCGACTTCGAGGCAAGATTGAGACGTGGAAGTACGCATCCTTCTGGTCTGCTGCTGCGAACCAATCTAGATGCCAGACGCAAATTAGGATGTGTCTTGCGTGAGCATTTTGAACGGAGTTTGTGCAAGGCCCGGTTGAAAACTCGCAAGTCCAAGATCGGTCATAAGCCGCCGACTTTCTTGGGTACGATGAATTATGTGCTGTAGGGACCCTTCTTCATCTCGGTTGGAGGGACAGGCTCTATCACGTCTTTGAGTAAGAGACGATTTCCACACGCAGGAATTTGGCGTATTCGTTGTGCACAGTTATAAAGCAGATGCCCGTGAAGGTGGGTGGAGGCCTGCCAAACTGAATTGCGTAACCGAGTCGGATAATCCTGGCCAGCCAGTGTGATGGATTTGGAAGTGAAAGACATGCATCCAAGCTCCATGCTAGGGGCACTAAGGGGACGACTATTTTTGACATACCCGGCGAGGCTTCGCAGCAGGGCGAAGCAGGTAAAGCGCTGTTGGGAGGCAAAGGAGCGTCCCGAGGCTCTGGTGCTGAGAAAAGACTCGAAGCATTTACCTTGCTCCGCACACCCGGCAGGGGGCGGGTTAGTGACTGAGGAGGAGTTCTGGTGGAGGTGTCCTCTGGACTCGTCACACCCCAAGCAAGGGGTGGTTCAAGGGGATTTACCCGGTGAAACGGAACCCGTCATTATCCCCAAATCACCTTCATCGCCCGCGGCACCTGCCCCAATCACGTAGGAAGGAGGCGAGGCCCGGGGGGTGGCTGAAGTGGCTTTCTCTCATGACAAAAGAAAGCCACGACCACAATGCTGCCACGGCTATGTTCTCACACTGAGAACATGAACCATTCATAAAACGCTGCCTGCGTGCGATCGCAGCCCAGGCACGCGTGGCTGCTTTTATGACTGTTAGAGGTGGGGAGAAATCAACCGCATCCAGAAACTACACAGAGGCGGAAAGACATCTTTAAAAAGACGCGCCCTGAAAAGGACGTTCCATGCCAGCTATGTATTTGCTCTTTTAGAGAAACTAACTCTTTTAGAGAAAATAACTCTTTTACCTGCGCTGTCGAAGCACCCAGGGGCAAACTGCACTGCCGTGCAGAGAAGGAGAAAGCTACTGATATGCGCCGTTTGAGCTGCTGATTCTCAGGTGTTTTAATGGCCAGGCACATCTTTAAAGGCTTTTACAACATTTGTAGGACATTAAATTGCTGATTGCTAAAAACCAGCATTGTGTTTGTAATCATTCAAGTTTTAAAGAATTTTGGGAAGTATAGGAAATGTATTAAGTATAGGAGTGCAGAGTGCATTTCTAGAGAACAACAGTAAAACTGCAGAACAAGTGTGGTAATTTGGATGCAGTATTCCTTAAGTTTTAAGAACTGTAGTACAAGTGTGGTAATTTGGAAACAGTATTGATGCAGTTTTTTGTACTTCAGTACAAGTGTTATAATTTGGATGCAGTATTCCTGCAGTTTTCAGCACTGCATTACAAAGGTGGTAATTTTGATGCAGTTTTTCAGCAGTTTCCAGTTCTGCAGTAATATTGTGTCCAATTTACCACACTTGTACTACAGTTAAAAGATAGCAGTTATTTTTTTATAATGGATGAACTACTGTTACAGATGAACTGCAGCCTGTTTGTTACTGACATCATTGTTACATGAACATTTCTATTAGAGACTATTTAGCAGAGACAGGCCACTTCTATTAAAATGGATGGGCAGCAACCAACGGTAAATGGATGTATAAAGGAAGTTCCGCCTTACAGGTGAAATAACGGATTATCATTGCACGCAGTGACTTTCCCCCTTTTTCCCCACAAGCTAAATGCAACGCCGGGGACTGGAGCATGCATAGCGGCAGATGGGCCAGGATGTCGGGCTGCTATTCCCCTCAAGTGCCAAACAGTTTTGTCAGATTTTACTGCTTATTTGAAATATGTTCTTTTATCGTAATCTTGACCAACCGTTTTGGAGATTTCTAATTTCTGTTCTGTCTCCTCATTCAAGTAGATAAGAGCTGAAAATTCATGACATTTGTTTACATAGAAAATAGCTGCCCAAACTACCCAAGAACATTCCAAAGATGGCCACCGAGTGGACTGACTTTCCTTGAAAAAGAGACTTTGTTGAAAGGATCCGGAAATATGTTTACATACTTGAAATAGTCTTTTCCATTGAGACCTGTGAGAGAAAACTTACCTTACTTACTTAAAGATGAACACGTACATGGAGATCTACCTGATGAGCTTGAATGATAAAAACATACAAATGGATCCTATGGGAACAAATGTGTCAGAAGTTGAATCTGAAAGAGATGAACCGGAGCCAGTGGCACAAAGACAAGAATCAGACGAACTTCCTGAAAAACCAGTCAAGATTTCAAACCAAGCACATGGAAGGAATGCCTTGTAACAAAGTGAAAATACCACTACCAGAAACCCTCTGAATGATCAAAAAGTGGAAGTTTATAGAGAAATTAGACATTCTCAGAGACAATGTGGACCACCAAATAGACTTCAGTGCCCTCAAATAGGTAATCCCCTTAACTTCCCCTCATACATTCTTTGTTATACATACTAAGTACAGCATTCACTTCTTCGTAGGAAAAATCTGATTTCATTTAAAATATCTCCTTAGAAACATTATGTGAATGTAAACCAGGTTTCTAGGGAGTAAAATAAATGGATAAACTAAAAGAAAATGAATCATGAGTGATAACATGTAAATTATATTAAAAGTGCACTCAGTAATTTTTTTCCATTTAAAAACATTTTACTCCTAAAGAAATTAATTGTAATTTAGAAACATATGTATACAATCCTGATCACTCACATGAGATGAGGACTCGCTGTTTTATTCTACATGGGGGAGAGGGAGGGCGTCCAACCATGCCAAGCTAGGCATAGGAGGGATGGCTGACACAGTCTCACGGTTTGCTTCTCATGTTGCTTCTCTACTTAATCTGTTGGGGGAATTGGTTGAATTGAAGGTAGGCGTAGTCTGACTGCTTGTCTTTTCTAACGGAGAAGAGGTAGGGAATGTCTTGAAGGGAAGCATTGGAAATGATCCGGTGTCCAGCTGCAGGGGGTGGCCACTGCCCCACCACCAGGAGATGTTCCAGGATTAATAGGGTGAAACATTTGTGAGTGGTGGCTCCTGGCTGATGACCAGGTAGCTGGATGACTGAAGGCACTGGTGGCAGTGCTGCAGGAAATAATACCAGTAGGTTTGCACAGCTAACTGTCTGATAATTAGAACCAATGAAAGTAACAGTTAGAAATTATATCTTGAAATGAGAAATGAGAACACACCTGGAATTGAATTTAGCTCGTCCCCATGCCATGTTCCCTCATTATTCTAGGTGAAACTGTCTTTCGCCATGGGATGTCGATGAGCAACCAGTAAGTCTCCCACAGAAATTAGAGGGTGTGAATGAGCATTTGATTGGAATTAGAGTGAAATGGATCTGCAGAAATTGATTTTTCCTACATAATTCATTGTATGTGTTAGACTACGTTCAGACTGCAGGCAAATCAGATTTTTTCTCAAATCAAATCTTTTTCAGGCAGACTGTCCACACTATTAATTGCAAGTGATCAAATCAGGTTTGCTTGTTCAAAAATAACCAACCTATCTGCATGGGTTGATTTGGTAATGACGTAGGCGTACCTATGTGACGATGCTTTCAAAACAGTTGCGGGAAAAATTGAGGTATATTATCTCACTCTCCAAAAAGCACCCTGTCAAGTCGTGGTCCGCATCTGTTTGCCTGCAGAAGTGAAGAAGATTTCTCTTCCCTCTTCAACCAAATCGAAGTCGCTGATTTCGCCACCAGCCCACCGAGAATCAGCAGCCATACCGCATGCCGAAAGAGCAAGGTAACGGCCTCCCGTCATCACCCGAGCCTTGAGGAACCGAGTCAGAGTGAAAGGACGGATGAACACACATTCTACCTGCGTCCTCATGTGATCCAAGTAGAAGGTTTATGTCTGGGCAGAGATAGAATATTATAGTGTGTTATTCTTGTATATCAAGGTTATTGCTTGTACAGTTTATAGACCACCCTCAATGAGTCCACTCATTGTTGCTAATAATACTCAAGGTATTAATGTAACATACTATTATCACAAATTAGATTTTGCTGTGTTGTAATCCAACCACATTGGACTGTTGTGTATTTATGCCATCGTGGATGTGACAGGCACACTGTTTATCCGTTAAAGAATCAAAGACTGCGGGACGGTTTACGAGCCGATCACCGCGTCTTTGAGTAATAAACTAACAGCTGCCTTCTCTCCCAAGATCACGAAACCTGCTTCAGTGCCGCCACTTTATACTCTCTCTCTGTCGTATTAACCACACACAAACATTTGGCAAGTAGATAACTTGGTGATAAAGCTCTGCTTTGTCCTCCAAGTTATCGTACAAAAGAAGACACACTGTAAACAGGCCATTAACCGGCTTCTCTCCGCCCTCATTTGTGGCCATATTCTCCACAATAGTCACATCTGCCATTTTGTGCGCATCACTCCTTACACACACACATACACACATACACACACACACACACACACACACACACACACACACACACACACGCACGCACGCACACTCACACACACGTTATGGGGACTTTCCATAGACATAATGGTTTTTATACTGTACAAACTATATATATTCTATAGATATAGACAAACTGTATATATTCTATCCCCTAACCCTACCACTAAACCTAACCCTCACAGAAAACATTCTGTATTTTTACATTTTCAAAAAGCATAATTTAGTATGATTTACAAGCTGACTGACAAAATGTCCCCACAAAGTAAAAAATTTCAGGTTTTACTATCCTTATGGGGACATTTGTTCCCTTTTTGATGATAAATACAAGCTCTCTCTCACACACACACACACACACACACAAACACATATACACACACACACACACACACACACAAACTTGTTGGTCTACCTATCATTATGAGGACTTTTCATAGACATAATGATTTTTATTCTGTACAAACTATAGATTCTTCCCCTAACCCTACCCCTAAACCTAACCTCACAGAAAACTTTCTGCATTTTTACATTTTCAATAAAACATTGTTTAATACATTTTTTTAAGGTATTTAAATTATGGGGACACTAGAAATATCCTCATAACCCACATTTATAGCATAATAGCCTTGTAATTACCAGTTTGTAACCTAAAAAAATTGTCCTCGTAAACCACATAAACATACCCCCCCCCCCCTCCCCCCCACACACAGACCTTCCTCTCATGTGTTATAGGCTTATTTTGGTTACCATATCTAGTCACTGTTTAGTTTGTAGTTGTAAGTCAGAAGTTTATTGACTGCATTGTATTAATTATTAATTGATATTACTGCATCAATTAACTATTTCAAAGAGAAGTGTTTTGGTTTGTTTCGCACACACCTTTGTCAAAGGCTGGCAGAGGATGCCAATGCTCGGATTCAAGCATTTGTTGTTTCCTTTTGAATATTGATGTTCTGCGGACATCGATTTTCCTAAGAGAACAATCCAATATTGAGACTGTTATACTGTCTGGTTATTAGTCCCTGCTTCCTGGGTGGTGCCCCGGCAATATTAATCCTTATTAATATTCTACTGATTTTGATAATTGACAATTATCTTTGATAATCCGTGTGGATGTTGGTGAGGCCACAGTCCATAGAGTCTTTTGCAAAGGAGTCTTTGTACTTGTACAGGACTCTGTGAAGTTCCTGCTGGTCAGCATCACTGTGCAGGGCGTCTGCCTTGTTCAGGATCTTTTGGAGCTGGGCATTGAACCCTGCATACAGCTCTTCCACTGTAGGGTCGTTGGAGAGGCCCTTGGTGGTGATCACCTGTTTGTTTGGTTCTATCACCGGTCATCCATTAGTTCTGATCTGCAGACACTCTCTTGGGGCACTGGCAGAATCGAGGTGATGACAATGGTTTGAGGGGTGCTGAGAACACTCTGTGGTCAATGCTCTCTTCTGGGTATGGGGCCTATGACAGGTACTATGAGCTCAAAGTCATGGAATGATTGGCTGATTAGCCATTCCAGGTGACTTGCTCTGGCAATCTTGATGTTGTTGGCCATACAGTTGTTGAACAGCACATACACAGCACGAGATGACATTTCCATGAGAGCTGTGGCTTCCAGTTTTAAGCAGTTCAGGGAATGTTGGAAGAAGCCTAGATTGTGAATGAGGTTTTGGCCAGGTCACATGTTGTGGCGGATGCTGACACTCTTGGTGTAGGCTGGTATCGTAGCTTCCTGTTCATTGGTCATGGCACATAATTGTGGTATTGTTTGACCAGATTGGAGATTCTTGAGGTTGACTGAAGTGCTAAGTTGGCGAGACAGAGGAGCCCATATGACTTTGTCCACATGATGAGTGTTTGACCATGATGTTTGCTCTAATGTAGATATTGTGTGGCAGGTCAGGGAGAATGAGGAAGTAGTGACTCAGGTGTCTGTCATTTCAATGCATGTCTAAGGCACATGCACTCTTGGAGGTGATCATGGTCGATGAGCAGGGATTCAAAGGGAAGCGATTATGTTTGGTGGCATGTGGCAGTTCAAGTTTGTCTTGTTTAAAGGCTATGAAGAACTTCAGGCTGATGGCTGAGTTTTTCTGCCCATAGGGATAGCACGGTGTCCGGTACTGTCGTGCCTTGAATGTTTATAGTTGTCATCAATCGATAGCCATGTGAGTCTGGGTCCGTGGTTTTGAGTGCACACAGAAGAGAAGCTTGGTTTTTGCCATGTGGCACCAAGTTTGGGACTGGTCTTGGTCTTTAGTTCTTGCTCAGTGAGCTGGAACCGGTGTCTGTGACTTGACACTATGCCTCTGTGTAGCATCGTGATTGAAATGGAAGAGGCTCTCAAACTTGGGCCCATATCTTTAGGTGCTTAAAGTCTATTAAGGGCTCAAAGATATTCAACATGTCTTTCAGATGAGAAGGGGGTTTGTGTACAATGGCGAAATGTACACAGGATATATCAGGCTCATTGGTCTGATAGTTAGGTGGATTGGGGCCACCTGCTCCAACCGGGTCCATCCCCACAAGTGTTTCTCCCAATCAGATGTTGTCTTAGGTGGGTCCTATGCCCCGTTCTCCTGTTATTACATGTAATTAGCATAATATCCACATGATCACATGTGCCCAAACTTTTGAGAGTTTTAATAAACGCTTTAAAGCGTTAAACGCTCTAAAGCGTTTATAAAGCTAAAAAGTTTTAAAGAAACAACTTTCATTGTGTGCACATGGGGCATCCTACACATATCTACAATGTATAAAAATACTAGAAATCAATCATCCATCAAAAAGATACCAAATAACATACTTCCTATAAGATGTAATAAAGGTTTATCATACCAAAAGAACTCCACAGGTTATATAAAACATGCATGACACATAAGATATATATATAAGGCAACTACTGGTGATTAATACAGCTTATTGGTAACAAATTTGAGACCGTTGTCTATTAAAACCATGGGAGTGTAATCCATCCAGTCTCTGCTGAGCTAAGAGAGAATGTCTCTGGAATGCGCAGCTGGGGAGAGGAGGTGTCCCACGGAGCAACAAAATGTCACTGTTTCAGGTCTATGTTGCTTTCGGGACTTCATGAGAAACTGTTTCCTGATATGGCAGGATCAAGAGGTGTTACTTGGCTGTTTGGTTTCACAGAGGGTTTAAGTTTGTGGAACAAAGAAGGGTCTTCTTTATTGGTCAGCTCTGTCATTACAAAACCTAGTTTGAGATTAAGCAGGCATGCGAGAGATGGTTTCCTTCAGCAATTTAGGCACCATGGATTCACTTTATGACTCTCTAATGACAAAATTAGGGGATCTCATTAGGGGATCTCTCTGAACTCTGTGGAGTTCTGTTCATTTGCTGCACTTTGTTCATGGATTATCCTACAATTGATTTCCATTCTTCCCTGACAGACAAACAAAGTGTTAATTGAAAAGAGTTTTGAAGATCTGAAAAGTCATGTACCATTTGATGTTTATTCATACAGTATGTACCTTATAGGCCACAGTATGTTTGTCTACGTAAAATAATAGAAAGAAGAGAAGAAATTCAACTCAGATATACCTACATTACCTGTAAACCTGAGATTTTGTGTGAGTTATTCACAACCTGTTCTGCTCTCTCTCTCTCAAGTCGAACTCTTTCTTCTAATATCTCATCCATACACAAGTTTTACATTAATGTTTTGACACAAGTTTTGTCTTAGTTTGTTCATTTGTAATTCATCTGTCACACTGCTGCACAAGTGAATTTCAAAATAGCTAAAAGGAGATTAATTTAGCTGAAATGGTAACCAGATACAGCATCTAAAAATGCACACTTCCATTTACACATATTTTAATCTTAAAATCTAGATGTTGAAAATCAAATGATCATGTCCATGTTATTTGTCAACTTCTGATATAAGGCCCAGGATGCACATGTGTGTTTGAATGAATCAGGAATTAAGTGAGCAGGGCATGTTCTGAAGTCTAGACATCTGCCCCATGTGAGTTAGATGTGTGAGCAGTGAGTTAGGGAGACCCCCTCTGAGAGGATCTATTCTCTTCTGACGAAACATGCTAGAGATCCCCCATCATTCTGTGCTGCCGTCAAACACTGTAACAAAACTCTGGAATTAAATCCCATGATGCCCTTCTGCTCTCACTACTTTGACTCAGATATGTAATCACTTTGTAGAACTATAAAATAACTGCAGGTTAGTTTTATTATTTGCAGAAATGACTAACATAAGAGCATAAACTCATCTAACTGATTCTGATGCAGATATGTGCATCAACAAATCGCAGGACATTCCATGAGATTGTGTTGGTTTGTATATAATCAGCATTCATATACAGTACTAGTTAAAAGTTTGCACACACTTGATGGAATTTATGTTTCTCATGATCTTAAAAACCTTTTGATCTGAAGGCTTACACTTAAATGCTTGTTATTTGTTTTGTAGACAAAATATTGAGCCAGTGTATGAATTAACTTCACATTTTTTATTATTTTATTTATATTTATTTTATTTATTTAGTAAACTAAATAATTTGGGATGTAACACATGACGTTGGTTGAGTGAATGCCCAGAGTGTGCAAAGTCATAATCTAGACATAGTTATTTGAAAAAGTATACTACTTTAAAGAAGGACAAATGTTAGTTTATTTTGATATGTTTAATGTTTTTGTCACTACATTATTCTCATACTTTCATTTGTTTTCATAGTCTTGATGACTTTACCATTATTCTTAAATATGGAAAATAGAAGTAAAGTAATAAAGAATAATTTAATAGAGAATGAGAAGGTGTGTCCAAACTTGTAATTTAGCATTCATGCATGAACAACCACACAGACACTATTTCTCATTTCCTCTTCCTCATGCTGATGTTTCTCTGGGGAATATATCAAGGCTATTTGTGTGATTGAAACAGATTCACTGGAACACAGCAAAAGGGGATTTTTTTACCCATTCATCCTCTTAAGACATCCACCTCAGTTATAAGAACTACAAATATCACTGATTAAATACATAATACTTATGAATGACCAAAAAACTAATCATCAAAAGAAGTTTGATAATTCCATATTAAAACAGGCCACAGAAATGTAAAAATTAAACGTTATGTATCAAGGAATAAAGGTTGGATAAATCTGTTATGAAATGCATTATAAATATATTGACAGTTCCATTATTCACATTGTTTGGGAGTTTTCAGAGCCATCTATTGAATTGGAACTATCATTAAGAATAAAATATTTTAGTGTTGACAGCTTATAATCGACCTACTTATAATGTAGGTAGCAATCTCAACTGTGAAGAAGTTGACATATATTTTGAAGGTCCTGTTTACTTATTTCACCTGCTATATGAGTTTAACAGACACACATCTGGTGAGACATTAATACTGCTTTATAAATGTTTTCAGAAATATCTCATGATTGACAAAAAGTAAAGTGACAGCTGTGAAACTTTCTGAAAGAAAGAAAAAACGAGAAAAAAAAAACTATATCATGATGCATTACTCATCCCCTGATATAGAATTTTGGTCAAACCATTTATATATGTACAATATATATTATTCCATTTCTGTTAGTCAAATGTCTGTGAAACTTGTTCTGTTTATGTCTTAGTTTTTTAATCTTTTTTTGTTCATAAAAATATTTAAGTTTGCTGAAAATAAAAGCAGAGTTTATATATATTCTTAAATGTTTTGGTTGATAAAGATATACATGAAGATACTGTATACCCTACACATTTTGATGAAGTCTTTCAAAAACTTCTGGGAAAAAAGGTTTCTTTTTTGGTTAAAACGCTGTCCAAATCTGTCTAATAGTTCCTGTCAGTCAATCAATCAATCAATATTAAAATTATATTTTATCTGTTTTATATCCTATGGATAATATTTCAATCCAAGTCAAATTTAGGATTCTCTCTGTTTGAATATCAGATTCTTTGATTCTGGTATCAGGTATTTGTTTTGGGTTTAGCTTTCCATTTGTGTATTCTGTGTGTTCATATTTCTCTGTGTTTGCTAATCTCTCGACATCAGTCTCACGTTCAGCCAAGTGATTCACGCATATGTATACCCTATATATCAGTATGTATCATTTACATAATAAGATAGACGCGGTAATTAACTTTTTTTTTTTCATTCATAAAGGATTCAGACCCCATAATGACAAAGCAAAAAACAGATTTTTGATAACTTTTCTCTGGATCGTCTTTGAGATGTTTCTACACTTTGACTGGAGACCCTGTCATGGCCAACCCAATCTCCAGTCCTGAACCCCATTGAAAACCTCTGGAATGTGATCAAGAGGAAGATGGATAGCCGAGCTGCTTGAATTTTTGCACCATGAGTGGCATACATCACCCAACAGCAATGTGAAAGACTGGTAGAGAGCATGCCACGAATGCTCTCTACAAATGAAAGAAAGAAAAGTCAGGGTTATTCCACCAAATATTGATTTCTGAACTCTTCCTGTTAAAACACTAGTATTGCATTGTTTATAAAATTATTTTCTAGGTCTGAAAACACTGCATCTTTTTTGTTATTTTGACCAGTTGTCATTTTCTTTGGTGACTTAAATGCTGAAGACTGCACATGAAATTGTTTTAATGATTTTAATAATATATAGTCTTTATTTACTGTTATCAGTGCTCTAGTTGAGAGATCTGTGCATGATGTTATATTTAAAAGAGTCATATTGTGATATGTTTTATGAATCAGTCTGTGTGCAGTGGAAGACAGGAGCTGAGGATTGTGGGATTTGAGGCCATGTCCATGTGAGGGAGTTTCTGCTAACTGTTGCAGTGTCTGTCTGAGGTTGTGAAACAATTCTGCGGTGGCAACCACTTTCCACAAAAAACAAGATGATGTTTAAAAGACAGAAGAAAGAAAGACAAAAGTGAGGTGTGTCTGTGCACCTGCAAGTGTCAAATGTTTATTCAAGCTTAAACTCACGTTCATCCTCAGTCAAAACCAATGCAGTCTGTTCAAACAAACTGACAGAGGAATCATTAACTTATACATTGTGATTAAATTTGTCTCCAGATAATTGCTGCAGTATGCATCGTTTGCACCACTCGGTTGCGCTGATGCATGTGTTTCAAACTGCAATGTTGTGAGTGTGGCTGCTGTGTCAGCATTCATTTGTCCACGTTCAGCTGAAGAATGTAAATCCCCATTCAATGTTACATCAGAACTGCCGCAGAAGTGTGGAAGCACACTGTCTGTCTGTCTGACAGCAATTTATAATTTTCTTTGAAATGAAAGAGCGTCCAGGAAAAGACAACCAATTTCCAAGGGGCAGCAGTAAACTAAATACTTAAGTAATTAAATACTTTAGTAAACTAAATCAACTAAAAAGTTTAGTGTTGAATGTTAATATGCCATTGCATAGAGTGAATGTTTCTTTATTATTCATTTTTTTAAGTTTCATATTTTTACATATTTCACACATTTTATTATCCCAGCTTAATATACAGAGTTAACAAGTAGGTTGATTCCCCCGAAAAGTGTAATGTCCGTGGAGCTGTGGCACTATCATAACATTCCTTTTTGTGTCTAAATATTCCATTCAGTCCAGCACCGCAACACTGTGAAGCAATGTTTGGGAATCTTTTTTGGGAGTTTGAACAGGCATTCATTTTGCAGTTCTGTTTGAAATTACACAGTACTTTAAAAAGTAGTGCATATGCAAGGAATATGACATTACTTGATAAGAATCATGGGGAAGCATTTGAGACATCACATTTATAAGAATCATTTGCGTTTTAGATTTTTTAAAGAAATAAGAAAAGTCATCACATCATTTGAAAAGCACCCAAACATGTTCTGAACTTCTGATCAGAACCCAGGTCACTGGTAGGACCATACACTGAATTTTACAGAAGAATGTGTATATTCTCTTCTTTTTATATGCTTGATTTTCTTGCAACAACTGATATTTTCTTGAATTCCTCTTTCAGAAAGCAGCCTTTTCTTTCCACATGAGAGAGAGTCTGGGTGTGACATTATGCAACATCAAGATTGAGGCAGGCACCTCTGTGTCTCCTGAGACTGTGTGTGTTTGTGACTGAGGGAGATTAATTATTATGCGGGGAACTGGAAGTGTAGTGGAGTGTAATTACACTGTAATTAAAATGTAAAAATGCAAAAAAAAAAAAAAAAATGTAAAAATTAATTAAAAATTTAAAAATGCAGAAAGTTTTTTGGTGAAGGTTAGGTTTAGGGTTAGGGGATAGAATCGATATTTCATACAGTATAAAAATAATTATGTCTATGGAGAGTCCTCATAATGATAGCTGCACCAACATATGTGTGTGTGCGTGTGTGTTTAGAAGGTGCTGCAGGTGTGTGAATATAGGGATACCCACAGTCACCTGACCACAGCCACAGTCTCTGACCAGCAGCTGAAAACATTTCCTCAAATCAGTATCAGTTCATTCGAAACACCTCTGATGCATCCCCCTACCCTCACACTCTGGCCAGAGACATCAGCCACCTTCATACTCCTCTTCATTTTAAACTTTATACACTGTACCTATATACTTTAAATTGCATTATACATCTCAATACACCAGAGCTTTTCAATAATCTTTTTTCGGGGGTCAAATTATCCAGATGAAAACTTGACGGGAGCCAAACTGTTTCCGTATTCATTCTGTTGACATTTTTATTGTAACTAACATGTTGACATGGAAACTAAACACCATAAATACTATGGTTAATTCATTTATAGTAATTCTTCATAAAGATCTGGTTAAAGAACAAATATGACCTCACACCCTCAAATAACAAATAGGTTTGATGAACTTTCCTTTGAAAACTAAAAAACATCTAGATCTGCTTCAGTCCCTATATTTAACAATTTCGACCCACATCAGAAAACAATGGCAATCTAATATTTAACTTTTTACATAAAATACATTTAAAAAGTGGGGAAATTAGCTTTCCTTGACCTGCAAAAATTGTGAATTTGTGCAGGAGACAGATAATTGTGAAGATAATCATTAGTAAATGGAGACTTTGATGAGCTCCGTGATTGAGAATGCTGACACATCTGTTTATAGATTCAAACAGTCAATTTATATACATCTTCAGTGGTGTTTAAGTTATCACTTTTTTAAAAGCACTCCACCCTAAACAGATGAAATAAGCCTGTTTAACACTTGAAGTATGGAGAATATTAACCCAAATTCTAACCCTAAAATTATATTCTATACCTTATACCATGTACACTATACTTCAAACTATACTTTTATTCTCTATTCCTGCTTTACAGGAAGGGTCCAAAAGTACAGTCAACAAGTACCAAATACAAGTAAAAACTGACTACTCACCAGTAACTTCAACATTATACATTGTTTAACCTCTGCGGAGATGGGAGGCACTATATGGCAAGCCATTTTATCACTTAAAACACTGAGTTAGGCATACATGATATCATTTGAAAGCTTAGAATCTGAACTTTTTTAGAGAACCTTATCTTTTTCATTTAGTTACATAAAAGAAAAAAATATGTCCTGAAAACTTTTTTCAAAATTGGCCCTATGTAGAGGTTACATTGTAGAAATAATAAAATAAACATTAAAGTCCTTCACATAGCACTAAAATAGACAAGTCATATACCAAATGAAAACGCTCATTCTCTCTGACTGTACAGTATTTTGTTACCATAATACCACAGTTTGAATATCACAATGTCAGGGTTATTTTGATCAGACATAAAATGCAAATGTCTCTTTTTTTGTGCAGACCTGACCTGTAAGCCCCAAATGGCCTGAAACTTTATATAAAATTTAACCTTTGGTTGTTAGCTTCAAACAAGCTTTTACTTGTTTGTGATCTTGCTTGGGTGAATAACCCAATTTTGTCTTTTTTTTTTGTTGTTGTTTTTTTACATATATTCTGTAGAAAAGTATGATAAACAAATCATCAGCAAAATAGGTTCTCATCTATTGAAGATGAAATTTTACACATCACTGTTTTCCAATGAAATCATGATTGGGCTTCTAGACAGCACAGAAGTCAAGATATTCAACAAAACATTGTGAAAGTACTTAGCACTCCAAAAAAGACTTGCATTAGAGCACCACCTACATTTCAGATCAGTATATTGTGTTGGAAGGTGATAGAGGAAATATTATTTTTTCTAGTACTTGCTGCCATCCCGTGGATTAAAAAAATAGAGGACACAGAACTGAAAAGGCATACTTTTAAATTTTAGAAGAAAAAAAATGTATTGAATTTTTTTTTAAATATATGCTATGTTATTTATTAATTATTACTATCATTTCTTAAAATTTAGGGGATTAACTGGAAAATTAGATCAGTTTTGTGAAATTAGCCCACTGTATGTTTGAACAGGGAGTGTAAAAACATGCCTGCAGAACATGAGGTTCCCCGTCTGTCGCTCACTTCGACGTCGTGTCGAAGAAGCGACACTAGGGGTCTCTCTTGAGCGCCGAAAGATACCTCTGATCTATGAAAAAAGGCCAATGAGAGTTGGCGAACAGTATTTGCATACCCCGCCTCCGGATACGGATATAAAGGCGAGGGAAATACGCTCGTTCATTCAGTAATTTTCTTTGGAGCCGATGGTCGTGTGTATGCAGTCAGCTGCGAATGACACAAACTGATCCTGCTTCTGATCCTCTGACGCTCTGCTTTGCTGTTGGATTTACGGCGCACTACAGCGGCTTTTCTCTTCACTGCCGGCGTGCAGTTTGCCCCTGGGCGCTTCGACAGCGCAGAGTTAAAAGAGTTGAAAGAGTGATTTTCTCTGTAAAAGAGTTTATTTCTCTGAAAGAGCATTACACAACGGCGTTGAACGTCCTTTTCAGGACGCGTCTTTATAAAGATGTAATTTCCGCCCCTGTGTAGTTTCTGGATGCGGTGATTTCTCCCCACCTCTCTCGGTCATAAAACACTGTCTTGTATGCCTGGGCTGCGATCACACGCAGGCAGTGTTTTGTGAATGGTTCATGTTCTCAGTGCGAGAACATAGCCATGGCAACATTGCGGTCATGTGGCTTTCTTTTGTAATGAGAGAAAGCCGTTTCAGCCGCCCCCCGCGCCTCGCCTCCTTCCTACGGGATTGACGCAGGCGCCGCGGGCGATGAACACGATTTGGGGACAATGACGGGCTCTGTTCGCCGGGTAAACCCCCTCGAACCTCCCGCCTCCCCGGCACGCTTGTTTGCTTCCGTCTGAGCTCGGGATGAGCATTCTCTCCAATGGTTCATCTTCTCAGTGTGAGAACATGGCCGTTATAGCATTGCGGTCGCACGGCTTTCTTTTGTAATGAGAGAAAGCCACTTCAGCCGCCCCCCGCGCTCCGCCTTTTTCCTACGGGATCGGCGCAGGCGCCGCGGGCGATGAAGGCGATTTGGGGAATATGACGGGCTCTGTTCGCCGGGTAAACCCCCTCGAACCGCCCGCCTCCCCGGCACGCTTGCTTGCCTCAGAATTGGATGACATCACCGCTGCATCGGAGAGCGTTACAGCGGCATCGGATGCTGATCGCTCGCCTGGGCCGCCACCTTCGGGTCTGCCGCCCAGCCTGAGCCTGACGCACGGAGATCCGCTATGCTTTCCCGGGCTACTTGATCGGTCCCGTGGGCGGGTGCGCCGCTCACAGCCACGCCCCCCCCGTTCCTTTCTTCCCGGACGTGCACGACGAGTTGAGCAAAGCCAAGGCTTCTTCGCTCCTCCGCTCTCACTACGCTCGCGGTGGAACGGTCCCAGACCGCTTCCACTCTGCACGCCACGGCCCTTCCTGCAACCAATGCCAGGCCAAGGCACTTCAAAACTTGCACCTTGGGTAGTCCTGTTCTTGATGTGCTGCAGGAACTGCGCTGGATGACCAACCTCGCCCCCGGGCCACGGAGGTCAGAAGCGCCGGCACTCGAACAGGCGATGGCCACCCCTTGTGGTCCAGAAACGCACCTGTGGACTGGACCTGGTCGAAATGCAGGAGGCAGACAAGGCACACCTTCTCTCACACCCCCGTCTCCCAGCTCCGTCCATTCGGCGCCACCGTTGACGACTCTGCCCAGCAGTCCTCAGCGGTGAGGCAGATGGAGGCCACTGCACATCCTGCCCCGCCGCAAGCCTGCCGCCATGGGCCATGCCCCGTCTGCTCGCCGACGGGCGTCCTTCTGCGGCTATGAAACACCCTGCTCCGCCTCAACGGGCCCAGCTCTCAGCCCCAGCGTCGAGCACTCCGCAGGAAGCGGACGCCCCCGTCTCACGGACCCCCTCGAGGACCCGGAAGGCTCCCAGGCTGTCCGTAGACGTTTGACCCAGGGACCAAGATGTTAGCTCCGGAGGCTGGTAAGACCGCTCCGTCCCCGGTGGAGGGCCGGGAAGAGAATTTTTTCTTGTCGAATTAATTTTCACATTCTCATATTCTCTGTAATGAGCTATTTCCTTTTGTCTCTGGGTCACCTGGCCCACAAATGCCGTTCTCACGGCACTTTGCCCCCAGATATCAACAGTCCTGGCTTCCTGGACACGGACCACCCGTCTTCAGCCCCACGACTATCCCCCGGCCGGCCAGTTCCGACAAGTCTAGAGGACGCCTACCCAGGACCTCCTCCTCAGTCGCTAACCCGCCCCCTGCCGGGTGTGCGGAGCAAGGTAAGTGCTTTGAGTCTTTTCTCAGCACCTCAGCCGCGGGTCGCCTCGTCGCCGCCCAACGCTGCCCTACCTGCTCCGCCCCGCTGCGAAGCCCCGCCGGGTACGTCAAAATTAATCGTCCCTTTGGTGCCCCTAGCGCAGAGGTTGGACGCGTGGCTTTCACTTCCCAACCCGTCTCGCTGGCTGGCCCGGACCATCCGACTCGGTTACACAATTCAGTTTGCCAGGCCCCCGCCCCCCTTCATGGGCGTCCGCTTTTCCGCAGTACACGGCGAACACGCCCACTCCCTGCGCGCGGAAATCGCGACTCTTCTGGCCAAAGACGCGATAGAGCCTGTCCCTCCAACCGAGATGAAGGGTTTCTACAGCCCTTCATCGTACCCAAGAAAAGCGGCGGCTTACGACCAATCTTGGACCTGCGAGTTCTCAACCGAGCGTTGCACAAACTCCCGTTCAAAATGCTCACATTTAATCTGCGTCCGGCATCTAGATTGGTTCGCAGCGGTAGACCTGAAGGACGCATACTTCCACGTCTCCATCCTGCCCCGACACCGCCCCTACCTGCGGTTTGCGTTTGGGGGCCAGATGTATCAGTACAAAGTCCTTCCCTTCGGCTTGTCTCTGTTCTCTCGCGAGAGTTACTATGCACCCACAGAGACCAGGTGCTCAGGCACCTCAGCCGTCTGGGGCTTCAGGTCAACTGAGAAAAGAGCCAGCTCACTCCAGTTCAGAGCATCTCTTTTCTCGGGATGGAGTCAGACTCGGTCTCAATGTCAGCACGTCTCACCAACGAGCGTGCCCAGTCAGTGTTGAACTGCCTCGCCGCCTTCAGGCCAGGCACAGCGGTCCCCTTAAAACTTTTCCAGAGGCTCCTGGGGCATATGGCATCCTCCGCGGCGGTCGCGCCGCTGGGGTTGATGCATATGAGACCGCTCCAACACTGGCTCCAGACCCGAGTCCCGAGACGAGCATGGCGCCACGGCACGCACCGGGTAACAATCACCCCCGCCTGCCGTCAGACATTCAACCCCTGGACAGACCCCTGTTTTCTTACGGGCTGGAGTGCCCCTACAGAAGGTGTCCAGACGCGTCCTGGTCACGACCGACGCCTCCAGATTGGGTTGGAGCGCCTTTTGCAACGGGCACGCAGCCTTAGGCCGTTGGAAAGGGGCCCAGCTGCGTTGGCACATCAACTGCCTCGAGTTGTTGACCGTCCTTTTGGCCCTGCGGAAGTTTCTCCCGTTAATTCGGGACGAACATATCCTAGTCAGGTCGGACAGCACCACTGCGGTCGTGTACATAAATCGCCAAGGCGGCGTATGCTCCCGTCACATGTCACAACTCGCCCGTCGTCTCCTCCTTTGGAGCCAGCACCGACTCAAGTCGCTGCGTGCCACTCACATCCCCGGCAACCTCAATGTGATAGCGGACGCGCTGTCATGACAACGCTTGCCTGGCGGAGAGTGGAGGCTTCACCCCCACTCGGTTCAGCTGATTTGGGAATGGTTCGGCAAGGCCCAGGTAGACCCCTCTGCCTCCCGAGAGACCTCCCACTGCCCGCTCTGGTACGCCCGTTCAGAGGCTCCCCTCGGGGCAGATGCACTGGCACACAGCTGGCCGGCTGGGCTGCGCAAGTACGCATTCCCCCAGTGAGCCTTCTTGCACAGGTGCTGTGCAAGGTCAGGGAGGACGAGGAGCAAGTCACTCTCGTGGCTCCTTACTGGCCCACTCGGGCCTGGTTCTTGGACCTTGTACTCCTCGCGACAGCCCCTCCCTGGCGAATTCCCCTGAGGAAGGACCTTCTTTCTCAGGGACGGGGCACGCTCTGGCATCCGCACCCAGACCTTTGGAACCTCCACGTCTGGCCCCCGAACGGGATGCGGAAGATCTAGCTGGTCTACCACCCACGGTCGTAGCCACGTTCAACCAAGCCAGAGCCCCTTCTATCAGGCAACTCTACGCCCTGAAATGGCGTCCGTTCGTAAATTGGTGTTCTTCCCGGGCAGAAGACCCACAGAGGTGCGCAGTTAGGTCTGTGCTCCTGTTCCTACAGGAGAGGTTGGGGGGGAGGCTGTCCCCATCCACCTTGAAGGTGTACGTTGCCACTATCGCAGCTCACCACGACCCAGTAGACAGCAAGTCTCTGGGTAAGCACGACTTAACCGTCAGGTTCCCAAGAGGTGCCCGGAGGTTAAACCCCTCCCGGCCAAACCTGTTCCCCTCCTGGGATCTCTCGGTGGTCCTCGCCGGTCTTCAGAGATCCCCCCCCGAGTCACTAGAATCAGTTGGCTCAGGGCTCTCTCCTGAAAAGACGGCCCTGCTGATCGCGCTCACTTCCATCAAGAGGGTCGGGGAGCTGCAAGCGTTCCCTACTAACGACACTTGCCTGGAGCTCGGTCCGGCAGATACTCATGTGATCCTAAGACCTCGACTTGGCTATGTGCCCATGGTTCCTACCATGCCCTCTGGAGATCAGGTAGTGAACCTACAAGCGCTGCCCCGGGAGGAGGCAGACCCAGCCCTCTCACTGTCGTGTCCGGTACGTGCCTTGCGTGCCTACCTGGAATGCACCCAGAGCTTCAGGCGCTCTGAGCAGCTCTTTGTCTGCTTTGGAGGACAGCAGAAAGGGAACACTGTCTCCAAACAGAGGTGTCTCACTGGGTGGTGGATGCCATTCAGTTGGCCTATCACACCCAGGCCATGCCCCCCCTTACGGGTTCGAGCCCACTCCACTAGGAGCGTGGCATCCTCATGGGCACTGGCGAGGGGCACCTCCCTAGCAGACGTTTGTAGAGCTGCGGGCTGGGCAGCACCTAACACCCTTACGATCTCAGGGTTGAGTCAGTCTTGTCCCATGTTCTCTCAGGTCCGAGACCGTAGAACTCGGTACACGTCGACGATCTGACCGGGTGAACCGCTTGTTCCAGCGCCGTTTCCCTCTGCCAAGGCAAAACAGTGCGCTTTTGTCCCAGAGGACCTAGGTCCCTGGTTGATTCCTCCCTAGCCCTTCGGGCCCGCAGCAGTTCAGCGGAGGAACGTGCTGGTCCAGTCCACTACGGGTACCTCCGGCTACCCCTACTGGAATAGGTGCTCCACAGATCAGGCCTCCTATGGGACTCCTCCTGTGTGTATTTCCGCGTTACGGTCACCTTACGAGCTGACCTGCGTCTCCCTTAGGCAGTCCTTCGCTGCCCTCCGGTCGCCGTGTTGTAGCAACTCCCCCCTCCTCGAGGTTGGATCTACCACCGCGCCATTTCCTCCCACATGCCTAAAGTGGCCATGTGATGTATTTTGCCACCTTTACCTCCCCTGCTGGGCGGGTGTGGCCTCCGCAGGGTCTTTTCCCCCTGAAAGAATAGGAATAAGACCCCCTTCCCTCGATGCGGTAAGGGCCCCGGCTGCTCTTGCTCTATGCCGAGAAAACATAGAGAGAAAAGAGGCCCAGCCAGGCTTGGCCCGTTCCCTAGTTGGGAGCGTCACCTTGTTCCCCCCTGGGTAACCAAAAGGATGCTGACGCTTTTTCGGGGCATTGGGGAAGAGTACGTGCAGCCTGAACACAGTTGGTCGCTTGTGCACGTGCAAATACCTGCCCGCTTCTGTGTCAGCAGTACATGTACACGGCTCAGCGCATGGCGAGTTTTGAAGTGGACCCCTAGTGTCGCTTCTTCGACACGACGTCGAAGTGAGCAACAGACGGGGAACGTCTCGGTTACGTATGTAACCTCCGTTCCCTGATGGAGGGAACGAGACGTCGTGTCTTCCCGGCCATGTCGCTGAGCCGAGCCGCTGAGGTGCCCGGAACACTCCCGGCTCCTCAGAAAAATCCTGAATGAACGAGCGTATTTCTCTCGCCTTTATATCCGTATCCGGAGGCGGAGTATGCAAATACTGTTCGCCAACTCTCATTGGCCTTTTTTCATAGATCAGAGGTATCTTTCGGCGCTCAAGAGAGACCCCTAGTGTCGCTTCTTCGACACGACGTCTCGTTCCCTCCATCAGGGAACGGAGGTTACATACGTAACCGAGACGTTAATAATCACTACAGTGGTAATGTGGTAACTTTGACACTGCGTCAGTAACTGGTGTTATGGGAGCTCTTCCTAGGGTCGATCATCTTGAAACCCTATACCATCATACCAATTTGAGTGCTCCACCCTATGCTTACATCATTGCAGACATATACACTCAAAAAAATGAAATGTTGGATTTACTTAAAAAAACTTCATCAAGTGGGTTCCACATAGCTTTGTTTAGTAATCTCAACATAAAAAATGTATGTTGCATTTACAAAACGGTTTAGGTAAAGTTGAAAAATATTCCATAAATACAACTCATTTAAATTTTTTATATGAACTAAAGAAATCCTAGTAAAGTCACTATTACATACTATAAATATACATTTACAGTTTACTTAATGTTATGTTGAATATCCGGACATTTAGTATGCAATAAACATTTGTAATGGTTACATTGTAATTATAATACTTTGCCTTACAAGTGTGCAAGAAAACCATTAAATAATCAGACAAAAATTTTGCAGAAACAAATAGTTTTTTATTTGCAATACAGCCAAGCCTGGTTATGAATCGTAAAAAAAATGTTCTTAAAAGAAATACTATAAATGAACATGATATCAATTCATTATTGGCAGCATACCCCAAAATGCTACAGAACTCGACAGGTTTTTTTTGAGCCCATATTAAAAGGTACATTTGTGGCTGGTATGTATTTTTGATCAATAAACTAAAAGATTAGTTTATTAGCCATGTCTATCTCAGCTTTCTCGAAGTCAACATCTTAAAACAAAAGGGGGAAAAAAACCCCCCAACAACAACAGTTAAACAGTTTTCATTTTATTGATAGAGTTAGTAATTAACCTACAACTGCACATAATTTGTTCTTATGTTTTTGTACGTCTATCATGATGTGTTTTCCGTGTATATATTGTTTTATCCTATAGTATATTTTCATTTATTTATTCTTTCAGTTAATAATTTAAATAATTAAATTAATATGCTATAACTTTAGACTAATATACTGTCATTATTCACTGTCCATTCCCCAAACCTGTATGATCTACCTATTTAGTGAGCAGGGAAGCTCTGGCTATACATTAAAATAATCATTATCCCAAAAATAAACATATTGTCATTACAATTACTGTCAAATTTACAATTTTAACTGACAACCTACAGAGCTGAAAGTTTTCTCAAATATAATTTTTTAAAAATACGTTCACACTTACGTACAGTATATATAGTGGATACTGAATTTTCTACTGAATGCCTGGGAGGACTTACTATATATTCCTTCATGAGCTTCTCATTGTGTTCATTAAGATACACAGAAAGTTCTTAGAGAATGCAAGCTCTCCACGTTGAGGTAGTGTCATCCTGTAGAAGATTTTGGAGAGAAAAAATTTGACAGAAACCTTGACAGAAATCGTTAACGGAAATCATTCATAATCAACACATCACAAACCTCATCAATGACAGACATCAATTCACAGATTTTAAATCCTGCAGACTCTAGGCAGTTTTTTGTGTAACATCCAGTTTTAACATATGTCTGAATCAGTGGAAGGGTGATGATTCGAGTGAACTCAGTAGCCATCTAGAGATTAAAAAGACATAACAATAAGACATAAGGATAACTGTAAACATTTCAGGTTCACAAGACAGGAAGGAGGACACGGGAACAGGGTTCGACACAAAGGTAATGCTCTTTAATTCCACACTTCACACAGACATGGGTAGTGCATAAACGTAGATGTGCTAAACATAAACTCTTTCATTTAACAATTAGTTCTCTCTCTCTTGCCAACACTAGACTGGCGGCTCTCTCCCGAACTGGAGGCATTGAAGCTCTTTTATGCCGGTCTCCCCGTACTCACTGAAATTAGAGACAGGTGTTAGACATAATTTAGCTCAGGTGCAAGCGCCCTTACCGCTTTCCCTCTCCGGACGGGCGCTTGACCATGCCCCCCGCTGCCACAATAACGTATGTTTTAAAATGACACTGATCGTTAATCTATAGAAAACAACATTTAGCCTAAATGGGCAAGAACTAAAAACACAGTGACACCAGGGAGGCTAGTTAATATTAACCGAGTAAATCCAGTAATTCTATCAAACTTGCCTGATGTTCACAAAACAGAGCTGGTCATCTGCTTTTGAATTCGGCAATGAAGGGCATGTCTTGAACAACTTCATGTCATCTGTAGGCAAACGTTTTGTTCATTTCCTGTTTAATTGTTTGATGGTTGTCCTTTTTTCTGGATTTCAGACAGCAGTGCCAATCTCTCTTTCCCTAGACTTTCTATGTCTTCTCCAGCTGGGTAAACAGGGTAGAAATGTACTTCTGCTTTCTTAGGCCTCTTGAACTGGATTGAATGTGTGCATACACCATCTGGTTTACTCCGACCAAAATGGCCATGCATTAATCTGTAATTAACTGAGAATTGAGATCGGGTTTGCACTGTTATCTTACAGTCCTTACATTGGCACATGGTCTTGAAAATTTCACATAACTGATTAAAATTGAAAAAAGACTACAGAAAAAAGATGCATGTCCAGACTCCAACAAAAACTCATAACCTGAAGTACAAAAATTATTTGGTCTTCTACATCAGTTTATTTATTTATTTATTTTTTTGCAGTATTTGTCAGGATGTCAAAATATTAATATTTTACAAAGTTGCTGATATAATCTCTTCAATCTGGTTTGTCTGTTTTACACATCTCATCTACAATGAAAGAATGCGTATATTGTAATAGAAAAGCAGGGACAGACTATGACATAAACTTTACATCCTGAAGTAATAAAACTATATAGTGTAATACACATGCTTTTATTGGCAGTATTTTACAGGATGGCAAATGATTTAAACTAAATATTCATACCTTACAAAGTCTGCTAAATAATCTCCTCAATGTGCTTCACATTGCCGCATTTACATACGGTGTGCGCGAAGGGACATCCCATTTCACTAAACAATGATTTGTTGACTGAACAAAAAGGTGACAAGACACGTTTTTTGTTGAAATAACAAAGTTGAACACATTTTATGCTGTTGCTTGTGTTTGTTTAGTAATGTGAACAAGAATTTATTCAGTAAACCTGACTCAAACTAAGTTAATTTTTTGGAGTGAGCCACTCAAAAAAGATGTAGACATCTCTTGTGCACTGAAACCCTAAAACAACGCTTTGATGTTCAAATCTGCAACTGGTCAGCAAGTAGACTCCTTCTTCTACCCGTGTACTCCAGCAAAGAAGTGTATCCTTTGAACATTATACATAATTATAACAGATTTCAATATAGGTTATTGTATTGTTTGCATTGTGTTTTCTTTCAGTGAAAATAGACAAAAAGAGCCTTTTGATCAGCAACGTCTTTTTAAAGACAACATTTTTGCAAATGTTTCTACAAGCACATAAAAAAAGAAAAAAATTGCCCTCTGTCTGAAGGACCAAGCTCAAAACCTGTATTAGATAACCTTCTGGTTGTTGTTCTCCTCGAAAGAGTCTTGCCTTCTGAGGTTTTGAATTCTGCTGACAGTTTTTGTAGGGTTTTTTTTTCCTGTCAATGATAACTGTAAATTTCAGCAGGTGGTCATCTCTGCATGACGAGGCTTTGGGCCTTCCAGATCCTTTATTTCTGGCAAAATCACCGGTTGTTTCAAAGCATTGACCTATTCTCTTAATAGCTAAGAGAGAAATAGGGATTTTCTCTGCCTTTAGGGACTTGTAAACTTCAGAATAGCTAAAGCTGTATGTGGTTTCTGATGGCAACCCCAGCATGATATTTTGCTTTCTTTGGAGCAGATTTTCTCACTCCTTTACCTTGGGACTCACAACACTGCATATTGTAGATCTCTCCCTGCTCTGTCATGCCTGGTTCCATTTATCAACCATTTAATGGGCTGCAGTTGTGGCAGATCACCAAATAATGACTAAACTTTTAATAAAAAAATAAAAATAAAATCCCAGAAGATATTTTTGGAAAATTGTACACCCAGATATTTATTTATTGTAATAATTCTCGTGAGTTTATCTTTGCATACAAAAAGACCATATTAATGAATTTCCCTTTTTCCAGTTTTTCCCCTAAACAGTTCACTGCAGCAAAAGTTAATGAGTAAATGGTGGCACAGAAGGGCACCAGGAGTGCATTTGTTTAATTCTTGCACATTTACTGACAAGTGATTTGTTGTGGAGACCACTTGGCCCATTTTTTTGCCCAGGAGTGTACAACTTTTAATGTAAAGACATTAGTACATAAAGTATAGAAATAAACATGAATCAAGATTAATAAATGCTATTAAATATTTATTCATGTAACTAATGTAGTTTAATAATGTTAACAAATACAACCTTATTGTAAAGTGCTGCCTAAATAATATAAATAAATAGTTTTAAAGGAAATTGTAATATTTCTATATAATTCATGTTTAACTTTAGCTATTACATTGTGTGTACTTAAAGGCAGTAAAATGTTATATGCTGTATTATTATAACCCTTATTACTGTATTTAGCTAATCAAAGCATAATGATGAGCGTGTTTAATGTAATAGAACATTTTAATGAAACTTAACGCAATGGTGTGATGGGAAATAATAAAAACAGAAAGTATAAACAAAAAAATAATTTAAATAAATGAATTAACCATAATAATTAAATTACCATTATATTAAATAGAAAATGATGTTTATATACTCCTTTTAAATATTTTGAAAATGTTCTGAGGTTTAATAACAGGCTTCAACACTTCAACAACACTTTCAAAATTGATATGATTAAAAAAAAAAAAAACAAACAAAAAAAAAACACAAGGTAACAGTTATAGCAATAGTAGTCTGTAATCTAGTGTGGACAGAAAATGTATTAATCATAAGAAAAATGTTTTCTCTATTGATCTTTTGATCCATGACTGCGCAATCTAGCAACCAACAGGAAAAACCTGCGGGGAAAAGAACTTCTCTAAAGATGAGAATAAAACAGGGAACAACCAGTGTAACTTGGATGACAGCCAGAGCACACAAAATAAGAAGTTACGGCAGATACGTTTAGGATGCTGTCGCTTAATAGCATCTTAACATGATTAATATACTATATATATGTGTGTGTGTGTGTATGTATGTATATGACAGAAAACTAAATTGAATTTACTCACAAAGTTACATATATAGGTATTCAGAACCAGGGCCGTAGCTGGGTATTCTGAGGCCCCTGGCTATATATTGCTTTGGGCCCCTTTCCTATTAAAACATACAGTTTAGAAATTGTTGTGGGGCCGCCGTGGACATGGGCCACTAGAATCATTACCTCCTTTCACCCCTCTAGCTACGGCCCTGTTCAGAACTCATCCAAATGGAACTCTCCATAGTTTTCTGCGATGAAGTTCTATTAAAGCGTTGTTGAAAGAAAATGTTTTTATGAGATCAGTGACCATTAATATCTATTAATTTGTGGCAGAGGCTATTCACACTAAGTGCAAATAGCAACAGATGCCATTTACACTAAGTGTACTGTAAATAGCAACCAAATGTATCTTCTTTGCACTATTTAACTAATTAAATGCAGTATAAACATACAATAGGCTATAGGGGCATCACTGCAGAATGTTTATTGTATTTATTTAAAGTCCAGACTCCTACAGACACTCCCTGCCCCTAAACCCAATCCTAACCTACCTTTACAAAAATTAACCATGTTTTTACGACAGTAACCATAGTGTGACCATGATATGTTGTAGTAAAATCATAGTAACTTTCTCCAGTGTAATCACTCAAAGTCAGAAGTCTTAGTCTTTGGCCCTTCAGCATCTACTGAATTCATCAGAAAGTAAAATTTAGTCAATTAAAGACTCAAAATTTAATTAGAAATTGAATTGAGTCAATTAAGTTGTAAAAGCCAGTTTCTTCCAACTCAGGTCCATTTCATTATTTAAATAATTTATTTCATATGAAGATCTGGAGACTGTTGGGCATGTCTTTATCACTTCTAGACTTCATTATTGTAACTCATTGTACATGGGGGCTTCTCAATCCTCTATATCATGTCTTCAGTAAATCCAAAATGCTGCTGCCAGTCTCTTGACTGGTACCAAGAAAAGAGACAGAATATCACCTGTAATGGCTTCTCTGCACTGGCTTCCAGTTAAATTCAGAGTCCAGTTCAAGACATTATTATTTGTTTATTAAGGGGCTCCATGGATATATGTGTAGGGTATTACATATATAATTTAGAGATGTGGACGGTATCAGTTATGGAGGATATTTTGCACAAATTCTTCCACCATTATATGTAGGGTAATTTGGAATCATTCTACCACCACTGTACGTAAGGATATTTGGTATGCTAAATTTAGAAGGGAATTTAGGGTCTTGAAATATGTGAGCTATGAACTAAATTAAACTGTCCTTATTGTACCTTATTAGGTAGTGAAATTTATAACGGAATTAGTCGTGTTCGACAACCATTATAAATGAGATAAATTACAAATAACTAGATTATTTGTCTTAATAGATTCTCCACCACTGAAAATTGTAATACAACGTTTCGTTGATTCAGCTCACAATTTCTACTGTAAGGAATTTAGCTTTAATAAGTGAATTATGATTAATTCACTTATTGGAGTGATATTATACTCATGGCTTATTGAAAATAATGTAACATGTATTTAGGTACAGCTTTGAAGCGAAATCTTTTAGAAACAGGGATGAGATTATTTATCAAAATATACCACAGTCACATCGTCTTTGAACACAGACAAACTTTATTACTTCCGTGGATCTCTCATGGGGAAGAGTTAGCGCGAAGTCTGAGCAGTCAGCGGAGCAGAAGATGAAGCACATGAAGGCAGAAGAGAAGAGACTGGAGAAGAGAGCATGTTCTTACTGTTTGAAAATATTTGAACTGAAATTGGCCGCATCCCCAAAGGTGTCCTGCGCCAATCAGAAGTGACTTTTAAGAGTCACATGGTCGACTGGGCTGTCCTTTCTGATAGCTGATTTATAAGTCTTTGTTAGAGACACACTATTTTCCCGCTCAAAAATAGTGCATAATCATAAACTTTACAAATCTTTTTTAAAATGGTACAAGAAAATCTTGCAAATGGTGCAAGAGACATGATATTCATTGTCATCAGCATTCTCTATGTAACCAAACTAATGCTTGCATACCAAATATGATTTTTTTTTTTACAGCTGTTATACGTGTAGGTAATAAAACATGAAAATCCCTGGTTATAAAATCATATTGGTTTTACACATCATTGTATTTTATCAAGTTAAACCTTATAGTTACCATTCTTAGTAGACTGAGATGAATCATACAAAATTAAAGATTATATTTATCAATTATAGGTGATTGCACATCGCTACACACATTTTAAAAAGGTCCATCAATCTATAGTCATTAATTTGTCAGGTACAAACGTTACCACAGTTCAAAACGATTTTCAGCATTATCTAGCAAGGCTATATTAAGATAAAATTTCTTAGAGTTGCCCAAATCTGATGGTCCTTGTAACCTTACAAAAGTGATGTCTGCTTTAACTCTGTGTGGAAGATCAGGAGGTCAGGTTGCGGAAGGGGACTTTCTGACCAATGAGGATGCCTGGACCATTTGATTTATGACGTGGAAACATTCCAAACTGAAAGGCTGGATTTTTCCTAGATCCAAATTATGTTGTTTCGACGTGTATAATCCAACATATCAAAAATCTAAAAAATCTAAATCACTTTATTGTCACACTACTGTGTACACGAGTGCAACAGTAGGTTAATGTCTTGTGTGCCGTTCCGAGGAACATTGCAGTCATAACAGTGACGAGACATATACCAATTTACAATAAACAACATATTTACACAACACAATTTACATAACAAATGTACACATAATTACACAACAATTTACATATCAAATGTACACATAATTACACAACATAGTACTAATATACAATGTAGAGTAAACAATACACACAATATAGAATAAACATACACTAGATAAGGGTATATAAAAATATACACTAATTGAATTGGGGAGAATATATTTGACAGTCCAGTGTGTGATATAAGATGATGATGATTAATAAAGTGCAGTGCTGATTGTTGATCGTGAGAGATCATGTGTTCAAAAGTCTTATTGCTTGGGGGAAGAAGCTGTCATAAAGTCGGCTGGTGTGGGTCCTGATGCCGCGATACCGCCTGCCTGATGGAAGCAGTGAGAGCAGCCCATGACTCGGGTGGCTGGAGTCTCTGATGATCCTCTGAGCTTTTTTCACACACCGCCTGTTATATATGTCCTGGCGGGAGGGAAGCTCACCTCCGATGATGTGTCTGGCAGTTCGCACCACTCTTTGCAGTTCTTTGCGGTTGTGGCCGGTGCTATTGCCATACCAGATGGTGATGCAGCCAGTCAGGATGCTCTCTACAGTGCTGGTGTCTCTGACGTTTCAAATGTCCATCAGCCCTCTAGGGCTCTAAGGTCACTGAATGATATGTGCCTGGTTATTCCTCTGACATGTTTAAAATGTAAGGGTGATTGTGCATTCTCGGTCACAGGCCCTCGACTCTGGAATTCTCTACCTTTCCATATTAGGACATCTCCCAATCTAATAATTTTAAAATCTAGGCTCAAAATCTTTTCTCCCTTGCATATGGGATACTATAAGTGCAGCAATTTTAAAGTTGCTGTAGTCTGTGATTGATGTATTATATTTATTGTTGTGGCAGCGGGGGTGTGGTCAAGCGTCTGTCTGGGGAGAGAGAAAGCGGTAAGGGCGCTTACACCTGAGCTAAATTATGTCTAACACCTGTCTCTAATTCCAGTGAGCATGGGGAGAGTGGTATATAAATAGCCACGTCACCGCCAGAAAGGGAGAGAGAGAACGGAACGAGTGACCAGCGACTGGCGTGTCTTATTAAACGTTTATTTTGAAACTGAAGATTTTATATAAAAATTTAGAGTGTAAGAGTGATTGATGGTCAACAACTCCACCCGAATGTCGCAATTTCATACCCCTATTTTATAATTATGAACAAGCGGTTGTATAGAGTGACGCAGGACACTCATACGAAGGAAGATACAACCCTGCTCTTAATACTGCGGAGGACCGTGCAATGGTTTGCCATGCGTCTCACTATAATCCGATGGCAGATCACCTAGGGGAAAGAAAAACACTGCCCGTTTTTATTGGCCAGGCATTGGCAGCAATGTCCGCAGGTGGTGTGTGGCCTGCCGTGAATGTCAGCTGGTGAATCCACCGGGCACCCCAAATGCGCCATTGCGCCCTCTTCCGCTAAACGAGGTCCCCTTCGAAAGAATTGGCATGGACCTCATCGAGCCATTAGAGTTGGCAGCATGCAGACATCGCTTTGGATTAGTCCTAGTGGATTATGCAACGCGATATCCAGAAGCAGTGCCTCTGAGCACCATCTCAGCATGTAGTGTTGCAGAGGCACTCTTCAAAATAATCTCCCGGGTGGGGATTCCGAAAGAAATCCTCTCCGACCAGGGCACAAGCTTTATGTCACGTACACTACGCAAGCTTTATGAACTATTGGGTATTCAATCGATTCACACCAGCTCCAAATTACTCGCCAAACGCCAATTGGCAAGGACCCTTCGAGGTCACAAGACAAGTCGGGGAACTTCATTATAAGGTAAAGAAAACCGATAGAGGTATTTAGAGAATTAGAGGTATTTGTAACGAATGGAGCAGATGAGGAGTGGGGATCTAAGTGCAGCTTTATTGAAAGACACGGAGACAAACGACTAAAAACACAGGAACAAACAAAATATCCACGATGGGAAAAACAAGACTAATAAGGCGGGGAACATCCAGGACGGGCTCAAGCAGGAACTCAGGAAACATACAATCATTCAGCATACAACATGCAACGATTGACACTGGGAGGAAAAACAACAGGGTTTAAATACACAGGGTTAACAATGAACAGGTGCAAACAATGAGGGATGGTTGGATGTGATGAGGGCCGGGAATTGTGGGAAACGTAGTTTAGGGTGATGGTGAGGGAAAAACACAAAGCAGACAATGGGGAATCGTGACAGAATCCCCCCTCAAGGGGCGGATTCCAGACGCCCCTAAACAAAAAAAAAGGAAAAAAAAAGACAAAACGACCCAGGAGTGAAGGGGGGCTCAGGGTGGGCAGGCAGACAACGGAGGGCACAAGGGGCAAACAGACAGTTCAAGGGGGGGCACAAGGGGCAAACGGACAGTCAAGGGGGGGGCACAAGGGGCAAATGGACAGTCAGAAGGCCGGGGCGGAGGCCACAGGACAGGGACAGGTTCAGGGAGTGGCCTCAGGGCAGGGAAAGGCTCAGGAGGCCTGGGAGGTGGCCACGGGACAGAGGACAGGTCAGGGGGCCTGGGAGGCGGCCTCAGGACAGAGAGTGGCTCAGGAGGGACAAGGTCGGGAGGTCTGGGAGGTGGCCACGGGATAGGGAGTGGTTCAGGAGGGACAGGGTCAGGAGGTCTGGGAGGTGGCCACGGGATAGGGAGTGGTTTGGGAGGGAAAGGGTCAGGAGGTCTGGGAGGTGGCCACTGGATAGGGCGTGGTTCGGGGGGACAGGGTCAGGAGGTCTAGGAGGAGACCACGGGACTGAGATCGGGTCAGGTGACCTGGGAGGTTTCACGGGCGATGCCGTGGTAGGCGGAGACAGGAAAGACTTTAAAGGTGGAGCCGTGGTAGGCTCTGGGGGCGGAGCTGGAGAAGGTGGAGCTGTGGAGGGAGGAGCCATAGAAGGCGGAGCCATAGGAGGCGGAGTTGTGGATGTCTCTTGGGGCAGAGCCGTGGAAGGCTCAAGGGGCGGAGCTGGAGAAGGCGGAGCCGTGGAGGAAGGCGCCATGGGAGGCGGAGCCATAGGAGGTGGAGCTGTGGAGGTCTCTTGGGGCAGAGTCGTGGGAGGCGGAGCCATAGGAGGCGGAGTCATAGAGGGTTCAAGGGGCGGAGCCGACTTCAGAGGGGGAGCCAACTTCAGAGGCGGAGCCGTGGTAGGCTCCAGGGGTAGAGCCGTAGAAGGCACTGGAGGTGTGGAAAGCTCCGGAGGTGTGGAAGGCTCTGGAGGAGTGGAAGGCTCTGGAGGCATGGAAGGCTCCGGAGGAGTGGAAGGGCCGAGGGTTGGTGCTTTGGAAGGCGGAGCCATGGAAGACTTCAAGGGTGGAGCCATGGTAGGCTCCAGGGGTAGAGCCGTGGAAGGCGGAGCTGTGGAAGGCTCAGGAGGCATGTAGGACTTCAGGGGCAGAGCCGTAGAAGGCGGAGCCGTGGAGGACTTCAAGGACGGAGCCGTGGAAGGCGGAGACATGGAGGACTTCAGGGGCAGAGCCAAGGAAGGCAGAGCCATGGAGGACTTCAGGGGCAGAGCCGTGGAAGGCGGAGCCATGAAGGACTACAGAGGCGGAGCCGTGGTAGGTTCTGGTGACGTGGAAGGCTCGGGAGGCGGCGCCGTAAAAGGTGGAGCCGTGGAAGGCCGAGCAGTGGGAGGCTCAGGAGGCGGAACCGGAGAAGGCGGAGCCGCGGAAAGCACAGGAGGCGGAGCTGCAGAAGGCGGAGCCCTGGGAGGCTCGAGAGGCGGAGCCCTGGGAGGCTCAAGAGGCGGAGCCCTGGGAGGCTTGAGAGGCTAAGATCTGGGAGGCTTGAGAGGCTGAGATCTGGGAGGCTCGAGAGATGGAGCCCTGGGAGGCTCAAAAGGATGAGATCTGGGAGGCTCGAGAGGCTGAGATCTGGGAGGCTCGAGAGGCTGAGATCTTGGAGACTCAAGAGGCTGAGATCTGGGAGGCTCGAGAGGCTGAGATCTGGGAGGCGGAGCCCTGGGAGGCCCGGGAGGCGGAGCCCTGGAAGGCGGAGCTCTGGGAGGCGCTGGCTCTTGGACGGTCGAGGCGACAGGCGCTGGCTCTGGTTCTGAGACGGTCGAGGCTACAGGCGCTGGCTCTGAGACGGTCGAGGCTACAGGCGCTGGCTCTGGCTCTGAGACGGTCGAGGCTACAGGCGCTGGCTCTGGGACGGTCGAGGCTACAGGCGCTGGCTCTGGCTCTGGGACGGTCGAGGCTACAGGCGCTGGCTTGCTGACCGTGGCATGCGTGAGTTCTGGTTCGCTGGTCGTGGTAGGCGGGGACTGGAGAGCGGAAGCCTTCCCTCTTCTCCTCCTCCTCCTCCGGGCGGATGAGGCTGACCATGCTGGCTCTGGGAAGGACGAGGCTGACAACACTGGCTCCGGGACAGACGAGGCTGACAACGCTGGCTCCGGGATGGACGAGGCTGACAACGCGATGGCCGTGACAGGTGTGGGCATTGGCTCATTGGCGTTGGCTCGTTGGCCGTGACAGGCGTGGAGGGACGAGTTATGGAAGGCTGGGGGGTGACCACTGTGGGAGGAGAGGTAAAGTCCTCCTCCACAACACCCACAGTGAATGGAGAGCCGCTGATCCTCAGGGCCTCCTCAACGAATTTGCGGAGCGTCCAGCGCGGGGTCGCTGGTGGCAGCCGCTCCTTTAGTGAACTGCTAAGATTTCCCCTGAAGAAGGCCACCAAGGAAAACTCTGGGAAGTCTGATATGTATGCCAGCTCCAGAAACTCACGGACGTGGGCCTCTATTTGGCGGTCCTCTTGTTTGAGGCAGAGAAGCTGGTAGTTCGCCTGCTGGGCTGCTAGATCCATTTAGCGGTCAATCGTTCTGTAACGAATGGAGCAAACGAGGAGTGGGGATCTAAGTGCAGCTTTATTGAAAGACACGGAGACAAACGACTAAAAACACAGGAACAAACAAAACATCCACGATGGGAAAAACAAGGCTAATAAGGCGGGGAACATCCAGGACGGGCTCAAGCAGGAACTCAGGAAACATACAATCATTCCGCATACAACATTCAACGATTGACACTGGGAGGAAAAACAACAGGGTTTAAATACACAGGGTTAACAATGAACAGGTGCAAACAATGAGGGATGGTTGGATGTGATGAGGGCCGGGAATTGTGAAAAACGTAGTATAGAGTGATGGTGAGGGAAAAACACAAAGCAGACAATGGGGAATCGTGACAGTATTAGACAAATGTATCACCTCAACCTCCTGAAGGAGGGAGGCGATCTATGTGACGTTGGCTATGGTACTTCCAGAGAGGGCGGAGCTCGGCCTGGAGGTAAACACAAGACCTAATCATAACACTCCGGTCACTTGCGGAGACCACATTTCACCGTATCAGCTCGCAGGGGTTGCCGAGTTGCAACAAGAATTTGCAGACGCGTTCTCCCCTCTTCCGGGTCGTACGAACCTCCTCCAGCACTACATCAAGACAGAACTGGGAGTGGTCGTACATAGCCGTCCCTTATAGTCCGGTTGTTCTAGTGCCTAAGAGCAACGAGTCAGTACATTTCTGTGTGGATTATAGAAAAGTCAACACAGTGTCTAAATTTGATGTGTACCCGATGCCCAGAGTTGATGAGTTGCTCGATCGGTTATGTACTGCACAATTTTATTTGACATTGGATTTGACAAAGGGTTATTGGCAGATCACCTTGACACCAATTTCCCATGAGAAAACAGCCTTCTCCACGCCATTTGGATTGGACAAATTTGTAACACTTCCGTTCCACACGTTTCAGCGAATCCTTAGACCGCATACAGCTTACGCCGCTGCCTATTTAGATGATATAATTTATTGCAATGATTGGCAGCGGCACATGCAGCATCTGAGGACGGTCCTGAGATCGCTGCTGCTGGCAGGGCTCACAGCAAACCCCAAGAAGTGCGCAATTGGGTGGGTGGAGGTACGGTATCTGGGGTTCTACAAGGGCCACGGTTAGGTGCATACCCAAATTGACACAACTGTGGTGATTGTGACCTGCCCGAGTCCCAAGACCAAAAAGGGGGTGAGACAGTCAGGGTGAGGCTGGCTATTACAGGATGTTTGAGCCTAATTATTCGCACGTCACCAGCCCGCTGACTGATCTCACTAAAAAGTCCAGTGGATGGAGCAGTGCCAACAAGTGTTCACGCAGGTTAAAGCCACACTTTGTGGGGGGCCGCATTTGCATGCACCTAAATTCTCTCTCCCTTTTGTATTGCAGACGGTCGCTTCAGACAGAGGACTGGGGGCCGTACTCTTGCAGGTGGTGGGGGAGGAGGAGCGCCCGGTACTGTACATCAGCCGTAAACTCTCCTTAAGGGAGACAAAGTACAGCACCGTTGAGAAGGAGTGCCTGGCCATCAAGTGGGAGATCCTCACTCTCCGGCACTACCTGCTTGGGCAGGCCTTCACCCTCTGCTCAGATCACGGCCCACTCCAATGGCTTCACCGCATGAAGGATACCAACGCGCGGATCACCCGTTGGTATCTGGCTCTCCGGGGGACCATTTCCTTTCCAGAAAAGGGGGTGTTAGGCAGTGGGAATATGTGGCAGCGGAGGCATGTTTAAGCGTCCGCCCAGAGAGAGAGAAAGCGGTAAGGGCGCTTACACCTGAGCTAAATTATGTCTAACACCTGTCTCTAATATCAGTGAGCATGGGAAGAGCAGCACAGTCTCAGAGAAGTTTATGTTGACGAAGTTTGTGTGACACTGATCTGATTGAACTGAGAAAAGCACAGAGAAGAGTGCACGCAGAGTTTTGAAGGCAGAGAAATAAAGAGCCTTACTTGACTGCATCATTGCTCTCCGTCTCCTTCCTTCCATCTCCGAACGTGGAGTTCTTACAATTGTTATTTTATTTAACAGCACTTTGTTTAACATGTGTTGTTTTTAAATGTGCTATAGAAATAAATGTTTCAATGTCAATGTTACACCCTACACCACTGGACCAGCTCCTAGGGGTACAGTTTCTAATTTATCTGTTTCCACCAGACTATTGGGGGGCAAATAGTAAGTCCATTAATATCAACTGTAATGGAATCAAGTTTTGAACTTCCAACCAAACTGGGTATTTGTGTAAGAAGGCCTTTGCTCAAGGAGATAACTAAGACTCTTTAACACAGGTCAGAGTTCCTGTGTATCGAGAACAGAAAACACAACACTACTCTATCAAACAGGCCAAAGTCAGAGGAAGACAGAGAGAAATCAGTCCTGAGAGACAGACAGCTTTGTATTTTTCCCCTCAGGCTTGTCATAGGTAAGATCATGCAGATCAGTGTTTAGTTTCGTAAATGATCTGCATCAAATAAATGAAGAGAAAAGTATCTGTCTCTCCTACAACATTCATCCAATTCATAATTTCTAATTATATATTGCGCGATGCAAGCCCTATGCAAACACTCGGTAGCTGCAGTTATGTTTTGCATTTTCCCTATCCTGATGTAACGCTGTTTGGGCAGAGTAAAATTTACATATGTGGCTTGAACATCCAGATGCATTTACACTTGACCGAGTTATGTCTGGTATGTGTCTCCAAAACCATCCAGTGGTTAATCCAAAACAACGTGCAGTCTGTGCATTCATGATATAAGTTTTATGAGTATGTATCTTCCCAGGGAATCTAACCCATGTTCTTGGTGTTGCTACAGTAGCTACCAGTTGAGCAGCAAGCGCTGTACAGACATCATAACTAATAATTATTGTGGGGTGTTTTTTTGTTAATTAAACATACAACATGTTAAATCAATTTTGACATGAGTCTGTAATACAATTCGTTATATAAGTCTGAACATTTTTTATTTTATTTTTTTTGGAGGGTTGATTTGGAAGTTAATAAAATACCCTTACCTATGACCTAAACACAGCCCACTCAGTCATGTGGAATACAGACCACACATACATACATGCATATTTCTAAACATCATAACAATTTTTTTGCAATGACTGGCCCATCCCACATAACTTTTTCATGCTCTGTTGAAGGTAAATTGGTTAACTGCAAACAGTGGTCACAGTGGTGGGGATTTTTGTTACAGGTGACTGCTGTTACATCTGTATTTTTTAAATTTGGATATTTTTACCTTTCAAATCCGCAATAAAGATATAATCACATGACAGGTCCATTGCATTAGCAACTTTATACTGCATACGTTATATGTTGTATATATACAGTACTGTTCAAAGTTCATAGGTGCATTAGATTAAAAAAACGAAACACAAAAACATTTGTCTAAGGATGGTCATTCTATAACTTGTTTAAATGTGCCAATAGGAAATATGAATTTTAGATTTCCTAACATTCAATGTGCAAATAGAATTGAATTATTTTGTCTTTTATTTTATTTTTTTATTTTATTGTCTTTATATAAAGTTAATTGCTAAATAAAAAATATTAATGGAATTGTTTTTGAAAAAATCCTCACTATACTGAGTTACTTAGTTTTGATGTATTTTGCCTTACTGAAACCTGGCTTAAACCAAATGATTATTTCGGTCTAAATGAGTCTACTCCGCCAGGATACTGTTATAAACATGAGCCCCGTCTGATTGGTCGTGGCGGCGGTGTTGCAACAATCTATAGAGATATTCTTAATGTTACTCAGAAAATAGGTCACAGGTTTAATTCGTTTGAAGTACTTGTGCTAAATGTTACACTCTTAGATGTAAGAAAAAAATCCCTATTATCTCTAGCCTTGGCTACCGTATATAGACCTCCAGGGCCTTACACTGTTTTCCTAAAAGAGTTTGCAGACTTTCTATCAGATCTATTGGTCAATGTTGATAAAGCAATAATTGTTGGAGATTTTAACATACACGTAGATAACACAAATGATGCGTTAGGGGCTGCGTTTACAGATTTGTTAAACTCCTTCGGGGTCACGCAAAACGTCAGTGGTCCCACTCATCGCCTAAATCATACGCTAGATTTAATTATATCTTATGGAACCAATCCAACCGATATAGATATTATACCGCAAAATGATGATGTCACTGATCATTACATGGTAACTTGCATACTACGTACCACTGAAATCTGTCATATTGCGCCACGTTATCGACCAAGCAGAACAATCCTTCCAACCACAATAGATAGATTCACAAATAGCTTACCTGATCTATCTCAGCTGCTCAGTGAACCCAAACAAACAGATGAACTAGAGGAAATGACTAGCAGTTTGAGCACCATTTTATCTGGTACATTAGATATTGTTGCACCAATTAGATTAAAAAAGTTTAGAGAAAAAACTAGAGCACCATGGTACAACAGTGCTACGCATGCTATCAAGAGAGAAACTCGTAACTTGGAGCGTAAATGGAAACAAACTAATTTAGAGGTCTTTAGAATCGCATGGAAAGACAGTATGTCACGTTACAAAAAGGCTCTAAAAACAGCCAGGGCTGAGCACCTCCGCAAACTAATAGAAAATAACCAAAATAATCCAAGGTTCTTATTTAACACCGTGGCTAGACTAACAAATAAACAGAGATCACCTGAGCAAAATATTCCTTTACAGTTTAGTAGTAATGATTTTATGAATTTCTTCACTGAGAAAATAGAAAACATCAGAAACACAATTGTAAACACAATTGTTAATGTACAATCTTTAATGGTGTCTTATGATTCAGCCTCAATTATCGCCCCTCAAGAACAACTACACCGCTTTACAACTATAGGACAGGAAGAGCTAAATAAACTTATCATTGCATCTAAACCAACAACATGTTTACTAGATCCAATACCCACTAAACTACTGAAAGAAGTGTTACCTGTAGTGGAAGAGCCTCTTCTCAATATTATTAACTCGTCTTTATTTTTAGGTCATGTTCCAAGAATATTTAAGCTGGCAGTTATAAAACCTCTCATTAAGAAACCACAATTAGATCCAAATAACCTAGCAAATTACAGACCCATCTCAAATCTTCCATTTATGTCTAAAATATTAGAAAAAGTTGTGTCCGCTCAATTGTGCTCTTTCTTGCAAGAAAATGATATCTATGAAAAATTTCAGTCAGGATTCAGACCGCATCATAGCACAGAAACTGCGCTAGTTAAAATTAAAAATGATTTACTTTTAGCTTCTGACCAAGGCTGCATCTCAATATTAGTTCTACTCGATCTTAGCGCTGCGTTCGACACTATAGATCATAAAATACTCTTGGATCGACTACAAAACTACACTGGTGTTCAGGGACAGGCATTAAGCTGGTTTAGATCGTACTTATCAGACCGTTACCATTTTGTCTGTTTAAATGGGGAAAAATCAAAAATAACATCAGTAGACTATGGAGTGCCACAAGGATCTGTGTTAGGCCCTCTATTATTCTCAATATATATGCTACCACTTGGTAAAATTATAAGAAAACATGGAATTAATTTCCACTGTTATGCTGATGACACTCAATTATATATCTCATCACGACCAGATGAAAACATTAACTTATCTAACTTGACAGAGTGTCTTAAAGATATAAAATGTTGGATGACGCGTAATTTCCTGTTATTAAATTCCGATAAAACGGAGGTATTACTTATTGGTCCAAAAAACTACCCACAAAATCCCTTACAATACAACATTAATTTAGAAGGATGTCCTGTTACATTATCCACTACAGTAAAAGACCTGGGTGTTATACTAGACCGCAACTTGACTTTCGAAAATCATATTTCATCTGTTACGAGAACAGCCTTTTTCCACCTTAGAAACATTGCTAAGCTACGTAACATGCTATCTGTTTCTGATGCAGAAAAGTTAGTTCATGCATTCATGACCTCGAGACTAGATTACTGTAATGCTTTATTAGCTGGTTGCCCTGCATCCTCAACAAACAAGCTACAGTTAGTCCAAAATGCAGCCGCTAGAGTTCTTACTAGGTCAAGAAAATATGATCACATAACACCGATTTTATCATCTCTACACTGGCTACCAATTAAGTTCCGTATCAATTACAAAGTATTACTACTGACCTATAAAGCCCTAAATGGTTTAGCTCCGGTGTATTTAACGGATCTTCTATCGCCATACAATCCATCGCGCTCTTTAAGATCACTAAATTCGAGGCTTCTGGTCATACCTAGGATATCTAAGTCCACTAATGGAGGGAGGGCGTTCTCACATTTAGCTCCTAAACTCTGGAATAGCCTTCCCGATATTGTTCGAGGCTCAGACTCGCTGTCCCAGTTTAAAACTAGATTAAAGACACATCTCTTTAACCAAGCATTCACATAATGCTAACTTTTTATACTACTGCTGAATCAGTTATAATGCATTAATATTATGAACATCAGCTATGCTAATTATTTCCCATCTGCTTTTCTGCTGTTATCTCGGGACGCCAGTCCCGAGGTAAATAGCGTTCGTCAGCTCCAGTTTGTATCCAGCCTCTCACGGAGACTTCAGATGCCCCATCACCATGGACAAGGATCTTAAAATGGGATACATAGACTAATTATTGCCAACAAAAGCCTTCATCAGCCAAACAAGGACAATTGCATCTAAGTGAACTTCTGGAATTTAATCAAGGATGGACTTCAAAGACACTGGTCACTAATCTTGCAGTTCAAACACATTCACTGTCTAAATACTGACCCTTAGCACTTAATAAGTTTAATAATTTTTTAAATCATGTTTTTTGACTATAAATAATTCTTATTTACATTATTCATGATGTTAGCCAGAGGGGAACTGGCCCCCACAGTGAGTCTGGTTTCTCCCAAGGTTATTTTTCTCCATTAACAATCATCTTTTGGAGTTTTGTGTTCCTTGCCACAGTCGCCTTCGGCTTGCTCACTGGGGTTATTAATACAATTATTATTTAATTATTTTTAAACACGATAAAGAATCATATCTTATCTAATTCCACAACAGGGCTCCAAACAAAAAAAAAAAATCAATTAAGGAGCGATTGGCTCCTATAGGGGGAAAAAACAGGCGCCAAATATTTTAAATTTTTTTAACTCCATCCATTCCTTTTCGTCCCGCAGCTCGCTAACAGTGTAGTCTGTGGAGCATTCTTCGCAATTATGTGATCACGTGCATTTTTATGCTTGTTACTGTCACCGTGTTTTCTAACAGTCTCTTTTTTGAAATGGTTAGTTCCTGCAATGAACTCCGTTTTCCCCGCTATTTCTTTGATATAAACTTTTGTTATGTATCTCGGGAAATGTAATGCAAATTTTAAAATCAAAAGGGAGTAAACTTTTACTGTCGCCAATGGCGACCTTGACAGAAATTACACTCACAAATAAATTTATTTGGTCACAAATGCGACCATTTTTAGTCGCAGTTTGGAGCCCTGCACAAGGATGATGATTTATCGACTTTATAGACATTACATTTTTATCGTCTGTTAATGCTGAACTTCTGTAAAGCTGCTTTGAAACGATGTGTGTTGTGAAAGGCGCTATACAAATAAAATTGACTTGACTTGACTTGACTATACATTTTTTACAACTGCCTAAAACCTTTATTACTAAAATATTAATATTTTATTATAATTCTGATTGATCAATTACCAATGGAAAATCATAAACTTTTACATGTAACATATTTACATTTGTCACTGAAATTTCTGAAAAATCTGAAGTCTCAAGCTGACAGAATAATTCATAAATCTGTCCTCACACCAAGTATAATAATAAGATACTTAGAAAACAACATATGACTAGCAGATTTTACCAACTTTGAATTTAAAATATTGAATAATTAAATTTGAAATTTCTTGTTAATAATATAATCAAGAGGAAGAAAGTTTATCACATCAATTACACTCCATACTCCATAATGGCAAAGCAAAAAACAACTTTTCATTACCAATTTTCATGCAAATTTTTAAAAAAGAAAAAAAATTAAATATCACATTGACATAAGTATTCAGACCCTTTGCTATGACATTTGAAATTTAGCTCAGGTGCATCCCATTTCTCTGGATCATCATTGAGATGTTTCTACACTTTCATTTGAGTCCACCTGTGTCAAATTCAATTCATTGGACATTGTTTGGAAATGAACACACCTGTCTATACAAGGTCTCACAGCTGAAAATGCATTTCAGAGCAAAAACCAAGCCATGAGGTACTGCCTGCAAAGCTCAGTGACAGGATTGTGTTGAGTCACAGACCTGAGGAAAGCAACAAAAAAATTTTTTGGCTGCATTGAAGGATCCCAAGAGCACAGAGGCCTCCATAATTCTTAAATGGAAAAAGTTTGGAACAACCAGGACTCTTCCTAGAGTTGGCCACCCTGCCAAACTGAGAAATCGGGGGAGAAGGGCCTTGGTAAGTGAGGTGACCAAGAACCCGATGGTCACTCTGATTGAGCTCCAGAGATCATTTGTGGAGATGGGAGAAACTTGCAGTAGGACAACCATCACTGCAACACTCCACCAATCTGGGATTTTCAGCAGAGTGGTCAGACGAAAGACTATAGCCTCCTAAAAATACACCTAAAGAACTCTTAGACTGTGAGAAACAAGATTCTCTGGTCTGATGAAACGAAGATTGAACTGTTTGGAGTTAATGGTATAAATACATGTCAATGTGATATTTCAGTTTTTTATTTTTAATAAACTTGCCAAGTTATAAAAAAATCTGGTTTTTGCTTTGTCATTATGGGGTATGGAGTGTAGCTAAAATAATTTTAAGCATTTTAGCATAAGGCTGCAACATAACAAAATGTGAAAAAATGTAAGGGGTCTGAATAATTTATGAATGCACTGTATTCCAGAGCCTAAGTGTACATGTTTTTGCGTCTGTGTGAGTGATTACACAACCCCAGCTACAGGAGAAACCACATCAGCCGCAGGTGTTAAGGGAGGAATATTAAAATAATGTGTGCAGCTGAGAAGCCAGCAGTCAGACCTCAGACAAACTGTTCCAACAGATAGAGCTGACCCTCATGACCACACACACAAACACACACACAAACACACACACACACACACATATACACACACACACAGACACAAACACACACACACACAGGTGTTGTTTCATCTTACAGTATATGGTGATAAGGGCTATTTGTCATGTGGGAAGTTTTCTCAAGGTCTGTATATCAGAAACAAAAGTAATCTCTAGCAGTGATTTTGTATGATGGTTTTAAACACCTACAGTAGTTAAAAACGGTCTCAAATGACAGTAATATTTGTGAATTCTGTCCTAAACATTAACATTTGGAGGACAGTCTTTTAGTTTGGACAACTGTTGACTAGAGCCTAGGCTTCAGAGAATACATACTAATCAGTATCCTTACAATTTAATCATTATCCTCACTCATTAAAACACAGCCTTAGTAATATCTTGAAAGTTATATATACAATGTAACCATGACTATATACAGTATCATATTGCAGTATGTCTAACTAAATCATATGTGATATACGTACATTTAATGTAATGCCAGAGGACTGACTCCCCTAACTGACTTTGGTTCTTTCCAAGGTTTTTCTCCATTCACTACTTAACATGTTATGGAGGATTTTTTTGTTTGTTATGGCCAGCTCGTTCAAGACTGCAACATAAAGGGGAGTCAGACATAAAATTAAATTAAGAAAATAATCTAATTGAAAATGAATTCAAATGAACAATAATATCAGAATTTTCTAGGGATTTAAACCAAAACAAACATCATATGGAGCTGGTAACTGCAAGTGAGTATTGAGCAGAGCTTCTCCTCTGGAGAAGTGAACCTACCCCAAACAGAAAGCAAAGAAACTGAACAAAAAGGGTTTCTTGCATACAACACACCACTAATGAAATCAATTAAATAACTCCTCCAGCCAACCAGAAACTGTACCGCACTGCCACCTTAGGACAGAGAGAAGAAGGCCAGGGTTGTAACACCTCCCTCCCTAAAAAGGTTTCCCAAGCAGTGGCGTAGCTTCTGGGTATGCATGGATTGCAGGTGCATACAGGCCCAGGCGGATTGTGGCACGAACCCATGGGGCTGTGACATAATTTTTGCATCATTGACGGGAAGGCGTTCCGGAATGGTTCAGGTGACCGAGCAGACTTATCATCTCCCCTGCATTGAGTTAGACGCACAAATTAAAATTCAGTGATTAAAAATATTTATTTTCTGTAAATTTCATTGTGCCATGGTTTATTTCCTTTGTTCTTAAAATGTTTGTGCAGCCCTGAGCCACCGTAGATTTTAGGTTATTTGCAGCGTCATGTTTTTTTAAGCGATGTTTACGCGGTTACGCCATATTTTAAAAATAAAACTGCGAGAGGTTGGTAGTTAGTTATTTGAAAAGAACATTATTAAGAATGGATAATAAATACAAACATAACAGCAGGGCCTTAAAGAGGATAGAGAGGGTGAAGTTAGCCACGGCACAAAAACTACCCAAAATTGACAGTTTTTTGTCATTCTTTTTTGTCAGAATAACACTGATTTCGAGGTGAGAGGGATGTTTTACCAGCTAATTTTAGCTGTTGCAGCGCTTCAGAAGAGAACAACAATGTAGTTGGTAGCTCAGCTGACAGGGAATTTCAGGTGACAGGGAACAATGAAGCAACCGCTGAAGAGACCAGAGCTGGATACTTGGGAGCAAACTCGTTAGCAGACTTTCCAACGGATAAAGGAAATGATCCTGATTTACTCAGTATCTTAAAGGTATAGTTCCCCCATAACTGAAAAAGTAGTCATTGTTTACTCACCCCTGTCTTTTGATAACCCCATATAACTTTCTTTAATTTTCAACAAAAGGGATACATTTTGAAAACGTATTGTGCTCAGTAATGTCATAGAATGGCAGTTTATGGTGACTATCTATTCAAGCTTCAATAGAATGCAAAAGTAAAATTCAGAAGTCAAATCAATTATTCCATGATGGTTCTGAAGTCACACTAATAGGTTTGGTGAAAAACAAACCAAAATCAATTGTATAATTTAGTGAAACTGCTGACCGACTGTTGCTGTCCTATGCATGTTCATGAGACTACATGAGAGCAACAATTCACGTGGCCCCCAGCTCACAAGATGGGGTGTTCAAGCAAAAACTTGTTTTGCATCTCTAAAAACAGATCCGCCCCAGCGATACTAACAACAGAACACAACACAGCTGCACACAAACCAGAGGACCAAACTTAATAAACATGTCGGATGAGTTTATAGTCAGAAAATAGATGTATTTCTATGCCCAGCCTAATTTGTTTGAAACAAAGTACTCGGAAATCAAACTAAGAGGGATTGAAGAGGCTGAGGAAACCACAGTCACACTGTCCCCTAACCTGATGGTAAACAACATGTGATTAAAGGTATTTTTTCTATGTTATTCAGAGTTTTTGCCCTATCAGGACATCCCACTTGACGAGTGATTTGACATTTTGTTGATTGCTTGGTTTTTATTTTTGGCATTGTGCCGGGTAACTGATACTGGTCTAAAATCGTTCTCATAACAGTATAATGAAGCTAGCATCTCACTAGCTAACCACTTGATATTGGCCTAAAATGTCACATCTACTGAATGTTTTTACTGAGGTCTCATACTCTTCAGGCAGAGGTCTGTCACACACACACTGGTTCCGAATGGAGAAGAGGTGACAGACATTCCCGCCTCATCTCTGTTTATCTCAGTGTGATATAGAACTCTGGTTCAAACAAATAAGTCATAGAAATGCATCTATTCTCTAACTACAAATTCATCAGACAGGTTTAGTAAGTTTGTATTCCTGCCTTATCTCTATTTCTCTCAGTTTGATTTAAAACTCAGTTTCAAACAAATAAGGCATAGACATGAATCTATTCTCTGACTACGAATTCATCAAACATGTTTAGTAAGTTCGGTTCCCCGTCTGTCGTTCACTTCGACGTCGTGTCGAAGAAGCGACACTAGGGGTCTCTCTTGAGCGCCGAAAGATACCTCTGATCTATGAAAAAAGGCCAATGAGAGTTGGCGAACAGTATTTGCATACCCCGCCTCCGGATACGGATATAAAGGCGAGGGAAATACGCTCGTTCATTCAGTAATTTTCTTTGGAGCCGATGGTCGTGTGTATGCAGTCAGCTGCGAATGACACAAACTGATCCTGCTTCTGATCCTCTGACGCTCTGCTTTGCTGTTGGATTTACGGCGCACTTCAGCGGCTTTTCTCTTCACTGCCGGCGTGCAGTTTGCCCCTGGGCGCTTCGACAGCGCAGAGTAAAAAGAGTTGAAAGAGTGATTTTCTCTGTAAAAGAGTTTAATTCTCTGAAAGAGCATTACACAGCGGCGTTGAACGTCCTTTTCAGGACGCGTCTTTATAAAGATGTCATTTCCGCCCCTGTGTAGTTTCTGGATGCGGTGATTTCTCCCCACCTCTCTCGGTCATAAAAAGCTGTCTTGCATGCCTGGGCTGCGATCACACGCAGGCAACGTTTTATGAATGGTTCATGTTCTCAGTGCGAGAACATAGCCATGGCAACATTGCAGTTGAGTGGCTTTCTTTTGTAATGAGAGAAAGCCGCTTCAGCCGCCCCCCGTGCCTCGCCTCCTTCCTATGGGATTGACGCAGGCGCCGCGGGCGATGAACACGATTTGGGGACAATGACGGGCTCTGTTCGCCGGGTAAACCCCCTCGAACCTCCCGCCTCCCCGGCATGCTTGTTTGCTTCCGTCTGAGCCCGGGATGAGCATTCTCTCCAATGGTTCATCTTCTCAGTGTGAGAACATGGCCGTTATAGCATTGCGGTCGCACAGCTTTCTTTTGTAATGAGAGAAAGCCACTTCAGCCGCCCCCCGCGCTCCGCCTTCTTCCTACGGGATCGGCGCAGGCGCCGCGGGCGATGAAGGCGATTTGGGGAATATGACGGGCTCTGTTCGCCGGGTAAACCCCCTCGAACCGCCCGCCTCCCCGGCACGCTTGCTTGCTTCAGAATTGGATGACATCACCGCTGCATCGGAGAGCGTTACAGCGGCATCGGATGCTGATCACTCGCCTGGGCCGCCACCTTCGGGTCTGCCGCCCAGCCTGAGCCTGACGCACGGAGATCCGCTATGCTTTCCCGGGCTACTTGATCGGTCCCGCAGGCAGGTGCACCACTCACAGCCACGCCCCCCCCCCCCCCCCCCCCCCCCCCCCCGGTTCCTTTCTTCCCGGACTTGCATGATGAGTTGAGCAAAGCCAAGGCTTCTTCGCTCCTCCGCTCTCACTACCCTCGCGGTGGAACGGTCCCAGACCGCTTCCACTCTGCACGCCACGACCCTTCCTGCAACCAACGCCAGGCCAAGGCACTTCAAAACTTGCACCTTGGGTAGTCCTGTTCTTGATGTGCTGCAGGAACTGCGCTGGATGACTAACCGCGCCCCCGGGCCACGGAGGCCAGAAGCGCCGGCACTCGAACAGGCGATGGCCACCCCTTGTGGTCCAGAAATGCATCTGTGGACTGGACCTGGTCAAAATGCGGGAGGTAGACAAGGCACACCTTCTCCCAGCTCCGTCCATTCGGCACCACCGTTGATGACTCTGCCCAGCAGTCCTCAGCGGTGAGGCAGACGGAGGCCACTGCACATCCTGTCCCGCCGCAAGCCTGCCGCCATGGGCCATGCCCCGTCTGCTCTCCGAGGGTGTCCTCCTGCGGCTATGAAACACCCTGCTCCGCCTCAACCCGGGCCCAGCTCTCAGCCCCAGCGTCAAGCACTCCGCAGGAAGCAGACGCCCCCGTCTCACGGACCCCCTCGAGGACCCGGAAGGCTCCCAGGCTGTCCGTAGACACTCAACCCAGGGACCAAGATGTTAGCTCCGGAGGTGGTAAAACTGCTCCATCCCCGGTGGAGGGCCGGGAGGAGAATTTTTTTGTCAAATTAGTTTTCACATTCTCATATTCTCTGTAACGAGCTATTTCCTTTTGTCTCTGGGTCACCTGGCCCGCAAATGCCGTTCTCACGGCACTCTGCCACCAGATCTCAGCAGTCCCGGCTTCCTGGACACGGACCACCTGTCTCCAACCCCATGACTGCCCCCCCGGCCGGCCAGTTCCGACGAGTCTAGAGGACGCCTACCCGAGACCTCCTCCTCAGTCGCTAACCCGCCCCCTGCCGGGTGTGCGGAGCAAGGTAAGTGCTTTGAGTCTCTTCTCAGCACCCCAGCTGCGGGTCGCCCTGTCGCCGCCCAATGCTGCCCTACCTGCTCCGCCCCGCTGTGAAGCCCTGCCGGGTACGTCAAATTAATCGTTCCCTTGGTGCCCCTAGCGCAGAGGTTGGACGCGTGGCTTTCACTTCCCAACCCGTCTCGCTGGCTGGCCCGGACCATCCGACTCGGTTACGCAATTCAGTTTGCCAGGCCCCCGCCCCCCTTCATGGGCGTCCGCTTTTCCGCAGTCCCTGCGCGCGGAAATCGCAACTCTTCTGGCCAAAGACGCGATAGGGCCTGTCCCTCCAACAGAGATGAAGGAGGGTTTCTACAGCCCTTACCTCATCGTACCCAAGGAAGGCGGCGGCTTACGACCAATCTTGGACTTGCGAGTTTTCAACCAAGCGTTGCACAAACTCCCGTTCAAAATGCTCACGCTTAACCTGCGTCCGGCATCTACATTGGTTCGCAGCGGTAGACCTGAAGGACGTGTACATCCACGTCTCCATCCTGCCCCGACACCGCCCCTACCTGCGGTTTGCGTTCGAGGGCCAGGAGTATCAGTACAAAGTCCTCCCCTTCGGCCTGTCTCTGTCCCCTCGTGTCTTCATGAAAGTCACAGAGGCAGCTCTTGCCCCGCTCCGAGAAGCCGGCATCCGCATACTCAACTACATCGACGACTGGCTCAATCTGGCCCACTCACGAGAGTTACTATGCGCCCACAGAGACCAGGTGCTCAGGCACCTCAGCCGTCTGGGGATTCAGGTCAACTGGGAAAAGAGCAAGCTCACTCCAGTTCAGAGCATCTCTTTTCTCGGGATGGAGTTAGACTCGGTCTCAATGTCGGCACGTCTCACCGACGAGTGTGCCCAGTCAGTGTTGAACTGCCTCGCCGCCTTCAGGCCAGGCACAGTGGTCCCCTTAAAACTTTTCCAGAGGCTCCTGGGGCATATGGCGTCCTCCGCGGCGGTCGCGCCGCTGGGGTTGATGCATATGAGACCGCTCCAACACTGGCTCCAGACCCGAGTCCCGAGACGAGCATGGCGCCACGGCACGCCACGGGGTAACAATCACCCCCGCCTGCCGTCAGACATTCAACCCCTGGACAGACCTCTGTTTATTACGGGCTGGAGTGCCCCTACAGCAGGTGTCCAGACACGTCCTGGTCACGACCGTCGCCTCCAGATTGGGTTGGGGTGCCGTTTGCAACGGGCACGCAGCCTCAGGCCGTTGGAAAGGGGCCCAGCTGCGTTGGCACATCAACTGCCTCGAGTCGTTGACTGTCCTTTTGGCCCTGCGGAAGTTTCTCCCGTTAATTCGGGACGAACATATCCTAGTCAGGTCAGACAGCACCACTGCGGTCGCGTACATAAATCGCCAAGGTGGCGTACGCTCCCGCCACATGTCGCAACTCGCCCGTCGTCTCCTCCTTTGGAGCCAGCACTGACTCAAGTCGCTGCGTGCCACTCACATCCCCGGCAACCTCAATGTGATAGCGGACGCGCTGTTACGACAACGCTTGCCTGGCGGAGAGTGGAGGCTTCACCCCCACTCGGTTCAGCTGATTTGGGAATGGTTCGGCAAGGCCCAGGTAGACCCCTCTGCCTCCCAAGAGACCTCCCACTGCCCGCTCTGATACGCCCGCTCAGAGGCTCCCCTCGGGGCAGATGCACTGGCACACAGCTGGCCGGTGGGGCTGCGCAAGTACGCATTCCCCCAGTGAGCCTTCCTGCACAGGTGCTGTGCAAGGTCAGGGAGGACGAGGAGCAAGTCACTCTCGTGGCTCCTTACTGGCCCACCCGGGCCTGGTTCTCGGACCTTGTACTCCTCGCGACAGCCCTTCCCTGGCGAATTCCCCTGAGGAAGGACCTTCTTTCTCAGGGACGGGGCACGCTCTGGCATCCGCACCCAGACCTTTGGAACCTCCACGTCTGGCCCCTGAACGGGATGCGGAAGATCTAGCTGGTCTACCACCACGGTTGTAGCCACGATCAACCAAGCCAGAGCCCCTTCTACCAGGCAACTCTACGCCCTGAAATGGCGTCTGTTCGCAAATTGGTGTTCTTCCTGGGCAGAAGACCCACAGAGGTGCGCAGTTAGGTCGGTGCTCCTGTTCCTGCAGGAGAGGTTGGAGGGGAGGCTGTCCCCGTCCACCCTGAAGGTGTATGTTGCCACTGTCGCAGCTCACCACGACCCAGTAGACGGCAAGTCTCTGGGTAAGCACGACTTAATCGTCAGGTTCCTAAGAGGTGCCCGGAGGTTAAACCCCTCCCGGCCAAACCTGTTCCCCTCCTGGGATCTCTCAGTGGTCCTCCGGTCTTCAGAGATCCCCCCCGAGCCGCTAGAATCAGTTGGCTCAGGGCCCTCTCCTTAAAAAGACGGCCCTGCTGATCGCACTCGCTTCCATCAAGAAGGTCGGGGACCTGCAAGCGTTCTCTACTAACGACGCTTGCCTGGAGCTCGGTCCCTTCAGATACTCATGTGATCCTAAGACCTCGACCGAGCTATGTGCCCAAGGTTCCTACCACGCCCTTCAGGATCAGGTAGTGAACCTACAAGCGCTGCCCCGGGAGGAGGCAGACCCAGCCCCCTCACTGCTGTGTCCGGTACGTGCCTTGCGTGCCTACCTGGAACGCACCCAGAGCTTCAGGCGCTCTGAACAGCTCTTTGTCTGCTTTGGAGGACAGCAGAAAGGGAATGCTGTCTCCAAACAAAGGTTGTCCCACTGGGTGGTGGATGCCACTCTGCTGGCCTATCACACCCAGGCCGTGCCACCCCCTCTGCGGGTTCGAGCCCACTCTACTAGAAGCGTGGCATCCTCATGGGCACTGGCTAGGGGCACCTCCCTAGCAGACATTTGCAGAGCTGCGGGCTGGGCAGCACCTAACACCTTTACAAGATATTACAATCTCAGGGTTGAGTCAGTCTCGTCCCGTGTTTTGTCAGGTCCGAGCCCGTAGAACTCGGTACACGTCGACGGTCTGACCGGGTGAATAGCTTGTTCCAGCGCCGTTTCCCTCTGCCGAGGCAAAACAGTGCGCTTCTTTCCCAGAAGACCTAGGTCCCTGGTTGATTCCTCCCTAGCCCTTTGGGCCAGCACAGCAGTTCAGCGGAGGAACTTGCTGGCCCAGTCCACTATGGGTACCCCAGGCTACCCCTACTAGAATAGGTGCTCCACAGACCACGCCTCCTACGGGACTCCTCCTGTGTGTACTTTCGCGTTACGGTCACCTTACAAGCTGACCCGCGTCTCCCTTAGGCAGTCCTTTGCTGCCCTCCGGTTGCCGTGTTGTAGCAACTCCCCCCTCTTCGAGGTTGGATCTGCCGCCACGCCATTCTTCCCACATGTGACCCAAGAGGCCATGTGATGTATTTTGCCACCACTACCTCCCCTTTCGGGTGGGTGTGGCCTCCGCAGGGTCTTTTCCCCCTGAAAGAATAGGAATTCGGGTAAGACCCCCTTCCCTCGATGCGGTAAGGGCCCCGGCTCTTCTTGCTCTATGCCGAGAAAACATAGAGAGAAAAGAGGCCCAGCCAGGCTTGGCCCGTTCCCTAGTTGGGAGCGTCACCTTGTTCCCCCCCAGGGTAACCAAAAGGATGCTGACACTTTTTCAGGGCATTGGGGAAGAGTACGTGCAGCCTGAACACAGTTGGTCGCTTGTGCACGTACAAATACCTGCCCGCTTCTGTGTCAGCAGTACACGTACACGGCTCAGCGCATGGCGAGTTTTGAAGTGGACCCCTAGTGTCACTTCTTCGACACGACGTCGAAGTGAGCGACAGACGGGGAACGTCTCGGTTACGTATGTAACCTCCGTTCCCTGATGGAGGGAACGAGACGTCGTGTCTTCCCGGCCACGTCATTTCCGCCCCTGTGTAGTTTCTGGATGCGGTGATTTCTCCCCACCTCTCTCGGTCATAAAAAGCTGTCTTGCATGCCTGGGCTGCGATCACACGCAGGCAACGTTTTATGAATGGTTCATGTTCTCAGTGCGAGAACATAGCCATGGCAACATTGCAGTTGAGTGGCTTTCTTTTGTAATGAGAGAAAGCCGCTTCAGCCGCCCCCCGTGCCTCGCCTCCTTCCTATGGGATTGACGCAGGCGCCGCGGGCGATGAACACGATTTGGGGACAATGACGGGCTCTGTTCGCCGGGTAAACCCCCTCGAACCTCCCGCCTCCCCGGCATGCTTGTTTGCTTCCGTCTGAGCCCGGGATGAGCATTCTCTCCAATGGTTCATCTTCTCAGTGTGAGAACATGGCCGTTATAGCATTGCGGTCGCACAGCTTTCTTTTGTAATGAGAGAAAGCCACTTCAGCCGCCCCCCGCGCTCCGCCTTCTTCCTACGGGATCGGCGCAGGCGCCGCGGGCGATGAAGGCGATTTGGGGAATATGACGGGCTCTGTTCGCCGGGTAAACCCCCTCGAACCGCCCGCCTCCCCGGCATGCTTGCTTGCTTCAGAATTGGATGACATCACCGCTGCATCGGAGAGCGTTACAGCGGCATCGGATGCTGATCACTCACCTGGGCCGCCACCTTCGGGTCTGCCGCCCAGCCTGAGCCTGACGCACGGAGATCCGCTATGCTTTCCCGGGCTACTTGATCGGTCCCGCAGGCAGGTGCACCACTCACAGCCACGCCCCCCCCCCCCCCCCCCCCCGGTTCCTTTCTTCCCGGACTTGCATGATGAGTTGAGCAAAGCCAAGGCTTCTTCGCTCCTCCGCTCTCACTACCCTCGCGGTGGAACGGTCCCAGACCGCTTCCACTCTGCACGCCACGACCCTTCCTGCAACCAACGCCAGGCCAAGGCACTTCAAAACTTGCACCTTGGGTAGTCCTGTTCTTGATGTGCTGCAGGAACTGCGCTGGATGACTAACCGCGCCCCCGGGCCACGGAGGCCAGAAGCGCCGGCACTCGAACAGGCGATGGCCACCCCTTGTGGTCCAGAAATGCATCTGTGGACTGGACCTGGTCAAAATGCGGGAGGTAGACAAGGCACACCTTCTCCCAGCTCCGTCCATTCGGCACCACCGTTGATGACTCTGCCCAGCAGTCCTCAGCGGTGAGGCAGACGGAGGCCACTGCACATCCTGTCCCGCCGCAAGCCTGCCGCCATGGGCCATGCCCCGTCTGCTCTCCGAGGGTGTCCTCCTGCGGCTATGAAACACCCTGCTCCGCCTCAACCCGGGCCCAGCTCTCAGCCCCAGCGTCAAGCACTCCGCAGGAAGCAGACGCCCCCGTCTCACGGACCCCCTCGAGGACCCGGAAGGCTCCCAGGCTGTCCGTAGACACTCAACCCAGGGACCAAGATGTTAGCTCCGGAGGTGGTAAAACTGCTCCATCCCCGGTGGAGGGCCGGGAGGAGAATTTTTTTGTCAAATTAGTTTTCACATTCTCATATTCTCTGTAACGAGCTATTTCCTTTTGTCTCTGGGTCACCTGGCCCGCAAATGCCGTTCTCACGGCACTCTGCCACCAGATCTCAGCAGTCCCGGCTTCCTGGACACGGACCACCTGTCTCCAGCCCCATGACTGCCCCCCCGGCCGGCCGGTTCCGACGAGTCTAGAGGACGCCTACCCGAGACCTCCTCCTCAGTCGCTAACCCGCCCCCTGCCGGGTGTGCGGAGCAAGGTAAGTGCTTTGAGTCTCTTCTCAGCACCCCAGCTGCGGGTCGCCCTGTCGCCGCCCAATGCTGCCCTACCTGCTCCGCCCCGCTGTGAAGCCCTGCCGGGTACGTCAAATTAATCGTTCCCTTGGTGCCCCTAGCGCAGAGGTTGGACGCGTGGCTTTCACTTCCCAACCCGTCTCGCTGGCTGGCCCGGACCATCCGACTCGGTTACACAATTCAGTTTGCCAGGCCCCCGCCCCCCTTCATGGGCGTCCGCTTTTCCGCAGTCCCTGCGCGCGGAAATCGCAACTCTTCTGGCCAAAGACGCGATAGGGCCTGTCCCTCCAACAGAGATGAAGGAGGGTTTCTACAGCCCTTACCTCATCGTACCCAAGGAAGGCGGCGGCTTACGACCAATCTTGGACTTGCGAGTTTTCAACCAAGCGTTGCACAAACTCCCGTTCAAAATGCTCACGCTTAACCTGCGTCCGGCATCTAGATTGGTTCGCAGCGGTAGACCTGAAGGACGTGTACATCCACGTCTCCATCCTGCCCCGACACCGCCCCTACCTGCGGTTTGCGTTCGAGGGCCAGGAGTATCAGTACAAAGTCCTCCCCTTCGGCCTGTCTCTGTCCCCTCGTGTCTTCATGAAAGTCACAGAGGCAGCTCTTGCCCCGCTCCGAGAAGCCGGCATCCGCATACTCAACTACATCGACGACTGGCTCAATCTGGCCCACTCACGAGAGTTACTATGCGCCCACAGAGACCAGGTGCTCAGGCACCTCAGCCGTCTGGGGATTCAGGTCAACTGGGAAAAGAGCAAGCTCACTCCAGTTCAGAGCATCTCTTTTCTCGGGATGGAGTTAGACTCGGTCTCAATGTCGGCACGTCTCACCGACGAGTGTGCCCAGTCAGTGTTGAACTGCCTCGCCGCCTTCAGGCCAGGCACAGTGGTCCCCTTAAAACTTTTCCAGAGGCTCCTGGGGCATATGGCGTCCTCCGCGGCGGTCGCGCCGCTGGGGTTGATGCATATGAGACCGCTCCAACACTGGCTCCAGACCCGAGTCCCGAGACGAGCATGGCGCCACGGCACGCCACGGGGTAACAATCACCCCCGCCTGCCGTCAGACATTCAACCCCTGGACAGACCTCTGTTTATTACGGGCTGGAGTGCCCCTACAGCAGGTGTCCAGACACGTCCTGGTCACGACCGTCGCCTCCAGATTGGGTTGGGGTGCCGTTTGCAACGGGCACGCAGCCTCAGGCCGTTGGAAAGGGGCCCAGCTGCGTTGGCACATCAACTGCCTCGAGTCGTTGACTGTCCTTTTGGCCCTGCGGAAGTTTCTCCCGTTAATTCGGGACGAACATATCCTAGTCAGGTCAGACAGCACCACTGCGGTCGCGTACATAAATCGCCAAGGTGGCGTACGCTCCCGCCACATGTCGCAACTCGCCCGTCGTCTCCTCCTTTGGAGCCAGCACTGACTCAAGTCGCTGCGTGCCACTCACATCCCCGGCAACCTCAATGTGATAGCAGACGCGCTGTTACGACAACGCTTGCCTGGCGGAGAGTGGAGGCTTCACCCCCACTCGGTTCAGCTGATTTGGGAATGGTTCGGCAAGGCCCAGGTAGACCCCTCTGCCTCCCAAGAGACCTCCCACTGCCCGCTCTGATACGCCCGCTCAGAGGCTCCCCTCGGGGCAGATGCACTGGCACACAGCGGGCCGGTGGGGCTGCGCAAGTACGCATTCCCCCAGTGAGCCTTCCTGCACAGGTGCTGTGCAAGGTCAGGGAGGACGAGGAGCAAGTCACTCTCGTGGCTCCTTACTGGCCCACCCGGGCCTGGTTCTCGGACCTTGTACTCCTCGCGACAGCCCTTCCCTGGCGAATTCCCCTGAGGAAGGACCTTCTTTCTCAGGGACGGGGCACGCTCTGGCATCCGCACCCAGACCTTTGGAACCTCCACGTCTGGCCCCTGAACGGGATGCGGAAGATCTAGCTGGTCTACCACCACGGTTGTAGCCACGATCAACCAAGCCAGAGCCCCTTCTACCAGGCAACTCTACGCCCTGAAATGGCGTCTGTTCGCAAATTGGTGTTCTTCCTGGGCAGAAGACCCACAGAGGTGCGCAGTTAGGTCGGTGCTCCTGTTCCTGCAGGAGAGGTTGGAGGGGAGGCTGTCCCCGTCCACCCTGAAGGTGTATGTTGCCACTGTCGCAGCTCACCACGACCCAGTAGACGGCAAGTCTCTGGGTAAGCACGACTTAATCGTCAGGTTCCTAAGAGGTGCCCGGAGGTTAAACCCCTCCCGGCCAAACCTGTTCCCCTCCTGGGATCTCTCAGTGGTCCTCCGGTCTTCAGAGATCCCCCCCGAGCCGCTAGAATCAGTTGGCTCAGGGCCCTCTCCTTAAAAAGACGGCCCTGCTGATCGCACTCGCTTCCATCAAGAAGGTCGGGGACCTGCAAGCGTTCTCTACTAACGACGCTTGCCTGGAGCTCGGTCCCTTCAGATACTCATGTGATCCTAAGACCTCGACCGAGCTATGTGCCCAAGGTTCCTACCACGCCCTTCAGGATCAGGTAGTGAACCTACAAGCGCTGCCCCGGGAGGAGGCAGACCCAGCCCCCTCACTGCTGTGTCCGGTACGTGCCTTGCGTGCCTACCTGGAACGCACCCAGAGCTTCAGGCGCTCTGAACAGCTCTTTGTCTGCTTTGGAGGACAGCAGAAAGGGAATGCTGTCTCCAAACAAAGGTTGTCCCACTGGGTGGTGGATGCCACTCTGCTGGCCTATCACACCCAGGCCGTGCCACCCCCTCTGCGGGTTCGAGCCCACTCTACTAGAAGCGTGGCATCCTCATGGGCACTGGCTAGGGGCACCTCCCTAGCAGACATTTGCAGAGCTGCGGGCTGGGCAGCACCTAACACCTTTACAAGATATTACAATCTCAGGGTTGAGTCAGTCTCGTCCCGTGTTTTGTCAGGTCCGAGCCCGTAGAACTCGGTACACGTCGACGGTCTGACCGGGTGAATAGCTTGTTCCAGCGCCGTTTCCCTCTGCCGAGGCAAAACAGTGCGCTTCTTTCCCAGAAGACCTAGGTCCCTGGTTGATTCCTCCCTAGCCCTTTGGGCCAGCACAGCAGTTCAGCGGAGGAACTTGCTGGCCCAGTCCACTATGGGTACCCCAGGCTACCCCTACTAGAATAGGTGCTCCACAGACCACGCCTCCTACGGGACTCCTCCTGTGTGTACTTTCGCGTTACGGTCACCTTACAAGCTGACCCGCGTCTCCCTTAGGCAGTCCTTTGCTGCCCTCCGGTTGCCGTGTTGTAGCAACTCCCCCCTCTTCGAGGTTGGATCTGCCGCCACGCCATTCTTCCCACATGTGACCCAAGAGGCCATGTGATGTATTTTGCCACCACTACCTCCCCTTTCGGGTGGGTGTGGCCTCCGCAGGGTCTTTTCCCCCTGAAAGAATAGGAATTCGGGTAAGACCCCCTTCCCTCGATGCGGTAAGGGCCCCGGCTCTTCTTGCTCTATGCCGAGAAAACATAGAGAGAAAAGAGGCCCAGCCAGGCTTGGCCCGTTCCCTAGTTGGGAGCGTCACCTTGTTCCCCCCCAGGGTAACCAAAAGGATGCTGACACTTTTTCAGGGCATTGGGGAAGAGTACGTGCAGCCTGAACACAGTTGGTCGCTTGTGCACGTACAAATACCTGCCCGCTTCTGTGTCAGCAGTACACGTACACGGCTCAGCGCATGGCGAGTTTTGAAGTGGACCCCTAGTGTCACTTCTTCGACACGACGTCGAAGTGAGCGACAGACGGGGAACGTCTCGGTTACGTATGTAACCTCCGTTCCCTGATGGAGGGAACGAGACGTCGTGTCTTCCCGGCCACGTCGCTGAGCCGAGCCGCTGAGGTGCCCGGAACACTCCCGGCTCCTCAGAAAAATCCTGAATGAACGAGCGTATTTCCCTCGCCTTTATATCCGTATCCGGAGGCGGGGTATGCAAATACTGTTTGCCAACTCTCATTGGCCTTTTTTCATAGATCAGTGGTATCTTTCGGTGCTCAAGAGAGACCCCTAGTGTCGCTTCTTCGACACGATGTCTCATTCCCTCCATCAGGGAACGGAGGTTACATACGTAACTGAGATGTTATCTATTTTGTGTGCAGCTGTGTTGTGTTCTGTTGTTAGAATTGCTATGGCAGACCTGTATTTAGTCCTGTTTAGTCCTGCCAAAATAATACGGACCCATCCCCTTGCGTTTCTGCTTGACTCATGTCCTGTTTTTGTTTAGACACTGGCCAGCTCATGACGACATAATTCACATAACTGCTACTGTTTCTGTACTGTTGTTCATCACGCTTGTGAGACTTAAATCTAAGTCAGTCTTCAAAATGACAGAATTATAATTCCACACAGGACAGCATGATAGTTTTTAGTATAGCGCTTTTCACAACACACATATATTCAAAGAAGCTTTAGAGGAAATCATGCACTAACAAAAAAAATATGAACTGTAATATCTATAGTCTTTGAGTGATATGATTGTATTAAATAATATTAAATAATAATTTTATTTAGAACCCCTGTGAGCAAGCTGAAGGCAACTGTGGCAAAGAATGTATGCACGTGCTGGGCACAGCAACGATAAGGCTGGGTCTGCTTCCTCCCGGGGCAGCACTTGCAGGTTCACTACCTGTTCCATGAAAGGGGTCATATGAACCTTGGGCACATAGCTGGCCGAGGTCTTAGGATGACATGAGCATCTGCCGGACCGAACTCCAGGCAAGTGTTGCTGATAGAGAACACTTGCAGGTCTCCAACCCTCTTGATGGAAGCGAGCACAATCAGGAGGGCTGTCTTCTTGTAGAGATTTAGCTAGAATGATTCTAGAGGCTCAAATGGGGCTCTCTGAAGGCCCAAAAGGACCATGGAGAGATCCCATGGGGGGAACAGGCATAACCTGGGAGGGTTCAGCCTCTTAGAAACCTGATAATCAGATCGTGCTTTCCTAGGGACCTACTGTCCACCACATTGTGGTGGGCTGCTATAACGGCAATATATACCTTTAAGGTGGAGGGGGACAGCCGCCCCTCCAGCTTTCCTTGTTGGAATGAGAGCACTGACCAGACTGTGCACCTCTGTGGGTCTTCAGATCGGGAAGAACACCAATTTGAGAACAGGTGCCACTTCAAGGCGTAAAGCTGCCTGGTGGAGGGAGCTCTGGCTTTGTTGATGGTGTCTACGACAGCTGGTGGTAGTGCAATCAGATTTTCCACATCCTGTCCAGGGGCCAGACGTGGAGGTTCCAGAGGTCTGGGCGTGGATGCCAGAGGGTGCCCCGTCCCTGAGAAAGAAGGTCTTTTCTCAGGGGGATTTTTCAGGGAGGTGCTGTCGTGAGGAGCGTAAGATCCAAGAACCAAGTCCAGGTGGGCCAGTAAGGGGCCACTAGAGTGTCTTGTTCCCTGTCCTCCTTCACTGGGGGAAATGCATACTTGCACAGCCCCCGGGGCCAGCTGTGTCCGCATCTCTTTCGAGGGGACTTGCCTCCTGAGGGAGTACCAGAGTGGGCAATGGGAGTTCTCCTGGCAGGCAAACGAGTCTACCTGTGCTTTGATATTATGGTCCCAGATCAGCTGAACCACCTGGGGGTGGAGCCTCCACTCTCCGTTGAGCGGAGCCTGTCATGACAGCGTGTCCGCTGTCGTGTTGAGGCTGCCTGGGATATGAGTGGTGTGCAATGACCACAGTCAATGCTGACTCCAAAGGAGGAGATGGTGGGCAAGTTGTGACATATGACGAGAGAGCACGCTGCCTGAATGGATCAAGACGTGCTTGCCTCAGATCAGCGGGGGAAACCTCCACAGGGCAAGAATTACAGCCAGCAACTCTAGGCAGTTGATGTTCCAACATACCCATGGGCCCGACCAGGAACATTGTGTGCCCATTGCACACAGCGCCCCAACCCTGTTTGGAGGCATCTGTTGTGACCACGATGTGTCTGGACACCTGCTATAGGGGGACTCCTGTCCACAGGAAAAAGAGGTCTGCCCAGGGGTTGGATTCTGATGTCAGAGGGGAGTGAAGATTACATGATATGTGCCACGGCACCATGCCCATCTCGTGACTCGAGTCTGGAGACAGTGCTGGAGAGGTCTCATATGCATCAACCCTAGCGGTGCGACCACGGCTGAGGAAGCCATATGCCCCAGGAGCCTCTGAAACTGCTTAAGAGGAACTACGGTGCCTACTTTGAATAACAAGAGGCAATTCATCACTGACTGTGCACGCTCGTTTATGAGGCATAATACCATTGAGACAGAGTATAACTCCATGTCGAGAAAAGAGATGCTCTGAACTGGGGAGAGCTCTTTTCCCAGTTGACCTGAAACCCTAGACGGCTGAGATGCCTGAGCATCTGGTCCCTGTGGATAGTGGCTCACGAGAGTGAGCTAAGATCAGCCAGTCATTGAGGTAGTTGCGTATGCAGATGCCCACTTCCCTTAGTGCGGCAAGGGCAGCCTCTGCGATCTTCGTGAAGACGTGAGGGGACAGGGACAGGCCGAAGAGGAGAACCTTGTACTGGTATGCTCGGCCCTCAAATGTGAACCATAGAAAGGGTCATGTCAGAGCAGAATCAAGACATGGAAGTGCCGGACGCACATTAGAATGTGTTTTTGCGTGAGCATCTTGAACAGGAGTTTGTGCAGATCCCGGTTGAGAACTCGCAAGATTGGCCTCAACCCACCTCCTTTTTTGGGTATGATGAAGTAAGGGCAGTAGAAACCTTTGTCCATCTCGGCTGGAGGGACAGGCTCTATTGCATCCTTTTGCAAAAGGGTAGCGATTTCCGCGCCGGCCTTTTTACCGTGCACCGAGGTGGAGCGGATGCCGCTGAAATGGGGCGGATGCCTGGCAAACTGAATTGAATAGCTGAGTTGGATGGTCCTTGCCAGCCAGCGCGATGGGTTGGAAAGAATAAGCCACACGTCCAAGCTCTGCACAAGGGGCACTAAAGGGATGATAGTTCTTCGCAGGGGCTTCGCAGCCGTGAGGAGCAGGTAGTGTTGCATCAGGAGGCAAGGTTGCGTCCTGAGGTATGCATGCTGAGAGAGAGCTCAAGGTCCTTACCTTGCTCAGCGTACCTGGCAGAGGTGGGTTAGCAACTGAGGAGGAGGTCCTAGTGAGCGTCCTGTGGATTCGTCAGAACCAGCCGGCCGGGGTTGTGAATGCAGTATAGAAGTTTGTACATCCAGGGTGCTGCTTCGCCTGTAATGTTCTGTTGCCGGGGCACCATGAGAACTGCGTTTGCGGGTACCAGGGCTAGGTAACCCAGGAGATGAGGAAATCACTCTTTTATTGAAAAAGTGGGTGTCGCAGCCCAAAGGGGGTGCGGCAAATGAACAAACAGAAACCAAGGATTCTCCTCATGGCCCTCCAACAGGGGAAGGAGTGGTTTGGCTACCAGCTCCTGAGTGAACATTTTGTCCCCTGGGTGGTCTGTCTCACGAACACTTGGGAGCTTTCCAGATCCTGGAGGAGGTTCTTGAGATGGTGGTCGAGCTGAGCCCTGGTTGAGGCGGCGCTACCTGCTGGTTTCTTGCTGCCATATGGGGATGCCCTCGGCAAGCAGATGGGGCTTGGCTCAATGTAGACTGATGCAGAAGTAGGATGTGTTGGACAGACTTCATCTGCTTTTTCACCACTGAGAATTGCAGGGCCAAGTCTTCAACTTTGTTGCCAAATAGGCCGAGCTGGGTGATGGGGGCGTTGAGAAAGTGGGCTGTGTCAGTTTCCCGCATCTCGACCAAGTTCAGCCACAGATGACATTCCTGGACCACAAGGGTGGCCATCGCCTGTCCGAGTGCCCATGCTGTGACCTTCATGGCCCAGAGGGTGAGGTCAGTAGCTGAGCTTAGTTCCTGCAGCACATCAAGATCAGGACTACCCATGAGGTTCTTTTAGTGCCTTGGCCTGGTGGACTTGCAGAAGGGCCATGGCATGCAGGGCGGAGGCGGCCTGTCCGGAGGCCCTGTAGGCCTTCGCTGCCAGTGACAACATTGTTGTACAGGACCTCCGGGAAGAAAGGAACTGGAGGGGGCGTGGCTTCGAGCAGCGCCCTGATCCAAGGAACCAATCGTCTAGCCGTGAGGGTTGAGGGGAGGACTGAGGGTTCCAGTCTAGCCCAATCCTCACAGTGGCCCGGGCTAGCATATCGGACATCTGGGCATCAGCCTTAGACTGGGTAGGCAAGCCTGAAGGTGGCAGCCCAGTCGAGTCCTCCACTTCAAATGCCACGATAACATCATCATCCTGCTCCATGGCCCCATTGGAAATATCAGACTGGCCGTGAGGTGAGCTGGTCTCACGTCGAGCCCAAACAGAAGCAATCGAGTATGCTGGGTGGCGAGTGGTTCATGGGGATTTACCCGGCGAAACCACACATGCTGAACTCCCCAAATCACCTCCATTGCCAGCCGGGTCATCCTCAATCCCTTGGGAAGTGGAGTGCTGTTTCCTTTGAGAAAGGAAAACCGCGACTGCAATGATGCCATGGTCAGTTTCCCGCAATGAGTACAAGAACCATCCAAAAATGCTGCCTCGGTGTGATCGCGACCCAGACACACAAGGCAGCGCCTATGGCCATCAGAAGCGGAGAGATATCTGCCGCATCTGGGAACAACGCAAAGGCGGAAGGGAATCTTGATAAAAACGCGTCTTGAGAAAGACGTTCAATGCCAATGCGATACTCTTTTAGAGACAAGATTACTCTTTTAGAGGAGTTGTTTGCTTTTTTAAAAGTCTGTCGGAGCACCCAGGGGCGTGGACTGCACTGGCATGCAGAGAAGGGACAAAACCACTGGCAATGCGCTGTATATCCAACAGCAATGCTCTCTTAGAGTCGAGTGGAACAGAAGTGAGGTTTTTCAGCTCATTGAACACCCACAACCGCTTGGCTCCAAAGAAAGAATTTGACTGAACAGAGGCACATCCAGCCTTTATACCCATATGCCATATGGGGTGGGATATGTATATTCTGTTTGGCCTTTTTCATATTCAGAGGTATCCGAGGCTCCCGAAAGAATCTCCTTGTGTCACTATAATCGACACAACGTCGAGTGAGTGACAGAAGTGGAAAACAGACATTTTTATTATACTTTTCAGTGTACAACAAGACTTCTTCACTTTTCAGTGTCACATACAAAATGCACTGCTTTTCAGCAGTCATGTATACACTCATCCACACACACACACATACAGACAGATTTGTGCTTCTCTCTCACCCTATATGCTGCTTTCTCCTCTCCTTAAACACTCCCACTGCCCCTCAGTGGAACACAAGACTGGTGTGGCACACAGGTGGAACTCATTCACCACTTCCCGGCATCGCTATGCCAAGACACTTCTCAGCCCCTCCCTGCTTGCTAAACTCAGGCCAGGGAATTCTGCTGGCTGTGATCACACCCCATCCCCATATCTAGGGTAGAAGCGTTAGCACGTCAGAGCCGGGACCAAAGTGTGTGTTTTGCTTGCTGTTCTACTGGCATCCAACACGACAGGAACAAAACAGGAACTCGGGCTGGAACTCAGGCGACAACATTCAACGATCGACACTGGGAGGAAAAACAACAGGGTTTAAATACACAAGGTTAACAGTGAACAGGTGCAAACAATGAGGAAAGGTAGGATGTGATGAAGGCCGGGAATTGTGGGAGACGTAGTTTGGAGTGAAGGTGAGGGAAAAACACAAGGCAGACAATAGGAATCGTGACAGAAAAAACACAAGGCAGACAATAGGAATCGTGACACACGGCTTATTGAAAATAATATTACAGGTACAGGTATATATTTAGGTACAGCTTTGAAGTGAAATCTTTTAAAAACAGGGATGAGATTGTTTATCAAAATATACCACAGTCAAAAAACAGACAAACTTTATTGCTATTCTAAACATAAAACTAACCTAACACATACGTCATGAAATGGGTTGGTGAGTAAAGTGAAAGAATGTGAAATAAAAGATCAATACAGAGAAAATGAACTTTATGGAGTCTGTAGACAATGTCTTAAAAACCATTTATTCTTCTTTGAGTCTATATCGATTTGCAATCGGATTCCCCAAAGTATTCAACTAATACACCAACACTTTGAGCAAAAGTCTGGAGATATACTTGCGCAAGATATTCTTCTGCATGGATAATCCTACATTAACCTCACCATCGAGCACTGTCGAAGAACAACTGGAAACAGGATCATCAAGTACAGGTAAGAGAGTGTCCAATGCCATAGGCTTCACCGCTGCATTCTGGGGCCAGCCTTTTGCATTTAGAACAGGGCAGTCCTTTTTATAATGTCCCTGACTTAAATAATTATTACAAACAAGAACAGGGTCTTTCTGGCCTTGAGGATTAATACTACCACTCGACTCATGACCTGAGACAGAAGAAGTATAAAAACGATACATATATACAAAAACTTACATTTTTATCACAACCGAATTTGGAGTGACTGGCATCATAACGAGTTTTATGAATTAATTAATACTTGTCACCCAAAACAGCAGCTTCAGATGCAATGGACACATCACGTTCGGTAATGAAAGTAGCAATTTGGCTTGGCAGTACAGTATATATTTGAACTGCTCTAGTACAAAGAAGCACACCAACAAGTACAACATAGTTATAACATTACCTCAGTATACGTTTGAGTGGGGAGTTTATTCAGACTGCTGAATTTTTGTCTGTATGCAACAGGAACTGACGCTTTTTTAGTAATTAACATTTTATTTTTCATTCTTACAATAATAAAGAAAAGCAAAAAAAATAAAATAAAATAAAATAAATAAATAATAATATATATATATATATATATATATATATATATATATATATATATTTCAACCCCATAACCATCTTGTTTCATGCTCTGACCCCAGCTTAGTTGGGATATGTGAAAACAACTGCATTCATTTGCTCTGTACCTGTACTCTGCACAATGACAATACAGTTGAATCTTAATCTTAATGGTTTCAGGGCAAGACAGAATCCTATCCAGAGTAAAATAATATGAAATGAATACATTTGTTTGTAACGCAGCTAACAGGTGTCTATAAAGTAATTTAATCCATCCAATAAACGTACTCACAAACATAAATTTCCAAAATCTTGAAAAAATAATCCCATTCTACCACATCAAATGTCTTTTCAGCATCAAGGGAAATGGCAGCGACCAGAGTCTGATCATTTGCCACTGAACACATGATATTGATGAAACGGCTTATGTTTTCAGAATAAACCCCACCTGATCTGATATGTATTAGAGATGTCATAAATTTACTTAACATTTTAATGTCTTGCTGGATCAGGGAAAGTGGATGTTATCTCTTTCACTTGCTTGGATCTTTGTCCTTTTTAAGAATCAGACTGATTCTGGCTTGTGTCATTGTTGGCTGAAGCTTTACATTCTTTAATGATTCAGTATTATTAACTTCTAGCAAAAGTGGACCCAGTTCTGTAGCATAAGATATAAAAACTCAGCAGCAAAGCCTTCTGGCCCTGGAGCCTTGCCTTACTTTGCCAAGATCAAGATCATTTTTTTGCTCATTCGTCAGTTTAAGGAGTTCTAAAAGTTCCACAAATTTTCCAATATCTTCATCAGTAGACGAAGATGTGGAATTATAGAGATAAAGATAGAATTCTTTAAAAGCTTTATTAATATCAATGGCCAAGGTGAAAATTTCACCACCAGCAGATTTCACTGAGGGAATGGTAGAAAAACACTCTCTCTGCTTTATAAATCTAGCTGAAAGCTTCCTTGCTTTGTCCTCCAACTCAAAGTATGACTGTCTTGTCCTGAATACCCAAAACTCCACCTTCTGATACAAAATAGTATTATATCTGTATTTCAATCGGGGCAATTCCCTGAGACCATCAGTCAACATTCAGTGCTTCAGCTCTGCCTCTGCATTTTTAATATTCCCTTCCAACTCCACAAGTTCTCGTGCTTTGGATTTTTTGGTGAATGAGGCATACTGTGTGATCCGGCCCCTAAGAATTTGCCTTCCAAGCCTACACCTACAGAGGATACTGAGGACCATTTGGTCTCCATATAAACATTGATTTCAGCCTTTAACATTTGTTGGAAATCAGGATTTAGCAAAAGGGATACATTAACATGCCAACTACATGATTTATTTTTGTCCATATATGGCAACACCTCTAAACACACCAGGGCGTGATCTGAGACTAAGATGTTTCCAATTGAGCAATCAACAATAGATGAAATGAAGGACGAGGGACCAGAAAAGTCTCCAAATATCTGCAAGACCAAGATTTTTACACATTCTATGAAGCTTGAATGTTGCTCTAGGGGGCTTACTTTTGCTTCACCATAGTCTCCTCCCAATATTATATCATGAGGGGTGCCAGCAGCATCTATATATAAAATATCTATAAAAAAGCTCTGATCGTCAATGTTAGGTGTGTAAATATTAACCAAAATCAAGCTTTGCCCCTGAATGTCTGCTAAAACAATAACTCTTTCTAATTTACTTTTAACCTGTTTCACATTTGAATTGTAGATGTTTACTTATCAGTGTAATGACTCACCTGCTCTGACTCAAGATGGTGCCGAGTATTGCTGCTGCTTTGCGAGCTACGACACAACACTGCAGTTTTTTGTTTGTTTTGTTTACAGTTTTTTGTTTTTTTTTTGTCTTGGATGTTGTCTGCCTTATGTATATGACAGACAAATGCTTTTGGACATTGGTTCTGCAATTACACACTGAAAACTGGACTTCAAATTCCTCAAAGCCGACCCACTGTTTACAAACGCGCCAGTGGAGCCTTTGTCTTGGCAGCCCGGCCACGAAAACGCAGAAGGAAAAGTGTAAAAAGAGCCGGCATTCTCATCAGAGTAAGACTACCCAATATTCTACTGGCAAACTTTCAATTTATGGATAACAAGCTCTGCGAGTTGAGAGTGCGGATCTCTTTCCAACAAGAGACGAGGGACTGCTGCATTATCTGCCTTACAGAAACTTGGATGTCTGTGGAGATTCCAGACTCAGCCATCGAACCTGCTGGGTTCTCCGCACACCGAGCGGACAGAGCGAAAGACCTCTCAGGTAAAAGCAGAGGTGGTGGTGTATGTTTTATGATCAACAATTCCTGGTGTGATCAGAGGAACGTACATTTTATCAAGTCTTTCTACTCTCGGGAATTCACAGCAGTCATTATCACTGCCGTGTACATCCCCTCACAAGCCGACACAAACCGGGCACTCAAGGAAATGTATGGGAGTATAAGTGAGAAGGAAACCGCGCACCCTGAGGCTGCGTTCATTGTGACCGGGGACTTTAACAAAGCCAATTTGAAATCAATCACACCAAAATACCACCAACATATCAGCTTCAAAACACAAGGGGGTTTTGGACCATTGCTATTCTCCTTTCCGGGATGGCTACAAATCTCTACCCCGCTCACCATTTGGCAAATCAGACCACTCTTCCATTCTACTTCTGCCCGCTTACAGGAAGAAACTGAAACAGGAAGCACCCACCCTCAAAATGATCCAGTGCTGGTCGGACCAATCAGAATCTGCACTACAAGACAACAAGGTGTTTCATCAGGAAGTGCGTAGAGGACGTTGTTCCGACCAAAACAATACGGATCTACCCCAACCAGAAACCACGTGTTAATAGCGATGTTCGTGTGACACTTAATGCACGGACTTCCGCTTTTAATTCCAGGAACGCGAAGGAGCATAAACAAGCCAGTCAGAACAGCCAAATGCCAGTACAGGCTGTACAGTACAAGATTGAAGGACATTTCAACACCACTGACTCTAGAAGCATGTGGCGGGGAATTAACATCATCACGGAATACAAAGGGAACAAAAACTCCACTGTGAACAACACTGCCTCTCTCCCGGACAAGCTAAATACATTTTATGCTCGTTTCGAGGGAAATAACACCGCCCTCGCGGAGAGAGAACTCGCGGCTGATGCTACAGAGGTCAATTCACTCTACGTCTCTGTTGCAGATCCTTCCGATAGGATCCTTCCGGGCCGTGTCATCAGAGCGTACGTGAACCAACTGGCTGGTGTTTTTACGGACATTCCTTGTCTGTAGTCCCCACATGCTTCAAAACGTCCACCATTGTGCTTGTACCAAAGCAATCAAAAATCACTTGTTTAAATGACTGGCGTCCTGTTGCTCTGACCCCCATCATCAGCAAATGCTTTGAGAGGCTAATCAGAGATTACATCTGCTCTGTGCTGCCCACCTTACTGGACCCATTGCAGTTTGCCTACTGCAACAACCGCTCCACTGATGATGCCATTGTATCTACAATACACACTGCTCTCTCCCACCTGGAGTTTGTAGACTACAGCTCAGCATTCAACACTATAGTGCCCTCCAAGCTTGATATGAAACTCCAGGCTCTGGGCTTAAACAGCTCGCTGTGCAGCTGGATCCTGGACTTCCAGTCAGGCACACGTCAGGTGGTTAGAATCTCCTCAACAGTGACCATCAACACTGGGGTCAACAAGACTTTCACCCTTTGTTGCACTTGTGCAAATTGTCGTGTGACAATAAAGTGATTTGATTTTTATTTGATCTTACTTGAGCCAGCACTAAAGAAAACATGTCCACCCCATATCTTCCCAAAATGTTCAGCTTTCTGCAAGTTTTTTTTTCTTTATTATGAAAATAAATTTTTCTGTGGTACCCCAACTCATTCACATTCCACGTGGAGAGAGACAATCCACTCATATTAACATTTGACATTTTGACATTTGAAAAAATAGATTGCGTATCAAAAATAAAATTATAAAGACCACATTCCACATTGGTGCAACAATCAACCCCCCAAACTTTCACCTGAACAAAACAAACATAAACTCCACTCATGGCAGCGCCAACTGGCATCCATCCCTCTAAACTCAAACAATCTATGTATGCCTATGAGAGTCCCCATGACAACTTTGCCGTCAGATTGCTGAAGTCTGATTGCTGAGGTGCTTCTATAGAAAAACATGTACAAAGATTTAAACAACAGAAGATAATCTATAAAACAAACTTCATAAGCAGAATAAACACACACACACAAACACACACACAAACATGTAGATTCATCCAATTATCTGTCTAGAAGGTGTGTTCCTCCAAAAACCAAGCTCCAGCTGCTATCAGAACCAGCACAAACTCACTCCAATGTCCTGCAAGAAATATTGCAAAAAAACTCCAGCCAATAGGATGGATAAGCAACCAAAATGAGCAGATTCATCCACAAACTGTACCGGAGAAATTATTCTACACAAAACAAACTCCAGCCGCTATGCGGAACCAGCACAAAATGAAATGAAAAAGGCACCCAGTTTCCTCAAACAGCCAAGTGAATGTTCAGTGAGTCGGGTCCACTAGGCGGCAACATAAACATCACCAAATGGCTTCCTCACTCGACTGTCTTTATGTTGGACAATGCTTGTTGTGGGCATGCAAATTATCTACGACCGTCCTTAGAATCTATTCTCAGTTATTCCCAGAAACATAAGAGCAAAAGCGACCTTCCATTGATGAAATAGTTTCTTGAATTCCTTGAATCATTCACGTTTCTCTCTTGTCAAATTCGTAAAGTCTGGGAATAAGAAAATGTTGTGGATCTTCCAAGAAAGCCTTCCTTTAATCCTTGCCTCATGTAAAAAGATCTTTATCGGATGATCTCAGAAATTTGGCCAAGATTGATCAGGGCCTGTCTCCCTCAGTGGATCTCTGAGCCGGGACTCTGTGAGCTTGCTCGCGTATGGCCTGGTATGTCAAACAGACTAGGGAAGAGCTCGTCTAGGAGTTTCACCATATCTCGGCCATCCTCATGCTCAGGAATTCCAACAATTAAGATGTTAATTAGTCGATTACGATTCTCCAAATACTCCAAATTTCCCAACCGTGTTCCAAATCTACTTTGGTTGCTAGTGGATTAGCAGCTAATTCCCTCTCTGATGACTCCAGATAAGTTTCTTTACGTCCAATAATCTTGTAACAAGCAACTGTAATTGATCAAGAAGTAATTGATCAACGTATTACTGCAAAATCCTCCAAATCTGCAACAACCTTCATCAGCATTACCAACATATTCTTCAGTTCACGTTGGGTTTCTTTCAGTTCACCGACTCACCCGGAATTGAATGCAGGGCTTTCAGCCAGCTGCTGTGGGGAATCAGCTTGAGCACATAAGTGTCTGTGAGAAATATAGATTTGCTCTCATTTTCAGGCCTACTTTTTCATTTTGGGATAGAAAGCACTTCACTCCAGCCACCCCCCGCATTGCTCCTTCTTCCCACGGGATTGAGGACGATGTGGTTGGCGATGGAGGCGATCTGGGGATGGCAGTGGGTGCAGCTCCGCCGGGTACGCCCCCTCAGACCACCCGCCCCCAGCACGCTCGTTGACTCCTGTCCATGCTCGAGGCAACAGCGGCTCGCCTCACAGCCAGCCTGCTTATCCTCTAGAGCTCGAAGTGGATGAGCTCGCCGCTACATCAGAGAGCGCGGCGTCTGACATGGATGACTCCCTTGGGCTGCCGCCTTCGGGCCAGCATGCCCAGGCTGAGACTGATGCCCAGATGGCCGACATGCTTTCCTGGGCCACTGCTAGCGTGGGATTGGACTGGAACCCTCCGTCCTCCTCACAGCCATCGCGGTTGAATGACTGGTTCCTGGGGTCTGGGCACCGCTCACAGCCTCGCCCCCCCAGTCCCGTTTTTCCCAGAGGTGCATGATGAGCTGACGTCATCGTGGAGAGCACCCCTCTCCACCTATCACAATGCCGCTCTCACTACCATCGACGGCGGAGCGGCCCAGCGGACCACCTGGCAGGGTCACCCTTTGCCCCCCTCCAAGGCCTGTAGGACAACATCCTCGCTGACCGCGAAAGCTTACAGTGCCGCCGGACATGCCGCTTCCACCCTGCATGGCATGGCCTTCCTGCAAGTCCACCAGGCCAAGGCACTCAAAGATCTGCAGGGGGTAGTCCTGATCCCGATGTGCTGCAGGAACTGTGCTCAGCGACCGACCTTGCCCTTAGAGCCACGAAGTTCACAGCGCAGTCACTCGGGCAGGCGATGGCCACGCTCGTGGTCCAGGAACGTCATCTGTGGCTGAACTTGGTCGAGATACATGAGCCTTCGCCTCCAGACGCAGTTTTACCTGCTCTGCCCCACTGCGAAGCCCTGCCGGGTACGTCAAATATAACTGTCCCCTTGGTGCCCCTAACGTGGGAGCTTGGATGCGTGGCTCTCACTTCCCAACACGTCACGCTGGCTGGCCTGGACCATTCGACTCAGTTACGCAATTGCCAGGCCCCCGCCCCCCTTCGCTTTACCGCAGTATACGGCAAACATGCCAAATCCCTGCACACGGAAATCGCTACTCTTTACTCAAAGACGCGATAGAGCCTGTCCCTCCAACTGAAATGAAGAAGGGTTTCTACAGCCCTTACTTTGTTGTACCCAAGAAAGGCGGCGGCTTATGACTGATCTTGGACCTGTGAGTTTTCAGCCGGGCTCTGCTGAAACTCCCGTTTAAAATGCTCACGCAAAAACACATTTTAACTTGCGTCTGGCATTTAAATTGGTTGCAGCTGTAGACCTGAAGGACATGTACTTCCACGTCTCAATTCTGCCTTGACACGACCTTTTCTACGGTTCGTGTTCAACGGCCAGGCGTATCAGTACAAAGTCCTCCCCTTCGGCATGTCTCTGTCCCCTTGCATCTTCACGAAAGTCGCAGAGGCAGCTCTTGCCCAGCTCCGAGAAGCCGGCATTCGCATACTCAATTACCTCGACGACTGGCTTATTCTGGCCCACTCACGAGAGTTACTATGCGCTCACAGAGACTGGGTGCTCAGACACCTTAGCCGCCTGGGGCTTCAGGTCAACTGTGAAAAGAGGACGCTCGCTTCGGTTCAGAGCATCTCTTTTCTCGGCATGGAGTTAGACTCAATGTCAGCACGCCTCACCAACGAGCGTCGGTGATGAGATGCCTCACCTCTTTCAGGCCAGGCACAACGGTCCCTTTAAAACTCTTCCAGAGGCTCCTGGGGCATATGGCATCCTCTGCGGCGGTCACGCCACTGGGGTTGATGCATATGAGCCCGCTTCAGCACTAGCTTCAGACTCGAGTCCCGAGACGAGCATGGCGCACCATCCAGTCCATTGGAGAATATGAAAATATAATGTATTGAACTAATGACTGAGGCAAGAGATGATAATTGGATTTCACAAAAGGAGTTTGATTATCTTGTAGTTCCTAATCTACATTTACTGGTGTTTTACATGCTACCTAAAATTCATAAATATCTAGAAGATCGACCAGGCATCATCAGTTGCAATGAGTCTATAACAGAACCTATATTCATATATATAGCTTTTTTTTTTTTTTACAAAACCTTTAGTTATGGAATTGCCACCCTTTGGTAGGGCGTTATATAGATGATTCTGTTTTTTGTGTGAGTGTGTTGTAAGGCAGGGTGCCAATGTGTTTGCATTCAAAGTACAAAACTCCCCAGGGAGGCAAAGAGCAAATGTATGATCTTTGAGAAAATCAACATATGAACTTTCTCACAATTAGCATCTCTTCCTGAGGCACCACACCCCACTGAGCAAAGATTGCAAATTCATACCTCATTGTTGCTTTACCACATATGTCCCATTCTCCCCCCTCTACTCCTCCTTCCCCTTCAGCTCAGAATCACTTCAAACTCACCTAAAGATCTGCATGTAACAAAATATAATATCTGATGTATACAAATAATGTTGGTATCATTTAAAATGTCTCAGTGAGACTGGTATTATGGTCCCTTTCCCATGTTGATAAAACTAATGGGAACAAAGTTATAAGGTCTTTGCCAAATGCTGAATAATTCTGGAGGTCTGTCCCCCATCCCTGCCTGTATGTTAATGAGGTGTGATCCCAGGTCTTCCAAACCTAACCACTCCCAAAATTCAAATACTGGCAATTAAATTGTTACTTTTTGATTTATTCTGTATTCCTCCGAAATCATTTATATCAATACTTTTTAAAATATAATAATTTTAAACTTGCTAACTCCTTCCCCCCTGTTTCTGGAGAGGAGGTCCACGACAGACATCTGCGCCCCCAGATTGTGGCCCACCTCAAACTTAAATGGCTAGAGTGCCAGATACCAACAGGTGATCCGGCATCATTGGCATCCTTCATGCGGTGGAGACATTGGAGTGGGGCATGGTCCAAACAGATGGTGAATGCTCTTCCCAACAAATAGTAGCAAAGAGTGAGGAACGCCCACTTGATGGCCTAGCACTCCTTCTTATGGTGCTGTACATCATCTCTCACATAGAGAGCTTCCAACTAATGTACATCACTGGGCGCTCCTAACCCTCCACCACTTAGGACAGTACCACACCCAGCCCCCTGTCCAATGTGTCTGTCTGCAAAACAAAAAGGAGAAGTCAGGGGAGTGCAAAAGTGGCCTGCCACAAAGTGCACCTTTTACCTGTGTGAATGCTTGTTGGCATGGCTCTGTCCACTTGACTGGACCTGGAGTTCCCTTTTTATCAGACAGTGGGTTGGTAATGTCTGAATAATGAGTGAGGTGCATTCGCTGTGTTTTTTTCAAATTCGGGCCGCACTTGACCATGACCCAAGTGGAACCCCAGATACCTTACCACCACCCGCCCAATTGCGCACTTCTTCGGGTTTGCTCTAAGCCCTGCTCGTCACAGGGACCTCAGAATGGCTCCCAGATGCTGCATGTGTCACTGCCAGTCATTACTATAAATAATGATATCATCCAAATAGGCGGTGGCATATGAAAAGTGTGGTCTGAGGACCCTGTCCATAAGATGTTGAAACGTAGCCGGGGCCCCAAACAAACTGAATGTAAGGGTCACAAATTGGTGTACACCAAATGGTGTGAAGGCGATTTTTTTCACGAAACATCGGCGTTAAGGGGATCTGCCAATATCCCTTTGCCAAATCCAATGTTGAATAAAAGCGAGCCATGCCAATCTGATCAAGCAGTTCGTCAACATGAGGCATTGGATAAGCATCAAATTTTGAAACTGTGTTAACTTTCCAATAATCCACACATAACTGCACCAAGCCATCGCTCTTGGGTACCAGAACCACCAGGCTGGCCCAGTCACTGTGGGATTCTTCTATTAACCCCATATGAAGCATGGCCTTTACTTCTTCCCATAATACCTATTTCTTGTGTTCTGGTGAGCAATAGGTATGACTATGTACCACTAACCCTGGAGTTGTCTCGATGTGGTGTTTTATAAGATTAGTGCAGCCGGGAAGAGGCAAGAACACGTCAGAGAAATTCTTTTGCAACCTGGCAATTCCTGTGATCTAATGGCCCGACGATGTCCATTTCAATTTGTTCAAAAGGAACCTTGATCAACGGAAGGGGGTGCAATGGTGCTTTTGGAGCATAACATCCCCTTAAATGCCTGTCCAATAGAAACGGGCCATGAGATGGCTTAGTGTTTTCCCCTGTCCTTTGTGACCTGTAATCAGATTATGAAGCGCCACATTTCCTGATGGCTCTTTGATATCAAAAACTGGGTTGCATTTTAATTTGTACAAGTGTCCCATGTCACTCTATACAAGTACAACTGATCTTTTATAATTGAAATCGATGGATATGTGAGTGCGATGCCCGGCTGGAGACATTAACAGTCAATCACTTTCACTTGGTAAAATGCATGAATCTTGTGACTGCTCTAGCAGAAAATCCTTTACTGGGAATTCCCTAAGGGCGGAGGTGGATGATACCTCCCCCAGTGTCAGCCTGACGCAGAGCAGCTGCAAAAAGCCTAGGTCATTCAACCCCAGCCAGTGCTTTGCACATCCCACACTGGTTTACTTTCTCACAGGACCCACCCACACACAACCCCTTCAATATCTGTTGAAAAGTCGGCCAATTAGTTCCCAAAATTAGCAGATGGGTGAGGCAAGGACTAACCAACACCTCAATATTATGCTTTTGAATATTAACTTGATGGTCACTATAGGATAATCATGAATATCCACGTGCACACACCTCACCTTCACCTGATTATTTGCCTCCAATGCCCTGTTGTGAACCAAGCTTTGATGAATGGAGGTTTGATTAAAAACTGAATCCACAGAGACTTGGTATGTACCCCCGTAATACTCACGGGTATTTGGTACATCCCTGCTTGTGCTCAGGGGTGGTCTGTGGGGTGTCAGGGTTCCAGATCAAGGCCTCCACCTCCATTACCGGGCACTACTCTCGAACATGACCCGGCTCCCCGTAACTTCAGCAGACCGGCACAAGCCTCCTGCCCACACTCGTAGTGGACTCCTTCACCTGGGATGAAGAGAGGGGAGAGATGGTGTTTGTGGAATCAGAGAACCCCTATGACCGGGGATCTGGTTTTAGGGGAATGTTCCTTTGTTTCCAGGGAAATGGAACAGGAAAGAAGGAATGAGTGGGAAAGAGAGAACAGGGGAGGGTACATTAGAGGGTCTGAGGTCTGGCCCCTTATATTTCCCACGTCTCTCACTGCAAACAAAGAAACAGCAATTACCAGCAATTAATCTCAGTTGAAAACCCTTACCGCTTCCTCTCTCCCCAAACGAATGCTTAACCATGCCCTTGCCTCCACAAATGAATTGATATTTTGTGAATTTTGCTGAAAAGCCTCTTTTAGTTTTTACTAATTAATGGCAGGTTCCCATGCTACAACATTGCACACTATTGGGGCATGTTGTCACAAAAGATTGATGTGTGTTAAAAGAACTTTAGCTGTCATTTATTTATTTATTTTTCCTGGGAAATAAAAGTGGAAATGTTCAACAGCTTTTGCAGTAAAGTGAATGGTGTTGGTTATAAACAGATCAATATTTAAATCCTTTTTTACAATAAATCTCCACTTTTGGGACTTCCGGTTATGGCGACACGGTGAACAGACGCATTTTCCTCGTGCTCAGTTGCTTTTCAATAAATCCTGCATAACATTCCAGAGTGAGGCCATATAAAGAGACAAAATTGTAAGCGTAAGAGTAAACTACTTCAAACATGCCAAAAAAAGTGGTTAAGGAGAAGAAAACGATGGAGAGCGATGAGGATGCAGGCCAGGAGCTAGCTGAAAGGGAGCCATGCTTACTGGAGCAGACACACGCTGCTGTTCCAGTGGTTGCCGAACAAGTCATAAACATGGATAATCTTTCGACAAAGGACCTCATGCTTGCCATAACCTCATTCAAACAAGACTTTAACACAAAAACTGACGGTGTACTGACGGAAATAAGAATTGTCCAAACGGACATTAAAGAATGTAGGGGGCGCATCATGGAGGCCGAAATGCGGATATCTAGGGCAGAAGACGAGATACAAACCCTGAAAGAAACTATCGAAAACTTTGAGAACAAGACAAAAAACCTCACTAACAAAGTAGAAGATTTAGAAGGGCGGAGCAGACGTAATAACTTGCGTGTACTGGGCATACCCGAGAAAGTAGAAGGCAATGACACCTGCTCCTTTATGGAAAAGTGGGAAGTGGATATTCTGAAGATAACGCCACCGGTTTTGGAGAGAGCACATCGGATAACAGCGAGCCAAAGTTCCACCAAGTATCCGAGAACCATCATCATCAAGTGTTTAAATTACAAGGACAGAGAAAATATCTTGAAAGCTGCGCGGATACAGAAAGAGGTGACGTACCAAAACAACAAAATAAGATTCCTTCCTGACCTGCCAATGGAGGTGTATAAGCAACAGAGGAGCTACGACGGCGTGAGGAAGCGGCTGCGGGAACTCGGCCTGGACAAACACTGGGTAATATACCCCGCGCGGCTCCTGCTGACCAACGATGACCGCACTGTCGTCTTCAATACACCAGCGGACGTGAACAAGTACATCAAGAAGTTGGAGCCAGCAACTGAGGATAACTAAATTAAGTGCGTCTTGATGAGAACTCTTATTAAACTTACAATCTTTCTAGATGTGGCTGCTGGAAGCTAAGAGGTATGAAGGGTCTAATTCTGCTGGAAACTTGACATCGTACTAAGTACAGACTTGGTTTTCTTAAAATACAAGTATAAAGTATTAATAAGCCATGTTTAAAGCTATATTTTACTTTATCTATTTCTTTGGTTTCTTTTTAAAGTGCAACTAGTTGCTTCTCAAGTGAGTGTTGAAGTATGTGCATGTAGTATGGCGCACACTCTATTTCAAGATGATAGATAAACTAGTCTATCTGAATAATTTTTTGTATAAATAAGCAACTGAGCTGAGTTTAGGTTTACAGGAGAATAGTTCCTCAGTATAGTGTGGACCTATTCCAGATAATGGAGGGAAGTTATTTAGGGGTTTGGGGGGGCCTGTATGTTCTAGTGGGACAGGCCTGGGTTCTGGGTGGGTCGCTCTCTTCCTTTTCTTTTTGGGTTTTAGTCCAAATGGTATCCTTTATAGGTTTTTATTGCTGTGCTTGCACTAAGGTAATTTATCTCTCGTTTTGGTTGAATGTGTATCTTGGAATTGTAGAGGCCTTCGTAAACTTGCTAAAATAAAACAAGTAATTAGTAGAATAAAACAGCTAAGAGCCAAAATTGTGTTCCTACAGGAAACACACATGTTAGATCATGAGACAATCAAAATTAAGCGTAGATGGCCAGATCTGGTACTGTCTTCAGCTTACTATTCTAATTCCAGAGGAGTTATAATTATGATACGTAAGTCTATTCCTTTGCGTATTGATAAAATAACTAAAGACCCCAAAGGTAGATTTTTGATTGTACAGGGAAATATTCTATCAACTCGGATTAATCTGGTTAATGTATATGGACCTAACGATGATAACGTAGATTTTTATAATGATTTATTTTTGAGAATCTCCACAATGCCCGGAAAACACATTGTGGCAGGTGATTTCAATTGTGTTTTGCAGCCCAGTAAGGACCGGTCATCTGGTATCGATAACACTCATGTAAGGTCTAGGAAAGTTTTAAGACATTTTATAAAGGAACTTAATCTGGTGGATATATGGAGGGCTCAAAACCCAATTAAAAGGGAATATTCATGTTGGTCGAGTACTTCTAAAGGATACTCAAGAATAGATTACTTTTTGATATCAGCTGAACTAATTTCATGTATCAGAAATTGTCAATACAGTAGTATTCTTATATCAGATCACGCTCTTGTATCTTTGACATATGTTGAACCAAAGTTTATTCATAATCGTACTAAATGGAGATTTCAAACTCATTGGATGCAAGACAAAAAATGTATTGAGTTCTTAGGGGAACAAATTGATTACTATTTTGAACACAACACCACCCAAACATCAGCTACAATTAGATGGGAAGCCTTTAAGGCCTTTATACGAGGACAAATTATAAGTTATACAAGTAGGAAGACAAAAGAGAAACAGGAGGTAATTAAAACACTTGAAACAAAAATTCGATTACTTGAGGAAAAAAGTTTACAAGCAGGCCAAAATACTGATAATGTTTTAAAAGAATTACTATTGTTAAGAACTCAATATAATGAAATAACATATGAAAAAGCAGCGGCCAATCTATTAAGATTAAAGCAGCAATTTTATGAACAGGGAGAAAAACCAGGCAGACTTCTTGCTTGGCGTATAAAACAACAGGAATCAGAAAGAGCAACTACTAATATTGAGGATGAAAATGGAAATATGACTGTAGATCCGATGGAAATTAATAAAGCGTTTAGAAATTTCTACGAAAAGCTATATTGTTCTGAATATGAGGCCACGACTGATATCCATTCCGCGTTTTTTGATAATCTCAACATTCCTAAAATATCTGAGGAACTAAAAATTAAATTAGATAGTGAGCTTACTGCAGCTGAAATTATGGAGGCTATAAATACATTAAAAGGTGGTAAAACAGCAGGACCTGATGGCCTGCCCATTGACCTATATAAATATTTTAGAGATAAGATGGTTAGGCCACTTCATGATATGTACATAGAATGTTATAATAGGGTCTGTCTTCCTACTTCTATGAGAGAGGCTATGATTATTCTTTTACCAAAACCAGGAAGACCGAACACAAAGTGTGGTAATATGTGACCTATAAGCCTAATAAACACCGATACCAAAATAATATGTAAAATCTTGGCAAAAAGGTTAGAGACTGTGCTTCCGGGTATTGTGGGTGATGATCAAAGTGGGTTCATTAAGGGCAGACAGGGATTTCACAACGTAAGACACGTTTTAATATTTTGCATAGCCAAAAAGAGGAAAAGGATATGGCTCTTCTTTCGCTCGACGCGGAGAAGGCTTTCGATAGAATCGAATGGGCTTATCTTTTTGACGTTATCGAAAAATTCGGATTTGGAAGCTCCTTTTTACATTGGATCAAATTATTACATTCCAATCCAGTGGCTGACGTTTTAACCAATGAGGTGATCTCTGAGCCATTTAATATTACAAGAGGTTGCCCTCAAGGCTCACCATTATCCCCACTTTTATTCATTTTGGCTATCGAACCGCTAGCAATAGCCGTAAGGTCTAGCAATCATATACAAGGGATAACAATGGGTGGCAAGGAACATAAAGTAGCTTTATTCGCTGACGATGTAGTGCTATTCCTAAAACAGTTAAAAACCTCTCTACCAGCACTTTTAGATCTGATAAACCAATTCGGGAAGATATCTGGATATAAAGTGAATACATCCAAGTCATCGTTAATGCTTCTTAATAAAGATAGCTATCCAAATACATCACATTTATTTACCTTGAAAATATCATCCAGCTTTACATATTTGGGTATCAAAATATTTCCCCAATTAGAAAATATAATTTCTACAAATTATAATGCTATAATGGAATCAACATCCAAAACTCTAGAGAGATGGTTATCTTTACCAATTTCATTGATAGGAAGGATAAATGTATTAAAGATGAATATTTTGCCTAAATTTATGTATTTATTCCAAAACATCCCTTTGGCGCCACCAGTTGGACTGTTCTCGAAGATTAGCTCATTATTCAGGAAATTTATTTGGAATAAGAAATGCCCTCGAGTTCATCTTTCTCTTCTTTATCTTCCATTCGACACTGGAGGGTTAAAATGTCCCAACCTGCACTGGTATTATTTAGCTGCACAATTAAGAACAATAATGTTTTATTTTTCCTCTGGAAACAAACCATCATGGGTGGATATGGAGTCATGTGGTTTTGCGGTGCCATTAAACGTATATATATACTCAGATAAGTTTAAACAGTTGAAAACAGTCACCACGCACCCCATTGTTTGTAATATGATTAGAGTATGGTATGAAGTTAGAGAGTACATGAAAATAGCAGACTCTTTATCCCAGTTTAGCCCCATTTGGGGCAACACATTATTCAAACCAGGTACGAAGGACTCAGGATTCCGGTTGTGGGTTGAAAAAGGATTAAGCAAAATTAGCTATCTTTTTGAGGAGGGAACGTTGATGTCGTTTGAGCAGGTATCTACTAAGTATAATATTCCAAGAAAACATTTCTTTAAATACTTACAGATAAGGAGTTTTGTTCTCTCTATGCAGAACCAATCATTAAACTTGCCAGTACTTTCTTCTTTGGAGGAATTAATTACCAAGAAATGCAATAATAAAGGATTAATATCAGTTTTCTACAACTGGCTTGCTTCAGGGTCTACTGAATCAACAACAAGTCTGTAAAATCTCTCAGAAACTATTAAATTACTTCAATATAACTGGTTGATGCAGACTTACATAACTCCTGTCAAACTAAATAGGTTTAATAAAAATATCCCTGATACATGCTTTAAATGCAGAGAGGCTCAGGGATCATTTGTGCATTGTGTTTGGGAGTGCAACATCATTAGAGACTTTTGAGTGGAAGTGATTAATATTACAAAGATAATTTTATCCTTGAATATTCCTATAGATGCAAAAATGATTTTGCTACACTTATATGCAAAGAACCTTAAACTAAATCTTCAGCAGTGTAAATTTACAGATTTTGCTATACTACAAGCTAAAAGAATGATAGCTCTTAGCTGGAAAAGGTCTGATCCACCAGTTATTGGAGCTTGGATTAAGGCCATATATATAACATACTTTATTAAAAACAAAATGGGTGTATATGAAGAAATATGGAAGCCGTTTAAGTACTACATTAACAACAATAATATTGATCATTTATTACAGGAGGTGTAACTATGTATTTTTTTATTTCTTTTCTTTTCTTTTTTTTTTACATTTACTTATATATAGAGTGTATTGCTGGAAAATGTAACTTTTATGTGTAAAGTACAGTAATGTATATTTGGTTTCTGGATACCTTGCAATATCTGTTTTGCATTTAGATTGAACAATACTTTTGTGTATTTATGTATGGGGAAAGAGAGTGATGTGTTCTCTTGTTGGGGTGGGGAATTATTGTGACGAATTGAAAAGTGTTTCTTTGTCAACAGTCTTGTATAATTAAAACAATAAACACATTGTTAAAAAAAAAAAAAATCTCCACTTTTGACCAGCTCCGACCGGAAGGTGGTGATATGCACAAAGAATGCTAATAACCATAAAACAAAAGAAGAATGTGGGAGTGAAAGTGCAGATTTATAGTAAAAAAGGAACTTTACTCACAACTTACAAATTGCATCAGAAGATATGGATTTAACCACTGGAGTTGTTTGGGTTACATTTATGCTGCCTTTATGTGCTTTATGGAGCTTCAGAGTTTTGGTCACCATTTATTTAAATTGTATGGACCTACAGTGCTAATATATTTTTTCAAAAAGTGCATGTCTGTCTTCTCAGATATTGATTGCCATAAATAAAACTAACCTGGGAAATACAGACCAATACATTAGGTGTCTGTATGTCATTATGAATCAATTTTATGGGGTGTTCTCATACACAGCTTGGCTCCTTTGTGTACTGAGAGTGTAACAATTTCACTAATTCAACACAAATAAACAGAGAGTTAGTCACTTTAAATGTTAATGAAAGCCAATGTATTTTTTGCTGTGCAAGATGACTCAATAAATCATTAAATAAATGCTTTGCTCTTTAAGCATGAGTGTCTGGGCCTGACTGCGACTGCAGTGTTATGTTCACATGTCTAAAAAGGGCAACCAGTTTGAACCACAAACCCAGCTTATGTCTCCATTCATTTCTTCATTTTCTGTCAAAACAGACACACGAGAGAATATGTATGTGGTTGACAGCTCCTTGATTTATTTATTTTTTGTTAAATCTTATTACATAAATAAAATATTGCACTTGAACTGTCTGACAATGCACTACCACTGACATCTGGAATCAGATCAGCAGATGCTTCCAGATCCATGTAACTTCACGTATTGTTTTTCAGATTATAGCCTACCAATCCACATGCAAAAATGTAAAAACAGTTAGAATTTTTTTCATTTTCTGGGATAATTGACTCCTGAATACACACACACACACACACACATACAGGGACGTCGTTAGGCCTATTTTAGGGGGGCTGAAGCTACCCCAAAATGTTCCTAAGCCCCCCTAAATGATAATAAGAACAACAATAACAATTCGATTTACCAATAACCATATCCTCATTCATATTTAGAATTAGACGCAACAAATGATATATATATCCAGCTACAAAAAATAGCCGAAAAGTCGGAAGTTGGACAGAAGTACAAAGAGTCGTTGTGCTATCAAGATGATGCACCGCACTGTCTCGTTGCATTGGTGTGAACTGTGGCAGCTTTCAGAGCGTTGCAGACCGGAGCGCTGCAAGTAACTGGAGGATTCATCTCATCTCGTCGTTACTCTAGTTTGGTCTGAAGTTGAACTCGCTATACACCCTCCCGCCCACACACACCGATACACACGCTATGCACCCTCCTGCCCACACACACTGATACACACGCTAATGGTAAAAGGAAGATTGGTAAGTGTTGTGATACAAAGTGAAATTGTAAGTTGTTTTTAATTACCTGCTTACCTTTAGCTATGTTTTCTTGAGGTAAAGGAAAGGGGATATTTTGGTTTGCTATATATGGAAAACTGTAGTCTAGCTAGAGTGAACAAGCAAAATACAAGAAATGGTTAACTTAGCAAGCTAATCACAACTCTTTATTCTTTGCAATAATATAACCTATCTCTATAATAGGCATATAAAATAATATCAATCCCCATAGAATGTTGTTGTCACTGAAAACTAAATGTCATAGGGTCCCTGTTAATGCTATTACCGTTGTATCCTTCAATTCATTGAGCATTTTTTGATGCTTTCAACAATGAAGTAGACAATAAACAAAAAGTAACTGTTGACTGTGGTTTTGAAAATGATTTCATTCTTAATTTTCCTTTATTTGAATACTGCCTTTTTGTTGTTGATTTCTATCATACATTGTATACATCATTTGGCAGAATAAATCATCTTTAATTGAGAAACGCTCAAACCTGTGTTGTCAAATTTCACGATGACCTTAAAATTCTGGTTCTTGGGTTAAACTGTATGCAAGCCAAATTACACAGCGAAATTACACACAGATTGAACCAATCCACAGCGCAGTTACAGTAATTAGAGTAATTAAATAGCATTCTGTGGACAACTTATCTTATATAGAGAGGAATTAGATATAGTATGCTATTACTTTATCATACATTTACATGAGCAGACAGATAGCATTTAAGTCATTGCTTACAGAATAACTCATCAGGAGCAAAGTCTGGCCTAAGTAAATTCCCCCATGCAGCTTTGATGTGTCTAAAAGCTAACATTACAGTAACTTTTCTTTAACAGAGTAGCAATGGAAGAAGAGGATATGTCTGTCACGTTTTACTTGTTAACATCTTGGTTTCTTGACTGGTTGTTGACATAAGTGTAGCTCTAGATGTGAGTGCAAAGATTTTGCAAATGGAAGTTACTAATACCCTGGGGGCTAAGCCCCCCCTGTCTTCCAATCCTAGTGACGTCCCTGCACACACACACACACATACACACACACATATATATATATATATATATATATATTTAATAACCCAAATCATGATTTTTCTAAAATGTGAAAACACAAACAAATGGAATGGAATTGTTTCTCTTTGGATTTATACATTTAACATTACACCAATAGAAGAAAGCTAAATAAAAAGTAATTATTTTCCAGATATTACTTTTCAAATGACAATATAAAAGCAAAAATTATATTTTAATGACTTTGTGTATGCAAAATATCATGTTTACTATTTTACTCACGTCATCATATTTGGGGTCCTTGGCATCAAAAAGTTTGAAAAGGGAGAGTTTGAAAATGCCTATATGCCCATTTTAAACTTTTCCATTTTAGTGTCAATTTGAGCTGTGGGCTGTAGCCTACTGTTAGCATGGGGTTGTGCGTTGGGGAACGGACTGCTTAGGTCTGTAAGCTGAACTGTGTAGCATAATGCGGACCCTTGGATGGTTTCTTTTAGGTCAGATTTGCTTTGCTTGTCGTACAACAACGCCCTCCTGTAGTAAAAGCCTGTAGTCTACACTAGCAAGCCACCATGATGTCCTACCATGTTTAGTCATTATAAATGTTTCCTAAACATAGATCATAACTTTATTTAAATTTTTCCTTTGACAAGATTAATGTTTTTACCAGTGAATGTCTCAAATGTCTCTTCAAGAATAATGATTGAATAATAAAGATAAAGAAACATCTGATGCTGCTTGGACACAAGGGTGTAGATTTAGTCTATAAGATGTAAGGGACATATTGCATGGATAATATAAAAATTTTTGGTATTCTTAAAAAAAAAAAAAAAAAAAAAAAAAAAGAAAAGGAAAAAAAAGTTAAATCTGGCCAGGGAAGCAGCGAAAATGACTTCCATGAGGGCACCCGAATGGTCTGAGGGGATGGAATCGCTGACAACCTCTAAGAAACCGAGTGATTAACCCATGAGACCACAATGGCTGACCATCCAGCTTCACACGATGAGCTGAAATTGCAGCCATATCGACTTTTAAGGTAGAGGTTGCTCAATTTCTTTCTAGCAGGGACTGCAGAAAACATAATACCATGGGTACAGAGCAATTTTCTGGGGCCACTGCTCATTCCCTACACCAATCAGAGAACAACATCCACATACAAGCGTAACATTTCCTGGTAGAGGGTGCTTTAGGGTTCATGATAGTATTTTGCAAATCTTGGTCACATGCCTTCAAAAGTGGTTCTGGCACAACACATATCCACAGTATGGATATGGGTTCAAAATCTGACCCTATAACTGATGAAGGAGATCCTTCCACCTGGGAAGGCTCCAGGGTTCCCCCTCTAGGATCTTGTGAAGTATTGAAAACCATGGCCTTCCGGGCCACATCGGTGCCACTAGGAGCAGTCTGTGGCATCCCTAAAGGACTCTGTGAAGAGTTGGCAGGGTTAAGTGTGTCAGAGGAAAGGTATAGAGCAACAGGTCTGGATAGGCATGAGCAAGCACATCCTGACCCAGAGGGATGGATTCCTCCATCAGGGAGAACCAGAGGGGGCAGTGGGATGAGGACACTGATGCAAAGAGTTCTACCTTTGCCCTGCCAAACTGTTGCTAACCATCTCTACTATCACTGGTTTGTGTCTCCATTCACCAGAGGGAGGTTTGTGCCATGACAAAAAAGTCAGAAGTTTCTGTGCCACCCATAGGGACTGGCTGGACCTGATGCCCCTCTGATGGTGAATGTAATGGAAAACTGATGTGTTGTCTGAGCCGATAAGGACATGCCTAGCCTTCAGGACCAGCCAAAAGTACTTCAGTGCTACCAACACTATTCGTAGCTCCAAAGTATTTATACATTCGGATGCTTGCTGTGGATAGCCTGTAAGTGATGTATCGGTCTGAACTACCTCATGGTGAGAGGCAATCATGCCCAGGGCAATCCCTTTGGTCAGGTATGACCTCCTACTCCATGGCCTTAGGGTCAGGAGGCACCTCTGTAACCTTGATCATCTTGTTGCAGTGTGCCTTGGGGTTCAGGTGGAGACTGTTATCCCAGACCTGAAAAGAGCACAATGAAAGAAGCCCCAGTGGTACTACAGCAGCCGATACTGCAAATATACCCATGAGTCTGAGGAACAACCTAAATGGGAACCTGACCTGTCTCTGAAATCATTGGAGGAGCAACAGGATACTGTACTTCCGCCACATGGATGGTGAGGCTTTCGTCAACTGACTTGGAGTTAGCTGGCACTTGCTTGTATTTACCATGAAGCAAAGCAGGGCAACATGGGAAAGTAGCATGGTGTTTACCTGTATTGCTTGCTCCTATGATGGAGCATAGAGCAGCCAGTCATCCATGTATGGGAGCACCTGTACCCCCCTGGCCTGGATTGGCAACAAAGCTGCAGCTATATATATCTGGTGAAGACTCACAGGGATAGAGAAAGACCGCATGGAAGGACACAGAACTGATAGATCTAACCCTGGAATGTGAAGCAGAGGAATGGCCTGTGTTGTGGTGTCATTGGAACATGAAAGTGTCCCAAATCAACTGTGGTGAACCACTGCTGCAAGCTGAGTGCCTGGGGAACATCAGCTGTGCAAAGCATGTGAAATGGCAGTACTTTAAGGAACTATTTAAGGCCTTGAAGATCGAGTATTGGTCATACACCACCACTTTTTTGGAATAATGAAATACACCAAATAGAACCCTACTGAGCAGTACTGGCCTCTTTACTGTTTCAATGGCGCCCTTTTCCAGGAGCACCGTTATTTTTTGTGCAAGAGCAAGTGAACTGATGGGGTCTGTGGCTGTTGTCATCTTGACCCCATTGAAAGTAGGGGATCAACGCCGTAACTGCAGCTGTGCCCTTGAGACAGCACTGCTTTAACCCGAGGGTCTGAGGTGGTTGCCCACCAGTAACTGAGATGCTGATGTGAAAAACATCCAGACAATGTTCTTGCGGCCCTGGTCTTTAGTATCCCTGGGGGGTTTTTGGCCAGACGTTCTAACCCTTGGTACCTGAAATGGTTGTTGTCCCAGAGTCCGGGGATGCTGAACAGATTCTAAATGCTGTGATTGGTTCCTGTGAGCAGTGTCTGTGTGCGTTAATGACTGAGAGCGAGCCAGGTCACGCCCCACTGGGGGCTACCGATACTGAAAGCGAGATGATGGAACTCTCCTGAGGTCAGCAAACTGCTGTCTGGTCTGGTTTACTTCGACACTGCGTTCTAGGTTCTGCTGAGTCACTGGATCAAAGAGCTGGCACTGAACTACCAGAAGGTCCCAAAGTGTTCTCTTACACCAGTAGTTCCCAACCCTGTTCCTGGAGTTTCCACAACCGATACACAAAATGTGCACTGTTGGGGGGGCCTCCTGAAACAGGGTTGGGATCCACTGTCCTACAAGCTTCGGACAGCAGTGATTGAGCCAGCCAGACTTGACTGCGAGCCTGAGTGAGTATTGACATGAATCTGCTCAGCTCTCTTGATATAAAAGCAAATGCCTGTAGTGAAGCATTGCTTAGGCTTTGGGCTGAAGGATTACCCCACAAGGGCTGGAAGGAGTGAGACAGCTATAGCATGAGATGAGCAAATTTCCAATGCAACCTATGCATGCTGCTGTATTATAAGCCTGAATGAGGAGATCATCAGTAATTCTGCAGTGAGCATTAGGTCTCAAGGCCTCTTCCAGAGAAAGAACAATAGAGGCAATTAGCGGGTCCACTTTAGGCATCTGACCTAGCATTAAGCATCTGCCTGTTGCATTGCCGCCAAAGCCCTGCATGCACGAGTGTGGTGTGTAAGGGATTTAGGATTAGCCAATACTTCTGCAGATCCACAATATAGTCCTTAGATGTGGGGACACTAGGGGCATAAGGTTTATAAACTCTTCCAAAAAAAAAAGCACTAGTAGGGGCTGCCACTGAAGGGGCTGTGTTAGATTTAAACATGCCATGCAATGCGAAGAGCTCACTTCAATATGTCCTGATCTGACTCTAACCCCTCTGTCGACCCTTGTGCCATGTCCTGGGAGCCTTTCCGGGAGAGCTGAGAGTATAAATCAGATAGGACTTCCTCCTAATGGAACTGGTTATGAGAAGCCGTCATCGAAAGGACATCATCCTGAGATTGATGACTCCTTAGTGGGAATTTATACTGAAGAAGCTGGCACCTCACCTGGTTGTAGATTTAGTATGAGGGACTTAATCTGAGCAAACTCAGAAGTCAACACATCCACCTTCAAGGCTAAAGTGTCTTCCTTAGCCCTCTATGCAGTGGAAGTCCACTGCTCCCAAGGCATCGCATTGCAGTTCATGCAGGTCTCATCCCTGAGGCCCTGTTTGAGGTGTTCTAACCCTAAACATAAAGGGCAGCAGTCATGTCAATCATCGTTCTGTATATATACACTTCCGGTCAAACCTTTTGAAACACTTGACTGAAATGTTTCTCGTTATCTTAAAAATATTTATATATATATATATATATATATATATATATATATATATATATATATATATATATATATATACTGTATATATATATATATACTGTATATATATATATACACATTTTTTTATTTTTTTTTATTTTATTATTATTATTTTTTTTTAAATTGATGACATGGAACAAATAATAAAGAAAATCAGCCAATAAGTGCCAACGTAGATGGAAACTCCTTCATTACTGTTTAAAAAGCATCCCAGGGTGATACCTCAAGAAGTTGGTTGAGAAAATGTCAAGAGTACATGTCTGAAAATTCTAGGCAAAGGATGACTACTTTGAATTGAACACAGTTATGCTCAAATATTACAGTTTTGATTTATTTAGGATTTTATTTAGTCACAACATGATTCCCATAGTTCCATTTATGTTATTCCAAAGTTTTGATGACTTTACTAGTATTCTATACTATGGCATCTATACTCTATAAGCATAGATGCCATTCAATTTATTGCAGATTTATAGATCAATGTTTCTGGTATCTGGTTCCAGCAGACTAAACTAAAGCAGCCTATTTGTGGGTTGGATGATAAATTAGGTGTATGCCTGGCTAAATAGATGAGTCTTTGGTCTAGACTTAAACTGAGGGAGTGTGTCTGCATCTCGAACAGTGTTAGGGAGACTATTCCATAAGTTTGGAGCCAAATATGAAAAGGATCTAACTCCTTTTGTGGATTTTGATATTCTAGGAAATATTAACAGACCAGACTTTTGTGATCGTAATGAATGTGATGGAATATAGCATGGTAGAAGGTCACTTAAGTTCTGTGGAGCTAGACCATTCAAAGCTTTGTACGTAGTTAACAGAATTTTAAAATGACTACGAAATTTAACAGGTAGCCAGTGTAAAGATGACAAAATGGGGCTAATATGATCATATTTCTTGGTTCTCGTAAGCACTCTGGCTGCTGCATTTTGAACCAATTGAAGTTTATTTATTGATGTTGCTGGACATCCTCCCAGTAATGCATTATAATCAAGTCTTGAGGTCTTGAAAGCATTAATTAATTTTTCGGCATCAGCAACAGAGAGCATGTGCCATAATTTAAAAATATTTCTCAGGAGGAAGGATGCTGTTCTACAAACACTGGTAATTTGATTTTCAAAGGACAGATTGGTATCAAATATAACACTTAAATTCTTCACTGTTGAAGATGATGTAACAGTACATCCATCGAGAGACAAAGTTTTTTGGTCCGATAATTAGTACCTCTGTTTTGTCAGAATTGAGTAGAAGGAAATTTCTGGCCATCCAATCTTTTATGTCATTGAAACACTGTTGATTTGGAGAATTGTGAAATCTCATCAGGTTTTGAAGAAATATAAAATTGTGTATCATCGGCATAGCAGTGGAAACTTATTCCATGATTCCTGATAATATCTCCCAGGGGAGGCATATACAAGGAGAAAAGCAGAGGCCCTAAAACTGATCCCTGTGGCACTCAATATTTTACTTTTGTTTGGTTTGACAATTCCTCATTTACATAGACAAAGTGGTAGGGGTATGCTAAATAGGACCTAAACCATGCTAATGCAACTCCACAAATGCCAATGTAATTCTCTAGCCTATTCAAGAGAATGTCGTGATCTATTGTGTCGAATGCAGCACTAAGAACTAAAAGCACTAGAAGAGAAATACAGCTGCAATCAGATGATAAGAGCTTGATCCAAGATGGCAGTGTGGTAGCATGCAGTGGCCACTCCGGATCCAAAATGGTGCTATTTTTGTCACTTAGCCCGACTTTTATGGCACATGGACATCGGAGAAACCGGTGTCCGTATCTACTATCGCCAGACACTGCTAAAATATAAGATTCATGCAACAACCAAGCTGCATGATGATCTGCAGGAGAAGCTACGCAAACTCAGCTTGCTGCGGAGACCAGGCCTCCAGTCCTCGGTGTCACCTGATGCCGGTGACCAGGGGAAGGGACAGCGTAAGCGGTGTGCGAGAAAGTGAAAGTGCGGCAAGTGGGTGGGGGTCCATGCTAGCCGGCTGGCTCTCTCGTTTATCCTGCTCTCAAATGTTTGCTTCCTGGACAATAAACTGGACTACATTCGACTCCAGCAGACTACGCAGCGTGAGCTTAGAGACTGCTGCATCTTTTTTTTCACAAAGACATGGCTCAGCGACAGAGTTCTGGACGGCGCCATTCAGCTAGACGTGCTCGCCTCGTTTCGTGCGGACAGAAATGCAGCTCTGTGCGGTAAGACTCGCGGTGGTGGCTTGTGTGTTACATCAACACGGAATGGTACAATAACTCTATGCTAGTCTCTAGTTACTGCTCATCACAGGTGGAGCTTGTGACTGTTAGATGCAGACCTTTTTATTTACCACGGGAATTCACCACTGTTATTATAACCGGAGTTTGCATTCCCCCCAGCTGCGCTGCTGAGGACCTGAGACTCTGCCTTCAGAGCAGGTGACAAGGCTGCCCTAAGAACAGCGAGGGTCAAACTGTCCTGGGCCATCAGAGAGGCAAAATGCGCTCACGCCCAAAGAATCCACAGTCACTTCCAGGACAGCAGCGACATGCGACGCATGTGGCAGGATATCCAGGCCATCACAACTACAGGACAACATCAGTTGCCTGTGACAAAGATGCCTCCCTTCCAGATGCGCTAAACGACTTCTATGCTCGGTTTGAGGCGCAGAACGACGTGGTGGCGAGGAAGACCACCCCCCTCCTCCCAACGACCAGGTGCTCTGTCTAACCACGGCCGGTGTGAGGAAAACTCTACGAAGCGTCAACCCACGGAAGGCTGCCGGACCAGACAACATTCCTGGCAGGGTGCTCAGAGGATGTGCAGACTAGCTGGCAGATGTTCTTACTGACATCTTCAACATCTCTCTGAGCAGCGCCGTCATTCCAAAGTGCTTCAAGGCCACCACCATCGTCCCCATGTCAAAGAAGTCTTCAGTGTCCTGCCTCAACGACTACCGTCCCATCACACTCACACCCATCATCATGAAGTGCTTTGAGAGGCTTGTCATGAGGCACATTAAGACCTAGCTGCCCCCCCTCACTAGACTCACTGCAGTTTGCGTTTCGTCCCAACCGTTCAACAGATGATGCCATTGCCACCAGCCTCCATCTGGCCCTCACCCACCTAGATAAAAAGGATTCATACGTTCGAATGCTGTTCATAGACTTCAGCTCAGCATTCAACACAATCATTCCTCAGCACCTGATTGGAAAGCTGAACCTGCTGGGCCTGGGCACCTCCCTCTGCATCTGGATCCTGGACTGCCTGACTGGGAGACATCAGTCAGTCCGGATCGGGAACAGTATCTCCACCACCACCACACTGAGCATTGGGCCCCCCAGGGCTGTGTGCTCAGTCCACTGCTGTTCACTCTGCTGACTCACGACTGTGCAGCAATGCACAGCTCGAGCCACATCATTAAGCTTGCTGATGACACGACCGTGGTTGGTCTCATCAGCAAGAACGATGAGTCAGCATACAGAGAGGAGGTGCAGCAGCTAACGGACTGGTGTAGAGCCAACAACCTATCTCTGAATGTGGACAAAACAAAAGAGATGTTGTTGACTTTAGGAGAGCACAGAGTGACCACTCTCCGCTGAACATCGACGGCTCCTCTGTGAAGATCATGAAGAGCATCAAATTCCTTGATGTTCACCTGGCAGAGAACCTCACCTGGTCCCTCAACACCAGCTCTATTGCCAAGAAAGACCAGCAGCATCTGTACTTTCTTCGAAGGCTGAGGAAAGCACATCTCTCACCCCCCATCCTCACTACATTCTATAGAGGGACTATTGAGAGCATCCTGAACAGCTGCATCACTGCCTGGTTTGAGACTTGCACCGTTTCGGACCACAAATCCCTTCAGAGGATAGTGAGGACAGCTGAGAAGATCATCAGGGTCTCTCTTCCCTCTATCAAAGACATTTACATAAAACGCTGCATCTGCAAAGCAACCAGCATTTTGGATGACCCCACACACCCCTCACAGAAAATCTTCACCCTCCTGCCATCTGGCAAGAGGTACCGAAGCATTCTGGCCCTCACGGCCAGACTGTGTAACAGCTTCTTCCCCAAGCCATCAGACTCCTCAATACTCAGAGACGGGACTGACACACACATGTCCTGAGTTGCACTTTAATTATTGGCACTTTATACCTGGGTGCTACCTCAATAACTGCTATGTCCATAGAACACTATCTCATAGTATGTTATGTTTACATTTGGCATTTTTAGAAACTGTCATCTTTTTGCACTACTTTGTACTGGTCGGCGCTGCACTGTCTCTCACTGTCCTGTACATTTTGCACACTTTATATAGGTATGTTATTTAGTCTGTGTAGTCTCATGTGGTTCTGTGTTTGTCCTAGGTTGTTTTATGTAGCACCATGGTCCTGGAGGAACATTGTCTCATTTCACTGTGTACTGTACTAACTGTATATGGTTGACAACAATAAAAAAAACACTTGACTTGACCACTTGAAGTCAATTGTAACTCTTTGTATAAATTGAAATTCTTTGTATATACTATTTCTCTGTAGAAATGAACATATTTGGGAGGATACTACCTTTTCTAGTATTTTCGACATAAACGGGAGATTTGAAATCAGTCTATAATCAGCCAGTTCTCGAGGATCAAGTTGTGGCTTCTTAATAAGCGGTTTGCTAACTGCCATTTTAAAGTTTCTTGGGACATGTCCTAAGCATAGTGAGGAGTTAATAATATTAAGAAGAGGTTCTGAAATTACAGGAGAGATCTCTTTTAAGAGCTTAGTTGGTATTGGATCTAACAAACATGTTGTGGCTTTTGATGTTTCACTAAGTTTTGTTAGCTCTTCATGACCTATGGCAGGGAAAATTATTAGACACTGTTTTTTGAGGTGCTATTACAAATGATTGCACTATTTCCTAATTATATTTGATTATTTCAATTTTATCTGTAAAGAAATTTATGAAGTCATTACTCTTGTGCTGAGACGTAATATCTGGCTCTGTTGAGGCTTTATTTCTAACCAATTTAGCCACAGTACTGAATAAACACCTAGGGTTGTTGTGTTATTTTCTATGAATTTGCTAAAATATGATGACCTGGCAGCTTTTGGTGCCTGTCTGTAGCTACAGACACTATCCTTCCATGAACCACAAAATACTTCTTATTTTGTATTCTTCCACATGCACTCCATTTTCCAAGCTGCTCTCTTGAGAGCATGAGTGTGATCATTGTACCATGGTGCATGGCTTATTTCTTTAATTTTCTTTAATCAAAAAGATTAACTGACGACACTGTCAAGAGTGCTAGAGAAGACTGCATTTATATTTTTTGTTATTTCATCAAGTTCTCCTGGGCTTTGGGGTTTAATGAGTGTATGAGATAGATCTGGAAGTTTATTAGTGAAGGTATTTTTAGTGGTCGTAAGAATAGTTCTACTTGAACAATAGTGTGGTGTACATTGAGCAACATTAACTGATCGCAGCATACAAGAGACGAGATAATGATCTGAGATGGCATCGCTCTGCTGCAGAATTTCTATATTATCAACATCATTTCATTTGATAGAATTAAGTCTAGAGTATGATTATGGTGATGAGTTGGTCCTATATTTTGAGCTGGTCCTATATTTTGTCTGACTCCAAGAGAGTTGAGAATATTGATAAATGCTAATCCCAATGTATAATTTTCTTTATCTATGTGAATGTTGAAATCACCAACAATTAAAGTTATATCTACAGTAACTACAAGATCTGATAAAAAATTAGCAAATTCACCAAGGAATTCAGAATAAGGTCCGGGTGATTTATACACTGCAGCAAGGGTAAAAGGCAACATAGTTTTTTTTGTTTATATCCGATGGTGTCACATTAAGCATTATTAGTTCAAAAAACGTACATTTATATCCTGTCCTCTGAGTAACACCAAAAACTTCACTGTAAATTGTAGCAACACCTCCTCCTCGACCATTCAGATGAGGCTCATGTTTATAACAATAACCTGGGGGAGTAGATTCATTTAAACTAATATATTAATCTGGTTTAAGCCAGGTTTCAGTCAAACAGAGCACATCCAAACTATGATCTGTAATAATTTCATTAACAATTAGTGCTTTGGTAGAAAGAGATCTAATGTTTTGTAGCCTTATTTTTATATGATGTATATTTAATTTGTTTGTTTTGTTCAAGTTTGACCTTAATCAGATTTTTTCTAAAAGATTTAGTGAGAGTTTTGTGGTTGGTAGTTCAGAGAACTGACACAGGCTCTATGAGATATCTAGGAGATACTGTCTCTATGTGTTGTAATTTATGTGACCTGTGTGACGTCTCAAGGCAGCTAGCAGACGTTCGGATTAACCAGTTTTTCTGCTTCCTGACCAGGGCCCCAGTTAGTCAAATACTATCATTATCAAGAATATGAGTCAAATTACTAGAAATGAGAGCGGCACCTTCCCTGGAGGGATGGAGGATCCATCTCTCTTTAGCAGGTCAGGTCTATCCCAAAAACTCTTCGAATTGTTTATAAATCCTATTTTACACCAGCAGCCATTCATGGACACTAATCTACTATAAACCTTGTCACCACAATGAGCAGGGAGGGGACCAGAGCATATTACAGTGTCTGACATAGTTTTTGCAATTTCTCACACCTCTTTAACAGTATCTTTAGTGATATCAGACTGGCAAAGTCGGACATCGACATGGATAACAATTTTAGAAAATCTACGTTTAGCATTAGCCAGCACTGTGAATTTGATTTGATTTCAGACACTCTGGCACCCAAAATGCAATTAACAATAGTGGCTGGAGTCTCTATTTCCACATTCCTTGCAAATGAATCACCAATAACAAGGGCTCTTTAACATGATTCCCAGTGGGTGCATCACTGAGTGGGGTGAATCAACTGGAAACTCTAACAGGAACAGGAGAGTGGAGTCTCTTTGCTGAGCGAGTATGCTGCCGAGACATCACCCAAATGCCCTGCTGCAGGGGCTCTACTGCCAGAACCAAAGTGTTGCTCTCTGTACTGCCCACATCGAAACAGTATCTACAGGCTTCTCTTTCTCACTGTCCTCCACTAGCATTCGGATGCGTGTCTCTAACTCATTAATCTTCTCCGTCAGCCTGACTAATTCCTTACATTTATCACATGTGAATCCCTCACTGCTGATGGAGGAAGCTATTGTAAACATGTGACATGCAATGCAGGAAGAAATAACATGAGCGGATGCCATGGCTTACTGCAAATTGTTTTAAGTGGATGCAGGTGGAATATGCACGCAGTTGAATCGCGATAAGAGAATAATGCGAGGGAAAACCAATGCATGCTTAAAAATGGCAGATGTTAAGGATTAAAGGCTGAAAATAGATATATAAGTGATGCTAAAAAAAACTAGCAGGCTACAAACACAGACTCTAGCTAGGTGCCAGCAGCAAAAGGTAAAATTCACGCAGATGAAACAGTGGAAAAGTGGAAAAACCTGAAATGCTGTAAAATGACAAAGGATATAACGATAAACGTATGAGAATAAGAATAAGCAAAGCTAAGCAGCCGAAGCACACTACAAACAAACACTTGTGCAGCGTGCCGTCAGCAACAGCACTAAGCAACGTAAAAGCACTAAGCCCTTAGTGTGAACTTTATGTCCCAACTTACGTGAGACCATACGCACAGCTGGTGCAACCCAACCCAGCTGAAGATCATTAAAACTCAATCTCACTGCGGTTCAAGGTTTGTCTCATTTTCTATAATTTCAACTAACTGTCACATCAAATTATCTAATTTGAAAATAGCTTGTTTTAAAAGTGAAAGTCCTGATTACAGCACTTTTCTGAAAAGACCAGTTAAAACCAGCCTAAACTGGTCACCCAAGCTGGGCTGAAGTTGATCGAAGAGACCATAGGCTTACGACGCAGCCCTGGTCAGTTAGCTCGTTTTAGATGGATTTTGAACTCTTTTTAGCTGATCAGGCTGGAAGACCATCTAAAAAAGTGTTCAAATATCTTCTAAGAACCAGCCTGACCATGCTGGGTGACCATCTAAATCCATCCCACCAGCTTAGGCTGGATTTATCTGGTCTTTTCAGCAGCGTAGCTTGTAATGAGTATTGATGTTATCTAGTCCAGTAGAGGGACTAAGTAAGTAAGAGTTTGTATAAAGCTAGGTACATTCCCAAATGGAAGAGACATGTGCTGATTGTGTTACATTGAATAAATAACAGAGCACAATCATTTGAATTACTTTATTTTATATTTATTTAATACAACCAAACAATACATGGTACCAGGAATGGGGTCCTTCAAACATTGGATGCAATTATACCACCAAGTTTATTGAAAATGACTGGAAATGTCTAAGCAAACGGTAGGAGTTTCAAACTGCAATTTGAGCGGTATGTTGTAGTTAATGGTCAGGTGGATGCTGCTGATGATACTTACAACTGCAGGAGTAGATGCAATGGAAGTGTATAACATGTTTAATTTTGCTGAAGAGGCAGATAAGAACAAACTGGACAAGTTATTCGAAAAATGTTATGCCCACTGCCTGTCAAAGCAGAATGATGCATAAGAAAGCTATTTTTTTCGAACACGTATGCAGCATGAAGGAGAGTCTTTTGACAGTTTTCTCACAGATCTTAAGATCAAAGTTTAACTTGTAATTTATGTATTTTTTTTATCCCTAATTTGGATTAACCAATTCCCACTACTTAGTAGGTCCTTGTGGTTGCGTGTTTTACTCTCCTCAATCCAGGTGGCACAGGAGAAATCTTAGTTGCCTCTGGTTCTGAGACAGTCAATCCACGCATCTTTTTTTTTTTTTTTATTTTATTTTTATTGGGGTTTTTTTTTCACAATATGAATTTTACAGAAATGTGTTATGTGTTACTCTCAGTGACAATCCTTGCATATTAAATTTGCTTTCTTCATCCTTCTACATAGTACATTAAAGAGGTATTCATAAACATTCCGACCTTACCACAAGTCTCTAAATAAAATAAGTTCTATGTTGCCTAATATATTTAAGCCATCCTTTCCAGATATTGTTAAATTTATCGACTTCCAATCTTATGGACGCAGTTAGCTTTTCCATATTATAAATGCTTAGCATTACATCTACCCATTCTTCCACTTTAGGCACCAAATCACTTCGCCATCTTCTGGTTATTGCTTTCCTACTAGCCAACAACATAATTCGAAGCAATTTATAATCGTCCTTTCTTTTTAATTTTAGAGTCTCCGCTATCCCAAGATACATAATTTCAAAGCTGGTTGGTATTTTCGTTTCTATCACCTCTTCAATTACCACTTTTAATTGTGTCCAATATTGAGTTATATGGGAGCAACCCCAAAAGATATGGAAGTGATTTGATTTAGTTTCACCACAAGATCTCCAACATTTAGTATCTCCATGTTTTCTCTGTGCTGGGGTCACAAAAAACCTTAGTGTATTTTTCCATCCATATTCCCTCCAAAATGAGGAATTTGTGGTTTTCCACTGATATTTATTTATTTCCCCCCAATCCTCACCTGACAACACTATGTTCGCCTCCCTCTCCCATCTTTCTTTTACATATACTGTGTTGTCTGCTTTCAAGTCCTCCAGAATCTTGTACAGTTTAGAAATAACTTTCCGTTCTATCTGTGACCTATATGCTTCCATCATTATTTTTATGATCCCTGGCCATGTTGAACCTAGATTAACTTTTTTAATTTCTTCTCCCAAATAATGACGTAGCTGTAAATATCGGTGAAAGTCTTGCTTCTGGAGACCATAGACCTCCTTCATTTTCTGAAAACTCATTACAGTTTGATTTTTAATAATCTCCCAATACATTTTGGGGCCATTATTCCACAATTTAAACCTGCCATCCAATTTGTTGGGTGTAAAATCTATATCATGTGCGATCCACCTCAAAAACCTACAATGACCCGTTAAGTTGTATTTCTTCACAGTTTTAGACCAAATTTTAACCGATACCCCCAACCATGGATTTATTTTTAGTTTCAGATGGGACCTCAGTGTTTCATCGCATAAAATAGCTTGTATCGTAGCCCCTCTATTAGTCTTCCCTCAATGTCTTTCCATTTTGCAGAATATTCTGAATCGCACAAATTAATCAAAACCCTCAACTGCGCAGCCTGAAAATAACTTTTTAGACAAGGTAAAGCTAGGCCCCCCTCCCCTTAGGTAATTGTAATGTTCTATATTTTATTCTTGGCTTAGCACTCTGCCATATGTGACGGAACGGTATAGGATTATAATAAATAATTTAGCTTATGGTGACAATTGTCGACTACGCCACCCTGAATCAATCAGGGAATATCAAAAAAACCCAGCAATTTGTACTAGGCCACAGGTTCGTGTGTGCCAGGAAGGTCAGAGACACAAGTACAATTCATTTACAAATAATCTTTATTGACGTACAAAAATAGTTAAAATGGAATGTTCTCTTTTTTTAAAAGAGCGCTCAGCGCTACATGTACAAATACTGACAATTAGCAGAAAAGGTAATCACAGAATAAATGGCAACACCACACATTCCTCTACCCACAAGGGTAGGAGGAGCTTCATGAAAAATCTGCCTTTAAATCTCACTCGCAGGCCAAACGAGGAAAAAAAAGAGAAAATATACCCGACCAGGGTATAGTCTACCAGCGGAAGGACCACTTAATGGCTTTTCCAAAAGCGCAATCCTACTCACTCACACATCACCGTGCCCTTGGATCACACGCACAAGCACTCCAAAAAGTGTCACCCACTGCAGCACCACCACAACCACAATGCAAGAGAAGGTCCTTCCGCCTGGCCACCTCAGTTCCTGGAAAAAAACAAATAAACAGATTTTAATAAATAGGGAGTTTAATAAAACCCCCAAAAATAATTAAAAAAAACAACAGTATCACAACCAAAATACAAATAGACAATGATCCAGGTCGGCGACGACACACCCACACTTAGATACCAAAAGCAAAATCCAACCAAAATACACACCACTAATCTAAAGAAAAAAAATAACAAAAACAAAAGTTAAAGTAGCGCACACACACACACACACACACACACATACCACTAACGTTAACAGTCAGACTATACTTTTTCTTATCAGTCTAACAGGAAAGTAGACGATACAAATCCTGTTGACGTGTTTGCCGGCCCACGTCGCGCTCACAGCGACACAAGGGACAGCGTAACCACCCTTCGAGATGGACTCAGGTTCATACAAAGCGCAATCGCTGCCGAAACGAAGAGGGAGATTGTGCGAAGACCCGAAAACCCGTCCCGAGGACGAGAGAGAAGACCCGCGCCTCACGAACGCCTTAAAGGAAGCGAAATGTTACTAGTGCTCTTTCCACTACAATTTTCCAGCGAACTTACGTAACACTTACCAGAGGATATCACTTCACATCTAATGCCCACCAGCTACTGTTTACAGCAATCATCAAAACTGCAGATTAGCTGGGGTACAGGAAGCAACACATTAATAGTAACCTAGCGACCCACTATAAATCGCACACCATCATAACCCGCCCCTCAATACAAAGTACAGTTCACATACCTGAAGGGTGAGCAGACTCTCACTCTGAACTGATGAAATGCACCGTCGGAAAAATACTAATGAACACGCTACAATTGAAGAGATGACAAGACATCAGTAGTGTTCCAAACACACAATTTAACCCAACCGCTACCAACACATACCTGAGGCGCTAGTGGATGACGCACAAAGAGGGACAAGACGTGACGTGGCTCAAGGTACAGCCAACCAGCATTAAATAGCACATACTCTTCTCTGATAGGACACCACAACTGTCAATCACTTAACTGATTCTGTCACACATACATATCTAGATATAATTTTGTCCAACTCTTTAAATTCTTTTCCTGACACCTCAATTGGAAGATTTTGAAATAGATATAGCAGCCAGGGTAAAACATTCATCTTAATCACTTCCACTCTTGATACCAAACTCAAGTACTGTATTAAGTTCCATCTTCCCAAGTCCATTTTAATCTTTGATATTATTTGATCATAGTTTGAGGATTTCAATTTTCCCAACTCTTTTGGTAAATTAATACCCAAGTACTTCATAGACGTCATATTCCAATTAACATTGAGACTCTGTCTTATAACTTGATTTGGTTCATAGTTAAAGGTTATGACTTGAGTTTTTTGGACATTAACTGTGTACCCCGACAGCCTACCAAAATCCTTAAAAGAATCCATCAATATAGGCAAAAATGAATCGGGATTCTCCAGATAAATCAGGACATCTTCCGCAAACAAAGCTATTTTCTGTTCTAACCCTGCCATTACAATACCTTGGATGCTATTATTTTGATTTATCCACTGGCTTAGCGGCTCCAGAAAAATGGCAAATAGCAAGGGGCTTACCGAACATCCCTGACGGCAGCCCCTTTCTAATTTAATGATGCTAGATAAGCTACCGTAATCTTATAATATCAGGTAAAAAAATTTCAAAGCACCATGCTAGAATTGCTGTGAATAATTTATAATCTATATTGAGCACACTTATAGGCCTATAATTTGAACAGTTGGTTTTATCTTTGCCCTCCTTAGCGATTACTGATATGATTGCTTCCCTCCAAGAATCAGGAATAGCCCCTCCTTTTAATATCCAATTAAAAGTCTTGTGTAATAGTGGAATTAAAGTTTTTCTAAAAATGTTATACCATTCTGAAATATATCCGTCTGCACCAGGGCTTTTATTATTTTTGAGTTTAGAAATTGCTGAATTTATTTCTTCTGCTGTTATTTCTGACACCAATGAATTATTTTGCTCTTCTGTTATTTGTGGTAAATTTAAACTGTTTAAAAATTCATCAACCTGGGATTCATTATTATTATGTATCTGGGAGTACAACCTGCTGTAATAAAATTCAAAACTCTTATGAATTTCTTCTGTCTTATAAACCACAGAATCTGTCTGTGGATCTTTAATTTTGTAAAAATGCCTTCCCGTCTCCTGTTTTTTAAGCCTATATGCCAATAATTTTGCAGATCCACTCCCAGCTTCATAACATCTTTGTTTAGTATATATCGTTTTCTTCTGAATTTCTTGTGAGAAAATCTCATTAATCTCCGCCTTTATCATTTTAATTTCAGCCATAATTTTGCTATCTACTGTGTTTTTATGTTCTTTTTCCAATCTTATCAAGTCACTTTGTAGAGTTTTAAGCCTTTCTTGTTTCTTTTTCTTTCTAAATGCAAATCTTGCTATCAGCTTCCCTCTCATAACTGCTTTGAATATGTTCCACATATTCACAAATCTCTTTTTCAATTTCCTCCATTTGACCATAAAGCAGGCTTGAGTTCAACCTCGATACTGTTTTTTTCTTTTCTGACCCCAACGTTATATTTAAATATATTGGACAGTGATCAGACAGGTCCATCACTCCAATATCACAGCTTTCTATTTTGTACCTATCTCTTCCATAAATAAAAAAATAGTCAATCCTTGAATACACCGAATGTGGTGCAGAAAAGTAGGTATAGTCTCTCTTAGATGGGTTTAGTTTCCTCCAAATATCCAGAATTCCCAGATATGATATTATCTTCTTAATTTTTTTGCCTATAGCATTTTTCTGCTGTGCTTTTCCTGATGAATCTAGCTGTGCATTAAGTCTCTGATTAAGATCCCCTCCTACAATTAGCATCCCCACTCCCTCCGTTGTCAACAGATCAAAAACTTGTTTAAAAAAATCCCAATCTGATCCTGGAGGGGCATAAACGTTTATTAGGGTTACTAATTCCCCTTCCAATCTGCCTATCACCAGAACATACCTGCCCACTTTATCTTTAATTATCTTCAGCATTTCGAAACTAATTCTACTTGATATCAGTACTGATACCCCTCTTCTCCGGCCTGATTTATAAGATGATGAAAACTCCTGATTATGACCCATTCTCTTCAACTTTTCATGCTCTTTATCCATTAAGTGGGTCTCATGTAAAAAAAAGTATCCCAACTTCTTCTTTCTTCATTTTACTAATTACCTTGTTCCTTTTAATTGGGCTACCCAAACCGTTAATATTATACGAAGCTACTTTCAATTTACTATTTTGTTTTGTCATTTACCAAAAAAATATTGTTTAAAAACCATGTCTCTACCCCCTGTGCTACAAAAGACGAACCTTGTGAACAATAATTAACACTAGAACAAAACAAAACTCTCACGATTTCCAAACCTGAGGTTTTACAGTCTTCAACCTTTCCTGAGCTCACACCAAGCTCTGAGGGGAAGCCCCTAAAGGTTAGGGGGCCCTCATGACCATTTATGGTCCTTCCCATCAGTCACTTCTTTAAACAAATTCCCCAATTACAACTTCAAGAGGAAAAAAATTCCCTTTGTCCACACTAATCGTCCGCTGAAAACGAAAAACGAAAAAATTGCTCACCTAGATCATTCTTATTCAACGCTGAAACATAATACGGAGAAATTATCTTAACCCCCTATGTAGTATACCGTTACTACCGGTTACTGTAGTTTGATGGGCCTACTCTTGTGCAGTCTCCGTAGATCTTCTAAAGGCTTGTAGTTTCTCCTTGTATCCCAAAGTAGAAGTGCCTGCCTGGTCCTGTCTGCCTGCTCCCTGGCTGGAGCGCCACATCCGGCGCTGAAACCTCTCCAGTGGATCTACCGCTGGTTTAACAGTACGCACTTGAAATCCTCTGTCCACCATGTCTCTAGTCGCCTCTGCTGCTGAGTTGTAGAGGCATGTGTCCCCCTCATAGAAAACACGAAACTTTGCGGGAAACAGTGTTTGAAATCTGATTTTGTTTTCTCTCAGCACTCTCTTTGCTTCGGCGTATTCCTTTCTCTTTTTCATCACTTCAGGTGCGTAATCGTGATCTACATACACCCGTCTCCCTTCAAAGAGGAACCCTTTTTTCTCCCATGCCTTCTTAATAATGTCCTCTTTACATTTGTAGCTTGAAAACTTAGCCACTATAGATCTTGGTGGTGCATCTTCGGATGGGGGAGGCCCCAGTGAACGGTGGGCTCGCTCCAGGCTGAGCTGGTACGTTGGTGGCAACTCTAGCTTTTCTCTGAGTAAAACTTCCACAAAAACACCCACTGATTCTGCATCCTTTTCGGCCCCCTCTTTGATCCCATGTAAATGAATGTTTTCTCTTCTGGCCCTTCCTTCTTGATCAATTTGTTTCTCCTCAATCTTTTTGTGGAGTTTGATGAGCTCACATTTGATTTCCTCGGTGCTCAGGACTCGCTCCTCCGTTTCCCCGATTCGACGTTCAGCTTCATCAATCCTGACATTCGTCGTTCTAAGATCTTCTCTGATGCCGTTTAGACCATCTGCGGTTTCACGTCTAAACTCCCTTATCTCCCGCAGGACTGCCTCCAGATCTGACATTTTTCCTTGTATTTGCATTGTTCCGTATGTTAGCTCCGCCGTTGACTCCGGCTCCAACTCCGCTAGCTCAAATGCTAACTTCACTTGCTCGCCGTCCTCGTTCCCACGTTGCTTAACGTTTTCAGCTTTCCTTCTGGTTTTCCTTCTTGACATATCCCAAGCCCCCAATATTGTCTTCTTTAAATCATCTATGTTACACTCAGGCTTTAGGTTTATGGGGCCGACTCTGAACTTTTATCGGGGAGCTGCTTCACTACGATGTCGCCATGTTCAAACCGGAAACCCTGCAATCCACGCATCTTATCATGTGTTTCATTGTGCATGACACTGTGGAGACTCCAAGCATGTGGAGGCTCATGCTTCTCTCTGCAATCTATGCATAAATTACCACATGCCACATTGAGAGCGAGAACCACTAATCGCGACCACAGGGAGAAATACCCTGTTGAAGGATATCCCATTATGGTGCTAGCATTCCGGCGAGGGCGGGCTGGCTTGTGTAATACCTATGCAAAGGAACCATGCTTGAGATTATGGGAACCCTGGCGAGGAGGGTAGACGTAGTTATGCACCATCCTTGTGAACAGTGGGTGTGCTTGGGTTAAATCATTGTGAATGAAGGATGTGATGGGAGTGAGCCACCGACCACCACCAGATAGGTATGAAAACTTACGGCTGAAGTTGGGCTTGTTTGATGATTTGAGTGTTGGGTCGGATATACTTCAGGTAGGAGGAGGAAGACCAGCAGCCGAGCATCTTGATAGTGGTTTCTGGAATACCTCAATGAGCGGCGGTTGTAGCTGCTCCGATGCAAAATGAGTGCCCCGAGAAGACATTAGGGGAGAGACTGCAGTGTTTGAGGGTTGCGGTGAGGTGGCTTCTGAACCAGCAGCGTGACATGGGGTAAAGGGATGGAGTGATGAAGAGGGGTGAGTTGGCAGTGAAGTGTGAGCGAGTTTGCAGGTATTTAACCATGGAGGTAAAGGGGCAAAATGGGCTAGGGATTTTTTAAAAATTGTAATTTTCCGGCCGTGCTCGGATTGGTCTGATTTTTAGTGTTTGAGAAATAGGGAGAAGGAATGTGGGGAAAAGCGAATGTCGGAAAAGGAAAGGTCGCGAGAAGGTGAGAAGGAGAGCGAGCAAGTGGTGAATTCTCCACACCTTATGAACCTGTAAAAAGCTAAAAGGAATGCTGCTTTTTAAGAGAATATCAATAAATTCTGTGAAGAGACCTGCTCTGAGTGAAGAAATCATGAGGTGAAGGATGTCCAAGGAGATGGGAAACCTCTTGTCGGGGAGGGAGGGGTGGGATTTTTTGACTCCTTTAAGCAGAAGTCGAATGGAAGGATTGGAGAAGATGCTGGGGGTGTCGGGGGAGTGGCATCTGGCATGGAATTGAATGCCGGCTACCATTTTGTTGATAGAGGAGATGGGAAATAGAGGGGTGCTGTGTGATTGGCAGAAGGAGGAAAAGTGAGCCCAGGCAGAGTTGTAGGAAGTTAGTGTGGACCGGGCAAGTCCTTTCTGCATGAGAGTTATGTGAATTAAGAAGGGGTAGTAGGGAGCAGCTTAATCCAGCAGGAGGTCTGAGAGGGGTAGGCAGGAAGTGGGTTTTATGCTGGCGGAGGGGCATAGTGTGTGGAACTCCTGGAAGCGAAAACGAGAGAGGGAGTCAGCGATTACGTTAAAAAACCTGGGAATGTGGGAAAATTGCAGGAAATGCTCTCTTTTTGTTGTAAAAAAAAGAAATGCAATTCCAGTGATTTAGGAGCTGTGACCAGAAAAGGAGGTCCGAGCGGCAGCCGTCATCGATTAATATGATGTCGGAGAAGTTGTCTGTGGAATGGGCTAGTGCGAGGAGGCAGGAAATTAATTAGCGGCCTTGGGGGATGATGCGCATGGCGAAATTGAGGTGGCCTAATAGGGACAGGAGATCGCGTTTTGAGACTAAAACTCTCTGGGGGAACGATTTGCAAATAGACTTGATCCTGTCAAGTTTATCTTTGGGCAGGGAAGCTTGCATAAGGCCACATAAGGGGATATTGTTTATATAAGGTTTGTGACGTTAAACTAATTATGTTTGTCATTATTACCTATTAAGTTATATTGCTTTCCCCTATCTGTTTATCCCTCAGCTGTTATGTGTTGATCCCTATCTCTGTTCACGCGAGATCTTCGCGTGTTTTCATGTACGTGTTTTCCTGCCACGTAAACAGGAAATATCAATTGGCGTTCTATTTAAAGAACCGCTATGCCGGTTGTGGGTGCTCATTTGCGAGTACGCACCAATTTACATACCTTTCATTCCATGGAATTACACTGGTGACTGACCTGGAAGCGCTGAGCGCCGTTCCTCCTGGAAGTTATTCGTTTGGCTCGCAGCCAGGATTACTTTTTATCAGAGGACACTGGTCATTTCATTACTTCATCACTTGTTCGTGCTCTTCAAAACACCCGGTGAGGTTGATCCGAACACTATAAATAACTCTGCACACTGGACTTCACCTTTACTTGTATATACACCCTGTTATGAACCTATTGTAAATATTATTTGTTTGTAAATACACTTGAGTTGGTTAATTTATCAGTGTTGATATATTTATTTACATTTCTACTCATTTGCCTATCATTAGGAACAGTACGGACGTTCCCAAATTAGTGTAAACTCCACTTAAATATTTTGGGGAGTGTTACAGTTTAGCGAATCGAGCATAATGCTGAGAAATTCAAGGGACGTGGTGGGGTCTGTGGTTTTTTCGCTTGAGAGGGGGACGGGCTCGGTAAGGATGTCCAAAATGGGGGTGTGTGCAGCAGGGTGATCGATAAGCAGGAAGTCATCGAGCAGGTGTAGTACGAAGGGGAGCTTAAAATAATTGAGAAGGATCCAGCATAGGCCTTCCAATAGAGAGTTAAAAATGTGGGTCGGACGGCAAAGTAGTCTTTTGACTGCCATCTGACGCAAAAAAGGGGCCATTCAGCAGGGTGGATGGGCATGATTTTAAAGGCATCTGTGATATCGGCTTTGGCGAGGAGGGCGCCATGCCCAGCCTTGGTGATTAATTGAATGGCATGATCGACTGAGGCGTAGAAAAGGGAGAATGGCTCGAGAGGGATCATGTCGTTCACGCTTGCCACGTGTCCTGATAGTGGAGCAGACATGTCAAAAATCAGCCTTTTTTTACCTGAATATTTGTGGGTGGCTAGGGCGATAGGATTTATCCTGAAAGGTCAGAAGGGGGGAGACCTGAAAGGGCCTATGAGATATAATGTACTTCTTTTGCCAGTAATTCAGACACGACTGCAGGTTCTACCAATGCTGATTGAAGATTTTTTAATACATGCGTATGTGATGGGGGGAGGGGACGCCGACCCGAAATCCCTGTGTCAGACCGCTTAGCAGAAAGTCTACGAAAATGGGGTCGGGATGAATGGAAAGATAATGCGAGAGAACCTAGGGTGGAGGGATAGAATTTCCTTGAAAAAACCTGTTGATTTCTTTGGGGGGGGCGAAAGCGGCGTGGGCACATGGATTTCGGGTGCGGGTTATGAGAAAAAGCACAGTTAGGAAATGCACACATGGATTCATTGAAATTGTTACAAATAGGCCTGCCATAAGCATAATCAGTGGTGTGACCCTGAACGTCGAGGCACCTTGGTGATTGGTCTCTTGACTCTACCTTGGGTACTGAGGCAGTGGGAACAGTTTTAGGGCACATTGTGGACGGATGTCCGTGAGAGCTGCATATGGCGCAGGTGAGCGCTCGGTGCCCCCCCAAATGTCTGATGAGCAGCTTGGTGTCGGAGATTGACCAGTTCATTGTTTTGTTATACTGGGAGATGTACATGGCGGATTTAGCTGAAAATGAATTATGGTATTCGTAGAAAAGTGTTGATTGAAATCGGCGATCAAAGCGAGGTAAGAGTCTAGTTCTTTGCGCTCGGGGAAGGCGCTGCAGAGAAAGTCTCTGTAAATGCTAAAGGCGATGACGAATTTTGGAAGGGGAGGTTGCGCAACAGTCTGGGATCTAAAGATTTGAGAGCCACTGACACGTCCCCGCATTTGACGATTTGACAATCGCATGCGGAGGAGGGAAGTAGAAAAGACACAAAATTTACATATTAACCTTTGATGATTTGAGCTCTGAGCACTGACGAGACCTTTACTGCAGCGGTGAAACGAAACTCCTACCTGACGTGTGGGCAGGGGAGGAGCTTGTCAGGGAGAAGTCGGGAGCAGCGTGCGAGAGGGGAGGGATAGTTAGAGTGGCTGCGGGGTGAGGGGCTGTCTGTGCTGGAGCTGGAGAAGAGGGCAGTTGCGAAGATTCGAGGAGTGAAAGTCTGGAATCTATGTTTTTAACTGACTCGGCGATTAATCTCACGACTTCTAGCACTGGGTCGAGAATTCTGGACGTAGAAGTTGAGGCTTCGCCTGAGGGATGTCTCTGGCGTGACTGTGAAATGTGTAATAAAGTATCTGTAAAGAACAACAATAAAAGTAAGATTGCACATTACAGCATAGATTACATTGCACTTGTAGGGAAACAAGTGACTGAAAAAAAATCATCAAAATAAAGATGCTTAAGAAAAACAGGTTCATAGGCGACACCATATGAGATAACTGTTACAGTTAGGTAAAGTAGTGTAATAATAATAATAATAATAATAATTATTATTATTATTATTATTATTATACAATATTGAGTATCTGTGTCATGACTACAAAGTAGAAAAAAATCCCCAACATTATGAGGCATCTTTGAGGGGCAATCCCCACTTCAGATATTAATTTCAGGCCATGATAGTGTCCATAGTGTTTCATATGATTTCAGTTGTAATGCTGAGATAAATAGTAGTCAAGTGAGATCATTTCTTTTGAAATTCTTCTGCCAGTTTGCCAGCAAGCACGTTAGTAACCTACCGTCTTACTTTTAGGATATTGCCAGGTAAAGGTGAAGAAAAAGAGGAAAAGAGAAGAAATATTAGAAGAGAGTGAGACGAGTGTGACCAAGGGCAGGTGTCCCTGTGCTGTAGAGTCAGCTGCAACAGTTCCAATATTCAATCTTTGTTTATAAATGTTTGTATTTAGTTCACTTTTATGCCACAATGTAATTACTGTATACAGTGAAGAAAGGAATGAACTCATATGTAACAGAAAACAATAAAAAAAAAAAATCAACTTTACCTCTGTATCAGTATTTTATTGAGACATATTCATCAGTGTATGATACACCATAGTTCATCACATTACTATTTTCACCATGGCCAAAATATGTAACATTCAAAGTGTGCCCCTTTTTTAATTTATAGATAAGTAACGTGACATTTAAATGACATATTTACCACTGAACTAGAAATGTCCTCGTTTTTTTATTTGAGAAATCTGGTCACCCTATTGCATGCTTTCTAGAAGCTGGTGACTGTATAAATTATGAATCACAATTCCACATTGTCCAAATCAGCTGAATAACACATATCATGTAATAATAATTTCAATTAATTAATTAATCACCTGCTATGGCAAGAATTGGTCTTCTCATTGTTTGTAATTGTAAAAAAAAAAAAAATGTTCTTATGAATTTCAAAGATATATTTTGTTTTAGCCCTTTTGTGTGCGTGTTTTGTGTGGCCCTTAATAATATAATTTTAAGTTAAGAAAATAAGAATTGATTCAGTGTTTATCTTTTTCAGATGTTTCCCCCATCAACTCTGAGCACTTGACTCATCTGCTCCCAAACTGACATTCCAGCTCCAATACATGATAAATTGATGTGAAATAATACAGCCATTATTTTCCACTGTTGTTATGTCAGACTTATTTTGAGGAACAATTCCTTGTGTTTACATATAGTGCAATAAAACTTGACTAAACAATCAGCATTGTCCTCTTTTGGATACATTAGTTCACCCTAAAATGAAAATTCTGCTATAATTTAAACCACCTCATGTCATTCAAAACCTGCATGACTTTCTTGTGAGTATGAGAAGAAATTTTAAATGTTTACATGGCTCTTTTTTTCATACAATTCAAGTAAATGGGGACTGAGGTTGTCAGTCCTTAACATTCTGCCTGACATCTCCTTTTGTGTTTAACAAGTAAATCATAAAAAATTTGAACATAAAATTAGATTTGTTTCAACTGTATTATTGTATGGAGTACAAGTACAGAGCCAATGAAAAACAATAGCATCCAAACAGAAGTGCAAATTGTAATATGTATTTAAATGATGTTGCTTTTTAATTAAAGTTTTAAGTGTTACAAATTACAAAGCAAAATAATAATGTAAAAATACAGAGCCCAGACTTCTTTGTCAAGATGTCAAAGTATGTCAGAATCTGCAAAGTGTAACGATGCTGGCAAGGACAGTGATGAAGACGATGACGAAGACGTGAAGATGAACCCAAGTGCAGTTTATTTAAACAAAACGTGAAATCCAAAAACCCTAACTTTAAACGTGAACTAAACATAAACATGAGCTTGACATAAACTAGACTAGACTAGATTTGAATTGGCATGGCATGAACAAAACAACAAAGTTACATTCACATACAATACTAGACAAAGGACAATGGTATACATGAGGCTGTGGCAACTTGATAAATCAGGGCGTGGAGCATGGTATCAAGGCGGAGTCTGGGGGGGCATGAGAGGCTCGAGGGGTGGAGTCGATGGGGCTGAGGACCAAGGTGGAGTTGTAGGGATGGAGGTCCCCTGTGGAGCAGAGGCGGGCATGGACTTTGTAGCGGAGGCGGGCCTGGACCATGGAGCAGAGGCTTGCTTATGACATGGCATGGAGCAGTCTGGAGCTTGGCTGTGACATGACATGGAGCAGACTGAGGTTCGGCTGTTACATGGCATGGAGAAGTCTGGGGCTTGGCTGTGACATGGCATGGAGCAGGCTGAGGTGTGGCTGTGACATGGCATGGAGCGGGCTCTGGCGTGGCTGGGACATGGCCTTGAGGTGACTCTGGCGTGGCTGTGACATGGCCTGGACCTAACTCTAGTGTAGACAGATACCCAGGAATGACTTCTGTGGTCGGGGGCAAGGACTGAGACTCAGAAATGACCTCTGTGGTTGTGAACATGGACAGAGACTTGGAAATGACCTCCGTGGTTGTGAACATGAGCAGAGACTTGGAAACAACCTCTGCAGTCATAGGCATGAACAGAGTCTTGGGAATGACCACTGTGGTCATGAACACAGGCTGAGACTCAGAGACAAAATCCCTTCTCCTCCTCCTTCGTGAGACTGAAGTTGCGGTGCAGGCTCTGGGACAGACGAGGCTGGCAACGTTGGCTCATTGGCTGTGGAAGACATGGGTCTCTGACTTGGCGGCCATGACATGAAACTCTGGCATGGCGGCCATGACGTGAAACTCTGGCTCGGCGGTGGCCATGTTGAGGAACTCTTTGTTTGTTTGTTACTTTGTAAGGTGACTTTTGTCTCTCTGTCCACAACAACTGACCTTCTGTGGTTTACCAGACCAGCGAGGAGTGAATAGTGTAGTAGTGTAGTGCATAGACGCACTAGGTAAAGAGCGAGTGCTATCACCTGTATTTCTGTTTATGTAGCTAGCGTAGCTTAGTTAGAGCACCTCAGCTCTGAAGATTTTTTATTTATTTTCTTTGGTTTATTCAATAGTCAGATTTGAGATCGTGGGAGGACGAGAGATAGCTGATGTTCCCTATCTGTCACTCACTCGACTCTGTATCGATGAAGTGACATAGGGGTCACTCTTGGGAGCCTGAGACACCTTCTGATCTTTTATAAATGGCCAATGGGTATTGGCGAGTGGTATTTGTATGCCACTCCCCTGAACATACGGGTATAAAGGAGGGGCTTGCATACCATTCATTCAGATTTTCTCTTAGGAGCCGAGCGGTCGCTATTTCATTGAGAAATAAGCGTGCTGAATTCCCACAGCTTCCCATTCACCTCTGCTGGATTCTGAAGGCGCATTACAGCGGCTTCTCCCCCTCGCTTCACTGGTGCACTGCAGAGATCGCCCCTGGGCACTTCGGCAGAACAAACTAAAAGATTATATTCTAAAAGGTATAACTCCTAAAAGAGTATATTCTAAAAGAGCGGCATACACGGAAATGGCTTTTTAAAGACGCGTCTTTTTAAAGATGCCTTTCCGTCTGTGAGTTTTTCCTGGTTGCGCTCATTATTTCGCGCCTTCTGTCAACGTTGCGGTCGCGGTTCACCTTCGCAAGAAAGTGAGCCACCCCAGCGGCTCCGCGCCTCGGTCCTTATACCTACGGGTTTGAGGCCAACACGGCTAGCACTAGGGGCGATTTGGAGACCTCAATGGAACCACCTCCATGGACCTCCCATTCCCCAGCACGCTAGTTTGCCATGATCGGGCTTCCGTATGAGTGCACCGGCTCATCTCAGAGCAAGTTCAACCTCTTGTTTGTGGCCTGCAAAGGTGATGAGCTCTTGAACACAGCATCGGAGAGCGGGCTCGTCCAGTCGGACGCGAAAGTCTCGGCTGGGCTTCCCCCTTTGGGTGAGGTCGCCCAGTCACGCGCCGATGCGGAAATGATGGCCTTGCTTTTCCGGGCAGCCGCATCGGGCTAGAGTGGAACCCTCCTCTATCCCCTGAACCCTCACAGCTCGATGATTGGTTCCTGGGTCCGTGGCGCCACTCACAGCCACGCCACACCCCGCCCACAGTTCCTTTGTTCTGGGAAGTGAATGAAGAGCTGACAAGATCGTGGATGGCACCTTCTACTGCCCGGTCCTGATCTTTCAGCTCCCCCGCCCTCACTACACTCGATGGTGGGGCGGCCAAGGGCTACTCGGTGATGCCCCCCCCACTGGATAAGGCACTCGTGGTTCACCTATGTCTGCTGAACGCTGACACGAACCCTCGAAGCTCCCGTCCAGGGCCTATAGGTTTACGTTGTCTCTGACGGCCAAAGACCGCTGAGCCGCTGGACAAGCCCCCTTCACCCTGCACGCCATGGCTCTCCTGCAAGTCCACCAAGCCAAGGCGCGAAAACAACTGCACGAGGGTAGTTCCGCCCCAGGATTGATGCAGGAAGTGCGCTCACAGTTTCGTCCAATGTCTTAGGAACAAACAGGTAAGTCTGGGTCAGCCGGCCGGGTATATCGCTTGCGCTTAGCAACTTTCACCTCCCTTGAGCTGATGACGTACATTGTTGATTCCCAGTAGCATTCACAAATGTGTTCCCTGTTTGACTTCATCCGAGCCCTGTGGCAGGCGAGTTTATGGAGAAACTCACTGCCGGCCCAGTACATGTGGTATCTAAGCCCTGTACTGGGATAGGTGCTCTGCATGCGCTGGTTCCCCATAGGTAACCCCTTGCGACGCATATCTCAGCTGAAAAACATTTCCCTGCTGGTAAACTGCGTCTTACTTGGGCAGAAGCCCCTCTGCCCCAGCCACCATGTTTGTAGTTTCCTCCCCCATTGTGTAGGACCTACCATGGGACTTCTCCACATGACATACTTCCAACTAGTCTCGGCAAGACGATGTGACAGATCACCACTCAAAATACCACCCCCTCTTTCTTTCTGGGCAGGTTGTGCCCTACAGACTACACAGTAGTCTGCCCGTCTCGCACTGCCTCACACAGTTCAGCTAGTTGTGGCATTTTTGTAGGGGATCCATAGTGTCACTACATCGATACAACGTCGAATGAGTGACAGACAGGGAACGTCCTCTACACTTCCGTTCCCTCCTGCCACAACGCTGAACTACTCACTGAAATGGACCTTATTCTCGGCTCCTCAGCACAAAACCTGAATGAGCGGTATGCATGCCCCTTCTTTATACCCGTATGTTTGGGGGAGTGGCATGCAAATACCACTCGCCAATTCCCATTGACCTTTAAGATCAGAAGGTGTCTCGGGCTCCCAAGAGTGACCCCCTAGTGTCACTACATTGATACAACGTCTCGTTCCCTCCATCAGACATTTTGATTTTGTTCACTTCTTTGATTTGGCACTGCTCATTATCTCTCTCTCCTACGTTCTGGCTCTGTGTTTGTAAATATTGGGTAAATAGACTCTCTCTTGATCATTATACATTTTTTCTTTATTTTGATACTGGTGTTTGTAAATATTGGCATCTTACCTTTATTATTTCAATACAAAACATTAACTTTCTTCAGTCTCCCATTTCATTTCAACACATGTCAGGTAGTGGTAATTCAGTACTCCATTAAATTCATTGCTTTATTTTATTTTTAAATTTATAGTTTTGATGTTGTGTCCGTTAATACAGGGGGACGTATCAAAGAGCCAACTTGATTGAGGGCAGTGGGCCAAATGGAAATGCATATATCTTAAATTAAATATTAATACTGCAAAACACATAGAACTCTAAAATTAAAATGATCAAGTGTCCTATACTTTCACAATGCATATAACCGATTTTAATATAATTTGTATGTATGTTGTGTCTCTTTCTCATTTGTAAGTCACTTTGGATAAAGTGTCTGCTAAACGACAAAGTGTAAGAGTATCTCAAAACATTGTTACTGTCTCTTTAAGATCAGCACATCTCCTCACATTGAACACAACATCGAATGAGTGACAGATAGGGAACTGGTGCGCTCTGCTCCACTTCACAAAAAAATTGGAAACAGTTGTACTACTGGTGTTACGACATCAAAAAGCTTCATGGCCCAGTATTGCTTGTGTAACATTCTTTTCTATACAGTAATGAACTTACTGTGTTTTTAATGTGTAACTGTTATTTTTTCCAATCATTTGTGCAGTATGCTCTTACCCTGACTAGGAGTATCCGTCCCAGACAACTGATACAACACCATGACGTTGCAATGAGGATGTTCATGTACATCAAAATAAAGAAAAATGCTAGTACTCCAGTTGAATGTTCAATTCCAGTGTCTGTGTGTGTAAATACATTTATTTACATACATGTATTCTTTTGTAGGTACATGCATGACAACCTGTAATTTGTAACCAAAAAATAATCATACCTTTTAGCCAACAGACTTAAAAACACTCTTTAAAACATATTTACCTCAAAATGTCATAATAGAACTCAATAAAAGATTTGTGAACTAAATGAGATAAGTCATCATTTATACTCATATTAATTTAGTTCCAAACCCAAACGACTGACTTTCTTCTGTGGGAGGAACTCAAAAGAAGATGTCAGGAATTATGATAGGGACTGACAGCCTTGCTTTCATGTCAGCCTCATTAGCAGCATCTACATTTTACAATGTATTCTCATATTCCACAGAAGAAACTAAATACTACAGGTTTGTAAATACAAGAAGGTAGAATATTCATTTTTAAGTAAGTCAACCCAAAGACATTGTTACGGTTTATAAACATTTTGTGTTTGCACTTTCATTTCAAGACATGACATTGTAACTTAAAAGAAATCTGACATAACAGAAAAATAAACAATCACAGGAGAAACTGAAATCTGAGAAAGATGGCAGTAACCAATTAATTAATTATCACTGTCAGAACATGATGCTGTATTTTAGAAAGGGTTACCATGTAACAGTACCTCCTAAAACATTCACACAAAAGAGCTAAAATGCAAAATTATATTAAATATTACCTTACAACTGCTTTTACTAAGTACATTAACATAATGTGAAACCAAATTATTGGCATAGCAGATCTTGTACACTGTGTAATATATGGTATAATTTTTTTGTGCTCCTAAGGTCATCTAATATGATTCATGTTTTATAAAGACACTATCTGTACTACTGATCTTTTTTAGTGTCTAGTAGAGTGTCTTTTTGAATCTGCCATGTAGCATTAAGAATAAAGGATTTGTCGACACATTTCAGTCAAGAAACTTGGTTAAAATTAAAATAGCAGATTCATACTGTCAGCCAGGTTAGCTATTAAGCTAATGATCAGGACACTCTACAAATCAGCAATTTTCAGTTGTCGACATTTAAAAAGACACTACACGTGTTTATGGCCAAGAGAAAATTATACAAACCGCAAGTCACTGATTTCCTCTGATGGCGTCCATTTCTTTAAAAGTTTGTGGTTTTGGAGCTTATTGTCATTTTTATTCTGTTGGTTCATGCTTTCTTGTCTTTTATTTTTAAAAGCTAGTTCCTGTTCTATGTCATGTGATTCCTGTTTCCCTCGTGTGATCTTGTCATGTGTTTCCCCTGTTCATGCATCTTGTTTTCATTGGTTCATTGGCTGATTGCTTTGTTATTAGTCTTGTCTTCTCATTGGTTTATTGTTTGACTGCTATGTTATTAGTCTTGTCTTTTCATTGGTTTAAGTTCATTTAGTCTTGTTATCTTGTTTATAGTTTAGTCTTGTGATCGGTTGTCTTGTTTACTTGTTAACCATGTCCTTGCATTTAAACCCTCATGTTTGCCATGTGTTTGTGTTTTGTCGAAGAGTTTGAGTCGGACTTCGGACGATTGGTCATGGCGAAAGCGGTCGGGAAGGAGAGAGATGACTCGATCACAAATAAAAAAGAGACTAAGAATGGTGAGAGGAAAGGAGTCGGAGGAGTGAGAAGGAGATGAAATTGAGGTAGGATGGACACAGGTAGGAGAAGGGAGAGGTAAATCCACAAATAAGAGGAAAAAGAATAGCAGGGAAGGGTTAGCAAGTAGTACAGAGAGATTGGAGGAGAGGGTGTGGTAGAAGGGAGAAGGGATAAATGTGTTGAGAAGGCTAATAGGGGAAATTAGCAGTGCTAGAGTAATGCAAGATGGGGCATTGTTGGTGACATGCAGCAATGACGAAAAGAGAAATAAATTGATGAGATTAAAAACGATGTGTAAGCAAGAGGTAATGAGTTGTAAGACAGTAGGAGGTAAGTTATGGATAAGTGGTGTAATTACTGGAGTACCCTTGGAGGTATCAATGGAAGGGATAAAGAGGAATATTGAGGGAGGGAAAGTTGGTGAGGCCAGACGTTTGCAGGTGAATAGAGAGGGAAGTAGAGTGGATATTTTCTCTGTAATGCTAAAGTTTGAAGATGGGATATTACCAGATTGAGTTAAAATAGTTTATATTAGTTATCCAGTAAGAGAATATGTGAAAGCACCGTTAAGATGTTATAATTGCCAGAGATATGGACACATCGCTAATGTCTGTAAGGCAAAAAACAGATGTGCTCATTGTGGAGGTGAGCATGATTATGGTAGGTGTGAAGCAGGTGCTGAGGTTAGGTGCTGCAATTGTAGTGGAGCACATAATGTTGCATATGGGGGCTGTGAAGTTAGGAAGAAAGCAGTGGAGGTACAGAAAGAGAGGGAGAAAAGTAGATTGTCATATGTTCAGGCAGTGAAAGTAGTAGAATTAAGGCGCAAGGAGATGTCAGAAGATGGTAATGATGGAGGGCAGATCATAAAAGCAACAAGAGAACCAATAAGACTGAGAGAAGAAGGTATGATCAGGGAAGATGAGTTAAGAGTAAGTGAGAAAAACTTTGTGCATTTTATGGTGGAAGCTATTAATTGCACAGCTCAGATGGAAAAGAGAAATGAGAGGATACAAATTATTATGAGGGCAGCTGAGAGATTTTTAGATGTGAAAGGAATGACATGGGAGATAGTTAGGGATTGCCTAACAACAGAATTACAGCCATGTCAAGAAATATGTTCTGGTCATTAATTATGATGATAATAATATTACAGTGGAATGCCAGGAGTCTTTTTGCAAATGGTTTGGAGTTCAAAGGGTATGTAAATCGAATGAAGGATTAACCACATGTGATATGTATACAAGAATCATGGTTTAAACCTAGATTTGATTTTGTTTTGAAGAGATATTCAGTAGGAAGAAGGGATAGAGTAGAGGGTAATGGAGGGGGATGTATTACTTTCATAAGATCAGGAATTCCGTATAGATTGAGAGCCTAAGAGAGGTCTTTGAACATTCTGAGGGAGGAAGGAGTGCTGGGGAATCAACTGCTTGCACTTCCTCAGGGAAGAAATACTGCAGCTGAATTTGCTTTGTCTTTTCGTACTCTCGCGACACAAACCGTTTGGGTGGAGGATACATTGAAACTGCTGTTTCGACAAGGATTGAACACAGACGTACAGTCAGAGCTGGCCTGCCGTGATGAAGGCAGAACCCTGGATCAATTCATTAACCTTGCCAATACACCAATCCAGTGATGACGTTGAACCCATGCAAGTTTGTCGTACTCATCTCTCCACAGAGGAGCGGGAACGATGCATCACTAATCATTTCTGTTTATATTGTGGCCAAGCAGGACATCTGAGAGCTAACTGCCCAACTCGACCATCTCATGCACACAGTTGTAGGGTGAGTTTGTTAATTTCCTCTACACAGACAACTGCTTGTTTTTAAGTGCCTGTAAAATTAACCTGCCAATCTGATAACATCACCACTAAAGCTTTGTTGGATTCAGGGGCAGCAGGTAATTTTATCGATGAAGCTCTAGCCCGACAGCATAAGATTCCACTGATACCATGTAACTCTCCTTTGGCAAAGGCAGCACTAGATGGGCACCCCCTGGGAACCGGCCAGGTACTTTACACTACAACGGATCTTACTTTACAAGTTGGGGCTTTACACATCTAAATTACTCGTCTTTTCGTCATTCACTCTACTCACCACTCGGTCTACCCTGGCTGCAAGACCATAATCCACAAATTTCCTTGCATGATAAACTGATCATACGATGGGGATCAAACTGCCCGACCAAGCAACCCGGTATCACGCCGAGGCGTGAAATAGACACGCCGGTCCACTCGCGGATGCGTGTCTATTTCACGCTTTGCCTCCTCTAGGCGTGTACATGACACGCGCGCGTCTACGTAGAATACCGGCAGGGGGCGATCGTTTCCTCGACGCCAACAACTGTCCGCGCACCAAAGAGGAAGCGATATATCGCGTTCTCCAGTTCCGGTTAGCAGGATATATATTTTTGTATATAAATACACTTTTTAAATAAATATATATATATATATATATATATATATATATATATATATATATATATATATATATATATATATATATGTATATATATATATATATATATATATATATATATATATATATATGTATATATATATATATATATATATATATATATATATATATATATATATATATATTTATGTATTTATTTACATCAGCACAAGATACTCGACAGCCCACACACACACACACACACACACACATATAACAACGTTAGGCTACAGCAACGTTAGGATTTCTTCATGAAAGCAGCACTATAATGAACCTTTATTTGTCACATATGGTCACAAGTGAAAGTAACCGGCGAAATTGGCCGGCATCCCGCCCGCACGAACGTGCAACGCGACGACAACGGTATCGCTTCCTCTTTGGTGCGCGGAGAGTTGTTGGCGTTGAGGAAACGATCGCCCCCTGCCGGTATTCTACGTAGACGCGCGCGTGTCATGTACACGCCTGGAGGAGGCAAAGCGTGACACCGACACGCATCCGCGAGTGGACCGGCGTGTCTATTTCACGCCTCGGCGTGATATCGGGTTGGACCAAGTGTCTAAAACCCATCACCCCTATTCCTGTGAGAACCACCAAGGTAACTAAGGAGACTAACATAGCACCACATATACCTTCTGAATATGCAGACCTGATTGAAGCATTCAGTAAAACCAAAGCCTCACAACTACCGCCACATCGAAGAAAGATTTATATATATATATATATATATATATATATATATATATATATATATAATTTTTTTTTTTTCCTCTCCCCCATCCCTCTGGTCTAGGAAGGGTTACAAGCGAAAGGAGCTGAACACGCAGTGCTGGCTGAAGCGATGACTCTTGTTGGGCTGGAGGATGGGGGAGGGGAGGTAGTGGTTAGAGTCTCTGGTTCATGATCACATAGGGTAGCATTAATGCACAAGTTTGTTGTGATCTGTCTTAAAAAACAAAGAAGAAGAAGAAGAAGAAGAAGAAGAATGTGTTTTGTCAGGTATTGTGAATGTAACTGTTCATGTTTCATGTCTTTTATTTTTAAAATTTAGTTCCTGTTTCCCTCATGTGATCTTGTCATGTGTTTCCCCTTTTCACGTATCTTGTTGTCATTGGTTCATTGGTTGATTACTTTGTTATTAGTATTGTCTTTTCATTGATTTAAGTTCATTTAGTCTTGTTATCTTATTTATAGTTTAGTCTTGTGGTTGGTTGTCTTGTTAACCATGTCCTTAAGCACTCATGTTTGCCATTGTGTTTTGTCAGGTATTGTGAATGTAACTGTTGTTTTGGTCAAGCCAAGTCATGTCAAGTCTAGTTTTAGTCAAGTTTTGTTAATGTCTAGTTGTTCATGTTTTTGTTTTATTTTGATTCACGTTTAATATTAGGGTTATTGGATTCCACGTTTGAAAAATAAAACTGCTCTTGAGTTCATCACGTCATCTTCGTCTTCCTGTCACTACCTGTGTCCAGAATCGTTACACTTATCTGTATGTGCTTGATTCCATGCTCATGAGAGCTGTGACTCCGGTCTCGCCCTGATAATAAAACAAAGCGTGATTGGTTGAAGATAGAACATGCTATGATTGGTCCGAGTAATGTGGCCATTATCTGATTGGCTTGAGTAGACGATAAGTGGAGTCCACCTATTTGTAGACTTGTGAGCACATCTTGATGCTAGATTTGTTTCAAAATCGATAAATAGGTGTAGCAATTTACAAATGCACAGGAAGCAATTCACAAATAAATGCTGGACAGAGTTGTGTTTGTGAGTTAAAAATATATATGTAAATACATTTTTATTTCATTCATTTGTGAATTCACTTTATTTTTGTGAAACTCCTTACATTTATTTGTGGATCTCTTTCCATTTGTATGTTAATATGCAACAATTCCATCTCCATATATGACTGAACTTCAGTAATTCTGTATTGTGAAGTGTGTTGTACAAATATTACTTGACTAATATGATTGCTAACTTATAATATAGAATTTATTCTCCACCTGCCATATAAGATGTCTAAAAGTGTATTTCCGTTAGAACCAGACAAAATACCTGAGGATCACCCTTGATGATATTATTTGGCTGAAATTTGCTGTTTATTTTCATGTGTTGTGTTTCTTTGTTAGAGCTATTCACAGACGTGAGGGGCACACTCACCTAATCACCCATGAACTGTTATTGCAGATTTCTCAGTGTAATTTCACTAGTAATTACCAGTTTGTAAAAAAAAAAAAAAACACCCCCACACACACAAGGTGGGGAGTTTAACTTCTATTGTTTTTGAACCAAATGAATGCTATTTTCTATCCCCTAAACCTATTTATATTTTTTCACATTTTCATTACAACATTTAGTATATACATTAAGCAGTTGTCCTTATGGGGACTGTTGGCTGATCCTTACATTGTAGCTTAATTATTATCAAAACCTGTATGTGTGAAGAATGCTGCCTTAAAACAGTAGCAGTATTCAGTGTTTGTGTGCCTCACATTAACTAAGAGCCGACCTCTGACAAAATCTGCAGAGAGGGAGAGAGAGATTGGATTCCTACCAAACCATCGCACCACCGACCACATTCACATGCTACACACGATAGTCAACCAGCATGTTCATCAAAAGAGCAAAGGCAAACTTTATGCATGCTTTGTTGATTTAAAAAAAGCATTCGATTCCATTTGGCATGATGGTCTATATTATAAAATTCTACAATCTGGCATTGGGGGTAAAATGTATGACACTATCAAATCTATGTATTCAGACAATAGGTGCGCAGTTAAAATTGGTAATAAAAGAACAGAATTTTTCACTCAAGGCAATGAGTGAGACAGGGCTGCAGTTTGAGTCCAACACTGTTCAACATTTACATTAATGAGTTAGCAGTGCTACTGGAACAATCTGCAACACCCGGTATTACTCTAAATAATTCCAAAGTTAAATTTCTTCTCTATGCAGATGATCTGGTGCTGATGTCAGCTACTGCACAAGGGCTACAAAAGCACCTGGACCTGCTGGAGAACTACTGTCAGAACTGGGCCCTGACAGTCAATCTGAAAAAAACAAAAATTATGATTTTCCAGAAAAAGGCCAGATTACAGGACACCAGATACACATTGACTCTGGGGAACACTGCAATAGAACACACCAGACACTACGACTACCTTGGTCTAAAGATCAGTGCTTCAGGGGGTTTTGGTCTGGCAGTGAATGCACTAAAAGAGAAAGCTAGAAGAGCATTCTATTCTATTAAGGGCAAATTTACCCAAGTTGAAATTCCTGTAACAATCTGGTGCAAGATCTTTGATAGTATTGTAATGCCAATTGCTCTGTACGGATGTGAGGTTTGGGGTCCACTCTGTCTGGCAGATTACTCAAGATGGGACAAACACCCCATAGAATCCCTGCATGTAGAATTCTGTAGAAACATTCTAAGAGTTCAGAGAAGAACACCTACTAATGCATGCCGGGCCGAACTAGGCAGATACCCCCTTATTATACATATTGAAAACGATCCCTCAAATTTTGGGCACACCTAAATTCAAGTTCACCTAACACACTGCAACATGAAGCCCTTAAAACCCAACAGCTGAAGCCTAAAACCAGTCCCATTTGTCAGCTGGCTCTGAAACTCACAAACCCACTAATAACTAACAAACACCAGTTTCAGACCAGCACTGCTGAACAAAACCAGATCAGAATAAACCAAATCATAAAAGAAAGCAAGAATTCATATTTTGACCATTGGGAAAATGTAAGTAAAAACCAAAGCAAATTGGAATGTTATCGGGCCCTAAACAGAACATATAATCTGGCAGAATATCTGCACACTGTAAGAGATCCAAAACAGAGACGGATCCTCACCAAATACAGACTCAGTGATCACAGTCTGGTCATAGAAAAAGGCAGACACAGACAAACATGACTTCCAAAGGAAGAACGAGTCTGTGCTCATTGTGACACAGGTTAGGTCGACACAGAGACACACTTTCTCCTTCACTGTGAGAAATTTACAGAGGTGAGAGAGAAATACCTCCACAAACTCTCAAACCTCATGCCACAGTTTCCCAGTTCAGCAGAAACAGATCAGATTCTGGTGTTACTGGGGGAGGACTATCATGCATCAGTTACAGCAAAATACATTTTTGAGCTGAACACCCTCAGAAACCAAGCACTGCCTTAATGTACTTCAGTCACAGTACTTTTATTCTCTTATGTTCATAATGTCCTGTTAAATGCTTATTTTATTTTATATTGTATAGTGTATATTGTTATTATAGTTTTTATTTTATTCATTACCTGGTACCTTATTTTAATTCTATCTCTATTGTTATTTGTTATCATTTTATTATTATTATTTGTCTTGTCATTATCTGTTTTGTGTATTAATGCTTTGGCAATATTGTATGTAAACATAATCATGCCAATAAAGTAATTTAAAATTGAAAAATTGAGAGAGCGAGAGAGAGAGAGAGAGAGAGAGAGAGACTGACAGCAAGCACTCGGACAGGGATGGTAAAATATAAACACACATATGGCTTGGAAAACTCAAAATGACACTACATGCAAAAAATATCCATGTGTGTATAAATAGATCTGGGTGTGACATACATTTTTGCGTAATTTCTCTGTGTAAGAAGTGCATTGTAAACAGGTTTACAGATATTTGTTTGTATAGACATGCTGCAATAAATAGTCAAACTGTACACACTCTGCACACTACTGTAGTCTGAGAGTTTACCGTCATGGCCATGCTGGATGAAACTCCTGCCCCAGCACATGCAATTTCCTGTGTCCAGAAATAGGGGATGGAGAGACAGACACAGTTAGAGAGACAGTGTGAGTTAAAGTTTCCTGTCTCACATTCATCAGACATGACCTTCTGCAGAACAGATACACAGAGATCACAGCAGACATGTCCTCCATTTAACACTTGGTTGGAGAAACAGTATATTCAAACACATGCATGCATGCATGCACACACACATACGCTCACCTACTTCAATGTGACAACAACTGAAAGACTATTGTGGCATCTAAATTATGTTAGATATACACTTTCTGTCACTTTTACTCGGTCACTTTTACTTTTAACTATGTGATCACAATGTTATATTTGTATTTATGTAGTGTGGCATTCTTAAACTTGTCACACACACACACACACACACACACACACACATATATATATATATATATATATTGTATTTTGATGTTGAATTTTTGGATATGCTGGATATAAAAGAACCATGTATATTTTTAAACCTTAAAAACCTATATTAAATCCTAAAACTTTTTTTTTTATGTATTGAGGAAAGTTGCAGGATTTATGTTGTAAATTTCTTTCAAGTGTTCACAGACGCCAAACTGAAAAGTCATTCTACAGGGATGTATAGATTACTCTGTGAGGTTGTGTAAACAGTGTGTTCCTTTCCAGCTGACTCATTTCAAACCAGGCTCATCTATTCATGAAAAAGGACAAATTTGGGTTTAGAAGGCCACACACCTTGACACACATCCCACCTTCTTTCTTAGTCTAACTATATATACTAAATATATATATACACAGTAGATTTGAAGACCGAACTAACTGTTGTATCTGATTGAATAGAGACGTTCCATGAGTACTGATGTCTCTGAACATCAGCACTCAGTTGCTTCACTGTTTGTATCACTCTGCTTGTGTTCGTGGCATTTAAACTGTAAGAGCAGCACAGATGTATGTGCTATGTATGAGCTATGTGTGTCTTTTAATTTTTCCATGTGACATTATAGACTTTAGCCAGCAGGTGGCGGCAAAAGACCATATCTGTGGGTAATACAGTATGAGCCAGTTGAGGTGAAGAGTGAGTCCGCATCAGACAGTCAGCATTTTCCTTCATCTTTACTCCATGATCCCTGTGATTACTGCTACAATACTAAAGCTGGGAAATGGCTTTACACAGTTTTAAACTAACAACTTTAGCATGAAGCGTTTCAGCAAGTTTCCATATTGGGGAGGACGTTGCGGTTTTAATAGCAGAGGTGGGTAGAGCAGTTAAAAACTGTACTCAAGTAAAAGTACAATTACTTTAAAGGGGACATATTATGCAAAATTCACTTTTACATGGTGTTTGTACATAAATGTGAGTCAACAGTGTGTGTACATAACCACCCTACAACTTTAAAAGTCCAGTGTGTCAAATGAATGGTTTTCGTTTCTGCTCTAATGTGATTGCCCACGACTGATGACTCAACCCTATTATCATAGATCCTCCCCTGAGTGATCTACACACAGTCTGGCATTTTTTTCCATGCTGGAACAGATAAAGAAGAATAATGTCTCAGCGTCATAAGTGTTCTGTTGTTGGCTGTAAAAGTGAACATAAGAGTTTTCATGTACTCCCGGCATCAGAGCCACTGAAGACGCAGTGGACAATTTTGTTTTTGAAGGAAATGTTCCCCAAAACAAACAGAAAATGTGTGTATGTTTGTGCAAATCATTTTACACTGGACTGCTTTGTGAATCAGTGTCAATATAAAGCAGGATTTTCAAAGAATTTGATTCTCAAGCATGCATCAGTACCAACTGTTCGTGTTCCAGATCTATATACTGAAGATGTAAGTATCACACTTTATATTGTGTGAATGTTTGCAAATCGGCTTTCCGAATGTGCTTGTTAGCTGATTCCACGGCTAATGCAGCTAAAGTTGCTATTGTCTCTGATTGTATTCACAGAGACCAGAGATATGTCTTTATTTTAAGCTTACTGTCTGTATAATTCATAACCGCACCTTTATTATGCACAATACAGTAAGGTGATTGTGCTTTTTGAAAACTATGTACGTTTTTGTGAACATAAGAGAGTTGTATTAAAAGTGGAGTGTTTACTTGCAAAGGCCAGCACAACTGCACAATATATCAGTACCACGATAGATGTTGGTTGCCAGACTGACTCACCACAGCTGTGTAGTGTCGGTACACAGCTATCAGTGAGGACGCTTCAGACACACTACAGTGCAGGTTTGTGGATGGGTTTAATCGTCTTTCTTATACACACTTGCTATAATGTATCAGCTGTTGTATAGACTTTTATTATTATATGTGAAATTTATTTTTTCGCTTGCAGACTGTATCTCGCTGCACTACATTACAATGAAAACGCTAGTTGTCAACAAGCCACATCAGCAGCAGGTCATCCACTGTTCAAAGTGAACTTTCCAAAGGCAAGGAAAGGAGAATGAAGGGTCAAACCAGTGAAGACAGAACCAACATTCCGTAAGTATAACCTGTGTTTATTTATTTAATATAATAGAAATGGACATTCTATCATTGCAATTTTTCTTACAAGTTAGATTAAAATATATTTAAATAATAACTATTTACAAATAAAAAATGTCATATTGCACAGGGTATGTGGATGACCTGGTGGACCTTATAATTGAGAGGTCACACCGGACCTGTGTGCGGAGTACGAGTGGCCAGACAAAGAGGAGCTCATCTCCAGCACAGTGTCTATATTTAACCAAAAGGCACTTTAAAAACAACATTGCTGCCCTGGGCATCTGGAAATTCCTGGTGAATCCTCAGCACCACACAGGCTGGAATCACTACACATATTTGCCATCCAAGGCAACCCCAACACCAGCTCACAAAGCTGTGATATGCCAAAAACCTATAATGACAAAGGGACATGCTCATTACAGGGCTAATGTTTTTGTTACATTTATACACATAGTCTTAGAAGACATTCCTATTCCTTAAACAGCTATACATTACCTAGGATTTGGAGAAGTGTCTACAGTGTGTATATTACATGATCAATGAAACTTTAAGCACTTTATTATTTGTTACACATGTACATTTTTGAATTTTATTTGCACATTAGCTTGTAATGAATTTGTTAATAAAAACAAATAGTAGATAATGCAAACTGTCTCATGAATTTATTGGTGGAATTACCAAAAAAAGTATACGGGGTTCCTGTGTTCACTCAGTATTTATAAGTTGTTATACATGTAACTAGGGTAATATGAGACCTAGATAGCAAAGTATTGCCTTTAACGTAAGATTACCTGAAAACTTTACTTTAAAAAATGGAATTGGAATTACGTTTAAAAACTTTACCAAAAAATTGCGAATTAATTCACTATTCAGCGACACATACTTTTCTATTCCACGTAGTCGCAAGGGACCATAGTCAGCTCTATAAGTACTAAATGCAATCTGTGGAGAGATCACAAACAGGCTCCATTCCAGGATTGTCCACCATACATGAGGGAGTCTCCTCAAGCTGTTGTATCTGTCTTCTAACCTTTATGATAATAAACTGTGTTAGGCAATTGTAGGCAATGGTAAGTCATAAATGAAATCGATTACAGAAAATGTAATGAATTAAAGAAAATGACACCTGTTTTATCTCCATGCAGCATTTATTCTCTGGCTCTGTAGGCATCTTGTCACAGTTGCCACATGAGCACCTGTACAACAATTTCTAAATGAGTATGATGCAAGACAACCCCCGAAAAATGTCATGTCTCGTTCTAGCGCATTTGCTAACGTCATTACAGTATATTTTTGTGTTGCTCATCCATCGATGCAAAATGGCTGAAATAACTCAAAAATAATTAGATAAGTACATCAATTAACCATTCAGAAACTACCTGGTTTATTCTCACAGTTGTGATTTCTGCCGGAGTCTCTCCTTCATCAGTGTCTGACTCTGGTTCATGCATATATAGCTGAACTCCGGTATTTACGCTGTCAGCCATATTAGGAGCTGTAAAGACACAGCCCTCTTCCTGAAAGGGAGCGGGGAGCAACAGCTCATTTCCCTTTAAAGAGACACACATGAAAACAGTGTGTTTTTGATTCCACCCAAAAAGAGGCATCTACAACGTGATATTATAATATATGATCCGTGGCATATTTTGAGCTGAAACTTCACAGACACATTCTGGGGACACCTGAGACTTACATTACATCTTGTAAAAAGGGCATAATAGGTCTCCTTTAAAAAAAATATTACTCAAGTAGAAGCAAAAGTACTAACATAAATAATTACTTTAGTGAGAGTAAGAAACTATCCAATTAAAAGAGTACTCAAGTAGTGAGTAATTCGTTACTTTCACAAATTACATTATGGACATTTACTCCCCTATATTCCATTACATAATACACATTTAACATGTATTATAGAATTATTATTATTAATGGAAATTCTGTCATCATTCACTATCATGTTGTTCCAAACCTGTATTACTTTCATTCTTCCATGCTACACAATTAGAATTTTTGACTGAGTCACTATTTACTTTCAGTGAATGTTTTTTTTCTCCATATTTTGAGAGTTAATGGTGACATTCTGGCTAACATCTTTTGTGTTCCACATAATACAAAGCTTCACACTGCTTTGGAACAACATGAGGGTAGGGATATTATGACAGAATATTAAATTATGGCTGAGCTATCACTTTAAAAAGATAGTTTACTCAAAAATGAAAATTCTCTCATCAATTAATCACCCTCATGCCATCCCAGATGTGTATGACTTCCTTTCTTCTGCAGAACACAAATTAAGATTTTTAGAAGAATATTTTAGCTCTGCAGTCCAAATTTGTGATGCTCCAAAGAGCACATAAATGCAGCATAAAAGTAATCCATAAGACACCAAATCCATATCTTCAGAATGAAGACCTTATGATAGGTGTGTGTGAGAAACAACTCAATATTCAATATAACAAAGTCATTTTTTGCTAGACAGCAGTGGGCGATATGCAGAGAAGGATGTGAATCACCAAAAACACAAGAAGAGGAATGTGAAAGTGATCTGTTTCTCATCCACACTTATCACATTGCTTCTAAAGATATTGACTTAACCACTGGAGTCTTATGGGTTACTTTTATGCTGACTTATTTGATTTTGTTTTAGCTTTAAAATGTTGCCACCCATTCACTTGAATGTATGGACCAAAAGGAGCTGAGAAATTCTTCTAAAAATCTTAATTTGTGTTAAGCAGATGAAAGAAAGTCACACACATCTGGGGTGGCATGAGGGTGAGTAAATAATGAGAATTGTAATTTTTGGGTGAACTATCCCTTTAAGGGCTCTTGTCAGATCTGGAAGAATTTGTCAATAAGAGAAGTTTGGAAACATTTATAGTAATTATTATAGTGAAAATGTGAAAATATCCCACAAGGACATTATATATAATGCTGAAATATAAACCAAAGCAAAGTCATGTTTTATTAATGCCTACTTTTGCTATTTCATAGCTTTTAAAGTCCTGTGTGGATTCTTATTTTAGTGTAGAAACAGTTTTCAGTGTCGAAAGAATTTAGATCTTTAGTTCTGTACAGCAGTACTGCTGCTCTCTAAATGCAAATTACACAGCCTAGTGCATAGGGCACCAAACCCGCTCATGGAACACTCAGTATGCTCTTGCAACAAAATAGTTTGGAGAAAAGTAGAATATCAGAATATCGTTATACTCCCATCTATTGCGTAACTATTAACGTTACGCAGGATATAAACATATCGGTCCTTCTCTGTCTACATGATAACAAAAACTAGAAAACGTCTGTGTTGGAAATTATGCAAAGTGTTCCATCAGCAAAGACAGATCACTGTTTCTACTTCTGAATAAAATAATCCTGCTCAAAATTATTGTATTGTGATTCACAGAATAAATATATTTACTGTAGAATTCACCTGCTGAATAGATTTCACCATGATGCTTTGCAGATCTACAGTAACATTTGTTCATTATACAGTAATAATGCTGTGAAAACTACAGAAATTTGTTACAGTGTATATTTGCTGACTCATTGATTGGCTGGTTAGTCCTGTGGGCCATGGTTTCTGACATTTATTCTACATCTCTATTCATGGTTGTGCCCGGGACCGTGCGGTCCAGCCAATCAGCCAATCAGGTGCTTTCGATTTTCAGCAGCAGCGCTGAAAAACATTCCTTCTCAGTGTGTTGACTTTAGAAAGCCCTCAGGGCTGATATTTTTCTACCCTCCAGCTCGTGAAGGAACGAGACAGTTTAAAAAGATCTCTGATATTTCTCACAGCATTAAACTCACTTTTTCACTGAAAGGGGCTGCTAGGAGAAACCGAGTGCACACTCATGTGTGTATTAGAAAACGGTAATTCTTCAATTAGGAGATTACAACAACAAAAAAACAACCATTCTAGTTTTTAAGAATAGACTGTAGTCTGTAATAATAAATAATAAATGTAAACTATTTATTGTGCCTTTTTTTATTTATTTTTTAAGAAAGTTGAAAAGCTACATTTTCCAGAATTTAAATATTCTTGGCTCATCCCCTACGCAGATGTTTTACCTGTTTCTTGATATTAAATCCATAAAAATTATGTGAATTTTCATGATATTAAATGTGTTACTATAATTGTTTTTTTATAACAATGAATCATTGTCCACAATGCTGCTGTAATTAGTAGTTAGAAGAGAAATTTCTAACTTTTGCAAATATATGGTTATAATGTAAAAAGAAAGGGAAATAGCACCTGCCACCGTAACAGTTAGCAATTCATTACGTTTTTTTCACGTTATGTTCTTAGTGAAAAAGCCTTGACAATTAAAGATCAGTGTGACACGGTGGAGGGCGGGACCGGCACGTGATTATGCACGCCCGGTCCCGTATTAGGCTAATTAAGCCGTCAAGAGGGATAAAGAGAGAGAGCTCAATTACGGACATGTCCGTTATCTTATGTGTTTGTCTTTTGAGTTTTCCATTAAACCTTTAAGTTATACGTCAAGCCAGTTTCTCGCCTCTTCCTTGCCCATGAATTTGATCTGTTTTACAATCAGAAAAAATATATATAATTCGCTTTAAAATTTTTGCATCATGATCTGAGAGTAGCTTTATTTGGTGTCATTTTTGATAACTTAACATTCAAAAACATTCAATTTATCTTTATAGATCTTTATTTTTCTTTCTTTCTCTTTAATTTAATCTTTTATTATATGCATTAAAATTAATTGACAATGTAAAATGTTATGTTAGCAAGTCCAAGAATTATCCAACTTATTTTCCAAAAAGTGAAAAATGTCACCATGACACGTCTTTACCATTACACAATATTAAAAAATCCATCAGAAGGCCATGATCAGATCTTTATTAAGTTTTAAAAAGTTTCATTTTCAAGATTAAGTAGTCAAATTTGACTACTAATTTTGACAATCGTTGAGTGTGTACGGGAGGAACTTTTGGCAGGCTGTGGGCTGCGCCTGCCACATAAAAGACTCACATGGTAAAGGAGAGTGATCAGGTCAGAGCCTTTGGGCCGTCCTATAATGGATGGAGCAGACGGAGGAGAGAGGGGGAGGCTACCTGCTCTTATTAAGGACCAAAAACAAACAGTGATACACAGATGTCAACTGTACAAGTTTATGCAATACAATCTAGTCTCCAGCAGTCATCTACATAATTACATGACTACATTAATGCAAATTTTGTAGAACTACTCTTCTACAAGAAGTGTGCATTGGGATTGTTTCAAAATGCTAAAAATTATTCTAAAAACAATTCTCCATCATGTAATAGCAGTGTTCCCTCATCAGAGAAATTATCTGTTCACAGGATGATCACGGCACACTCATGATATGACACTAATGTAAAGCAATTTAGAGATCTCGATTTTGCAATAGTGAGAACAATTAAAAAACAGGTGGTAATTGGCGCTTAGGAATTGGACACTTTAAATTTTTTTAATTTTAACTGTTCAGTCAACAACAGTGGCACTGTACGTGCCATCTCACTGTAAACACTGGCTACAGTAGCATATTTGTAAATAATACAAATAAAATGAATTTTATAGAATTCAAATAGAATTACATTAATATACATATGTTTGTGACAGCTAAGGGGTGTGCATCCCCTAAGCAGTCAATGAATAATGAGGAAATATAGACATGATTTTGAACTTTTTTTGGAAAAGGGTTTTTAGTAACACTGAAGTAATTAGTAATGTGATTACTTTTTATGAAGTAAACTGCATTGTAACAATTACAAATTAGTTAGTAATTTGTAATGAAATACTTTTTTTGAGTAACTCAACCAAAACTTAACACACTTCACACACACACACACACACACACACACAATCTGACTCAGCACAGTCATGCATCCCAAACCCTGATTACAATGCTGATTCTGCAAGACAGATGAGCAGCACATGCACTGCCAGGCTATCTTTAGCTGCAAGCCTGGCCACCAGAGAACAACAGACTCATACAGATCTGCAGCACATACTAAAAGTAACACAAACAACATTGCGGATATCGTGTAAATTAACACATTTAAAATACAAAGCTCTAACTCTCTCTCTCACTCTCTCTTTCTCTCTCTCTCTCTCTCTCTCTCACACACACACACACACACACACACACAAAACAGACAGTTGACAGAAATCTGACAAGACAAAGAGAATGCTTGGCCCTTGGGGCGTCATCCGTCAGAGCTGCGTTTTCGTTGCCTCTCCTCAGTGTTGCTTTAACCCTAGTGGGCAGTTGACCTGGCAGTGGGCAGATGTGATTTATGGGCAACACTCAGTGCATGGCTCTCACTGCAACTCTGAACTCCACTGCATCCCACACAAACACATTTTGAGAACCACAGACACTCAGACAAGATGTATCGACTGACGGGCAGGAACAGACATTTATCTGTCTGTCACTAGAAAGCTGCTGTAAATTATATTGGTTATCCATATTAATATGAGTTTATCTCATAGATTACTCTATGGCCAAACTCCACATCTGAGATTAAAGTACTGTAGGTCCAGAATGAGAGTGCTAAGACATTTCTTTAGTGTTGAAGTCAAAGTGAAGTGCCCTGACGAAAGCAGTTCTATTTGGTGTTTTGAACTATTTCCTACTGAAACAAAAAGTTTTTTTTTTTTACAAAATAGCCAAATGGCTTTAGTTTACAGCCACACACACATACCCCTTTACACCATGCTCCTCATGTCAAAGCCGGTTACCGGGGAAACTGAGAACAAATTTCAATATTGGTCCACTTTTCCACTTGAAAACCAAACTATGAACCAGTGAGAACCAGAGCTGGGTAGATTACTTCTGAATTGCAATCTGGTACTGATTTTAGATTACATGACTAAAATCAGTAGCCTGATGTATCTCTTGGATTATATTTTGAAAGTAATTTAATCTGATGGCTCTTGGATTACGTCAAACATAATCCTTGTATGGCGAGATGAATGAGGAGAGCAGAGACTAGGCAATGCAATTTTTACCCCGAGGGGGCCTATTATTGAAGACAGAGGTGATAGTGGAGAAGTGTGGGGAAAGCTCAGTGGAGTGAGTTTGTGTGAGGCGATGCAAGGGTGCTCAGCTTTGTCTTCGTGGGTGAGTGTGAAAAAAAATTATGGAAACCAATTATTTGGCAAAATTATTTCAATTTCTGCACTTTATTTCAATTATTGCAGTTTGTTACATATGACAGTCAGTAGTGTCATGGCAGATTCCCCACAACAGCCATCAAAGCACAGTCGAGTCAAAGATGACTCACCCTTCGTGGTGTTTTCTAAGCAAATTAATTAATAATTTCTTATATACCACGCAAAAAGAAATGTTGTGAATAAGTGATGAAGGTTTAGTCACCAGTACAACTGAAAAAGAGCTTGTGTTGTTGTTCATTGTGTATTTGTTTAATTTTGGCTTCTATTGTATTTGGAATCAACTCACAATCTTTATCTAAAAGTAAAAAGGCAGCATTTTTTGAGAAGGCATCTGACCTCGAGGCAAAGTCTTTTAAATGTTATTATTATTATTATTTATACAAGCTATACAATTTTAAATAAAAGCCATATTAAAATATATACAGGGAAATGCATTAAAGTATTTGAATTAATTAATTGATTTTTAGAGGTACCTTTTTATGCTTGCCTTTTTAGGATTAAACTCTAAATTAATTTAAATACAAAATAAAATGGTTTATTGTAAAATCACTCATCACAGTATTACTGTAAATCACATGTAAATCTCCCATGATAATTGTAATCAATAAATTAATTAATGTATTTATTAATTTACTTTATCATCTGTCACAGTGTGTGGAGTCTGGAAAGGATTTTTGGAAACATGACTTTGTCTCTGAAATCTTTATATTTTTCACATTTTCTGAGAAAATACTGCTGAATTTCATTTATGTCTCAACTTAATCTGTTGAATATTGTGTTTAAACAGTCTTTCATCCTTTGGTCTCCCAAATGTTTTTGTGTCAACCCTTTCCACTGCTAGACTATGGCCACTACTCTCTAAGCTTAAATTTATTTGGTCAGGATGTGTCTGTCAGTGTGTAAAATGAGTCAGTGCTGCTTCACAGCAGTAGGAGGCATCCTATTCATTCGAATGGAGCAACATTTGCTGTACAACAGCCAAGCAATCTCTCAAATTCTGTTTCCGTTGTAAAATAAATTAATTAAAGCTATGCGTTAAGGAGGCCTTAGCCATATTATTTTTACTGTTTACTTTATTATGCATGTGTCATTGATATGTTTTATGTTAAGTAAATCACTTTGACACTGTTTGAAAAAGTGCTATTTAAATAAAGCACCTATTAACTTACAATTCAACAGTAAAACTTATTTGGATTTCAAAATTCAAGTGTCATTTATATTATAGAAAGATAGCACAAGCCCATTTATTCCAAACAAAATTGATTTATACAAATGTATAAATAAAATTAAAACATGTGTTACGTTTGAAATAATACAACTAAAATATATTGTGTTAAAAATTAATACAAAAATGTTGTGCCACTTTTTGATTGTTAAACATTAGTGACACATTAGTGAGAACTTGAGGGGAACTGACATCATTCAGCCACCAAAAATAAACTAAAGTGGCTCAGAAATGTTACTTCTGAAAAAAGCTTTAGCAGATAATACTTGCTTACATATATTGTTATCTATTGCAATGACATCCAAACATATTTAAGTATGACTTAATGCCTTCAAAACTTTTTAGTGCACAGTACAAAAGGAATATGTGAGCACATATTATTTACTTTATTGTAACACTAATTCTGGAGAAAGGGAAATCAATAGCCAATTGGAAATGTGATTAAGGTATTTTAATGGGGGGGGGGGGGGGGGGGGGGGGGGGGGTTAGTGGTATCTCCTGGGATAAGACCACTCGCGATCGCCTCAGTGAAGGGGAAAGCTTTACCGAGTTCTACCGGCTCGGACCTGAGAAAACACAGGACGAGACCGACTCAACCCTGAGATTGTAAAATCTCGTAACTAATACAAAAAAATGAAATTATTTTGCCCATGAAAGCAGTATGTTAACTTCTAATGTGTATAGCAAAGCTAATGAATACAAAACATGGGAATAAAAATGTCATACTTTATTTGAATTCAGTGATAATCACCATTTTAATGCTTTGTGTTCAAACAATTTAAGAAATAATTTTATGAGCTGTTCCTCCCGAATATCTGTAAAAACAAACCTTTAAGAGGAATCTGCAGAAATAAACATAGAGGCATGACGGCAGCGGTTATGACACACTGAACTTTCCCTGGAAACCAGGAGAGTTGTCATGAAACAGCAACTAAAGAGGCCACACACACAACCTGGTGGTCTGGTCACTGTCTCCCTACCTCACACGCTATTGCTTAGTAAATTATCCTGTTGCTTTAGCTCCTGTGTCACTGCCAGAACAATTGACCATCTCACACTCATTCACTTAAACATTAACACACGCATGCACGCACGCACGCACGCACGCACGCACACACACACGCACGCACACACACACATATGCTGGTCTACCTATCATTATGAGGACTTTCCATAGACATAATGATTTTTATACTGTACAAACTATAGATTATATCCCCTAAACCTAACACAACCCCTAAACCCTCACAGAAAACTTTCTGCATTTTTACATTTTCAACAAAACATTGTTTATTATGTTTTTTAAGCAATTTGAATTATGGGGACACAAGAAATGTCCTCATAAACCACATTTATAGCATAATAACCTTGTAATGACCAGTTTGTACCCTAAAAAAGTCCTCGTAAACCACTTAAACCTGCCCACACAAACACACACATACACACACACACACACACACACACACACACACACACACACACACACAAACACACACTTACTGTTAATACAGTATTGCACAGGAGGAATAAAAACAGGCACAAATTAGTCTCTTGTTGTCATACTATACAGTAAGTGTATGGATAAAACTATAAAAATGAATGTGAATGGCATAGCTCAGGACTGTTGATCTTGGAAGAATTTTGCTCAAATTGTTATCTCAAACTTTTGACTGCAGACTTTGGAATATTGACAACTCAAGACAAACACCAGAGAGACAGGAGACATCCTCACAATTTAATCTCTATTTAACTGTTTTGCTGTCTAGGAGAAACAACTGATTAACTGACTCTATGTGTGTTTAAGCAGTTTAAGATTTTTATGGTAATTTTAGAACTGGATTTGAAGCGTACTGAACCTGCAGCAGAAGTTAAATGCATGTCAGATTTAAATCTTTCTTCAGTAACAGCATGACACGCTGAGAACATGCTGTAAATGTCCCACATAAATAATTAAAACATAAAGTTTTAGAAACTCCAGAATGGTGTGCAGCTAAGATGTCTTGTGCACTCACATGCGTGGGAGTGATAAGTGTGCATTGCGTGTGTGATGTATCATCAGTTAGATGGAGATGTATTGTGTTTGTGCATATATGAGACAAGGCAGTTTGTCTGCACACATGTCTATCATATAAGTGTAAGTGATATCTAATTGATGCATGCGTGTGTGGGACGAGGATGGGGGCTGAATGCTTCATGCAACAGGCATAGCCACAGAAAACTCAGTAGAATGCTTTACGGTCCCCTGGGGCCCCACAGCACCAGCCTCTTCTTGAGGTCCCCTCTTGTTGCAATTTTGAGATGTTATGTCCAAATAATAAGAAATAATACCACAAATATGATATAGTCACAATTTGTCTGTTAAGTTTATGTTGGTAGTGGGTGTTTCACTTTAAAAAAAAAACTGTCATTTGTTTGTGACAGACCATACAGTTGGCTTAAAGGGGTAGTTCACCCAAAAATTTAAATTCTGTCATAATTTAATCATGTTGTTTAAATTATGACTTTCTTTCATTGAACACAAAAAGAGATGCTTGACAGAATGTTATGGACTGATAAGTTCAGTCATCAAGTATGTTTTTATCCATGCAATGAAAGTTAATGGTAACTAAGGCTGTCAATCCCTAACTTTCTAAATTTCCCTTTAATTTCCACAGAAAAAAGAAAGTCATATGGGTTAAGAAAAATTATGATTTTTTTAATGAATTTTATGAAAGGAAATAACCCTTTAATTCTAAGTAACATATTGTAGCATATGGTCTTGAATGTTTTTATAAGTCATCTCTAGTGCAATTATAACAAAATCTAGTCCAAAATAACAAAACACCCTTGCCTCCACTAGTGGGAGTGGGGTGGCTCAGTGTGGTCCGACACATGGCTGCTGACCTCACAATCTTATCTAAATGAGTTCAGGGGTGATTGGCAGTTGACTTAATGCATCGTGTTGTGAGTAATTACAGCTCATGAAATGGAATGTTTTGTTTTCTGTTGAACACAAAAGGAACATTTATGAAAAATCTTCATGTGGTTCTTTTATACATGCAATGTGTAAAATATTAAGGAATGTCAAGGAATTGTGGAATGTAGGGGGTTTATCGCAAAAACAGCATGAGACAAATCTCCCCTTACAAAAAATAACTACAGTTTTATTTAACTGTAGTACAAGAGTGGTGAATTTGACCCAGTGTTACTGCAGTACTGGAAACTGCAGGAATACTTGGTCCAAATTGCCACACTTGTACTGCAGAATAAAAAACGCCTAGGTTACTGTTGTAACCTCTGTTCCCTGATATAGGGAACGAGATGTTGTGTTGAAGAAGCGACAGCAGGGGCCTTGAGCATCTCTGAACTTAGAGAAGGACAATGAGAAATTGAAAAGGACAATGAGAAATTGGCAGACAGAATTTGCATGTTCCTCCCCAGGACATATGGTATAAAGGGAGGGAAATATGCATCTGTACATTTAGGTTTTGCACTGAGGAGCCGAGAATGAGGTTCGGCCATAACAGTGGCTCGATTCAGCGTCGTGGCCAGAAGGACACAACATCTCATTCCCTCCACCAGGGAATGGAGGTTACAACAGTAACCTAGACTTTCCCCATCTGTCGCTCACTTCGACATGCGTCACTAAGAGTCCATATTCAATCACACCATGCGCTGAACCGTGTATGTGCAGGTGCGGACAGGCAGTTGCATGCCAAATCGATAGGCTGCATCAGACTAAACTTACCCTTCAGGAACAAGGCGACATGCCAAGCATGAGAGAAGGCCGCGCCAGCCTCACCTTTTCTCTCTCTATGTTTCTCGAATAGAGTCAAAGCAGCTGGGGCCATCTTAATGCTATCACATGCATCAGTGATGACGTTCTTTTCCAACTCCTATTCTTTCAGGGGGAAAAGACCCAGGCTGGGGGGAGGTAAAGAGTGACGGAATACATCACATGGGTTTTCAGGCCACATGTGAAAATGGTGCAGTGGTAGATCCTTCCTGCTGCGAGGGAGGATTTGCAACAAACACGGCGACCGGGGACAGAGGGGATTGCCCAAGCGAGAAGTGGGTCTGCCCGTAGGGGGACCGTACCACGGAAAATTCACACAGGGGGAATAATCCACACAAGGGCCCTTCCTGCAGAGCACCTATTCCAATACAGAGTAGTTTTAGTACCCATAGTGGGTCTGGTCAGGGAATTCCTCCGCTGAATTCACAGACCAGAGGGCTAGGGAGGAGTCATCCAGGGAGCCGAGTTAGTGGTATCTCCTGGGATAAGACCACTCGCGATCGCCTCAGTGAAGGGGAAAGGAGCTAGTTGCAAGCGGTAGAAACGGTCAGTTGTTCCGCTTTACCGAGTTCTACCGGCTCGGACCTGAGAAAACACGGGACGAGACCTACTCAACCCTGAGATTGTAAAATCTCGTAAAGGCATTGTGTGTTGTCCAGACCGCTGCTCTGCATATGTCTGCTAGGGAGGTGCCATTGGCCAGTGCCCACGAGGATGCCACAATTCATGTTGAGTGTGCTTGAACCCGCAAGGGCAGCCTCTGTTTGGATACAGCATTCCCTTTCCGCTGTCCACCAAAGCAGATAAAGAGCTGCTCAGAACATCTAAATCTCTGCGTGTGGTCCACATAAGTATGCACCGGATGCATCAACGAAAAGGCTGGGTCTGTCTCCTCCCGGGCCAGCACTTGCAGGTTCACTACCTTGGGCATGTAGTCCGGTCACGGTCTTAGGACGACATGAGTGTCTGCCTGACTGAACTCCTGGCAGGTTTTGCTGACAGAGAACGCTTGCAGGTCCCAAACCCTCTTGATGGAAGCAAGCGTGATCAGGAGGGCCATCTTCAAGGGGGTTTTGAGCTCGACTGATTCTAGTGGCTCAAAGGGGGGTCTCTGAAGGCCCGAGAGGACCACTGGATCCCAGGAGGGGAACAGGCTTGGCCAACCTCCGTGCACCTCTAAGGAACCTGATAATCAAGTCGTGCTTACTCAATTACTTGCCGTCCACTACATACACCTTCAAGGTGGCCCTTCAGCCTCCCCTCCAACCTCTCCTGCAGAAATGAGAGCACTGAACCGACTGTGCACCTCTGTGGGTCTTCGGACTGGGAAGAACACCAATTTGTGAACAAGCACCACTTTAGGGCTTAAAGTTGCCTGGTAGAGGGAGCTCTGGCTTGGTTGATCGTGTCTACGATGGCAAGTGGTAGGCCACTTAGATCTTCCGCATCCCATCCAGAGGCCAGATGTGGAGGTTCCAGAGGTCTGGGCGTGGAAGGCAGAGGGTGCCCCGTCCCTGAGAAAGAAGGTCCTTCCTCAGGGGTATTCGCCAGGGAGGGGCTGTCGCGAGGAGCACGAGATCAGTGAACCAAGTCCATCTGGGCCAGTAGGGACCCACCAGAGTGACTTGTTCCTCATCCTCCCTGACCTTGCACAGTACCCATGAAAGAATGCTCACTTGGGGAAATGCATACTTGCGCAGCCCCTGGGGCCAGCTGTGTGCCATCACTTCTGTTCCAAGGGAAGCCTCCGTTAGGGAGTACCAGAGCAGGCAATAGGAGGTCTCCTGGGATGCGAACAGGTCTACCTATGCTTTTCCGAACCGTTCCCAAATCAACTGGACCGCCTGGGGGTGGAGCCTCCTCTCTCCACTGAGTGTACTTTGTCTTGACAGCGCATCCACTGCCATGTTGAGGTTGCCCGGGATGTGAGTGGCATAATGTGAACTGAGTCGCTGCTGGCTCCAAAGGAGGAGATGGCGGACGAGATACGAAGAGAGTGCACGCCACCATGATGATTTATATAAGCTACCATAGCGGTGCTGTTTGCGCGGATCAAGACGTGCTTGCCCCGAATTAGTGGGAGAAACCTCCACAGGGCAAGGAATACAGCCAGCAACTCTAGGCAGTTGATGTGCCAACGCAGCGGGGGCCCTTTCCAGGAGCCAGTGGCTGCGTGCCCATTGCACATGGCGCCCCAACCCTGTTTGGAGACATCTGTGGTGATCAGAACGCAAAGGGACACCTGCTGTAGGGAGACTCTTGTCCACAGAAAACAGAGGTCTGTCCAGGGGTTGAAAGTCTGGTGGCAGGCGGGGGTGATGAACACATGGTGCGTGCCATGGCGCCATGCCTCGGGGGTCTCATATGCATCATCCCCAGTGGCGCAACCACGGCAGAGGATGCTATATGCCCCAGGAGCCTCTGTAATTGTTTTAGAGGAACTGCTGTGCCTGGTTTCAACAAGGTGAGGCATTTCAGCACTGACTGCGCATGCTCATTGATGAGGCGCGCTGTCATTGAGACTGAGTCTTTTTTCCATTTGACCTGAAACCCTAGACGGTTGAGGTGCCTGTGCACAGTAACTATCAAGAGTGGGCCAGGATGAGCCAGTCATCGAGGTAGTTGAGTATGCGGATGCCCACTTCCCTTAGCGGGGCAAGGGCTGCATCTGCAACCTTCGTGAAGATGCGAGGGGACAGGGACATGCCGATGGCGAGGACCTTGTACTGATACGCCTGGTCATCGAACGCGAACCGTAGATAGGGTTGGTGTCGAAGCTAGACAGAGAAGTGGAAGTACGTGTCCTCCAGGTCTACCGCTGCAAACCTATCTTGATGCTGGATGCAAGTTAGAATGTGTCTTTGCATGAGCATTTTGAACGGGAGTTTGTGCAAGGCCAAGATCAGTCGTAAGCCACAGCCTTTCTTGGGTACGATGAAGTAAGGACTGTAGAAACCCTTCTTCATCTCGCCTGGTGGTGCAGTCTCTTTGTTAATAAAAGGATTGTGATCTCCGCACGCAGGGTGTTGACATCTTTGCCGCACACTGAGGTAAAGCGGACGCGGCAAAAGGGGGCGGGGGCCATCTATATATGTAATTAATGTTAACAAATTATACATCTTTTCAAAGATCTAAGGGTTTAACATCGATATCCGATCTCTGTTGCATGATAGCAACCCTCCAGAAACAGCAATTTGGTTATTTGTGCCAGAAGTACGAATGAAAACATGCAATATCAAAACGGGACTTCATACCTTTATTATTAAATTGCGATCGCCAGATGAATCCAGTTCAACACACTTGGGTCAATTGTCCATTACAAGCCTTCATTCAATAACTCCAATAGCACTTTTTTCCATAAAAATTATAAATCTTGATATGTTCTCCATTGTTTACATGAGATCTCGGCTGGAAGAATTACCCTTCGTCGTCATTCTTCAACAAACTATGCAATCTGTGCAGCATTCATGTTGTAAAACTGTATATTATCTTATATATTTGATTCTTATAAATGAAACAAGCCCATCTCCAAAGTCTATTATTTTTTTTACTTTTTTTTTTTTAAATGGGGCATAGTTTTCTAACTTTAAAAAAATAACAACGTATATTAATTCTGAAACTTGGGCAATAAAGCCCAAAGTGTCTTCTTTCAAAAGATACTATGACTGTGTCCAATCTCCAAAGGGTCCAGTAAATACAACCATTTAAGTTCAGGTATGTCATTTTCATGGTTTGTGCTCAAAAAGGAGGGCGCACATAAACGGGTTAAACTGTGATGCCATGCTCCCTTGGAAAGCCCGCATCATGGGCTCTGTCTTTCCTAGTGAGTAGGGCATAGGGATGATAAATTGTATTGGAAAGCACCCATTATGTGATTTGGGCGAAGGCAACCAGAAAAACGGGGATATCTTACTGAATGGAGTAATGGGAGCCCGTACAATAAGCACTGACTGTGCATGATGATATACCTGAATAATTATTTTAATTCCCCGATGGGGAACGCTCGGGCATGCAGCATGGTGAATGACAGGTGAATGAACCTTGACCGAGTTGCCCTCATGAGATTGCGCAATTGACTGCCATTACTATGAGAGTGAATGCGCTGTTGACTTGAAATACTGGCTTTTGATATTGACGTGGATGCGTTATGATGAACAGACAGCATGGCAACGGGAGGCCTAGACCCATGACTAAATCTGAATGCATTTGATGGATATAATAATGACTTGGCTTATTTCTGATGGAAACCAGCTGCTGCCTGAGCTGATGATTTTGACGGACTTGGCATGGAGCGCGCTCCACCGGGTCGTGCAGTTCGATTGAGCGTGATCTCCTAAATGAATGAGATATGGGTGAAGATCTGGTTGTTTACTCCACATGGGTTTGATGTTGGCAGAAGTTGAGATGAAATGATGACGTCGTTGGAAAGGGAAGGCGGGCTTCCAGAGATGTTCTGTGCACTGGTTCTCCTGTGGCTTGGAGACACATTAAAACGTGTCTATTTGCCATGTTAGCACACTGAAACAGCAATGTTATAGATTGTGAGCTTATAAAGCAATGGCTTACATGCGATTGGCTAGGAATTACCCAACTAATGGTGTGATGATGTACAGCTGCTAGTCTTCCCGCTAGAACTACGCTGCACTTAGGTATAATATAATCTATTATCTAATATACCCCCAAAAAATCTTCAAATGCCATTGACTCCCCAAATAGAGTCGTCGTCCCCCCCCCAAGTCAACATTTGCACCACTAGTTACAACACGCAAGAACCAGTTGTACTTGGTATCAAACCTCATACAGCGTGTCTGTCAAGATGCCATTTTGTTGAATCGGGATGCAAACACAAATTAGATTTCAGAGTTTTGGTAGAGGCGAAGATAATCAGTGAATAATGGCTTACATTTTGGTCTGTCCCTCTTCTCATGAAGCTATCATATTACTTCAGAAGACTTGTAATATAGCACATGAGTCATGAGGCATTTATGGTACTTTCACGAGGCTTCTTTTATGGTGCTTTCAAGGTGTTTTTCAGTCCTTTATTTTGGAGATTCATATACATGGTTACTAAGAACTGTCATTTCCTTTTTATGTGGATTATTACTTTATATACTCAGTCTGTTGTTGCTCAGTATCTGTTCACCTTCCAGAATCTGGGCAACACAAATGTGTGTTATTACTGAAAATCAGAGAGTAAGGTAAGATGTGGTAAAAACGCTTTCTTTCCCTCCTGTAAAACACGCACACTGCTCTGGTTTGTTTCCATCCCTTCTCGGCACTGGATGACACACGTTCAGAATAGTTGAGAAAATAATCATCATTTTATTACACTGGTGTCATCACAGCATGGAAACTCCCACACTGAAGTAATCACTGGTTTTAGCAAGAGTTAGCAGCGTGAATGAGACAGCTGTGGGCAGCGCACAGCATTAAAGCAGAGCTGGTCTCTGAAATCGCTGCTTCATTCGCTGCTTCATTCGCTGCTTTAGTGCTGCCCACAGCCAGAGCCATAACATGGTATTCTGGGCCCCCTGACTGTATATTGCTCTGGACCGGTTTCCTATAAAACATTTTTTTTATAATTTGCTTGGGGGCTCCCCTGGAACAGTAGGTCTCAAGAATCATTACCACCTTTCACCACACTAGCTCCGGCCTTCCCCACAGCTGCCTGTCTCACACTGCTAACTCTTGTTAAAGCCAATGATTACTTCTGTGTGGGATTTGTGATGATACCGGTGTAATAAATTGATGAGTATTTTCTCAACTATTCTGGGCAATTGCCCTTTGTAAAGAGAAGGGTTAATACATTTCCCCAAATGCAATTTCTCTGAAAACAACACTGACCCTCAATATGAGCTCCAGAGCAGTGATGGAGACAGTATCTATCATGCTTCCCTAGTGGGCATCTCGATTAGAGCTCAGATAGGCAGCAGATCCATTAACAATCACAGATTCTGTGAACCACCACCCCCTCATTTTGCTCTAAATAAGTAAATTACTTCTAATGCACTCTCTCTAACTCTCAGCCATTTTAACTCTTATGTAAACCAGATGTTACACACATAAACACACACTAGTCCTGCAGCATGTGCTGTCGCTGTGTGTGCCATACACATCAACAAATGTTAAGTAACACATGCTGTCCATTTGTTTAGACAGGCCCACAAACTGTAAATGTTGACCAACATACTTTAGAATAGTTCTTCTATCTACTATAGGAGATAAACATAACACAATATATACAACATTATTATTATTATTATTTTTAGAAAATGACCACATACAATGTACACAAGTCATTCTCAGGAAACCGATCCATTTTGAAACATTAATTAGGACTGATTTTATTAACAGCATACTGAACTTACATTATTTTAGAGATTAAACAATCAATTTGTAACCAAAAATGCATTTTGAAATAATGTAATTAATATTATTGCTTTTTATTGGCATATTGGCCAATTTCAATTTGTCCCATTCTAACCTTAACCAGAACAACATTTTAATGGGTTATATAGAATAATAATATTAATAATAAAAAATTAAATTTGAACAAAATTTAGCTTTTAAATTTTATTGGAATTGAAATATCACATCATGCCTTCACTGTCTAGTTAGAAGGAATGGGAGATCCCACTTATTTTCTTTTCGATCCGATACCAATCATTTCAAGTCCAATATTGTCAATACCAATACCGATACTTCTATTGAATAGATTTTTTTTACAATGTCTTGGGGTAAAATGGCTAATTTAAAATATTATTTTAGTCATAATTCAAGTAATTTTTTTTTTTATTATTATTATTTTTTTTACATTTGTGTGCCTAAACATAATTTTTAGACTTCTGTTTTGTTTACACTTACAAGAATTAACCATGGTTTAACTACAGTAACTATAGTTTAACCATGGTATTTAGTTAAACCTTGTTACCAAACAATTAACCATAGTTACTACTACAATATTACTGTAGTAAAACCATGGTTAACAATTTTTTTCATTACTTATTAGCAAGTATGTGGAAGAAGCTTTTATCTAAAGCGACTAACAGTGCATTCAAGACATAGCCTGCATTTGTCATTAGGTGTGTTCCTTGATGCTGCTAGTGCCGTGTTGAACTTTTTGTTGAGCTACATAATAGAGCAATATCACACAAGAAATAGTGGTGTTATGGCCATATAACAGCACAAATGTTATTTTGCCTAGTGTCGCAGCTAATCTCAGCCATGCTGATATTTATGGACATCACGATTGTATGATAATGCCTTTAAACAACAGTTTAACTGACAAGTAAATACATTATTAACCCTCTGGGGTCTGAGGGTGTTTTGGGCCCTGGAGAAGTTTTGACATGCCTTGACATTTGTGCTTTTTTCAGTTGCTTAAAAAAATATTAATGGCTAAAGCCTGATAATACTGTATTCAGCACAAACTGGGCTACAATAGTATGTGAGTAACATGTGTGCACATGTTTGTATTTTTGAGAAAATAACATTTATGTATGGTTTTTGAAAAAACTAAATTATGTCATTGAAATAAGGCAATATAACACATATTAAATATCTGTCCACAAGACTTTTGAGAACTGGATTTTGTAGCCTAGAGTTTTTGCTACAAAATTATGTAAAGACCATCCTGATCACTCATTCATACAAAACAATATAGTAATTCAACTTTTGTAAGACACTTTTAGTGTTAGAAATGTTATATGCGATGAGGCGTGAATGATTATGAATATTGATTGTAATTCACACCTGAGGAGACAAATACCCCTCCCCTGGTCCTATCAATGAGGAATGTGACAGAAAGAGAATGAATGCGAGGAGACTTAATGATAAAAATCAACTTTTAAGTTAAAAGAAGTAATCGGAATATACATTTTGTTTACATAAAGACTTTATTTAAAAAAAAGTCTCTTCTGCTCACCAAGGCTGCATTTATTTGATCCAAAATACAGTAAAAACAGTGATATTGTGAACTCTAAAATTAAATTAGTGCAAGAGGTAAAGCATCAATCCAGTTAAGTTTAGTAATTCACATATTTTGTTAAGTTTCGCCTTGAGGGTACCATTTACCCTTTCTACCATCCCTTGTGATTGTGGGTGATAAACACACCCTAGTCTCTGTTTTATCCTCAACTGCTGCAATACTTGTTTTACAGTTTTTTTTAATGAATGCTGATCCATTATCTGAATTTATTTCTAATGGTATTCCAAATCTAGGGATTATATCTCTTGTTAGAAATGTAATTAATCTTCCTTCCCCCTCATCTGCTGATGGTATTGCTTCTACTCATCTGCTAAATCTGTCTATTACCACAAGCATATACCTTTTGCCTTGTACTCACTTTATCATGTCCACATAATCCATCACCAGGTGCTTGAATGGCACATCTGGTACCAGTATGTGGCCTATTGGTGTCGCTGTTCCTTTCCAAACATTGTTTTTGGCACAAATTTCACATGTGGACAGAAATTTGTCTATAATTGCATGTAAGTATGGAGACCAATATTCCTGGTGTTTAATTATCCTTATCACCACCCCACCCCCCACACATAACTTGTGTGTCTTTCGTGGCTCCTTTTTTGGTGTCACATGGAGTGTTCATAAGGACCTGCTTGAGGTTGAGTCCGAATAATATCTTCCAATTAAGGTTGTGTTTCTATAAGAACTACTGGAGCTAATATTGCTACCTGACATCATGATGCTTTTTTAGCTTCCAAATCTACTTTGTTGTTACCCTTAATGACATAGTAATTTCCTTTTTTATGAACCTGACATTTGATGATTGCTAATCGTTTTGGTAGCATCATAGCAGAAATTAATTAGCATATCTGTTCAGCATGTTGGATGGGAGTTCCATCAATCTTTTTGAAGCCTCTCTGTTCCACACAGCTCCAAACAGATGACATACACCATGAGCATAAGCTGAATTTGTGAAAATATTTGCTCTTTGCTAATTAACACGCAGTCGTGAGAGCTTTTAATTCTGCTGATTGAGCAGAGAAAGGCTGTACACACTGTTGGGATATTACAGGCACAAATTCCTCCATGAATCAACTGAATATCCTGTATGATTTCCCAAATAATCTCTAAAACTAGAACCATACACAAATAAGTGACTTCTGCATCAGTGATTGTAGACTCAAGATCTGTTGGTAGCCTAATGAATGCCAATGAATTAGCCACACAATCATGTTGCTCACCTTCATAAGCTAAAGGAATCAATTCTGCTGGATTAACTGTATTACATCGCTTAATGGTAATATCTGGATAAGTGAGTAATGATGAATATGCTAGATTGCCGGCTTGAGTCAGAACAAATTTTCCTTGTTCTAGTAAGTCCACAATTATGTGATGCATATAAATGGTTACTGGGTACCCCGCAGTTAATTTAGATGAATTCTCATATGTGTAATATACTGCTGCAAGGCTTTGTTGGTAACATGGTGGTTAATCTTGCACTACATTGTCCAGCTTAGTGCTATAGTAAGCAATGGGTTGTTTTTCCTACCACTGCAAGTCTCTTGCATCAATACAGCTGATGCATAGCCATCAGGCCTGTTTGCCACATACAGGTGAAACAGTATAGTGTAGTCAGTATTACAGAGGGCAAGTGCCCTTTGTAGTTCTTTCTTTATAGACTCAAATGCTAGCATTGCATCTGTATTCCATCTTAGTGGAGTACTTAAATTTTGCAGTCCTGCTTGTTTCATGATTTCTCTCAGTGGATCTGTTTTTACTGCATATTACTCTATCCAATCAGAACTGAAGCCAGTCATTCCTAGGAAAGTCATCATCTGTCCTGTGGTTTGTGGCAATGGTGTTTTATTTATGCCTTCTAACTGATCTGGGGCTATAGCTTTTGTGCCATATGAGATCAAACGTCCTTAATATTCAACCTGCGGTTGGCAATACGGTAGTTTTGTTTTGGATGCCTTGTGACCTCCTTGAGCTAAATTAGTAAGTACTTTAATATAATCTCTATGACATTGTTCCAATGATGTGGAACAAATCATCAAATCATTTACATACTGCAGCAGAGTACTGTCTATCATTAGGTCTTCTAAATCAGCCTTGATAACCAGATTGAATATATGTGGTGAGTGTTTAAATCTTTGCTGCATTCTGGTATAGGTATACTGTTTACCAGCATATGTGAATGCAAACAACTGTTTACTTCCCTCTGCCACCAGAACACTGAAAAAGGCAAAGCATAAATAAATCACAGTAAAGTATTTGGCATCAGTAGGGACATATGTCAGCAGAGTGTGCAGGTTTGGAACATCCTCTACTATAAAATGGATTGCTTGTAAGTCATGAACGAGTCGCCATTTAGATTTGTTTGCTTTGATCACAGGCAAAATTGGAGTATTACAGTAACTGTTTGTTTCCATTAATACTCCTGCTTTCAGGGGTCACGTGACATCATGCAAGAAGCAGAATTGTAAAGATGAGCTCTGCACACTTTGCAAAATTTGTAATTATTCCTTTGTAATAATATGGTGAAATTTGATACACCTAGTTACACTTTTACTCTTTGAGGTAAACATGGCAAAGAAGTAAAAATCCTCTGGCTCTGGAGACATTAAAAAATACTTATGTGTTCAGGATGTAAGCCCCAACAGGCCTACAGACCGGGGACTCCATTTGGCTGGCGCGGCGGGAGAGGAGATCCAGCGTCAACTGTCCAACATGTCAGTGAGGCTAACGAAGGTTCTTGCTGACTTAGAGGATCTCGTTGTAATACGTCGATTGATTACGGCGATGGAAATAAAATTCTCTGAGTTAGTTACAAGAGTGGCTGAAATTAATCGATTATTTGGAGTCATCAGAGAGGGAATTATACGCTATATAAAGGCCCCGATCTATCCTGGTCAAATTTCTGAAATCATCTGATAAGATCTCGAGTTGCACCAGTTGAGGAGCAAAGGAAAACTTTCTTGGAAGAATCGTAATATTTTCTTGTTCCAGGATTTTGCAAGTTCGACAAGAGAGAAATGCGATCCGTTCCGGGAATGCAAGAAACTCTTTCATCAACATAAGATCACTTTTGTGTTGATGTTTCCGGCGGGGCGGAGAATGGAAGCGAAGGACAGTCGCAAAGTATTCACATGTCTGAAACAGGTGCTGTCTTCTATACAAACAATGGGTGAGTAAACCACTGGGTGTTTCTTATGTGGATTGACTCGCTTTACATTGACTCTATTGTGGGAGGAAGCTGTGCGCCATTTTTGTTTCTTTTTGCGTTGACTCTGCCTGGCGATGGGAGACTGCTTTGTGAATGGTGCTTTTTCTTGGAGAAACTTTTGTATTTACGGAGGATCACTTTTACACTGAAGTTCCCGGCCAGATTGAGAATAGACACCACGGATGACCACAAAATATCTACATGCTCACACAAAAATACTTTTTATGCGGCCTCCGAGTGAATTGACGTGGTCATCCGAGGAACCGGGATGCCTGTTTTGTTTCTTTTTGCGTTGGTTCCGCTTAGCGGCCAGAGCTTGTGGAGTATATTTACAGGACATTGGAATGATTATGTAATCTGTTGAACTTATAACAGCTGGCTCACTAAACATTTGCCTGTCTGTTTGAGGAAATGGAACAGTTTTATAATGGTTGTTTTGTGAACGATCACACCTTTTGAGACAGTTCTGTGAATGAAACTACATGTTCTTTGTTCATTTTGTCTTTTGGCTGTGTTTATTTTATAAAGTATTTTCTGCTATGTAATTTTGCCTCACAAATTTGTGAGGCAAAATTTGAGCTGTCTGATGGCAGAAAAGGGTACTGCGATCTTCTTGGCAGGCGTGCACCTGGCTTAATTTGTATTCTTATTGGGCTGGCTGAATTTACCAGTCCTATATCTGTGTCATGCTGAGACCATAACTCAGTTGGTACCTGACGCTTCACTTCCTTAAACAGTTCAGCAACAATAGTCTCTACCGATTTGTGTGTTGTTATCATCTGCGTTTGTATTTTTATATTAATGACTACTTCCTGAGGAGTACCCATCAATATAGTCACACACAAAATGTTTGTAATTTTTGTCAGCAGAATGAAAAATCAATGGATTTACTGTTGGTTCCCATTGGCACTGTTTAGCCCTTGTTATCATTATTGGACCTAAATCTTTTGCTTTCCAATTTTTCCCTACATATAAGGATACATGTGGAGCAGAATCTGTTACATTAAACACATTTTTTACAAATTAACTTTCATTTATATTCAAAGCAGCTCCTTGTTCACCTATTATGATGTATTGTAAGGTAATTTAGATTTTTTGACCTTCAGTTCCTTCCTGCCATTTCTTCATATATATATATATATATATATATATATATATATATATATATATATATATATATCTCATCATATATATATATGATGAGTGAAATTCAGATTTTGGCAACTGTGATTCAACTGTCAGGAATCTGTGCTTCATTAAACTTTCCCCATTTATTAATTGTCTGTCTCACATCATTGTCTCTGTCCTGTCCAGTAAACATTTGCCCTTGGCTCAGAAATCATAATTTTAGTTCTTATTCCCTGTAAGTCTATATAAACTCACTCTGGAGAACACCAAATTTGAAGTCCCAATTTACATAATGCATCTCTCTCTAACAAATTAACAGGAGTCTGATTTGATACCAGGATAGGTATGGTTGCACTCTTGTTTTTAGTTTGTATACAAACTGGAGCAGTCATAGCATTTGTCCCGAGAATCCTTTTGTCTTTGCAAATTTTCCAGACAAGGGGAGATGTGAGGAATAATTTTAATTTACACATGTGTAAACTGCTCCTGTGTCTACTAGAATGGGTGTGGTTTTCCCCTCTATTTTAACCTGCAGCATAGGTTCTTGATCAGCATTTGTTGTTAAAATTTGAAGCTGACTCTCCCCTGTAGGATTCTCTGGGCATCCCTAATATCCTTGATGTGGACCTACTCAAGGGTTTACTGGGCATTGAGATGGACCTCGAAAAATGCTGTTAAAATGGGGAGTTGTTGTGCCAATGGTCTAAGCTAGGGTTGCAACGGTATGAGATTTTCACGGTATGATATCCATCTCAGAAAATATCACTGTTTCACAGTATCACAGTATTTGGTATTACACAATTATTATTAGCAGTTACAATGACTCTTAAAGGAGTGAAAACAGAAAAGTTTGTTTTTTGGTTAAACAAACGCTTTACTATATTTGAAACTTGAAACCATTTTTTGAATGGAAGTATGTGTAAAAAAAAAAAGTCTCCCTTTTGAAAATAAATCAAATAAATAGAATAAGAAAGCTAACAGAATTATAATAAATACTGAATTATAAACATGGTAAAAAAATAACATAAGTATAACATGTTATATAACTAAAGGATTGTAACGCCACGCCAGCAGAGGGAGCCCTCTCCCGAGTACTGACTGTGTGCCACTCCCTCTGCTTCATTGTTTATTTCCTGTTTCAAAGATATTTAAGCATGGCCTGTCTAACAGGCCATTGCGAAGTATTGCCAGTTATCCTGCCTTACCAAGCGTTTTTCCATAGCCATTGTCTTGTTAACTAGTGTATGACATTTTGCCTGCTTTCACCCGTCTTGCTTATTTGGATTTACCCCTTTGCTTTGTTGTCACGGATTGGATTGCTTCACTGTATTGAACCACTGCCTGCTTTAACGTTTACAATATCAGCCTGCCGACTTTAACCTGTTTGCTGTAGATTTTTAATAAACATCTGCACATGGATTCTGCCTCAGCATCCGCATCATTACAAGGATGTTAGTTTACATGTTAGCATAGCATGTTAAATTAACTACTAAAAGCTGTGTGAGCTTTAAAGTAATGTCCTATGATTATTAACAATTAATATATACTGTAGGTCCGTGACAGACAGCGCCTGTCTGTACCTTTAACTCAGTGGTTCTCAGCTGGTTTTGCTTCCGGACAGATTTTACATTGGACATCAAGTGGCGACCCACCATAGTAAAAATGTAACTTGTATTTAATGTATACTGGGTCGCATTTCCTTTTATGCTGCATAGTTCATGGATTCCCAGTACAAAGACATGCATCAAGTGACATTATTTTTGTTGTTGACATCAAATCTACATTAAGTTTTCTCTCCCTCTATTAAAAATTGAAGAACATATTTAATTTATATGAGCCCATTATTATCACATTTGTTTCCAAATTTCAAAGATAATTCAAACAGAACATACATATTACACAGGAGGAAAGCTCCTCATTACCATGGTTAGGTCAGTGTTGCTGTTCTTAAATAATAGTAATAATAACAAATTATAGTATTTATGAAAAAATAAGTACTAGCTGAAACACATCTTGAAACTTTAACTATATAAAATGAGGTCTAATAGATTCTGCATTATTATTTCATATGAAACTATAACATTTTGTCAAAATATAACAGTTACTTTTACTCATGTAAAATCGTGACTTTTTTAGCGCATAGCACAGTGTTGCTCTTTTCCTCCTCTGTGCTGTTTGGCATATCAGGCCTGCCTACTGTTTGAGAGATTCGACTTGACTTCCTCTGTAATGCTTTAACCTAGAAAAGTCTCACTAGAATTGTAATTGGTCACATCAGTTTACAGGTCTGAGCTCCGCAAGCCTGGTCGTTGCACTGTTCAATTATATATGCAGAAGAATTGCAGCGACATGATTTGAATCTAAGAAAACCCAAACTTTGCAATCCTGGAATTCTTCATCGTCGTAAATTAAGCGACTCAAGCATTGAGCTTGGTCTGGACGGCCCCTCAGTATGACCTTCTGAACTTCCACACAGAGTTAAACCAGACTTCCCTTTGTAAGGCTTCCAAAAGCCCACTAGATTCGCACGACTAAGACATTTCAGCTTAATCCAGGAACATTTGACACAAAGTCACAGTACTTTACCGATTTAACCTTCTAAAATGTACAGAATGCATTTAAATCCATGATTTATACAATACCTAGTCTTGCAGTTAATTCTGACAATTGCTTTGAACTGTGGTGAATTATATATCTCATAAATTAAGGATTATAGCCCGATGCACCTCTTTAAAATATGTGTAATGTTTATCCATGTTGTATAACCAAGTAACTAACCAGTATGATTTTGTAACAAGGGATTTTTAAAGTTTTGTTACCTACATGTACAGTATTCATGAAACAATGACATATTTAGTATGTAAACATTCACGGGCATATGCAGAGAAAGATAATGACAATGAATATTATGTCTCTTGTATCATTCTCGAGATATTAGAGTTCCTGATTAAGTGTGCACCATTTTTAAGTGGTAGATTTGTAAGACTCCGAGACAAAGGGCCCACAAATTATCTGTCGGAAAGGACAGCCCAGTCGACCATGTGATTCTGAAAAGTCACTTTTGATTGGCGCAGGACACTCTTGGGGGATGCGGCCAATCTCAGTTCAAATAGTTCCAAACAGGAAAAAGTCTCTCTCTTGACTCTTCGCCCTCTTGTGCTCTTATCCTCTTGCTCTTCAGTTGCTCTCTGAACACTCTTCCTCCCATGTGAGATCCAAGGGAACTCAGGACTCGACGTCCCGAGAAGGACGCTCACTTCACAGCTAAAATCATCATCTCATACAGACAATAAATTTGATCATACAAAGAGATCAAAACATTGACGGAACAAACTTTAGACCAAGAACCGAGCAATTGAATATTTTGGGTTATCCGATAGCAAATCGTTGTCGACTCAAATACCAATGAAATGGTTCTTAAGGCATTGTTGATAGACTCCATAGAGTTCATCTTCAGTGTACTGATCAGTTATTTCACATTCTGTCACTTTTCACCAACCTGTCTTTTGTATATATGTGTTTGATTAGATTTATGTTTAGAATAGTAATAGTTTGTCTGTGTTCAAAAACGATTTGACTGATATATTTTTATAAATAAAGATTTTTCTGAAAGATTTTGCTTCAAAGCTGTACCTAAATACATGTGATATTATTTTCAATAAGCCATGAGAATAATATCACTCCAATAAGTGAATTAATCATAATTCACTTATTAAAGCTAATTCCTTACAGTAGAAATTGTGAGCGTTGTATTATTTTTTCAATGGTGGAGAATCTATTAAGACAAATAATCTAGTTATTTGTCATTTATCTAATTTATAATGGTTGTTAAATGCGACTAATTCCATTATACATTTCCTTACCTAAGTCCACATCTCTAAATTATATTTGTAATAATACTACAGCACGTACGCATCAGAAAGAAGAGTAGATCATGATCGCGAGCTGGTTCCATTACACTCGTGCGAAATGTGCAGATGAGAAGCCTTTAGCTGATTGCGAGATTATCATGAATTCTCCTCGGCAGTCCTAAATAGGCTATCACTTTGACGGCTGCCGAAATATCTTTATTGTGAGAACCACATCATTGTTCTTTCCCTGCTTTCCACGAAAAAGTCTGAATAGAACTGCGACCCACTTTTGGGCGCGACCCACCAGTTGAGAAACACTGCTTTATGCACACACAACACTCACTTATGTCAGACCCCATCGCCTCGCTTCTCTCTGACATTTTTTTCTGCTGCATGTGTGTGTGTGTGGCACAAGTTGAGGAGTCTGACAGGCATTCGAGAAGGAAAGGAGATGCGCACACGCAGTTGAGAATCTCCGTCTGGTTGCATTTTTTTTTTGCTCAATATCGTAGATAAGCAAATGTTATTTGTTAGGTCATAACCGTCAATTTTCATACCGGGGTATACCATGAAACTGGTATACCACTGCAAATCTAGTCCAAGCCTTCCTCTTTCTTTTCCCTGTGCCCACCATCCTCCAATAGTCTACTTCTATTTCTCACCAATTTATCTGTGTCTTGTATACATTTTTTCTATTTCTCTAATTTTCCTATCTATTTGTGCTTCTATTACTTGTGCTTCTGCTTCAGTCCCCTCTTGTTCTCTACATACTTTTTCTTTTTCATACTGTACTTTTATTTTCACATAAAAATAACAGTATCTCACAGGAGATTATTTTTCTTATAATACAAAAAAACCCCTATCTTTAGGAAAAATTTATCAATGTATTCATTTTTGGACAATTTTTTTTTGTTCTATTTATTTGTTTATCTTTTTCTTATTCTATAACATACACTTTAATTGTTATGCCACATACTTGTACACATTTCCAATATGTTGTCAGTTTACTTTTAGGATCACTCTGCATCCAAATAATGCCAAATCACAATAACAGCTGATTTTTCTTAGATAAGCTGAGTCTTTATTTCTTTCTCTATTTTTACTTGGCATACAAATAATGAAAAAATATTTTATCACCATTCATTTAGATAAATCATTATATTTAAAGATGACTGTATATCTTACTATTTTAATTTATTTCCTACTACAATAATCTACAAAGCCAATATCTTGAAACAAAATGTCTTTCACCTACACTTTTTAATACACAACATTCATTCAAGTCCCTCTAATATTTTGTGGGACTCAAATTCTCATACATACCTATTTTCATACATACTTGTCCCCTTTTTTGGGCTCATACTCTAATTTTTTGTCCTTTTATAATCTAAGGTTCATTCTCTCATCCTTTGCCCCATTATTATTTAGGGTTCATTCTCTCATCCACTCCTCAAGTGTGACAATAACTGTGCCCCTCTGTTTAGTCACACTCACATAACAGTCAGGAGGGACCCACTGTCCACAAGATACTGAGTTTATTTTCTCATATAGCAACAGTCACAGATATACTCACATAGACGCAGACACTGACACAGACAATTACACATTTATACATACACTTTTCCTATTCTACACTCCCTTGAGTGACATATAAGTTCTGCTCTTCAGTGGTACACTTTTTGCCTACCCGGTCAAACCTGTGTTTCACTTCCTCAACACAGCAGAGCAATGCCCTGCGAGGTTTATGCCTACCTGGTCAAAAATCTGTGATTCTTCCTCAACACAGCAGAGCAATGCCCAGCGAGATTTATCCCTACCCAGTCAAAAACCTGTGATACTTGCCTTGGCTTCTTTGAACTTTATATGCTATATGCCAAGGCCCTCTTAACAGTAAAAACAGATAATTGCATGCAATTATTTCTTCTGGAATCAAAACCCTTTTATTCTTTTTGCTCTTTAAATTTGGAGAAGCTTTTTGAGAGTCTTTACCACCACAGGCAAACTCTGGCAAGCAACACAAACTAATTATACAAGCAAAAAATGCTTAACCCAAACAGGTGGCCACTTGTGTTTTGTTGCCTGTCTAGCCAGCCCACCATGATCTTCCACTATTCTGTTCCTTCGAGACCCTGTTCGTAGCACAAATTTGTTGTGGCTTCTGCCACCTATTTGAAGAATCACTCTCAAAGTCTTGAGGTTTTGATGCCAGAAGATAGACTTTATTATCAGCGATAGCAAAGCCGAGTCAGTCAACTCCCACATTTTGGGTTGTTACCCGTTTTTATACATATGATCTACCAAGGCATGGCTAATATATTCCAGATGTGTCACTGGACACCATTGTGGAGTGGCCTCACCATACTTTCTTTACTGTTAATACAGGAGACTCTACCATTTGTGAGGGGCCCCACATTCCAGACCTCTCCACAAACATACACACTAAGATGCATGTTTTGACCATCAGAAATAACTGTAGAATAAAATGGTTATATTTACATTGATTATACTTGATTAATTTGTATTCAACTTCATTGAAATATTCTATTGGATATGCTCTGTTTGACTGAAACCTGGCTTAACCAGATTGTAATATAACAGTGTGGCAGCGGGGGCGTGGTCAAGCGCCCGTCCGGAGAGGGAAAGCAGTAAGGGCGCTTGCACCTGAGCTAAATTATGTCTAACACCTGTCTCTAATTTCAGTGATTACGGGGAGAGCGGCATAAAAGAGCCTCAGTGCCTCCAGTTCGAGAGAGAGAGAAAACGCCAGTCTAGCATTGGCAGCAGAGAGACAGACAACGACTGTATAATTTATATAAAAGCGTTTATGTTGAAAGCCACGTTGATTCTGGAATTAAAAGCCTTACCTTTCAGTTATCCCCATTCCCGTGTCATCCTTCCTATTCGGTGAAGCTGAAGTTATTACAAACAGCCCGTGGGCAGGCCTGTGAAGATTACAAAATCAACTATGCGATGTACACAACTGCTGTGTGTACATTGGTACACATGCCATATATCTTTGGAAAGCTAAAATTGTTGTGATTTCTATTTATATAAACCATTTTAAGATACATCTTTGTCAGACCACCAACATATAAACAAACAATAACAAAATTGAGGCAACTCACCTATGAAACTTCATAGTAGTCCACTGATCCATAACATCCTGACAAAAACAGTCTTGTTACATTTTGCAAATGTCCAAACGATCCAATCAAGTAAAATATTTAGTCCAAATCACATTATTACATCAATAAATAACCACAGGCTCTTGTTGCATAATTTTCAAAATAGCCAGCAGCTGTGCCTAATCGTTCACATATTCTCGGTCATAACTTCAGTTCAGATGTAAATTTTTTTTTATATCTGGTATCAAAATGGATGCTGCACTCTGACCTTTCGATTGACACCTCATTTTACCCAAAAGGAGCTTCCATGTCCTGTCCATAGCCTTCAATAGCCAACCAGAGTCTGTGTCGAATGTAAGTGCCTTCCCCCTTTCCTTTGTGTAAAGATCGAGCCAATTGCAGCCGAGTTTTGAAGATGCATCTAAGAAGTCCGTGTGAAAATTGTCTTGCGATTACCAAGTGTTTTGTTTGTCCGTGCGTAAAAGCTGAAGAGTATAGTTTTGGAACTGTTGACACTTTTGGAGCTTGAAATATGGCAAAACAGAATATAAAAACAAGATATTTACTCCAGGATGTGGTAGAAAAATGCACTCAGCATGAAAACGACGAGTCTGGAGATGAAGTATCTAAAAAAAATATGGATGATTTGTCATATATTGAGGAAATGTTTATGGAGGGAGGAGACATTACTCTGGACAAGTGTTTTCTTGTATTTTATAACGTATATTACTGTATATTCCGCATAAATAAGCTTTAGTTTGAATAATGAATATACATTTTTTAATTATCTTTTGTCGTGTGTTTCCCCAATGAGTGTCTTAAACTGTTTGCGGGAGTTGTTTGTATTTGTGCATGTGTGAAGTTTTAGTTTATTGTTTTTTTCAGATCTAGCTCTACTGGCATTGTAATGTGGCACTACAGCTTTAAGAGAGTGTTTTCCTGGAACCATTGGTTGTCGAATGCGGGACACAAAAACAAGTGTAACACTGTCTGACTCAGAATGCTACAAAATCAGTAAAGCATTTGTTTTGAATCAACACACAAGGTTGTTGGTCTGAAGTCATTACAGGCATGGTATACATATGTTTTACATTGCCAAAGTATACAGTATTTATAGAAAATATGCATACATGAAACATATTTACACACTCGAAAAGAAAAACTATATATAAGTTGTGTTTGTTTGTCTGTGTGTGTGTGTCTTGGTTTTACTGCTGACCTTTGGGGGAGGTGTGTCTGTGTCTGTGTGTGTGTCTGTCTGTCTCATTGTGTGAAAAAATGAGATGTGAGGAAGCAAAATGTAAAAAGGTAGGATACAGAAAAGATGGTGTGTATTTTTAGTAGTAGCCTTTTTGTCCTAGGTATATGGCCATGGTTACCAAGGGTCCTTTGGCATATCCAAAAGGCACTTTTGTAAACGCCTGGATGAACCCTTAGAAAAACATATGTAAAATATAATTTTGTTTGTGGTATTATTATAAAAATTTTACTTGGACTAGGTAAGGCTTCATGCTGTGGTCCCATTGTGTTTTCAAGCTAATAGCTACTAGTTATAGTCATCTGCAGGCATCTGAATGCAAAGAAAATTTCAGGCCGAAAAACAAACTTCTATTTCATTGTGTTCAAACTTCTATTACTCAAAATCAGTAGCACTTACAGTAATTCTGACTGCTGGGGAAAAAATTTCAGAGTGTCTCAATTCAAAAGTGACCAAAACCATGCATGTACTCCAAAATGTTCAAGAACAGCTTTAAATTTACATTGGGTATGCCTTGATTAGGCGTTTTATGCTAATTTTACAGGATTGGGAAGATAAACCGTATTTATACATTAGTTTAAATGAATCTACTCCCCCAGGTTATTGTTATAAACATGAGCCTCATATGAAGGGTTGAGGAGGAGGTTTTGCTACAATTTACAGTGAAGTCTTTGGTGTTACTCAGAGGACAGGATATAAATTTAAGTCTTTTGAACTAATTAATGCTTAATGTGATACCATAGGATATAGATATAAATTAAAAAACTCTATCGTCTTTTACCCTTGCTATAGTATATAGATCTCTCGGGCCTTACTCTGATTTCCTTGGTGAATTTGCAAATTTTTTATCAGATCTTGTAGTTACTGTAGATAGAGCTTTTATTGTTGGTGACTTCAACATTCACATAGATAATAAAAATAACACATTGGGATTAACTCTCTTGGAGTCAATCTAAATGTAACAGGATCAACTCATCACCATAATCATACGCTAGATTTAATTCTGTCATATGGAGGTAATGTTGATACTATAGACAATCTGCCGCAGAGTGATGACATCTCGGATCATTACCTTGTCCCTTGTATGCTGCGATCAGCTAATGCTACTCAATATAAATCACGCTATCTTTCAGGTAGAACTATTCTTTCGACCACTAGATAGATCTGGAAGATTTTTAGCGAAGCTATCTTATACACACTGTAAACCCCAAAGCCTAGAAGAACTTGATGAAATAACCGAAAATATAAATACAGTCATCTCTAGAACTCTTGATAGTGTCACCATGTTCGATTAAAGAAAAAAGCCCTGCACCATGGTACAATGATCACACTCATGCTCTCACGTGCTACTTCAATCATTTGCTGTCAAATGTCATGAAGAGCTAACGAAACATCAAAAGCCACAACATGTATGTTAGATCCAATACCAGCCAAGTTCTTAAAATAGGTATTCCCTGTAATCTCAGAACCTCTTTGTAATATTATTAACTCCTCGCTATCCTTAGGACATGTCCCAAGAAACTTTAAAATAGCAGTTATCAAACTGCTTATTAAGAAGCCACAACTTGATCCTGGAGAACTGTCTAATTATAGACAGATTTCAAATCTCCTGTTTATTTCGAGAAATAGTAAATATGAACCATTTCAATCAGGATTTAGGCCTCATCACAGTACAGAGACTGCACTTATCAGAGTTACAAATGACTTGCTCTTATCATCTGATCATGGTTGCATTTCACTTCTAGTGCTTTTAGATCTTAGTGTTGCATTCAACACGATAGATCACAGCATTCTCTTGAATAAGCTAGAGAATTATGTTGGCATTTGTGGAGTTGCATTAGTATGGTTTAGGTCCTATTTAACAGACCGCTACCACATTGTCTATGTAAATTAGGAATTGGCAAACCAAACAAAAGTAAAGTATGGAGTGCCACAAGGATCAGTTTTAGGGCCTCTGCTTTTCTGCTTGTATATGCGTCCCCTGGGAGATATTATCAGGAATTGTGAGCAATGAGAGGACTCTCGGGAGTCGAACAGGTCCACCTGTGCCTCCTCGAATCTCTCCCAAATCAGCTGGACTGCATGGGGGTGGAACCTCCACTCTCCATTTAGTGTTACCTGTCATGAGTGTGCATCCACTGAACAGTTGAGGATGTCTGGGAGGTGAGTGGCTCGCAGAGATGTCAATGTTTGCTGACTCTAAAGGAGGAGGTGGCGGTCGAGCTGTGACATGCAATGTGAGCGTACACTGCCCTGGCTTTTTATGTACACCACGGTCACTGTGTTGTTTGTCCCGACTAACACATGCTTAGCCTGAATCAACAGCCAGTAGCCAGTGTTGGAGCGGTCTCATATGCATCAATTTGAGGGTAGTACCACCGCTGAGGATGTCATATGCCCCAGGAGCCTCTGAAATTGTTTCAATTTCACCGTTACCTTTTGCCTGAAGGTTTTCAGACAGGCCAGCACTGACTGTGCATGCTCGTTTGTATGGCATGCCATCATGGTGACCAAGTCCAACTCCATACTGAGAAAAGGGATGCTCTGCACAGGGGAGTGCTTGCTCTTTTCCCAGTTGACCTGAAGCCCCAGTCAGTCACACAATAGATCTCGTGAGTGAGCTAGGATCAGCCAGTCGTCGAGATAACTGAGGATGTGAATGCCCTTCTCCATCTTTGGTAAAGATGCAAGGAGACAGGGACAGACCGAAAGGGAGGACCTTGTACTAGAATGCTTGTCCCTCGAAGGCAAACTGAAGGAAGGGTCTGTGTCGAGGAAGGATTGATACGTGAAAGTATGTGTCCTTCAGGTCGATGTCTGCGAACCAAACCCGATGTCGTGGGGGGCCTGGCACTGCAGGAGGACTTCGGAGGCCTGTGGGTGGCCAAGTTGCACGACAGCAGAATCTGTATGAAGGCCTCCATCTGCTTCTTCACAGAACTGATGGTAAAAGTCCTCGAAAGTGTCGCCAAAGAGGCCCCCTTGGGAGATGGACGCATCGAGAAAGCAAACCTTCTCTGCATCATACATCTCCTCAAGTTTGAGCCACAGGTGCTGCTCTTGGACCACCAAGGTGGACATCGTCCAGCCCAGGGCACATTCCATGAATTTTGTCACCCATAGAGTGAGGTCGGTCACGGTGCCCAGTTCCTGCATAAGCCCTAGATTGGCCTTACCCTCAAGCAGATCTTTAAGCGCCTTGGCCTGGTGGACCTGCAGGATAGCCATGGCATGCAGGGCGGAGGTGGCCTGACCCATGGCATTGTAAGCCTTCACCACTAATGACGAAGAAAAATTACACGCCTTGGAAGGAAGCCTTGGTCAGTTCCTCCATGTGACTGTGCCCTGCGGGCATAGATGCACCACCACAGTGTAGGAAGGGTAGTTAGGGTGGATGAGCTGGTGAAGCGTGTACGGGCAGAGAAAGGTGCCTTTCATGAATTTGCGAGATCCACGTGCACTTTATGGTGCGAAGGCCACCGTGGCGGGGCGCAGCCGTGAGTCGTGCTCTGAGCCCAGAAACCAATCATCTAACCGCAAACGCTCAGGGCAGGGCGGAGGGTTCCACTCAAGCTGGATATCAACTCAGCTTCTGCCTCATCTTGAGCTCTACTGCCCAAGGGCGAGGCAGAGCAGACGCCCTGCTCTGAGGCGGACCGCCTACATCGCTCGTAAACTACCGCGCAGAATGAGCATGCTGTAGGTTGGGAGAACCGCGGGGATTGACCCGGCAGAAACTTCCCTCATCCAGATCTCACACTGTGCTCGCCGACCCCGCCATCTGAGATTCAACCCAAGACAGACTGGGTCAGGAAGCAGCCGCGGTGGCTCTCTGCTTCACAAAGAAGGAAAAGAGCCGTGACCGCAATGTTCTCATGGGCATGTTCTCGCAGTGAGAACACGACCCCTCCACAAAAGCTGCCTCAGCATGCTGGGGACCCAAGCACTCGAGACAGATTCGTGGCCATCCAGTAGGGAGAGATAATGCCCAAATCCAGTAGTTCAAAGGCGAAAGGACATATTTAAAAAGACGCCAGCTTGTTAGCTCTTCTAAAGGAAATATACTCTTTTAGAATATACTCTTTTACACCTGTGGACTCAGTCACCGAAGTGCCCAGGTGATGCACAACACTCGACCGTGCGAGGGTGACCGGTGATATGCGCCATAATTCCAGCAGACAGCAAGGTGACGGGATGAACACAAACATGCGCTCAGCTCCAAAGAACAAGTCTGAACAAGTGGTGCACACCATCTCCTTTTATACCCATATGTCCAGGGCGAAGAGCGGCATGCAAATTCCACTCGGCAATTTTCATTGGCCTTTTCTGAATAAAGCAAAGGCGATTGGGGCCCTCAAGAGTGAACACCTAGTGTAACTACATCGACACAACATAGAGTGAGTGACAGACAGGGAACTAATTTATATGTTCATGACCTTAAGACTAGATTATTGAAATGCTTTACTGGGAGGATGTCCAGCAAGATCAATAAATAAACTACAATTGGTTCAAAATTCAGCAGCCAGAGTGCTGACGAGAACCAACAAATATGATCATATTAGCCCCATTTTATCATCGTTGCATTGGCTACCTGTTACATTTTTTATTTATTTTTTTAAAATTCTGTTAACTACGTACAAAGCTTTGAATGGTCTAGCTCCACACTACTTAACCCTCTGGGGTCGACGGACAGGCGCGTCCTGCTGGATATTTTCGTCATTACAGTGGAAACAACTTACAATACTCCATCATTTTGGGGCATACAGAAAAGTGTAAGACATCATTAGAGACTATAAAGGGTCTACTTTTATTTGTGTACACTCACAATGACAACAAAACCTTGTGCTTTTGTAAAATAAAGAAAATAAAAAGGCTGAGCTTTCAGCAGTCTCCATGTTCGCAAGCATATTTTTGAAACACATCACAAAAATGAACTGAAACTCTGCGAATACTTACCACACAAACATGAAACATGTCTAAAGAAAGCGTAAGATTTCTACTTTTAATAAAACAATTAAAATTTAAAACAAATATTCTCCTGCAATGTAATCTGTATGAAACAAAGTGATGTACAGTTTTTACTGGTTCATCTAATTATAGGTAATGTGATCACACCCAACAGCAGAGCACGCCATTCATACGCTAATGTAATGAAGCAATCAAGGCAAATGGTATACGCCCCCGACTGTGCCTTAAAAACAAAGTCATTCACTTTTCTGCATATTTGTAATGATACACAGACGAGGACACTCCTGGATAGTAAGGAAGAGTTAACATTTTCCTCAGAATAAGAGCGGGACTCCGATGAACGTTTGTATTTTGAAGGGATACTTGATCAAGCCGAGGATACAATTTCGGACGAGTAAATCATTTTGTTTTCTTTAGTTGACATGCTATTTTATATAAACATGTACATATTTTATTAGTGGGACATTTTCCAGACTTGCCAGCCAGGATTCAGAGTATTGACATTTGAAATATGACTCCTAATAAGCAAGTTTTAGTTACATTTAAAAGCCGTTTCATCTAAAGCAGGTATTTCAATTGTAAGCTCTATGATATAAATATGATATGTAATATGATATAAAATAATATGAATGTTTAGAATATATTTCATCTAGTGTTTATGCTGCCTCATTATCATCAATGCTTGTGCTTTGATCAGGTGTAAATGAGTAAAATGCACCGTAAATAACCATATTACACCATATTAGAAAATCTGCATATTATAATGATTTCTGAAGGATCATGTGATACTGAAGACTGCAGTAATGATGCTGAAAATTCAGCTTTGATCACAAATTGCATTTTACAATATATTCAAATAGAAAACTGTTCTTTAAATTGTAAAATGAGTTCACACCATTTTTTTTATTGTATTTTGGATCAAATAAATGCAGTCTTTGTGAGCAGAAGAGACGTCTTCTAAAACTTTTATATGGCAGTGTAGGTCTAAAATTAAGTCTTTATGTAAAGAAAATGTGTAGTCAGATTACTTCTTTTAACTTAAAACTTGATTTTGATCATTAAGTCTCCTCATATTAATTCTCTTTCTGTCACATTCCTCATTGATAGGCCCAGGGGAAAATCTTTTGTCTCCTCAGGTGTGAATTACCTCAATATTCATGTTCATTCACGCCTCCTCGCATATGATCTTTCTAACACTAAAATTGTCTTACAAAAGTTAAATTAGTATATTGTTTTGTATGAATGAGTAATCAGGATGGTTTTCACATCATTTTGTAGCAAAAGCTCTAGGCTACAAGATCCAGTTCTCAAAAGTCTTGTGGACAAATGTTTAGTATGTGTTATATGGCCTTATTTCAATGACTTAAAAATACAAAAATACAAACATATACACACACATGTTGCTCACATATTATTGTAGACCAGTTTGTTCTGAATACAGTGTTATCAGACTTTAGCCATTAATATGTTTTTAAGCAACTAAAAAAACTAATGTCAAGGCATGTCAAAACTTCTCCAGGGCCCAAAACACCCTCAGACCCCAGAGGGTTAAGTGACAACCTATCACGCTATATTCCATCATGTTCATTACGATAGCAAAATTCTGGTCTGTGAATAGTTCCTAGAATATCAAAATCCACAAATGGAGGTAGATCATTTTCATATTTGGCTCATAAACTATGGAATAGTCTCCCTAACACTGTTTGAGATGCAGACACATTCACTCAGTTTAAGTCTAGACTAAAGATTAATCTATTTATCTAAACATACACCTAATTTTTCCATCAACACACAATTAGGCTGCTTTAGTTAGGTCTACCGGAACAAGAAACCAGAAACATTGATTGTGATCTATAACTCTCAATAAATTGTATGGCATGTATTGTATTCTATGCTAGTATTATTTTATTTGTTTTCCTGTCTCAACCTCGGGACTCCTATCCTGAGGTCACCAGAACCGGCTGGATCCAGCTCCATTCCTGCTTCGTGTTGGACTCCAATGCTACGTATCGCGGTGTGATGACTAATAGCAGCTGATGCCAACCAATCATCACTTCAGTCTATTACTATGGACTTCAGTGGATGAACTGATGCCAACTCCAACCATAAGACATGGGATACTTTATATGACATTGCCTGAATCTTGGACTTAGGATAGACCTTACCGAAATTAACGACTAGGTTGAACTCCAATGCACTTAACTGATCTCTGCCTGCATCCCCCGGTCTAATGATGGACTACACTCTTGAAATGGAATACACAGACTATCAATTAATTGCCAACAAAACCCTTCATCAGCCAACTAACAAGGACCATTGCATCTAAAGTTCTGCAGTAAATTCAGGATGGACTTCAAATACATTAGTCATTATTTTTACAGTTCATACAAAATCTTTGTTTAAACACTGACCCTTAACACTTACTTAAGTTTAACAATTTTAAGCCATGACTTGCACAGTACTGCCGTGCAAAGGCAAAGAGCCATAACTTCGTTTTTGGTCGAAAATTAGTTATTGATATTTTTGAGACATTCAAGATCTCCTTTGTGTATAAGTATCTTGAGTAAATTTCTTTTTTTTTTTTTTGAGAAAATAATGGGTTGTCTTAACAGTAACTTCCAAAAGCCCTGGAGAAACCAAGGCAGAACTCTGTAACTCCAATTACCCCTCTTTGACTTTGTTTTGGAATGCTCAAATTGAGTTAGGGTACTCTGACTTTGTTTAGCAGTGCGTCAAAATGAAGTTACTGTGCCGGCATGGAGTTACGGTACTCTGCCTTTGTTTTTACATTAAAGTTTGCTGCATTTAAATTACAGTGTAGCTGTCATACATTTGTCATTGAAGCAATCTGACACACACGATACCTGAATAAAAGTGTAGTAAACAAATATTTTTGAGTATTTTTACTATCGCGTTTAAGCCTCTGGTGTCGTGTCCTGCACAGAACAGCGGAAACTACTTAAAATACTCATTTTTGGGAAGACATCATTAGAAACTATAACGGCTCTACTTTTATTTGTGTACACTCACAATAACAACGAAACCTTGTGCTTTTGTAAAATAAAGAAAACAAATAGGGTGCGCTTTCAGTCGTCTATGTATGAATCTGTATACAACAAAGCAATGTACATTTCTCAGCTAATTATCCTTAATGTGATCACACCCACACGTAGAGTTGCTCTTCATACGGTAATGTGCTGAGGCGATCAATGCAAATGGTAAACGCCCTGAGGCAATATATATATGTATTAAAATGATATTTATTCCTGTGATGTAAAGCTGAATTTTCAGCATCATTACTCTAGTCTTCAGTGTCACATGATCCTTCAGAAATCATTCTAATATGCTGGTTTTCTGCTCAAGAAACATGTATTATTATCAATGTTGTAAACAGTTATGTACTATTTTTTTTCAGGATTCTTTGATGAATAGAAAGTTCAAAATAACATTTATCTGAAATAGAAAGCTTTTGGAACATTATACACTACTGTTCAAAAGTTTGGGGTCAGTAAGAATTTATTTATTTATTTTTTGGAAAGAAATTAATACTTTTATTCAGCAAGGATGTTTTATATTGATCAAAAGTGACAGTGAAGACATTTATAATGTTACAAAAGCTTTCTATTTCAGTTCAAATACTTGTGGGGATATTGATAATGATCCAGACCCAAATTAAAAACATGGACAGTTCTTGATAGTTGTCTGGATATTAGTTTCCTGGCGTTTGTGTCACATATTCCCTGTTGTCTTATGGTTTTGTTCTTTTATGTTGAAATTCTTGTTTAGTTCCCACTTTCCTGTTTCCTTTTATGTAGTTTTGTAGTCCTTTTGTAGTTTTATTTCATGATTGGTTCTCCCTGATTGTTTCCCCAGGTGTTCCTCATCCCCTGATTGTTTCCCCAGGTGTTCCTTGCTTTCCATTGTATATTTAAGCCCTTGTTTCCCCTGGTTTGTTTGTCAGTTTTTGCATGTTTTTTCTGTCTTGTCACAGAAAAACTATTCTAAGATGGATCTAGCAGCTGTCAGTATTCTCCTCCTCAAGCAAGGGAGAGAGTTTTGAGAGCTGGCGAATTTAGTGCACTTCTCAGACTACTCTTTGGTGGTTTTCTTCAGGGCGGGTCTCAGTAGTGCACTAAAGGATCTATTGCCTCCAGCGGATCCTCACTGGACGCTCCTCGAGTTCGTGGAGGAGGCTCTGCGAGTTAGCGGCTTGCCTTTCACTGTGGGTGTGGAGGAAGAAGGCTTTAAATCTCCTCCCACAATGGTCACCCTCCAGCCTTACATGGCTCCTCCCTCCACGCCTGCCACGGCCAACGGGCCAACGCCCATGCATGCCACGGCCAACAAGCCAATGCCAACGCCTGCTATGGCCAATGAGCTGGAAGCCTCGTCCATCCCAGAGCCAGCATTGACAGCCTCGTCCATCCCAGAGCCAGCGTTGCCAGCCTTGGCCATCCGTAGGAGGAGGAAAAGAAAGGATTCTGTTCCCCAGTTTCTGCCTTTACTCTCTTCCATGGCTCTGCCCCCAGAGTCTCTAATGGCTCCACCTTCCACAGCTCCGCCCCCAGAGCCTTCCATGGCTCTGCCTTCCACAGGTTCATCCCCAGAGTCTCCAAGGGCTCTGCCTTCCATGGCGAGAGACTATTCCACCAGCAGCTCCTCCCGCTTCCCCAGAAGACTCCTCTTGCAGTTCCGTTTGCCTTACCCAGGTCTTCTAACCCTGCCTCAGCCCTGCAGCCACCTTCCAGGCCGCCTGACCCAGTCCCTATCCTACGGCTACCTCCTAGGCGACCTGACCCAGTCCCTGAACTACGGCCGCCTCCCAGGCCTCCTGACCCGGTCTCGGCCCTGCGGCCGCCTCCCAGACCTCCTGACCCGGTCCCCACCTTGAGGTCATCCCTTTTGTCTCCTTGCCATCCCCCGGATCTGCTCTGGTCTCCAGGATTTCTCCGGATCTGCTCTGGTCCCCTTGGTTTCCTGGCCCTCTGCCTGATCTGCTCTGGTCCCCTTGGTCTCCTGGCCCAATCTTGAAACTTTACTTTAATGAGGAGGATGCAGACATGGTGCCATTGTTCAGGCTCAGATGGTGACAATTGGAGTGCTATTTTGAGTGTTGCCAAGAAAAAAGTTTACAGCTGGAGCCACCAGGTAGAGGTCATAGTTTTATAGCACTAGCTGGCATGTGGGGCATTTTATTGTGTCACCGCAGACATCCACTGTGTGCCGAGTGGTGCATAATGAGATGTTGAGTGTCCTGCACAAAACAATCCACTTCCCTGAGCTTGAGAAGATGGAGGACTTTGGAGCAAGCTTTGCTTGCCTTGCTGCACAAAGGCTTCAAAAATGTTCCCAGTACAATTGATAGGTTTCCAAAGTTGCCCACCTGCTGGACCAAAGAAACAGTGCTATATCAACAGAAAGTTATTGTAACAAGCGATAGTGAGAACAACAGACCCAAGAGCAGAGGAACAGTACAAAGGATTTATTAACAGCGATGTAGAATCTTCCATGTAAGACCAGCTGACACATAGCACACTGGAATGCATACAATCTCTCGACACATAGGCAGACACAAAGTATCCTTTGTGGAAGATCCGCTGAAACGGAGCAAAGTGGAAAGTATTCACACTCTCAACACGCAGGCAAGCAACACATACAACAGATAGGATCAACTAGGCAGAGAGAGTGAAGTTAGTCAAGTCTTTTTTATTTGTATAGCGCCATTCACAACACACATCGTTTCAAAGCAGCTTTATAGAAGATCAGGCATTAACAGAAGATAAAACTGTAATGTATATAATGTCGATGAGTCATCATTGTGTAATTGGATAAAATATGATTATGAATCGTGTTTAAAAATACGTAATTAAATAATAATTGTATTTATAGCCCCAGTGAGCAAGTCAAAGGCGACTGTGGCAAGGAACACAAAACTCCATAAGATGTTGATTAATGTGAGAAAATAACCTTAGGAGAAACCAGACTCACTGTGGGGGCCAGTTCCCCTCTGGCTAACATCATGAATATAATTTCAATATTACTTATTTATAGTGCAGGTCATGGTTTAAAATTATTAAACTAAATAAGTGTTAAGAGACAGTGTTTAAACTAAGATTTTGTATGAACTGTAAGATTAATTACCAATGTCTTTGAAGTCCATCCTGGATTAACTGCAGAAGTTCTCATAAATGCAATTGTCCTTGTTAGTTGGCCAATGAAGGCTTTTGTTGGCAATTGATATCTATTCAATTTCAAGAGTGTAGTCCATCAAGAGACCGATGTGATGCAGGCAGAGATCAGTGAGGTGCATCGCAGTTCAACCTGGGTGGTAATTTTGGTGAGGTTCGGTGTGGTCCATCCTAAATCCAAGGTTCAGGCCGTGGCATATGAAGTATCCCATGTCTTATGGTTGGAATTGGCACCAGATCATCCTCTGATGTCCATCATAATAGACTGAAGTAATGTTTGGCTTGCACCGGCTGCATTTAGTTATCATCACACAGCAACACTTAGCAGTGGAGTCCAACACGAAGCAGGAAAGGAGCTGGATCCAGCCGCTTCTGGTGACCTCAGGATAGGAGACCCAAGATTGAGGACAGGGAAACAAATAAAATAATACAAGCATAGATGCCATTCAATTTATTGCAGAGTTATAGATCATGATCAATGATTCTGGTTCCGGCAGACAAAACTAAAGCAGCCTAATTGTGGGTTGAAGGATAAATTTGGTATATGCCTGGCTAAATAGATGAGTCTTAAGTCTAGACTTAAACTGAGAGTGTGTGTCTGCATCTCAAACAGTGTTTCCTTAGTTTAGGAGCCAAATATGAAAATTATCTTCCTCCTTTTGTGGATTTTGATATTCTAGGAACTATTAATAGGCCAGAATTTTGTGATAGTGATGGAGTATAGTGTGGTAAAAGGTAAAAAGTACTGTGGTGCTAGACCATTCAAAGCTTTGTACGTAGTTAACAGAATTTTAAAATTAATATGAAATTTAACAGGTAGCCAATGTAACGATGATAAAATGGGGCTGATATGATCATATTTCTTGGATCTTGTTAGCACTCTGGCTGCTGCATTTTGAACCAATTGAAGTTTATTTATTGATCTTGCTGGGCATCCTCACAGTAATGCATTACAATAATCTAGTCTTGATGTCATGAACGCATTAATTAGTTTTTCGGCATCAGCAACAGAGAGCATGTGCCATAATTTAGCAATATTTCTTAGGTGGAAAAATGCTGTTCTACAAACATTGGTAATTACTCAACATAAAACAGCTATCTATAATTTAAACACATTACAAACTGCAACAAACTACATTAAACATTAAATATTCCAGCAAATGGCATGACAAGGGGATTAATACAGACATGAACAAACAAGGGTTTGGCATGATCAGCATTCCCATGGAAACAATCAGGGTTCCCCTGGAAACACTGATCTTCCCATGGAAGGGGCACCTGAAACACATGAGGGTAAAAAACGTCAACGTTCTTGGAACAAACATGACATCACCGGAGAGAGTACAGCAGTAACTCACGCAGAGCAGTAACCAACAACCTGACCCGTGTCCTCACACAAAGAACAAGCACGAGACAGACAGGAGTCGAAAATGCCACGGTCCTCGTCAGACAAAACCCACCCTGACAAAGTGACAGGTTGGCAGAGGAGGAAGAGACCGCAACATCCCCTGCAGATGCAGACACATTTAAAACTACAACCAGGGGCGGACTTATAGAAAAGCATCCATTTCGTCGTACCACTGCCATGTGGCAGCTGTGACCCTCCCTCCTCTACCCCTTTCCCTGTTGGTGGGTCCCTCAATTCCTGATTATAGAAAAAAGGACACTGGCTTATAAAGTTTAGGTAATAAGTTTGCATCCCCCTTTGTCTTATTAGTTCACGCACTACTTGCAACACACAATACCTGGGTGACCAGATATATATATATATATATATATATATATATATATATATATATATATATATATATATATATATGATGAATAACATTTAATATTAAACCCCCACCATCACCCCTCACAATCACCCACCCAGACTTCCAACAAACACCCATGTTGTCCCAATAGGAACACACACACACAAAAACAGAAAAAAATAATAAAATTAAAAATCATATATAATTAAAACTAAACTAATCTCTCCACCGCCATCTCCGAGAGTCTCCCAAAAATACTAAGTAGTTGCCCCATTTACTATCAAACTAATTCTTAACCCCATCCTTCTGCTTGACCCCTCCTCGAAAGCAGCCACCCTCCCCATCTCTGCACACCACTCTGCGAATGAGGGCACTCCATCCCCTTAAAATAACCTGCCTACCAATCATAAAACTCTTCAAAACCCAATTTTTTATGTGTTTATCCCTCAAATTTATGACAACCCTATCTCCCAAAATACAGTCTGGGGCAAAACGAAATCTGAGTGCCCAACACATCACACACAAAACTCCGTACATTCAACCAAAATTCTTGGATCGTTTTAAATTGTATTACTGTAAAGGACTTTGTTCAACTCGGTTCTTTTAAATGCAATATAAATAAAGTTGAGCTGAGATTAAAGCACAAATCCTGTGATTTTAATTATTAAATATATATGTGTGTGTTTACATGTGCTGTGTTTTTCACAGTAGATGAGTGCTCTATTCTGTCATCTGATACATTGTGTCGTGAACGATTCTCAATGTCTGTGGAGTTTCCAGTGTATGATCAGTCAGATTTATACATTCATTCAAAGTACGCCTCTCTTCCATCCTATGATTGCAGCCTTTAGTGGTTTAATAAATCACAATAGGACATGTCACGATTTTAATTTGATTACTTGTCCATTTCAGTGTAAAAGGTGTAACTAATAAAGCCTCTGAGCATTTAAAGCTGTCGTGTGTCAGTCATACTGCTCGCTGATACAGAATATAGTAGTACTCTGTACTACCAGTACTGCAGAAACACTGGAATCATTACATCTTTTTTATTTTAGTATTGACTTGGTACTGAAGTACTGGTACTTTTGACATCACTGCAAGTTATTGTTACTTTCATCCAGACTATGAAGAATGTCTCCTTCCAATGAAAAGGGCCTCATTCGCTCACCTCCACTGAATAAGACTTGTCATCTATTCAGTTCTCCCTAGATAAAATTATTCAGCTGGTAAATAGTGTTTACTGTGAACAGTCTGACAACCATAAGTTGTTAAACTTGTTTTAATGTAGCAAGCTCACTGTTTGCAACTGCAACCTAGTGTTAACTAAAAAGCTAAGCTAGCAAGTTTACTGTTACCTCAGGAAGGACGATAGCATAGTTTAATTAAAATACTCCTGAGGAATACAGGAGTAATACAGGCTAATTCAGTAGAGATTCAACAAACTCATATCTATTTTCCTTTTTACTTTTTAATATGTGTAATATATTGTGGTGTTTAAAGAAAAAAAAATCGCTACAAACTTACAGTTGTGAGTCTGACTTCCTTCCTCCACCATTATAGTGTCACAATGCCTTCTGCAACTTCAAACAGGTTTGTGTGCTCAAGGATGGATCCAATGCATCCTTGATATCAAGAACACATCCGGGTAATTTTATGTGTTCTCTGTATTTGCGTTCTTAAGGATAGGAATCAAACTTTGATTATGTAGTTGAAAGAGTCTACGAGAACGTAAGAACACAAAAAACACACATTGAGATTCACCCTGTCTCTTCCCAACCCGGAAAATTGGGTATCAAAATTAACTCAGTGTTTCTCAGCTGTAATTATGACTTGAGAGAGCGTTTATATTTATCTTCCAAGTAAACTTATGAAAATGAAAATTCCACACATGAAGGCACTATAAGGCTGGCTTAAGATGTCGTAAAAGTCAAAGAAATCTGCAAGAACCAAGTCAGATAAACTCTTACACAGGTGAGCATCTCCACCTGAGTCAACACATCCTGCTGAGCAAGGACCATAAAACGCAAATCTCTGCCCCCCTCTACCCATCCTGTTTCCCTTCAGCTCATGACACCTCAAACTCACCTAAGATATGCATGTAACAAAATATCATATCTGATGTATACAATCATGTGACTAGGCATGTTTGATATAATTTAAATGTCTCAGTGTGACTGATATTATGGTCCCTTTACCATGTTGATAAAACTAATGGTAACAAAGCTATAAGGTGTTGAAATGTGGCACAGTGTGTTTCAGCTCTTTTTGTCACTATCTCTGGGGCTAGCAGAGTGTCATACTCTAAAATAAGACTTTCTTTCACCATGTTACACCCAAAAACTTTCCCATACACTGTTGCCGGATTCACACAAAACATTTACATTTATGCGCTTTTCTCCAAAGCGATATACAGTGCATTCATGCTATACAGTTTATCAGTTTGTGTGTTCCCTGGGAACATGTATACACACACACACACAAATACATGCAAGCACGCATGCACAAACACACTCCATGCATCCACACACACAAGAGAGAGGTACAGTTTGTATGTGTGTGTGTGTTGGTCACTGTCTGTGACCTGTGCTCAGTGCCTGGTTTTATTGACTTATGCGCTGATGCATCTGATCACTACAGATATTGTACGAGCAGAGCCGCATGGGAAGAAACCTGAGGGGCAGCGGAAAGAGGGGACATCTGACAGCACACACTCATGAGTGTGTGTTTGTGTTACACAAGAAGAAGGCCTTGCTGTGTATGGGTTCACACTTGTTATTCTAAACTCAAAAATATAACTTTACGATTTACACTTTTCAGTTTCATAAAAAAATTAATTGAACTGAATAATAGAAAATTTAAAATATTGTGTTTTATTAATTTAATTTTGTTTTAAAGACTACACAATTCAGTTTGTTTTACTTTTTAACTAAATTAAAATGTGGAAATCTTAAAATAGGGCTTAAAAAGTTTTTGAGTGTATAGCTGTCAAAGTACAAAAAGACATACATATGAACATAATTTGGATGTTAAATGTAATATAATAAATAATAAAGTTTTTGAAACACATTTAACCCAATGAATTTACTTATTGAAAGAAAGTAAATACATAAATGAAAAGTCAGTAATTTAAATCTCATTACCAAAATTAAAAACCATATAAAATCGATAGGATCCACGTGACACCATCCGAGAAACAGATGTGTGAGCGATTGGCTCTGCACACTTTTAGTTTTTTTATTATTTTCATGTATAATCCAGTGAGATTCGATATACCAAGTTACATATTTGCTCTTTGAGGTAAACATGGAAAAAAGTCAAAATCCTCAGACTTTGGAGACATTAAAAGACACTTATGTGCTTTAGCTGAAACATCTGGAGGCCCTATGAGCCAGGGACTTAATTTGGAAGGCTCACTGGGAGAAGAAATCCAGTGTCAACTGTCCAACATCTCGGTGATGCTGATGAAGGCTGTTGCTTACTTAGAGGAACTCAATGTAATACGTCGATTGATTACGGCGAAGGAAACAATATTCTCTGAGTTGGTCACAAGAGTGGCAGAAGTTGAAAGACGAATGAATTATCTGGAGTCATCGGAAAGGGAATTATCCGTTAACCCGCCCATGTCCAAAACAGACTTGGAATACATTTTTGGAAAAATGCCAAAATAGGAATCAAAGGAACAATATACAGATTGTTGGAATTCCTGAGCATGAAGAAGTCAGAGATATGGTGAAATTCTTGGACAAACTCTTCACGAGTTTGCTCAACATAACAGGCTATAAACTGGAAATTGAGCAAGCTCACAGAGTCCCATCTCACAGATCTGATGAGGAAGAGAGGCCCAGATCAATTCTGGCCAAATTTCTGAGATCATCTGATAAAGATCACATGTTGTACCAGGTGAGGAGGAAAAGAAAGCTTTCGTGGAATAATCCCTATATTTTCTTGTTCCGGGACTTTGTGAATTCGACAAGAGAGAAATGCCATCGGATTTGTAAAAATGTGGTTCAGTTGTAACAACTGGTTCAGTTATGACATCTCTTATACATATGGATCAGGTGGGGTGTATTCGGGGCTGCAGCTCTTCTGATAACATTAGGCATTTAATCAATATCATGTGGTCAATAGCGAATGATCAGACTCCAGTTGCTGCCATCTCACTTGATCCCGAAAAGGCGTTTTATATGGTAGAATGAGAATATCTTTTTAATATTTTGGAAATGAATGGGTTCGGGTGTGCTTTTATTGGAAGGATTAAGTTACTTAATAGACACCCTGTAGCAGCGGTACAAAACAAATTGATTAATTTCAGATTATTTAACTCTGAATAGGGGCACTTGGCAGGGTTGCCCTCTTTCCCCATTATTGTTCTGTCTTAACCTGGAACCATTAGCAGCTGTGATAAAAAAGGAGGATGATTTTTCAGGGTTTGTGGGAGGAGGTATAGCACATAAGCTTTTGCTTTACGCAGATTATATTTTATTATTTGTCTGTGACGTACTAGATCTATGCCATGCCTTTACAGAATTATTAACTCATTATCCAAGCTTTCAGGATACAAAGTCAATTGTCTAAATCTGAAGCTTTAGCTCTGACAGCATACTGTATAGTAATGGCCTTCCAGCCGGGCAACTTCCAGTGGCCCAAACAGGGCATTAAGTATTTGGGTATTTTATTCCCAGCAAAGTAAATTTTTGACCCTTTAATTAAAATATTTTCGAGCAATGTGGACAGATGGGCTTCATTAAATTTATTGATGATTGGGAACGTTAATGTAATTAAAATGAACTGTATTCCAAAATTCAACTACCTGCAACAGTCACTCCCTATAGATGTCCCCCTCTCTTATTTCAAGCAATTTGATAACATAGTGAAGTCCTTCATTTGGAATGGTAAATGTCCCAGACTACATTTCACCAAATTACATAGGCCGATTGACAAAGGTGGGCTAGGCCTACCCAAGATTTTGTTTTATTATTATACATTCGGTCTCAGGCATTTGGCTCATTGGTCGCTTTCACCTGAAAGAGCCCCTCCCTGGTTTTCTATTGAGCAGGAAGTCCTTGCCCCTAATTCGCCATTGCAAAGAATTTTAAATCATGTAACATTTGCACATGATTTGGACAAGAGTGGCCAGAGTATTCAATTCAGACATTTATTTAAATGTTGCCTCAAGCATATGTCTTAACCTAAAATTATGTATCAACAAGTCCCCTGTCTGTTGGTCACAGTGGATTGTAAGGGGGGTTGCTACACTCGGCGACCTGTATGAAAGGGGAGTGTTGAGACCTTTTGAGAATTTGGGTCATCATTTTTGGATTCCCAGATCTCAGTTTTATAGGTATTTACAGCTGTGCTGTACTGTTTTTGGGAGTAGCACACACCTCCTTAAATGACAGATACGGAGAGTTGATTACGGCATTTTGGGAAAGGTCATGAGGCATCAGTGTATTACTCCCTACTGATTCGGAGTCTGGGGATGGGGCTTTAACTTGTATTAAGAGATTATGGGAGAAAGATTTGAACTTGGTGTTGGAGGATGGAGTGTGGACTAAGATTATGAAAAATGTCAAGTCTGCATCTAGAGATGCAAGGGTTTGCCTTATGCAATTTAATATTTTAAAAATATTTTTTGGACCCCCTCTAGATTATAATGGCTTGGACTTAAAGACACACCCACCTGCTAGTGATGTAAATCATAAGTTGGAGACACAACCCATGTTTTTTGGGGATGCATTAAGATCCAAGACTTTTGGTTAAAGGTTCAGAATTATTTGTGTGATATTTTAGTGGGAAAGATATAAATTCGGGGGGCAAATATATATAAAAAAAGGGTTCTGACTGCGGGGATGATTAAAATTATTTTAAGGGGTTGAAAGTCAGACGGAGTGTACAATTTCTGGAGTGGTGTGCGGAGATGGGGAGGGTGGCGGCTTTTGAGAAGATGATAGATGGAAGGTTGGGGCTGGAGGACTTATTTTTCAGGAAGTGGGGTTGATATTTTGCGGTTTTGGAGGACTCTAGGGGAAGGGATGAGGAGAGAGTTTAAATTATGCATGTTTATTACATATTTTTACATTTTATTTATTTGTATTTATTTTATTGTTTGTGTTTATTAGTTTATGTGACCACAGGGGTGTTGTTTGGGATAGGGTGGGGTTGGTGTTTGGGGAGAGATATTAATGAGGGTTAAAAGACAAATGTTGATTCGGTGTGTATATGTTGTTTTTTCTCTGTTGTTTTTTTCTTTGAAACAATAAAAAAAATGTATTACAAAAAAAAAAAATAAAAAAAAAATTACATCCAACCATTAGTATAAAAACCATTGAGTCTATGAGAGGTCTTTGATAATATAGTGAAAAAGTCAATGTGTGTGTGTCCAGCATAAGTAAGTTGCAGGCAGTGTAATTAACAGGCATCTGTAAGCTATTGCTGTGTAAATGACCCCGCTTTTGCTCCTGTGTCTCTGCCAGAACAGCTTACCATCTCACACTCACAACACACACACTCATTGACAACACATATACATACACACACAGAGAGAGAGAGAGAGAGAGAGAGAGAGAGATAGAGAGAGAGAGAGAGAGAGAGAGAGAGAGAGAGAGTAATAATACAATAATATATATAGAACTAGATAAAAAGTGTTTGTGGACAAACTTAAGGTTACCTTGAATAAGCATGGTCTGAAAGTTTAAGATAGATAGATAGATAGATAGATAGATAGATAGATAGATAGATAGATAGATAGATAGATAGATAGATAGATAGATAGATAGATAGATAGATAGATAGACAGACTACTCAGTTGCTAGGGTGATAACATTTGGTTGCTAGGCAGTTTCCAGGGTGATACTCAAAAGGCTCCTTGCCAACCTCAGTCAAATGAGCCAACCTAGAAGTGTCTATGATGTTCTGGTGCGGAGATATGTGTTTTGTTACTTGTATGTTAGGATAATCCCATCTGGTTGCCATGCAGTATGGTGTATTTCCTGAAACCTATGATGTATTCTCTTTTATTAATCAAATAATATTGTGTATGGACAAATGAATCTAACTCATATGATGTTACACTGCAATGTATGGGAAAGGTAACAGAGGGTGACAGGGGACTGTTTGTCCCTTATCCAAGCACCTTTAAAGCAACGTGTCCCTAACACATACAATGACATGAGCTCATTCTATAGAAAACTGGTTAATCATTCTATGGGAAAAACAAGTCAAATTTACATTCTTTTTTATAAATAGCCAGGCAAGGGTTTTTCCACCAATAATTAAGAAGGAGAGAATCTAAGAGATAATGGTGGAAAGGTGGAAGGACACTAGCAGTGAATTCATTGGTTAGAGATAAAGTGGACATAGATAACAAAAAGGTATAAAACTGAGAGTGTATTCAGAACGGACAGCTGACCTTTCTCAAGTTTGTTGGTGTTTTCAATAAATTTGTAAGCAAATATAAAGATGTGTAAACAAGTAGTTAATTCTGAAAGAACAATAAAATGAGTGTAAAACAGATCAAGGTCACGGGCAAGGAAGAGGCGAGAAACCGGCTTGACATATAACATAAGGTTTAATGTAAAACTCAAAATACAAATACATAAGACAACAGACATGTCCGTGAACGATCTCTTTCTCCCGCATCGCCGTCCGCGAGTGGCCTTTATCCCTCTTGATGGCTTAATTAGCCTAATACGGCCCATCCCCTGGGGGGGAGGGGGGCTCCCGCGCGGTCTGCCGGCGGGTCATCCCCATCAACCTGGACGAGGGAGGGGGCAAGGGGAGGGAAACAACAACAATTAAAAATGGGGGGGAGGTCCTTCCTGCACTGGCAGTACCTCCCCTCCCACAAACACCATAATTTAAAAGAGAGGGAAAAGGCCAACGCAGCGCGGCAGCGAGAGAGAGAGAGAGAGAGAGAGATTAAAAAAAAAAAACTTACTCGCCGGTTCTCTGATACGCCGTAGCTCGTTCCTCAGCCACTTCTCCACCCTCTACAAGATGACAGCCGTGCCTTTCCGGGCAGATCGGAGGCAGTCCTCAGCCTCTGGCGGATGGAACGCCCCGCCGCATTCCCGGGGAGTCGAAGGGGCCTCCCCCTGCCCCTGGCAGCGGTTCTCCCGCTCCAGGCGGTCGGCGGCGAGCCCTCCCCCCGCACGCGGTTGGTGGTCTCCAACCCCACCGCATTCCAGCAGCTAGTAGGGGACTCCCCCGCCCCTGGCGGTCGGCCAGGAGCCCCTCCTCCCCTCGCGGTCAGCGGTCGTTCCTCCGTGACCAGGCGGCTGGGCTCCTCTGTCCCCCGGCAGATGGCCGTGGCTGCTCCGCTGGGCAGTGGCGAGAACTCCGCTACGGCGCATCCCTCTTCCTTCCCGGGCTTCGGCACCAAGGTAAAACAGATCAAGTTCGTGGGCAAGGAAGAGGCGAGAAACTGGCTTAACATATAACATAATAGGTTTAATGGAAAACTCAAAAGACAAACACATAGGACGACGGACATGTCCGTGAACGATCTCTCTCTCCCGCATCGCCGTCCGCGAGTGGCCTTTATCGCTCTTGACGGCTTAATTAGCCTAATACGGGACCGGGCGTGCGTAATCATGCCCCGGTCCCGCCCTCCACCGTGCCACAATGAGATTATGCAAATAATAAAAGAAAACATGAATAAGTAATCAAAAATAAGAATAAAAAAGGTGTGCTTAAGAAAATAAAAATAAAACAAATTGACCAAAAGTGTTGGAAAAGGAGAAAGAAAGAAAGAAAGAAAATAAAAGAAGTGAGGATAGTAAATAATATCCAGTATAAGAGGTGGTTAAGTAACTAATTACAATAAAGACTGGAAAAATAGAGATCGTGAATGATAATGAGTAGCAGGAAAAGGAGAAAGAGGGAAAGGAATACTACATAGAAAGGAAAGAGAAGACCTAATCAGGTTCTTTATCTAGAACTATGTAAAAGAGATGAAATGAACATTATTGTGAAAGCATGGGAGGAATATAAAGCAGAATTAACCCCATGTCTCACCTTTATACATTGGGCAGGCAAAGTAATTGGAACAGATCGAGGGTTCGCCGTGGGAAGGTCCTGGAGTATTGACTTGATAATCCTGAGGAGAGACATTATCTGGATAAGAAATAAATTTTGTAGGGTGGGAAAAAAATCCCAGGGGAAGTCAGGGGTTGGATACTTTTAGTGGTCCTTGTCTGACTAGCCTGGTGAAGACTAGCATAGCGAAGAGAGCAGTCTGGGGTTAAAAAGGTATAGAATTGATATAAAACAAAACGTAGTAGTGAAGAGAGATGGCATAAACTCTGATCGATCAGATATGCTTCGATTTTCCAATGTACAATGAAGTCATAAAGGAGACTTCCAAAAAATGGGAAGGGAGAACAAAGGGGCTGAACGCAAAATGGCCAGCAGAGGGAACATTTGATGTGGGTGTGTGTAGAGAAATGGAAGCACTGATAAAAAAAAATCACAAACCGAAGGATAAAAGCCAGGTAAGAGTACTGAAACGAGATAGGGAACTAATGATATTACAGATGTTCAAAGGCAAAGGAATAAAACTGATAAGACAAGAGAGAGAAGAAGGAAAGAAGATGGATGAGGGAAAATTAGAAAGACCACCCCCATAATGGGTGGCAGAAGAAAAAATGCAAATGCCTATGATGGAATATAGAGGGGAACTGCACGTGGCAGGAGAAATGGATCTAAAAGAAAAGGAACCACCTGAACCAAATAATCAATACGAATATATCCTGAAGTCGCACCCTCAGTAGCATCAAATTATGAAGAAAAAGGGGCAGAAGAATCAGAACCAAGCCAACAAGAATTAAGACGTGAATTGGAAAAGCAGTGCCTCAAAATAGTGAGAGATGTGATGGCAAACTTTGCTGCACAAAAGTAAGAAGAAAGAGAAAAGCAGGAAGAGACAAGTAATCCAGAAGGAACCCCTGAAGAAAGTAGGGTTGTAAAACTGGTACACCGGCAAATGGAAGAAAGTTTCAAAAGGCAGCAAAAGATACAAGATGATATAGAAATCATTCGGACCAGGTCAAAGACGCTGTCAGACCTCCTAGACAAAGAAAAAGAGGTCTTAATAAGAATGAGAAAGTCATTGAATCAAAGAGAACATACCTTTCCAGAAACAAGCACCCCAAAAAACAGGCCCAGGGGAGAAGTAAAGCAGGTCTCGGGACAGCTTTATCTTGAAGACTTGTTGGAAAACCCTGAGCGGAAATGGAAGAGACAAAAGACCGGAAGATTGAGTAAAACCGATGAGGAATCTGCCAGAGAGGACACGGGATCCTCAGATGAAGAGGAGGAAATAGAGAGGCCTAAACGTTACAAAAAGGAGATATCATCACAATGTCCCATTGTAATAAAAGGAAAATATGACTGTTATGTACCATGGGCCAACCATGATCTTGAAGGATTGTTGGCAACCCTCCCAGATATATATGAAGGTGCAGGAAGATGGATTAGAGATGTTGAAGAACGAGCAATAGGGACTCAGCTAGCCCTAGGAGATATTAAAGCACTGCTTGCTAGATGTGTGGGAGGAAATAAGATGATGGAGATACTGACCAAGGCAAGATTGGAAAGAGCAGCAGACAACTCAATGCTGGATGAGCTGCCATTAAGCAGGTGCCGAAATAACACCTGTAAAGTCTTAAGAGCAGAATTTCCCACAAGTTTAGATCCCAAGTCACTAAAAGGAGAACCACTAGGAGGAACTGAAAACCCGAAATTACATTGACCGAGAACTGAAAAGATGGAAACTGGAAATGGAAAAAGACCCAGAAAAAGATCCCTGGATGACGGCCATGTTCTGAACTTCCATAATAGAAGCCATGCCTGTACAAGTCAAAAACAAACTAGAAGATGTGGTGGGATTGACTACTAAGACACAAAAAGAGTTCTGTGCACATGTGGTCCATGCAGTGGAACAACACAGGAAAAATGAGGAGAGAATAAGACAACAAGAGAAAGACATACGTAAGAAACTGGGGCAATGCAACAGCGCATACCAGCCATAGTGTATAACTTCCCAGAGCAGATGAACAGAGGCTGGGATCGGCAGTTTCAAGGAGGAAGGGGAAGAGGACAAGGAAGACAGAACATCGGAAACAGAGCTGTAAACGTAGGCTGGGGTGCAACCAAGTGGGACACATGAAAAGAGACTGTCCTATGAATCCCTGGCCACAGACACACCAGGCAAATATCAACAACTGGCAGAAAGGCCCACAGCAGAAAGTCCAAGGTCCATTCAATCCATGGCGTGGACCACCACAGGGCTACTAGGGATACCCAGAGAATCCTACGGGAAGGGGTCAGCTTCCAATGATATCAACCGATGCTGATCAAAAACCTATACTGCAGGTTAAAATAGAAGGCAAAATAACACAGGTTATGTTAGATACTGGAGCCACATTCATGTGTATAAATCCAAATTATGCCTCTCACCTCCCCCAGTCTGGAAAATATGTAAAGACAGTAGGATTCTTGGGACAAACGCAGTTGCTTCCAATGACATAGAAGTAAAAGGAAAAGCAGTAAGAATCCTAATAACAGAAAATACGCCAGTCAATTTATTAGGAAGAGATGCTATATGCAAAATGAATTTACAAATATGGTGTACTCCTGAGGGAATCTACATAGACAATAGAGGAGTAAAACAAATGACAGTCGCACAGCCACCAGAATCTCAAAATCAACAAGCAAACGTGTATTGGTTGGGAGAACTAGGAAAGGAGGTAGATGACACAGAAGATAAATGGGAAAGATACATCAGAGCACAGTTAGGTGAGCCAAACTTCCCAGGAGCAGAACACCACTGCACACTGATATATGACGAAACAAGAAACTCAGATCTGGAGAAAGAATGGGTGAATAAAACAAGACAGCAGAAAATCTCACTAACATCAGAATACATAGTTGTGGGACAAGAGGGGGCTGCACTTAAAGTAGAGAACAATGACTTCATAGCTACGTGGTTCCAGGTACCAGATTCTGTCCCACATGTAACGCTGTATGTGAGCAAGGGAAGAGAGCAAAAAGACTTGGAAAGCAGAAAGCAGAGAAAGTAAAATGGACAGGGACAGAAAATCCTTTTATTTTTGAATCACCGGACAAAGCATACCTGAAAATTTTGTGTACTACAGAGATGGTAGGAACACCCAAGATAGTGGTTATTACTCCAGCAGAGAAATTGGATTCAAAGATTGTTGAATTGATGACAGAGATGGAAAAGCTGGTACCAGCTGAACTATGGTCACGTCATGACACGGATGTAGGGTTAGTGGTATCTGCAAATCCAATTAAAATAAAAATAAAGCCAGGAACACTGCCTCCGTGAAAGCAACAGTACCCACTAAAACAGGAGGCAATACCAGGAATCAGAAATACTGTTGAAGGGTTGCTCAAGGCAGGAGTGCTAATTGAGACATCGAGTTGTTGTAATACACCTATACTACCAGTAGCAAAGGCAGATAAAGCAAAATGGCGCTTAGTACATGACTTGCCAGCGGTTAATGATGTAGTGGAGGATTGGCCTGCAGAGGTACCCAATCCGCACACGCTGCTGACTAATGTTCCCCCTGCTGCCAACTATTATTACTGTAATTGACTTGTGTTCTGCCTTTTTCAGTATTCCTTTAGCAGAAGAGAGCAGACAACTTTTTGCATTCACCTATCAAGGTAAACAATACCCGGCTGCCACAGGGGTTTAAGCATTCACCGCAAGTGTTCAACCAGGTACTAAAAACAGACCTAGAGGATCTCAGGATTGATAGTACATTGATACAGTATGTTGACGACCTACTGATTTGTTCACCAACACTAGAGCAGTGTCATCGGGACACAATCAAGGTACTTACCAAATTAGCTGAGTGAGGTCATAAGGTATCAAAGATAAGCTATAATATAATACTGCCTACCACAGGTGGAATATTTGGGACGAATCATATCAAAGGCAATATCGCCCAGCCAATTGGAAGGTATAAGTAAAGCACCACAACCACAAACGGTGGGACAAATGATGACCTTTTCAGGAATGACAGGATTTAGCTCGGATTGGATAGAAGATTATGCTATCAAAACGAACCCCTTGCGAGCACTGATAAAACAAACAGGACAGCAAAATCTTAGGAGCAAGCTAATTTTGGATGCAGATGCACTAGTAGCTTTTGAATCATTAAAAAAAGAGCTTCAAACCGCACCTGCTCTGGCCAACCCAGACTACACTAAATCATTCCATCTGTATATAGCAGATAGAAAGAGTGGTTTTGCATCGGCAGTTCTGATGTAGGAACTCTGTAGTGGAAGATGAAAACAGTCCATAGCATATTACAGTGCGAAACTGGATAATGTAGCACAAGGATATCTACCATGCTATCAAGGATTAGCAGCAGTTCATTATGCCTATGAAAAAGCCTCCACAGTGACTATGGGATATCCAGTGGTGATTTATACTCACCATAAAATAATAGAACTGATAGAAAATGGAAAATTTGTGCTGACGCAGGCAAGAACTTTAGCATATTCAACATTACTGACATACACAGATGTCACCATAAAAATGTGTACAACGATAAATCCTGCAAATTACATCCCTTTAGAAGATGAAGGGACACCACATGACTGTGTGGCAAACTCGTTAGCTTTTACACGCCTAAGACCTGACCTGGAATCAACACCAATGGTTGAGGCAAAAATAGACCATTTTGTTGATGGATCTTGTTTCAGAGATCATCTAGGAAATCATGCTGGGTTTGCCGTGGTGAGAAAGGTAGGGGACACCTTTGCGCCAGTTGTGGTTCAGCATTGTGAACAGCCATGCTCAGCACAACTGGCAGAATTAAGGGCATTGACCAAAGCCTGTCTACTAGATAAAGATCAAAATGTTAACATATATACGGACTCTGCATATGCACACGGAGTATGTCATTTGTTTGGGGCAGTTTGGAAACAAAGAGGGTTCAAAATGAGCGATGGAACTGCAATCCAGCATAATGATCAAATTATCAAACTAATTTCAGCCATGATGAATCCAAAGAAGTTGGCTATAATTAAATGTCAGGCACACAAAAAAGGCAAAGACTTATAAAAGGAAATAATGCTGCAGATGCAAATGCATGAGAAGCCTCAGGATGCAAGATGGCGATAATGGCTCCAGAAGTTATGTTACAAGTCCAGCCAAATCTAACAGATGTTGCACGTATACAACGCCAGGCTGGCCAACCCGAATAAACACAATGGCAACAGAGGGGGGCGACAAGAGACGTGAACGGTATATGGAGAACACATGAAGGGCAAATATTGGCTCCAGTAGCGCTTCTTAAAATGCTAATTTCTTATGCGCATGGGTTTGACCATTGCGCGAGGGGGGAGGTAATGAGAAAAATAAAACAACAGGGCTACTATTTGCAAGCCTCGGCAGACGAATTCTTAGCAAACTGTGAAATTTGCGAAAAGCATAATGTCAGGAAAGGTACGTCCGCACCAATAGGATACATACCAGTGCCGGAAGGACCATTCAAACATCTAGTAATGGACAATGTAGATATGATAAGACCAGTCTGTGGGAAAAGATACATGTTGGACATAATAGACAGATTTAGCAGATGGGTAGAAGCTGTGCCATCAGCAGATCAGGGATCACAAATGGTAATCTAATTCCTGACAAGAGAAGTCATCCCAAGATTTGGGATACCATCTCAAATTAGGTCAGACTCGGCATTTATTCAAAGAGCAGTAAAAACAGTGATACAGCAACTAAGGATTAAACAACGATTAGGATGCATTTACCATCCGCAGTTGCAGGGAATGGTGGAAAGAGTAAATGGGAATCTTAAGGCAAAAATTTTGAAAATCTGTCAAGAAACCAGGCTGAATTGGGTTGATGTGCTTCCACTGGCATTAATGAAATATCGCATGCAGACAAACATAATCACCAATCTAACCTTGCATGAAATGTTGACAGGGAGACCCATGCCAGTGCCCTATCTAAGAGGACCATATGAGGGTCCATCCTTGGAGCAGTTAGAAATTGAACTGAAAGCATATATGAGACAACTGACTGCTATACATGAAAAAAAAATCTGTTCGCAGGAACAAAGACGACAACCCAGACAAGAAGAGAACCCACCTTGTCCAATAGTTCCTGGAGACTTCGTGCACCTGAGAGTATTCAGACGAAGGTGGAATGAATCAAGAAGAGAAGGGCCCTACAAAGTGGTACAGGAAACTCCAACAGCAGTAAGGTAAGAGGTAGCAACACGTGGTGTCATTTAAATCACTGCTCCAGAGTACGCAGGAGAAATCTACTGCGCAATCAACAGCCTGAGGCAGACGAAGAAGACCCGCAAGCACTGGATCAAGAACCTGAGGAAAGAGAAGAAGGACAAGGAAATGTAGGGGAAGAGCACTCTGAGGCAGAAAGAGAAACTGAAGTACATATCGCAGAGGAGCAGGAACAGGAAGACGAAGAAAGAGAAAGACAGGAAGAAAGTGATCATTCTGCTGAATCAGATACAGAAGCAGCCAATGAATGCAGACAGTGGACGAAATGTTGTGAGAGGCAGAAGAAAGAATGGAAATTTAAGAAGGTATTAGTGTGGATGATGCTGATGCTAACAAACTTGGGACAGGCATTACCTCCACCGCAGGGCCTGCCGGAGAAACGTCCCAAGAAGGAGCAGGGCCCTCAAGTGAACGACCCTGAGGAAGCACACTATACAATGACTTCCCTACAATTAACCTCGAAGACCTTGAGTGGTACGCACCATGAGACTGAACAAGAACAAGAAGGTATAGAGCAAGGAATCAGAAAGAAGCAAGCACTTGGATCACCATACAGGGATGAACCTGAAATGAAAAGAATCTGGGTAAGAAATTTAGCAAAACAAGGCAAGCTGAATAACCCGCCTAAAAAGCTACCTGAAAAAGTACCCCATCGAATGATGACAAAACCAATAGATTTAGAATATGATACAGAGCCCATGAAATTAGTAAAAAAGGAAGGGCTATTAGAACATGCAAATCAAAATAACTGGTATAAATAGGCCGAATATACAGCAAAACAAGCAAAAATGATGAGCTGCATAATGTGTTCATAATGTGTTGAAAAAAATTAGTAGTAGTTCCGAATCAGTAATATTATATATTACTATGCTGGGTACTATGCTCAAAATTGCTGTAATACAGGGAAAACAGTGTTTTGCCCAGTAGAATGCCTGGCGTTTTTAGGACATCCAGAATATGAAAAATATTATGAAATGATAGGGTGGGCAGATGAATGCAAAAAACTAGACATCCATTTAGATAATGAGAAAAAAGAAAGCCCACTAGCATATACAATAAATCGACAGTTGGAGTATGAGTGCTTTAACAAATCTAATGGGGAAACAATTGTAGGACGATTTAAGGGAAATTGTGTAGTAACATGGGACATAGATGAAGAAATTTACTATAAGAGGAATGTGATTAAATTTAGTGGGCCACGATACACAACAGCGACAGTAGGGCAGAATTTTACCACAAATATAACTCCAGGATGCCTAGGTGTACTTATAGGACATTGTCTTACAGGCTGAGAAAACCAGACTCTAGTATCTCCAGCAATAAGGATCATCGAGGAGCAAACAGAAACTGTAGAAGACTATTTTTGGTTATGTGGTTATTTGGTTATATGATCAGTTAAAAACCACACTGCCAAAAGGCAGAGTTAGGCTGAATATGCGCCAGAGTTAGGCTGATACAAGAAGTCACTATGGTGACATGGGACCCCTTTGAGCTAGACATCCAGGCTGCACCAAAGAAAATGGTCCAGGATAAAAACAGAGTAAAAAGATCATATGTTCCAGATCCTAATGTCTATTTAGATGGAATTGGCCAACCAAGAGGAATACCTCAAGAATTTAAAGCAAGAAATTAGATAAAATCAGGCTTTGAGTCAATGTTTGTATGGATAACAGCTAACAAAAATGTGGAATGGATTAATTATTTTTTCTATAACCAGCAGAGATTTATAAACTACACGGATGAGGCAATGAAGGCATTAGAAGACCAGTTAGCGGCTACTAGTAAAATGACATGGCAGAATAGACAGGCATTGAATTGGATGTTAGCGGATAAGGGAGGGGTGTGCGTAATGTTTGGAGCAGATTGTTGTAAATATATTCTGAATAATACGGCCCCAGAGGGCTCTTTCACGAAAGCAATGAGGAAATTACATGATTTAAGGGAAGAAGTTAAAACAAATGCAGGAATGGACCAGATGTTTGGGAAATGGTTCGATGACCTTTTTGGATCATGGAAAGTAGCCCTAATGAAAATAGGTATAATGATAGCTGTAGGAGTAACCCTGTTTGGATTATTGTTTTGTTGGATTATACCCATCCTTAGATCTATAATGACTAGGATAGTGGCTAAGCAGATGGTAACGGTCTCAATGAGACCAATCGGAACAAGTGTGGAGACTACAATGTATACCATTGGACCTGGGTTAGATGAACTGGATGAGTTGATGGGGAGCTCAAGCTAAGAGCACAAAGGGGAACTTTTATTTTTGTTGTTTTCTGAAAACCTTTCTCCTGGTTTTGATAGTAAGGGAGATAGCATGGTTATTGTATTTTCTTTTACATGATAGGGAATAGGTAGCAACTAAAGAAAAGAGTTAGAGGGTGTTTTGTTTGTTATTTTGACATATTCCCCTTTCTGAATGATACTACTTACTCCTAGTATAGTTATATTATCACTGTTAGAGAGATATATCTACAACAACACTGTAACATACTTAATCAAGTAGAAATAGTAATGCTAAAAATTACCAGACCAGAGAGAGGATGTGTGAAGAAAATATATAAAGAGAGGAGTGACGAGCACCTCAGTGCTTGAATACAAGAGCAAAAAGACTCAACTGGTGGTTTAATACACCACCAGAAAGCACTCCAGGCTACTGGAAATGTCTGTGAGTTTCTCTGGCTGGATGCATATTACTATGTTAAATCTAAGCTAAAAAGCTAAGTATGTATAACTACTGAAATATGTGCAATCATCTGTACTCTACATGACGCAAGGCTGGATTGCATGCACATGCTTGTAACATAAAGTTGATTTGTTTCTAGACACCCCCAGAAAGACAATAGCTAGAGGATTGGGATCTTTTACTTCCTCCTAGCTAAGTGTGGAGGGAGAGGTTTGGTCCCCAATCCTCCAGAGTGCGGTGCCATAAAACCAGTGATTGGTAAAGGAGTGAGTGGTCTAAATTGGCAACATGATGGGACGGACAGGCTGGTTTGTGAGACTGCACTCTGGGTGAGGGCAATAGGATGACTATATAGGTCTCCGAGGGGGGGAATGTATGGTGTATTTCCTGAAACCTATTATGTATTCTCTTTTATTAATCAAATAATATTGTGCATGGACAAATGAATCTAACTCATATGATGTTGCACTGCAATGTATGGGAAAGGTAACAGAGGGTGAGAGGGGACTCTCTGTCCCTTATGCAAGCAGCTTTAAAGCAACATGTCCCTCACGCACAGTGACATGAGCTAAAGACAAGCCATGGTGCACATTTTTGTGAAGGACATGCCTAATGCATTCCTGGGAGGAATTTAAGGGAATTTATATATATATATACACACACATACATATCTACACATATACATATCTACACATACACACACACATTTTTGTGTAATATGAGCCAGTTAGGAGCGCTCCATGATCACTTGTATTACTACTACACTATATTATATATATATATACACTCACCTAAAGGATTATTAGGAACACCTGTTCAATTTCTCATTAATGCAATTATCTAATCAACCAATCACATGGCAGTAGCTTCAATGCATTTAGGGGTGTGGTCCTGGTCAAGACAATCTCCTGAACTCCAAACTGAATATCATAATGGGAAAGAAAGGTGATTTAAGCAATTTTGAGCGTGGCATGTTTGTTGGTGCCAGACGGGCCGGTCTGAGTATTTCACAATCTGCTCAGTTACTGGGATTTTCACGCACAACCATTTCTAGGGTTTACAAAGAATGGTGTGAAAAGGGAAAAACATCCAGTATGCGGCAGTCCTGTGGGCGAAAATGCCTTGTTGATGCTAGAGGTCAGAGGAGAATGGGCCGACTGATTCAAGCTGATAGAAGAGCAACTTTGACTGAAATAACCACTCGTTACAACCGAGGTATGCAGCAAAGCATTTGTGAAGCCACAACACGCACAACCTTGAGGCGGATGGCCTACAACAGCAGAAGACCCCACCGGGTACCACTCATCTCCACTACAAATAGAAAAAAAGAGACTACAATTTGCAAGAGCTCACCAAAATTGGACAGTTGAAGACTGGAAAAATGTTGCCTGGTCTGATGAGTCTCGATTTCTGTTGAGACATTCAGATGGTAGATTCAGAATTTGGTGTAAACAGAATGAGAACATGGATCCAACATGCCTTGTTACCACTGTGCAGGCTGGTGGTGGTGGTGTAATGGTGTGGGGGATGTTTTCTTGGCACACTTTAGGCCCCTTAGTGCCAATTGGGCATCGTTTAAATGCCACGGCCTACCTGAGCATTGTTTCTGACCATGTCCATCCCTTTATGGCCACCATGTACCCATCCTCTAATGGCTACTTCCAGCAGGATAATGCACCATGTCACAAAGCTCGAATCATTTCAAATTGGTTTCTTGAACATGACAATGAGTTCACTGTACTAAAATGGCCCCCACAGTCACCATATCTCAACCCAATAGAGCATCTTTGGGATGTGGTGGAACGGGAGCTTCGTGCCCTGGATGTGCATCCCACAAATCACCATCAACTGCAAGAAGCTATCCTATCAATATGGGCCAACATTTCTAAAGAATACATTCAGCACCTTGTTGAATTAATGCCATGTAGAATTAAGGCAGTTCTGAAGGCGAAAGGGGGTCAAACACAGTATTAGTATGGTGTTCCTAATAATCCTTTAGGTGAGTGTATGTATGTATATATATATATATATATATATATATATATACACACACACACACACACACACATACATACATACATACATACATATATACCCCTTTCAAAATAAAAGCCCTTAAACATTATTCTTATGACAAGGGACTAATAAAGATATAAGATATAAAGGTCGGTGTAGGGATGGAATCCCGGATTAAAAATGAATAATATCAGAAAAAAGGAGATAATGTTCTTATTTATTTATCCAGTACACCTCCTTTCGCTGTTGGGCTTTTTTTTTTATCAAATCTACCACAGTAGATTACTTTCTAGGCCTGAAAGCTTAAGGCTTGCAACTGAATGTTCTCTAAAATTAGAATATAATATTTTGTCCAGCTCCTGGCGACCCACCTGATATAAATGTTGTTTTAAACAAACTGCTAGAGTATGTTTCGTTTCACCTATATATAATTTCCCACACTTTGTACACTATAACATTGTGCAAGATTTATGTTTGTGGGCAATGTAGGAGTCAGGTGACAGCGAAAAATTTGGCGGTGAGTATTTATTTTCTCCTCTCTCACATAAAACAAAAGGCAACTCAGTAGGCAACTTAAACAGCATCCTTTAACAGTCTTAATTAATACACTGCAAAAAAGGCCCCTCTAAAAATAAGTCTAATATTCCTAAATCTAGTCAAATTATCTTGTGTTGAGCAAAAAAATCTGCCAGTTGGGTAAGAAAAATGTACTAGGTTAGAATTCTTAAAACTAGCAAAAAAGTCTAGCCACTGAAAAATCATAATGTGCCTTAAAACTAGACAAAAAGGCTAGAATTTGAGCAAACTGAGCTTACTACAAGCAATAAAATCATATATATTTGAGACAGAGTAACTTAAAATGAGGAATTTAGTCTCTAAATGAACTGACAATTAGAATATATATCTTGAAATAAGATTAATATCTAGCCAAAAAAGTTTAAAACAAGACACAATATCTTAAAACAGCATGTTCAAAATAAGTTAGTCTCAAATTAAGGCACCAGAAGCATCTTGTTTTTAGCATTTCTTTCTTTATTAAGAGCTTTTTTAAGAAACATTATTCACACAATTTGAAAAGGTTTTTCTTTTTTAACAACACTGCATCCATCAATCCACTCACTGTGTCAATGAGTACAAGACCAAGACTTTCAGTCACGCAGAACAAATAATTTGAAAATATGCAGCAGAACACAGTTAAAATAATAATAATAATAAAAAAAAATATCTATCTATCTATCTATCTATCTATCTATATATATATATATATATATATATATATATATATATATATATATCTTCCATTCCAGCTGCTGGTTTGAATATTTTAAATGACAGCAACAAACATGTTGTTTACAAGGGTCTTTCTCGAACAGAAACAATTTTCTCAGAGTGACTCACTTACTCAACGAAGGACCTCCAACGACATCAACAAACACGTGTCAAAGGTGGTCACTGGTGTGTTTCCAGTGGCAATCATGCAGTTATCCTTACAGACGAGCATAACTGGACAAGACAGGGGTCACTGGCTCAAGTATGCATTAGGGTCCTCTGAAGCCTAGATGACAAGAGTGGAAGTTTAGGAAATCACAAGTAACACAAACCTTGTTCTGGACTGGGATACTTCCAAAAAAACTACAAAAATTAGGTAACTAACAACACTACCTTTTTTGTATAAATGACAGAGACTTAACACAAAATAGAACATCGTAAGGACATGGAAAACAGCCTCGCTGCTTGCCTCCATTCAACGTTTTAGGGGGTTTCATCGCTTTTTTCATCACCCCGTAAAATTGGACCTTTGAATAAAAGTAATTCCATCTATTCCTCATCTCCGAGATGTAGTGAGCATTGTTTGGCTGTATTATCCTTTGCAACTCATCTAAGACCTGAAAGACATTAAAAAACAAGTGTAAATCATTTCCATTGCCAGTCCTGGTCCAACATGTTGATGACTGATCATCATCTCTTCAAATAAGACCTGATGGTTAAATCTGTACTGAAAGCTACAAAAAGGTAAAGACTGGTTACGAGGGGGTTTACTTACATGATCCAAGTCTTTGAAACAAGAATATGCCTCCAGAATCTTGCTGGGTCGGTCTTAATCCTTTATAGTTTCAGAGGTTATAAAGCGTCTTCTCGACTCAAACTCCAAGTTCAGCAAATGGGTTATTGAAGCTTTGTTTGTTTGTTTCAAGAGGTGTAATGCAACGTCTCGGTTACTGTTGTAACCTCCGTTCCCCGAGGGAGGGAACGAGACATAGTGTCGAAGGAAGTGACACAAGGGGTCTTCTCGGACGCCGAATCGTACCTCTGAACCTGAGAAAAGGCCAATGTCAAGTTGGCAGACAGAATTTGCATGCCCCGCCCCGGACATACGGGTATAAGGGAAGCGGAGCAGCGAATGCCAGTCAGGATTTTGCACTGAGGATCCGAAGGATGAAGCACGGCCATTTACAGTGCTAGGTCTAGTGCCGTGGCAGGAGGGACACTAAGTCTCCTTCCCTCCCTCGGGGAATGGAGGTTACAACAGTAACCGAGACGTTCCCCTTCTGTCACTCTCTCGACGCAGTGTCGAAGGAAGTGACACAAGGGGTCCATAAAAAAACGCCACGCACTGACCGTGTGACGTGACTGTCGAAGCAGGGGCAAACAGGCTATTGCGTGTTAGAGGCACCTGAACCGAATGCACGTCGCTCTCCCCAACTCCCCCTCAAAGAGTTTTAGCATATCCACCCTAGGTTTTCCCACCCCTGGGGGAAAAAGGTATTACATGCTAGCATGGGAGCAAGCCCAACAGCCGCGGCCTTCTCTCTCACTATGTCTCTCACATAGGATGTAGAGCGGCTGGGGCCCAACCTATGTCGGGGAAGGTGGTCATTCCCCGGGGAGGAGCAGGAGAGTCTGGGCGGTGCTGAGAGAAGACTCGAAGCATTAACCCTGCTCCACGCACCCGGCAGGGGGCGGCTTAGAGACTGAGGGAGAGGCCTAAGGAGGCGTCTTCAAAACTCGTCGGCGCCGGTGTGCCGGGCGCTGAGGCTGGACCGGAGGCAAGGTAGCTGTCCGGCCTGCAGATTTCCTATTCTTTCAGGGGGGGAAGACCCTGCAGAGGCCATACCCTGCCCAGTCCAGGGGGAGGTAATGTATGGCAAATACACCACGATGGTTGTGAAGCCGGATGTGGGAGACGGCGCGGTGGTAGGTCCAGCCTAATGAAGGGGGGACTCTACAGACACGGGGCCGAGGCAGCGGGGCTGCCTGAGGGAAACGCGGGTCCGCCGAGAGGGGGACCGTACCACGGAGAATACATCACGGGGAGTTAGCCTGAAGAGGGAACTCTTCTATGACCCCAGTACAGAGCCCTAAGACTCAGACTGGGTCTGGCCGCGAGTTGCTCTGCTGAATTCACGGGCCAGAGGGCTAGGGAGGAAAAAGCATCCAGGCAGCGACACTCAGTGGCTGACCTGGGACAGAAGGCGCACTGGATCACATTGGTGAAGGGCGCAAGATGCAAGCGGAACACCCGGTCGGTTGTGCCGCGTTACCGAGTTCTACCGGCTCGGACCTGACAAAACACGGGATGAGACCGACTCAACCCTTAGATTGTAAAATCTGGCAAAGGTATTGGGTGTTCGCTGCTCTGCAGATGTCTGCTAGGGAGGTGCCGTGGCTTAGTGCCCACGAGGACGCCACACTTCTAGTGGAGTGTGCTCAGTCCTGCAGGGGGGCGGGCACACCCTGGGCGTGATAGGCTAAGGCAATAGCATCAACGACCCAGTGGGCTAGCCTCTGTTTGGAGACGGCGTTCCCTTTCCACCGTCCGCCAAAGCAGACAAAGAGCTGCTCAGAGTATCTAAAGCTCTGCGTGCAGTCCACATAGGTACGCAAAGCACACACCGGACACAGCAACGAAAGGGCTGGGTCTGCCTCCTCCCGAGGCAGTGCTTGCAGGTTCACGACCTGGTCCATGAAAGAGGTCGTGGGAACCTTGGGCACGTAGCCCGGTCGGGGTCTCAGGATAACGTGAGAAAGTGTCGGACCGAACTCCAGGCAAGAGTCGCTGACAGAGAATGCTTGCAGGTCTCCTACCCTCTTGATTGAGGCTAATGCAATCAGGAGGGCCGTCTTCAAGGAGAGGGCCTTGAGCTCGTCTGAATCAAGCGGATCAAATGGGGGGTCTCTGAAGGCCCGAGATGACCACTGAGAGATCCCAAGAGGGAAACAGGTTAGGCCGGGGAGGATGTAGTCTCCGGGCGCCTTTCAGGAACCTGATCAATTCGTGCTTACCAAGGGACTTACCAAAGGACTCTACTGCGTCGTGGTGGGCTGCGATAGCAGCTACATACACCTTCAAGGTGGAGGGGGACAGCCTCCCCTCCAGTCTCTCCTGCAGGAATAGAAGCACTGACCGAACTGTGCATCTCTGTGGGTCTTCAGCTCGGGAAGAACACCAATTCGCGAACAAACGCCACTTTAGTGCGTAGAGTTGCCTGGTTGAGGGAGCTCTGGCTTGATTGATCGTATCTACGACAGTAGGTGGTAGATTTACTAGATCTTCCGTGTCCCGTCCAGGGGCCAGACATGGAGATTCCAGAGGTCTTGGCGCGGATGCCAGAGGGTGCCCCGTCCCTGAGAAAGAAGGTCCTTCCTCAGGGGGATTTTCCAGGGAGGGGCTGTCATGAGGAGCGTGAGTTCCGAAAACCAGGTGCGGGTGGGCCAGTAAGGGGCCACCAAGGCAACCTGTTCCTCGTTCTCCCTGATCTTGCACAGCACCGATGCAAGAAGGCTCACTGGGGGAAATGCGTACTTGCGCAGCCCCCGGGGCCAGCTCTGTGCCAACGCATCTGTCCCGAGGGGAGCGTCCATCAGGGAATACCAGAGCGGGCAATGGGAGTTGTCCTGGGAGGCAAAGAGGTCTACTTGTGCCTTGCCGAATCGGTCCCAAATGAGCTGGACCACCTGGGGGTGAAGCCTCCACTCTCCGCTGGACGAAAACCTGTCGCGACAGCGTGTCCGCCATCATGTTGCGGTTGCCAGGGATATGAGTGGCGAGCAGCGCCCTGAGTCGCGGCTGACTCCAGAGGAGGAGATGGCGGGCGAGTTGTGACATATGACGAGAGCGCACGCTGCCCTGGCAATTTATGTATGCTACCGTCGCGGTGCTGTCTGAGCGAATCAGAATGTGCTTGCCTCGGATTAGTGGAATGAACCTCCGTAGAGCAAGAATAACAGCCATCAACTCTAGGCAATTGATGTGCCAACGCTGCCGGGGACGTTTCCAGGTGCCAGCGGCAGCGTGCCCGTTGCACACGGTGCCCCAACCCAGTCAAGAGGCGTCTGTGGTTACCACGACACGTCTGGACACCTGCTGCAAGGGAACTCCGGCCCGTAGGAAGCAGAGGTCTGTCCATGGGCTGAAGGTTTGATGGCAGGCAAGGGTGATTATCACACGATGCGTGCTGTGGCGCCATGCCCATCTCGGGACTCGGGTCACTAGCCAGTGCTGTAGCGGTCTCATATGCATCAACCCAAGTGGCGCGACCACGGCTGAGGATGCCATATGCCCCAGGAGCCTCTGGGATTATTTTAGAGGACCGCTGTGCCAGGCTTGAAGCGAGCAAGGCACCTGAGCACTGACTGGGCGCGCTCGTTGGTGAGACGCGCTGTCATTGAGACCGAGTCCAACTCCATACCGAGAAAAGAGATGCTCTGAACCGGGGTGAGCTTGCTCTTTTCCCAGTTGACCTGAAGCCCTAGACGGCTGAGGTGCCTGAGCACCTGGTCCCTGTATCTCGAGAGTGGGCCAGAATGAGCCAGTCATCGAGATAGTGGAGTATGTGGATGCCCACTTCCCTTAGGGGGCAAGAGCGGCCTCTGCGACCTTGGTGAAGACGCGAGGGGACAGGGACAGGCCGAAGGGGAAGACCTTGTACTGATACGTCTGAGCATCGAACGCGAACCGTAAGAAGGGTTGGTGTCGTGGCAAAATAGAGACGTGGAAGTACGCGTCCTTCTGGTCTACCGCCGCAAACCAATCTAGCTGTCGGACGCAGGTGAGAATCTGCTTCTGCGTGAGCATTTTGAACGGGAGTCTGAGTAGAGCCCGGTTGAGAACTCGCAAGTTCAAGATTGGTCGCAACCCGCCACTTTTTCTGGGTTTTCTGCTGGAGGGATGGGCTCTATCGCGTCCTTGAGGAGCAGTGTAAAAATCTCTGCTCGTAAGGCACTGGCTTGTTGGCCGCGCACTAGAGTGGAGCGAATACCGCTGAAACGAGGCGGGAGCCGGGCGAACTGAATCGCAGAGCCGAGTCAGATGGTCCTGGCCAACCAGCGCGACGGATTGGGAAGCGATAACCACGCGTCCAAACTCCGTGCGTGGGGGACTAAGGGGACGATCACATTTGACGTACCGGGCGGGGCTTCGCGGCGGGGGGAGCAGGTAATAATGCGTCGGGAGGCAAAAGAGCGTCCTGAGGCTGAGGTGCTGCGAAAAGACTCAAAGCACTTACCTTACTCCGCACACCCGGCAGGGGGCGGATTAGAGACTGAGGAAGAGGTCCCGAGAGGGCATCTTCGAAACTCGTCAGCTCTGGCCTGCCGGGGTTGGACAGTCGCAGTGCCGGAGGCGAGAGAGCTGCGTCTGGGAAACCGAGACTGGAGAGATGTAGGGCCGGGGTGCCGTGAGAATGGCACACACCGGCTGAATGACCCAGGGAGTGAGGGAATCGCTCTGTAGGTACCGCAGCCCGAAGGCGGTGCGGCAGGTGAAAACAAGGATTCTCTTCCCGGCCCTCCACCGGGGGACGGAGTGGTCTTGAAACCATCTCCGGAGCGAACATCCGACTGCCTGGGGTGTCCGTCTCAGGAGCGCTTCGGAGCATTTCTGGTCTGAGAGGGGGTCCTGGAGACGGGGGGCATACGCCGCCTGCGAGGTGCTCGATGCTGGGGCTGAGAGCTGGGCCCAGGTTGCGGAGCTACCTGTTGTTGCTTTCTCGTCGCAGGGGGGACGCCCTCGGCGAGCAGGCGGGGTGCGAGCGCACTGACTGGGTGGCGCTGCGGCATGATGTGAGAAACTGTCCCCATCTGCTTACCACCGAGAACTGCTGGGCAAAGTCGTCGATGGTGTCGCCGAAGAGGCCGAGCTGGGAGGCGGGGGCGTTGAGAAATCGTGACTTGTCAATGCCATGCATCTTGACCGTGTTCAGCCAGAGGTGGCGCTCCTGGACCACGAGTGTGGCCATCGTCCACCCGAGTGCCTGCGCCGTGACATTCGTAGCTCTGAGAGCGAGGTTGGAGCAGAGCGCAGTTACTGTAGCACATCAGGGTTGGAACTACCCAGGTGCAGATCTTTGAGTGCCTTGGCTTAGTGAATTTGCAGGAGAGCCATGGCATGCAGGGCGGAGGCGGCCTGTCCAGTGGTGCTGTAGACTTTTGAGGTCAGTGATGACGCCATAACATGGTGTAAAGCCATTCAGGGTAGTGAGAGCGGACAAGCGGAGGGCGGTTCCGACCGTGTTGGCTCGTCATGCACTTCCGGGAACGACGGAACCAAGGGGGGGCGTGGCTGTAAGCAGCACCGTGACCCGAGGAACGGATCGAGTAGCCGAGAGGGCGGGAAGGAGATCTCCAGTCCAGCCTCGCACTCGCGGCGGCCCGGGAAAGCATAGCGGACATCTGCAAATCAGCCTCAGACTGGGCGAGCAGACCCGGAGGTGGCAGCCCAGGCGAGCCATCAGCATCACACGCCACTGTGATGCTCTCCGATGCAGCGGCGATGTCATCATCCAATTCCGGGAGCTCAAGGGAAAATGCCGGCTGGCCGGGAAGCAAGCCGCACTCTTCCCGAGCTCGGACGGAAGCAAACAAGCGTGCTGGGGGACGGGTGGTTCGTGGGGATTTACCCGGCGAAACCGAGCCCGTGGTCATCCCCAAATCGCCTTCATCGCCAGCCGGATCGACCTCAATCCCCTGGGAAGAAGGAACGACGTGGGGGGCGGCTGAAGTGGCTTTCTCTCATGACAAAAGAAAGCACGACCGCAATGTTGCCATGGTTATGCACTGAGAACATGAACCATTCATAAAACGCTGCCTGCGTGTGATCGCAACCCAGGCACGCGAGGAAGCTTTTATGACCGTCAGAAGTGGAGAGATATCAACCGCATCCAGGAACTACACAGAGGCGGAAAGACATCTTTAAAAAGACGCGTCCTGAAAAGGACGTTCAACGCCTGCTGTGTATTGCTCTTTTATGAGTGGGAACTCAAACTCTTTTAGAGAAAATATACTCTTTTAGGAGGAGAACACTCTTTCAAACAGAAAGAAGCGCTGTCGAAGCGCCCAGGGGCGTGGACTGCACAGCGTGCAGAGAGAGAGACGCCAGCTGGAAATGCGCCGTGCGGATCCAACAGCAATGCTTCTCGCTGATAGAGGTGAGTGAAACAGGTGTGTGTTTCAGCTGCTCGCGGTACAACCATTCGGCTCCGAAGAAAAATCCTGACTGGCATTCGCTGCCCCGCTTCCTCTTATACCCGCATGTCCGGGGCGGGGCATGCAAATTCTGTCTGCCAACTTGACATTGGCCTTTTCTCAGGTTCAGAGGTACGATTCGGCATCCGAGAAGACCCCTTGTGTCACTTCCTTTGACACTACGTCGAGAGAGTGACAGAAGGGGAACATTAGGTTTCCAAATTAAGTAGGAGGAACTTAGCAGGTAACAGGATTCATTCTTGTCTGTAACTATTTTTTTTTACAGTATTGCATTATTAGAATACTAAGATCCTAGTATTACTAATACTAGGACTAATACTTTTGCAAGGCCACTTACCCATGGCCTATGTTTTCTTTTGTTTGTACATTTAGCATAGCAATCTCTCCCACACATCTCAGTAATCAAAAATGCATCACGACAACTTGAGACTAGCTGTTACTTCCCACAAAATCTCATGTAAACATAGTGTATTAAGTTTAATACATACATTCATCACTGCTATCCAGGTGTTGCACTGGGGTGCTGCACTTGCTGGCTCTGACTGGGGACCACTGAAGAATGACCGTAGAAGCATTCGAATCCCCATCGTAGTCATTCGTTGTTATTTCTTTGACTTCCTGCCGTTGTTTCTTTGCAGGAGGAATGGCCTTCTTTGGGGTTCTTACATTCGATAGACTCTTCATGAGCTTTTTGGCAACATGCTCCTGACGGGTAAAAACAGTAAACATTAAAAAGATGACATGACAATGTTTTCACAATAAAAACAAAAATGGGGAGAAAAAAAATACTTACCCAGTCTTTTACCATTGGATAATACTCCACTAATCACTTTGCCATGGCATTGACCTCTGGTTTGGTGGGGTATCTGTCATCTTCTGTGGCTCTTGCAATTGAGATCATATTACACATAGTGTTTCTTATAAGCCGGCAGAAGAACTCCTTAGATAAATCCACAATGTTCTTAGTCCCCATCCATTTCTGCTCGAAGTAGGAGCGTCGCACCTGTTCAAGTTCACTGTCTGTGTAAACTATGTATTCTGGGCTGGACATAACCACAAACTTAGAAGTGTTGAGCTCTTCTTTTGAAAGACCACTGCCTCCAGTCGCTGATGGCTGTGGTAGTTCAGCAGAAGTCTCCACCTAAAATACATTCACAATTACATATTTCATAGGGTAACTTTCCGTCATAATGTATTCCCACACAATAAGTTTTTTAATCTGTAAGAATAATATGGCCCAGCCAAAATGTAAAGCCCATACAACAGAACTGACAACACCCCTGTGCAATAACACTAAACTGTTATATAACTGCAAATCCTAATGTTATTGTAGCCTACTTGTTTCTGGCCAAAGTACTGGAAAAACAAAGATCATGCTGAATTTAGATTAAATATGGACTTACACTATTGTTACACTGACTGGTCAAACCTTTTTTTTAACTAAAGAATGAGCTTTGGCTAAAATAAATAACATTTTAAAATTAAAAGATTTGTAAATCACATAGGCCTATGGATGCAATGTACTACATTTGATCATATCTTAACTTAATATGCATAATATAGAACTGACCTTTTCATCTTTATTCACAACAAGGGCCCCTGCTCTTCTAATATTTTCATGTCTCTGAATACAGGCCAACTAATGCAATGGTGGAGAACAGAGAGAGTCCAACAGAAGATGCGGTGAAGAACGTAGAGCGACCAAAGGAGGATGCAATGGTGGAAAATGTAGAGCAACTAATAGAGGATGCAACGGTGGAAAATGTAGAGCGACTAATGGAGGATGCAATGGTGGAAAATGTAGGGTGGCTAATTGAGGATGCAACGGTGGAGAACAGAGAGCAACCCTGTCTTGATTCTGTCACCCCAGAGCATTTTGGTACTTTTGACAGTTCAGTGTCATTGTACTCTGGTTTTTACAACACCACCTTCACCTCTCCACGGCACCCTTCTATGTCCCAGACTTGTGACTGTACCATACAAACAACTTTGAATATACCAAATTTTCCAAGTGAGCCTGCAGATGGCCCCTCTGCATCACACCTATCTGAGGTATGCATATGAATAGTTTTCTTGAGCACACAATAACAATCTTTTATAATGCTCCATGTATCTTCTTGTCATTTGTTTTTTCTAGGTATATTTTTGTTGGTCATGGTCAGTAGTTCATATTTGATCTTTAACCGTAGTTGGCCCTAGTAGCCCCCTGCTCCCACACAATCAGCCAATACTATAATTAAAGTAGGTTAATTTCCTCAAACACATTACCTGCTCTACTCCAAGGTTACACAAAACATGTATAGTAAGATATTTTGTTATGTATGTGGCTTGGTCACTCTGAAGATGAAGCAGAGACACTTAACAATTCATAAAAATAGCAGGAGCAGTGAGTCTTATCCTCTTGGTCTTCCACACAAATACTACTTGTCACGCCAATCGTTACAAGACATATATCTGCAGCATAAAGTGTAACTCTTGTATGTGGCTGCTGTTTCTTCAAGAAAAATAAAATGACCAAAAGATTCTTGAACCTATTACACACATCTGATTTGACTGTTCTTTTTAAAAGATGACTCCTGCCAGGACATTCTGACCAGACAAGCTACTGCTACTGTTGACTGCAAGAGAAAGACACCATCTTTTGCAGGTCTGTCCGCATGCAACATTAACATAATTTACTCTTTGGCTTTGTTGATCATCTGCAATGTCAAGTCTGATCATTAGATAATATTTACATTTGTCTATAAACTGTTACAGTCTTGAGTGCTCTTGCTATGAAGCTTGTATACCATTTAGCATCATGCTTACCTCTCAAAATTAATTATAGCCTCTCTCTTGAGTGTAGTTAATTTGATGGTCTACCAAGCATCAGATTGATTATTTTTTCAGTTTTAGTTAAGTCTGTTCCATTCGCAGCTTCTTTTTACTGTAACACAACTGACATCAATGTGTTATTTTTTTAAACCTGTGCAATTGTTTTTGCTCAGCACAAATTAGATGGACATTTATTTTCCATTATGCTTTATTCAATTGATAAGTTCATTGTTTCCCTAGTTTTTTATAATTATTATAGTTTGTTTCTCTTATTAATCCTCATTGAAAGGGTGGTGTAATCTCTGGCCCTATAGAGGGCAGTACAAAATTAAAATGTTTTATATTGGACTATTGTGATGTAATGTTATTTTTATTTGTCCTTTTGGCCTGTTTTTCAGACTGGTGTGAATGATGTTGTGGCGGCAATGCTTTGTTGGTAACCAATCTGAGGAGTCTGCTACAAAGAGTATTCCAACAACATCAGGGAAGTGAACTTGAAAAGGAGGCTCTGGCAGTATTTGACCGTTTGCCTCTGTTTCAACAACGTACAGGCAGGACTGTGTGATTAAGGACTATTTCCATTTTGCAGAGTCAGAGGAAGTTACTGTTGGGTATACTGCTTGCTTTAAAAAAAAAGGAGCAAAAAGAGTCCTCTCTACCATACCCAAATGTTTTCAGTATGTTCCTCTGATCAAAAGTCTGGAACAGTTATTGTCCCATCCAAAAGTCCTGGCAATGATAGATGAGCCACAGAAATACAGAAGTGGGTATTTGTATGACATTACAGATGGTGAATTCATGTAATCACACCACTTATTTTCTGTCCGGCCCTCTGCCTTACAGATAATCTTTTACTCTGATGAAATTTAACTTTGCAATCCGCTTGGGTCTCATGCTTCCTAGAATAAGTTGGTAATGTTTTATTATACACTTGGAAACATTAATCCAAAATATAGATCAAAACTGGCTTCGATTTGCCTACTCGCCATTGCAAAGAAGAGCGAACTCTCTGAATGTGGAGTTGATGGAATTTTGGGAAGGCTGCATGAGGACCTAGTAAGGCTATATGAAGGTGTAAGAATACAAATTGGGAATGGTGAACGTGAAATATATGGAGCATTAGTTTCGATATGTGGGGACACTTTAGCTCAGCATGAGCTTTGTGGTTTTAAAGAGGGTGTTGGATTTGAGGACATGCAATTGTATTTTGATGAGGATTACTTTGAAGAAAGAACAATAGAGACATATGCGGCAGTGTAGTGATATTGAGAGGGCCAATACTGAGTATCTCAGAAACAGTTTAAAAACTACATTTGGGATCAACAGAAGGAGTAAACTGGTAGAATTCACGGCTTTTAACTTGATCCAAACAAACACCCCAAGACATCATGTACATAAGTCTGGAAGGCATTGCCCCATTATAAATAAAGAGTGATGAAACACTTAGTACTTTTAGGACAACTTGACTTGGATGCTCTCAATATTGCATTACTTGCATTTCCCTACTCTCCACTTGATGTCAGAGATAAACCAAGCCCAATAAGCTGCAGCACATTAACATCCAGTGACAATAAATTAAAGCAGTCCTCAGGCCAAATGCTTGTTCTACTTCAAATTCTGCCATTTCTGATTGATGCAGTTAAAGGTAATGAGTATGGTTCAAAAAATGAGAGATGGTTCAAATTTTGTTTGCTCCTGTTATTCGTCTACGGACTATCAACAAATTGAAATCACTCATTGAACAGCACCTAAAACATATGAAGAACCTTTTCCCAGATAACAACATCACTCCAAAGCAACATTATTTGAATCATGTGCCATCTCAGATTAAGCAACTGGGACCAATGGTTCGTCATATGTGCATGAGATTTAAATCAAAGCATTGCTTTTTCAAACAGTGGGCTTCAAAACTAAACTTTAAAAATGTCCTTAATAAGGCATAATCAAATGTATGAATGTTGTCAGAATGTAAGCAGTTCTGAACACCCCATTTTTTCAAATGATTGTATATTGGGACCAGTATCAGAAATAAGCAACATGTCATACTTAAAAGAAAATCGAGAGCCTTCCTTGGAAATGATGAGGTAAACCATGTAGTGTCTGTAAAATGGATTAATCTAAATGGCAAAAAATATATACAGGACAATTTGTGAGTGATTTTAATTCTGATCTGCCAGAATTTGGACTTTTAAGAAATATCTATGTGATTAATTCATCATTGTATTGTTTTGAGTTCATGCAGTGCAACACCATTTGTTGTGATAGAGATTATATGGCATATCAAATAGAGATCCCAAACTTGGCACAAGCAACTGAACTGGTATCTGTCGATAACCTTGTAGATTTCACTCCGTATTACAGCTTTACTCACAAGGATATGGTCTATGTCCTAAGGATATGGTCTATGTCCCAATGAAATATTACCTCGGGGATGTGATTGGGCTACACAAAGCCTCATCTGATGTATTGTAAAAGGCACACTGTTATTCTGTTATTACAACGGCTGTGGCTCATAAATGCAGATATTCAGTCATGAAAATTTTGCAAAAAGTTATAGAAATGTTATGAAAAGTTTTGATATTCATTTGGTAAGAAGGTTGTGGGCAACACAGAACTGTTTAATACCCTTTTCCAAATCAGTCAAGGGTCATGTTAAACTGTATTTTCAACTTTGTCATGTTTATAATAACAATAAATGAAAAAAAAAAAAAAAATGCAGTCATTTCTTAAGATTCTTAAATTGAGAAGTTGTGCAAGTGGTCTCAATCTTAAAATAAGGAACATAATCTTGTTTCTTTGCTGGGATAATTTGCAAAATATGTCCACACCTTGTTACTAGTTAAATCAAGCTTGATATTAGCTGGTAAATCTTATTAAGAAAACATTAGATATATTTTCTCAAAATAAGACTTTTTCTAATGTGAAAAATGCTTGGCAAGATTCTTCTTCTTTTTAGACAAAAAAAGGGGAAATTTTCTACAAATAAGGCTTTTCTTACTTTCTTAAAAATAATTTTTTGCAGTGTATTTTTCAAACAGTTATTTGCTGCTGGCCACCAGCTCTCTTGCCACTCTCTCTCCCATGATCTGGCGTCCCTTATTAGGTCTCCCTACGCCATCACTATAATGAGAGACAGGTGTTAGAATAATTACAGCCCAGGTGACGAGCCTTACCGCTTTCCCTCTCCCACAGTCACATGACCAGCCCCCCCCCCCCCCATGCCATATACCCCACCGCCGACTCAGGCCGGAGCAACATCCGGCCTGCATACCCCCCCCCCCCCCCCCTTTTTCTTCTGGAGAGAAAGTCAGCCACAACCATCTGCGCCACCAGTCTGTGGATCCTTATGTACTTGAATTAGAGTTATGTGGTTCTTGAGTTATGACTTTCAATAATTAACCTACATTACTTGAAACCAGGTATAAATGAACTACCTTGGACCTTTTTTGAGCCTGCACTCTGATATGCAAAGTGAAAGGAAACCAAAAAAGAGAACGTTATGCATTTAAGAGAATGCTTGGCTAGGTGGGTAACGAGACATATGTACTCCACCATTAATCAGATGCCAGTATAATTATCCGAGGGTGGGATTATGCAGTTATGTACCTGAAATAGGAACCGGATGCCAGAAATAATTCACCATGTGCAACCCCCACAGTTGTTGTCCTTGACCTATCACGAATAGTGTACATTTATGTAAACTGGTTGGTGGTTTCTTACTACATTAATTATATCTAGTAAAATCTTGGTTGATCTTTGCAAGGGAGAATTTTAGATGGATATATAGATTATCATTCGCCGTTCCGGCTTCGCTGGACAGAATCCTGAGTTTTAATACTGTGCTTATGTATACCTTAGAATTTAGTACTTGCTTTATGGTCCATATATTTAGTTGGTGATTATACATTAATGTATTAATACATTACTGTACCTCGAATTTAAAGGGCTGAAGAGAGCCAGCTACCAATGGGTGATCCTTCATTAGTATCCTTCATGTGGTGGATACATTGCATAGGAGGGTAATCAGAACAGAGGGTGAAGACCTGCCCCAGCAGGTAGTAGCGGATGGCAAGAACAGTCCATTTAATCACAAGATACTCCTTCTCAATGGTACTGTACTTTGTCTCCCTGAAGGAGAGCTTGCGACTAATAAGCAGTACAGGTCGTTCCTCCCCAATCATCTCCTGCGAGAGCACTGCCCCCAGCCCCCTGTCAGATGCATCTGTCTGCAAAATCAATTCTGCAGTTTTATAGGGGGGGGTGTCATGTAGAATAATCCCCTCTCACTTTTATGCATTGGGCAGGAGGAATAGCAGCCACAGGCTGCTGGTTCGCTGAGGATGAGATTTGGAGTTTTTACATAATTAGACTAGGAGGAGACATTATCTGGATGCAGAATAATTCACATTGGTTAGGAGCAGAGGAACTGCCTGTTAAACCATTAACCAGAAAACAAAACAAAAAAGCCCAGGGGAAGTCAGGTGTTGGATACTTTTAGTGATCCTCATCTAACCACAAAAAGCTTACTGGGATAACTCCGTCAAATTGATCCCCAATCCTTGATTTTCTTCTTTCACATTTGTTCATAAACCTAAATTTTAAACTTTACAAACGTGTGAACACATCTCCGATACTACTCTTTATAAAAACCAATCAGATTTCTTTGATATCGCTACTTATATCCAACTTTCCGAACTTCTGCTACTAGTCTTAGCCCGCTAGCACTGCACGTGTGGTCTCTCGCCTATCGATCGTCTTACTTACACCTGTATAACTGAAAGCTATAATTCGCCATTATAGTACATCTGCTATAATGGCGAATATAGCGGATGTGTGTCTAACGCTACCTCTGTGTGCAGGTGAAGACACCTTTGAACTACATTCGGTGCAGTTGGAGCTCGAATCCTTCAAGAGGCAGATCCACGACCTGCTAGAGAGACAGGCTGAGCTGCGAGATCGGCGGTCTGCGCTTGAAACATCACGCACCGATGCTCACAGGTCAGTGGTTAATAATTTTTTGACTCCGACCTCGTCTACTCCGTGTGTTTCTCTGCACAGGTCCCGAGCAACCAGGACGCGATCATCCCTGGCTTCATTCACTCCGGCACTGACACATCACCACGGACCCTGGGTGATTCCACGGCGGAAGACGCGAGCCAGGACCAGACAAAGGACCTCCCCGCCCCTCCCGGCTTTCGAGATCTCCACCCGGAACCGCTTCTCACCTCTTCGCGAGTCGGAGCGCGACGACGCCGTGATCATCTGCGATTCCACCGTCCGTCATGTCCCTGCTATCTCTGGCAAAGGTAAGGTGCGCACTCACTGCTTTCCTGGTGATCGTGTTCTTGATGTCTCTACGCAGGTTCCCGAGATCCTGAATGGTGACGAGCGCGTCGGAGCTGTCGTGCTGCACGTGGGAACGAACGACACCAGGCTGCGGAAGACGGAGGTACTGAAGAAGGACTACAGGAGCCTGATCGAGACGGTACGCAGCACTTCGCCAGAAACAACGATCGTCGTGTCTGGACCGCTTCCCACGTACCGACTAGGACAAGAAAGGTTCAGTAGATTATTTGCTCTAAATGAATGGTTAATGTCATGGTGTAATGAACAGAGACTGCTCTTTGTTAATAACTGGAATCTGTTTTGAGAGCGACCTAGGCTCTTCCGTGCTGATGGCCTTCACCCCAGCAGAGTCGGAGCGGCTGTTCTGTCGGACAACATCTCCAAGATGCTACACACCATATGACTAGTAAGTCAAAGTCCAAATCACAGTATTTGCTGTCCCAACTTAATTGATATAAGTACCAATGTAGAACATTATATAGAAACTGTGTCTATTCCTCGTTTAGTAAAGCCAAACAATACATCTACTGTAGGATCTAGGAAAAATCTAATTGTAATTAAACCAGAAAATCTCAATATCAGTGAAAAACAATTTCTAAAGCTAGGTCTTCTAAACATTAGATCGCTCACACCTAAGGCGGTTATTGTAAATGAAATGGTCTCAGATAATAGTTTTGATGTATTTTGCCTTACTGAAACCTGGCTTAAACCAAATGATTATTTCGGTCTAAATGAGTCTACTCCGCCAGGATATTGTTATAAGCATGAGCCCCGTCTGATTGGTCGTGGCGGCGGTGTTGCAACAATCTATAGAGATATTCTTAATGTTACTCAGAAAATAGGTCACAGGTTTAATTAGTTTGAAGTACTTGTGCTAAATGTTACACTCTCAGATGTAAGAAAAAAATCCCTATTATCTCTAGCCTTGGCTACCGTATATAGACCTCCAGGGCCTTACGCTGATTTCCTAAAAGAGTTTGCAGACTTTCTATCAGATCTATTGGTCAATGTCGATAAAGCAATAATTGTTGGAGATTTTAACATACACGTAGATAACACAAATGATGCGTTAGGAGCTGCGTTTACAGATTTGTTAAACTCCTTCGGGGTCACGCAAAACGTCAGTGGTCCCACTCATCGCATAAATCATACGCTAGATTTAATTATTTCATATGGAACCAATCCAACCGATATAGATATTATACTGCAAAATGATGATGTCACTGATCATTACATGGTAACTTGCATACTACGTACCACTGAAATCTGTCATATTGCGCCACGTTATCGACCAAGCAGAACAATCCTTCCAACCACAATATATAGATTCTCAAATAGCTTACCTGATCTATCTCAGCTGCTCAGTGAACCCAAACAAACAGATGAACTAGAGGAAATGACTAGCAGTTTGAGCACCATTTTCTCTGGTACATTAGAAATTGTTGCACCAATTAGATTAAAAAAGTTTAGAAAAAACTAGAGCACCATGGTACAACAGTGCTACGCATGCTATCAAGAGAGAAACTCGTAACTTGGAGCGTAAATGGAAACAAACTAATTTAGAGGTCTTTAGAATCGCATGGAAAGACAGTATGTCACGTTACAAAAAGGCTCTAAAAACAGCCAGGGCTGAGCACCTCCGCAAAATAATAGAAAATAACCAAAATAATCCAAGGTTCTTATTTAACACCGTGGCTAGACTAACAAATAAACAGAGATCAACTGAGCAAAATATTCCGTTACAGTTTAGCAGTAATGATTTTATGAATTTCTTCACTGAGAAAATAGAAAACATCAGAAACACAATTGTAAACACAATTGTTAATGTACAATCTTTAATGGTGTCTTATGATTCAGCCTCAATTATCGCCCCTCAAGAACAACTACACCGCTTTACAACTATAGGACAGGAAGAGCTAAATAAACTTATCATTGCATCTAAAACAACAACATGTTTACTAGATCCAATACCCACTAAACTACTGAAAGAAGTGTTACCTGTAGTGGAACAGCCTCTTCTCAATATTATTAACTCGTTTTTTTTTTAGGTCATGTTCCAAGAATATTTAAGCTGGCAGTTATAAAACCTCTCATTAAGAAACCACAATTAGATCCAAATAACCTAGCAAATTACAGACCCATCTCAAATCTTCCATTTATGTCTAAAATATTAGAAAAAGTTGTGTCCGCTCAATTGTGCTCTTTCTTGCAAGAAAATGATATCTAGGAAAAATTTCAGTCAGGATTCAGACCGCATCATAGCACAGAAATTGCGCTAGTTAAAATTACAAATGATTTACTTTTAGCTTCTGACCAAGGCTGCATCTCAATATTAGTTCTACTCGATCTTAGTGCTGTGTTCGACACTATAGATCATAAAATACTCTTAGATCGACTACAAAACTACACTGGTGTTCAGGGACAGGCATTAAGCTGGTTTAGATCGTACTTATCAGACCGTTACCATTTTGTCTGTTTAAATGGGGAAAAATCGAAGATAACGTCAGTAGACTATGGAGTGCCACAAGGATCTGTGTTAGGCCCTCTATTATTCTCAATATATATGCTGCCACTTGGTAAAATTATAAGAAAACATGGAATTAATTTCCACTGTTATGCTGATGACACTCAGTTATATATCTCATCACGACCAGATGAAAATACTAACTTATCTAACTTGACAGAATGTCTTAAAGATATAAAATGCTGGATGACGCGTAATTTCCTGTTATTAAATTCCGATAAAACGGAGGTATTACTTATTGGTCCAAAAAAACTACCCACAAAATCCCTTACAATACAACTTTAATTTAGAAGGATGTCCTGTTACATTATCCACTACAGTAAAAGACCTGGGTGTTATACTAGACCGCAACTTGACTTTCGAAAATCATATTTCATCTGTTACGAGAACAGCCTTTTTCCACCTTAGAAACATTGCTAAGCTACGTAACATGCTATCTGTTTCTGATGCAGAAAAGTTAGTTCATGCATTCATGACCTCGAGACTAGATTACTGTAATGCTTTATTAGCTGGTTGCCCTGCATCCTCAATAAACAAGCTACAGTTAGTCCAAAATGCAGCCGCTAGAGTTCTTACTAGGTCAAGAAAATATGATCATATAACACCGATTTTATCATCTCTACACTGGCTACCTATTAAGTTCTGTATCAATTACAAAGTATTACTACTGACCTATAAAGCCCTAAATGGTTTAGCTCCTGTGTATTTAACGGATCTTCTATCGCCATACAATCCATCGCGCTCTTTAAGATCACTAAATTCGAGGCTTCTGGTCATACCTAGGATATCTAAGTCCACTAATGGAGGGAGGGCGTTCTCACATTTAGCTCCTAAACTCTGGAATAGCCTTCCTGATATTGTTTGAGGCTCAGACTCGCTGTCCCAGTTTAAAACTAGATTAAAGACGCATCTCTTTAACCAAGCATTCACATAATGCTTACTTTTTATACTACTGCTGAATCAGTTATAATGCATTAATATTATGAACATCAGCTATGCTAATTATTTCCCATCTGCTTTTCTGCTGTTATCTCGGGACGCCAGTCCCGAGGTAAATAGCGTTCGTCAGCTCCAGTTTGTATCCAGCCTCTCACGGAGACTTCAGATGCACCATCACCATGGACTACGACCTTGAAATGGGATACATAGACTAACTATTGCCAACAAAAGCCTTCATCAGACAAACAAGGACAATTGCATCTAAGTGAACTTCTGGAATTTAATCAAGGATGGACTTCAAAGACACTGGTCACTAATCTTGCAGTTCAAACACAATCACTGTCTAAATACTGGCCCTTAACACTTAATAAGTTTAATAATTTTTTAAATCATGTTTTTTAACTGTAAATAATTCTTATTTACATTATTCATGATGTTAGCCAGAGGGGAACTGGCCCCCCACAGTGAGTCTGGTTTCTCCCAAGGTTATTTTTCTCCATTAACCATCATCTTTTGGAGTTTTGTGTTCCTTGCCACAGTCACCTTCGGCTTGCTCACTGGGGTTATTAATACAATTATTATTTGATTATTTTTAAACACGATAAAGAATCATATCTTATCTAATTCCACAACAGCGCTCCAAACAAAAAATCAATTAAGGAGCCATTGGCTCCTATAGGGGGAAAAACAGGCGCCAAATATTTTCATTTTTAACTCCTTCCATTCCTTTTCGTCCCGCAGCTCGCATGCAAGAAAAACTGCACGTGCTAACAGTGTAGTCTGTGGAGCATTCTTCGCAATTATGTGATCACGTGCATTTTTTATTCTTGTTACTGTCACGGTGTTTTCTCACAGTCTCTTTTTTGAAATGGTTAGTTCCTGCAATGAACTCCGTTTTCCCCGCTATTTCTTTGATATAAACTTTTGTAATGTATTTCGGGAAATGTAATGCAAATTTTAAAATCAAAGGGAGTAAATTTTTACTGTCGCCAATGGCGACCTTGACAGAAATTACACTCGCAAATAAATTGATTTGGTCGCAAATGCGACCATTTTTAGTCGCAGTTTGGAGCCCTGCACAATGATGATGATTTATCGACTTTATAGACATTACATTTTTATTGTCTGTTAATGCTGAACTTCTGTAAAGCTGCTTTGAAACGATGTGTGTTGTGAAAGGCGCTATACAAATAAAATTGACTTGACTTGACTTAACCAGCCTGGTGAACACTAGTTAAGGATAGGCATGAGCTGAGGATAGAGATGTAAGTTAAAATATAATATACACTGTGATAATAAAAGTCAAGCAACAATGACATCAACACCAGTAGAGCAGATGTGCTCAATGTATCCAATATGTAAAGACATAATAAGGGAGCTGTCTAACAAATGGGAAAAAAGAACAAAGGGATTAAACACAAAGGGCCCTATCTTGCACCTGGCGCAAATTACTTTGTACACTGACACATGTATCATTCCTATTTTGCACCCGCGCAAAGCGGGCTTTTCCCTCCACAAACGCACGTCGGTAAACTAGGAAATGAACTTGCGCTCCCTGGGCGGGTCGGCGCAAAAAGGAGGCGTGTTTCGGCGCAAACATTCCCTAGTGCTATTTTGCAGTTCCAGAAAACAATTCCGCCACTGACCAGAAAAAACCTAGTCAAAAGTCAGTGGCGCGTTGTTCATAATGCTATTTTAAGCGCGCATACTTGGCCATAATGTAGCAGGTGCACAACGCACATACACTTTGATTCTCTCATCAACACAGATGCAGCAGTTTTTATTTTTGCAAATCATACATTATAACAAGGAAAAATATTAACACATGAGGGAAGTCATTGTGGTGTCCATGAAGATGTAAAAAAAATGTAGGCCTAAATCTAGCTTACACATTTACCCAAATTTTTCAGGCTAATTGTAGTAATGACGGATCAGACCTGTTTGCCCAATAGTGGCAAGACACATATGTATATAAGGACAAATTAGTTTGTCCGTCAAGAACCAGGAAAAAAAAAATCTGAAGACTGCGAAATCACCTTTACCATAATGTAAGTACATTAAAAACCTTACTCTCTAACTTACCAGTTAAGTTGAGCTTTCTCATATTTTTTTCTATTGCACAGTGAGATGGAGTATGTCTTGGGACAGAGAATTAGACGTCGGAGGGAGAGGGTCTACCGGCCCAGACAGACCTATCTCACTTAACCAATGAATGGTTATACAGCCTGGGTCTACCTGAGGACCAACCAAGAGACATGGACATGTCTGATGAAGATTCAGACCATATGCAACCACATAGTGAAGAGCAGCAGCAATATTCCAGTGATGCAGAGATCCCTAGTAAATATATGAATAAACAGTGTCCAAATTTTATTAAAGGCATGCAAGGACAGAAAGTGTGTCATGGGCCAATCAGGACCTTGATGGACATATAGCCCACCTTCCAGACATGCATGAGGAGGCAGGAAAATGGATCAGAATGGTTTAAGAAAAAACGCTGGGAAAGCTTCTGGCTATAGGCGTTGTTCAAGCGTTATTGGCTAAATGTCTAGGGGGATCCAAGATGATCGAGATCTTCCTAAAAAGTGCACCTAAGAGGAGCAATTGATAATATAAGAATGGATGGAGTTGCATTTGAAAGATAATATGACATATGGGAGGAATTGAGAAAAGAATATCCAACATGCATGGATCCAAGATCCTTGAGAGGAGACCCAATAGGTGAACAATTAAGAAGATGGAAACAAGAGTTGGAGAGAAACCCATAAGCAGACTCAGTAATGACTACATTATTCAGAGTAGCCGTAGTGGATGCTATGCCACCCCCAGTGAAAAACAAAAAACTGGAAGATGTAGTTGGACTGCACTCCAAATCACATAGGGAGTTCCGTGAACATGTGACTCATAATGTGGAACAACACATGAGGAATGAGTCAAGATTAAAACACCAAGAAAGAGAACTACAGAGAAAACTGACACAACCTAAACTCAAGGAACTAACTGGAAAAAGAAGAAGATTCAAGCTGCAGTAAAAGAGAAAGAAGAACAATCTGTAGTAATGGCTCCTGTAAATGTACCTGCACGTACTGCCCAGTCTGCATTGGTACCACATGTCACCAGTTGGAAATGCATCACAGCCACCAGCATCAATTGTAATCTATGTAAAGCCAGAACAACCAAACAATTGAAACTGGAACAGATGGCAAAAAGGAAGAAGTGGAAGAATGAGACAGAACAGTGGTCCGTGAAATAATGGCCCATCAGGAGTGTGTTGGGGATGCAATCAGCCTGGACACAACAGAATAAATTGCCCTATTAATCCATGGCAAAATAACCAACCCCCAAGTCCAAGAAATGCCCTATGGCTGCAAGAATACCAAGCTCAAACACCAGGTCCACTCAATCCATGGCGTGGACCTCAACCAAGCTACTAGGTCTGCCCAGAGGATCCTACGGGGAGGGGTCAGCTTCCAATTATATCATCTCATGCTGATCAAGAACCTATGCGGTTAAAATTGAGGGCAAGACAACACCAGTCATGATAAATTCTGGAGCTACATTTACGTTTAAGTCCAAAATAGAAAATATGAAAAGAGAGTAGGATTCTCTGGACTCACGCAGCTGATTCCAATGACAGCACCAGTCAGCATAAAAGTAAATGATGCAGAAATAAAAATTCCCATTTTTATATCATAAGAAACACCTGTTAATCTGTTAGGGAGAGATGCTTTATGTTAAATGAATTTACAGATATGGTGCTCTCCGGAGGGAATATACATAAACAGTAGGGGAATCAAATAAATGACTGTCACAACATTTCAAGAACCTCAAGAGCCACAAGCAAATATATATTGGCGGAGATTTAGATCTATTTTAGAAAAAATTGTAAACAAATGGGAAAAATACATTAAAGAAGACCTCTGTAAATCAAGCATGCCAAAAACTGAATTCCATTGTACTATAACACGTTACTATAATAAGTTATATGTAAGTAAAGGAAGTCAGGCAAAATATTTAGGACCAACGATGAGAAGAGCAGAAAGGAAAAAGTGGGAAGCCACAGAAAATCTTTTAATCTTTGAATCAGCAAATAAAACATCTACAAATTCTGTGTTACATTGCTATGACAGATATTTCAAGGGTTGTGGTGACTACCAAAGAAAAAGAAAAATTGTATTCAAAAACAGTTGAATTAATGTCAGAGATGGAAAAACATGTCTGCTGAAATGTGGTCTCAACATGATACAGACGTAGGTTTAGTAAAATCTGCTAATCCAGTTCAAATTAAATTTAGACCAGGAGTACAGCTACCAAGAAAAATATGTGTTTTGTCTGTTGAAACAGGAAGCTATAGAAGGAATTAAAAAGACTATTAAGGGACTGACTAAGGCAGGGTGTTAATTGAAACAGTAAGTCATTGCAACACATGCATATTGCCAGTTGCTAAGGCAGACAAATAAAAATGGTGCTTAATGCATGATTTAAGAGCAGTTAATGAGGTAGTGGAAGACTGGCCTGCAGAATTTCCAAGTCCACATATGCTGGTGGCTAATGCTCCTCCTGCTGTTAATTATTTTACTGTTATTGACCTGTGCTCTGCTTTTTTCAGCATCCCCTCAGCAGAGGAAAGCAGACACATTTTTTCTCTCACCTATCAAGGTAAACAATATACATACACCAGAATGCCTGATTGGAGGATCTTAGATTGGATAGCACATTGATACAATATGTTGATGATGTCTTGATTTTTTTCAACAACATTAGAACAATGTCACCAAGATTCTATCAAATTGCTCACTAAATTAGCTGAAGGAGGCCACAAGGTCTCAAAAGAGAAACTGCAGTACTGCCTACCACAGGTAGAATGCTTAGGACGAATCATTGCACATAAAACTAAAGCTATATCACCAAGCCAACTAGAGGGTATAAGTAAAGCACCCCGTCCACAAAAATTATGACATTTTTAGACATGACAGGTATTAGTGCTGATTGGATTGACGATTATGTCAAAAAAGCTCCATTAAGGGCAATGATGAAACAGACAGGGCATCAGAATTTCCGAGCTTGACTAACATGGAATACTGATGCATTAATTGCCTTTGAATTATTGAAAAAAGAGCTTCAGACAGCTCCAGCCCTAGCAACCCCAGGCTATACTAAACCATTTAATTTGTATGCAGCAGATAGAAGAGATGGATATGCATCAGCAGTCTTCATGCAGGAAACCTGTAGGAAATAATGTAGCTTATTATAGCACCAAATTGGACAATGTAGCACAAGGTTACCCATCATGCTATCAAGAATTGCAGTGGTGTACTTTTCTTATGACAAAGCTTTCTCTGCGACAATGGGTTATCCGGTGATAATTTACACAGGGCTAATAATGCAAGGTAGATTTGTTATAACTGAAGCTAGGTGTTTGCCATATTCAACACAGAAATGACCATAAAACGATGTGACACAATAAATCCAGCTAATTTAATTCCTCTAGAAGGGGAGGGAACACCTCAGACTCTCTAGCTTTTACTCATTTAAAAACAAATCTAGTATAAACACCAATCATTGCTGCAGAAGCAGATTATTTTGTAGATGGGTCATATTTCAGAGTCCATCTAGGAAATCATGCTGGGTATGCTATTGTCAAGAGAGAAGACAAATATTTTGTTCCATTTGTGTTGCAGCATTGTGAGCAGCCATGCTCTGCACAATTGACTGAATTAAATGCACTGACTGAGGCTTGTCTACTGGCTACAAATCAAACTATTAATATTTATTCAGATTCCACATATGCACATGGAGTATGACATCTATTTGGAGCAGTTTGGAAATAAAGAGTGTTCAAAAAGAGTGATGGGACACCAATTCAGCACAGTGACCAAATAATCAAGCTCATTTCAGCCATGATACATCCAAAGAAATGTGCTATAATCAAATGTCAAACACACAAAAAAGGCAATGATTTTGTCATTCAAGGTAATAATACTGAAGACTTACATGCCAAAAAGAACTAAGGATGCCAAGTAGAAGTAATGGTAACTTTATCAGTTTTGCTCTAGCCTCAACCCCAATTAGATGACATTGCACATATGCAACATCAAGCTGGCCCATATGAACATGGGGTATGGCAGCAAAGAGGTGCAAGCTGAGATGTAAATGGTATCATGAAGGACATATAATTGCTCCAACAGCACTTTTAATCTCAGATGCGCATGGTTTTGACTATTGCGCAAGGGGGCAGGTGATTAGTAAAATAAAAAGACAGTGATATTGGTCCTCATATCTACAGGCCATGGTAGATGATTTTTTTGGCTGAATGTGAAATCTGTGCCTAAAACAATTTCAGAAAGGGTACCAATAGGTCAAATACCAGTCCCAGAATGACCATTTAAACACCTGGTAATGGATTATGTGGACATGATAAAATCAGTAAAAGGAAAAAGATATATGTTGGTGACAAAAGACTCAGCAGATGGTTAGAGGCAGTACCATCAGCAGACCAAGGAGTTCAAACTGTGATCAGATTTTTGACCAGAGTGGCCATTGCAAGATTTGGCATACCATTAGCTCTGACAATGGTTCAGCATTCATTCAGAAAACAGTGATAACAGTGATACAACAGCTGAGAATAAAACAAAGACTAGGGTGTGTCTATAATCCTTATGTAAGGTGGGGTGCCAATGTGTTTCAAGGCAATTCAAAGGCAAAGAGCAAATGTATGATCTTCGAGAAAATCAACATATGAACCTTCTCACAATTAGCAACTCTTCCTGAGGCACCACACCCCACTGAGCGAAGATTGCAAATTCACACCTCATTGTTGCCCTTCCACATCTGTCCCATTCTATCCCCTCTCCTCCTCATTCCATTCCCCCTCATCGCAGAATCACCTCAAACTCACCTAAGATATGTAACAAAAGACCATATATGATGTATACAAATAATGTAACTAGTGTAACATGTTTGGTATCATTTAAAATGTCTCAGTGCGTCTGGTATAGTGTTTTGTCCCCAGGTTTGTAAAACTTTTTGACAACAAAGTTATAAGGTCTTTGCCAAATACTGAATAATTCTGGAGGTCTATCCCCCTCCTTGAAGGTTTAACACCAGGAAGTCAAGAACCCATTCACCCCCAAATTCTCATTGTTCAAAGGATAATACCATTTGGTACAAAATATGCATTCTGTCTGGATATTTAAGGAAAGCTGGTCCAGAGCTCAAGGTTCTCTGTAGTCAGATGATACCAAACCTCAATGTGTGTAACTTCAATAGTAGGAATATGCATTCAGATTTCCCATGCTTTGCAATTACATGTAGTTTTCTCAACTGCCAGGTATGTTCTTTGACTTGTTTCTTTAACTTGTGTTTTAAATCCTACCTGGCAAATAAATTGTTACTTTTTGATTTATTCTGTAGTCCTCTGAAATCATTTATATCAATACTGGGTCTTTAAAATAGGAGAAACTGCTCTGGAGGAACCAAGCAGGAGAATACCATTTTAAGAATCATTTATATCATAACTGAAGCTTTAATGTAGGAGGAAGCCACTTAAAGACTATCAGTTTGAATCACATTAGAATCTGATCAAAATGTAAATGAATAGAAGAGGATTCAGAGTAATCAATAACTTAAATGATTAAAATAAAAGAATGATCAGAAAGTATTTAGAGCTTTAATCTAAATTAGAGGTCAACTTAAAATTGGAGTCAGATTAATATAAAATTGGAGTCAGATAAAATTAATAACAGGATGAATTTGTAAAGTGCAAATTATTAACAATAGTTGCTTTACTTCAGAGCTCAGAAAAGACAGAACAACGCAGATACCTTCAAGGTATCTATTTTTAGCAGTTTTGCCTGCCTTTTGTAACATAGACTCAGACAAGAAGGTAGTGTTAAACCCGGAGGTGTGTTTATTGAAGGGTACGAGTTGAGTGAAAGGGACCTGAGTGATGTTGATGACGGGAACCAGATGAATGAGCTGTGGAGACTTGTAGTAGAACTCGTTGGAACGATGGAGTGGAGGACTTGGAAGGATGCCAATAGAAGCAAGGAGCTTGGAGTGGAACTCGATGGAGCGTTGGAGTAGAGAGCTAGGTAATAAGTCGTAGGAACGACTGAGAGAGGAGTCAGGAGGTAAAGACCGTAATGTCTTGAAGATAGCAGGTAAGTGAGTCAGTTAACTTCGTTGTAGACCAGACAACGAGTGACTGAAGTGATGGGCTTATAAGTGGTGATGATGATTGAGGTGGAGATGAGTCTCAGGTGCAGGTGATTAATATTCAGGTGAGAGTGAGCGTGGAGTGAAAGTGTTGGGCGTGTCAGAGGGAACTGTGACATTACCCCCCCCTTCAGGAGCCGCTCCAGAGGGGCGTGCGGCATGGCGACGAGGACGTCCACGAGGAGCGGGACGATCAGGGTGGGAGTCATGAAATTGGGAAAGGAGGGTGGGATCCAGAACGTCGGCCCGGGGAACCCATGAATGCTCCTCAGGACCGTAACCTTCCCAGTCGATGTAATACTCAAGACAGCCCCTACGGCGACGAGAGTCCAGGATGTCACGGACCGTGTAGGCAGGACCGTCCTCGAGGAGGAGTGGTAGAGGAGGTGCATCAGAAGGGTGTGATTCTGAGGGGGGGAAAGAGAGGGACGGGTGATGAGGCTTCAGGACTGAGACGTGGAAAGAGGGGTGAATTCGGAGTTCAGGAGGAAGTTGAAGTTGGTAGGTAACCGGGTTAACTTGCTTGGTAATGGTAAATGGGCCGATGAACCGGGGACTTAGCTTTTTGCAGGGCAAATGGAGTCTGATGTCTCTTGTGGAGAGCCAAACTTTCTGTCCAGGAAGGTAGGTCGGAGTGGGCACCCTACGAGCGTCAGCAGCAGTCTGGTGGCGGCGAACTGCCCGTAAGAGGTGATGATGGGCTGAGTTCCAGACCCTTTCACTCTCCTTAAACCAGTGGTCTATTGCTGGTAGTTCGGAGGATTCACCGGACCATGGGAAGAGGGGAGGTTGGTAGCCCAGAACACATTGGAAGGGAGTGAGTTTGGTGGAAGCTTGACGTAATGAGTTCTGGGCATACTCAGCCCAGGGTAGGAAGTGGCTCCAGTGATCCTGGCGATGGGAGCAAAAGGTTCGGAGGTATCGACCGATCTCCTGGATCTTTCTCTCGGTTTGTCCGTTACTGTGTGGGTGGTAGCCAGAAGAGAGGCTGACGGACACACCAAGATGGGAGAAGAAGGATTTCCAAACCCGAGAGATGAACTGAGGACCACGGTCTGAGACGATGTCTTCAGGTATCCCGTAGTTGCGGAAGACATGTTGGAATAGGGCCTCAGCCGTCTCAAGGGCAGTGGGAAGTCCTTTGAGGGGGAGCAGTTTGCAGGATTTGGAGAATCGGTCTACTGCGATGAGGATACAGGTGTTGCCGTTGGAAGGAAGTAGGTCTGTTATGAAATCGACTCCAAGGTGTGACCAGGGATGTCGAGGGACAGGCAGAGGGAGGAGTTTACCTGCTGGGAGTCGACGTGGAGTACGGGAGGTGGCGCATTCCACACATCCCTGAAGGTACTGTTGAACGTCTCGGTCCATGCGTGGCCACCAGAATCGGTCTCGGAGCAGGGAGAGAGTTCTATTGCTCCCTGGATGGCCAGTACCCAAGGAGGAGTGTAGGGAGTCAATGAGGAGCAGGCGAAGAGTCGAGGGGACATATGTCTTATTTACAGGTCAGTTAGGAGGTGCTGGTTCCGAGGCAGTTGCTTCAGCTATGTCCTCGTCAAGAGACCATTGGATAGGACTAACGACGATGTTGGGGGGGAAGAATAGTGTCAGGAGGTTCTTGGGCATCCTCTGGAGCATGGAGACGTGATAGTGCATCTGCTTTGACATTTTTGTTGCCCGGACGATAGGAGATGGAAAAATCAAAACGGGTGAAAAAGAGAGCCCAACGAGCCTGGCGAGGATTTAACCGGCGAGCTTCCTGTAGGTATTCTAGGTTCTTGTGATCAGTTAACACTAGAAAAGGGAATTTGGCTCCCTCTAGCCAATGCCTCCACTCTTCTAAGGCCAACTTAATTGCCAGAAGCTCACGGTTACCGATGTTGTAGTTCTTTTCTGCTGGGTTGAGTTTTCTGGAGAAGAAAGCACAGGGATGGAGTTTGGAGGGTTTCCCTTGCTTCTGGGACAGGACTGCTCCCACGCCAGTTGTTGAAGCATCCACCTCCACGATGAACGGCTTGTTGGGATCTGGATGGGAAAGTAGAGGAGCCATAGTGAAGGCTTGCTTGAGGCGTTGGAAGGCACTGGAAGCGGAAGGGGACCAGGAAAGTGATTTGGGTTTGGATCTTAGGAGGGATGTCAGTGGAGATGAGAGAATGCTGAAGTTCTTGATGAATCTTCGATAAAAGTTAGAAAAACCCAGAAATCGTTGGAGCTCCTTGATGGTGGTTGGAGTGGGCCAGGTGCGTACTGCCTTGACTTTACTTTCATCCATCTGAATCCCTTCAGGACCGATATTGTAGCCAAGGAACTGGAGAGTCTTCAGGTGGAAAGAGCACTTTTCGGCTTTGAGGTATAGATGGTATTCTCTCAATTTATCAAGCACAAGCTTGACGCGCTGTAGGTGTTCTGCCAGATTGGTTGAATAGATGAGAATGTCGTCTATGTAGACGATGATGAACAGATTGAGGAATTCTCGAACGATCTTGTTCATGAACCCCTGGAAGACAGAAGGGGCATTGACCAGGCCGTACGGCATAACGAGGTACTCAAAGTGGCCTGTAGGGGTTATGAACGCAGTCTTCCACTCGTCCCCTTTTCGGATGCAAATCAGATTATATGCACTGCGTAGGTCAAGCTTAGTGAAAATAGTTGCGCCCTTTAGTTGTTCCAGGGCGGCTGGAATAAGTGGAAGTGGATACCTGAATTTGACTGTTATCTTATTGAGGGAGCGGTAGTCAATACAGGGCCGGAGACCTCCATCCTTTTTGGAAACGAAGAAGAAACTGGAAGCAGCAGGGGAGGTGGATGGTCGGATGTAACCCTGGGAGAGGGCCTCCTTAATGTATTCCTCCATGGCTGTCTGTTCAGGGATGGAGAGTGGATAGATTTTACCTCTGGGTATTGGTTCATCCGGGAGGAGGTCAATTGCGCAGTCCCAAGGTCGGTGAGGAGGTAAGCGTGAGGCCTGAAGGGGACAGAAGACGTCTTGGTAGTCTGCGTAGCAGGATGGAATCTCCACAGTTTGAGAACTGGCCGGGCTTTCTATGGAGGTTGTATTTATATGGAGAAGGGGTTTCGTAGCACATGGAGAGTGGTTAGGAGAAGGGAGGTTTGGAAAGCAGGTTGGAAAGCATTCGGGACCCCACTTTAGGATGTCCCCAGTTGTCCAGCAGATGACTGGTGGATGAAGGATGAGCCAGGGCCGGCCAAGTATGATGTCTGTCGTGGAATTGTTGAGAACCAATAAGGTTATATCCTCGGTGTGTAGACAACCCACCTGGAGTTTAATGGGACCAACCCAATAACGAATGTAACCCCGTCCCAATGGTTTGCTGTTTACTGTTTGGATCTGGAAGTTGGGTTTGCAGAGCTTCTTTTGAAGGTGGAGTCGGGAACAGAGAGCGTCGGAAATGAAGTTGCCGGCTGACCCAGAGTCGAGGAGTGCTGGTACTGTGAAAGAAATATCAGAAGCAGTAAGCGACACATTTGTCAACAGAGGAGAGTAACTGACACTAGGGGTATGCAGATGACTCACCTGTGGACGAGGAGGTCGGGTGGGACACACAGAAATTGCGTGTCCCTCTTTCCCACAGTATAAGCACAACCTCTGGGTCAACCGGCGCAGGCGTTCTGCTGGGGTCAGTCGGTAGGAGTCAAGTTGCATGGGTTCTTTGTTACTTTCAGCGGAATGTGGTTGAACTAGAGCTTGTGGTGGTGACATGGGCATTTCAGCGAGACAGGATCTCATACGGTTTGATACTTAGATAGAAAGTTGAATGAATCGCTCCAGACCCATGGAATCATCGAAGGAAGAGAGATGTAAACGGAGTTGTGGTTCTAAGTCCAGTCGATAAACAGTAAGGAGAGCAGTCTCATTCCATCCACAGGAGGCAGCTAGTGTACGGAATTTCAAGGCGTAATCGTTTACTGTTGAGTTACCTTGGCGGAGGTTATACAGTTGTTCACAACGAGAAGAGTCCCCTGCTGGAATTCCAAAAACCTCCCGGAAATGCCGAGTGAAACTATCAAATGTTTGGGTGACTGGGCTATTTGTATCCCACAGAGGTTGGGCCCATAACAATGCTCGTCCAGTTAATAGTGAGATAATAAAGGCTACCTTGGATCGTTCGGTGGGAAATCGATGTTGTTGCATCTCAATAGCTAGCGAACACTGAGTCAAAAATCCACTGCTGTACTCCGCCTCACCAGAGTAGGGTGCTGGATTGGCCACGGGACTTGCGGAGTTGCCAGGAGAAGAAATTGCGGAAGTGAACTTGTTCGCTGATGGAGCGGAAGGATTGAAGCTGTGAGTGAGCGCTTGTTGAAGAGCATTGATGAGGGTCTGAAAGGGGTCGGGTCCTGCCGGGTTCATGTTGAAATAGTTGGTCTGGTCTTCTGTAACATAGACTCAGACAAGAAGGTAGTGTTAAACCCGGAGGTGTGTTTATTGAAGGGTACGAGTTGAGTGAAAGGGACCTGAGTGATGTTGATGACGGGAACCAGATGAATGAGCTGTGGAGACTTGTAGTAGAACTCGTTGGAACGATGGAGTGGAGGACTTGGAAGGATGCCAATAGAAGCAAGGAGCTTGGAGTGGAACTCGATGGAGCGTTGGAGTAGAGAGCTAGGTAATAAGTCGTAGGAACGACTGAGAGAGGAGTCAGGAGGTAAAGACCGTAATGTCTTGAGAAGATAGCAGGTAAGTGAGTCCGTTAACTTCGTTGTAGACCAGACAACGAGTGACTGAAGTGATGGGCTTATAAGTGGTGATGATGATTGAGGTGGAGATGAGTCTCAGGTGCAGGTGATTAATATTCAGGTGAGAGTGAGCGTGGAGTGAAAGTGTTGGGCGTGTCAGAGGGAACTGTGACACCTTTTTACACATAGAATGGTGGAAATGGTGAATTGAACTCTCAAAGCTAAGATCAACAAAATTTGTGCTGATACTTGACTCAGTTGGGTAGATTATCTACCTCTTGCATTGATTATTTACTGCATGCAGACCAATAGAATCACCAATCTAACACCACATGAAATGCTAACAGGCAGACCAATATCAGTACCATATTTGAGAGGTCCTTTAAAGGCCCACCTTTAGAACAGTTACAGATGGAGCTAAGGGACAATTAACTGCTTTATACTAAGCCATTTATTCACAGGAACAGAACAGGGGGCCCAGACAGAAAGGAGAAGAAGTGCCGTGTCCCATACTTCCAGGAGACCAAGTCTATGTGAGAGATTTTAGGAGGAAATGGAATGAACCCAGAAATCAAGGACCTTATAAAGTAGTAAGAGTAACCCCAACAACAGTGCAGGTAGAAGATAGCACAATGTGGTATCATTTAAATCGCTGCAATAGAATGCCTAAACTGAGACTACCAAGACCAGAAGATTAAATAGATAGAGCAGAATATCAGGAAGATTTAGACATTGATTCTCCTGAAACTGAAGGAGAGCGTGAAGCCCATGACCAAGACAGAGCAGAACAAGGAGACGAATGCTCAGAGCAGGAGAGAGAGAGAGAGAGTAATGATGCTGTTACACCTCATTTTGGGGGCAGCTGAGCATGCTGAACCAAGAGATGAAGTACAGCTGCAGGAGGATGTACAGCAAGGACAGGAAGGTAAGAGAAGTCCTGATATGGAGACTAATGTTTGTACACCTGATGCAGCAGCTACTCCAGACTCAAGACGATCAGGAATGTCTAACTGTCTGTTATGTTCACCATCACCTTTGAAAAAACTTATGGTAGTTCCCAACCCACACAATTTGCACAACATTACTTACAAAATTGCAATAAAACAGATAGAATACTGTAACGTATTTCAATGGAAAGGAGGAGGTGAGAACCGGCTTGACAATATAAAAAAGGTTTTAATAATGAACTTAAAACAAAGGACACAAACACATGACGACGGACATGTCCGTAAATGATCTCTCTCTCCCGCACCACCTTCCGCATTCGGCCTTTATCCCTCTCGGAGGCTTAATTAGCCTGATACGGGACCGGGTGTGTATCATCACGACCCGGCCCCGCCCTCCGCCCTGCCACAAATACATTTCTGCCCAGCTGAGTGTTTGGCCATATTAGGAAATCCTGAATTCTACTCAGATGGGGAGATGAATGTAAAATCCTAGACATCAGAGTGACTCCAAGAAAAAGAGAAAAACCTTTAGCATATGTAATAGACCCCAGACTTAAATATAAGTGTTTTAATAGATCCGAAAGGTCATTGTGGGCAAATTTAGAGGAAACTGTACTAAAACCTGGTATTTGGATGATAAAACTGTATGACCCAACAACAAGAGACTATAATACAATATTTGCAAAAGTTACAATACAGGGAGCAATAACAGGATGTCCATGATGCACAAATAAAACAACAAATGAAAATTGACAAGGAGAGTATGCAGGAGATGTAGACCAAAGTGTAGTGCCTCCTGTGATAGACCTGTATGCCAAACAAACAGTAGCCATAGCAGATTATTTTTGGATTTGTGGTAGGAAAAAATTGCAGGCTACATTACCAGAGAATTGGAAGGGAATCTAGAAAAACTTTATAAAACAAACACTGAGTGAAAAGAGCACATCAGCCTGACCCTAATGTAATAATAGATGCAATTGTTCAACCAAGAGGAATACCACAAGAATTAAAAGCTAGAGATGAAATAAAATCAAGTTTTGAGTCCATATTTGTATGGACAACACCCAATAAGAATGCAGAATGGATCAATTAAATTTATTATAATCAGCAGAGATTAATCTATTATGCTGATGAAGCATTGAAGGTCCTAGGTGACCAGTTAGCTGCAACAAGCAATGACATGGCAAAATAGACAAGCATTAAACTGGCTATTGGCAGAAAAAGGCAGTGTCTGTGTAATGGTTGGAGCTGACTGTTGTACTTATATCACAAATAACACAGCTCCTGATGGATCTTTTACCACAGCAATGGAAAAAGTTGAAAAGCCTACAAGAAGAAGTGACTATGAATGTAAGGAGGGATCAACATATTGGAAAATGGTTTGACAACCTATTTGGATCCTGGTGAGAATGGCTTACTAAAGTAGGAATACTAATGGCTTTAGCTGTTGTTATTGTTTTGCTGTTTTTTCTTTCCTTTATTTATTAGGGACCATGCACAATTTCAAACATAAATATTACAATTTGATGCATTGTACCAGAGTTAGCCACAGGCTAATTTACATCTGCAGTCCAGTTGTTGTGTTGTGCCTCTCCTCAGATCAATGATGGCCAATACTGCAGCCAAACAGATGGTCAATGTATCTATATAACTATCTGGAATTGATATTGGGTTGACCATATGCCCTGGACTGGATGAGCTAGATGAATTCTAGTGAAATCCTGGAATTACACAAGAATGGTAGGGAAGGGGAGCCTTTTATTTTTGACTTTTTATTTTCTATTTTCAATTGTTTTTGGATAGCAAGGGAGTTAGTATACTATTTCTTTTATAATAAAATATGGTAATATTTTAGATTGGCTAGAGTAGGCAGGAAGATAGAGGGTATTATGCTTATTATTTTGGCATATACCCCTTCCTGAATTATTATTTGCTTTTAAAAGATGTTTGTTGTTTAATCAAACCATGTTAATGAAAGGGAATGATGAAGGCCTGAAGCAGATCATTATCAGTGTTATGAGGTAATGTAACTAGGTAATGTAACCATTAGAAATGTTTAAAACAATTATAAGAAGTTTTACTGTGAGTTTTCAGATAAGGTTTATCTGCATTTCTTAAATGTTTTAAAAGTATCATTTGTTGAAGGTACTATTAACCAAGTCAATTGCTTTAGATTGAACAATAGTATGCATTTATGAACTACGAAAACACACTGTAGGGCCAGAGAATTGATGAGCACCTCAGTGCTTGGCAGCAAGATCAAGACTCTACTAGTAGTTTAAAAAACCCATTGTTTGCTCCAACACCACCAGGCTACTGGAAATGTCTGTGAGGTCCTCTGGCACCATGGGACGTATCATATGTTGAAGTAGTCTACTGATATTGTCTAATCACTGTAGTATGTTAACCTGCTGAAATGAGTCTAATCACTGATGTACTCTACATAACACAAGGCCAACTTTGCATGCACATACATTATACAAGAATTTGATTACTGTTACCCTCCAGGAAGAACGTAGCTAGGAAGATAAGATATTTTACTTCCTTCTAGCCAAATGTGGTGGAAGATGTTTGGTCTTGTTTCTCCCCCAGAGTGCAGTTTCATAAGAACAGTCATTGTTAGAGGAATGTGTGACTTGCATTTGTCACTTGGAAGGAATGAAGGAGACTGCCTTGTGAGGTTGCACTCTGGGAAAGGGTGATAGAAGTGCGACTTTACGATTTTTACTTTTCAAGTCTCAAAAGAGGGAATATTTAGTATATTTTCAATATAATAGTATATTTTTATATCAAACATAGAAAAGTACTTATATAGAATAGCCTGGACTTTGAGCGACCCAGGTGAGTGCATATGAGTTTACTAAAAGTGTTGATGCTGAAAAAACATACATTGCACTCAGCCTTAACAGAAACAATGGTACCATGGTACGAGAATGCACTGGGAAACACAGCTAAGTTGAAAATTAACATAAACAGTGGTCATAGTGACCTATTATGCTCAGACTGTTATACTATGCTCAGACTGTTATATTTTATTTTCTCAAAATGTATACTTTTATAATAAATTAAATGAAAAGATTATTAAATTTTATTTTACTAAAAGCCAGGTTTCCACCATTAAAAAATTAAGCCTAATGTACTGTGAAATAATGGTGGCGGATGGTATCCATTGACTACAAAAAAAAATAATAAAGGGGGGTGTAGACATGAGGTAATGCCAGATAACAAACTGTAGAAAAGGTGAGGGTCTGGACCAAGAGAGTCACCTCTCGGCTGACATCTGGGATTTGTTGGTTTGCTCAATAAATCAGAATCAGAATCAGCTTTATTGCCAAGTATGCTTACAAAACAGCAGCAAGACATAGATAATAACAAAAAATAAAAAAAGGATAATAAAAGTAATAATTATACATATACGTACATACACTCAGACACACGCCTACATACATACCCACATACACACACGTAGTGCAAATCTAATACAATCTGTTATATAAAGAACAAAAATACAGTATATTATGTACAGTGCAATGTATGTAATGGCAGAAGTGGATATGTTGGATAATATAAATAGACTTAACTGTGTATTGCACATAATTATTGCTCAATGTGGCAGTTTTAACGGTTCATGAGATGGATCGCCTGAAGGAAAAAAACTGTTCCTGTGCCTGACGGTTCAGGTTCTTAGAGCTCTGAAGCGTTGGCCAGAAAACAACAGTTCAAAAAGGTAATGGGCTGGGTGAGTGGGATCCAGAGTGATTTTTACAGCCTTTTTCCTCACTCTGGAAGTGTATAGTTCTTGAAGGGGGGGCAGGGGGCAACCAATAATCCTCTCGGCATTCCGAACTGTCCTCTGTAGTCTTCTAATGTCCGATTTCGTAGCTGCACCAAACCAGACAGTTATTGAAGTGCTGTTTGTGAACTGTTTAGCAGCACCTGTGGCAGGTTAAACTTCCTCAGCTGGTGAAGGAAGTACAACCTCTGCTGGGCCTTTTTCACAATGGTGTCAATGTGTGTCTCCTGCTTCAGGTCCTGTGAGATTGTAGTGCCCAGGAACCTGAATGACTCATGTCCTTGAAGTTTTATTAACCGGTGGACACACCTGCACGTGGCCCAAGTGGTACCCCAGATTCATAACTTCCACCTGCCAAATTGCACATTTCTTTAGGTTGGCCATGAATCCAACCCATCACAGCGCTCTCAGGACAGCCCTCAGATGTTGCATATGCCGCCGCCAGTCATTACTATAAATGATGATTTCATCTAGATATGTGCCAGCATATTATTATAACCTTTATTTAACCAGAATAACCTCTTTGAGATTTTGTGGCCAGTGTCCTGGCCAAGATGGTTAGCAATACAGTCAAAAAAGCAATACCCAGCCTAAAATAAATAGAAAAAAATACAAAGAGAAAACAGACAATTACAATACTAAAAACACTTACAAGTCATTGATTTATCTTCAAGCTGATGAATGATACATTTAAAATGTTTCATAGACACCAAGTTTTGTAACTTCAGTTTCTCTTGAAGAGAATTCCAGTCAAACAGAGCTGTGTAATTAAAAGCCTTTTAACCTAATTCAGTTCAAACATGGGGAACAGAAAGAATATATAAATTCTGAGAGCGAAGGGAATATTTCCCAACACTGTTCTGTTGGATCAAACAACAGAGATATGAAGGCAAGAACCCCAAGAGAGCCTTGTGAAATAGTAAATAAATACAATAATGTGTTGAGGGTTTACAATTCGATATAAATCTTAAAGCACCATGATACACAGCATCCAAAGAAGAAAGAAGATAAGATGGAGCAAACTGATACACAACATCCCCATAATCAAGTACTGGTAAGAATGTAGCAGAGACTAGTTTCTTTCTTACATTATATGAAAAACAGAGCTTGTTTCTGAAATTAAATCCTAGGTTTGTTTTCAATATTTTCTTTAGCTGAGTAATGTGAGACCTAAAAGATCATCGATAATAATACCAAGGTATTTTTACTCTTTCACTAACTCAATCACATTTCCTTTTGGAGACTAAAAGAAGATTATTTACCATTTTATTTGTACTTGAAAATAACATATGTTTAGTTTTATCAGCATTCAAAACTAGTTTTAAATTGTAAAGCCATATCTGAATGACACCAAAAGCTGATTGTAGATTATGCAAGGCTTTCTGCTTACGTAGAGGAAGCACTACAATACTTAACAGTGTCATCAGTATAAAAATGTAATCGCACATTTTCAATGTCATGATCAAGACTATTTATATAAATAGTAAATAAAAGGGGCCCCAACACAAATCCTTGGGGGACACCCTTAGCAATCTCTAATTACTCCGATTGTTTACCTTCTATCTGTACACATTGTATTCTTCTAATTTTTATACCAAAATATCCTGAGTGATTATTAGATACACCTTTATTTGTATTAAGATAACATGTTAGCTGTTTACTAATAAGGCTTTCTAAAATTTTTGATAGAACACAAAGCTTTGAAATTGGTCTATAATTATCCAAGATAGGATCTCCCTCTTTCAATAAAGGAACTACAAAAGCTGATTTCCAAATTTATGGATGTTGTTAGAGTTTAATGAGAGATTAAAGAGATCAATTAAGGGAAATTAAATAATTTCAGCTGCCATTTTTAAAAACACAGGTTAACTGACCTGCTAAAGAGAGATGGACTCCATCCCTCCAGGGAAGGTGCTGCTCTCCTCTCTAGTAATTTGGCTCATAGTCTTAATAATGATAGTATTTGACTAACTGGGGCCCAGGTCAGGAAGCAGACAAACTGGTTAATCCGAATGGCTGCTAGCTGCCTTGAGAAGTCACACATAAACTACAACACATAGAGACAGTATCTCCTAGATATCTCATAGAGACTGTGTCTGTTCCCCGAACTACCAAACACAATACCCTCACTAAATTATTTAGAAAAAAATTTATTAAGGTCAAACTTGAACAAAACAAACAAACAAATTAAAAATACACATCATATAAAAATAGGGCTACTAAACATTATATCTCTTTCTACCAAAGTACTAATTGTTAATTAAATGATTACAGATCATAGATTGGATGCACTCTGTTTGTTTAAATGAGGTGGTGGCATAGTGGCTAGAGCACAGGGCTGCTAATCAGAAGGTCGCTGGTTCGAACCCCACGGCCACCACCATTGTGCCCTTGAGCAAGGCACTTAACTCCAGGTTGCTCTGGGGGGATTGTCCCTGTAATAAAGGCTCTGTAAGTCGCTATGGATAAAAGCATCTGCTAAATGTAAATGAATCTACTCCCCCATTTTATTGTTATAAACATGAGCCTTGTCTGAAGGGTCGAGGAGGAGTAGTTGCTAAAATTTACAGTGTAAATAAATTTTTGGTGTTACTCAAGGACAGGATATAAATGTAAGTCTTTTGAACTAATAATGCTTAATGTGACACCGTTAGATATAAATAAAAAAATCTCTGTCTTTTGTCCTTGCTACAATGTATAGATCACCCGGGCCTTATTCTGATTTCCTTGGTGAATTTGCTAATTTTTTATCAGATCTTGTAGTTACTGTAGATAGAGCTTTAATTGTTGGTGACTTCAACATTCACATAGATAATGAAAATAATACATTGGGATTAGCATTTAGCGATATTCTCAACTCTCTTGGAGTCAGACAAAATGTAACAGGACCAACTCATCACCATAATCATACGCTAGATTTAATTCTGTCATATAGAGTTGATGTTGATAATATATCTCGGATCATTACCTTGTCTCTTGTATGCTGCAATCAGCTAATGTTACTCAATCTACACCACGCTATCATTCAGGTAGAACTATTCTTTCGACCACTAAAGATAGCTTCACTAATAATCTTCCAGATCTATCTCATATACTCAATAAACCCCAAAGCCCAGAATAACTTGATGAAATAACAAAAAATATAAATGCAGTCTTCTCTAGCACTCTTGATATCTTGATATCCTAGGTGTTTATTCACTACTGTGGCTAAATTGGTTAGGAATAAAGCCTCAACAGAACCAGATATTACGTTGCAGCACAAGAGTAATGACTTCATGAATTTCTTTGCAGATAAAATTGAAATAATCAGAAATAAAATTGGAATTATGCAATCATCTGTCATAACACCTCAGAAAACAGTGTTTAATAATTTTCCTCACATGCAACTTCAATCCTTCTCTGTCATAGGTCATGAACAGCTAACAAAAATTATCGAAACATCAAAAGCCACAACATGCTTGTTAGATCCTATACCAACTAAGCTCTTAAAAGAGGTATCTCCTGTAATTTAAGAACCTCTTCTTAATATTATTAACTCCTCGCTATGCTTAGGACATGTCTGAATAAACTTTAAAATGGCAGTTATCAAACCGCTTATTAAGAAGCGACAACTTGATCCTGGAGAACTGGCTAATTATAGACCGATTTCAAATCTACAGATTATGTCAAAAATACAAGAAAAGGTAGTATCCCCCAAATATGTTCATTTCTACAGAGAAATGAATTCAGTCAGGATTTAGGGCTCATCACAATGCAGAGACTGCACTTATCAGAGTTACAAATGACTTGCTCTTATCATCTGATCGTGGCTGCATTTCTCTTCTAGTGCTTTTAGATATTAGTGCTGCATTCAACACTATAGATCATGACATTCTCTTGAATAGGCTAGAGAATTATGTTGGCATTTGTGGAGTTGCATTAGCATGGTTTAGGTCATATTTAGCAGACCGCTACCATTTTGTCTATGTAAATGAGGAATTGTCAAATCAAACAAAAGTAAAATATGGAGTGCCACAGGGATGAGTTTTAGGGCCTCTGCTTTTCTCCTTGTATATGCTTCCCCTGGGAGATATAATCAGGAATCATGGAATAAGTTTCCACTGCTATGCCGACGATTCACAACTTTATATTTCTTCAAAACCTGATGAGATTTTGTCAACCTGATGAGTGTATCAATGAAATAAAAGATTGGATGGCCAGAAATTTCCTTCTACTAAATTCTGACAAAACAGAGCCTAACCTAACCCTAACCCTAACAGAGGTACTAATTATTGGACCAAAAAACTCTAAAAATAAGCCACTACAATATAATTTGACTCTCGATGGATGTACTGTTACATCATCTTCAACAGCGAAGAACTTAGGTGTTATAATTGATACCAATCTGTCCTTTGAAAATCAAATTACCAATGTTTGTAGAACAGCATTCTTCCACCTAAGAAATATTGCTAAATTACGGTACATGCTCTCTGTTGCTGATGCCGAAAAACAAATTCATGCGTTCATGATCTCAAGACCAGATTATTGCAATGCATTACTGGGAGTATGTCCAGCAAGATCAATAAATAAACTTTAACTGGTTCAAAATGCAGCAGCCAGAGTGCTAACAAGAACCAAGACATATGATTATATTAGCCCCATTTTATCATCGTTACATTGGCTACTTGTTAAATTCCGTATTCATTTTAAAATTCTGTTAACTACATACAAAGCTTTGAATGGTCTAGCTCCACAGTACTTAAGTGACCTTCTACACACGCTATATTCCAACATGTTCATTATGATCACACAAGTCTGGCTTGTTAATAGTTCCCAGAATATCAAAATCCACAAAAGGAGGTAGATCCTTTTCAAATTTGGATCCTAAACTATGGAATAGTCTCCCTAACACTGTTCAAGATGGAGACACACAGTCTCAGTTTAAGTCTAGACTAAAGCCTCATCTATTTTGCCAGGCATACACCTAATTTATCCTCCTACCCACAATTAGGCTGCTTTAGTTTAGTCTGCCGGAACCAGAAACATTGATCATGATTTATAACTCTGCAATAAATTGAATGGCATCTATGCTTATATTATTTTATTTGTTTCCCTGTCTCAACCTCGGGACTCCTATCCTGAGGTCACCAGAACTGGCTGGATCCAGCACCATTCCTGCCTTTTCTTGGACTCCACTGCTACGTGTTGCTGAATGATGATGACTAAATGCAGCCGGTACCAGCCAAACATCACTTCAGTCTATTATGATGGACTAAAAAGGATGAACTGATGCCAACTCCAACCATAAGATATGGGATACTTCATATGTCATTGTCTGAACCTTGGATTTAGGATGGACCACACCGAACCTCACTGAAATTACCCTCCAGGTTGAACTGCGTTTCACATCCCTGATCTCTGCCTGCATCACCTCGGTCTATTGATGGATTACGATCTTGAAATGGAATGCATAGACTAACAATTGCCAACAAAAGCCTTCATCAGCCAATTAACATGGACAATTGCATCTATGTGAATTTCTGCAGTTAATCCAGGATGGACTTCAAAGACATTGGTCTTTAATCTTACAGTTCAAACAAAATCGATGTTTAAACACTGACCCTTAACACTTACTTAGTTTAATAATTTTAAACCATGACTTGAACTATACATAAGTAAAATTGACATTATATTCATGATGTTAGCCAGAGGGGAACTGGCCCCCACAGTGAGTCTGGTTTCCACCAAGATTATTTTTCTCCATTAATCAACATCTTCTGGAGTTTTGTGTTCCTTGCCACAGCCGCCTTCAGCTTGCTCACTGGGGTTATTAATACAATTATTATTGAATTACTTATTTTTAAACACGATTAACAGTCGTATTTTATCTAATTACACAATGATGATTCATCAGAATTATAGACATTACAGTTTTATTGTCTGTTAATGCCTGATCTTCTGTAACGCTGCTTTGAAACTATGTGTGTTGTGAAAGGCGCTATACAAATAAAATTGACTTGACTTGACTACACAATCAGGTCCTGGTGATTTATTTATCTCAAGTGATTTGAGTGCTTTATGGACATCAAAATAAAAAACTAAAACTAAACTCCTTCTTTAGATTACTTTCAGCATTAATAAAATCAGAGTTTGAACAAATAACATTACATGATTCAAATAGTGACCTTGAAACAATAAAATGCTTGTTAAAACCATTAAGTATATGCACTTTATCAGAAATATTGATAGAATTGGTAGGTATACATGAAGGATAATTAGAAGTATTTATTACCAACCATAGATTTAATTTTCTTCCAAAATTTATTTGGATTAATTAAAATGGTTGATGTTTTAACAATAAAAAAGTCAGCTTTTGCCTTTCTAATTGCAACTGTGCATTTATTCTAGAGCTGTTTAAAATAAATGCAATCAGAGTTAAAATCAGATTGCCTGGCTTTTGCCCAAGCAACATCCCGCTCATGTATAAGGGCTGATAATGAGGCAGAAAATGTCTCGGTTACTGTCATAACCTCCGGTCCCTGATGGAGGGAATGAGATGTTTTGTCGATGTAGTGACACTAAATTTGCATGCCCCTCCCCGGAAATACGGGTATAAAAGGAGGGAAGAATGCATCTTTTCAAACATAGAGTAAGGCCATTTCAGTGGCTTAGTACAGTGGTGTGGCAAGAGGGACACAATATCTCATTCCCTCTATCAGGGAACGGAGTTCACGACAGCAACCGAGACATTCCCCTTCTGTCACTCACTCGACGTTGTGTCGTTGTAGTGGCACTAGAGGTCCCTATCTAAAAATGCCACAACACTGAATGTTTTACATGGGCTGCTGATGCAGGTGCAAGCAAGCTGCTGCGTGCGAAAAGACGAAAAAGAATGGTGTGTTAGATGCAGCTGGGGGCATCTAACGATATAACATGCATCGGGGAAGCCGTTCTTTTCCAATCCTATACTTTCTGAGGGAAAAGACCCCACAGAGACCACATCCTGCCCAACAGGGGAGGTTAACATGTGGCAAATACATCACATGGAAGTGGCGCGGTGGTAGGTCCTGCCTTGACGGGGAGCTCTACAAACACATTGACTGGGGGACAGAGGGAGCTCTGCCCAAGGGAGACCAGGGTCTGCCGACAGGGGGACCGTACCGTGGAAAATACATCACAGGAGATATTGGAATATTCCAAAACTGTGGAGCACCTATTCCAGCACAGGCAATTTGGTGCCTGTGGTGGGTCTGGCTGCGAATTTCCTCTGCTGAGTTCGGAGTCAGAGGGCTACGGAGGAAGGACACCCAGTGTCTGTGACTTGTGGTCTCGACTTGGGGAGTACAACGCACGTCTTCCCCTCAGGAGAGGGGAAAGGTGCTCTGCCCAAGCGATACATCCGGCCAGCTGTTTTCACTGTATTACCGAATTGTACATGTTCGGACCTGTTAAAATATGGATATTGTAAGACCTCACGAAGGTATTGGGTGTTGCCCAGCCCGCCGTCCTGCAGATGTCTGCTGGAGAGGTGCCATGGCCAGTGCCCACGAGGATGCCACACTCCTTGTAGATTGTGCTCGAACCCGGAAGGGGGCAGGCACGGCCCGGGTCTGGAAGGCCAGCACAATGGCATCCACGATCCCATGGGCAAGCCTCAGTTGGGGACAGTGTTCCCTTTCCGCTTGTCCACCAAGCAGACAAAGAGCTGCTCAGAGTGTCTAAAGCTGCTCAGAGTGTCTCTGTGTGCAATCCAAGTAGGTGTGCAAAGCACGCATCAGACACAGCAATGCTAAGGCTGGGTCTGCCTCCTCCCGGGAAAGCACTTGCGGGATCACTACATGAACACTAAAGAAGACATCGTAGGAACCTTGGGCACGTAGCCGGTCAGGGTCTCAGGATGACGTTGTAAGGCTGGGTGCCAATGTGTTTACATTCAAAGGCAAAGAGCAAATGTATGATCTTCGAGAAAATCAACAAATGAACTTTCTCACAATTAGCATCTCTTCCTGAGGCACCAATAAATTGTTACTAGATTAATATAAAATTGGTGTCAGATAAAATTAATAACGGGATGAATTTGTAAAGTGCAAATTATTAACAATAATTGCTTTACTTCAGTGCTCAGAAAAGACAGAACAACGCAGAGACCTTCAAGGGGCAAATCTATATGTTTTTAGCAGTTTTGCCTGCCCCCTTTTTACAAGTGGTGACCTGCCTCCGTGATCTCCAACGAGCGAGTGACGTCTTTTCAGCACGACATCCTGTTTGGTAAAGAGGATGAGTTTAGAGCTTCTTCTACTTCTCTATTTTCATCAGCTCTGGTAAGTCCATTCTTTTTGACTATTACAAGTTTTGAGGGAAAACACAGACACATCCCATATAGACACATTTATAGAACGGGTCGGAATACCCACTGTTAGACCGGAGACCGAAAAATCCGGTGAGGAGAAATATTTTAGACAAAAACATGGATCAGGGACATGCTAGAGGCAGTGTAGATGAGGAGGTAATGGATGCTCTTGCCATAAAATTCAAAGATCTCCTTTTTCATTTACGCGAGAAAAGACTAAATTTAAAATGGAGTAATAATGAAATCTTATCATGGTACTCTATGGAGGGTCGGAGACTAGAATCCAAACGTAAATACCGGAAAACCCCCGTCGCTATTGTTTACTTGCTTCGCCGTAACGACATCGACACCATGGCAAAAAATGAGCAAATTATTGTAAACATAAAAGAAATAGAGAAATCGCGTTCGGAAGAATTAAAAAAGTTGAGGGCTCAAGTCGACACGTTTGTGTATAAAAATCAAAGTTGGGCAAGACGGGTAGATGCGATGGAAACGCAGATAAATGATCTCCAACAAAAACTCATATCAGGTCGAAATTATGCGTCCGCCTTAGAAGACTGTTGAAACAATGCAGGCTTCCCAATATCAGCTATAAAAGAAGCTGCCATAAATTCACCATTTGATGCAGAAAGAAAACAGGATAGTGACGATGATGATGCAGCAACCTTAGTTTATGCAAACTACACAAGAGAGGCTCATAACCGAGCACATGGGGATAATCCCGCTCAGATTACAAAAGAACGCAGCCCGGTTATGATGCGGCAAAAAACTAGTAATGTTCCGAAAAAATCTGTTCAAGTCGCAGTCCTTAAAACAATAACAAATGCGGAAGATGAAATAAACATACAGAACACACACTTTTATCACTACATCATGGAACAAAATAATGGCCTAGATTCTGAAAGTACTAATCCACTGAAGATCTGGCCTGCCTCTCACATACACATAGCCTCTCACATATAGGACATTACAAACCTTTTTCCATAAAACAGTCACTATTTACAAATTCCCAACATCTTATTTGAAATACTGTAATATACATGGGACATGTGCATGGCTACAGTCACACGTCGATGATTTCATTACAAATTGCAAACAAACTTGCCACCCAAATTTCTACATTTCCACCTGCACCAAATTAAATAAAAATTATATGAAGTGCAGACACTTCAATCGATTCACAACCCACTTTGAAAATAGACATGTATCATCGATTATGACTTAGCCAGCAAATCAATCACATGGATAATTTTGAATTAGCACTGTGATTATTATATATATCTACAACTGTGATTCTACAATCATAGAATTATTATTATTACAATATGCAAAATGATGCATACCACTGCTGAAGACACTAGTTTTAATGACTTTGTGGTATGTTTCCTTTTAATTTATTCAGACCAAATATCCACGGCAATAATGAATATTGGTGATGAATGTACTGGTTGCCTTGGGTTTTTTGTCACCTTTCCTCTAATCCATCCAGACCAAGTATTTTCAAATTCCACTACTATACACTCTATTGGTGTAGTGAATGATCAGATAATCAAATGGGATCACCTTATTGGGTATATGGCGTTGAAGGGAACTGAGACACAATATACCAGTCGCACTTGCTGTCATGAAATTCATCATTATGTTGTTTGTACATGTAAACACCTAACAACCTTTTTCTCCCAACGACACTAAACTCATAAATGTACAGTCTTTACATGGTCATTTAAGATGCTGTTCAGATGCTTATGCATTACCTGTGAGAACTCCTTCACCTAATTGAGGTTGGCCCAGAAGACCACCACTGGAGGTGGCAGAGAGTTCTTCTAAGAGTCAGATCATCATTAAAGGGAGGGTGCAACCAGAAGCAGATGTTTCTCCATGATGGAATGACATATCCACCGAACATGCCAAAAGCCTTGATGGATTCGAGGAACTGAACAAATGTGCTAACCTCAACCAGACACAGGCAGTGACAAACCCAATTATCCACCTGCTACATGTATCTGGTGAGACTAGGTGTTTTGCAGATGCATACAAAGCGACAAAACGGACTTGGCACCTTGAACGCCTAATAGTGACCAGGCAGAAACTATTGAGTTGCCTGCTTGGCCAGAGAGCGGACTGTAAGGCTGGGTGCCAATGTGTTTACATTCAAAGGCAAAGAGCAAATGTATGATCTTCGAGAAAATCAACAAATGAACTTTCTCACAATTAGCATCTCTTCCTGAGGCACCACACCCCACTGGGTGAAGACTGCAAATTCACACTTCATTGTTGCCCTTCCACATCTGTCCCATTCTCTCCCCTCTCCTCCTCATCCATTCCCCTTCAGAGGAGAATCACCTCAAGCTCACCTATTATCTGTATGTAACAAAAGACCATATATGTGTAAGGCAGGGTGCCAATGTGTCTTCCTGAGGCACCACACCCCACTGAGCGAAGACTGCAAATTCACACCTCATTGTTGCCCTTCCACATCTGTCCCATTCTCTCCCCTCTCTTCCTCATCCATTCCCCCTCAGCACAGAATCACCTCAAACTCACCTAATATCTGTATGTAACAAGAGACCATATCTGATGTATACAAATAATGTAACTAGTGTAACATGTTTGGTATCATTTCAAATGTCTCAGTGCGTCTGGTATAGTGTTTTGTCCCCAGGTTTATAAAACTCAATGACAACAAAGTTATAAGGTCTTTGCCAAATACTGAATAACTCTGGAGATCTATACCCCTCCTTGAAGGTTTAACACCAGGAAGCCAAGAACCCATTCACTCCCAAATTCTCAAAGGACAATACCATTTGGTACACAATGTGTATTCTGTCTGGATATTTAAGGAAGGCTGGCCCAGAGCTCAGGGTTCTCTGTAGTCAGACGATCCCGCACACCTCACTGTGTGTAACTTTAATAACAGAAATCTGCATTCAGATTTCCCATGCTTTGCAATTACATGTAGTTTTCTCAACTGCCAGGTATGTTCTTTGACTTGTTTCTCTAACTTGTGTTTTAAATCTTACCTGGCAAATAAATTGTTACCTTTTGATTTATTCTGTGTTCCTCTGAAATCATTTATATCAATATTGGTTCTTTAAAATAGGAGAAACTGCTCTGGAGGAACCGAGCAGGAGAATACCATTTTATATCATAACTGAAGCTTTAATGTAGGAGGAAGCCACTTAAAGACTATCACTTTGAATCTCATTAGAAACTGATCAAAAGGTAAATGAATAGAAGAGGATTCAGAGTAATCAATAACTTAAATGATTAAAATAAAAGAATTATCTTTTAAAAGTAGAGTATTTAAAAGAAGTATTTAGAGCTTTAATTCTAAATTAGAGGTCAACTTAAAAATGGAGTCAGATTAATATAAAATTGGAGTCAGATAAAATTAATAACGGGATGAATTTGTAAAGTGCAAATTATTAACAATAATTGCTTTACTTCAGTGCTCAGAAAAGACAGAACAACGCAGAGACCTTCAAGGGGCAAATCTATATGTTTTTAGCAGTTTTGCCTGCCCCTTTTTACAACGTTGCCGGACCGGGCTCCAGGCAAGTGTCGCTGACAGAGAATGCTTGCAGGTTTATGGAATTGAGCGCAATCAGGAGGGCCGTCTTCAAAGAGAGGGCCTTTAGTTTGACTGATTCTAGTGGCTCAAACGGGGCTCTCAGAAGGTCCGAGAGGACAACGAAGAGATACCATGAGGGGAACAGGCATGGCCTTGGAGGGTTCAGCCTCCGGGAGCCTCTAAGGAACGTGATGATCAGGTCGTGCTACCCAAATGACTTACAGTCCACTGCATAGTGGTGAGCCGCAATGGCGGCTATATAGACCTTCAAGGTTGAGGGGAAAAGCTTCCCCTCCAGCCTCTCCTTCAGGAAAGTGAGCCCTGACCGACTGCGCACCTCTGCTGGTCTTCAGATTGGGAAGAACACCCATTTGCGAATAAGTGCCACTTTGGCGCATAAGGCTTGGTAGAGGAAGCTCTGGCATGAGTGTCTATGATGGCTGGTGGTAGACTGTTTTAGACCTTCTGCATCCCATCCAAGGGCTAGACGTGGAGGTTCCAGATGTCTAGGCGCGGATGCCAGAGGGTGCACCATCCCTGAAAAAGAAGGTCCTTCCTAAGGGCAATTTGCCAGGGAGGTGCTGTCGCGAGGCATGTGAGATCCGAGAACCAAGTCCGAGTGGGCCAGTAAGGGGCCATGAGAATTACTTGTTCCTCATCCTCCCTGACCTTTCACATGACTTGTGCACGTAAGCTCACTGGAGGAAATGCATACTTGTGCAGCCCCGGGGCCAGCTGTGTGCCAGCGTGTCTGTGCCGAGGGGAGCTTCCATCAGAGAGTACCAGAGCAGGCAGTGGGTGGAAACTTGGGAGGCGAACAGATCTACCTGTTCTGTGCCGAACCGAGCCCAAATCAGCTGGACCACCTGAGGGTGGAGTCTCCACTCTCCGCTGAGCATTACCTGTCGTGACAGTGCATCTGCTGTGGCATTTAGGTTGCCCGGAATATGAGTGGCATGCAGCGACTTCAGTCTCCAAAGGAGGAGATGGCAGAGTTCCGACATGCAACGAGAGCGAATGCCGCCCTGACGATTTATATACACTGTGTTGTCTGAGTGAATCAACACGTGATTGCCGCAGATCAACAGCAGAAATCTCACAGGTCAAGAAATACAGCCAGCAACTCTAGACAGCTGATGTGCCAACCCAGCCGGGGCCCCATACAGGAACCAGCGGCTGTGTGCCCATTGCACACGGAACCCCAGCCCAACTGGAAGGTGTCCATAGTAACTACAACGCATCTGACACCTGCTGTAGGGGGACTCCTGCCCATAGAAAACAGAGGTCTGCTCAAGGGCTGAATACGTGACGGCAATAAGGGGTGAGGCTCACACGGTATGTGCCATGGCACCATGCCCATCTTGGGATTCGAGTCTGAAGTCAGTGCTGAAGCTGTCTCATATGCATCAACCCGAGCAGCGCGACCATTGCGGAGGATGCCATATGCCTCAGGAGCCTCTGAAATTGTTTCAGTGGGACCACTGTGCCCAGTCTGTATGCAATCAGGCAGATAAGCACTGACTGTGTGCACTCACATGTGAGGCATGCTGTCATTGAGATGGACTCCATGCAGAGAAAAGAGATGCTCTGAACTGGGAAGAGATTGCGACGTGACATCGAATGTACGCATCGAGACGTGAAGTTCGCATCCTTCAGGTCTAACGCTGCGAACCAATCTTGATGTGGTATGCATGTCAGAATACGTTTCTTCGTCAGCATCTTGAACAAGTGTCTGTGTAAACTCTGGATCAGAACTCTCAGGTCCACTGCCTTTCTTGGGTACGATGAAGTACGGGGCTGTAGAAACCCTTCTACATCTCGGCTGGAGGGACAGGCTCTATCACGTCCTTGAGCAGAAGGGTTGCAATCTCTGCTCGCAGGGTGGAGACGTTTCCCTCTGCATTGAGGTAAAGTGGACACCACTGAAGCTGGACGGGCGCCTGGCAAGCCCATTGGGGGTGCGGCAAACAAAGAAAAGGAGCAAAAGATTCTCCACCCAGCCCTCCCTCAACACAAGGATGGAAGGGCATCTTGAAGAAGACGTGTCTTTAAAAAGACGTTCAATGTCCAAGTGCTTTATTCTTTAAGAGAAATATACTCTTTTAGAGAAATAAGACTCTGGGTATACTCTCGACTTCAATGTTTACACAGGTAGTTGTGATGGGCGTGTCACTGACTTGGCTTCCAAAGTAGTTGAATTGTTACTGCAGCCATTCAATGACCAGGGCCACATTGTTTAGTTTGACAACTTTTACACATCCCCAGCTCTTATGGTTAAGTTGTTAATTTAAAGACATTAAAAGATGAGAATGAACTCGTGGGGATAGTAGTTTTATTTCTTAGTTAACGCAGACTTTATAATATCCTCAAAATTAATACCCTCAATTGATATTCATTAAAAACAAGAATGTTTGTATAAACCCAGTTTATATCATAACATAAATCATAACATAAATAAACATTGGTGACTATCAAACTTCCTATTAGGTTTGACGTTTAAAAATGAGATATAAAATGCACAAAGTGCTAAATCAATTACAGCTGTGCTCAAAGGTTTGCATACCCTGGCAGAAATTGTGAAATTTTGGAATTGATTTTGAAAATATGACTGATCATGCAAAAAAAACTTTCTTATATTTAAGGATAGTGATCATATGAAGCCATTTATTATCACATAGTTGTTTTGCTACTTTTTAAATCATAATAATAACAGAAATCACCCAAATGGCCCTGATCAAAAGTTTCCATACCCTTGAATGTTTGGCCTTGTTATAGACACACAAGGTGACGCACAGGTTAAAATGCCAATTAAAGGTTAATTTCCCACACCTCTGGCTTTTTAAAATGCAATTAGTGTCTGTGTATAAATAATCAATTAGTCAAAGAGCAGGTTAGATACTGAGCCATGGGGAGCTGAAATTAACTGTCAAAAGACTTGTGTAACAAGTTAACCCTCTGGAGTCTGAGGGTGTTTTGGGCCCTGGAGAAGTTTTGACATGCCTTGATATTTGTGCTTTTTCAGTTGCTTAAGAACATATTAATGGCTAAAGTCTACTGTATTCAACACAAACTGGGCTACAATAATATGTGAGCAACATGTTTGTAAATGTTTGTATCTTTGAGAAAACAACATTTATGTGTGGTTTTTGGAAAAACAAAAAATTTAAGTAATTGAATTAAGGCATTATAACACATATTCACCATTTGTCCACACAACTTTTGAGAACTGGATCTTGTAGCCTAGAGTTTTTGCTACAAAATTATGTGAAAAGCATCCTGATCACTCATTCATACAAAACAATATAGTAATTTAACTTTTGTAAGACACTTTTAGTGTTAGAAATGTCATATGTGAGGAGGTGTGAATTATCATGAATATTGATGTGTTTCACACCTGAGATGACAAAGACCCCTCCCCTGGGCCTATCACTGAAGAATGTGACAGAAAGACTTAATTATCAAAATCAAGTTTTATGTTAAAAGAAGTAATATGACTATACATTTTCTTTACATAAAGACTTTACTTAATTTTAGACCTATACTAAAATTAGTCTCTTCTGCTCACCAAGGCTGCATTTATTTGATCCAAAATACAGTAAAAACAGTGATATTGTGACCTATTTTTTTACAATTTAAAAGAACAGTTTTCTATTTGAATATATTGTAAAATGCTATTTGTGATCAAAGCTGAATTTTCAGCAGCATTACTGCTATAATTTTTTTTATTATATTACATATCATATTTTTATTATACAACAAACAATTTAAATACCTGCTTTAGCCGAAACAGAATTTAAATGTAACAAAACTTGCCTATTAGGACATATTTCAAATTTTAAATATCCTGAATCCTGGCTGGAAAGTCTGGAAACAGTCCCACTAGTAAAATATGTACTTGTTTATATAAAATAGCATGTCAACTAATGAAAAATAAATGACTTACTCATCTGAAATTGCATCCTTGCATCCTGGATCAAGTCTCTCTTCAAAATAGTTAATCGGAGTCCCGCTCTTCTTCTGAGGAAAATGTTAACTCTTCATCACTATACAGGAGTTTCCTCACCTCTGTATCTTGCGTTATTTCAAACGCGCAGAAAAGTGAATTGAGCTAGATGTTTTCATGGCACAGTTTGGGGCGTTTACCATTTGCATTGATCGCCTTAGCACATTACCTTATGTATAGAGCCCTCTGTCTGTGGGTTTGATCACATTAGGAATAATCAGCTGAGCCAGGAGAAACTGTACATCGCTTAGTTTCATACAGATTACACTGCAGGAGAATATTTGATTTACATTTTAATTGTTTTATTTTAAAGTGGACATTTTAAGCTGTCTTTAGACATAAGTTTCATGTTTGTGTGATATGTATTCGCAGAGTTTCAGTTAATTTTTGTGACGTGTTTCAGAAATATGCTTGTGAGCATAGAGACTGCTGAAAGCTCACCCTTTTTATTTTCTTTATTTTACAAAAGCACAAGGTTTTGTTGTTATTGTGAGGGTACACACATAAAAGTAGACCCTTTATAGTCTCTAATGATGTCTTACACTTATCTGTATGTCCCAAAATGACAAATGAGTATTTTATGTTGTTTCCACTGTAATGACGAATAAATCCAGCAGGATGTGCTGGCGCGTCTGTCGACCCCAGAGGGTTAATGGAACTTTATAAAGATGGAAAAGGATATAAAAAGATAAAAAGCCTTGAAAATGCCAGTCAGTACTGTTCAATCACTTATTAAGAAGTGGAAAATTCGGGGATCTCTTGATACCAAGCCAAGGTTAGGTAGACCAAGAAAGATTTCAGCCACAACTGCCAGAAAAATTATTCGGGATACAAAGAAAAACCCACAGGTAACCTCAGGAGAAATACAGGCTACTCTGGAAAAAAGACGATGTGATTGTTTCAAGGAGCACAATATGATGATATGAACAAAAATAAGCTTCATGGTCGAATTGCCAAAAAGAAGCCTTTACTGCACCAATGCCACAAAAAAGCCAGGTTATGATATGCCCGAAAACAACTTGACAAGCCTCACAGCTTCTGGCACACTGTAATTTGGAGTGACAAGACCAAAATAGAGCTTAATGGTCACAACCATAAGCGCTATGTTTGGAGAGAGGTCATCAAGGCCTATAGTGAAAAAAATACCATCCCCACTGTGAAGCATGGTGGTGGCTCACTGATGTTTTGTGGGTGTGTGAGCTCTAAAGGCACGGGAAATTGTGAAAATTGATGGCAAGATGAATGCAGCATGTTATCAGAAAATCAAATGGAAGCGTCATTAATTGGTGTAATCCGAATTGTGTGGAAAAAGAAGGTTATTCTCAGGATATGGGAGTTAAAGGGATCTGCCAATTACCCTTTGTTAAGTCCAGCGGCAAGTAAAATTGAGCTGCGCCCAACCGACTGAGTAACTCATCAATTTGCAGGATTGGGTAAGCGTCAAATTTGGATACATCGTTCACTTTCTGTTGTCAACACAGAACTGGACCGAGCCATTGCTCTTTGGTACCAGAACTACCGAGCTGGCCCAATCACTGTGTGACTCTTGTATTACACCCATTTAAAGCATTGCCTCCAATTCTTCCTGAACAATCCTTTTCTTGTGTTCAGGAAGGCGATGGGGTGGCTATGAACCACCACCCCTGGGGTGGTCTCAATATGGTGCTCTATAAGTTTTGTGCGACTGGGAAGGGGTGAAAACACATCCGCGAATTCCGCTTGCATCTGGGCAATGTCTGTAAGCTGTGACAGTGAGAGGTGGTCTTCACAAGGGACCGGGGTGAATGAATTTGGTTTGGGAGTCAACTCTGTCCTGAGCTCCGATCTCTCTGGAACTACCATATCCAAGGCTACAGGTATCCCTCCCTCCATTTTGAAGAGTGCCTCCACAACACTATGTGCTGAGATGTTGCATGACCACAGAGGCACTGCTTCCGGATATCGCGTTGCATAGTCCACCAGAACTAATACTAAGCAATGGCCGTGCAGTCCAGTCTAATGGCCCGACGAGGTCCATGCCAATTCTCTCAAAGGGGACCTCGATCAACGGCAGAGGGCGCAATGGCATGGTTAGGGGTGGCTGGTGGGTTCACCAAATGGCATTCCCGGCACGGCGCACACCATTTGCGTACGTCACCATGAATACCCAGCCAAAAAAAATGGTCCATTATATGGTTCAAAGTCTTTTCGTGACCTAATTGTCCAGCCATTGGGTTGCCCAATGGCTGGACAATAAGGTCACGAAAAGACTTTGAACAGTATAATGGACTGTTTTTTTTGTGAGCCACCTGGAAGAGTGTTTCCCAATGGCTCTTTGGTACTAATAGCTGAGTTGTATTCTCTTTAGTCTGAGTGTCCTGTGTCACTCGATACAACTGCTCTTTAATAATAGAAAAGTATAAAAGTATTCAAACTACTTTCACTGGTTGAAGGCATGCTTGAGGTTCTCGTCATGTGACTGCTCCAGAGGGAAATCCCCCTGAGGGAAGCCCCTGAGTACAGGTTTGGGTACAACCCGAATCCACCAAATCTTGATGTGTATCCCCTTTTACTCTTACCGATCGGGGGTTGCCTGTGGAGCTTTGGGGATGTGGATCAGTGACCCCACCTCCAAATCCTGGCCATGCCCGTATTCCACACAGCTCAAAGAGACCAGCCCAGGCTTTCCTTCCACACTCATGGGGGCAGTCTCGCAAACCTGGGTGGAAGGCGGAAGGAGACAGAGGGAGTAGGATGGACAGACAAGGGGAATGTATTCCTCTTCCAGCTGGACGACCTCTTCCAGCGATGCCGGGCTGTGGCACTGGACCCACTCGGACATTCCTTGAAGAAGTTGGGAGACAAACTGCTCCAGTACCACCAGATTGACAACCTCCACGGCGCAGTGGATTTCCCCCCACCAGCAACCATGTCCGGCAGGCATCCTGGAGCTGTTGTGCAAAAGTGAACAGGTGGCCGTGCCTCCCAAAGCTCAGGGATCTAAAGAGCTGCCAACTCTGCTCTGGGCTACGACCCACCCGTTGCTAAATGGCCTTCATTAAGTGTTGGTATTCAAGGAGGCAGGAAGTTGTTGTGCAGCAAGCTGCACCTCATGAGTAGGGGCCATAAGCGGTCCGCCCACTATTCAGGAGGCCACTTCCACACCTTCGCCATCTTCTCGAATAAATCTAAGAAGGCCTCCATCTTCATCAAGTCTGTGGGTGGGGTGGGCTCTGCGGAGGTCACAGAACCAGCCCCCTCTCTGTGAACAGGCTCTGGAGCATCTGCCGGACAGGGGGAGGGAAACAAAAATAATAATTAATTATCAGTGGGAAAGTGAAGTACCGGCAAAAAAACAAACACAGTAATATTTAAAAGAGAGGAAAAGGCCAACGAGGAGCGGCAGTAGGAGAGAGAGAGAGAGAAAAAAAACATATTCTCCGATACGCCATAGCTGGGTCCTCGGCCACTCCTCCACCCCCTAATGGATGACAGACATGCCTCCCCGGGTGGATCTCCTGCTCCAGGCATTTGGACAGAAGCCCCTCCCCGCTTACGGTTGGCAGTCTCAGACCCCTGCGCATTTCAGCTGCTGGTAGGGGTCCCCTGGCAAATGGCCATGGCTGCTCCATTGGGGTGGATGTTAGTTGCAAGGACTCTACTATGGTGCATCCCTCCTCCTTCCCGGATTTCGGCACCAGTGTAAGGGGGTTAAAGGGAAAGGAGGAGGCAAGAACCGGCTGGTAATATAAATAATATTTTAATATCAAACTGAACCAAAAGACAAACACACACAGGTGTTGGGCAGCTGCCCATAAATCTCTCTCTCTGTCGCACTGCCGTCTCCGGTCAGCCTTTATTCTTCTTGAGGGCTAATGAGCCTTATTAAAGGCCAGGTGTGTACTGGGATTATGTGTATTTAAAATGTCTACAAATATATAAAACTCCCCATCTGAATGAGTCCCAAAATCCAAATATGTCTTCCAAATATCTACAATATATGACAGGTAAAACAGGCTTTTCTGAAATATAGTTTGCTCCCAGTCTGCCATATAAATATTCGCATAAGCTGGGTCAAACCTCTTTCCCATAGCTGTGCCATGCATTTGTAAATAGTGTTTAGAATGAAATACAGTATAATTTCTTGTTAGACCAATTTCCAGCAGTGACAGAAAGATCTCATCGCATCTTCTTGGATCCGAATATCTCAAAAATATGTTCTTTACTGCCTTGAGTCCCAAGGCTGTATCAAAATTTGTTTAGAGGCTATTAATATCAATAGAAAACAAAAACATATTTTCAGTTATTACAATACTTCTAAGTCTCTGCACAAAATGATATATATACTTAATGTAACTGGGATGCATCTGTGATAGAGGATTTAAAAAAAATAATCTATATATTCTGCCATACGACAGGACTTCTGCCATAGTCTGATACCATGGGTCGACCATATGGAACTTCAAAGGGAATCGTCCATGTTGTTGGATCCTTATGTATTTTTGGTAAGAGATAAAACTGACATGTACATGGATTATCTAGGCCTATAAGGTACCTTCATTTCTTTTTATTTATATTTTTTCTCATACTGTACATTTACTAGTCTTATGCGTTTTTGGATCTCTTCCTGTGTTGAATTTGAAAGAGGCAAATAATGTATTTCATTACTTAATGAACGATTCGCCTCTAAACGATATTGGCTACTATTCATAATTACTATGGCTGAACCTTTATCCGCTGGTTTTATAATAATATTCCGGTTTGATTTGAAAAATTTTAAGGCCCTGCATTGTTTCATCGTTAATTTATCCATAGAATCCAGATTATTGAAATGTCTAAAAAGAAAATTTCAATCTTTTTGAATAATATTCTAATAAAAGGGTACACAATTAACTGGTGCTGGTGGTTCCCACATAGATTTTTCAATAAAAGGAACTGAGGAAAATTCATGATTAAAACAAAAATTATCTAAAAGTTTTAGTTTTCTTTGATATTGGTATAAGTTCCCTCTGAGTTCCGCATAGGTGACCCTTTTGGGCATAGGGACAAATGAAAGACCCCTCTCCAAAAGTTGATCTGGGTCTCCAGAAAGGATAAAAACACATTGACAAATTTAAAATACTTCCAACTTGCGGGGTAGAGAATAACCCTGTAATAACTTTTGAGCACCTGTAATAATAAATTGAGATTGCATCTGAAATTGAAGGACACAAACACTGATACATACATTTTATGTGTTCAATAAAACACACATTTTATTTAATTTAAAATTAGAATTTCACACAAATTACTCAGCAATACATCCAAAATCAAACTTTTATTTTTTTAGTGTTTATCTACAATAAATACATTTTTAATAAAGAGTGCAGAAACAGAATATATATAAATTAATAAATACACAACAACTGCAATACCTGTGGAGAGAAGAGTGGGATAAATGAGGGGAGGGGGAGGACAACAACACCAGTAAATACAGCTCAAACTAGGCCTCTTCGCAAAACTGGTCACACTCTTGTGCCAAGACTGAAAACAGTTTCTATCACAAACTAAGCAAAGTATTTTGCCATTACATTCAACAAGCTACTTTAGTTTTATTTTCAGTCCTACTTTTCCGATATCATAGGCAACATCTCAAATTTAGGGACAAGGGGTGCGTGGAGTGATGAAGAAGGTGGGACTGTGTATGCAAAGGGAAACTAGCGTGAATATCGTTACCTCCCAGCTGATGAGCAAGGTTTTCTCTGAAACCTGTCTGGGTTAAGTTCACTGGTCTACTTTCATCCCCTGGTACCACATAAATGTGTTGCAATTCCTTAAACAATATGAAACTATTGATGATGGCAATGTCTATGAAGTGGAAAAAGTTTTTTTTTTCCACTGAGTTTTTTGTAGGATGTCATAAAATGTCATAAGATGACAGTGGGCTGGAGGGCTACTTCTTTTGTCCAGTCAACATAATTTTTTACAAACCTAGTAATTTCGGTTGAGCATTTGCATTTTGGAAATTGGAGAGGCATGAAACTGCACACGCATCCTTCAACTGAATTACAAGTATATTCCCCTCAATCCTACACCACCTCATATCCCCATGAGCTGTCTTGCGTTCCCATCTTTTAATGTCTTTAAATTCTGCAGGAAACAGTTTATGACTCACCTGCATGTCCCACAGGCATTAATTCCCATTTCTAACAACTTAACCATTAGAGCTGGGGATGTGTAAAAGTTGTAAATCCAAACAATGTGGCCCTGGTCTTTGAATGGCTGCAGTAACGATTCAACTACTTTGTTAGCCAAGTCAGTGACAAGCCTATCATAACTACCTGTGTAAACATTAAATTTGAGAGTATACCCTGAGTCTGATGTTGCAATTACCCATAATTTAAAACCCTACTAAGTAGGCTTGCCCTTCATGTATTATTTAAATCCTGACCGAGTTTTAGACTTGACCATACGTTCATCTATTGCGAGATTTTGGTTAGGCTGAAAGAGCTGCTGGCATTTTTGTTTGAGGTGGTCCATAAGATAACACAACTTCCAAAGGCAATCCTGATAATCCTCTGTGTTAGGGTCTACAACATGTAGAGCTGGTAAAAGAACCTTGTAGCGGTCACGCATCATAAATCCCCTATCAGACGAGCCCTGAATTTACTTGGTTCACCAATAACGATGGGAATCAGAGAGAATTGAAAACCCCATGTAAATGAGCAACCCAAGAAATTTGTAAAATTCATCGGGGGTCACCTCCATCTAAGCTCCTTGGAGCTGGAAAATGATGGACGGTTTAGGACGAGCTCCCACCCCTGACAGTTTGTAAAGCTGCATATCTCAGCAACTACAGCCTGATTAAAAAACAGCATGAAAAAGACAATTTCTCGCAACATAATTGTAGGGCCTTGCACCACTCAAAATGGCAGCAGAGACAGCATGGTCCTTTGTTCTATGATCAAAGGGGAGATATTGAACTCAGTTTCCCAGAATGCTTCACAGCCGGATGGGAAGTCCCGCCCATGGACTCAATCTCAAACGTCATTGGTCAAAAGCGGCCTATGGCCGAAGACGTCATCTTAACAAAACCAGCGGTTAGATTTGTTTTCGCTCTCTCTGCCTACAGCTTCACCAGCCTGCGAGACAACAATGAATTTATTTCGAAAATAGAAAAGGCGACCATCTTCACTTCTCAATCGTTTTCGATCAACGTTGACTGCCTCCTGCATTTCTCTCCATCAACGGACCCGAGAAATAATGCAGAGACGCATCTTTTCGCCGACGAGTGTAAGACAAAGGACCGAATCCAGATCGCGAAAAGACGCGTCTCTGCGTTATTTCTCGGGTCCGGTGATGGAGAGAAATGCAGCGATGGTCCACGTTGATAGAAAACGATTGAAAAGGGAAGCTGGTCGCCTTTTCCATATTCTAAACAAATTCACTGTTGTCTCACGGTGAAAATGAAATGAACCGGTTGTAATACTACACGACTAGTTAAGTTAAGTTACTAGTTAAGTTAATCTTACTCTACCGTGGCCAAATGGTGAGGTTAGAAAAACATGGTCTCTCTTTGTCCAGAAGGAGGATTCCTTTGTGTAGATACGTCTCTTTAGAGCACAGCTCGTACAGTTGTAGGCAGCAAAGCTGTAAGCCGAGAGAGAGTTAAATCAAATCTGAGCTTTAGTTTGTTAAGATGATGACGTCATCAGTCATAGGCCGCTTTTGACCAATGAAGTTTGAGATTGAGTCCATGGGCGGGACTTCCGCACGGCTGTGAAGCATTCTTGGAAACTGAGTTCAATGTTTCACCTTTGATCATAGAACAAAGGGCCATGATGTCGCTGCTGCCATTTTCAGTGGGGCAAGGCCCTACAAGACAGTGGTACAAAAGTGTCATATTACAAAGTTTCACTAGCATCAGAATCGTATTCAAAACATATACAAGTGCAATTTATTTAATTTTTTTGTGATTAGTTTAGTGCTCTTGGAAAAGATGCATTTTAAGTCGTTTTTTGAAGACAGAGAGTGACGCTGCTTCACGGATGGAGTTGGGAAGGTCATTCCACCAACGTGGTATGATGAAGCTAAAAGTCAGAGTAAGTGTTTTGGTGCCTCTTTGTGTTGGTACAACAAGGCAATGTTCCTTAGCTGACCGCAGACTTCTAGTGGGTGTGTAGCTCTGCAGAAATGATTTTAGGTGTGTTGGAGCAGACCCAGTGACTGTTCTGTATGCCAGCATCAGAGCCTTAAATTTGATATGTGCATCAATCGGTAGCCAGTGGAGAGAAACAAGGAGTGGTGTAACATGTGCTCTCTTTGTTATCTTTTGCAGAGGTCTAATTGCACATGCAGGGAGGCCTGCAATGAGAGCATTACAGTATTCCCATCTAGTTATGACAAGTGACTGAACAAGTAGTTGTGTGGCATGTTCAGATAGGAAGGTGATCTTGCGGTCTTTGAGATGTGGTCCGTGAAATTTAATTTGTTATCAATGGTTACCCCTATATTCCTGACCGTATTTAAGGCATTACTGTGTCGAACCCAGCTGCACAGTGATGTTGTGTTCAACAACAGGGTTGGCTGGAAAGACCAGGAGTTCGGTTTCGGCTGGATTGAGTTGCAGTTGGTGTTCCTTTCATCCAGGCCGAGATGTCTGCCAGGTAGGCACAGATCTCGGATCAGAATGACTATGATGGAGATACATTTATTATTCATGCCCAGTAACCCCTTAATATGTGCAATTATATGTGCTTCTAGCTTATATTTTCTTGAGTATCTGGCAATAATCAGAAATAAAATCTGTGATTGGACGGCAAAGATATTGAGACAGGAACCATGGGAATAATTGTTCCCAAATTTGAATGCTCCGACTGGTAAGGGTTAACATTTCTTTGACCAATGTACAGGATCACCTGGAAGAGTACAAAAGAGCAGCTGATTAATATCTGTTAAAGAGTTACATTTGTTCATTATATATTTATTACGCCTGTGGATTAGATTTTTTTTGTCACACAGGTAACTGATCTGAGAAATTGATAATGGGCACAAACAGCTGTGCATTGGGGAAAATACCTGAAGCTACATTCAACAATTGCTGCAATTGCTTGATCGATGTAACCGGTTCTTGTTCCCTCAGACAATTATTTAAGCCCAAGGAGAGAACCACCCTCTGTACATTTTATCTTGAGGTGTAATTTTTTTCAGAACCCCAGTCATATGATAAAATATGGCTCCAGCAATCTATCAATGTGAAATAAAGTGTTGAAAAAATATTTTCCAGATAATAATATAAGAACTTTTCATTTGTTTATATCTCAATTCTCCCAACTCAACTGCATTATCAAATGCTACTTTTTCAAAAAAAAAAAATTTTACTTTTTCAAAGTAATAATATGGGCAATAGTTTGATCATAATGCTCTCTCAGAATATTCATGTTATTTTCCAACCATTGCATGGTGTTCATCTTTATCTACTTTAAGGCCTCTGGATATGGAGATGAGGGTTTAATAAAAACAGTTAATTTGTTAACTTGTTCAAAATGCCTGCTGGAAATAATTTTCAGAGCAATTCACAATTTCAGAATGATGAATGGAAGATAGATAGAAAATACAGAGAGACAGACAGACAGATAATACAGAGAGACAGATAGTGTAAAGGGATTAAGGGAAAAGAGGACTGACTCGATGATATAAATAATATTTTAATATCAAACTGAACAAAAAAGACAAACACACACGTACACACACACAAAGGTGTCGGAATGTCCGTAAATCTATCTCTCTCGCACTGCAGCTTCCAGACGGCCTTTATCCCTCTCTGAGGATTGATTAGCCTGATTAGGGACGGAATCATGAATCTATCAGATAGATAGATAGATAGATAGATAGATAGATAGATAGATAGATAGATAGATAGATAGATAGATAGGATATAGAGAGGGAGGAAAAAAGGACAAATAGAAAGAAACAGATAGAAACATAGATAAATATTGTATTGATATGGCAATATTGTAAAAAAGAGTTATTCAAATAAAGCTTGATTGAATTTGATAGAAATAAATATTTCATAGAGTGACCCAAAGCATATTAAAAGAGACCGATAGAAATAGAGATTTGACAGAAGAGAAAAAAGCCTTCAGTTGGTGGCTCAGAGTTGAATTTTGACAGTTGGAGTTTGAATAGTCGTGGCTCATCTGAAAATTCCATCAATGGACGTGAATGAGATTTTTCCGATATTTCATCATTCGCTGTGGGAAAATCGTGAGTCCGATCAGTTAGAAAAGATAGAGCACACTATTTGAGATCAGCCTGAATGACAGTGCCGAGTTTGGTGATATAGATTGAAAGCTCTAGGAGGAGATAAAGTCAGATATTTTTAGTCTCGGAAGAATAATAATAATAACTAGATAAAAAAGTTAATCAAGACAAACTTTGATGTTGGCTTCAGAAAGCCTAGCCTGAAAGTTTGAAGTAGTTATAATTTTAAGTAGTAATTTTAAAAGTTCAACATTTAAAGATTCTAAGACCATTCAGTTTACTAGATAGATAGATCATTTGGTTGCTAGGCAGTTACCAAGTTCGCAGGTTGTTGATTGTATGTGTTACCATGATGCTAGCATGTTTTAACACTTTGCTAGATATTGCTAGAACATCTTTACATGATGTTAACATGTTTTATGTGCTCATGGTACTAACCGTGCTGTTTTTGTGCTTGCTTGGATGCATAGTTACAGTGATGGTGTTGCATTGTGTGGCAAGTGTAAAATAGCTCAGAGAACCAGGTGCAGCAGAAAGAAAAATTAACAAGTAAAGGTGAAAAGTGTATTAAGATATTAATAATCAACTGATTGGGCACTTATTAAAAATCCTAATGTGATTTGGCCAAGAAAAACACAAATAGCACCCGTTTCTCTGTCTCTCTCTCTCTCTCTCTCTCTCTCACTCTCTTTCACTGACAAGCTGATAAGAGAGGCCCGTGAGTGAGAGGGGAGGGGGATTCAAGAGATAAGAAAGAAAATGGTTTCCTTTACAGCGATCGTGACTAGAGAAAATGCAGAAGCAAACCAGTTTTGAAAAGCAGGAAGTTCATCGCAGACCTGAAGAATGGAAAGAAGAATTAGAGAGAGCATTAACAGAAACAAAGGGAAATATAGCTGCAAGCAGCAATGCGATTCCTCCTCAAAATGGCAAATCATTTAAAATTGATCAATAGAGGGTTGGGGTTAAACCCTCCCAATGAAAAAATCCAAAAAACATGTCTTTCTGTCTGAATCCTAAACTAAACATTTTCAGTGTACAGGAAAATCCATCATGCCGGGCCTTATGGATCCTGTAGGGTTTTTTGTTTACAATGAGAAATGAGGTATGTTCACCAGGTTTCAGGAAAACTAAATAAATGGGGTGGAAATACAATCACTTTGAAAAAATGACATTTGGGCATGGCCTGTAGCGCCCCCTAAGGGCGAATGTGAGACATTCTTGGTTTGTGGATTTCTGTTGGCCTGTAGTATCAATGTACCAAATTAGAACATTTTTGACCAGAAAATGGGAATTTTGGGCATGGCCTGTAGCGCCCCCTAAGGGAGAATGTGGGATATTCTTTACGCAGTACTTCAGAGTGATGTCATCTTGAAGTATATATATATATATATATAGGTCTGTTTCTAACCCACACCTATAATATCACTTCTGAAGGCATGGATTAAACCACTGGAGTGGTATGGATTACTTTTATGCTGCATTTATGTGATTTTTGTAGCTTCTGAGTTCTGATCACCATTCAAGTCATTGAAAGGTCCAACAGGGTTGAGATAATATTCTAAAAAGCTTAATTTGTGTTCACCAGAAGAAAGAAAATAATACACATCTGGGATGGAATGAGGGTGAGTATACGATGAGAGAAATTTATTTTTGGGGTAAAAAACCATTTGTAGGCCTACTTTTTATTTACTTGGAAAATTGTTACTGTCTCTTTAAGAGGATTTTAAACGCATTTCATTCAAGGCACAGTCTGTGTGGCTTGTTTCATTGAGTTTAATCTTTTGAGAACTGTGAAGTCTCATTATTTTCGTGCTGTTACATCTGTATTCATTTCAGAGATTAATTGATTGAGATTGTGAAACTACATACAACCGACAAACCTCCATGAAGATGCGAGTAAAAATGAGATGCCTCGCGCTGTCAGACACAACGCTGATAATCATTCTCGGAAGTGTTGATACTAGATTTAGATTCGCGATTTCTTCATCAACTGTTTATGTTCACTTGAGACAAAACAGACTCCACAATATATCATGTAATTTGACATTTTGTTGTATGAAAATGTCCATTCAAACGCAAGAAGCAGCGAATGCGATCTCTCATCGGGGCTCGTGAGTTAGACGTGACGCTGCTCGCTGTTTCACACAAATATTTGAGTTGTTTTGCCATTTGTTGAGTTGAATGGTGTAAAATCGCTTGAAAGTTCAAACAGGAAAGTGTTAAAAACACATACAACAGACAAACATTGCTCGCATTGAAGATGTGTTCATTGAAGAAAAGTGTTCGCGGAGTTTCACTTGATTTTTCTGACGTGTATCAGACCGCTAAGACAGATTCGGCGCACCCGGTTTATTTTCGTTATTTTGCAAAAGCTCAAGGTTTTGTTGTTATTGTAAGTGTACACAAATAAAAGTAGACCTTTTATAGTTTGTAATGATCTCTTCCATGTATCTGAATTGGCAAAAATGACGCAGTATTTTGTTTAAGTTTTTTCCGCTGTTTAGAACAATGCATCTGAAAGGACATTACAGCGCCATTGTTGACCCCCGTAATAATGGCAGAATTCAATAATGATTCCCGATTTCAAACTCCTCGGAAACATTTATTTGAGTTGTAATGCCATTTGTTGAGTTGAATAGTGTAAAATCGCTTGAATATTCAAACTGGGAAGCAGTAAAACACATCTCACTGACCTTTGTGCAGTAACTCTCATCGGGGCTCGTGCGTTAGACGCGACGCTTATAGCTGTTTCACGTAAACTGCTCGAAAACATTTATTTGAGTTGTTTTACCATTTGTTGAGATGAATAGTATAAAATCGCATGAATGTTCCAAATGTCAAGCATTAAACACACGCAATTGGCATACCTTTGTGCAAACGCATGCAAAATTCTTCTGGCTTAGAAAGTCGGGAGCTCCACCCACTAGTAGACAGAATTGCTCCATTAGAGAGATTTCTCCAGTAAAAGTGCATTTGGTAGACAGAGTTACACCAGCAGAGGGAGCCTCTTTGCTCAGCCAATGTAAGTGAATGGGATTTTACTTGTACACCGTATTAATCCAGTAGAGGGGGCATTTTTGCTCAGCCATTGTAAATCAATGGGATTTTTTACATCTTTGATCGTCATTTATATAAAAAGCTTAAGTCGCATCAGGTAAAAAAAGACATACCAGCAAACTTCAGAACAGTCTCCAGGTCTGTGGCAAGTTGGGTACTTATAGCATTAAAGCTCTTGGAGGTGAGGTTGTTGAAATTTTAGTAAGTAAAATAGTATTAATAATAATAATAATAATAAATGTATGTAACATAACAATCTGTTGGCTTTCTCAAGCCAACATAGTTATGTCATCTTGAAGCATGTTAGGTTTGAAAAACCATGAATCAAAATTACATTTGGTTTATTGACACTAATATATTGAGGATATGTGGTCATTTACATAAACACGCACCTTTCAGCCATTTTGTATTGTATTCATTTTTGCTAAGTAACAAATTGAAAGACATCAATTCTACACATGGGTACCAAATGTCAAGTCAATTGGATCTACGGTTCAAGAGAAGAAGAGTTTTGAATGTTTCACCAAATTTTCACTGTACAGGACAATCCATCACGCAGAACCTTATGGGTCCTTGAGGCTTTTTTGTTCCCAATGAGAAATGAGGCAAGTATACCAAGTTTTAGAATATTTGGAAAACTGGGGTGAAAGTGCCATCATTTTGAAAATGTGACATTTGGGCGTGGCCTGTAGCGAACCGCTAAGGGCGAATGTCGGCAATTCTTTGCACAGTACTTCAAAGGGTTGTTATCTTGAAGCGTGTCAGGTTTTAAAATCCCTCAGTCAAAATTACATTTGATTTATTGACATATATATTGATTAAATGTGGACATTTACATAAACACGCCCCTTTCAGCCATTTTTAATCGTACCTTATGGGTCCTTGAGGCTTTTTTGTTCCCAATGAGAAATGAGGCAAGTATACCAAGTTTTAGAATATTTTGAAAATTGTGGTGAAAATGCCATCATTTTGAAAATGTGACATTTGGGCGTGGCCTGTAGCGAACCGCTAAGGGCAAATGTGGGCAATTCTTTGCACAGTACTTCAAAGGGATGTTATCTTGATGAATGTTAGGTTTGAAAAACCTTCAGTCAAAATTACATTTGATATATTGACATATATATTGATAAAATTTGGACATTTACATAAACACGCCCCTTTCAGCTATTTTATATCGTATTCATTTTTGCTAAGTAAGGTTTTCAAAGACATCAATTCTACACATGCGTACCAAATTTCAAGTCAATTGGAGCTACGGTTCAGGAGAAGAAGAGTTTTGTAGGTTTTGGCAAATTTTCACTGTACAGGAAAATCCATTATGGCAGAAGTTATGGGTCCTTGAGGCTTTTTTGTTCCCCATGAGAAATGAGGCATGTACATCAGGTTTGAGAATAACTGGACAAATGGCTTGGAAATGCCATGACTTTGAAAATGTTTTTTTGGGGCGTGGACTGTAGCGCCACCTATGGGCATATGTGGGCCATTCTTGGTTTGGGGGTACCCGTTGGCATGGAGTATCAATGTGCCAATTTAGAAAATTTTTGACCAGTGACTTTTTGAGATATTGGGGCTCAAGGAGAAGAATAATAATAATAAATATAGCTGCAAGCAGCAATGCGATTCCTCCTCAAAATGGCAAATCATTTAAAATTGATCAATAGAGGGTTGGGGTTAAACCCTCCCAATGAAAAAATCCAAAAAACATGTCTTTCTGTCTGAATCCTAAACTAAACATTTTCAGTGTACAGGAAAATCCATCATGCCGGGCCTTATGGATCCTGTAGGGTTTTTTGTTTACAATGAGAAATGAGGTATGTTCACCAGGTTTCAGAAAAACTAAATAAATGGGGTGGAAATACAATCACTTTGAAAAAATGACATTTGGGCATGGCCTGTAGCGCCCCCTAAGGGCGAATGTGAGCCATTCTTGGTTTGTAGGTTCCTGTTGGCCTGTAGTATCAATGTACCAAATTAGAAAGTTTTTGACAAAAAAATGTGCAATTTGGGAATGGCCTTTAGCGCCCCCTAAGGGCGAATGTGAGACATTCTTGGTTTGAGGATTTCTGTTGGCCTGTAGTGTCAATATACCAAATTAGAACATTTTTGACCATAAAATGGGAATTTTGGGCATAGCCTGTAGCGCCCCCTAATGGCGAATATGGGCAATTCTTGGTTTGTGGGTTCCTGTTGGCCTGTAGTATCAATGTACCAAATTAGAACATTTTTGACCAGCAAATGGGAATTTAGGGCGTGGCCTGTAGCGCCCCCTAAGGGCGAATGTGGGCCATTCTTTGTTTGTGGATTCCTGTTGGCCTGTAGTATCAATATACAAAATTAGAACATTTTTGACCAGAAAATGGGAATTTTGGGCATGGCCTGTAGCGCCCCCTAAGGGAGAATGTGGGATATTCTTTATGCAGTACTTCAGAGTGATGTCATCTTGAAGTATATATATATATATATATATATATATATATATATATATATATATAGGTCTGTTTCTAACCCACACCTATAATATCACTTCTGAAGGCATGGATTAAACCACTGGAGTGGTATGGATTACTTTTATGCTGCATTTATGTGATTTTTGTAGCTCCTGAGTTCTGATCACCATTCAAGTCATTGAAAGGTCCAACAGGGTTGAGATAATCTTCTAAAAAGCTTAATTTGTGTTCACCAGAAGAAAGAAAATAATACACATCTGGGATGGAATGAGGGTGAGTATACGATGAGAGAAATGTATTTTGGGGGTAAAAACCATTTGTAGGCCTACTTTTTATTTACTTGGAAAATTGTTACTGTCTCTTTAAGAGGATTTTAAACGCATTTCATTCAAGGCACAGTCTGTGCGGCTTGTTTCATTGAGTTTAATCTTTTGAGAACTGTGAAGTCTCTATTTTCGTGCTGTTACATCTGTATTCATTTATCTGAGATTAATTGATTGAGATTGTGAAACTACATACAACCGACAAACCTCAATGAAGATGCGAGTAAAAATGAGATGCCTCGCGCTGTCAGACACAACGCTGATAATCCTTCTCGGAAGTGTTGATACTAGATTTAGATTCGCGATTTCTTCATCAACTGTTTATGTTCACTTGAGACAAAACAGACTCCACAATATATCATGTAATTTGACATTTTGTTGTATGAAAATGTCCGTTCAAACGCAAGAAGCAGCGAATGCGATCTCTCATCGGGGCTCGTGAGTTAGACGTGACGCTGCTCACTGTTTCACACAAATATTTATTTGAGTTGTTTTGCCATTTGTTGAGTTGAATGGTGTAAAATCGCTTGAAAGTTCAAACAGGAAAGTGTTAAAAACACATACAACAGACAAACATTGCTCGCATTGAAGACGCGAGTAAAAATGAGATCGCCTCACTATCGCGTGCTGTCAGAGAACACGCAGATGAAACATCATTCTCGGAAGTATTGATACTTTAGGATCGATCCGTCCATCCCTTCTTTCTTTAGACATATGTTTCATGTTTGTGTGATAAGTGTTCGCGGAGTTTCACTTGATTTTTCTGACGTGTATCAGACAGATATGATCGCTAAGACAGATTCGGCGTACCCTGTTTATTTTCGTTATTTTACAAAAGCTCAAGGTTTTGTTGTTATTGTAAGTGTACACAAATAAAAGTAGACCTTTTATAGTTTGTAATGATCTCTTCCATGTATCTGAATGGGCAAAAATGACGCAGTATTTTGTTTAAGTTTTTTCCGCTGTTTAGAACAATGCATCTGAAAGGACATTACAGCGCCATTGTTGACCCCCGTAATAATGCCAGAATTCAATAATGATTCCCGATTTCAAACTCCTCGCAAAGATTTATTTGAGTTGTTTTGCCATTTGTTGAGTTGAATAGTGTAAAATCGCTTGAATATTCAAACTGGTAAGCAGTAAAACACATCTCACTGACTTGTGCAGTAACTCTCATCGGGGCTCGTGCGTTAGACGCGACGATTATCGCTGTTTCACAGAAACTGCTCGAAAACATTTATATGAGTTGTTTTACCATTTGTTGAGATGAATAGTATAAAATCGCGTGAATGTTCCAAATGTCAAGCATTAAACACACACAATTGACATACCTTTGTGCAAACGCAGGCAAAATTCTTCTGGCTCAGAAAGTCGGGAGCTCCACCCACTAGTAGACAGAATTGCTCCATTAGAGAGATTTCTCCAGTAAAAGTGCTTTTGGTAGACAGAGTTACACCAGCAGAGGGAGCCTCTTTGCTCAGCCAATGTAAGTGAATGGGATTTTACTTGTAGACCGTATTAATCCTGTAGAGGGGGCAATTTTCCTCAGCCATTGTAAATCAATGGGATTTTTTTACATTTTTGATCGTCATTTATATAAAAAGCTTAAGTCGCATCAGGTAAAAAAAGACATTCCAACAAACTTCAGAACAGTCCCCAGGTCTGTGGCAAGTTGGGTATTTATAGCATTAAAGCTCTTGGAGGTAAGGTTGTTGAAATTTTAGTAAGTAAAATAGTATTAATAATAATAATATTAATAAATGTATGTAACATAACAATATGTTGGCTTTCTCAAGCACACATAGTTATGTCATCTTGAAGCATGTTAGGTTTGAAAAACCATGAATCAAAATTACATTTGGTTTATTGACAATAATATATTGAGGCAATGTGGTCATTTACATAAACACGCACCTTTCAGCCATTTTGTATTGTATTCATTTTTGCTAAGTAACAAATTGAAAGACATCAATTCTACACATGGGTACCAAATGGCAAGTCAATTGGATCTACGGTTCAAGAGAAGAAGACTTTTCAATGTTTCCCCAAATTTTCACTGTACAGGACAATCCATCACGCAGAACCTTATGGGTCCTTGAGGCTTTTTTGTTCCCAATGAGAAATGAGGCAAGTATACCAAGTTTTAGAATATTTGGAAAATTGGTGTGAAAATGCCATCATTTTGAAAATGTGACATTTGGGCGTGGCCTGTAGCGAACCACTAAGGGCGAATGTCGGCAATTCTTTGCACAGTACTTCAAAGGGATGTTATCTTGAAGCGTGTCAGGTTTTAAAATCCCTCAGTCAAAATTACATTTGATTTATTGACATATATATTGATTAAATGTGGACATTTACATAAACACGCCCCTTTCAGCCATTTTTAATCGTACCTTATGGGTCCTTGAGGCTTTTTTGTTCCCAATGAGAAATGAGGCAAGTATACCAAGTTTTAGAATATTTAGAAAATTGTGGTGAAAATGCCATCATTTTGAAAATGTGACATTTGGACGTGGCCTGTAGCGAACCGCTAAGGGTGAATGTGGGCAATTCTTTGCACAGTACTTCAAAGGGATGTTATCTTGAAGAATGTTAGGTTTGAAAAACCCTCAGTCAAAATTACATTTGATATATTGACATATATATTGATTAAATGTGGACATTTACATAAACACACCCCTTTCAGCCATTTTATATCGTATTCGTTTTTGCTAAGTAACGTTTTCAAAGACATCAATTTTCACTGTACAGGAAAATCCATTATGGCAGAAGTTATGGGTCCTTGAGGCTTTTTTGTTCCCCATGAGAAATGAGGCATGTACACCAGGTTTGAGAATAACTGGACAAATGGCTTGGAAAGGCCATGACTTTGAAAATATTTTTTTGGGGCGTGGCCTGTTGCGCCACCTATGGGCGAATGTGGGCCATTCTTGGTTTGGGGGTACCCGTTCACATGGACTATCAATGTGCCAATTTAGAAAATTTTTGACCAGTGACTTTTTGAGATATTGGGGCTCAAGGAGAAGAATAATAATAATAAATATAGCTGCAAGCAGCAATGCGATTCCTCCTCAAAATGGCAAATCATTTAAAATTGGTCAGTAGTGGGTTGGGGTTAAACCCTCCCAATGAAGAAATCCAAAAAACGTGTCTATCTGTCTGAATCCTAAACATTTTCAGTGTACAGGAAAATCCATGATGCCGGACCTTATGGATCCTGGAGGCTTTTTTGTTTACAATGAGAAATGAGGTATGTACATTAAGTTTCAGAAGAACTGAAAAAATGGGGTGGAAATGCCATCACTTTGAATGTGGGACATTGGGGCATAGCCTGTAGCACCCCCTAATGGAGAAGCCCTTTGTTTGGGCTGCCCGGCCGCGGAAACGCAGAAGGAAAAGAGGAAAAAGAGCCGGCGTTCTCATCAGATTAAGACGTCGCGCAAATCGCCCCCCGCTACCCAGTATACTACTGGCAAATGTTCAGTCTCTAGACAACAAGCTCTGCGAGCTGAGAGCGCGGATCTCTTTCCAACGAGAGACGAGAGAATGCTGCGTTATCTGTCTTACGGAAACCTGGTTGTCCGCGGAGATTCCAGACTCGGCCATCGAACCCACGGGTTTCTCCGTGCACCGAGCGGACAGAGCGAAAGACCTCTCAGGTAAAAGCAGAGGTGGAGGTGTTTGTTTTATGATCAACAAATCATCGTGTGATCAGAGGAATGTACATTTTATCAGGTCTTTCTGCTCTCCTGATCTGGAATTTCTCATGCTTCTGTGTCGACCATTCTGGCTACCGAGGGAATTCACAGCGGTCATTATCACTGCTGTGTACATCCCCCCACAAGCCGACACAGACCGGGCACTTAGGGAACTGTATGGCAGTATAAGTCAGCAGGAAACCGCGCACCCTGAGGCTGCGTTCATTGTTACCGGGGACTTCAACAAAGCCAACTTCAAAACAATAGCACCAAAATACCACCAACACATCAGCTTTAACACACGAGGGGACCGGGTTTTGGATCATTGCTATTCTCCTTTCCGGGATGGCTACAAATCCCTCCCCCGCCCACCATTTGGAAAATCTGACCACTCTTCCGTTCTGCTTCTGCCCGCTTACAGGCAGAAACTGAAACGGGAATCACCCGCCCTCAGAATGATCCAGTGCTGGTCGGACCAATCAGACTCTGCGCTACAGGACTGTTTTGATCACGCGGACTGGGAGATGTTCCGGTCTGCCTCCGATGACGACATCGAGGTTTACGCTGATAGCGTAACGTGTTTCATCAGGAAGTGCGTAGAGGACGTTATTCCGACGAAAAACATACGGATCTACCCCAACCAGAAACCCTGGGTTAACGGCGATGTTCGCGCGGCACTTACTGCGTGGACCACCGCTTTTAATTCCGGGAACGCGGAGGAGCGTTCGCGCGGCACTTACTGCGCGGACCACCGCTTTTAATTCCGGGAACGCGGAGGAGCGTAAACAAGCCAGTTATGCCCTCCTTAAATCCATCAGCACAGCCAAACGCCAGTACAAGCACAAAATTGAAGGTCAGTTCAACACCACTGACTCCAGAAGTATGTGGAAGGGAATTAACATCATCACGGACTATAAACAGAATAAAAACTCCGCCATGAACACCGCTGCCTCTCTCCCAGACGAGCTTAATACATTTTATGCTCGTTTCGAGGACAACAACACCGCCCTCGCGGAGAGAGCACTCGCGGCCGATACTACAGATGATGGTTCACTCTCCGTCTCTGTTGCGGATGTAACCCGATCCTTTCGACGGGTGAACATCCGTAAAGCCGCGGGTCCAGACGGCATTCCGGGCCGCGTCATCAGAGCATGCGCGAACCAACTGGCTGGTGTTTTTACGGACATTTTCAACCTGTCCCTCTCCCTGTCTGTAGTCCCCACATGCTTCAAAACATCAACCATTGTGCCTGTACCGAAGCAAGCCAAAATCACTTGTTTAAACGACTGGCGTCCTGTTGCTCTGACCCCCATCATCAGCAAATGCTTTGAGAGGTTAATCAGAGATCACATCTGCTCTGTTCTGCCCACCTCTTTGGACCCATTGCAGTTTGCCTACCGTAACAACCGCTCCACTGATGATGCTATTGCATCTACAATACACACTGCTCTCTCCCACCTGGAAAAAAGGAACACATATGTGAGAATGCTGTTTGTAGACTACAGCTCAGCATTTAACACCATAGTGCCCTCCAAGCTTGATGTGAAACTCCGGGCTCTGGGCTTAAACAGCTCGCTGTGCAGCTGGATCCTGGATTTCCTGTCAGGCAGACGTCAGGTGGTTAGAATGGGCAGCAACATCTCCTCATCACTGACCCTCAACACTGGAGCCCCGCAGGGCTGCGTTCTCAGCCCACTCCTGTATTCCCTTTACACACATGACTGTGTGGCGACACATAGCTCCAATGCCATCATTAAGTTTGCTGACGATACGACGGTTGTAGGTCTGATCACTGACAATGATGAAACAGCCTACAGAGAGGAGGTGCACACTGCTGGTGTCAGGAGCACAAACTCTCCCTCAACGTCAGTAAAACCAAGGAGCTTGTGGTGGACTTCAGGAAGAAAGACAGAGAACACAGCCCCATCACCATTAATGGAGCACCGGTGGAGAGAGTCAGCAGTTTCAAGTTCCTCGGTGTCCACATTACTGAGGAACTCACATGGTCCGTCCACACTGAGGCCGTTCTGAAGAAGGCTCACCGGCGCCTCTTCTTCCTGAGACGGCTGAGGAAGTTTGGAATGAACCAACACATCCTCACACAGTTCTACACTAGTACTGTTGAGAGCATCTTGACTGGCTGCATCACCGCCTGGTACGGCAATAGCACCGCCCACAACCGCAAAGACCTGCAAAGGGTGGTGCGAACGGCCAGAAACATCATCGGAGGTGAGCTTCCCTCCCTCCAGGATATATATAACAGACGGTGTGTGAAGAAAGCTCGGAGGATTATCAAAGACTCCAGCCACCCGAGTCATGGGCTGCTCTCACTGCTTCCATCAGGCAGGCGGTATCGCAGCATCAGGACCCGCACCACCCGACTACATGACAGCTTCTTCCCACAAGCAATAAGACTTTTGAACACATGATCTCTCACGATCTACAATCAGCACTGCACTTTATTAATCCTCATTCTGTCAATATATTCTCGCTCCCAATTCAGTCAGTGTATATATATATATATATATATATATATATATATATATATATATATATATATATATATTTATACCCTACTCTAGTGTGTGTATTCTACATTGTGTGTATTGTGTACATTTGTTATGTAAATTGTTGTGTAGGTATGTGTACATTTGTTATGTAAATTGTTGTGTAAGTTTATGTAAATTCTTTTGTGTAATATGTTGTTTATTGTAAAGTGGTTTATGTCTCGTCACTGTCATTACTGCAATGTTGCTCGGAACTGCACACAAGAATTTCACCTGCTGTTGCACTCGTGTACACAGTAGTGTGACAATAAAGTGATTTGATTTTTGATTTTGAATACGGGCAATTCTTGGTTTGTGGGTTCCTGTTGGCGTGCAGTATCAATGTACCAAATTAGAACATTTTTGACCAGAAAATGGGAATTTTGGACATGGCCTATAGCGCCCCCTAAGGGTGAATGTCAGCCATTCTTGGTTTGTGGGTTCCCGTTGGCCTGTAGTATCAATGTACCAAATTTGAAAATGTTTGACCAAAAAATAGGACTTTAAGGCATAGCCTGTAGCGCCCTCTGACGACGAATATGGGCAATTCTTGGTTTGTGGGTTCCTGTTGGCGTGCAGTATCAATGTACCAAATTAGAACATTTTTGAAGAGAAAATGGGAATTTTGGACATGGCCTATAGCGCCCCCTATGGGTGAATGTGGGCCAATCTTGGTTTGTGGGTTCCTGTTGGCCTGTAGTATCAATGTACCAAATTTGAAAATGTTTGACCAGAAAATAGGACATTAAGGCATAGCCTGTAGCGCCCCCTAATGGCGAATATGGGCAATTCTTGGTTTGTGGGTTCCTGTTGGCCTGTAGTATCAACATACCAAATTAGAACATTTTTGACCAGAAAATGGGAATTTTGGGCATGGCCTGTAGCGCCCCCTAAGGGTGAATGTGGGCCATTCTTTGTTTGTGGATTCCTGTTGGCCTGTAGTATCAACATACCAAATTAGAACATTTTTGACCAGAAAATGGGAATTTTGGGCATGGCCTGTAGCGCCCCCTAAGGGTGAATGTGGGCCATTCTTTGTTTGTGGATTCCTGTTGGCCTGTAGTGTCAATATACCAAATTAGAACATTTTTGACCAGAAAATGGGAATTTTGGGCATGGCCTGTAGCGCCCCCTAAGGGAGAATGTGGGATATTCTTTACGCAGTACTTCAGAGAGATGTCATCTTGAAGTATATATATATATATATATATATATATATATATAGGTCTGTTTCTAACCCACACCTATAATATCACTTCTGAAGGCATGGATTAAACCACTGGAGTGGTATGGATTACTTTTATGCTGCATTTATGTGATTTTTGTAGCTTCTGAGTTCTGATCACCGTTCAAGTCATTGAAAGGTCCAACAGGGTTGAGATAATCTTCTAAAAAGCTTAATTTGTGTTCACCAGAAGAAAGAAAATAATACACATCTGGGATGGAATGAGGGTGAGTATACGATGAGAGAAATTTATTTTGGGGGTAAAAACCATTTGTAGGCCTACTTTTTATTTACTTGGAAAATTGTTACTGTCTCTTTAAGAGGATTTTAAACGCATTTCATTCAAGGCACAGTCTGTGCGGCTTGTTTCATTGAGTTTAATCTTTTGAGAACTGTGAAGTCCCATTATTTTCGTGCTGTTACATCTGTATTTATTTCAGAGATTAATTGATTGAGATTGTGAAACTACATACAACCGACAAACCTCCGTGAAGATGCGAGTAAAAATGAGATGCCTCGCGCTGTCAGACACAACGCTGATAATCATTCTCGGAAGTGTTGATACTAGATTTAGATTCGCGATTTCTTCATCAACTGTTTATGTTCACTTGAGACAAAACTGACTCCACAATATAGCATGTAATTTGACATTTTGTTGTATGAAAATGTCCGTTCAAACGCAAGAAGAAGCGAATGCGATCTCTCATCGGGGCTCGTGAGTTAGACGTGACGCTGCTCGCTGTTTCACACAAATATTTATTTGAGTTGTTTTGCCATTTGTTGAGTTGAATGGTGTAAAATCGCTTGAAAGTTCAAACAGGAAAGTGTTAAAAACACATACAACAGACAAACATTGCTCGCACTGAAGATGTGTTCATTGAAGAAAAGTGTTCGCGGAGTTTCACTTGATTTTTCTGACGTGTATCAGACCGCTAAGACAGATTCGGCGCACTCGGTTTATTTTCGTTATTTTACAAAAGCTCAAGGTTTTGTTGTTATTGTAAGTGTACACAAATAAAAGTAGACCTTTTATAGTTTGTAATGATCTCTTCCATGTATCTGAATTGGCAAAAATGACGCAGTATTTTGTTTAAGTTTTTTCCGCTGTATAGAGAAATACATCAAAAAGGACGTCACAGCGCCATTGTTGACCCCCGTAATAATGCCAGAATTCAATAATGATTCCCGATTTCAAACTGCTCGAAAATATTTATTTGAGTTGTTTTGCCATTTGTTGAGTTGAATAGTGTAAAATCGCTTGAATATTCAAACTGGGAAGCAGTAAAACACATCAAACTGACCTTTGTGCAGTAACTCTCATCGGGGCTCGTGCGTTAGACGCGACGCATCTCGCCGTTTCACGTAATCTGCTCGAAAACATTTCTTTGAGTTGTTTTGCCATTTGTTGAGATGAATAGTATAAAATCGCGTGAATGTTCCAAATGTCAAGCATTAAACACACAATTGACACCTTTGTGCATACACGAGCAATTCATCTGGCTTTCTAAGTCTGGAGCTCCACCCACTAGTAGACAGAATTGCTCCATTAGAGAGATTTCTCCAGTAAAAGTGCATTTGGTAGACAGAGTTACTCCAGCAGAGGGAGCCTCTTTGCTCAGCCAATGTAAGTGAATGGGATTTTACTTGTAGACCGTATTAATCCTGTAGAGGGGGCAATATTGCTCAGCCATTGTAAATCAATGGGATTTTTTTTACATTTTTGATCGTCATTTATATAAAAAGCTTAAGTCGCATCAGGTAAAAAAAGACATAGCAGCAAACTTCAGAACAGTCCCCAGGTCTGTGGCAAGTTGGGTACTTATAGCATTAAAGCTCTTGGAGGTGAGGTTGTTGAAATTTTAGTAAGTAAAATAGTATTAATATTAATAATAATAATAAATGTATGTAACATAACAATATGTTGGCTTTCTCAAGCACACATAGTTATGTCATCTTGAAGCATGTTAGGTTTGAAAAACCATCAATCAAAATTACATTTGGTTTATTGACACTAATATATTGAGGCAATGTGGTCATTTACATAAACACGCACCTTTCAGCCATTTTGTATTGTATTCATTTTTACTAAGTAACAAATTGAAAGACATCAATTGTACACATGGGTACCAAATGTCAAGTCAATTGGATCTACGGTTCAAGAGAAGAAGACTTTTGTAGGTTTTGGCAAATTTTCACTGTACAGGACAATCCATTAGGGCAGAAGTTATGGGTCCTTGAGGCTTTTTTGTTCCCAATGAGAAATGAGGCAAGAATACCAAGTTTTAGAATATTTGGAAAATTGGGGTGAAAGTGCCATCATTTTGAAAATGTGACATTTGGGCGTGGCCTGTAGCGAACCGCTAAGGGCGAATGTGGGCAATTCTTTGCACAGTACTTCAAAGGGATGTTATCTTGAAGAATGTTAGGTTTGAAAAACCCTGGGTCAAAATTACATTTGATATATTGACATATATATTGATTAAATGTGGACATTTACATAAACACGCCCCTTTCAGCCATTTTATATCGTATTTATTTTTGCTAAGTAACGTTTTCAAAGACATCAATTCTACACATGCGTACCAAATTTCAAGTATATTGGAGCTACGGTTCAGGAGAAGAAGAGTTTTGTAGGTTTTGGCAAATTTTCACTGTACAGGAAAATCCATTAGGGCAGAAGTTATGGGTCCTTGAGGCTTTTTTGTTCCCCATGAGAAATGAGGCATGTACACCAGGTTTGAGAATAATTGGACAAATGGCTTGGAAATGCCATGACTTTGAAAATATTTTTTTGGGGCGTGGCCTGTAGCGCCACCTATGGGCGAATGTGGGCCATTCTTGGTTTGGGGGTACCCGTTGGCATGGAGTATCAATGTGCCAATTTAGAAAATTTTTGACCAGTGACTTTTTGAGATATTGGGGCTCAAGGAGAATAATAATAATAATAATAATAATAATAAAACTGTCAATAACAATAGATTCCCTCCTATCGGAGGAATCTAATAAAACTGTCAATAACAATAGATTCCCTCCTATCGGAGGAATCTAATAATAATAATAATAATACTGTCAATAACAATAGATTCCCTCCTATCGGAGGAATCTAATAAAACTGCCAATTACAATAGATTCCCTCCTATCGGAGGAATCTAATAATAATAATAATAATAATAATAATAATAATAAAACTGTCAATAACAATAGATTCCCTCCTATCGGAGGAATCTAATAATAATAATAATAAAACTGTCAATTACAATAGATTCCCTCCTATCGGAGGAATCTAATAATAATAATAAATATAGCTGCAAGCAGCAATGCGATTCCTCCTCAAAATGGCAAATCATTTAAAATTGTTCAGTAGAGGGTTGGGGTTAAACCCTCCCATTGAAGGAATCCAAAAAACATGTCTTTCTGTCTGAATCTTAAACTAAACATTTTCAGTGTACAGGAAAATCCATCATGCCGGACCTTATGGATCCTGGAGGGTTTTTTGTTTACAATGAGAAATGAGGTATGTTCACCAGGTTTCAGAAGAACTAAATAAATGGGGTGAAAATACAATCACTCTGAAAAAATGACATTTGGGCATGGTCTGATGCGCCCCCTAAGGGTGAATGTGGACCATTCTTGGTTTGAGTGTTACTGTTGGCCTGTAGTATCAATGTACCAAATTAGTAAATTTTGGAACAGAAAATGAGAATTTTGGACATGGCCTATAGCGCCCCCTAAGGGTGAATGTGGGCCATTCTTGGTTTGTGGGTTCCTGTTGGCCTGTAGTATCAATATACCAAATTAGAACATTTTGGAACAGAAAATGGGAATTTTGGGCGGAAATGTAGCGCCCCCTAAGGGCGAATGTGGGCCATTCTTGGTTTGTGGATTCCTGTTGGCCTGTAGTATCAATATACCAAATTAGTACATTTTTGACCAGAAAATGGGAATTTTGGGCGGAAATGTAGCGCCCCTAAGGGCGAATGTGGGCCATTCTTGGTTTGTGGATTCCTGTTGGCCTGTAGTATCAATATACCAAATTAGTACATTTTTGACAATAAAATGGGAAATTTGGGCATAGCCTGTAGCGCCCCCTAAGGGCGAATGTGGGCCATTCTTGGTTTGTGGATTCCTGTTGGCCTGTAGTATCAATATACCAAATTAGTACATTTTTGACAATAAAATGGGAAATTTGGGCATAGCCTGTAGCGCCCCCTAAGGGCGAATGTGGGCCATTCTTGGTTTGTGGATTCCTGTTGGCCTGTAGTATCAATATACCAAATTAGAACATTTTTGACCAGTATATGTTAATTTTGGGCATGGCCTGTAGCGAATATGGGCGAATGTGAGCCATTCTTTGTATAGTACTTCAGAACTAGAAAAAAAGTCAAGACAAACTTTGATGTTGGCTTGAGAAAGACCGAACCTTGAACCAAGACTGGAACTTGATTATAACAATAAAACAAGATCACAGCAAAAATATTAAATAAATGCAATAAATTGAAAATTATTTAAGCTCTCCATGTCATTATACCACATACGTCATTCACTAAGATTTTCATTTTGTCCTAAGACTTCATTGCATGCTTTGTAAAAATAAGTGAATGTTAAAGGGATATTTGATCATTTCCTCACCCTCATGCAGTCCCAGATGTGTATGACTTTCTTCTGCTGAAATTGAATGAAGATGTTTAGAAGAATATCTCAGCTCTGTTGTAAGTAAATGAGAAGTGGTGAGAAACAGATCATTAATTAAGTCATTTTTTAACTATAAATCGCTACTTTGACTTTCAGAAGCGCACTTCTCTCTTAAGAGTTTTTTTTTTTTTTTTTTTTTTTTTTTTTTGTGATTTACATAACCAAATCATCCCTTCTGGGTAGGGAGGAGTATTTATAGTAAATAAAAGAAAAATTTTTTTTTTTTTTTTTTTTTTTTTTTTAATCATATATATTGGTCTGTTTCTAACCCATGCTTATAATATCACTTCTGAAGGCATGGATTAAACCACTGGAGTGGCATGGATTACTTTTATGCTGCATTTATGTGATATTTGTAGCTTCTGAGTTCTGATCACCATTCAAGTGCATTGAAAGGTCCAACAGTGTTGAGATATTCTTCTAAAAAGCTTAATTTGTGTTCACCAGAAGAAAGAAAATAATACACATCTGGGATGGAATGAGGGTAAGTAAATGATGAGAGAAATTTATTTTGGGGGTAAATACCATTTGTAGTTTTTATTTACTTGGAATGTCAATGTTCAGGACGAAAGCTCAATTGTTTCTGTCTCTTTAAGAGATGGTTATTGCATGCATTCAAGGCACAGTTTGTTTCATTGAGTTTAATCTTTTGAGAACTGTGAAGTCTCATTATTTATTGTGTGAATGTTCAAACAGGAAAGTGTTAAAAACACATAGAACAGACAAACCTTCGTGAAGATGCGAGTAAAAATGAGATCGCCTCACGGAGCGCGTGCTGTAAGACACAATGCTGATAATCAATCTCGGAAGTGTTGATACTAGATTTAGATTCCCGATTTCTTCATCAACTGTTTATGTTCACTTGAAACAAAACAGACAACACAATATATCATGTATTTTGACATTTTGTTGTATGAAATTGTCCGTTCAAACGCAAGAAGAAGCGAATGCGATCTCTCATCGGGGCTCGTGAGTTAGACGTGACGCTGCTCGCTGTTTCACACAAATATTTATTTGAGTTGTTTTGCCATTTGTTGAGTTGAATGGTGTAAAATCGCTTGAAAGTTCAAACAGGAAAGTGTTAAAAACACATACAACAGACAAACATTGCTCGCATTGAAGATGTGTTCATTGAAGAAAAGTGTTCGCGGAGTTTCACTTGATTTTTCTGACGTGTATCAGACCGCTAAGACAGATTCGGCGCACTCGGTTTATTTTCGTTATTTTACAAAAGCTCAAGGTTTTGTTGTTATTGTAAGTGTACACAAATAAAAGTAGACCTTTTATAGTTTGTAATGATCTCTTCCATGTATCTGAATGGGCAAAAATGACGCAGTATTTTGTTTAAGTTTTTTCCGCTGTTTAGAACAATGCATCTGAAAGGACATTACAGCGCCATTGTTGACCCCCGTAATAATGCCAGAATTCAATAATGATTCCCGATTTCAAACTCCTCACAAAGATTTATTTGAGTTGTATGCCATTTGTTGAGTTGAATAGCGTAAAATCGCTTGAATATTCAAACTGGGAAGCAGTAAAACACATCTCACTGACCTTTGTGCAGTAACTCTCATCGGGGCTCGTGCGTTAGACGCGACGCATCTCGCGGTTTCACACAAAACTGCTCGAAAACATTTATATGAGTTGTTTTGCCATTTGTTGAGATGAATAGTATAAAATCGCGTGAATGTTCCAAATGTCAAGCATTAAACACACAATTGACATACCTTTGTGCAAACGCAGGCAAAATTCTTCTGGCTGAGAAAGTCGGGAGCTCCACCCACTAGTAGACAGAATTGCTCCATTAGAGAGATTTCTCCAGTAAAAGTGCATTTGGTAGACAGAGTTACTCCAGCAGAGGGAGCCTCTTTGCTCAGCCAATGTAAGTGAATGGGATTTTACTTGTACACCGTATTAATCCAGTAGAGGGGGCATTTTTGCTCAGCCATTGTAAATCAATGGGATTTTTTACATTTTTGATCGTCATTTATATAAAAAGCTTAAGTCGCATCAGGTAAAAAAAGACATAGCAGCAAACTTCAGAACAGTCCCCAGGTCTGTGGCAAGTTGGGTACTTATAGCATTAAAGCTCTTGGAGGTGAGGTTGTTGAAATTTTAGTAAGTAAAATAGTATTAATAATAATAATAATAATAATAATAAATGTATGTAACATAACAATATGTTGGCTTTCTCAAGCCAACATAGTTATGTCATCTTGAAGCATGTTAGGTTTGAAAAACCATCAATCAAATTTACATTTGGTTTATTGACACTAATATATTGAGGCAATGTGGTCATTTACATAAACACGCACCTTTCAGCCATTTTGTATTGTATTCATTTTTGCTAAGTAACAAATTGAAAGACATCAATTCTACACATGGGTACCAAATGTCAAGTCAATTGGATCTACGGTTCAAGAGAAGAAGACTTTTGTAGGTTTTGGCAAATTTTCACTGTACAGGAGAATCCATTAGGGCAGAAGTTATGGGTCCTTGAGGCTTTTTTGTTCCCAATGAGAAATGAGGCAAGTATACCAAGTTTTAGAATATTTGGAAAATTGGGGTGAAAGTGCCATCATTTTGAAAATGTGACATTTGGGTGTGGCCTGTAGCGAACCGCTAAGGGCGAATGTCGGCAATTCTTTGCACAGTACTTCAAAGGGATGTTATCTTGAAGCGTGTCAGGTTTAAAATCCCTCAGTCAAAATTACATTTGATTTATTGACATATATATTGATTAAATGTGGACATTTACATAAACACGCCCCTTTCAGCCATTTTTAATCGTACCTTATGGGTCCTTGAGGCTTTTTTGTTCCCAATGAGAAATGAGGCAAGTATACCAAGTTTTAGAATATTTCGAAAATTGTGGTGAAAATGCCATCATTTTGAAAATGTGACATTTGGGCGTGGCCTGTAGCGAACCGCTAAGGGTGAATGTGGGCAATTCTTTGCACAGTACTTCAAAGGGATGTTATCTTGAAGAATGTTAGGTTTGAAAAACCCTCAGTCAAAATTACATTTGATTTATTGACATATATATTGATTAAATGTGGACATTTACATAAGCACGCCCCTTTCAGCCATTTTATATCGTATTCATTTTTGCTAAGTAACGTTTTCAAAGACATCAATTCTACACATGCGTACCAAATTTCAAGTATATTGGAGCTACGGTTCAGGAGAAGAAGAGTTTTGTAGGTTTTGGCAAATTTTCACTGTACAGGAAAATCCATTAGGGCAGAAGTTATGGGTCCTTGAGGCTTTTTTGTTCCCCATGAGAAATGAGGCATGTACACCAGGTTTGAGAATAATTGGACAAATGGCTTGGAAATGCCATGACTTTGAAAATATTTTTTTGGGGCGTGGCCTGTAGCTCCACCTATGGGCGAATGTGGGCCATTCTTGGTTTGGGGGTACCCGTTGGCATGGAGTATCAATGTGCCAATTTAGAAAATTTTTGACCAGTGACTTTTTGAGATATTGGGGCTCAAGGAGAATAATAATAATAATAATAATAATAAATATAGCTGCAAGCAGCAATGTGATTCCTCCTCAAAATGGCAAATCATTTAAAATTGGTCAATAGTGGGTTGGGGTTAAACCCTCCCAATGAAGAAATCCAAAAAAACGTGTCTATCTGTCTGAATCCTAAACATTTTCAGTGTACAGGAAAATCCATGATGCCGGACCTTATGGATCCTGGAGGCTTTTTTGTTTACAATGAGAAATGAGGTATGTACATTAAGTTTCAGAAGAACTGAAAAAATGGGGTGGAAATGCCATCACTTTGAATGTGGGACATTGGGGCATAGCCTGTAGCGCCCCCTAATGGAGAATACGGGCAATTCTTGGTTTGTGGGTTCCTGTTGGCCTGTAGTATCAATGTACCAAATTTGAAAATGTTTGACCAAAAAGTAGGACTTTAAGGCATAGCCTGTAGCACCCCCTAATCACGAATATGATAAATTCTTGGTTTGTGGGTTCCTGTTGGCGTGCAGTATCAATGTACCAAATTAGAACATTTTTGACCAGAAAATGGGAATTTTGGACATGGCCTATAGCGCCCCCTAAGGGTGAATGTCAGCCATTCTTGGTTTGTGGGTTCCCGTTGGCCTGTAGTATCAATGTACCAAATTTGAAAATGTTTGACCAAAAAATAGGACTTTAAGGCATAGCCTGTAGCGCCCTCTGACGACGAATATGGGCAATTCTTGGTTTGTGGGTTCCTGTTGGCGTGCAGTATCAATGTACCAAATTAGAACATTTTTGAAGAGAAAATGGGAATTTTGGACATGGCCTATAGCGCCCCCTATGGGTGAATGTGGGCCAATCTTGGTTTGTGGGTTCCTGTTGGCCTGTAGTATCAATGTACCAAATTTGAAAATGTTTGACCAGAAAATAGGACATTAAGGCATAGCCTGTAGCGCCCCCTAATGGCGAATATGGGCAATTCTTGGTTTGTGGGTTCCTGTTGGCCTGTAGTATCAACATACCAAATTAGAACATTTTTGACCAGAAAATGGGAATTTTGGGCATGGCCTGTAGCGCCCCCTAAGGGTGAATGTGGGCCATTCTTTGTTTGTGGATTCCTGTTGGCCTGTAGTATCAACATACCAAATTAGAACATTTTTGACCAGAAAATGGGAATTTTGGGCATGGCCTGTAGCGCCCCCTAAGGGTGAATGTGGGCCATTCTTTGTTTGTGGATTCCTGTTGGCCTGTAGTGTCAATATACCAAATTAGAACATTTTTGACCAGAAAATGGGAATTTTGGGCATGGCCTGTAGCGCCCCCTAAGGGAGAATGTGGGATATTCTTTACGCAGTACTTCAGAGAGATGTCATCTTGAAGTATATATATATATATATATATATATATATAGGTCTGTTTCTAACCCACACCTATAATATCACTTCTGAAGGCATGGATTAAACCACTGGAGTGGTATGGATTACTTTTATGCTGCATTTATGTGATTTTTGTAGCTTCTGAGTTCTGATCACCGTTCAAGTCATTGAAAGGTCCAACAGGGTTGAGATAATCTTCTAAAAAGCTTAATTTGTGTTCACCAGAAGAAAGAAAATAATACACATCTGGGATGGAATGAGGGTGAGTATACGATGAGAGAAATTTATTTTGGGGGTAAAAACCATTTGTAGGCCTACTTTTTATTTACTTGGAAAATTGTTACTGTCTCTTTAAGAGGATTTTAAACGCATTTCATTCAAGGCACAGTCTGTGCGGCTTGTTTCATTGAGTTTAATCTTTTGAGAACTGTGAAGTCCCATTATTTTCGTGCTGTTACATCTGTATTTATTTCAGAGATTAATTGATTGAGATTGTGAAACTACATACAACCGACAAACCTCCGTGAAGATGCGAGTAAAAATGAGATGCCTCGCGCTGTCAGACACAACGCTGATAATCATTCTCGGAAGTGTTGATACTAGATTTAGATTCGCGATTTCTTCATCAACTGTTTATGTTCACTTGAGACAAAACTGACTCCACAATATAGCATGTAATTTGACATTTTGTTGTATGAAAGTGTCCGTTCAAACGCAAGAAGAAGCGAATGCGATCTCTCATCGGGGCTCGTGAGTTAGACGTGACGCTGCTCGCTGTTTCACACAAATATTTATTTGAGTTGTTTTGCCATTTGTTGAGTTGAATGGTGTAAAATCGCTTGAAAGTTCAAACAGGAAAGTGTTAAAAACACATACAACAGACAAACATTGCTCGCACTGAAGATGTGTTCATTGAAGAAAAGTGTTCGCGGAGTTTCACTTGATTTTTCTGACGTGTATCAGACCGCTAAGACAGATTCGGCGCACTCGGTTTATTTTCGTTATTTTACAAAAGCTCAAGGTTTTGTTGTTATTGTAAGTGTACACAAATAAAAGTAGACCTTTTATAGTTTGTAATGATCTCTTCCATGTATCTGAATTGGCAAAAATGACGCAGTATTTTGTTTAAGTTTTTTCCGCTGTATAGAGAAATACATCAAAAAGGACGTCACAGCGCCATTGTTGACCCCCGTAATAATGCCAGAATTCAATAATGATTCCCGATTTCAAACTGCTCGAAAATATTTATTTGAGTTGTTTTGCCATTTGTTGAGTTGAATAGTGTAAAATCGCTTGAATATTCAAACTGGGAAGCAGTAAAACACATCAAACTGACCTTTGTGCAGTAACTCTCATCGGGGCTCGTGCGTTAGACGCGACGCATCTCGCCGTTTCACGTAATCTGCTCGAAAACATTTCTTTGAGTTGTTTTGCCATTTGTTGAGATGAATAGTATAAAATCGCGTGAATGTTCCAAATGTCAAGCATTAAACACACAATTGACACCTTTGTGCATACACGAGCAATTCATCTGGCTTTCTAAGTCTGGAGCTCCACCCACTAGTAGACAGAATTGCTCCATTAGAGAGATTTCTCCAGTAAAAGTGCATTTGGTAGACAGAGTTACTCCAGCAGAGGGAGCCTCTTTGCTCAGCCAATGTAAGTGAATGGGATTTTACTTGTAGACCGTATTAATCCTGTAGAGGGGGCAATATTGCTCAGCCATTGTAAATCAATGGGATTTTTTTTACATTTTTGATCGTCATTTATATAAAAAGCTTAAGTCGCATCAGGTAAAAAAAGACATAGCAGCAAACTTCAGAACAGTCCCCAGGTCTGTGGCAAGTTGGGTACTTATAGCATTAAAGCTCTTGGAGGTGAGGTTGTTGAAATTTTAGTAAGTAAAATAGTATTAATATTAATAATAATAATAAATGTATGTAACATAACAATATGTTGGCTTTCTCAAGCACACATAGTTATGTCATCTTGAAGCATGTTAGGTTTGAAAAACCATCAATCAAAATTACATTTGGTTTATTGACACTAATATATTGAGGCAATGTGGTCATTTACATAAACACGCACCTTTCAGCCATTTTGTATTGTATTCATTTTTACTAAGTAACAAATTGAAAGACATCAATTGTACACATGGGTACCAAATGTCAAGTCAATTGGATCTACGGTTCAAGAGAAGAAGACTTTTGTAGGTTTTGGCAAATTTTCACTGTACAGGACAATCCATTAGGGCAGAAGTTATGGGTCCTTGAGGCTTTTTTGTTCCCAATGAGAAATGAGGCAAGTATACCAAGTTTTAGAATATTTGGAAAATTGGGGTGAAAGTGCCATCATTTTGAAAATGTGACATTTGGGCGTGGCCTGTAGCGAACCGCTAAGGGCGAATGTGGGCAATTCTTTGCACAGTACTTCAAAGGGATGTTATCTTGAAGAATGTTAGGTTTGAAAAACCCTGGGTCAAAATTACATTTGATATATTGACATATATATTGATTAAATGTGGACATTTACATAAACACGCCCCTTTCAGCCATTTTATATCGTATTCATTTTTGCTAAGTAACATTTTCAAAGACATCAATTCTACACATGCGTACCAAATTTCAAGTATATTGGAGCTACGGTTCAGGAGAAGAAGAGTTTTGTAGGTTTTGGCAAATTTTCACTGTACAGGAAAATCCATTAGGGCAGAAGTTATGGGTCCTTGAGGCTTTTTTGTTCCCCATGAGAAATGAGGCATGTACACCAGGTTTGAGAATAATTGGACAAATGGCTTGGAAATGCCATGACTTTGAAAATATTTTTTTGGGGCGTGGCCTGTAGCGCCACCTATGGGCGAATGTGGGCCATTCTTGGTTTGGGGGTACCCGTTGGCATGGAGTATCAATGTGCCAATTTAGAAAATTTTTGACCAGTGACTTTTTGAGATATTGGGGCTCAAGGAGAATAATAATAATAATAATAATAATAATAATAAAACTGTCAATAACAATAGATTCCCTCCTATCGGAGGAATCTAATAAAACTGTCAATAACAATAGATTCCCTCCTATCGGAGGAATCTAATAATAATAATAATAATACTGTCAATAACAATAGATTCCCTCCTATTGGAGGAATCTAATAAAACTGCCAATTACAATAGATTCCCTCCTATCGGAGGAATCTAATAATAATAATAATAATAATAATAATAATAATAAAACTGTCAATAACAATAGATTCCCTCCTATCGGAGGAATCTAATAATAATAATAATAAATATAGCTGCAAGCAGCAATGCGATTCCTCCTCAAAATGGCAAATCATTTAAAATTGTTCAGTAGAGGGTTGGGGTTAAACTCTCCCAATGAAGAAATTCAAAAAACGTGTCTTTCTGTCTGAATCCTAAACTAAACATTTTCAGTGTACAGGAAAATCCATGATGCCGGGATCTTATGGATCCTGGAGGCTTTTTTGTTTACAATGAGAAATGAGTTATGTACATTAAGTTTCAGAAGAACTGAAAAAATGGGGTGGAAATGCCATCACTTTCAATGTGGGACATTGGGGCATAGCCTGTAGCGCCCCCTAATGGTGAATACGGGCAATTCTTGGTTTGTGAGTTCCTGTTGGCCTGTAGTATCAATGTACCAAATTAGAACATTATTGACCAGAAAATGGGAATTTTGGACATGGCCTATATCGCCCCCTAAGGGTGAATGTCGGCCATTCTTGGTTTGTGGGTTCCCGTTGGCCTGTAGTATCAATGTACCAAATTTGAAAATGTTTGACCAAAAAATAGGACTTTAAGGCATAGCCTGTAGCACCCCCTAATGATGAATATGGGCAATTCTTGGTTTGTGGGTTCCTGTTGGCGTGCAGTATCAATGTACCACATTACAACATTTTTGACCAGAAAATGGGAATTTTTGACATGGCCTATAGCGCCCCCTAAGGGTGAATGTGGGCCAATCTTGGTTTGTGAGTTCCTGTTGGCCTGTAGTATCAATGTACCAAATTTGAAAGTTTTTGACAAAAAAAAATTGCAATTTGGGAATGGCCTTTAGCGCCCCCTAAGGGCGAATGTGAGACATTCTTGGTTTGTGGATTTCTGTTGGCCTGTAGTGTCAATATACCAAATTAGAACATTTTTGACCAGCAAATGGGAATTTAGGGCGTGGCCTGTAGCGCCCCCTAAGGACGAATGTGGGCCATTCTTGGTTTGTGGATTCCTGTTGGTCTGTAGTATCAATATACAAAATTAGAACATTTTTGACCAGAAAATGGGAATTTTGGGCTTGGCCTGTAGCGCCCCCTAAGGGAGAATGTGGGATATTCTTTACGCAGTACTTCAGAGTGATGTCATCTTGAAGTATATATATATATACAGGGTTCTAAATTAACACCCGCCAACCCGCCAAATGCGGGTTGAAATTCATTTTGGCGGGTGTTACTAAAAACTTACTAGCCAGTTTGGCCGGTGATGCAAGGTCATTACATGCATCATGATACACACGGCTCTGTTCTCGGCTCGGCTATTCCCTGACAGTACTTCCTACATTTACCAAGAACACTGTGCTGTAATACTGCGTGATGACATTTCATACGCTCATTGGCTGCGCGCAGTTTGCGGTGAAACCAGCGCGAGAAACCATGGAAACGAATGGAGCCAAAGCAGGGAGCATAGATTGAATGAGGAAGGAGTTAAAGATTAAAAGATTAGCTAAACTAAATGCGGCGGTGGTTGGGACAGACTTCTGGGGGCGAGAAGAGGAAGGAGGAAAGGGATGATGAAATCGGGAGAGAAACAAAGAAAAGATAATTTAATTCCAAATGGTTGACGGGTCGTGAATGGCTTGTGTTTGATCACAAAAATGTTGTCATGTTCTGTCAGGATTGCCGCATGTACGCCAAAGAAAAAAACAAAACGAACAATTTTGTGGTAGGAACGAATAATTTTAAAGTCGAGGCAGTAAAGGACCATGAGAGTGCTCGAAGTCATCAGGAGAGCCTGAGGATTAAAACGGCCAAGACAGGTCGTATTGAAGAGAGCCTTGCTGGGAGAAGCCTTAATTTAATGAAGACGTCTGAGTTGGAGAAGATGCAGCTACTTTTTCGAAATGCCCACGCCATCGGAAAAAAAGGCAGGCCTTTCACCGACTTCGCATGGATGTGTGAGTAAGTGAATTAACGTTACTATTGACATGTTTCAGAAACAGTGTATTTAATACCATTCAGTAAACATTTTAAACAAGTGTTTGAAAAGTTTCCAAGCTCTATAGAAATGTCTAATATTGTGAGACAGTTTTATTTTGTTTATCAGGAATCAGAGTAAATGTATTTCGTTAAAGACACAATCCAAATTTGATGCCATATTTTAATAACTAAAGTTGCATTTGAAAATGTATAATTGTTTGCAAGTGCATAATGCATATTGTCTGTCTCACACTGCTACAGGAAACTTTGAGAAGACCTGGCCTACTGTGAACAGAATGCTGCGTCATCGGTGTCCTGATGTCCTTGATCTTTTCGATGCTCTCCTGACCATCCCTGCAACTACAGCTGACTGTGAAAGAGGGTTCAGTGTTATGAAGCAGGTAAAGAGTGACTGGCGCTCACGCCTAAAAGGTGAAACCCTCTCTGACCTCCTTAAAACCCAGTTGTGCTCACCTGACATCAAAGACTTTGATCCAACCAAAGCCATTGAGATCTGGCACGCTGACAGTTTGCGCTCACGCAGGCCTGACTTTGTGCGCAAACATGGAACAAAAGAAACAGAGGGTGGCTCAGATTCAGATGGCACCACCTCTGAAGAAGAAGAGCTCTGAAGATGATTCAAATGATTGATAGAACCCAAACTTTTAAAGAAATCTTTGCACAATCTGTGTATATTTTTTTGTTTGTATTATACTTTATATGTATTTTTGATGCCAACAATGTTAATAAAATGAAAAAATGCATTCAGTGGCACTCATAATTTCTCTTATTTTCACCGGACAAAAATTGGCTAGTGGTAGTTCTGATTGGCTGGTAACTTTAGAAAGTCACCAGCCAAATTGGCTGGTGATCAAAAAAGTTAATTTAGAACCCTGTATATATATAGGTCTGTTTCTAACCCACACCTATAATATCACTTCTGAAGGCATGGATTAAACCACTGGAGTGGTATGGATTACTTTTATGCTGCATTTATGTGATTTTTGTAGCTTCTGAGTTCTGATCACCATTCAAGTCATTGAAAGGTCCAACAGGGTTGAGATAATCTTCTAAAAAGCTTAATTTGTGTTCACCAGAAGAAAGGAAATAATACACATCTGGGATGGAATGAGGGTGAGTATACGATGAGAGAAATTTATTTTTGGGGTAAAAACCATTTGTAGGCTACTTTTTATTTACTTGGAAAATTGTTACTGTCCCTTTAAGAGGATTTTAAACGCATTTCATTCAAGGCACAGTCTGTGCGGCTTGTTTCATTGAGTTTAATCTTTTGAGAACTGTGAAGTCTCATTATTTTCGTGCTGTTACATCTGTATTTATTTCAGAGATTAATTGATTGAGATTGTGAAACTACATACAACCGACAAACCTCCATGAAGATGCGAGTAAAAATGAGATCGCCTCGCGCTGTCAGACACAACGCTGATAATCATTCTCGGAAGTGTTGATACTAGATTTAGATTCGCGATTTCTTCATCAACTGTTTATGTTCACTTGAGACAAAACAGACAATATATCATGTATGGTTGTATGAAAGTGTCCGTTCAAACGCAAGAAGAAGCGAATGCGATCTCTCATCGGGGCTCGTGAGTTAGACGTGACGCTGCTCCCTGTTTCACACAAATATTTATTTGAGTTGTTTTGCCATTTGTTGAGTTGAATGGTGTAAAATCGCTTGAAAGTTCAAACAGGAAAGTGTTAAAAACACATACAACAGACAAACATTGCTCGCATTGAAGACGCGAGTAAAAATGAGATCGCCTCACTATCGCGTGCTGTCAGAGAACACGCAGATGAAACATCATTCTCGGAAGTATTGATACTTTAGGATCGATCCGTCCATCCCTTCTTTCTTTAGACATATGTTTCATGTTTGTGTGATAAGTGTTCGCGGAGTTTCACTTGATTTTTCTGACGTGTATCAGACAGATTATCGCAAAGACAGATTCGGTTTACCCTGTTTATTTTCGTTATTTTACAAAAGCTCAAGGTTTTGTTGTATTGTAAGTGTACACAAATAAAAGTAGACCTTTTATAGTTTGTAATGATCTCTTCCATGTATCTGAATGGGCAAAAATGACGCAGTATTTTGTTTAAGTTTTTTCCGCTGTTTAGAACAATGCATCTGAAAGGACATTACAGCGCCATTGTTGACCCCCGTAATAATGCCAGAATTCAATAATGATTCCCGATTTATTTGAGTTGTATGCCATTTGTTGAGTTGAATAGTGTAAAATCGCTTGAATATTCAAACTGGGAAGTAGTAAAACACATCTCATTGACCTTATTTGTGCAGTAACTCTCATCGGGGCTCGTGCGTTAGACGCGACGCATCTCGCGGTTTCACACAAAACTGCTCACAAACATTTATTTGAGTTGTTTTGCCATTTGTTGAGTTGAATAGTGTAAAATCGCTTGAATATTCAAACTGGGAAGCAGTAAAATACATCTCACTGACCTTGTGCAGTAACTCTCATCGGGGCTCGTGCGTTAGACGCGACGATTATCGCTGTTTCACACAAACTGCTCGAAAACATTTATATGAGTTGTTTTACCATTTGTTGAGATGAATAGTATAAAATCGCGTGAATGTTCCAAATGTCAAGCATTAAACACACACAATTGACATACCTTTGTGCAAACGCAGGCAAAATTCTTCTGGCTGAGAAAGTCGGGAGCTCCACCCACTAGTAGCCAGAATTGCTCCATTAGAGAGATTTCTCCAGTAAAAGTGCATTTGGTAGACAGAGTTACACCAGCAGAGGGAGCCTCTTTGCTCAGCCAATGTAAGTGAATGGGATTTTACTTGTAGACCGTATTGATCCAGTAGAGGGGGCATTTTTGCTCAGCCATTGTAAATCAATGGGATTTTTTACATTTTTGATCGTCATTTATATAAAAAGCTTAAGTCGCATCAGGTAAAAAAAGACATAGCAGCAAACTTCAGAACAGTCCCCAGGTCTGTGGCAAGTTGGGTACTTATAGCATTAAAGCTCTTAGAGGTGAGGTTGTTGAAATTTTAGTAAGTAAAATAGTATTATTAATAATAATAATAATAAATGTATGTAACATAACAATATGTTGGCTTTCTCAAGCCAACATAGTTATGTCATCTTGAAGCATGTTAGGTTTGAAAAACCATCAATCAAATTTACATTTGGTTTATTGACACTAATATATTGAGGCAATGTGGTCATTTACATAAACACGCACCTTTCAGCCATTTTGTATTGTATTCATTTTTGCTAAGTAACAAATTGAAAGACATCAATTCTACACATGGGTACCAAATGTCAAGTCAATTGGATCTACAGTTCAAGAGAAGAAGACTTTTGTAGGTTTTGGCAAATTTTCACTGTACAGGACAATCCATTAGGGCAGAAGTTATGGGTCCTTCAGGCTTTTTTGTTCCCAATGAGAAATGAGGCAAGTATACCAAGTTTTAGAATATTTGGAAAATTGGGGTGAAAGTGCCATCATTTTGAAAATGTGACATTTGGGCATGGCCTTTAGCGAACCGCTAAGGGCGAATGTCGGCAATTCTTTGCACAGTACTTCAAAGGGATGTTATCTTGAAGCATGTCAGGTTTAAAATCCCTCAGTCAAAATTACATTTGATTTATTGACTTATATATTGATTAAATGTGGACATTTACATAAACACGCCCCTTTCAGCCATTTTTAATCGTACCTTATGGGTCCTTGAGGCTTTTTTGTTCCCAATGAAAAATGAGGCAAGTATACCAAGTTTTAGAATATTTCGAAAATTGTGGTGAAAATGCCATCATTTTGAAAATGTGACATTTGGGCGTGGCCTGTAGCGAACCGCTAAGGGCGAATGTGGGCAATTCTTTGCACAGTACTTCAAAGGGATGTTATCTTGAAGAATGTTAGGTTTGAAAAACCCTGGGTCAAAATTACATTTGATATATTGACATATATATTGATTAAATGTGGACATTTACATAAACACGCCCCTTTCAGCCATTTTATATCGTATTCATTTTTGCTAAGTAACATTTTCAAAGACATCAATTCTACACATGCGTACCAAATTTCAAGTATATTGGAGCTACGGTTCAGGAGAAGAAGAGTTTTGTAGGTTTTGGCAAATTTTCACTGTACAGGAAAATCCATTAGGGCAGAAGTTATGGGTCCTTGAGGCTTTTTTGTTCCCCATGAGAAATGAGGCATGTACACCAGGTTTGAGAATAATTGGACAAATGGCTTGGAAATGCCATGACTTTGAAAATATTTTTTTGGGGCGTGGCCTGTAGCGCCACCTATGGGCGAATGTGGGCCATTCTTGGTTTGGGGGTACCCGTTGGCATGGAGTATCAATGTGCCAATTTAGAAAATTTTTGACCAGTGACTTTTTGAGATACTGGGGCTCAAGGAGAAGAAGAATAATAATAATAATAATAATAATAATAATAATAATAATAATAATAAAACTGTCAATAACAATAGATTCCCTCCTATCGGAGGAATCTAATAATAAAACTGTCAATAACAATAGATTCCCTCCTATTGGAGGAATCTAAATATAGCTGCAAGCAGCCATTACCGGGGCCAAGCGCAAAGAAGATGACAAGACATGCCAACATGGCTGGAATGGTCAGACCAACTGCAGCAAGTAGCAATTAAAGACATGTAAAGATGAATTTAGGCAAATGGATGAAAAATCATATACATTAACTAAAAATATGATTTAATTGATTATCACTTTTGACAAATAGGTGGTGCAGTTATGAAATGTATGTGGTGTGGTCAGAGTGAGGTGACAATGAGACATATAAAGTTTGGTGTCAATATATCAAGGCAATGCAGAGATAAAGCCTGAATGGTAATTTTGGCAGCATGCGTAGGCTTTGATCTGGCAGTTTACAAAAACAGTTTTGTCTATCGTCACAAAATCCATAAATTGTAGTTGGCATGTTCTGGAGATGATACGATTTGATTTGGTGAAAACCATAACCCTAACAGTCTAGGAGGAGTTTGAAAAAGTAGGCATTGAATGAAAATCAAGATGGCGGACAGGAAGTTTGGCTGATTATGGGAAAAATGTTATCTATGTTTTTGGCAAAACCCAAAGAATCAATTGAGAACAGTGTGATTACAATAGGTAAATTTATACAAATGTTATTAGCATTTTGACCAAAAGGTGGCGCTGTCTCAAAATATTTTGAGTACCTTCAGGACATGCTGCTGATGGCACATTCTGAGTTTCAAAATGTTACACCAATGCATTCGTTAAGTATAGCATTTTTATCACAATACTGTATTTAAGTCAATGGTAATTTCATGTTTTGTTCTTTTATAGCGCCACCAAGTGGCACAATACCACAATTTCCATATGTGTCCTCTGAGTGAGCTCATACATGTGTATGTCAATTTTGGTGAAAATATCTCAATTTGCTTCGGAGTTATAGACATTTATGTGAAAAAACTGGTCAAAAATAACTGACACGTGATTTTGATTGGATTTTACTACCCCTTACTATCAATATTTTGAGATTTGGGCATTGGCATGTTGCCAGCGACCTGTTTCCAAACATCTGATGGTGGTTTCAACTCGATCGGACAAGCGGTTTCGAAGATATTCGCAAATGTTTTTTAAGCGCTAAATTACAACGCTGCACAAACCATATGCCGAAACCTGGCAAGTCTGGTATCGTTGGACTTGGCAAGGATTCAGGAATATAATAATATGACTCCCATGAAAATAAGTCAACCCCAGCCAGAGTTATAAGCATTTAAAAATGTAATTTTACCACTAGGTGGCGCTGTTTCGAAACTTCTCTGGCTCCTTCAGGGCATCGTACTGATGACCCATACTGAGTTTTGTAACAATTCATTCATGCGTTCAAAAAATACAGCATTTTAGCACATAATTCAAAATGGCCGACAGCCAAAATGGCCGATCTGAGAAAATTGGATATCAGTTGACTCGGCATGATGCCCTGAATCTAACGAGACCACTTTTATGATTTTTGGACAAACTGTTCAGAAGTTAAAAACAAAAATATCCATTTTTTATATCTCCGGATCAGTAGGTGGCACTGCGCCGAAACGCAGCATGTAGCCTCAGGTCATACTTGTGATGACATGTACCAAGTTTGGTCTGAATACAATTAAGCGTTGCGGAGATACAGCCTTACGTTTGTTTTTGCAAGCTCTACGTAAAATTTGATTGTGCGTTTTTCGAAAACGGTTTGACGAATCAACTTGAATTCCATAACTTTTTGTTGGCACTGCTTGAAGATGATCTGGTGCAATTTTGGTGAACATCGGACAAACCGTCTAGGACGAGTTCGCAAAAGTAGGTTTTTTGGACAATTCAAAATGGCGGAAAATTTTTTATGACGGAAAATGACGTCATAGGGTGCAATCGAATCGTCATGAGCTCAGGAATCAGAGGAAAAAAGAATTTTGTTGATAGGCCTTACGGTTCAAAAGTTATTAGCATAATATTTTTGAAACTTTGGACAGGTGGTGGCGCTAGAGGGAATGAGTTAGAGACACCAAAATTGGTGTATTTGATGTTGGGACTGTCCTCTATCAGAATGTCAAACCGTTACAACTTTCCCGCATACGCTTCTATGGGCTGCCATAGACGCCCAGTCGGAAGAAGAAGAAGAAGAATAATAAATATAGCTGCAAGCAGCCATTACCGGGGCCAAGCGCAAAGATGATGACAAGACATGCCAACATGGCTGGAATGGTCAGACCAACTGCAGCAAGTAGCAATTAAAGAGATGTAAAGATGAATTTAGGCAAATGGATGAAAAATCATAAACATTAACTAAAAATATGATTTAATTGATTATCACTTTCGACAAATAGGTGGTGCAGTTGATGCGGTTTATGATTTTTGGACAAACCGTTCATAAGTTATAAACAAAAATAGCAATTTTTTGTATCTCCGGACCAGTAGGTGGCGCTGCACCGAAACGCAGCATGTAGCCTCATGTCATGCTTGTGATGACATGTACCAAGTTTGGTCTGAATACAATTAAGCGTTTCTTAGATACAGCCTTACTTTTGTTTTTGCAAGTGCTACTTAAAATTTGTTTGTGCGTTTATCGAAACGGTTTGACGAATCAACTTGAATTCCATAACTTTTTGTCGGCACTGCTTGAAGATGATCTGGTGCAATTTTGGTGAAAATCGGACAAGCCGTCTAGGACGAGTTCGCAAAAGTAGGTTTTTTGGACAATTCAAAATGGCGGACATATTTTTATGACGGAAAATGACGTCATAGGGTGCAATCGAATCGGCATGAGCTCAGGAATCAGAGGAAAAAAGAATTTTGTTGATCGGCCTTACGGTTCAAAAGTTATTAGCATAATATTTTTGAAAATTTGGACAGGTGGTGGCGCTAGAGGGAATGAGTTAGAGACACCAAAATTGGTGTATTTGATGTTGGGACTGTTCTCTATCAGAATGTCAGACCGTTACAACTTTCCCGCATACGCTTCTATGGGCTGCCATAGACGCCCAGTCAGAAGAAGAATAACAATAATAACTAGGTGGCGCTGTTTCAAAACTTCTCTGGCTCCTTCAGGGCATCGTACTGATGACCCATACCGAGTTTTGTAACAATTCATTCATGCGTTCAAAAAATACAACATTTTAGCACTTAATTCAAATTGGCCGACAGCCAAAATGGCCGATCTGAGAAAATTGGATATCAGTCGACTCGGCATGATGCCCTGAATGTAACAAGACCACTTTTATGATTTTTGGACAAACCGTTCAGAAGTTATAAACAAAAATAGCTATTTTTTGTATCACCGGACCAGTAGGTGGCGCTGCGCCGAAACGCAGCATGTAGATGACATGTACCAAGTTTGGTCTGAATACAATTAAGCGTTGCGGAGATACAGACTTACGTTTGTTTTTGCAAGCTCTACGTAAAATTTGATTGTGCGTTTTTCGAAAACGGTTTGACGAATCAACTTGATTTCCATAGCTTTTTGTTGGCACTGCTTGAAGATGATCTGGTGCAATTTTGGTGAAAATCGGACAAACCGTCTAGGACGAGTTCGCAAAAGTAGGTTTTTTGGACAATTCAAAATGGCGTCATAGGGTGCAATCGAATCGTCATGAGCTCAGGAATCAGAGGAAAAAAGAATTTTGTTGATAGGCCTTACGGTTCAAAAGTTATTAGCATAATATTTTTGAAAATTTGGACAGGAGGTGGCGCTAGAGGGAATGAGTTAGAGACACCAAAATTGGTCAATTTGATGTTGGGACTGTCCTCTATCAGAATGTCAAACCGTTACAACTTTCCCGCATACGCTTCTATGGGCTGCCATAGACGCCCAGTCGGAAGAAGAAGAAGAAGAAGAATAATAAGAACCGGAACAGACACAATAGGTGCCTCCGCACCTTCGGTGCTTGGCCCCTAATAATAATAAGAACCGGAACAGACACAATAGGTGCCTCCGCACCTTCGGTGCTTGGCCCCTAATAAGAACCGGAACAGACACAATAGGTGCCTCCGCACCTTCGGTGCTTGGCCCCTAAAGAACCGGAACAGACACAATAGGTGCCTCCGCACCTTCGGTGCTTGGCCCCTAATAATAAGAACCGGAACAGACACAATAGGTGCCTCCGCACCTTCGGTGCTTGGCCCCTAATAATAAGAACCGGAACAGACACAATAGGTGCCTCCGCACCTTCGGTGCTTGGCCCCTAATAAGAACCGGAACAGACACAATAGGTGCCTCCGCACCTTCGGTGCTTGGCACCTAATTAGTGATCATTTTTGGAATGAGTCAGAATACATAGATTACACAGGGCAGAGAAGGGAGCTAACTGCAAACAAGAAAAAGGAGCTGTTAAGAAGTATAACTAAAATAGTAAACTTAGAAGAAATTGAACAAGAATGGCCATTTATTGATTGGACAGGGATTGTTGCTATGCAACATTTGGCTTAAACCGTTTACAGATAGCATAAAAAGACTTTGTAAGTCAGGCTTTGGGGATCAGTTAGACACATTTAGAGGAACACTGAGAATAGCAACTAAACGAGTGCAAATCCCTTATCTTAAAGCCAAATTAGTCGCTATTGGGAAACCAGAGGATTTAGCTATTTATAAGAACCAGAGGGTGAAGGAATAACTCTCTTGAAGAATGTGTTCTTAGAAATATCCACTAAAAATAGAAAAGTGCAGAGAGAGAGCAAAGTAATATTTTGCAGAGATAATAATGGTGGGTACACACCAGCTATTACAACTGAGGGAACAATTGGGATGTTAGAGGTAAGAATTTGCCTAGACCCTCCAAAAGAGGTAAGTATGGCTGGACATATATGAGAGGGGAACAACTAAACAACAGCCAAGGGGCAATACAGAGTAGAAAGAAAAAAGACATGCATGAAGTGAAGTAAGAGATAGACTTGGCATATGTTACCTATTTAAACATTGAGAATGATGTATTAATTACATAAACATTGATGATGATGTATTACTTACACAAATAGTAGAAATGATGTATTATTCATTTTAAGATTAATGTGTAATCAAAACAAAATGTATGACAAAGTAGCTGGTAGGATAATGGATGTATTTAGACAATAATCACATTGTATGTGATCTGTGACTGTGTGTAAGAGTGAAATACTGTAACCTACAAAAATTATTTGTATAAGCAAATATAAATAACCTGTGTAAGCAAGAAGTTAATTATGCAAGAGTAATATAATGGAACTATGTAAGGAGTAGAAGAAAAATATGGGCAAGTAGTCAAAAGAGTTGTACTGTAAAAAGAATAAAAAGAAAAACAGATTGATTAAAAAGTATAGAAATAATGAAATAAAAAAGAATGAAGGTAATAAACAATAAACCTGGTATAAGAGGAATTTAAGCAATATAATATAATAAAGACTGGGAAAATAAAGACTATGAATGATAGGTGTAAAAATAAAAGAATAAGGGGAAAAAGAGGAAAGGGCATATTGCATAAAAATGAGAGAGAAGACTTGGTCAAATATCTTGAACCTTTTTATCACTTTTTTATCACTGTGAATGCATGGGAAAAATGTCAAATAAGATGAACCTCATGTCTCACTTTTTTACACTGGGCAGGTGAGGTAATTGGAACAGGTCAAGTGTTTGCTATGGGAAGATCCTGGAGTATTGATTTAATAATCCTGAGGAGAGACATTATTTGGATGCAAAATAATTCATGTAGAGTGGGACCAGAAGAGGAGTCAGCAGAACTATAAAACAGAAAAAGCCCAGGGGAAGTCAGGGGTTGAATACTTTTAGTGGTCCTCGTCTGATCAGCCTGGTGAAGACTAGCATAGTGAAAAGAACGGTCTGGGGTTAAAGAGGTACAGCAACATCATAAAACAAAACATAGTGACAAAGAAAAATGACATCAACACCGATAGAACAAATATGCATTGAATTTCCGATGTACGAAGAAGTTATAAAGGAGACCTCTAAAAAATGGGATGGGAGAACAAAGGGGCTGAACACAAAGTGGCCAGCAGAGGGAACATTTGATGTAAATGTGTGTAGAGAAATGGAGGCATTGATAAAGAATCACAAACCTAAGGATAACCGACAGATAAGGATAATGAAATGAGACCGGGAAATGACGATAATGCACATGTTCAAGAGTAATGGGATAAAATTAATAAGACAAGAGAGAGAAAGAAAGAAGATGGAAGAGGAAAAATTGGAGAGGCCACCCCCATACGCACCACCACTAGAGGCAGAAGAAAAATGGCAGATGCCTGTGGTAAAGTTTAGAGGAGCAATGCACATGGCAGGGGAACTAAATATAGATGATAAATTACCCCCCAGAGCCACAGGAAGAGTTAATACAACTGTACCCAGAAGCTGCATCTTCAGAAGCACTGAGCAATAATGAAGAAGGGGCACAAGAATCAGATCAAGAAAGTGTGTATAAGGGCACCAAGCTGACAAGAAATAAGATCTGATTTGGAAGACCACTGCCTCCGAGTGATGGAGTAGAAGAATATGTAAGACATAAAGAGAAAGAACAGAGAGAGCAAGAAGAGAAAAACGATGCAGAAAGAACTCCCAAGACCAGTGACTTATCGGTACAACGGCAAATAGAAGAAAGCCTCGCAAGACAATAAAAAATACAGGATGGAATAGATGTCATTTGTGCCAGGTTGAAGGAGATATCAGAATCCAGGGAGCAAGAAGAAAAAGAAATCTTAAAAAGACTAAGGAAATCAACAAGAGACAGAAAACATAACTATCCGGAAACAAGTGCTCCTAAAGGCAGGCCCAATGGAGAAATCAAGCGGTTCTCAGGAGAACTTTACCTTGAGGACCCACCTACGAAACAGACCAGAGATGGAAGAGAAGCAAGGTGGGAATATTGAATAGGAATGAGGAAGAATCCGAAGACAGTATGGGACCCTCAGAGAATGAGGATGAAGCAGAGTAGTCTCAACAGTATATAGAGGGAAAACAATTCCCTATTGTAATAAAAGGGAAATATGACTGTTATGTGCCGTGGGCCAACCATGAACTTGAAGGATTTCTGGCTGCCCTCCCAAACATATATGAGGGAGCAGGAAGATGGATCAGAGAGGTTGAAGACCGTGCAATAGGGACACGCCTAGCACTAGGAGACATTAAGGCCCTAATTGCCATGTGCATAGGAGGGACCAAGCTGGCGGAGATATTGAACCAGGCAGGATGTGAAAGAGCGGTAGACAATGCAGCAGTGGATGCGATATCATTCACCAGATACCGTAATAACATCTGGGCAGCTTTAAGTAAGGAATTTCCAGCGAGTCTAGATCCAAAAGCACTGAAAGGAGAACCGCTAGGCGAAACTGAAAACCCGAAAGCTTACATCGACTGAGAGCTAAAAAGATGGAAAATGGAAATGGAAAAAGACCCAGAAAAAGATCCCTGGATGACAGCAATGTTCCGATATTCCATAATAGATGCGATGCCTACACCAGTCAAAGACAAACTGGAAGATGTGGTGGGATTAACCACAAAGTCACCAAAAGAGTTCTGTACACATGTAGTCCATGCAGTGGAACAACACAGAAATAATGAGGAAAGAACAAAACAGCAGGAGAGAGACATACGTAAAAAGCTAGAACAGTTAAAACTGGAAGAACTGACAGGAAAAAATAAGAAACTTCAAGCAGCAGTAAAAGAAATGAAAGGATCAACCATCGTAATGGCACCAGTGAATGCATCCGCCCCATTGATCCCAAGTGCACAGGCCCAAATGGTCCTAAATGTGCCAGCTGCACCCATGGCCCCTTACGCACCACCTGCACCCATGTATCACCTTGTACAAGTGGCTCCAATGATGCCTGCACCAAATGTTCAGAACACAATGCCAAATCAAGGACAGACAGTACAGCAACCCATATCAACCATAGTTTATAATTTCCCAGAACAGATGAACAGAGGCTGGAATCGGCAGTTTGAAGGAGGAAGGGGAAGAGGAAGACAGAATATTGGAAACAAAAACATCTGCTGGGGATGTAACCAACTGGGACATGTGAAAAGATAATGCCCGTATCTTTGGCCTCAGGCACCGCAAGCGAATGTCAATGATTGGCAGCAAGGCCCTCAACAGCAAGTCCAAGGTCCACTAAATCCATGGCGTGGACCACCAAAGGGCTTAGAGGGCAAGACAACACCGGTTATGGAGCCACATTCATGTGTATAAATCCAAATTATGCCTCTCACCTCCCCCAGTCTAGTAAATATGTAAAGACAGTAGGATTCTCGGTTCAAACGCAGTTAATTCCAATGACGGCTCCAGTAAACATAAAAGTAAAAGACAAAGCAGTAAAAATCCCAAACTTAATATCAGAAAACACACCAGTGAATTTATTGGGTAGAGATGCTATACGCAAAATGAACTTACAAATATGGTGCACTCCAGAAGGAATATACATAGATGACAGAGGAGTAAAACAAATGACGGTAAAGCAGCCATCAGAATCTCAAGGTCCACAAGCAAATGTATATTGGTTAGGAGAACTAGGGGAGGAAATAGAAGATACAGTGAGTAAATGGGGAAAATACATTAAGGCACAGTTAGATTAACCAAATGTGCCAGGCGCTGAGTATCATTGCACACTTGTATATGATACAACAAGAGATCCAGACCTAGAAAAGGAATGGCTGAGCAAAACAAAGCAACAGAAAATCTCACTAGTGTCAAAATATATAGTTGTAGGACAGGAGGGGCTGCAGTTAAAGTGGAGAACAATGACTTAATTGACAAATAGTTTCAAGTACAAGACTCCATCCCACATGTAACCCTATATGTAAGCAAGGGAAAAGAGCAGAAAGACTTAGGACAAATGATGAAAAAAGCAGAAAAAGTGAAATGGAGAAAGACTGAAAATCCTCTAATCATAGAATCACCAGACAAATCATTCCTAACAATTTTGTGTACTACAGAAATGACAGGTACACCCAAAATAGTAGTTATTACTGCTGCAGAAAAATTAGATTAACAAATGGTGGAACTAATGGCAGAAATGGAAAAACAAGTGCCTGCTGAACTATGGTCACGTCATGACACAGACGAAAGGTTAGTGGTATCTGCAAACCTAATTCAAATTAAAATAAAACCAGGAACACTGCCTCCATGGAAGCAACAATGCCCGTTAAAGCAAGAGGCAATATCAGGAATCAGAAACACTATTGAAGGGCTACTCAAGGCAGGAGTACTAGTTGAAACACGCCTGACCTGGAATCAACACCGATGGTTGAGTCCCTATATATATTTACATTCCCTTAGAAGGAATAGATTATTTCGTTGATGGATCCTATTTCAGGGATCATTTGGGAAATCATGCTGGATTTGCCATAGTGAAAAAGGAAGGAGAGACCTTTGTGCCAGTTGTGGTTCAGCATTGTTAACAGCCATGCTCAGATCAACTGGCAGAATTAAAAGCGTTGACCAAAGCCTGTCTGATAACAAAAGATCAGAATGTCAACATATATATAGGGACTCTGCATATGCACATGGAGTGTGTCATTTGTTTGGGGCAGTTTGGAAACAAAGAGGGTTGAAAAAGAGTGATGGAACCATGATCTAGCACAATGATCAGATAATCAAACTAATTTCAGCCATGATATATCCAAAAAAATTGGTGATAATTACATTTCAGGCCCACAAAAAAGGCAAAGACTTTGTTATTAAAGGAAATAATGCTGCAGATGCATATGAGAGAGAGGTCTCAGGATGTAAAGGTGGCAATAATGGCTCCAGTAGAAGCCATACTACAAGTTCAGCCAAACGTAGCAGATGTCGCACTCATACAACGCCAAGCTGGCCAACCTGAATTAACACAATGGCAACAGAGGGGGGTGACTAGGGATGTAAACGGAATACGGAGAACACATGAGGGGCAAATATTGGCTCCAGTAGCACTCCTCAACATGCTAATTTCTGATGCGCATGGTTTTGATCACTGCGAAAGGGGGGGAGGTAATGAGAAAATAAAACAGCAAGGCTACTGGTCTCCATATTTGCAAGCTTCAGTAGATTAATTTTTAGCAAACTGTGAAATTTGTGAAAAACATAATGTCAGAAAAGGTACATCCGCACCAATATGACACATACCAGTGCCAGAAGGACCATTTAAACATCCAGTGATGGACTATGTAGACATGATAAGACCAGTCCGAGGGAAAAGATACATGCTGGTAATAATAGACAGATTTAGCAGATGGGTAGAAGCTGTGCCATCAGCAGATCAGGGGTCCCAAACAATAATTAAATTCCTGACAAGAGAGGTTATCCTAAGATTTGGGAGACCATCTCAAATTAGCTCAGACAATGGTTCGGCATTAATCCAAAGAGCAGTAAAAACCGTAATGCAGCAGCTAAGAATAAAACAACGATTAGGATGCGTTTACCATCCGCAGTCTCAGGGAATGGTGGAAAGGGTAAATGGAAATCTTAAGGCAAAAATTGTGAAAATCTGTCAAGAAACCAGACTCAATTGGGTTGATGAGCTTCTGCTGGCATTAATGAAATACCACATGCAGACAAACAGAATCACTAATTTGACCCTGCATGAAATGTTGACAGGGAGACCCCATGCCAGTACCTTATCTAAGAGGATCATATGAGGGTCCATCTTTGGAACAGTTTGAGATGGAACTAAAAGCCTATATGAGACAATTGACTGCTATACATAAAAAAATCTGTTCACAGGAACAAAGAAGACAACACAGACAAGAAGAAAACTCACCTTGCCCAATAATTCCTGGAGACTTTGTGCATCTGAGGGTATTCAGACGAAGGTGGAACAAACCAAGACGAGAAGGACCCTATGAAGTGGTGCAGGCAACTCCAACAGTGGTAAAGGTAAGAGGTAGCAACACGTGGTATCATTTAAATCACTGCACCAGGGTACATTGGAGAAATCTACCACGCAATCAGCAGCCTGGAGTAGAAGAAGATCCGCAAGAACTGGATAGAGAACCCATGGAGGGAGAAGGAGAAGTGAAAGAAGGACAAGAGAATGTAGGGGAAGAGCTCCCTGAGACTGAAAGAGAAGCTGAAGTACATATCCCAGAGGAGCAGGAACAGGAAGAAGAAAATGAAAGATAGGAAGAAAGCACTCATTCTGCTACACCAGATTCAGAAGCAGCTGAAAATGAGACAAAACAACAAGCGCAGACGATGGAAGAATTGCTGTGGGATGCAGAAGAAAGAATGGAAACTAACGGAAATATTGATATGGAAGATGCTATTGCTGACTTACTTGGGGAAGGTATTGCCCCCAACACAGGGCCTACCGGAGAAATGCCCCAAGGAAGACCAGAATCCCCAGGTGAACAACCCTCAGGAAGTACACGACATGATGAGTTCCCTACAATTAACACAACAGATCTTGAGTGGTTTTTCCAAGTCTGAGCAAAGACAAGGTACTATAGAACAGGAATTAAGAAAGAAACGATCACTCAAACCATCAGACAGGGATGGACCTGAAAGGAAACACATCTGGATCCAACCACTCAGACCACCAGTTAAGGGTGAACCTGAAAGGAAACGCATCTGGCTCACAGGTATGGCAAAATCTGTGGAAATAAGAGGAAAGTCGAATACCCCACCTAAAAAGCTACCTGAGAAAGTACCTCCTCAAACTACGACAAAACCAATAGATTTCGAATATGATACAGAGTCCATAGAGTCAGTAGGAGAGGAACGGCTGTTAGAGCATGCATATCAAAATGATTGGTACAAATGGGCTGAATATACAGTAAGATAAGCAAAAATTACGAGTTGTATAATGTGTTAACCCTCTCCTTTGAAAAAATTATTGGTAGTTCCAAATCAATATGATTATAGGCATTGTGCTGGGTACTATGCTGAGAATTGTGTGGAGAAAGGGAAAACAGTGTTTTGCCCAGCAGAATGTCTGGCGTTATTGGGAAATCCAGGATATGATAAATACTATGAATTAAAAGGGTGGGGAAATTAATGCCAAAAACTGGATATCCATGTAGATAATGGAAAAAGAGAAAGTCCAATAGCATATACAATATATCGACAATTGGAGTATGAATGCTTTAACAAATCTAAAGGGGAGGTAAATGTGGGACAATTTAAGGGAAATTGTGAAGTAACATGGCACTTAGATGAAAAAATTTATTATGAGAAAGATGTGGTTAGGTTTAGTGGGCCACAATATGCAACAGTGACAGTGGGACAGAATTTTTCTACAACTATAACTCCAAGGTGTCTAGGTGTACTTACAGGAAATTGTCTTACAAACTGTAAAAACCAGACTTTAGTATCTCCAGTAATAAGGATTTATGAGGAACAAACAGAAGCTGTAGCAGACTATTTTTGGCTGTGTGGGGGACATCAGTTAAAAACAACCCTACCAAAAAGCTGGAAAGGAATATGAGTCAGAGTTAGGCTGATACAAGAAGTTACTATGGTAACATGGGACCCCTTTGAACAACACATCCAAACTGCACCAAAGAAAATTGTCCAGGATAGAAACAGAGTGAAAAGAGCATATGCTCGAGATCCTAATGTCTATTTAGATGCAATTGGACAATCAAGAGGAATACCTCAAGAATTTAAAGCAAGAAATGAGATGAAATCAGGCTTTGAGTCAATGTTTGTATGGATAACAGCTAATAAAAATTTGTAATGGATCAATTATATTTACTATAACCAACAAAGATTTATTAACTATACAGAAGAGGCAATGAAGGCATTGGGAGCTCAATTAGCAGCCACTAGTAAAATGTAATGGCAGAATAGACTGGCTATTCGCAAATAAGGGAGGTGTGTGTGTAATGTTTGGAGCTGATTGCTGCACATATATTCCAAATAATACAGCCCCAGAAGGTTCCTTCACAAAGGCAATGAAAAAATTACATGAGTTGAGAGAAGTTAAATCAAATGCATGAACAGATCAGATGTTTGAGAAATGGTTCGATGACCTTTTGGGGTCATGGAAAGCAGGGTTAATTAAAATAGGTATAATGATAGCTGTAGGAGTGACCATATTTGGGTTATTGTTCTGTTGTATTATACCTATCCTTGGATTAATAATGAATAGGACAGTGGCTAAACATTTGGTAACTGTATCAATGAGACCATCTGGAACAAATGTGGAGACAACAATGTATACCATTGGACCTGGGTTAGATGAATTGGATGAGTTTTAAAAGATGATTGAGAAATCAGACTAAGAGTAAAAAGGAGAATGTGGAGTGGAGGGGGGCGGGGCTGGGCTGGAATGTCACACGTCCGGTCCCCAAACGGCCTGATGGGGCGCACGAGGGATAAAGGCGGCCGGTGACGACGGATCGGGAGAGAGAGAGATCAATCACGGACATGTCCGTTGTGTGTGTGTGCTTGTGCTTTATGTTTAAGTTCTTTATTAAATTATTATTTATATTGACAAGCCGGTTCTCGCCTCCTCCTTGCCCATCTTAACCCTGTGTTACATTGGTGCCAAAACCCAGGAAGGAGGAGGGATGCCTATCGCAGAGTCCTTGACACTGCCGTCCACCCAGGGGAGCGCCGCTGCCATCTGCCGGGTGACGGAGTGGCCCGACCGCCCGGACGCGGGGAGCGGCCACCGTCCGCTGTACGAGTGGGGACTGGATTCCCCGACTTCCTGGAGTGAGGGAGCCGCTGCCAGCGGCGGAGGAGTGCCCTGCCGTCCTCAGAGATGTGGAGGGGTCGAGGGAAGACCGCCGTCTGTGAGGGGAGGAGGGAAGTAACTCCCCGACCGCCTGGAGCAGTAGGGCCGCTGCCAGGGGCGGAGGAATGTCCCCACGCGTCGCCAGGAAAGCGGAGGGGCGTTCTGTCTGCTGGGGGTCAGAGGTTGACTCCGGTTTGCAAGGAGAGGAGCGGCTGTTGTCCGCTAGAGAGTGTGGAGGAGTGTTCGAGGACCACGCGATGGTACATCAGAGAACCGGTGAGTGAGCTTTCTCTCTCTCCTCTCTCTCTCGCTCTTTCGCACCGTGTTGGCCTTTTCCCTTGCCTATTTATTTTTTTTGTTGTTGTTTTCCCCTCCTTCTCCTCCCAGGTCAAGGAAGGCAGGGATAACCGGCCGGTGACGACGGTTTGTAAAGCACACCCTCCCCAGGGAAAGGGGGGGGGGGGGGGGGGTGTACGTCATGCCGGTGGAGCACTGGCCTGAGGTAACGCCAGGAGGAGTGTGGAGAGGAGGGGGGCAGGGCCGGGCTGGAATGTCGCACGCCCGGTCCCCAATCGGCCTGATGGGGCGCGCGAGAGATAAACTTTTTGTTTAAGTTCTTTATTAAATTATTATTTATATTGACAAGCCAGTTCTCGCCTCCTCCTTGCCCATCTTAACCCCGTGCTACAGAGAACTTTTATGTTTGTTTCTTTCTGAAAACTTTTCTCCTGGTTCTGACAGTAAGGGAGATAGCATGAAAATTGTATTTTCTTTTATATGGTAAAATAGGTAGCAAATCAAAAAGAAAGGAGTTAGAGGGTATTTTGTTTGTTAATTTTAACACAATCCCCTAATGCTTTTCAATATTAGAGTTTAGATATCACGAATAGAGAAACATCTACAATAACACTGTAATGTACTTAATCAAGTAGAAATAGTAATGTTAATAATTATGTTTAAGCAAAATATGCATGAAAAAGTGTTATGAAAAAGATTTGCCCAGAGAAAAGACGTGTGAAGAAGAAAAATGAAGAAAGGAGCGACGAGAACCTCAGTGCTTGGATATAATAGCAAAAAGACTCAACTGGTGGTTTAAAAACCCGCTGTCTGCTCCAAACACTCCACCAGAAAGCGCTCCAGGCTACCGGAAATGTCTGTGAGTTCCTCTGGCACAGAGGGATGCATATTACTGTGTTAAACCTACTAATAGTTTGCTAAGTATGTATAACTACTAAAATATGTGTAATCATCTGTACTCTACATCACACAAAGCTAAGACTGCATGCACATGATTATTAAAGGAGTTGATTTGTTTTTGGAACACCCCCAGAAAGGAATTAGCTAGAGGATTGGGATCTTTTACTTCTTCCTAGCTAAATGTGGAAGGAGAGGTTTGGTCCTTAATCCTCCAGAGTGCGGCTCCATAAAGACAGTTTTGGGTAAAGGATTGAATGGCTTGCATTGGCCACTTAATGCAAAGGATAAGTGTGAGACTGCACTCTGGGTGAGGGTAATAGGATGATACTGTTAAGTCTCAGAAGGGGGAATATTTGGTGTATTTTCTAAAATAGTATGTATTTTCTTTTATTAGTCAAATAATATTGTGTGTAAACAAATTAATATAACCAATATGATATTACATTGTAAAGAAAGGCAGAGGTATGTTGAGTCACCATTGAGACTACATGTCCCTTACACAAACTGTGACATGAGTTCATTCTATGGAAAATAGTTAATTATTCTATGGAAAATGGTCAAAGTGTACATTCTTTTAAAAAAATAGACAGGCGAGGGATTTTCCAATTGAGAGCTTAGAACTGTGTATTCAGAACGGACAGCTGACCTTTCTCATGTTTGTTTGTGATTCAATAAACTACAACTTTGGCATTTGGAACCCTTGACTCTGAGAGATTTCTTACATCTTAAGATTCTTTGAAGATTTTCCACGACAGTAGCCTGAGTGAAATGAGCCCACCCCCATGTCTCTATGACATTCTGATTGGGAGAAATTATCCCACGAAATTCAGTCTTGTCATAGGTGGAAAAAAACTATTGTTTTGATGGGCGAGAACTAGGCCATAGTGTGCCTATGGGGCAATTTTAGGGCAAGTTTTACCCCCCAGGGCCACATCTTACCCCCAATCTCATGTAATGCTCCACAACTGCTTGCTAGTCCGAATGAAAAGAGTCCACCCACATGTCTTTACAAAATTCTGATCCGGAGATATGATCAGTCGAAGTTTGTCGCAATGCAAAGTCTATTGGATTTTTCGGGATGTATATGAGATTATAATAATCATTTATTTATTTGATATTTAATAATCATTATTTGCTTCGACTATTAAGTTTAAATTTTAGATCAGTAGGTTGGCTCTTTCAAACCAACCATATTATGAACTAAAGTAAATGTGTATCATCATTCTTAAATGCTCTGCTGTGCACATAATTTCCTAAAACTTTCCTCAGATCTGATCTAAAATCACTGGATTATCAATGAGAGAAGGGAGACAGACAGAATGAAGAGAGGAAAGGATATGAGGCCCTTTTAAAGAGGATTATTAGATAAGATGGGACCCAGAAATGAGAAAAAATGAGGGCCAGAGCATCCTTTGCAGTAATTAAAGCATTCACATAGCACATTCCATTCCATTGTGTGTACGTGTGTTTGTGAGTGTGTGTATAGCTATTACCTTGCCAAGCTCATAGTCTTTTGTATATATAATTAGCTTTTATATAAAAAGTTTACGGTATGTGCTCATTTAAATAGATAATTAAACGTATGTAATGGACAGTATTTTTTGCTGTGTTGATATCAGGTTTTAATTTTCATACTGAGTATTTTTGTCTTGTTTTTCAGTAAAAAATATCTAAACATCCTTAAAGTTCCACTAAGATTTTTTGTTTGTTTGAAAAGAACAAAATGTAATTAATAAACAAGAACACCAAAAATGTCTTACAAACCATGTTTTTGCCTTACACCGATTCACTATGGTAAGCCTATAATAAATTATTTATATTTTAGAGCTGTCGGGACGGATTTGGTGGGAAATTACATACTTCCACTAGTCATCCGTGCATGTTTGCATCATGTTCGTAAAGCAAAAATTCCCAGCTGCCAATGAACAACTTTAACCATGGATCATTCAAAAAGGCATTTTTGGTCATTCATTTTCAAAATGAATAAATCTCAAAAAGTGAAGAGTCTGCAAGCAAAAGGGCAAAGTGACAGAGCCTGTAATAAAAATAAACACAAAACAACACCGGTACTTCTCAAACCATCAGATTAATCCACCCAGAAGAGCAGAGCCAAAGCCCAGCTCAAGTTACCAAAACAGTGTTCCTCCACAAGTAGCTTGCAGTTCTATACTTCAACAACTAGGGGTCCAAAAGTTACACATTATAGCTTTAAAACAAGATACATTTAGTTGAGAAGCGAAATGACATTGTTGAACGACGTGTACCATGGGAGAAAGTGAAACACTGGGGTTTTGAAAGAGCTTTCTAAAGATTTACAGTAAGCTTAACCATTAACCCCTTTTTTCCCTACAAAATTTCTTAATGAAAATGTAAAAATGCAGTGTTTGTGTGAGGGTAACATTTGGGTTAGGGGATAGAAAATATCATATGCTCAGTAGAAAAACAATAGAAGTCAATGGAAAATCCCTGACATGATAGAAAAACAAACTTGTGTGTGTGTGTGTGTGTGTAATCCCTTTATCTGACTTTTAGTGATCCATCAGGCTTGTTCTGCTCAAGTTAATCACAGTAAACAGCTTCCACCAGATCTGTGACAGTGATACATGGAGTTCAGCAGCCAGAGGTGATTATAGAGCAACCAGCACATCAGACCACCAACAGCTACACTGCAAAATACACTCCCTCTTCTTAAAGGAGTGTTCCCAGTTAAATACAACTTAATCTCTATAAGAACAGCATCTGTGATATGCTCTCCAATACCACACAAAATAGTTTTGGCTCGACTGTCTGTCAACATGAACAGTAATTTGCAAGGAAACATATGGGGCAAGAGTACAAGACCTCAAAGTGTGACTCGTTAGCTATATTTTTCACAGTATCAGGAATTATTCTTGCAGACTGGCAGCTCGTATCAACTGCACATACTTTCTTCTATCTCTTCTCTACACAACAGTCTACCTCGTCAACTAAACAAGTACTTTTAAACTGTGATCATCTGCATATTTCATAATCTTATTCTAGCAAAGGACCATTCATTCAGGAGTGATGAGGAGTAGACTTTAAAATATTTGATTCCTTGACTCTTTCTAGTATCAGAGTTAACTAGAATCGATTTTTAGGATAGGAATTGATCTACAATTGGAGTCAATTTTTATCTTTATAAACAGGATGTTTTTATTGGCTCAAACCAGTGTGTCAGCATTCTAGGAACCAATCTCATACCAGATGGTTATCCCACACTTAATAAAGAACATCTTACACATAAAGCTGACTATTTGGCTGATTCTGCTCAGAACTCACTCCAAAACTCCAGTGAATTTGATATACCTTCTGACTGCTATCTTATTATGTGGATTCTGAAGATAAATGGCTGATGTGCAGTGAACGAATCATTTGTATGAAAATAAACATGAATGATCATTCTTTCTAAAGAAATGTAAATGAATAAGTGTGGTGTATTATATCAATTGTACTAGTCATACAGAGCCCACCAATTGTCACGTAGGAGAAAGAAAATCTGTTTATATGTTTATAAACTGTACTCACAGATTTTTTAACTGTTCCCTCATTTAAACAAATTGTGCCCACAATTTTATAAATCATACCATCAATTTCAGAATCTGTACCCACAGACTTATAAAACCATAAATGCTATGTGAATCTGAAGCTCCTTCCTCAATTTTGAAATCTGTGCTTAAGGATTAAGCCTACAAACAAGCTTGACTCATTTTATAGGATTTTATTTATAAGCTAATGGATGAATATTAATCATATTTAAGAATGCAGGACAGCAACACTGCAGGTTGTTTACATACAAGTGAATAATTCTTCATAATTTGTTACAATTATAGCATCTTATTAGATAACAATCTAATGTGTCGACATTTCAAGGACTTTACTTTGGTTTAAGGAAGTACTGTCTTTGTTTCATGAACATTTCCAGATGGTTGTCAATCTTATTCAAAACAACAGCAGGAGGAGCTTCATCCATAGTGACTTTAACATAATTGACATTAATAACATTAATATGATTGTTACAAAATGTTACTATTAAAATGTGTACCATGTTGTTCAGTCACTGGATGCTCGAAAAAGCAACCATAAAATGAATGCATGAATTGCAGCAGTGAAGTGAGAAGACTGTATATGTAATGGGAGCCAGCTGGTAAATAGCTGTGCAGTGTATAAACCTCACTCTCCTGACCTCAAGAGGTGCACTAGCGACTGACGCTAGAGGCTGTAGCCTTTAGCCTCCTCGTTAGCGCACCCGCCTCCCACGCCGGAGACGTCGGTTCGAATCCTATTCGGAGTGGGGGCGAGTAGTACCGGCAAACATATACATTCAGTACTAACAACTGTAAAATATGTAACAGCACACAACTTATCTCTGGTAGATGAATTACATTTTTGCCAACCAATATTAAGAATGATAGGTAGAGTTTAGCTGGCTAGTTAAGTCTGAGTATTTCTTTATGGTCTCTAATAGTGACCATAGATCACTCCCATTATTATGAACAAAGCTGCACAAGTCATTTACATTTAGTAATTTAGCAGACCATATTATCCAATTTGACTTACAAATTGAGGAACATAAGTATTTTGTCATACAAAGGTCAACAATATCAGCAGTATTGCACTAACAGTTGTCAGAGTAGCTGAAGTAGTATCAAAGCTAGCGCACATGCTAGGGGAAAGTTATATTGTTATCCTTACCTTGCCTTCAAGTCACACGCTTGCAGCTTTAACAGCTTCTTTGATCATAATAGGAGCTTCCCAATGTTCCCAGCCTTTCTGCTGAGGAAAAAAATATGAAACTATGATACACCTCCATCACCTCTCTCGCTTAGACAATATGTCTGGATAAGTAACTTCAGGTAAACACTTGATGTTCTTTGAGAAAATTCTGTTTTAGATGGACTCAAAATTTTAAGATTTTATAACTGCTCTTATCCTCCCTGAAGATGCCTATTGGAAACATGTTTGTTCAAATCAGCTGATAAATTTGGATACAAATATAGAAATATATATGGAGCGGTAGCCGGAGCCCACATTGGACAGGTGAACTTTTCCCCTTATAAGAGGTCACTGCAAAATTTCAACAACATTACGTTTAATGTTTAATTTATTCTCAAATTAAAAAAAATAATAACATTTAGCATTAAAAAAAAAAAACAATTCACTCTGAGAAATTTAAAGACATTTTGTTCTTGTTTTCTTTTATGTTAGATGCGGAACAATTCACATTTTGAATATTACAAAGACGCTTTATTTTTCTTAAGAATAATGTGCACTGATCACAATAAGACCAGGAATATGTATTAAAGGGTCATGAGACCACCTGTTTCAGCACAGTTGAGTCACAGACTACTTGGCAGAGATGGGCCACTTCTATTTAAATCAATGGGAGAAATTGGAACGCCCAACCAAGAAGCTCTAGCGCCAAAACAGTCAGCAGATGTAGAAAGGAAGTCCCACCTTAAAGGTGAAAGAGACAATCAACTTTTAGATACAGGCATCACCTGCCAATCAAATAAAAAACACGCATAAGCTATACAAGCTGGGAAAATTGCGTTTTTAGCGTAATATGAGGTAAAGCACAATTTATGATACCAGCATTGTCAGATTCCATTGCAGATTTCAAATATATTCTTTGATCGTAATCTTGACCAACCGTTTTTGGTCAAATATCACAGAAACTCAGCATAAACGTCATCCATATGACACCAGCTGTTAAACTAATGTCTTATAAAGCAGCACTATCACTTTTGGTGTGAAAAAGGTAAATATATACTTTTTTAACTTTCATTAAAAAGTTAAGGGTTATAGAACACTTTGTTTCACTAAATCAATCTGGACTCATCCATCGTCAATACAAGACTGAGATAAGTTTTGAATTCACTGACCAGGCAGGCCGTCAAAGCATTTTTTTTATCAGTTAGCACTCTGCTTTGTATATGGGTATTGCTCTTAACGCTTTAGACCTGTATAACAAATCCCTTAGCTCAGGGAATGAGGAAGTGGGAGAGGCTGATTCCAACACAGGAAAAACACTTTTTTTTAAACAAAAAAACGTTTGCTTAGCAGCGATAACAAAAACAACAAAAATGGACTCAACTTCCAATAAATCAAAGGTGGCATACAAAAAAGCACAGATTTTCAGCAGACGGCGAATGGAAAACACACAGACAGCTTGTCAGCTGGGCTCTCTCTCTCATCTGCCGCTGTCTCGTCTCCTTAAATGCCCCTGTCACTCCTCACTGAAACACAGGACAGGTGTTAAACACAGGTGGAAATCGCTCACCACTCATATCCCCTGGCCTCACTCCCCAAAGCATGGTGCTCCACATAACCCCACTGCCCAACTCAGGCCAGGGACACACTTTTCCATGACCAAAGTGGAAGCCCAGATACCGTACTTCCACCCAGCCAATTGCACACTTCTTTGGATTTGCTGTGAGCCCCGCTCACCTCAGTGATCTCAGAACAGCCCTCAGATGCTGGATGTGCCGCAACTTGTGGGCAGAGAACTTTGTCCATGAGTCGCTGAAACACAGCCGGGGCCCCAAAGAGACCAAACAGAAGAGTTACAAATGGGTGTGAACCGAATGTTTATTATTTATTAGCAAATGGACTTCAAATTGCACACATTCAGGGCTTCAGACTAAAAAAAATGCCTTAGGGGCCATTGGCTCCTAAACTGAAACATCATGGAGCCAAATGGCTATTTTTAGTTGCTAAATCACAGAACTGCTCAATTTACATTGTTGTTCAGAAACAAGATATAAAGCCAAAGAAAAGACACCTGATAACCCATTGATTGGAGGTTTAATAAGCAGTATATATTGGTGAGAAAATAAGTTTGCATTCCCTTTTGTCTCATAACATTTCACACCCCTTTCATAATTTATATAAAAATAAGAGAAAATATTAGTACTGCTTTTCAGTATCTGCATTAAATCAAATCACTTTATTGTCACACTACCATGTACACGAGTGCAACAGTAGGTGAAAGTCTTGTGTGCAGTTCCGAGCAACATAGCAGTCATGACAGTGACGAGACATATACCAATTACAATAAACAACATATTTACCCAACACAATTTACATATAAAATGTACATATACTTACACAACACAATCCTATTGTACAATGTACAGTAAACAATACACACAATATAGAATACACATACAATAAAAATACAAAATTAGAGTATATAAAAATATATATGCAGTTGTTATATTGTGGAGAATATAATTATAATTATGACAGTCCAGTGTAAGATAATAGATTAATAAAGTGCAGTGCTGATTGTTGATCGTGAGTGATCAAGTGTTCAAAAGTCTTATTGCTTGGGGAAGAAGCTGTCATGTAGTCGGCTGGTGCGGATCCTGATGCTGCAATACCGTCTGCCTGATGGAAGCAGTGAGAGCAGACCATGACTCGGGTGGCTGGAGTCTCTGATGATCCTCTGAGATTTTTTCACACTCCGCCTGTTATATATGTCTTGGAGGGAGGGAAGCTCACCTCCGATGACGTTTCTGGCAGTTCGCACCACCCTTTGCAGGTCTTTGTGGTTGTGGGCGGTGCTATTGCTGTACCAGGCGGTGATGCAGCCAGTCAGGATGCTCTCTACAGTACTGGTGAAGAACCGTGTGAGGATGTGGTGGTTCATTCCAAACTTCCTCAGCCGTCTCAGGAAGAAGATGTGCTGGTGAGCCTTCTTCACAACAGGCTCAGTGTGGACGGACCATGTGAGTTCCTCAGTAATGTGGACACCAAGGAACTTGAAACTGCTGACTCTCTCCACCGGTGCTCCATTAAAGGTGATGGGGCTGTGTTCTCTGTCTTTCTTCCTGAAGTCCACTACAAGCTCCTTGTTTTACTGACGTTGAGGGAGAGGTTGTGCTCCTGACACCAGCATGTCAGAGTGTGCACCTCCTCTCTGTAGGCCGTTTCATCATTGTCAGTGATTAGACCTACCACCGACGTATCGTCAGCAAACTTAATGATGGCATTGGAGCTATGTGTCTCCACATAGTCATGTGTGTAAAGGGAATACAGGAGTGGGCTGAGAACACAGCAATGCGGGGCTCCAGTGTTGAGGGTCAGTGATGATGAGATGTTGCTGCCCATTCTAACCACCTGACGTCTGCCTGACAAGAAATCCAGGATCCAGCTTCACAGCGAGCTGTTTAAACCCAGATCCCAGAGTTTCTCATCAAGTTTGGAGGGCACTATGGTGTCGAAAGCTGAGCTGTAGTCTACAAATAGCATTCTCACATGTGTTCCTTTTTTTTCCAGGTGGGAGAGAGCAGTGTGTATTGTAGATGCAATGGCATCATCAGTGGAGCGGTTGTTGCGGTAGGCAAACTGCAGTGGGTCCAAAGAGGTGGGCAGCACAGAGCAGATGTGATCTCTGATTAACCTCTCAAAGCATTTGCTAATGATGGGGGTCAGAGCAACAGGATGCCAGTCATTTAGGCAAGTGATTTTGTCTTGCTTCGGTACAGGCACAATGGTTGACGTTTTGAAGCATGTGGGGACTACAGACAGGGAGAGGGACAGGTTGAAAATGTCAGTTGGTTCGCGCACGCTCTGATTACGCAGCCCGGAATGCTGTCTGGGCCCACGACTTTACAAATGTTCACCCGTTGGAAGGATCGGGCTACATCCACAACAGAGACGGAGAGTGAACCAACCTCTGTAGCATCAGCCACAAGTGCTCTCTCCGTGAGGGCGGTGTTATTGTCCTCGAAATGAGCATATAATGTGTTAAGCTCATCCGGAATAAAGGCAGCGTTGTTCACTGTGGAGATTTTATTCCCTTTGTAATCCGTGATGATTTTAATTCCCTGCCACATAATTCTAGAGTTGGTGATGTTGAACTGTCCTTCAATTTTGTACCTGTACTGGCGTTTGGCTGCACTGATAGAGTTACGGAGGCCATAACTGGCTTGTTTACGCTCCTCCGCATTCCCGGAATTAAAAGCGTAGGTCCAAGCAGTAAGTGCCACGCGAACATTGCCGTTAACCCATGGTTTCTGGTTGGGGTAGATCCGTATTTTTTTGGTTGGCACAACGTCCTCTACAATTCTATGATTTTGTGCTCACGGTGCGCTTTGGGGAATCAGAGCCTTGGATCGGTTGTGTATGTAACTTAATGACCATGTCCCTAAGGTACACTGCACACCAACTTCTGAATGTAAAACATAGCTCTTATTGTCTTGCAAGGACACTTATGAACTCTGTCAAGACACTGGCTTACTACATCCTAAATGATATATCCATTGGGGTTTGAGGCGCAGTTTTGTGCCTACTTGTTGACGTAAGACCAACAAACTGTTTTATGCTGGTGTTGATCATAGTAATTTAACATCAGTTCCCCATGTGGAGATTAAACCATTTCTGTCTCAAGTCAAAGTCAAAGTGTTTTTATTTTCATTCAACCATATACAGTAAGTACAGTACACAGTGAAACGAGATAAAGTTCCTCCAGGACCATGGTGTTACATAAAAACAACATAGGACAAACACAGAATCACATGAGACTACAAAGACTAAATAACATTTCTACATGAATTGCACATGCAAATGTGTGCAAAACGTATGGGACAGTACAATAATTACTAAAGGAACAGGACAATAGGCACAGTGAGAGACAGTGCAGTGCCGACCAGTACACATTTGAAGTCTGAGTAGTGCAAAAAGATTACATTTTCTATAAATGACAAATGTAAACATAACACACTATGAAATAGTGTTCTATGGACATAGCAGTTATTGAGGTAGCAGCCAGGTATAAAGTGACAATTAATTAAAGTGCAACTCTGGACATGTGCGAAAGTTGGATGGTGTAAAGGTGTGTGTGTCAGTCCAGTCTCTGAGATCTGAGGAGTCTGATAGCTTGGGGGAAGAAGCTGTTACACAGTCTGGCAGTGAGGGCCTGAATGCTTCTTAACCTCTTGCCAGATGGCAGGAGGGAGAAGAGTTTATGTGAGGGGTGTGTGGGGTCATCCACAATACTGGTTGCTTTGCGGATGCAGCGTTTTGTGTAAATGTCTTTGATGGAGGGAAGAGAGACCCCCTACGATCTTCTCAGCTGTCCTCACTATCCTCTGCAGGGCTTCACAGTCCGAAGCGGTGGAAGTCCCAAACCAGGCAGTGATGCAGCTGCTCAGGATACTCTCAATAGTCCCTCTATAGAATGTAGTGAGGTCTCCGCTTCAGAGTCTGGCTTATGCCGCATTATTTAATGCCCACTCCATGAATAACAAGGTGCTGCTTTTCTCTGATTTTCTTACAGATAAAAAGCTGGACTTATTGTTTTTAACTGAAACCTGGCATAAAGAAAATTATGGACTCCTGTTTCACCAGATCACTCCTGCAGGTTTTGAAGTATTAGGTCTCCCGAGGTTATCTGGCAGAGGTGGAGGAATTATAGTGGTTTACAACCTAAAGTTGAACATAAGCTCTGTGCCCGTTCCCGAGTTTTCATCATTTGAATGCCTGGTCTTGAGTATTTCTGCTCCTATATCTACTATCATTGCTACAGTCTATAAACCACCTTATACTAAGACACATGCAGCTTTTATGTCAGAGAATGCAGAATATTTGTAAACGTTGAGTATGAAGTTCCACATAATTTTAATTGTGGGGGACTTTAACATTCATGTGGACCAGAGTGACTCTTTATAATTTCTGTCGTTACTTGATTGTTTTAACTTTTCACAGTTAACTAACCTGACTCATAACTAAGGCCATACCCTGCATCTTGTGATTGCTAACGGCTAGTTTGTATTGCAGTTTTCATCTGTTGACATTGGACATTCGGACCATTCAGCTGTCTTCTTTAATCTGGAACTGTATCGTTCATTTGAGCCTACTATCCAAAGAGTAAAACATTCCAGAAGTGGAAGTCTATTGATCAGACAGTTTTTTCCAATTCTGTTGTTTCCAATTTAAGTGATCTGCATTCTATATCATTGAAGGAGAAAGTTCTACAGTACAGTACAGCTGCTCTTGCAACTAATCTAGATTCTTTTGCTCCCCTATGGTCACACATCTGCATACTAGAAAGGCTGCTTTTTGGAAAATGGCGCTTAAATGGCGCCTTACTGGCTTGACTGTTTTTTATCAAGCTTGGAAGGATCTTCTGGGTGATTTCAAAGCGTTAATTGAGACTGAAAGATCATCTTATTTCTCTCAGACTATTGTAAACAATCAAGGAAATCACAGACATTTGTTCCAAACTATAAATAGACTCTAAAAGTCAATGCTGTTAACACCTTGCCTGTTTCTCAACAGTTATTTAACTCTTTTCTTAATTTTTTTTATTCTAAAATCGATAATGTTAAATGACAAATCTGATTCCACCGTTTCACTCTATTGTCCATTTGGGTTTGCTGGTGTTTCTTTCACGTTGATGTTTGGTGTCATGCTATCCTTAGTATTATAAATGATTAGTTGGAGACAGGGGTTGTTCCAGCAGCATTAAAGATTGCTACTGTAACACCTTCTCAAATCTTCAGTTTTTGGCAAAAATACTTGAGCGTGTTGTTGCCTCTCAATTATGTAATCATCTTACAATTAATAACTTTTTTGAACCCCTTCAGTCAGGTTTTCGTATATTTCACAGTACTGAAACGGCTTTGGTCAAAGTTACCAATGACTTTTTGATGGCTTCTGATTCTGGAGCAATTTCCATTCTCATCCTTCTTGATCTTAGAGCCACTTTTGATACAGTTGGTCTTTTACTTACCCGCCTTGAAAGAGTTTTTGGTGTGTCGGGGACAGTTTTAAATTGGCTTAAATCCTATTTTACTGACCGTTCCCAGTTTATTTCTATGGGTGGTTACAGGTCTGAAATTAGTTCTGTACTCACTGGTCTTCCTCAGGGCTCAGTTTTAGGACCTTTACTTTTCAATATTTATTTATCTCCACTTGGGCATCTCTGCAATCGCTCGGCCTCCCTTATCAATTTTATGCTGACAATACCCAAATCTATATACTCTCAAAATCTGGTGAAAACCTTGATGTTTGTTTTCTTTCTGACTGTATTTCTGATATAAAAACATGGATGAATAATACTTTTCATTGCCTGAATAGCAGTAAAACAGAAGTTATGCTTATCGGTTCCTATCATCAAATTCACAAAGCTGGTTCATTGTCTCTGAGTCTCCAAAACAGAGCCATCAAAAAACAAATTAAAATGAGGAAAGTTAGAGTCATTTTTGATACCAGTCTTACATTTGATTCTTTTGAACAGAGTACCGTTGAAGCATCCTTTTTTCACCTAAGAAATATAGCAAGATTGCGCTTTATGCAAAATTTCACTATAGCTGATAAGCTGATCAGCTATAGAGAAGTACTCACAAGTTCCTGGCTGAGCACCGCTACTTTGGAGTTTACCCCGGTGGACAAGAGGGTCACCTCCCTATGCCTACGGGGGGGAGAGACTCTAACTATTGTCTGTTCATATGCACCGAACAGCAGTTCAGAGTATTCTGCCTTCTTGGAGACCCTGAATGGAGTCCTGAATATGGCCCCAGTAGGGGACTCCATAGTGATGCTTGGTGACTTCAACGCACACGTGGGAAATGACAGGGACACCTGGAGAGGCATGATTGGGAGGAACGACCTCCCTGATCTGAACACAAGTGGAAGTTTGTTGTTAGACTTCTGTGCTAGTCATTGATTATCTATAACAAACACCATGTTCGAACATAAGGATGCTCATAACTGTATATGGTACCAGAGCACCCTAGGCTGAAGGTCAATAATCGATTTTGTAATCATGTCATTGGATCTGAGGCCATATGTTTTGGACACTCGGGTGAAGAGAGGGGCGGAGCTGTCAACCAATCACCATCTGGTGGTGAGTTGGGTTAGGGGGTGGGGAAAGACTCTGGAATGACCTGGGAAGCCCAAGCGAGTAGTGAGGGTAAACTGGGAACGTTTGGAGGAGGCCCTTGTCTGCGAGATCTTCAACTCACACCTCCGGCGGAGCTTTTCAGGTATCCCTGAGGAGGTTGGGGACATTGAACCTGTAGGGTATTACATATATAATTTAGAGATGTGGACTCAATCAGTTAAAACGGGTATTTTGCTCGCATTTCACCACCATAATTTGTAGGGTAATTTGCACGCACGCTAAATGTAAGAGGAAATTTAGGGTCTTGAAATATGTGAGCTATGAACTAAATTAAACTGTCCTTATTAGGTAAGAAAATGTGTATGGAATTAGTCACGTTCGACAACTATTATAAATTAGATAAATGACAAATAACTAGATTATTTGTCTTAATAGATTCTTCACCATTGAAAACATAATACAGCATCTAATTCTATCAGATCACAATTTCTACTATAAGGAATTAGCTTTAATAAGTGAATTATGATTAATTCACTTATTGGAGTGATATTATTCTCATGGCTTATTGTAAATAATATCACATGTATTTATGTACAGCTTTGAAGCGAAATCTTTCAGAAACAGGGATGTGATTATTTATCAAAATATACCACAGTCAAACTTTATTGCTATTCTAAACATAAATCTAAACTAACACATATATACACTCACCTAAAGGATTATTAGGAACACCTGTTCAATTTCTCATTAATGCAATTATCTAATCAACCAATCACATGGCAGTTGCTTCAATGCATTTAGGGGTGTGGTCCTGGTCAAGACAATCTCCTGAACTCCAAACTGAATGTCAGAATGGGAAAGAAAGGTGATTTAAGCAATTTTGAGCGTGGCATGGTTGTTGGTGCCAGACGGGCTGGTCTGAGTATTTCACAATCTGCTCAGTTACTGGGATTTTCACACACAACCATTTCTAGGGTTTACAAAGAACAGTTTTACAGTTGTCACGAAAAGAGAGCTGAGGCGGAAGGCAAAGCTCTCGATCTACCGGTCAATTTTCATTCCTACCCTCACCTAAGGTCATGAAGGCTGGTTCATGACCGAAAGAACTAGGTCCCGAGTATAAGCGGCCAAAATGGGTTTCCTCAGAAGGGTGGCGGGCTTCTCCCTTAGAGATAGGGTGAGGAGCTCAGTCATCCGTGAGGAGCTCGGAGTAGAGACGCTTCTCCATTGCGTCGAAAGGAGCCAGTTGAGGTGGTTTGGGCATCTGGTAAGGTTTCCCCCTGGGCGCCTCTCTGGGGAGGTGTTTCAGGCACATCCAGCGGGGAGGAGGCCTTGGGGGTAGACCCAGGACTAGGTGGAGAGATTACATCTCCACACTGGCCTGGGAATGCCCCGGGGTCCCCCAGTCAGTGCTGGTTAATGTGGCTTGGGTTAGGGAAGTTTGGAGCTCCCTGCTGGAGCTGCTGCCCCCGCGACCCGACTTCAGATAAGCGGTTGAAGATGGATGGATGGAGTCCTTGCACTGGCTCTCGGTCAGTTTCTGTGTCAATTTTAAATGCTTGTGATGATCATTATTTATCTGCATTGTTAATCCCTAACACCCCAAATTGTAGACTGCACTCCTCACAGTCTAATTTGTTGACTGTTCCACAATCCTGGTTAAAGAACTCTCATCTTCTAGAACTTAGGGAGCTCAGACTTATGCCATTTTTAAAGCTCAGCTTAAGATATACTTTTTTAAACTAGCATTTGCTTGCGAATGTCTACTTAATTTATTTATTGTGCTATGTATTGCTTATTTTGTGTATAGAGCTTTGAGAAGCTGCTTTTAAAGGCATTCTATTAAATAAAGTGTATTTTTATTATTGTTATTATTATTATTATTAACACTCTGTTTTGGAACACAGAAGTAAACATTTGTTAGGTAAACTTCGACAGTAGTGAATGGGAGTGAATGGGAGACCACAGCAAATCTTATTTTCACTTACCCATTTTCTCCAAGCAAAACACACAAAAGAAAAAAATTCACAAATTAGAATGACTTTCCAAAAAAAACATATAAAGAGCGGTGGATTAAGACATAAGTCAGATGGGAGAAAATGTCAAATTTACTGTCACTGTCTCAGCAGCTGTGGTAATTAATTTTTTAAAACTAATTCCAGAATAATATAAAACAAAGCATAATGTTATAAACTTACACTAGATATAAAAAACAAATGCCATAAAAAATGTGCCAGATTTACGCTGCTAAATAAGGCAGAAATGCGTCATCACAGTCTGTGAATAAGGTCTAATGTCCTAAGTGTAAAAATCTTGATTTTTATATATATATATATTGTAAATTGTTTTAAATATTGCCTTAGTCTTTCTTTACTGTTACTGGATGACCCAGACACAGAGACTACAAGAGTTTAAATGTAATTAAATCCCAGATGCAGTTTATTGTGCAACTCCAATTCCAATAAATAATTATCAGACGAAAAAAAAGTATAGAATTAGTGTATAGAAGTATAGTGTAGAATTATAAAGAAGCCTGTATCACACATGGGACTCTTATTTTAAAATTGCTGCGCTTTCAGTTGTGAGCTCACATTTGATTTGCTGAGAAAGTGAATCTGCTTCAGATTGCTAACAAACCCTCAGTTCTTTTCATATGATTCATGAAAAAGTCCTGATTCAAAACAGTAATTTGTTCATGACTCTCTTGTGCAGGGTTTGTTGTTGCTTCCAATGCAGCAAGCTCATCAGAAACAGAATGGGTGTAAAGAAACTTGAGACACACTGGTGCACGCTCTAAAGATGTATTCAATAACTCAGAAGATGTTATCTGACTAAGCCGCATATGAACACACACAAACCAACTTTCACAAATGGCGACTAAATTTTTTAAATTATTGTCACAATCAATTATTTGTGGTCACATTTGTGACCATTTTAGTCGTAGTCTGGAGCCCTGACATTCATTTTCTGTGGCTGGCTAAGTAAAAGTGAGTCTTCAAAAAGGCTTGTGAAATGAAGACTGCATGCATTCATTGAAATGGAAACATATGGAAATATAACATCCTATGGCATGTTGATTTTAAACCCGGAAGATGGAAATAGCCCAAAAAAAGAACTACATTTTTCTCCTAAAAGTAAAATTAACAGATTCTTACTTTGTTTTCTATTATTTCTATTATAGATACATATCTGTAATCATCTCAGAAAATTTAGTTTGGTGTTTCATGACCCTTTAAGAAAGGTTGACTTGAAGTTGTTCTAAACCTGTTATTTTCCTTAAAATAAAAAGTCCAGGGAGGAGGACTGGCTGAAAATTAGAAAAATACCAGCAGTGGCTACCCAGTCATTGAAATCTGTTAAAGGTTTATAACAAAGTCAGCAATACATCTGTTTGCTTGTCCCTGAATGCAGCGCTTTGTGAAGCGACAAGGATCTCAGTAGGTCTGCTCAAATGTCCCACCCCAAAAGGACGACTGTAGGGCATTTGCCCCATATCTCGCCCAATAACCTCTGGAGGGGCTTCAGTATGCAGGAATGTTGTGATTTCACTGAAGCTTTCCAACCATCTTCAACAGTTCACTTCAACTCAGACTCTATAAAGACACTTCCTCTGAAAGCGGCATCACTTTATGACCACCCACCCACCCACACATGCTGGACTGTCCAAACAGCATCTCTCTCTGTGTTATTCAAGGCTGCAAAACACACACACACACACACACACACACACACACACACACACACACACACACACACACACACACACACACACACGTGTTGTTGCGGCTATCCTTATGAGGACTATCCATAGACATAATGATTTTTATACTGTACTTTACTATATGTACTATACTGTATAGATTATAACTATGGATTCTAGATTCTAACCCTACCCCTAAATGTAATCCTCACAATAAACTTACTGCATTTTTACATTTTCAAAAAAAATATTGTTTAGTATATTTGAAAGCTATTTGAATTATGGGGACACAAGGAATCCTCATAAACCACATTTATAGCATAATATCCTTGTAACTACCAGTTTGTAACCTAAAAAAAGTCCTCATAAACCACCCAAACCCGCCCACACACACACACACACACACACACACTAAAGAGAAATTAATGTAAAAATCTCATCTCTGGTTTTAATCAGTGTGACTCTGCGTTTGCTCTCTAAAAGCCCTGCGAAGGTCCTAATCCCATCCTACATTATCTGCTCAGACTTGAGCGAGCCATGGGAATATTTCCTCTGGTATGTCAGACCCTCTCTCTAAATGACACACCAATAAAACAGCATCTGACTTACTGTGATCAAACAGACATGTCCTGATACACTTAAAGCCTCCATAACACCGATAATTTCTGACCAATAACACACACATGCACATATACATGTTTCTTGGCTGTGTAATTTGGAAGAATGATGCAAATATCAGGAAATTCTTGAGCTGCTAATATATAGTGTCAATGCAGTGCAATACTACTGAATGAAGGCTGATTTCATTTAGAACATTCTATAGATGAAATTACCATGATGTCACATTAACCATGCTTCCAGTTTGTTATGAGCAACAGATTTGAATGGTGGACAGGGGCAGTGCTGCAGTTTTAATAATCTTTTAAACATTATATAATGTAAGCATTTTTGTTTTTGATAAAAAAAAGTTATTATAAATGGATCTATCATTTACAGCAAAGAAATATATGCAAGTTCTTTCTAAACTACCAGGTAAAACAAGTTTCAACTTGGTTCAATAGGCCTTAATGATTATGTCAGACATGTAACAGGTTGATGAACAAATATCCTCACATGCTTACACTTCTAAAGCCTGAGAAATGTGGCAAATAAAAAATTTAACTACCATAAGACATGCAATTTGGTCTACACAGAGTAAACAATAATATTTTACTTCAATTGAATCATATTTAATACTTAAATTTAACAGCCGGGTTTAATTGAACAAGTAACTTTCTGAATTCAAATTTGATGCGAAGACATCATTGTTAATGTAATAGCCTACATTATTTTTATTTGCATATCCATTCACAAACAACCAGTATGCGCTGTGGTGGAAACGGCATCTTGTTTATCCTGTTAGATCTTACATGGTGGTATAAGAACACTGTTGGATCATATCTGACTTCAAATCTTTGGAAATTAAAAACTTTGTATGTGATAGGAGCTTGTGTGATTACTTCATGAAAAAAGTTAAAATCTACTAAGAGCAACTATGTGGTAAATGGGTCTTATTCAGTAGTTTGCAAGTTAATGTAATCCCAGTCTAGATTAGTACTAATGGAATAGTAAGGAGATGGGGTGGTGGTGGGATGCCGGAAACTCTCAATGCTACCTAAGCAGTAGGTGACCATGTAAGCAGCTGTTTATATACTCTTACTTTGGCTATGTGATTGGTCAGATTAAATGGAGCTGCTTGCAGAGGAAGCCTCATGCTAGGGTCTGCTTGGGGGATAGGAAACCAGTAGGTGCAGAATAGGGAGCAATTAGAGATCGAATTTAGGCTGAAACACTGAGACAGTGGCAGTTGCGGCCGCATAGAAAATGAGCTCTCATGGAGAGCTGTTGTAATTGCAACTGGAGGGTTTTGCCACGCCCCCGCCCCCACGTTTGTGGGGTTTGGCTGCTGCTCGAGCGGACGAAAGGGGGACCTCACTGCATTTGAAATGGGTAGGACCTCACAGCGGTAGGAATGGGAGAGCCTGCGATACAAATAAACATGAGTAAGCTCACACAGCATTCGCACGGGAGGACCCCACTGTGGAGTTAAATCGACAGACACTCCTTCTCCACAGTGCTGTAACTTAGTCTCTCTCAGTGAGAGCTTATGACTAATGTACAGCACCAGTCACACCTCCCCTCCACCTCCTATGAGAGCACTGCCCCCAGCCCTCTGTCAGATCCATCCATCTGCAAAATAATGGTGAGAGAGAAATTAGGATCATGTAAAAGCGGCACCCAAAAAGTGCTGATTTAATTTTTAGGAAAGCCTATTGGCACAACTCCATCCACTGGAGTGGATCGGGGGCCCCTTTCTAGTAAGATCAGTCAGCAGGCTGGTGATGTCAGTGTAACTGGGCACAAACTCTCAGTAGTAGTGAGCCAGCCCCAGAAACTGTCTCACATCCTTTTTGTTCTTGGGCCTCAGACAGGCCACGATCGCTGCAGTTTTTTTTAACCTAGGGACGCACCTGCCCGTGGCCCAAGTGGAACCCCAGATACTGAACTTCGTTCAAATCTGGGGAATTCACCCATATCAAGGATCGCCCCTAATTATTCCATAACAACCTTTTTTTGTGTTCGGGAAGGTGATTGGTGCAGCTATGAACCACCACCCCCGGGAGTGGTCTCGATGTGGTGCTCTATGAGGTTCTTGCCTCTGGGGAGAGGCGAGGACACATCTGCAAATTCCGATTGCAACTTGGCCATGTTTGTGAGCAGTGAGAGGTGGTCTCGGCATGGGACCGGCATGAATGAATTTGGTTTTATAGTCAACTCCGGTCTGAGCTCTGCCCTCTCAGGGACTACTGTCATTAAGGCCACAGGGACCACCTCCCAGCAAGATTTTAGGAGGTTGAGATGGTAAACTTGATGTACTCCGCCCCATCCATTTGCTTAACCTCATAATTGAGATCTCCATCTCACCGTGTGATCTCAAAGGCAGTAATACAAGCACTTTATCTCCTGGTGTGAATTCCCATAGTCAAGTGCCCCGTCATACAGCCAGCTTTGACGTTCCTGAGCTTGGAGCAAATTCTCCTGTGTTAATCGACCCAAAGTGTGGAGTTTTGCTCTAAGATCAAGAACGTACTTAATAAAATGTTTACTGTTTGAAGGTCCTTCTTCCCAAGCTTCCCAAATGACGTCAAGCATGCCATGCGGCCGACGCCCTTACAGCAGCTCAAATGGGGAAAGTCCTGTTGAGGTGTGCAGGACCTCACGCACTGCAAATAACAAATAATAATTTGAGCCACTTATCACAATTCTAGCGTCCTCATGTACGAACTTACGAATCATATTTTTTAAGGTTTTATTAAATAAATGTGATAAACACTGGTGCAAATCGAACATTTCTTATAGTTTGCGTAGTGTTCATGACATAAAGGTAGTGCCTTGATCAGTGAGGATTCTTTTAGAATCCCCACTCGGAAGATTATTCTGAAGAGTTCCTCTGCTAGTTTTAGTTCGAAACCCTAAGAACTGAGATGTTGCGCAGGGGCACGGATATGCGCAGGGGCACGCGTTGCATAATACACCAGAACTAATACAAAGCGATGCCTTTTGTCAGCCACCTTTTGGTGAGCCATCTGGAAGAGGGCCCCCGATGGCTCTTCGGTACTAATAACTGGGTTGTGATACAACTGATTTTTAATAATCAAAAAATATGGGTACGAGAATGACAGGCTGGAACTGTTGACCATCGATGACTCTCACTTGGTCAAACACAAAAAAATTCCAGAAGGAATTCCCTCTCTTGCATCATTTTGACGTGGAGCAGACATAGATGGCCTGGCACTGCCTCTACAGCCATAGCATTGCACATCACACACCGAGATAACATTTTACAGGACCCATCCACACATTTCCCTTAATAAATGGGTCAGGTGGGAATTAACTGCAGCCACTACTCTATGCTTTTTTTCCCTGAATAGTATCTTAATGGTAACCACCAGATACATGTGAATATCCCCATGCACACACCACACCCTCACCTGTTTATCTGTGCTCAATGCCCTATCTTGCACCAAGTATTGGTGAATAGAGGTTTGAGAACAGCCTGAATCCACCAAAGCTTGGTCTGTATCCCCTTTTAAACTCACTGGTATATAATACTTCCCTGCCTGATCAGGGGCGGCCCGCGGAGAAACAGGGATCTGGACCAGTGTCGTCACCTCCATTGCCGAGCACTGATACTGGAAGTGCCCAGCTTCCCCGCAGCCCAAACAGATTGGCAACACGGTGACAAGCCTTACCGCACGCTTTCTCTCCCACAGACAGACACATGACCATGCACCCATCTGAAAACTGAAATATTGGAGTATAAAGCAAGGCTTTAACCGAGCTGAATCATTCAGCATTGATTTAAACAGGTCACTTTAAACTTGGGTGGAGTGTAAAATTATGACACATTATGATTGTTGAATGCTTTTAAAATCATGCAGCAATTATGGTCAAGTATGGTCAAGCTTGTGGTCCGCTTTTAAAATCATGCTCAATTATGGTCAAGTATGGTCAAGCTTGTGGTCAAGCTTGTAAATAAAAGTTTGTAATCCAGTGATTTGGGCAAAAGTAAAGAAGACTGTCTGTAAAATAAAATGATAGATTGATTTTACCTGTGTGAAGCATTTGTCTTAATTTTCTTGACGGGAGGAGGGAAGGTGATCTTATTGTGTAGAGATGAGTGGAAGTTTGTGTCAGTGCTTGCTTCAAGGCGAGTTTGCAGAATGATTATGAATGAGTTGGGATGTGGTGCTTGATCCTCTTGCGGAGCTTAACACGGCTTGCGGAGCTTAACACGGCTTGTGTCTGTTTGGACAGAGGCTGTGTATAAATGCAGTGTGCTGTGTAATGGTCAGAGCGAGTGCTGCGTGGCAGTGAGCTCGCATTAAAATGTCTGCGTTCGTATAAAAAGAAGTTGTAATTAGAGTATTGGTTGATTGGAAGGAGTCCACTGTTGCATGATTGCCCCAGTGTTCCAGATGGAATAAATTGCGCTCCGAAGGGTACATTTCTTGCTCAGCTTCATTCATTATAATGGGAGGGATCTATAGTCACTTCTAAAGCTATACCTATCAAACTTACAATTAGTTCACCTCCTAGAGATAAACCATCTAGCTTCACTGCATTGTTTCATGAGTCCATTTGCGGTTGCTTTTTCAGAGATCTAAACACTTTAATATCCGTTAGTTTCAGGCATCAAGGGAGCATCCAGCCACCGAACAACGTGGTCCACATATTATTAATGATATTTTATGACACTTTCGATGAAGTCCATATATATATATAATGCATTGTAAAGTCATTATAATGCACTAGTAATGTCTCATAATACACCATATAATGTTATATCTTCTCATAAATAATTGTTACCACAATTATAATACATTATAATACCTTTTTATTCATAGTTATATTCTTAGAGTATAATGCATTATAACACCAGGAACATCCAATTTTATCTGCAGAAGTTATAATGTATTATATATTTGTAAAATATACAGGTATAATAGGTATACTTCAAGTAAAATGATAAAAGCAATGTATTACAAACATCTATAAGATATTTTTAAGTGGTTATAAGACATTACAACTTATGCCTGAAATGATATACATTACACATGCACAAAATACAAAATATCACCCATTCGATGTAAATTTTAAGATATTTTTAGATATTATGATAAACACCCATAAAGAATAATAATACAAATATTCGATACTGGACTCTATTCAATAAACTTTAATGTTTGTGAATCTTACTTGGAGACCTATTTTATAAATAACTTCCACTGTTTAAGTTTGAATTGTAATGTAATATTATGGCTGTTTATAAGAAGATATTTGATTTTGTAGTTTTACTTGAAGAAGGGAAAGACCACTTATAATATGATCATGTCATAAAGCATAATGACTGTTTACACTATGCTGCTTTTGCATGTCAGCCCTTGCACAATTAACTTTATTAGCTTTTGCTGCATTAAAATTGGATGCTGCTTGTGTTGTAATGCATTATACCTATATACATTTAATAGCTATAGCTAATAGCAAGTATAGCTATTGTATGAATAGGGAATGATTGATGATTTTAGGAATTATAACTTTAGTTAAAAAATTTATGAGAAGTTCTAACTTTTTCTAAGGGTGTATTATGAGACATTGTGAATGCAGTATAATGCATGTATAATGCCTTTACAATGCATTATAAATATTTGCTTCAAAGAAAGTGTTACCGAATCTGCTTCTAACCAAAGATGGAGAGCTCTAGTTACAACTACACAACTTTGTGCTGCTGTTTGCAAATGTTCATTGTAACTACAGGTTTCAGGAAACACCAAATTGTTGAACTATGTTGTAACAATGGAAGTTTTGGAAAGTGTACCCCTGGTTGGGATGCTCAAACAAAAAGCTGCAGTTTTACACTTTTCTAAGAAATCAAACTACAAATAGATTACTCATAGTTGTCTCTGCATATTAAACTGTGATACAAGAATTTAAATGCTCAAAAAAATATACCCTTGGTTACCAGTCACATAAAAACTACTGCCTTTATGTAAAACTGAACAATGACGCAAGTGATCTACATCTCCTTCGATCAGAACAGCATGTTCACTCTCTCTCTCTCAAGAGTGTTTAAGATCAGAAACACAAAGGCTTTTTAACCCAGATCAGTCTGTGCTGTGTGGTATATCGCTCTGGCAGTCGTTTGGTAAATATTGTGTTTCCTGTCTCCACCTTAACTGTTTCGGTAATTGGCTTGTGTTAACCCATGACCTGCTGATGGAGAGGGATTTTTTTCAGAGATTTTCCGGGAGCAGAGACCTTGAGCCCCACAATGTCCTGCGCTGTTACCCCACCAGCCTGAGACCTCTTTCTTGGGATCACAATCCCGAGCAGGGTAATCTGCTGAACAGCTCCTGCATCACATTAAGAGAGATAAATGAAGTCTGCTTCACCCACGACAACTTGAAAACACACGTACATACACAAACATAAATACAACGTCCACCATTGTACACACTCCAGCATTCATAGGTAGTCAGCAGCACGTTTTTATCATTCCATGTGCAGCAGTTGCGTGATAAAGCTCTGCGTGACAGCACAGAGTGCCGTGTTAACATGTTAATGTGTCATTACAGAGATCTGACGCTGTGAAATTAGATTAGATGTGCTTGTGATGTGTGAACAGACAGATAGAGTCATAAAACACACATACAGATGCTCTCATGTCAGTTTCTGAAATAAAAACTGTGAGGGTAAGCAGACCTTAGCAATAGGGGGTCCTTGAAAGATGAAAAAGGCCATTCACACACACACACACACACACACACACACACGCATGTTGCTGTGGCTATCCTTATGATTCTCCATAGACATAATTATTTTTATACAGTAGAAACTACCCCCTAACCCTACCCCTAAATTTGAATTATGGGGACACTAGAAATGTCCTCATAAGCCACATTTATAGCACAATACCCTTGTAATTATCAGTTTGTAACCTAAATCCTTTCCTTGTAATCCACCCAAACCCAAACCCACACACACATACACACACATGCATGTATGGACACACTGACACAGTGTATCTTTCCACTTAAAAATGGAAAAAAAAAAAAAAAAACCTCATCATTCTAGAAATTTTGAGCAGGGTCACGTTAACCCAATGGGTAACATGAGCCTGACACACGGGTACACAAGATCAAATAATAATTTTATTATGAATTGTGTAATTTCTGTACCATCGGCACCACCAAACTCTGTAAAAAATAATGCAATTTTTTTTTAGATTTGCAATTTTTTTAACTGTTTAGGGTAAATGTATAACATTATAATTTGTATTATATTACAAAATTATGTATTTGTCTAAAATTACAAAATGTGGACTAAGTTTAAAGAAAACTTATAAGTTTAAAGCGGCTGTGGCTCAGGTTGTAGAGTGGGTTGTCCACTAATCGCAGGGTTGGTGGTTCGATTCCCAGCCCACACGACTCCACATGCTGAAGTGTCCTTGGGCAAGACACTGAACCCCAAGTTGCTCCCAAGCTCCTTGCATGGCAGCTCTGCCATCATTGATGTGTGAATGAATGGTTGAATGAGACATAGTGTGAAGCGCTTTGAATACCACTAAGGTTACTCCACTAAATGTTACGGTTGACTCGCCTCAACTCTACTTGCTTTAAATTTCTGAGCTTGTATTTCCACTTCAGTTTAGTGCCATCTCAACGTGGGTGGGATTATAGTCTGATCATCATAGTTGCGCCACCTCTACTGCCGTGACATAATTTCAAACATGACACAAACTGACCAAAACAATAACACAACTGCTAGCTGTTAACTAGCTCATTGTGCTGCATAAAGCAGTTGTTGCATGGTGATTTTACACATGTGTAACAGTTAAATTGGCCTGGTTGTTTTAGAAGCAAGCTTCCTGTAGCTGGTCAACTAAATAAAGTGAAGCTTTCAATCAGAGTATAGAGTTAGCATAACAAAACTTACCAGAAAGTGGGTAAGCAAAATTTATATTTGACGTGGTCTTCCATTTACTACCATTCACTGCTATTGAAGTTTACCCCACAATCAATTACTTTACATTGGTTGAGACATTGACCTGTCTTTCAAACTAACAGAACAAAGCACTACAGAGTCAGTGTGCACATTCTTTGGGGTAAATCAACATACAAATGGCTTACTTCCTGTATACTTGTCTCTACGATAAGTTCAATTATTTTAACAATGGAAAACATTACACAGTCTTAACAGTTGGTTCACAATATAAAAATGTATACAGGTGCTGGTCATATAATTAGAATATCATCTAAAAGTTGATTTATTTCAGTAATTCCATTCAAAAAGTGAAACTTGTATATTATATTCATTCATTACACACAGACTGATATATTTCAAATGTTTATTTCATTTAATTGTGATGACAACTAATGAAAATCCCAAATTCAGTATCTCCAAAAATTAGAATATTACTTAAGACCAATACTAAAAAAGGATTTTTAGAAATGTTGGCCAACTGAAAAGTATGAACATGAAAAGTATGAGCATGTACAGCACTCAATACTTAGTTGGGGCTCCTTTTGCCTGAATTACTGCAGCAATGCGGCGTGGCATGGAGTCGATCAGTCTGTGGCACTGCTCAGGTGTTATGAGAGCCCAGGTTGCTCTGATAGTGGCCTTCAGCTCTTCTGCATTGTTTGGTCTGGCGTATTGCATCTTCCTCTTCACAATACCCCATAGATTTTCTATAGGGTTAAGGTCAGTCGAGTTTGCTGGCCAATTAAGAACAGGGATACCATGGTCCTTAAACCAGGAACTGGTAGCTTTGGCACTGTGTGCAGGTGCCAAGTCCTGTTGGAAAATGAAATCTGCATCTCCATAAAATTGGTCAGCAGCAGGAAGCATTCCGCTCCAGGGTGCGGTTATCCCTATTGCTTGTACACTTTTTTCTGCCACATCTTTTTCTTCCCTTCGCCTCTCTATTAATGTGCTTGGACACAGACCTCTGTGAACAGCCAGCTGTAATGATGCGGACGTTGAGGCAGAATCCATGTGCAGATGTTTATTTATAATCTACAGCAAACAGGTTTGAATCGGAAGGCAGATATCGTTAACGTTAAAGCAGGCAGTGGTTCAATACAACGTAGCAGTCAAATCCGTGGCAACAAAGCAAAGGGGTAATTCCAAAACAAGCAAGATTGGTAAAGGCAGGCAAAAGGTCATACACAAGTAAGCAAGACAATGGCAATGGAAATAACGCTCGGTAAGGCAGGTAAACTGGCAATACTTCGCAATGGCCTGTTAGACAGGCCATGCTTAAATATCTTTGAAACAGGAAATAAACAATGAAGCAGAGGGAGTGGCACACAGTCAGTACTCCCTCTGCTGGCGTGGCGTTACAGAATCCCCCTCCCAGGAGCGACTCCTGGCGCTCGACGAGGGCGTCCCCGTGGCCGTGGCGCTGGACGATCGGGTCTGGCTCGATGGAAGTCCCTGATAAGAGTTGGGTCCAAGATATCATGGGCGGCCACCCAAGACCTCTCCTCCGGGCCGTACCCCTCCCAGTCCAACAAATACTGGAGCTGACCACCTCTCCTTCTAGAGTCCAACAACTCCCTAACCGCGTAAGCAGGGGACCCATCGATGTCCAGCGGTGGAGGTGGTTCCTGATTCTCAGTGTTGGGGTCAGCACCCAGGTGGACCGGTTTGAGGAGAGAAACATGGAAGAAGGGAGAGACACGATAATTAACAGGAAGCTCTAATTGATACGTGACTTCGTTAATCTGTCTTAGAATTTTGAACGGGCCTACGTACCTTGGACTTAGTTTCCTGCTTGGTAGCCGCAACTTGAGATCCCATGTGGAGAGCCAGACCCTTTGTCCAATTTGGTAGGGAGGGTGTGGACGACGTCGTCTATTGGCTTGAACTTCCTGATTTCTGACAGCTCTTTGCAGGTGCACATGAGCGGAGTCCCACACCCTCTCACTACGACGAATCCAGTCATCGATTGCAGGTACTGTAGAAGGTTCACCTGACCACGGGAACATAGGGGGTTGATACCCAAGCACGCATTGAAATGGGGTGACACCAGTGGAGGAGTGTTTTAAGGAGTTTTGAGCATATTCTGCCCATGGTAGAAACTCTGCCCAGCGATGCTGTTCACGACTACAGTAGGACCGAAGATACCGGCCAATTTCCTGATTCAGCCTCTCCACTTGACCGTTGGACTGAGGGTGATATCAGGCTGACATTGATGTCCAGCTGCTTGCAGAAGGCTCTCCAAACTTGCGATGTGAATTGGGCTCCCCTATCGGAAACAATATCCTCAGGAATACCAAAGACTCTGAAGACATGTTGAAAAAGTGCCAGAGCTGTTTCCATGGCTGTGGGGAGGCCCTTCAAGGGTACTAAACGGCAGGATTTAGAAAAGCGGTCAATGATGACTAAAATTGTCGTGAATCCGGTTGATGGAGGTAAATCTGTGACAAAGTCAATCGACAGATGAGACCAAGGTCGTTGTGGGATGGGCAGAGGTTGTAGCAGAACAGAGGGTAAATGTTTAGGCGTTTTGGACTGGGCACATATCGAGCAGGACTTGACAAAATTGTCCACATCCTTAAGCATTGATGGCCACCAGAATGAATTCTGTGTGAGACTGAGTGTTCATGAAATACCTGGATGACCTGAGCTGAGTGAAGTATGGACCCATTGCATGACTCTAGCATGAAGATTTACCGGAACATATTGTTTATTGGGGGGACAATTTGGTGGTGTGGGTTCATTCTGTTGTCCCCGTTGGATTTCCTCCATCAGATCCCACGTAACAGGTGCAATGATTATAGAGGGTGGTAGAATGGGCTCTGGCAAGAATTCTGTCTGGGGATGGCTATGTAGGCGGGATAGGGCGTCAGCCTTGCTATTTTTACTTCCCGGTCTGTACGTTACAGTAAATTGGAACCTGGTGAAAAATAGAGACCAGCGTGCTTGCCGAGGGTTTAGTCTCTTAGCACTCCTGACATACTCTAGATTCTTATGGTCGGTGATAATCAGGAACGGATGGGTAGAACCCTCCAACCAGTGTCTCCATTCCTCCATTGCGGCCTTCATGGATAAGAGTTCCTTATTGCCGACATCATAGTTGCGTTCAGCGTCCGTGAGTTTCCTAGAAAAGCACAGGGATATAGTTTGCCTGGTTGTCCATGACGTTGGGAGAGTACTGCTCCAATTCCGTTGTCTGAAGCATCAACTTCTACAACAAATGGTAAACTGGGATCTGGATGCTTGAGGATGGGTGCCGTTGTGAAACTGTTCTTAAGTTGGGTGAAGGCTTGTGTGGCATTTTCAGTCCACTTCAATTTTGAGGGTTTACCCTTTAACAAGGATGTTAAGGGGGCAGCAGTAGTGCTATAATTGCGGATGAAACGTCGGTAGAAGTTGGCAAATCCAAGAAAGCACTGTAGTTCCTTGACTGTGGTTGGTTGGGGCCATTCAGTGACTGCCGTAACCTTTGAATTATCCATTTCTATACCCTGATGGCTAATGTTATACCCCAAGAATGAAGTTTGTCTAACATGGAACTCGCACTTTTCTGCTTTTACATAGAGTTGGTTAGCAAGTAGTCTGGAGAGCACTGTCTTGACATGATCTTGATGTTCTAATTCTGACTTGGAATAAATGAGGATATCATCAATGTAGGCGATTACGTACTTGTTTAGGATGTCCCGGAAGATTTCATTGATGAAGGACTGAAAGGCTGCCGGTGCATTGGCTAGTCCGCATGGCATGACCTGGTATTCATAGTGCCCCCTAGAGGTCAAAAAAGCCGTTTTCCACTCGTCCCCTTCTTTAATTCTGATAAGGTTGTAGGCGCTCCTGAGGTCTAGCTTGGAGTATATGGTTGCTTCACAGAGTTGTTCAAGAGCTGAGGGTACTAAAGGTAAGGGATAACTAAATTTGACAGTGACGTTGTTCAAACCTCTGTAATCGATACATGGCCGAAGTCCTCCGTCTTTCTTTTCTACGAAGAAAAAGCCTGCTGCCGCAGGAGAAGTGGAAGGGCGAATGAAACCTGAACTGAGCGCTTCCTCTATGTATTCTTCCATGGCCTGCGTTTCAGGGTGTGATAGGGGATAAATCTTACTTTTAGGCGGCATGGCATTAGGCAGGAGGTCAATGGCACAATCCCAGGAACGATGTGGTGGAAGAAGTGTTGCTTTAGTCTTGCTGAAGATTTCTTGGTATTCGTGATAACATGATGGAATAGCAACCGGCCTAGAATCTGGACTTTCAATACTCGTGGTTAAACATGACTTGGTAACAGAGATGTTTATACAGTGTGTAGTGCAGAAGGATGACCATTGTGTAATCTCACCGAGCCGCCATGAGATGACTGGGTCGTGAACTGATAACCACGGATGTCCTAGGATGACTTCGTGGCGGGGGGAATCAATCACATAGAAAGAGATGGTTTCTGAATGAAAAAGACCAACTTGAAGTTTTACGGGCAAGGTTTGTTGGTTGATGCCTGCTCCTATAGGTTTATTGTCAATGGCGTTGATTTTGAGAGGTGGGTCGTAAGGTTGTGTGGGGATGTTGTATTTCCTGACAATGTTTTGATTAATTAAATTTAGTGCTGATCCGGAGTCAACCAATGCTGTTAAATCAGTGGAGTTATTTTCAGAAGTAATCTTGACTCTGACAGTGAGAAATTTGGTAGACAGAAGGGAGAAATTGTCAACACTCACCCGGCTAGTAGATTTGGAGGTTTTCTGGGTTTTGAGTGGACACACGGCATTAACGTGGCCTGAGTTTCCACAGTAGAAACATAACTTGTGAATCAGACGTCGGGATTTCTCCTCCTTAGAGAGTCTTGTGACTCCTAACTGCATGGGTTCAGGGCCAGATTGAGCAGTGGTTATATTTGGATTGGATATTAGAGATGGTTGATTAGTTATAGCAATCCTCTGTGTGGGTGTCCTGGATTTAGCGGGGCAGTTAAGCATGAGGTTATCAATCTTGATAGCGAGCGTCACGAACTCAGAGAATGAGCAGTTTTCACCTTTGCAAGCGAGTTCTGCCTGTAACTCAATATTCAAGCTTCGTTGGAACATGGCCTTGAGCGCAACATCATTCCAACCACTCTGAGCTGCAATCGTTCTAAACTCGATAGCATATTCTGCGGCTGATCGTCGGCCTTGATTCATTTGCACGAGTTGAGTTGAAATATCCATACCCCCTGCTGGATATTCGAATACTTCCCTGATCTGTTGAATGAAATAAGCAGACGAAGTTTGGATCAAACGATCCGTCTTCCAAACTGCTGCGGCCCAATCAATCGCTTTTCCGGTCATAAGAGTCATTAGAAAAGCGCATATCCTTTCATCTGACTCAAAATCATCCTTCATATGTTTGAAAAAGATCTCTACCTGCCATAGAAATCCTTTGCAATGCTCTGCAGAGCCATCAAATTTGTCAGGAAAAGCAAAGCTTACCTTCTTAGGCATGGGCGGTGGCAGAGAATGGAGATATTGCGTGAGATAAGCGTTAGTATCCTGTAGTTTACCCAGCTGTTCCTGATACTCCTTGCGAATGTCGTTTTGGTAAGCAAATGCCATCTGTAGATTAGAAACTTCTGCTGGAGTCATCGGTGGCGAAGTATTCTGTAATGATGCGGACGTTGAGGCAGAATCCATGTGCAGATGTTTATTTATAATCTACAGCAAACAGGTTTGAATCGGCAGGCAGATATCATTAACGTTAAAGCAGGCAGTGGTTCAATACAATGTAGCAGTCAAATCCGTGGCAACAAAGCAAAGGGGTAATTCCAAAACAAGCAAGATTGGTAAAGGCAGGCAAAAGGTCATACACAAGTAAGCAAGACAATGGCAATGGAAATAACACTCGGTAAGGCAGGTAAACTGGCAATACTTCGCAATGGCCTGTTAGACAGGCCATGCTTAAATATCTTTGAAACAGGAAATAAACAATGAAGCAGAGGGAGTGGCACACAGTCAGTACTCGGGAGAGGGCTCCCTCTGCTGGCGTGGCGTTACACCAGCCTCTTTAGCAATGAACTTTTGTGTCTTGCCCTCCTTGTGCAAGATGTCAGTGGTCGTCTTTTGGACAGCTGTCAAGTCAGCAGTCTTCCCCATGATTGTGTAGCCTACAGAACTAGACTGAGAGACCATTTAAATGCCTTTGCAGGTGTATTGAGTTAATTAGCTGATTAGAGTGTGGCACCAGGTGTCTTCAATATTGAACCTTTTCACAATATTCTAATTTTCTGAGATACTGATTTTGGGGTTTTCATTAGTTGTCAGTTATAATCATCAAAATTAAAAGGAATGAACACTTGAAATATATCAGTCTGTGTGGAATGAATGTATACATTATACAAGTTTCACTTTTTGAATTGAATTACTGAAATAAATCAACTTTTTGATGATATTCTAATTATATGACCAGCACCTGTATATCCTCTGTAGTTATACCCTACTAGTAGTTTTTGTATGTATGCTGCAGTCTAAACAAATTATTTTTAATCTATCTTTGTATTAACAACCATTCAAGGGCTGATGTATTTACTATGTGTTCTTTATTAAGCAAGCTTTTACATATTTGTCATCGGCAAGTCACCTGTGATTTTATAGAGTATGTTGGTAATTTGCGACTCTCTGAGTCATGAGCTAATGAACAGGGGTGTGTCTCATGAATATTAATTTGTTTATTATGATGCTGGTTAACCTGTGTAGAGTTGTAGATCACGTAACCTAACTAATATTCATAGGTTAGTCTAGGGCCTAAATCAATTTAAATCAAAAGATCAATAAATACAAAAAAAGTATTGTGAAGATAAATGAAAATTCATAGTTTTAACAGACCGTAGTCCAGTTTAAAATATGGTAGCTGTATGCCGTTAAAATACTGTTGCATGTCATGCATCATTGCACCAGTTGTGCGAGTGCAAATCTCTGTTTTTTTAAAAATATTTTTTTTAAGTAGTTACATAAATATAAAATAGTCTAATATTAGCTGGATAACTAGTGCTTAACTACATACTTTTTTATTCTAAATGCGGTGTATTAAATGAAAAGCATTCACCAATTCACACACAGCAGTAAAACAAGGGATAGAGCTTGCGTGGCAGTGCGCACATTTTGAAGTCGAGTTTTCTCAGAAAATATCTAATTATAATTTCCATCGTAAGCGTGAGAACCACCGTACGCAACTTTTTTGTGCATATGCAATTCTTATACATGAGGCCACAGGTCCTTCATATTGCGCATTCACTGGGGCTCTCTCGCGTGATTTTGCTTTTGACGCTTGAGAGTTTTTGGGCAACGCAAAGAGATATGGCAACTTGTCCATATCTCTCACTTGCCTGGTTCACCGCTTGCAGGTAATGTCTCCATTCTCCATACAGTAAATCTGCTCCTGTATTTATTATGCCTGGGACTGTATTGCGTGTAATGAATAAACATGCACTGCTCCACACAATCAGTTCCCATGCTAGGAAGTGAAGTCGAGTCGAGCGTGTACCTCCTGGAATTTTATATATGCCAATATTAGACAAAGGACATGGGGAAAAGATTTGTAAAGATTTGCCTATTGTACAAAAGGGCTTGGGTTTGTTCCTGGCAGGCAGCAGATTGCCTAACCCGCCCCCATTCTGATCCTAAACATATGGAGCCTGTAAGGCTGGGTAGCCTGCCAGGAACAACTCGAGACAACTTTGTTCCCTTCGCATAATTTTCAGTAAGGTAAAAAATAAACTAATACTACATACATTTTTTTTAATGCGTTAACCAGACTATTAAACACAGAAATTTACATGTAAAATTCCCAAGCCCTAATGAAAATATGTACATATATATAAGACATTTATATATTTTGCTGTGAAATAAAAAGTGCCAAAATAAAAGCCTACAGTCTATATTGTATATTTCCCATCCATCACTATATTACAGTAAAAGACCATTGTTGCAGTTACTTTGCCAGTAAGTCATGGAATTACCACAATATTAGGAAAATGTTACTGGACAATTCTGGGTTAGCTTAGAACATTAGGAGGTAATAAAGTCAACGCTGTGAATTGGTTATTTAATGTAATTAAATTACTTTGACATTGCAAGTGCATGAAACACAAACTTTGCAAGTGCATGAAACTCAAACTTTGCTCGCGGCTTACTTTATCGTAAAGCTGATGCCTCCCTATATCCAGCGAAAATGGGATAAAGAACACTGATACTTTGAGGATGATTTGTCGCTGGCTTGAGCCTCGCATCTCTTCTCCATCTCAAATAGCTTTGCCTGTTTAGTACGGCCGTGACGATCTGTGCCCCACTATTGGTGCAGATGATACATTCACATACACTGGCAATCTTTATACAAAGATTGTATCTTTAGACAAATTTCACGATCCTTCAGGGCTGCACAATTAATTGAAATAACATCAAAATGGCGATAAGATGTCATCTGCAAAAGGCAGACAAACATGGGCTGTGTATGCTTCAGAATAAATGGGTAACATGCTGTTCTGTGCATGCACGGGGCACATTTTTATCACTTTTAGAGCGGTTTACATGCATTGTGAAAGAAAAGAGCTGCAGGTTCAAGCATTTCAAAGTCATTTTTTATAGCACATTTCACAGCACACATTGTTTCAAAGCAGCTTTATAGAAAATCATGCTTTACATATTATTATTATTAAGTATTTAAAAACACAAAACGTAATTAACACAGACACTGTAAAATTAAGGGTCTAATGAAATTCCTGAAAAATGTTTGTTTTAAAATATTCTTAATATTTTAAAGACTTTTGTCCATCAAACGAAATCAAAGTCAGTGTATTACAACCAGCATTTGGATTTTGAAAATTGACATTGACATTTTCATTTATTCATTTAGCTGACACTTCAAAAAACTATCCAAAGCGATGTACAAAATGAGGAAGGATACAACATAAGCGATTCATATTATGGAGTCAGTAACACGAAATGTGCTGCAATAGAAGTTAGAATTCATAAGAAAAGTACTAGCCATGACAGACATTAGAGTGCAAAAAAAAAAAAAAAAGTTTTAGCTTATGTACAATTTTCTATTTTCATAGTTACAGTACAATCCATTAATTGAACATTCTATAAATACAAACTAACTCAATGGAATGTATAAATGTGCATGGCTTAAACCCTTTAACCATTTCTGAGCAGCTTTGTAATTGATTAAGATTAAGTGGACAGATTTATTAAATAAATAAAGAATTTGATTGTTAATAATAAATCTATTATATTGTTATAATACAATCTAATGGCTATTAAATTATTATAATAAATAGTTTTTTGCTGTTATTGTTTTTGTTCTAAATTTTATTAGAATACCCTTTACATCATTAACACATTAATTTATGCTTAATGGCTCATTAATGTCCACTGAAAACACACTTGTAGCGTGGCCACATAAGGGGATATTGTTTATATAAGGTTTGTGACGTTAAACTAATTATGTTTGTCATTATTACCTATTAAGTTATATTGCTTTCCCCTATCTGTTTATCCCTCAGCTGTTATGTGTTGATCCCTATCTCTGTTCACGCGAGATCTTCGCGTGTTTTCATGTACGTGTTTTCCTGCCACGTAAACAGGAAGTATCAATTGGCGTTCTATTTAAAGAACCGCTATGCCGGTTGTGGGTGCTCATTTGCGAGTACGCACCAATTTACATACCTTTCATTCCTTGGAATTACACTGGTGACTGACCTGGAAGCGCTGAGCGCCGTTCCTCCTGGAAGTTATTCGTTTGGCTCGCAGCCAGGATTACTTTTTATCAGAGGACACTGGTCATTTCATTACTTCATCACTTGTTCGTGCTCTTCAAAACACCCGGTGAGGTTGATCCGAACACTATAAATAACTCTGCACACTGGACTTCACCTTTACTTGTATATACACCCTGTTATGAACCTATTGTAAATATTATTTGTTTGTAAATACACTTGAGTTGGTTAATTTATCAGTGTTTATATATTTATTTACATTTCTACTCATTTGCCTATCATTAGGAACAGTACGGACGTTCCCAAATTAGTGTAAACTCCACTTAAATATTTTGGGGAGTGTAACATAGTGGTGGCCCGTACGGGGACTACGTGTCGTTTCTATTTCTTGATAGTGTTTTTTTTTTGTGGTGTTCATAAATATGGAAAACATGACACAGGTAAATGGAGCAATAATTAATGTACATTGTGAGGATATTGAGACTGATGTGAATGAGCCACGGTATAATTATGATGAAACTCAGGCTGCTGATTTCACTGCGGGCCCGTTTGTTACCAGACGTAACCCAACAGATGAAATAGCATCTATCTTGAGTTCAATGTATAATTCTGATGATGATGATGAAAAAGAAATGCTGAACCTAAATGTTGTACAAACAATGCAAACGGAGATTGATAATCTTAAAGTGGATTTATTGGCTCTTAGTGCTAAAATACAACAGAATGAACAGGAATTAAAACAGTCTGTAGATAGTTCCCTTAATAGGGAAACTAGTTTCCGGGAGGCAGTGGACGCTGGCTTAGCAGACTTAGGAGATCATTTCCAGAGGTCTATAGAGAAGTTGGAGAGAGCGGTGGTTGATTGTTTCCTGCGGAGAGATGCAAGATGGGAAAATCAGATGAAAAAGTTGAGATTCACCAGCACCCCATCTCGACAGCCTTTCTCCCCTGCCTCTACCCTATCTTCAGCTAATGTCTTAAATACTCCCGTACCAGCTACAAGACTTAAAGTCCCCCCTGTTAACGGAGGCAACGCTACCTATGACGTCACTGCTGGAGCAAGAACATCTAACCTGGCTCACCCTTCGGGTATGCCGACTATGTCATCTTTCTGTGGGAAACCCCCTATCCGTCTGGAATTCCCTTCCTTCGGTGAGTCTGGTGAGACAGCAGACGTACTTCATTTCATCGAACAGGTTGAAAATTATCTGGACATTAGACCTTTACCTAGTGTGGAGCTCGTTGGCACCTTGAGTACAGTGCTCAAAGGACCCGCTTTAAGCTGGTGGAAGGCAGAAAAGACCAAGGTAACAGATTGGCACTCTTTCAAAAATGCTTTTATGTCTGCATTTCTCCCTGATGATTACCTCACGGAAGTGGAGGACAAGTTGAGATCACTGGTGCAGCAACCCAATCAGCGTTTGAGAGATTTCGCCTATGATTACCGAGCCCTCTGCCTCAAATGGAAGCCAGCTATGACTGAAGAGGAGATGGTGAGCCGAATACTCAATAACATCAACCCAAGGGTTGCGGGCTGTCTGAGAGGGACGGTGAAGTCAGTGGAACAGATGGTGAAGGTGGGATCTATGGTGGAGAAGGACTGGATGGGAGCAAAAGATTACTGGCAGAAAGTGGGAAAATTGAACAGCAAAGAAACAACAAGTAAAAGACCTACTGAACGCCATACCTCTAAAAATCTAGCAGGAGTGTCCATTGCTCAACCCCATCCTATGACATCTCTTCTAGTTGTGCCTATAAAGATAAAAGGACAAGAGGTGAAGGCGGTGCTGGATACAGGGAGCACATTCACCCTTATGCAGGAGAATCTGTGGAGACAGTTAGGAGGGGAAGGGAAACCTGACCCTTCAGGCCCACTTCAACGGTTCATTATGGCGGATGGAAAAATGCACCAGGCGATCAACAGGAAAACAGTTTGTTATGAGTGGCATGACAGGATATGCAGGTTGGACACCTATATTATGAAGGACGCTCACCTGGCCTTTCCCCTTATAGCTGGTCTGGACTTCCTGAGAGCCGCTGAAGCCATAGTGGATGTAGGCCAATGGAGATATGGTCTGAAAATGGGCAAGGGATATATATATCATCCATTTCTAACTGCCCTTCTAAATCCTGTATTGTCTTCACGACTGATGGGTGAAAATATAGGCACGACCGCTGCAGTGAGTCTATATTATGCTATACCTCCAACCTGGAATCCACCCACATATGACTCCCACACACAAGTTGTTCCCAGCTGGGACTCCGACAATCAGGAGGAATTACGGAAGCTGATGAATAATTGGCCTCGTACCACCTCTCAAGTCCTGGGAAAAACATCTGTGGAACAGCACAAAATTACACTGTCTGATGAAATGCCCATGAGATCCCGAGCTTATAGGGTCTCACCATTCAAGAAGAGGATTATTGATGCACAAGTAGAACAAATGCTACGAGACCATATCATCGAGCCTTCTTTCTCTCCTTGGTCATCACCTGTGGTTCTTGTCCCCAAACCTGATGGTTCCTACAGGTTCTGTGTAGACTATAGGAGACTTAATAGTAAGACCGTACCTGACGCTTATCCAATGCCAATAATCCACGACATCTTGGAATCCTTGGAAGGCGCCTCCTGGTTCAGCACATTGGACTTGCAGTCAGGGTACTGGCAGGTTGAAATGGAGGAAAGTAGCAAAGCCAAAACAGCCTTCATCACCTCCCAAGGTCTATTCCAGTTCCGCTCCATGCCATATGGATTACGGAATGCTGCTGCCACCTTCCAGAGGCTGATGGAGAAGGTACTAGCAGAGTTGAGAGGGAAGTTTTGTTTCGTCTACATTGATGACATCATAATCTATTCACGGTCTTTACCAGAACATGTACAACATCTGAACACCATCCTGCAACGACTAAACCAAGCATCTCTTACCCTAAATATGAAGAAATGTCACTTCTTTAAAAAGCAGTTGAAGTTTCTTGGACATATAGTCTCAGAGAAAGGAGTGGAGGTCGATCCTGAAAAGACCAAGGCGGTTGCTGACTATCCACCTCCCAAAGACATTAAAGCCCTCCAACGCTTCTTGGGATTAGCCGGGTGGTACCACAAGTTCATTCCCCATTTTGCCGACATCACCGCTCCATTAAACCATCTAAAAAAGAAAGGAGTTAAGTGGGATTGGACGCCTGAGTGTCAAACCAGTCTGGAGAATATTAAACTAATATTACAAAACCCCCCAGTATTGCTGCAACCTGACCTCAACCAACCTTTCCAGGTTCATACAGATGCCAGTGATGTGGGCTTAGGAGCCATTATTACCCAGCAAACTCCTGAGGGGGAAAGGGTAATAGCTTACGCATCACGAACATTGCGTGGACCCGAAGTGAATTATTCAACGGCTGAAAAAGAGTGTCTAGCTGTAGTCTGGGCAGTGGAAAAGTGGAAACATTACCTGGAAGGAAGACAGTTCGACATTTATAGTGACCATGCTGCCTTAACTTGGGCCTTCAATAGCCCTAAGACCTCCTCTCGGCTGACCCGGTGGACTCTTAGGTTACAGCAATTCATCTTCCAAGTACATCATAGAAGAGGATGTCTGAACCTTGGTCCAGATGCCTTGTCAAGAGTCTGTGAACCCTCTGAAAGTGAAAGTGTGCCCTGTCTGGCCATAGTAAAATCAAAATGTGCCTCTGACATACCCCACACGTTAGAGGAAATCTCACAAGCACAAAGACATGACAATACGGTGTCTCTTCTCCAACTGGCCCAAAAAACCAGAAAGACTCAAGAAAACCAAATTACCTTTGAGGTCCACCAGGGGGTGTTATATCGCAGATTTCCTGTCAAGAACAATGGAAATAAATTCCAACTAGTTGTTCCTCAGGCATTAATTCCTGGTTTCTTGCATTACGTACACGATAACCCGCTGGGAGGACATCTGGGACGGCTGAAAACCTTACTGAGGCTCTTGGAGGTGGCGTGGTGGCCAACTGTCCGTAAGGATGTCTGGCAGTATGTAAAAGGATGTGAAACATGTCAAAAATACAAACATGAAAATACAAAACCCAGCGGTTTTTTACAACAGACGCAAGTGACAGAACCAGGTCACACCTTGGGGATGGATTTTATGGGACCTTTCCCAACCAGTAAAAAACAAAACACTTACTTACTGGTGGTGGTTGATTATTACACCAAATGGGTAGAGTTGTTCCCCCTTCGAGATAGTAAGACCCCTAAGATTGTCAAAATTCTCAGGGAAGAGATCTTTACCCGATGGGGGGTCCCAAAGTACATCATTTCTGACCGGGGAGCACAATTCACTTCTAACGTACTGTCCGAGCTGTGCAGGTCCTGGGGAAGCATACAGAAACTCACTACCAGCTATCACCCTCAGACAAACCTTACAGAAAGAATAAACAGGACAGTAAAAACTATGATTGCGTCATATGTAGGACAATACCATCAAACATGGGACCAGTGGTTACCTGAGCTGAGGTTTGCAATCAACACGGCACACCAAGAAACAACAGGGAGAACTCCGGCTGAATTAATGCTGGGCAGACAGCTTCACGGTCCACTAGAGAGGTTGATCCTAAAAAACCCCACTCCTGACCAAACAGCCTATAATATAATTGTAAGACAGAACATCATGGCAGAGGAGGTAAAGCACCGAGTAGGGGTGCAACAATCTAGACAAGCTAGATACTATAATGCCCGACGGAAAGATGCGCAGTTTCAGCCGGGTGATCTAGTCTGGGTTAAAACTCACCCTCTCTCGTCTTCCTCGAATAAATACTCTGCTAAGCTAGCGCCCAAGTGGGAGGGTCCGGCTGAAGTAATAAAAAAAATGGGGCCAATAAATTACACTGTTCGTTGGGGAGACCCATGTAAAACAGAAATTTTAAATGTGGTGAACCTAAAACGCTGGTACGGACGATCTCCTCCTATGCCGAAGGCTGGGGGGGGGGATCTATGTAGCGTGGCCACATAAGGGGATATTGTTTATATAAGGTTTGTGACGTTAAACTAATTATGTTTGTCATTATTACCTATTAAGTTATATTGCTTTCCCCTATCTGTTTATCCCTCAGCTGTTATGTGTTGATCCCTATCTCTGTTCACGCGAGATCTTCGCGTGTTTTCATGTACGTGTTTTCCTGCCACGTAAACAGGAAGTATCAATTGGCGTTCTATTTAAAGAACCGCTATGCCGGTTGTGGGTGCTCATTTGCGAGTACGCACCAATTTACATACCTTTCATTCCTTGGAATTACACTGGTGACTGACCTGGAAGCGCTGAGCGCCGTTCCTCCTGGAAGTTATTCGTTTGGCTCGCAGCCAGGATTACTTTTTATCAGAGGACACTGGTCATTTCATTACTTCATCACTTGTTCGTGCTCTTCAAAACACCCGGTGAGGTTGATCCGAACACTATAAATAACTCTGCACACTGGACTTCACCTTTACTTGTATATACACCCTGTTATGAACCTATTGTAAATATTATTTGTTTGTAAATACACTTGAGTTGGTTAATTTATCAGTGTTTATATATTTATTTACATTTCTACTCATTTGCCTATCATTAGGAACAGTACGGACGTTCCCAAATTAGTGTAAACTCCACTTAAATATTTTGGGGAGTGTTACACACTGAGGGAAAATGTTCCATGAAAAATGGTGCAAGCGTTTGTTAACAGGGTAAAAGTGTAAAACGGCTCCATATGACCCATCTTAAGAAGATGAGAACTAGGACAGTGGGATGAAAACTGCACAAGAGAATGTTTGTATGAGTGAGATTTTGTTTGCTCTGAGTTGACAGCATCATTTCTCTCAGTGGAGCAACATCAGCAGAGGTGAAGAAATACTGCCCACCCCCCTTCACTTGAGTGCTTTCCCATCACCGCCTGCACCCCTGCCTGCTCTCCTCTGCAACTGGCAGACCCTCTTGGCATTGCTGCTGTAGAAATGAAGCATAATTTGACTGTGATTGCACCAATCAAAGACACAGACACACACGTTTACGGTTGATTACTCGTCAACTATCTAAATGGGAATTTAGCATAGATTATAGTCTATGTGACTGTAGACTATAGTCTGTAAGCATTAATCTTTATGTTAACATATAGAAGCTTTTTGTAGTTTTCCTCATAAATCTACTCTTCAAATATTTTTTTGCATTGTTATTATATATATGTGTATATATATATATATATATATATATATATATATATATATATATATACACTACCGTTCAAAAGTTTGGGGTCACCCAAACAATTTTGTGTTTTCCTGAAAAGTCACACTTATTCACCACCATACGTTGTGAAATGAATAGAAAATAGAGTCAAGACATTGACAAGGTTAGAAATAATGATTTGTATTTGAAATAAGATTTTTTTTACATCAAACTTTGCTTTCGTCAAAGAATCCTCCATTTGCAGCAATTACAGCATTGCAGACCTTTGGCATTCTAGCTGTTAATTTGTTGAGGTAATCTGGAGAAATTGCACCCCACGCTTCCAGAAGCAGCTCCCACAAGTTGGATTGGTTGGATGGGCACTTCTTGCGTACCATACGGTCAAGCTGCTCCCACAACAGCTCAATGGGGTTCAGATCTGGTGACTGCGCTGGCCACTCCATTATCGATAGAATACCAGCTGCCTGCTTCTGCTCTAAATAGTTCTTGCACAATTTGGAGGTGTGTTTAGGGTCATTGTCCTGTTGTAGGATGAAATTGGCTCCAATCAAGCGCTGTCCACTGGGTATGGCATGGCGTTGCAAAATGGAGTGATAGCCTTCCTTATTCAGAATCCCTTTTACCCTGTACAAATCTCCCACCTTACCAGCACCAAAGCAACCCCAGACCATTATATTACCTCCACCATGCTTAACAGATGGCGTCAGGCATTCTTCCAGCATCTTTTCATTTGTTCTGCGTCTCACAAACGTTCTTCTTTGTGATCCAAACACCTCAAACTTGGATTCATCTGTCCACAACACTTTTTTCCAGTCTTCCTCTGTCCAATGTCTGTGTTCTTTTGCCCATCTTAATCTTTTTCTTTTATTGGCCAGTCTCAGATATGGCTTTTTCTTTGCCACTCTGCCCTGAAGCCCAGAATCCCGCAGCCGCCTCTTCACTGTACATGTTGACACTGGTGTTTTGCGGGTACTATTTAATGAAGATGCCAGTTGGGGACCTGTGAGGCGTCTGTTTCTCAAACTAGAGACTCTAATGTACTTATCTTCTTGCTCAGTTTTGCAACGCGGCCTCCCACTTCTTTTTCTACTCTGGTTAGAGCCTGTTTGTGCTGTCCTCTGAAGGGAGTAGTACACACCGTTGTAGGAAATCTTCAATTTCTTAGCAATGTCTCGCATGGAATAGCCTTCATTTCTAAGGACAAGAATAGACTGTCGAGTTTCAGATGAAAGTTCTCTTTTTCTGGCCATTTTGAGCGTTTAATTGACCCCACAAATGTGATGCTCCAGAAACTCAATCTGCTCAAAGGAAGGTCAGATTTGTAGCTTCTGTAACGACCTAAACTGTTTTCAGATGTGTGAACATGATTGCACAAGGGTTTTCTAATCATCAATTAGCCTTCTGAGCCAATGAGCAAACACATTGTACCATTAGAACACTGGAGTGATAGTTGCTGGAAATGGGCCTCTATACACCTATGTACATATTGCACCAAAAACCAGACATTTGCAGCTAGAATAGTCATTTACCACATTAGCAATGTATAGAGTGTATTTCTTCAAAGTTAAGACTAGTTTAAAGTTGTCTTCATTGAAAAGTACAGTGCTTTTCCTTCAAAAATAAGGACATTTCAATGTGACCCCAAACTTTTGAACGGTAGTGTATATATATATATATATATATATATATATAACATTATTTGCTCTATGTACTGTATCTTATTATTATTATTATTATTATTAGTATTTTCTATTGATGACATCGCTGAATGTCCCCAATGGAATTTTTTTATACTCTCTTATGGACACAAACACACACATTTTCACCACAAAAGAGATCAGCCCAATTTGGTTGGTGCTGCACTGATTATTCATGCAGTTCCCATAATTAGAGTCAACCACGGGCGTGTGTGTGTGTGTGTGTGTGTGTGTGTGTGTGTGTGTGTGTGTGTGTGTGTGTGTGTGTGCGTGTGTATGCCAAATGTGTCCTCATTCTCCTGCAGGGGGCTCGGGTTACAGCCACGTCAGAGACAAGCTGGGGAGTCTGTCAACAGGCAAATTACAAGCAATTAGTGAGTGAAAAAAGGATAACATTGAAAGAGCAGGAGGAGGGAGGAGTTGAGGTAAACAGAAGTGCTGGACATAACTGACAGCACCTAGACCAGACACACTCATTTGTCAACTTTTCTTTCTTTTATCTTCCCAAATTTTCATAACCGACATGACCTCTGACCAATCCACATGGCCTTCCTGAGACCTGCCAGTAACCCCTCAGCCAGCAGAACACATAATGAACCAATCAGCATATTGATGAGAGCGAGTCATTTCTCACAAAGCGCGTTGATTGGATGCCCCTCTGATGTTTGAGATAAATTGAGTGTTGATAGCATAGATGTAAATACTATGTTCAACGACTTGGCAGTGAAATACAAGCAATGGAATCACATATTCATATTGATCAAGCTAATGAGTAACTTCTCAGTGCATCATTGTGTGTGTGCTTGTGTCTCAAAACACCTACACACACATTTACCACCACCGATGAACATACACAAACAAACGCAAGCACTCACATACCCTCAAAAACGCTTGCAGTGCGAATATACAAATGTGCTCACAAATCACACCCACATCACAGCAGGCAGTTTTATGACCATATCATGTGCACGCAAACCTAAACGTAATGATCGATTCAGCCGTGCAAATGTTTATACATGCTATTTTCACCGAGCTCCCATTTATGCCAAATGAAGACGGTTGGGAATGACCTTGTTTAAACCTATCCTAATGAGACCAAATAGAGTGACGCCAGATTAACAAAGCAATAGAAACCCAAGACTGTGATTCAGTGTCATTACGGCAGAACTTCTAAATGTCTAGCACTTCCTGTGGTAATCAGATACCTGAGCAGAATCCAAATGTGCAGATAACCAAGTCCTGAGATTTTTCTCAAAAACAAAGAAGTGATTGATCCACACAAATATAAACCAAAGCTTGTGCATAGCTCATGTACTTTATTAGTGGGAAATATTTATTTTTTTGAATAGATCAAATTAGATGAAAAATTTAGATGGAACAATTAGAATTGAAAATGGAGCCCTTCATGGTCATTTCAAGGAAATCGTTGATCATATCAAATGAGTGTAATGATGCCGGGGGATATGTGACAATTGCACATTTGGTTTGCATTGACATTGATTAGGTAATTTTCCTCTGCTGATTATTTTATAATCTTTTATAATCAGCTACAGTCAATAACTGAGAAATAAATCTTCAAAATAATCATAATTATTGAAATGTATAATGTCCCATGCAGAATTCACACTGTTCCAAAGTGAAAACATGTAGTTGTTACCGTCATATGACTGTATCAACCTGAAACAGGAACTAAACTAAACTTCAACATGAAAGCACAAAAACAAAAGACAACAGGGAATGTGACAGAGCCCCCGCTTTAAGGAGCGGATTCCAGATGCTCCAAAAAAAATAAAAAATTGAGAGTAGTGGAACATGGCAAGGTTAGGGAGCAGATCAGGCGGATGGACTGGAGACCGAGACCAGAGCTGACCAGGTGGATGGCCAGGATCACGAGGCATGGGAGGTGGACAGGGAGAGGATCAGGAGGCCTAGGAGGCGACCATAGGACAGGGACCGGGTCAGGGGGCCTGGGAGGAAGCCACAGGACAGGGACTGGGTCAGGAGGCCTGGGAGGCGGCCACAAGATGGGGACAGGGTCAGAATGCCTAGGAGGCGGCCAAAGGATGGGGACTGGGTCAGGAGGCCGGGGTGGCGGCCACAAGACGGGGACTGGGTCAGGAGGCCTGGGAGGAGGCCACAAGATGGGGACAGGGTCAGAATGCCTAGGAGGCGGCCAAAGGATGGGGACTGGGTCAGGAGGCCGGGGTGGCGGCCACAAGACGGGGACTGGGTCAGGAGGCCTGGGAGGAGGCCACAGGACAGGGTCAGGAACAGACTGTGGTTCGCTGAGCCGTGAAATGAAACAGAATGCGGCTCGGCTGTGACGTGGCATGGAGCAGACTCTGGCTGCGGAGTCATGGAAGGCAGAGTCATGGAGGTCTCTGGGGGCGGGGCCATGGAAGGTGGAGCCATGGAGGACTCTGGGGCGGGGCCATACAGGACTCCAGGGGTGGAGCTGTGGAAGTGGGAGCCATGGAGGACTCTGGGGGCGGAGCCATGGTGGACTCTGGGTGTGGAGTCGTGGAAGGCGGAGCCATGTAAGACTCTGGGGGCGTGGGCTCGTTGGACTCTGGCAGGCATGGGCTCGTTGGCTGTGGCAGGAGTGAAAGGATGAGGCATGGAAGGCTGGGGGGGCGACCACTGTGGGAGGAGATTTAAAGCCCACTTCCTCTACACCCACAGTGTAAGGAGAGACGCTAACTCGCAGAGTCTCCTCCACGAACTCGGCGAGCGTCCAGTGAGGATCTGCTGTAGGCAATAGCTCCTTTAGTGCGCTACTGAGACCCGCCCTGAAGAAAACCACCAAAGAGTAGTCTGGGTAGTGCACCAAATTTGCCAGCTCTAAAAACTCACGGACGTGATCCTCAACTAGACGGTCCCCTTGCTCGAGGAGGAGAATTCTGACAGCCGCTAGATCCATCTTAGGTCAGTTCTTCTGTGACGAAGCAGGCAAAGAGTGAGGATCTAAGTGCAGCATTATTAAAAAGAACAAAAAACTCGGAATAAAGAAATAACAGGGAACCTAGCACAGACCATAACAAAACATGCATGAACTCACAAATAAACTGGGGAAAACAAAGGCTTAAATACACAAGGGAATCAAGGAACACCTGGGGAAACAATTAGGGTATGAGAACCAATCAGGGGGAAAACCAATCATAAAATTAAACTACAAAGGACTACAAAAACCTAACAGGAAACAGGAACTAAACTAAACTTCAACATAAAAGCACAAAAACAAAAGACAACAGGGAATGTGACACACGCCTCGAACGCCCAACAACCAGAATATTTTTCAGTTTCCCCTGTATCTTGCTCTGGGGAGCGAACATTAAAAACTCCTCACAAATTCATCCTGTCTCCATGACCAAGAGTCTCGAGACATGCATAACAAAATTTGTTGTTCATCAAGCACAATTGTACACAAAACACACAGTGAAAGTAAGCACCACATGTTGGCCCCCCCTTAAAGAATGCTGGGGCCATTGTGGTGAACCAGTTCTCTCAAATAAACATTTCCCACAATGTTCACACAATTTTCCCCATACAAAATACCACTGAAAATGTTTATTCTGTCAGCTTCCCTGCTGTAAATGCATTTCAAGGCACTCATCATTTATGCCTGAATACAATAAAGGCAGAAACATTATTAACTCCCATTCAGCTAGCAAAAGTTGTAGAGGTGCAAAGGCTCCTCCGTTGTGCCACGTGTTGTGGGGCAGTTGCCAAAGTAATCCAAGCATGCCATCAACTGGTTACATATCATGCTACAGAAAAGAGCCATTCATTAATTCCTCTGTCTGTAGTTAATCGGTTTGGCAGCAGTTGCAGCGCATTTCAAACTGGGTACTTCGAACGATAAAGCATGGTTATATCTTTCAATTTAGGTGGGCTCCACCAGTATTCTATGGAGTTGATCCAACAATCGTCTCTGTTCAGGAAGCCCTGTTTTTTGATTCGGGAAATTCACTATCTCTTAGAAAAAGGGGCAATAGAGGTGATTCCCCTTCTCAGACAGAGTGTGCGGCTTTTGCAGCTATTATTTTCTGGTCACAAAAAAGATGGTGGCTTGTATCCCATTCTGGGTTTGAAATGTTTCAATTTCACCCTAATGAAATGTCAATTCAGAATGCTGACACAGAAACAAATAATGTCACAAGTACAGCCGATGACAATAGATGAAGGATGCTTATATCTATATTCAAATTGTGCTGAAACAAAACAGGCATTTTCTCATATTCGCTTTTGGAGGCAAAGCATACCAATTTTGTGTCCTTTCGTTTGGACTTGCCCTGGCCCCACGTACTTTCACAAAATGCATTGATGACAACCTTGATGCTTCAAGATAATCGCATTTTTATTTATCTCGATGATTGTTTGGTGTTAGCTCACTCAGAGAATTTGGCTGCCCAACATTGAGATGTCGTTCTCAGCCATTTGAGCAATTTAGGACTGCGTGTAAACCTAGACAAGAGCGTCCTGTTGCCAGGGCAACAGACTCTGTTTCTTGGTATGGAGCAGGACACTGTCTCCAGCTCGCGTTCTGTCATTACACCTAGCGATGTCTAGCGATATTCAGAGTGGGACATGTTCTCCCTGCAAGAACATTTCATAGGATTTTAGGGCTAATGATCATGCCATCTGCTGTCATTACCCTGGGCATGTTGCACGCAAGACATTTTCAGTCCTGGATAAACTCCACAAAGAGACTTTAACCACTGACGCTTGTGCCTTGTCCCTTAAGAGTGACATGTGACACCTTATGATGTCGGGTGTTTCGTTGGGACAGGTGTGTTGCCACAAGTTGATAATGAAGTACACGAAGGTCGTCCAGCCTATGGAGTCTGGATGGGCCAGTGGCAATTTTGGCACATAAACTGTCTGAAGATGGTCACGGTGCTGCTGGTCTTAAAGTTTTTCCTTCCGGAGATTCACAGTCATGCCCTCATCTGGTCAGACAACAGGACGTTGGTGTCCTACATCAACCACTTGGGAGGGGAGCACTCTTGTGCCATGCTAAGGCTGGCACATCACATTCTGCTGCACACAGTTCTGCAGAAGGTTTGGGAGGATTGTGTTCAGCTTCTGTTAGTGGTGCCATATTGGCCATCTAAAGTATGGTTTTTACTCTGGTCTCTCACCTGGAAAAGAGACCTTGGGAGATTCCAGTCAGATGTTGTCTCAGGCATGGGGCAGCATTTGGAATTTGGGTGTGGCCCCTCAATGGGTCGCTATTTTTAATAATGGGCTATCCCCCGCTGTGATTGATACCATTCTAAATGCTAGAGCTCCATCACCGAGGAGGCTATATATGTTTAAGTAGCGTATTTTTGCCTCACAAAGTGAAAATTCAGTTTACTGCCCTGTCAGTACTGTGCTGGAATTTCTGCAGGAGTGTTTCGGGGCCGGATCCTGCAGCTGCATAGGCTCGTGCCTTCTGCAGAAAATCTGACTCGATACCACAAAAGCGAACACCCTTTTTTGGAGCCCATGACTTAGCTCCATAGGGGGGTTTTTTAAGCGTCATCAGCCAATAAATTGCTGTGATTGTATAAGGGCTTCAGACCATGTGATATTCAGATGGTGTCCAATAGTGATCATACGCAGCATCTCATTCCCCTCAGGAAACCAATGTTACATACGTAACCGAGATGTTTTATGATGATATAAAATTAAGCAATGACTTTAATGTGCATTTATTTGGCCATCATGTTTCATAGAGTGCACCAGTAAGCTAATTTAATGATTCTTCAGGGCTGCACAATTAACTGCACTGCCTAAACGTGCTCCCAAATCACAGATACTCCTCTAAAATGTTGTGGAATAATAGCAGTAGTTGTTTTTACCACATGATTTTACTTCATTCATAAATTATAAATGGTGATGAATAGAAAACTGGATGTGACATGTATTTTTGTTTTTGTCTCGACAAAAAAGCTTGGTACCTGCACACTGTTTGACTTTTAAACTCACACATGTGTGCGTATGTCTGTAGGTGCTGTAAAGAGCACTCATGTCAAGTTGCCACCTATTCAGGATTTCCCAGGATTGTCCCATGTTTTGGTTGTCTGTCCTGGAAAAATAAAATTCCATTCACAAAATGTCCATGGATTTTAAAAATGCTTTGATGCATTCACCCATATAAGCAATTATTTACAGTATGTGCACACTATTCAAGAAGACACTGTTCAACATATTCTCTGAAATTCTCAGAAAGTCAAATGAATTTTTGTGAATTGGTTCATTTGGACGTGTCATGTACCTGAAGCTTTCCTAAGATGGCGTCTCCCTCTCATATGAAGCATTGGGAAGTTGGTTTGGATGATTCATTTAAATTTCACACAGAATACCTGATGTATTATTTCAGGTCTTTATTAGTTGTTAAAAATTTTGTCAAGTGCTGCTGTTCACCACTGTTTTAGATTAATTTATTTACACAGATGTGTTTACATTTATTTACACACTGGTGTATCTGTTCAAATGCTGTTTCATACTGATAGTTATCTATTTTTTAATAAAGATAATACTTCAATGTAGATAGGCCCTATTGTCAATAGTCAGCAGTGTAGCTAACAATTTTATTTAAATGGTAGCTTCAACTCAAAATTGCTCTGGGACAGAATAAGTAAATATCTTAAATTCTGAATTAATACAATATTGATATTATTGTTTGAATTATTTATGTGCTGTTCATGTTCATTTCCATGAGCTTTAGATTATTTTCTGAATAAAATGCCCTGTCCTTATCCACCTGCGACTTAGCTTTACTCACTGTACGGAACTATCAATTATACGGAACTATCACTTATTGTATCCAACATCTATGTAAGACTCCGAAATAGCAACATGAATGTGTCGCATTTTATACAATTTGTATTTGCAGTGTTTACTTTTTCTTTTTGACACTTAAGTATTTTTAAAACTAGGTACTTTTTACTTTTTCTTAAAGGGATCATGACATACTCTTTTTTTTTATATATATATAATTTTAATATCTTACCTGAGGTTCACTTATAATGTTAGTAAAGTTGTTTGTCTAATATTTGCATATTTATATAGAAAAACATTTAAATATGGACAGGCACATGAAGGTGTCCGGTGTAAGTCCCCTGTGGATGAATCTCTCATGATAGGCCCACGTCTCTCTTCACCTGTGTGACTGAGCACCAGTGGGTGGGGCCAAGGGTGCAATGATGAAAAAGTCATATGCAGATGTATTTGGTCCTTGTGACTTCACAAGGTCCACAAATTCCAAACAAGCCATTTCAGCAGCTTGGTTTAAATAAATGTTATTTTTTTTATTGAGGAAGTTTTCAGTTCTTTAAGTTTTTACAGTTCAATTAACTCCTATATGTCAAAAAATGAAGGCAAATTTTATTCCTCATGTCATGACCCCTGTAAGTCTTTAAGTATTATTATAGTAATAAAAAGTATTTATTTTAATGGATGACTTTTACTTAAGTAATACATATGTTTGGCATCTGTACTTTTACTTAAAGGTGCTATATGTAATATTATTTTACTATGCTAAATCATAAAATGACCATAATATTTCATTGGAGAATTAGGAAACATGCCAAGTTGGAATATTGGCTTCTCCGATAACAATGCTACAGCCAGTATATTCTACTTTAAAGTTTCCATGGTCAGAATTTGTCTGTTTTACAGCATGGATACCATATAATGCACTGTATTGTGGGTAAAAGTATAATACTGTAATATACCGTATTTGGAAGCCTCCTGTAAAAAATACTTTAACATACTGTAATGTCGTACAGCAGTGTTTTAACCTACTGTAGACAGAGGTGCCAAATTGTCTGTAGCCTTTGTGAATGTGAGATTGAGGGTATGTTCACACATGTGTAGTCCGGACCAAAGAAGAAAATACATTAATTCCTGGTTCACTTACCGTTCACACTGGTATTTTTAACACAGAACCTAATGATACAAAACCAAAGGCATCAGGAAAAAGTCTTGATTGAAATTAAAATTTGAAATTAAAATTGATTGAAATTAAAATTAAAATTAAAATTAAATTAATTAAATTAAATTAAATTAAAATTAAATTAAATTAAATGATTGGACAGCTTTAATGATGTATTTTTTTTTACGGAACTTGCTGAACATCCAAAACAATACTGGCTGCGGGGCGAAATGCGCTAGTTTATATATATATATATATATATATATATATATATATATATATATATATATATATATATATATATATATATATATATATATATATAGTGGTATTTTTACCAGCTGAGAACAAACGAAGAGATAATATAATGTGTAAAGGAGTCAAAACAGCACCAGGATTCCTCCGTTGCACACACAAATGAAGATATGCTGCAAGGAAGGCTGAAAGCGGTTCCGACGCCTGTACCGAAATGTAATTGGCAACATAGCTCCTGAACCATGCTTGAGGTCAGTATTAGACAAAATACGTCCTGTTTTTGGTTTGTTTAGACGGCTTTTGTCCATATTGCGTTCATATATCAATCGAACCACACCAGAGTTCATTTGGAAGCGGATGAGACCCACTTTTCAGGTGGTCTCTGTCTGCTTGTTTGGTGCGCACCAAGGTTCGATGACAGCACTCACACTTTTTCAAATGAACCACTCTAACAGAGCAATCGCACCACAGTTCATTTTAATCGAATCAGACCTGCAATGAGTGAACACACCCTGAAACAGATAAAGTGCGCCAAATTCTGAGAAGCAGCTGAGAAAAGTGAGAGACCAAAGCTGGAGATTTGTTAATTTATTTTCAAAACTGAGGTAAAGTTGCATTAATATTATAATAATACGTTCTGTCACCTAGCTATTTTCAGTTTTAGTAAAAATATTTTACGAAATCGTTTTCTGCTGCAGATTTTTGGTAACAATAGCTAGTCTCTCTGTGGTAGTAAAATCCGAGGAAGCAGACATAGCTCATTCGTAAGGCGAATAATTTTTAGTTTATCAGCAAACAAGGACTGATATTGTTTAATTTTTTTCTATTATTGTATTTATTCTGTGGTATCCAAGGCACATAGTTGCTTACTGTTGTTGAGATAGGAATGGCTTTAGCTTGCTGTTAGCTTTCTAGTCCTTTTTAGAATGGGTGCTTGCACTTCAGATTGTGTGATAAGCTCCTTGAAGTTCTTCCCATCGAGCCGTGAAGTTAAATTAATTATTACAAAAACAGGTACTGACTGGAAATTTGCCTTTTACAGATTTGTTCTTGAATATGGATGGTTTCCATTGAGGGGAGAGTGGTCTAGATTTGAAGGAATCAGATTTGTTTAGTTTTTTATAAATCTGTTTTTTACTTTTCTGGTAAGGCAGAAGTGTGCATTTTGGTGTAAGTTAAAGATGATTTCCTCTTTCACACAGGCTGGTTGCTAGTATTAGATTATTTATGTTAAGGTGTAAATCCTGTCATTTTTGCCCTAATATTAAAGCATTCACTGCTCATGCAAAAACCCATAGAAATGTGGCAAATTATGGTTTTGCCTGTGGGGTAGAACTGTGCCTATGCACCTTTAGGAACTTCTTGGCATTTAAGTCCCATATATATAGGCATCATAAAAAGACAAAACCTCAGAATGAGATGTCTTCAAACGAGAGGATTGCAGGATCTGCCAGGTCCAGGGATGCTCATTTCAGACCCTTAGTTTTTCTGTTTTGTGCACTCATTTGAGATGGCATATATATATGACGGTAAAAAAATATGTTGTCCCAATAGAAGTTGCTCCAGATATTTCCATGTCAGGTCATCTTTTGCCTCCTATCTTAGCAGAAAACATAAGGATAAGGATCGAGTTGTATGTCAAAGTCACATCAGAAAAATGCAGAAAACATATTAGGTGAAGAGAGTGACATACTTGCAGATACACATGTTGTTGAAAATATGTTGGATGAAGAAGTTGATCCAGGGGCATTCTTAAATACCTTAGACTTGTTTTACTTAAAGATTCAAGTCAAAATGCTGTTGCTAGCCAGCACAATACAATCCATAATAGAGGAGTTCCAGGAGCTCCATAACTGTGGAATGAAAGGTGTGCTTTCAAAGCTCAAAGAGATGTTATCTATGCTTAACATGCAGGCCATTGATATAGACAAAATAATTGAAGAAATATCACAAGAAGACCTGCTTACAGTACATAATGAAGGACTCTTAAGGTCGGACAAAATTTTTCATTTTTTAAAAAAAACTTTAGCTATGTTGAGCCCAGTCAGATTTACCTTGGTGCAGATGCTAAAGGTAAGGATAGTTCCCCGTCTGTCGCTCACTTCGGCGTCGTGTCGAAGAAGCGACACTAGGGGTCTCTCTTGAGCGCCGAAAGATACCTCTGATCTATGAAAAAAGGCCAATGAGAGTTGGCGAACAGTATTTGCATACTCCGCCTCCGGATACGGATATAAAGGTGAGAGAAATACGCTCGTTCATTCAGTAATTTTCTTCGGAGCCGATGGTCCTCTGAATGCTGTCTGCTGTGCTACACACAACTTACCCTGCTTCTGATCCTCTGACGCGCTGCTGCTGTTGGATTTACGGCACACCTTCAGCGGCTTTTCTCTTCTCTGCCGGCGTGCAGTTTGCCCCTGAGCGCTTCGACAGCGCAGTGTTTAAAAGAGTTTATTAAGAGCAATTTTCTCATAAAGAGTTTATTTCTCTAAAAGAGCAATACACAGTGGTGTTGAACGCCCTTTTCAGGGCGCGTCTTTATAAAGATGCCATTCAAACCCTGTGTAGTTCCTGGATGCGGTAGAGTGCTCTCCGCTTCTGACGGCCACAGGCGCTGTCTCGTGTGTCTGGGCGCCGATCACACCGAGGCAGCGTTTGTGGACGGTTCATGTTCTCATTGCGAGAATATGACCGTGGCAGCGTTGCGGTCACGGCTCGCTTTCAACAGAAAACACGCCACTCCTGCCGCCCCCTGTATCGCTCCTTCTTCCCACGGGATTGAGGACGATGCGGTTGGCGCTGGAGGCGATTTGGGGAGGGCAGCGGATGCAGCTCCGCCGGGTACGCCCCCTCGGACCACCCGCCCCCCGACACGCTCGCTGACCTCCGTCCAGTCTCGAGGTAACTGCGACTCGTCTCCGGGCCGGTTTGCCTATCCTCTAGAGCTCAAAGCTGATGAGCTCGCCGCTCCATCGGAGAGCGCGGTGTCTGACACTGACTCCTCCCCTGGGCTGCCGCCTTCGAGCCAGCACACCCAGGTTGAGGCGGATGCCCAGATGTCCGACATGCTTGCCCGGGCTGCCGTCGGGGTGGGGTTGGACTGGAAACCTCCACCCTCCCCACACCCGTCACGGTTGGATGACTGGTTCCTGGGGTCTGGGCGCCGCTCACAGCCATGCCCACGGTCCCATTTTTCCCAGAGGTGCATGACGAGCTGACATCGTCATGGAGAGCCCCACTCTCCGTCCGTCAAAAGCCCTGCTCGTCCGCTCTCGCTACCCTCGACGGCGGAGAGGCCCATGGGTACACGGCGATTCCCCAGGTGGATAGGGCGGTTGCGCTCCATCTCTGTCCCGGTGACCCTACCACCTGGCGCGGGCGCCCTGTACCCCCTTCCAAGACCTGTAGGACTGCATCCTCGTTCAACCACAAAGCCTACAGTGCCGCGGGACAGGCCGCCTTGCACGCCATGGCCCTCCTGCAAGTCCACCAGGCCAAGGCGCTCAGAGATCTGCACGAGGGTAGCCCTGACCCCGATGTGCTGCAGGAACTGTGCTCAGCGACCGACCTCGCCCTCGGAGCTACGAAGGTCACCGCGCAGGCACTCGGACAGGCGATGGCCACCCTTGTGGTCCAGGAGCGTCATCTTTGCCTCAACCTGGTCGAGATGCGCGAGGCCGACAAAGTTCGCTTCCTCGACGCCCCTGTCTCCCAGCTTGGCCTCTTCGACGACACCGTCGAGGACTTCGCCCAGCAGTTCTCCGTGGTGAAGAAGCAGACGGAGGCCATCTCACATATCCTGCCTCGCCGCAAACCTGCTGCCAAGGCCACTGCCCCGTCTGCTCGCCGTGGGCATCCCCCTGCGGCTAAGAAACCTGCTCCACCTCAACCCGGGCCCAGCTCTCAGCCCCGGCGTCGAGCACACCGCAGGAAGCAGACACCCCCCCGTCTCCCGGACTCCCTCGAGGACCCGTAAGGCTCCCAGGCGGTCCTGAGACGGACGACCCAGTGACACAGACGTTAGCTCCGGAGGTGGTAAGACCGCTCCGTCCCCCGGTGGAGGGCCGGGAGGAGAATCTTTTGTTGTTAAACAATTTAATTTGCCGCCCCCCCTTAGATGGGGGTGCGGTACCCACATTCTCAATAAAAGAGCTATTTCCTATGTCTCTGGGTCACCTGGCCCGCAAACGCCGTTCTCACGGCGCTCTGCCCACAGATCTCAACAGTCCTGGCCCCCTGGACACGGACCACCCGTCTTCAGCCCCACGACTGTTCCCCGGCCGGCCGGTTCCGACAAGTCCAGAGGACGCCTACCCAGGACCTCCTCCTCAGTCGCTAACCCGCCCCCTGCCGGGTGTGCGGAGCAAGGTAAGTGCTTTGAGTCTTTTCTCAGCACCTCAGCCGCGGGTCGCCCTGTCGCCGCCCAACGCTGCCCTACCTGCTCCGCCCCGTTGCAAAGCCCCACCGGGCACGTCAAAATTAATCGTCCCCTTGGTGCCCCTAGCGCAGAGGTTGGACGCGTGGCTTTCACTTCCCAACCCATCTCGCTGGCTGGCCCGGACCATCCGACTCGGTTACGCAATTCAGTTTGCCAGGCCCCCGCCCCCCTTCATGGGCGTCCGCTTCTCCGCAGTACACGGCGAACACGCCCAGTCCCTGCGCGCGGAAATCGCGACTCTTCTGGCCAAAGACGCGATAGAGCCTGTCCCTCCAACCGAGATGAAGGAGGGTTTCTACAGCCCGTACTTCATCGTGCCCAAGAAAGGTGGCGGCTTACGACCAATCTTGGATCTGCGAGTTCTCAACCAAGCGTTGCACAAACTCCCGTTCAAAATGCTCACGCAGAAGTACATTCTAACCTGTGTCCGGCATCTAGATTGGTTCGCAGCGGTAGACCTGAAGGACGCATACTTTCACGTCTCCATCCTGCCTCGACACCGCCCCTTCCTGCGGTTTGCGTTCGATGGTCAGGCGTATCAATACAAAGTCCTCCCCTTCGGCCTGTCTCTGTCCCCTCGCGTCTTCACGAAAGTCACAGAGGCAGCTCTTGCCCCGCTCCGAGTAGCCGGCATCCGCATACTCAACTACCTCGATGACTGGCTCATTCTGGCCCACTCGCGAGAATCACTATGCACTCACAGAGACCAGGTGCTCAGGCACCTCAGCCGCTTGGGGCTTCAGGTCAACTGGGAAAAGAGCAAGCTCACTCCAGTTCAGAGCATCTCTTTTCTCGGGATGGAGTTAGACTCAGTCTCAATGACGGCGCGTCTCACCAACGAGCACACCCAGTCAGTGTAGAACTGCCTCGCCGCCTTCAGGCCAGGCACAGCGGTCCCCTTAAAACTTTTCCAGAGGCTCCTGGGGCATATGGCATCCTCCGCGGCGGTCGCGCCGCTGGGGTTGATGCATATGAGACCGCTCCAACACTGGCTTCAGACCCGAGTCCCGAGACAAGCATGGCGCCACGGCACGCACCGGGTAACGATCACCCACGCCTGCCGCAAAACATTCAACCCCTGGACAGACCTCTGTTTCTTATGGGCTGGAGTACCCCTACAGCAGGTGTCCAGACGCGTCCTGGTCACGACCGACGCCTCCAGATCGGGTTGGGGCGCCGTCTGCAATGGGCACGCAGCCTCAGGCCGTTGGAAAAGGGCCCAGCTGCGTTGGCACATCAACTGCCTCGAGTTGTTGACCGTCCTTCTAGCCCTGCGGCAGTTTCTCCCGTTAATTCGGGACGAACATGTCCTGGTCAGGTTGGACAGCACCACTGCGGTCGCATACATAAATCGCCAAGGCGGCGTACGCTCCCGCCACATGTCGCAACTCGCCCGTCGTCTCCTCCTTTGGAGCCAGCACCGACTCAGGTCGCTGCGTGCCACTCACATCCCCGGCAACCTCAATGTGATTGCGGACGCGCTGTCACGACAACGCTTGCCTGGAGGAGAGTGGAGGCTTCACCCCCACTCGGTTCAGCTGATTTGGGAACGGTTCGGCAAGGCCCAGGTAGACCTGTTTGCCTCCCGAGAGACCTCCCGCTGCCCGCTCTAGTACGCCCGCTCAGAGGCTCCCCTAGGGGCAGATGCACTGGCACACAGCCAAGCGTTCTCTACCAACGACACTTGCCTGGAGTTCGGTCCGGCAGACACTCATGTGATCCTAAGACCTCGACCGGGCTATGTGCCCAAGGTTCCTACCACGCCCTTCAGAGAGCAGGTAGTGAACCTACAAGCGCTGCCCCGGGAGGAGGCAGACCCAGCCCTCTCACTGCTGTGTCCGGTATGTGCCTTGCATGCCTACCTGGAACACACCCAGAGCTTCAGGCGCTCTGAGCAGCTCTTTGTCTGCTTTGGAGGACAGCAGAAAGGGAACGCTGTCTCCAAACAGAGGCTGTCTCACTGGGTGGTGGAGGCCATTCAGTTGGCCTATCACACGCAGGCCATGCCACCCCCTTTGCGGGTTCGAGCCCACTCTACCAGGAGTGTGGCATCCTCATGGGCACTGGCTAGAGGCACCTCGCTAGCAGACATCTGTAGAGCTGCGGGCTGGGCAACACCTAACACCTTTACGAGGTTTTACAATCTCAGGGTTGAGTCAGTCTCGTCCCGTGTTCTCTCAGGTCCGAGCCCGTAGAACTCGGTACACGCCGACGATCTGACCGGGTGAATCGCTCCCTCTCCGAGGCAAAACAGTGCGCTTCTTTCCCAGAGGGCTTAAGTCCCTGGTTGATTCCTCCCTAGCCCTCTCGGGCCCGCAACAGTTCAGCGGAGGAAGTTGCCAGCCCAGTCCACTACGGGTACCTCCGGCTACCCCTACTGGAATAGGTGCTCCACAGATCAGGCCTCCTACGGGACTCCTCCTGTGTGTATTTCCGCGGTACGGTCACCTTGCGAGCTGACCCGCGTCTCCCTTAGGCAGCCCTTCGCTGCCCTCCGGTCGCCGTGTTGTAGCAACTCCCCCCTCCTCGAGGTTGGATCTACCACCACGCCATTTCCTCCCACATGCCCAAAGTGGCCATGTGATGTATTTTGCCACCTTTACCTCCCCTGCTGGGCGGGTGTGGCCTCCGCAGTGTCTTTTCCCCCTGAAAGAATAGGAATTCGGGTAAGACCCCCTTCCCTCGATGCGGAAAGGGCCCCGGCTGCTCTTGCTCTATGCCGAGAAAACATAGAGAGAAAAGAGGCCCAGCCAGGCTTGGCCCGTTCCCTAGTTGGGAGCGTCACCTTGTTCCCCCCTAGGGTGACCAAAAGGATTCTGACGACTCTTTCGGGGCATTGGGGAAGAGTACGTGCAGTCTGAACACAGTTGGTCGCTGTGCACGTAGAAATACCTGCCCGCTTCTGTGTAAGCAGTACACGTACACGGCTCAGCGCATGGCGAGTTTTGAAGTGGATCCCTAGTGTCGCTTCTTCGACACGACGTCTCGTTCCCTCCATCAGGGAACGGAGGTTACATACGTAACCTAGACGATTCTGTCAGTACATTCCTGTGAAAGAAACACTGAAATCCCTCCTAGGTCAGACAGCTATGAAAGAGCAATATAAACAGACAAAAATGCATTTCTCTGTTGCCAGTGTTTTAGAGAATGTGTTAGATGGAAAAATGTTTAAGGAAAATGCATTGTTGCAAGAGTCCCCCTCATCACTATCTATCATTCTCTACCAGGATGCATTTGAAATGGCAAATCCTTTGGGCTCAGGTAAACAAAACCACAAAATCCTGGCAGTATACATAACACTGGGCGAGGTTCTGCCCCACTTCCAATCACAAATTGATCCCTTGCAATTGGTATTACTCTGCAGGAAAAATTATTTTAAATATTTTTGGCAGGAGAAAGTGTTTTCTAATTTGATTGCAGATCTTAAGGATATTGAGGAATTAGGCTTTGAGACAGAGGATGGGGAAACTTTTAGAGGGTCATTGATTGCCATTACTGGGGACAATCTTGGGTCCCACTGTATTGCTGGTTTTACAGAAAACTTTAGCTTGAGCAACTATTTCTGCAGATACTGTTTAGTTGAAAGAGAGATCTTTAAAAAAAAAAAACTCTTATACTTGGCCCAAAGAGGACAATCCATAACTATCAAGGCAGTGTTGAGGAGCTGTTCACCACTGACCAAGACATGGTTCATGGGATCAAGTTTGATTCAGTATTCAACTCTTTAAAATACTTTCATGTTTGTAAAGGACTTCCTCCTTGTCTAGGCCATGGTCTATTTGAAGGAACTGTGTCAAATGACTTGGCCCTTTTCATTAAGCATCTAATAACTGTTGAAAAACACTTTACTTATGTCCAGTTAAATAGGTGCATCTCACAGCTCAGTCATACAGAGAGCGATGCACATAACAAACCATGTGAGATCAAACCAAATGGGGAAAAACTTGGAGAATTGGTGTTTTCTATGACTACTACCAGTATATGTTGGTGACAGGGTAAAAAAATACTAGACAGTGAGGTGTGGCAGTTGTGTCTCAAACTAAGAGAGATGGTTGAGTTAATTTGTGCCCCAAAAATAAGTCACAATCAGATTGCATTCTTGAGGATTCTGATTGAAGAGTATGTGCATCTAAGAATCATTATGTTACCCAAATCAAGACTGAAACCAAAACATCACTATTTGTTACATTAACCTGACCTCATCCTGCACTTTGGACTGCTAGTTCGTTTGTGGACACTGAGGTTTGAGAGTAAGCACTCGTACTTCAAAGAGTGTGCCAGAAAACTCCATAACTTTAGACACCTGTGCAAAACATTATCCGAGAGGCACCAGTTACTCCAGTCTTACTTATGCAGTGGCACATTGTTTGCACATATAATTGAAGTTGTTGGTGTCACAAATTATTTTGATGAGCAGTTACATAATGATTCCATTCAGGGAGCTGTTCAGTCAAAGGGGTTCACAAAGCAAAGCACTGCAGAAGTGTCTGCTAAAGGCCTCTTTGCTGTAATGGGTGAAAATGAGGATGGATACACATTTGGAAAGATTTCACTGATTTTGGTCACAGAATCACAGGTAAAATTCATTGTTGGGGTGTATCAATCTGTGTTACTGGTTTATCTTGGCATTCATTTTATACCAGAATCTGAGATTAATTATGTGTGTATTAATGCAGAAAGTCTGTGTGATTATTACCCACTGCCAGTTTATAAAGTGTCAGGCCTTTCACCCTCACTGGTATCGATATTGATAGTCGTTTGACTCAAGCCCTCCTGAGCAAGTGTCCAAGAATTGTGGACTTTTTTAAAAGCCAACAGACCAAGTGGAGAAGAGAGATTCAGTCCCTGTTGAATGAAGTGAATGATTCTATCAGAGGTAATGAAGATCTTACAGCCACTGCTGCCATTCTTCTGTTGATGGCTCACTTTAAAGAGGAGATGACCTCTCTGTTCCTCTTGGCAGATGTGAGTAAAAGTTTTCATATACAAATAAAATGTATAATGTTACAATTAATATTGTTACTACTCTCTTAATATTACTACTACTTTTGTTCATGTATTTTGTCATTTCAGATCACTGCGACTCAGATGAACATTGAAGCGCAAATGTCTTTGCCCGACATCATGCTTGGTAGTATTTGTTATTATTTCAAGTGACGAGGGCAGGGGGATTGTAGTTCATTACTTTTTTGTGATATCTAGGGAGTATTTAATAACACCTCTACCTCTGTGTATGTCAGGAAATACCCTATTAGGTTGTTCAAAATGGATGGTTTCCATTTAGGGGAGAGTGGTGTGTGTTTTGGACAGTCAGTCCAACTTTGCAGCTGCTCTCTCTGTGCTCTTCATCTCATTCTATGTCTTTAACAGAGGTGAGTGTTGAACTGCTGTTGATCCATCACATTTAGTTTAAGTTACAGTTACACTGCAGTTATATTTTCTGTTGTTATTTGTTGTATTTATTTGTTGTTACTACTCTGATTTTTTTTTTTTCAGTTGCTGCCACCTCCCTTTGGAATGCACTCCCTAACCACATCAAATATGCCCCCACTCTCCCATCCTTTAAAACAGCCCTCAAAACCCACCTCTTCAGACTAGCTTTCCCCAAATAATCTCCCGCTCATGTTGCTTTTACTTCCACACACTTTTAACTCTTTTTTTTTCTCTAATAAAATGTCTAATTATTTGTTCCCTTTACAAAAAGCTTCACTATGATGCTGCGCTTTGCTAAGCGCTATGGGGAACGACCCAGTCATGAACGAGCTGTGAATATGTGTGTAACACGTCAATGAACATTGACCGGAATTTATAGCCTCGGCTGATGTAGTCATTAGACGCACCTGTGGCCAGGCTATAAATGGATGCGTCACCAGGTGTCGTCAGATCCTCTTTTTTCAGAGCGATTCTGTGTGTGTGTGTGTTTTACACAAACCCTGTCAAAACTTTCTTTCCTCTGCTAGGTTTTAGAATTTAGAACTTGAGGCAGTGTGAAGTGAACCTTTTCTCCTTTCTCTTCTGTCTAGAATATATATATATTTTTAAAAGAAAGAGAGAATTACTTTGTTTGGGGGAAGAGCACGCTGCTCCAGCGTTGCAGCAGTGGGGGTGCGAGCACTGTGATTTGCTTTCAGGCAAAGTGCTTCACGCTAGCCTCACTTGCTTCCGGGAGTCAGCACTCACTTAATTTATGGATCTGGCTGAGGTCTCCCCAGACCCAGCTGATCCTCGTAAGCCTGAAGCGTGCCTCGGTGCCTCTTCGGTTCACGAGGACACTGAATCTCTGTAAATCCCGCGCATAATAATAAAGTGGCTGCTGAATTAAGAGACAAATGCGAGCATTGCGATCTGCTTTCGGGCAAAATGTTTCGCGCTAGCCTCCCTTACTTCCGGGAGGCATTTCATTTGGGGCTCTCTCCCCAGGCCCAGCTGGTCCTTCCCGTGATCTCGAAGCACGCTTCGGCGCCTCTTCGGTTCACGATGGGGCGGAGCGCTGAACCTCTGTACATTTCACGCACAATAATAAAGCAGCTGAGAAATTACTCGAGGTGATTACGCGGGCTGTGGCCAGACTAAAGCTAGTCTCTTGCGAACAAGAGACCCTCCCCCAAACGCTCCAAACTATTAGACAAATTTCTGTCTGGTGGCCAAAATAATTAAATAAATAAAAGAGGAAATGGAATTCTATATCAGTCCCTTCCTTTCTTCTATGACCTCCATAACAAGTATTTTCCTTATGGAGGAAATTTATACTTCCTGTGTCTTCGTGCCCTCGATGTTGGTGTATTCAACTATCGTGGGTGCTGAAGCTTGGGGGTATTTGGTGATGCCGCCGATAGAAGAGACACCTGCGGGTTTTCTCTCGCCTGGCTCGGCATCATCGCTGAAGAGACCTACTCTCCCCACAAAGCTGTGCAGGACCACCTCCACGCTTGTGGGGAAAGCTTATCAGGCAGCAGGTCAGGCTGGTGTTGCCCTGCACACTATGGCAGTGTTACAAGCGCACTAGGCTAAATCTGTTGAAGGACCTGAGTGTGGGCACCTCACTCAGGAGGAGGGGCCGTCGGCCACCCAGCCCCGCCCCTTCTAGACAGGAAGCTCTAAAACAAAACGTGGTGAATCGTGCTCCCCCTCGTAAAGACTGGGGTCCAGTTCGTCACCCTCAGCAGCCCCAATGCAAGACCTCAGGGGCGTGATTTCTAAGAAAAAGAAACCCTGACGGTCTTGTACCCAGCCTTGTGGGGGTAGTTCCCCTTGGGACGGGGCACGTGTATCATCCACTTCGGCCCTCCCGATACCCTCACGAAACCTCTTCACTCCTGCCGCCTTTGGTGTTTTGGGTGATAGAGGCTTCCAACAAAGAGTTGGGTGTACTGTTGCTTCCTGCCTTGATCCAGGATGCGGAACACTCGACATCCCCTCAACAGGAAGTGTCAGAAATAATACCCATCTCAGAGAACCTGGCAGCGTGGAAACTTCTGCCTGGTATTTCTATGTGGGTTCTAGAATCAGTAGAAAGAGGCTACAGAATTCTATTTGCTCGCCGTCCTCCCTGTTTCAACGGCATGGTTCCCACTACAGTGAAACCGGGACAGGCATGTCTACTGTGGAAAAAACTGCAAAATCTCTTGGTTAAAGGGGCCATAGAACATGTTCCCCTTCCAGAGAAAGAGTCAGGCTATTACAGCAGATACTTCCTGGTTCCCAAGAAGGGTGGGGGGTTGCGTCCGATTCTAGATCTTTGGGGCTTGAACCGCTCTGTGTTCAAGTCCTAGATCTGACTATCAAGACGATCGTGTCACAAGCCCAACATCACGTTTGGCTGGTCACCATCGATCTCATGGATGCATATCTTCATATAGAGCCACAGCACAGGAAGTTCCTGAGGTTCGCTTTCGGGGGCGAAGCCTTCCAGTATCGGGTTCTTCCATTTGGCCTAGCCCTATTAACCCGCACATTCAGGGAATGCATGGATGCAGCACTGGCTCCTCTGTGACTCCAGGGCATCCGCATTCTGAATTTTATAGACAACTGGCTGATCCTAGCACAGTTCCAAGAACTGGCAGTTCAGCACAGGGATATCGTCTTGATGCATCTGGGGGTTATATGGAATTCGGTCTCGATGCAGGCACAATCGTCTCCCGCACGAATTGTTTCCATTCAGAACACCCTGAGCAAGGTCAGGCTAGATCGAGGTTGCACTGCTTGTTAGTATCATTGAATACTAGGTCTCATGGCGTTGGTGTCCGTGGTGATCCCTTCAGACTTTCTGCACATGAGACCGCTTCAGATGTGGCTGGAAGCCAGGGGGTTTTATCCGAGGGCCGGACCCCTAAGGCAAATAAGGGTTACGCGCCACGTGCTTCGTTCCCTTTTTATGTGGCTCAGACCCCGGTTCTTACCTTGGGTCCCACTCTAGGTGCGTCTTGTCATCGCAGGCTGCTAACGACAGACGCCTCCCTGACGGGCTGGGTAGCAGCCTTAAGTGGTCGTCCGGCTTAAAAGGATAGGAGGGTCGTCAGTTCGGTTGTCACAGTAACTGTCTCGAGCTGATGGCCGTATTTCTGGCCCTGAAATACTTCCTCCTGAGGCTGCCATGTCTTGGTGCAGGTGGGCAATACAGTGGTAGCCTCTTACGTAAACCATCGGGGGGATCCACATTCACGTCAGCTGAATTTCTGGCACGTTGGATCCTCCTTGGGGCCCAGGGCAGCTCCTGTCACTCAGGACAGTTTCGTCCCTGGATGCCCGTGTGTTGGAGCAGATTTACTCTGAAGTAGTGAACAAATCTAGGGCAGAAGAGGACCTCTTCGCCTCTATGATAGCGCAATGTCTCCTCTACTTCTCCCTAAGTCACCCAGCCCCTTGGGTCTGGACTTAAAGGCACATACATGACCCTGAATCTGTCTGTATGCGTTTTTGTCCCCCGGTTTTTCTGCTCCCGGGAGTCTTGGCAAAGTTCGCCAGCAAGGGTCTTGCCTCCTTCTAATGGCGCTGCGCTGGCCGAACAGGATATGTTTCTCGAATGCCTCTCCTCAACGGCTCGCCTTGGGCAATTCCGAACAGGAAGGACCTTCTCATCACTGGGCCGAATTGTGAAACCTTTCATGCTTGGCCCCTAAGGGTACCAACTGAGGTTCACAGGGCTTTCTCTTGAGGTTATAGAGACCATTTCAAGTGCTAGGGCTCCCTCCACTTGGAACTGATCTGGGTAGATTTTACAGGGCAGAAGAGGACCTCTTCACCTCTGTTGATAGCGCAACGTCTCCTCTACTTCTCCCCGAGTCAACCAGTTTCCCCCCCTAAGTTCATATTACAGAACCAGCTAACTGCCAGTTTGCTTCAGTTCTGGATTTTCTGTAGAAAGAACTGTCAGCGGGCACATGCCTCGCCACTGCCAGGTTCTATGTGGCCTCCACTGCGGTTTGCCACGCCTTGGTGGGCGGGGTGCCCCCTAAGAGGCATCCTTGCTAGGACCTCTTCATAGTGTAAGACCCCTTTTTAAGACCTCTAGAGTCAGAGTTTGGTAGACTTCTGACTCTCAAGATGGTTTTTCTTATGACAATTATGTCTCTAAGGAGACTTGGGTACCTACAGGCTCTGTCTCTTTTGCTGGCCTGTTTAGAGTTTGCCCCAGAATGACCAAAAGCATTCTTTGCACCCTCACCCTAACTACCTGCCCAAGGTGCCTTTAGCGACCCTTGGCCGGTTATTTTCTAAGCCTTCTGCTCCCTGCTGTTTGTAACGCCGGAGCAGCTAAGACTTCTCAGACTTTGTCCAGTCTGTACCCTTCAGACTTATGTCCACCGCTTTTGCTAGTGGCGTAAAGTCAGGGCAGCAATTCTTCACTTGGAAGCCATGACTGGGGGGCGGTCACTTCCTGGCAGACTATGTCACTTTGGGTGAGGGACATTATTGCCCCGGCCTATGAGGCGCGCGGTCAAGCTTCGCCAGTAGGTTTTAGGGCGCACTCTACCAGAGGGCTCTCCTCCTCTAAAGCCTTGGCTAGAGGTCTCCCTCTGCAGCAAGTTTGTGATGCGGCAGGCTGGTCCTCTCCGCACACATTCATCTGGTTTTATGGTCATGTTACTAGATGTTACTAGGGCTCTTATGCCCTTTGGTCGACACCTACGCTCATGTCTAAGCAAGTTTGTGATGCGGCAGGCTGGTCCTCCCCGCACACATTATGCCCTTGGGTTGACATCTACGCTCATGTCTAAGCAAGTTTGTGATGCGGCAGGCTGGTCCTCCCCGCACACATTCTCAGATCTTATGGCTTAAATCTTTCATGCCTGAACAAATTTGTGATGCAGCAGGCTGGTCCTCCCCGCACACATTCTTCAGGATCTATGGTTTGGATGTTCATGCTACTCCGGGCTCTTACGCCCCTGAGTCGACATCTACACTCATGTCTAAGCAAGTTTGTGATGCGGCAGGCTGGTCCTCTCCGCACACATTCATCTGGTCTTATGGTCATGTTACTAGATGTTCCTGCTACCCTGGGCTCTTATGCCCTTGGGTCGACATCTACGCTGATGTCTAAGCAAGTTTTTGATGCGGCAGGCTGGTCCTCTCCGCACACATTCTTAGATCTTATGGCTTAAATCTTTCATGCCTGAACAAGTTTGTGATGCGGCAGGCTGGTCCTCTCTGCACACATTCTTCAGGCTCTATGGTTTGGATGTTCATGCTACTCTAGGCTCTTACGCCCCTGAGTCGACATCTGAAGCTCATGTATAAGCAAGTCTGTGATGCGGCAGGCTGGTCCTCTCCGCACACATTCATTAGACTTCTATAATTTGGATGTTCTTGCCACTCCGGGCTCTTATGTCCATGAGTCGACGTCTCGAGTTCATGTCTGGGCAAGTTTGTGATGCGGCAGGCTGGTCCTCTCCGCACACATTCATCAAATTTTATGGGTTAGATGTTTTGCTACTCCGGACTCTTACGTCCTTGAGTCCACATCTCAGCTCATGCCCGAACAAGTTTGTGATGCGACGGGCTGGTCCTCTCCGCACACATTCATAAAATTTTATGGGTTAGATGTTTTGCTACTCCGGACTCTTACGTCCTTGAGTCGACATCTCAAGCTCATGTCTGAGGCCACTCACGTTCTTGTGAGCACACTTCACAACCGTAGGGGTCCAGACAGCAACAGTGCGGCGGCGTGGGCATTGCGTTCCCCATAGCGCTTAGCAAAGCGCAGCATCATAGTGAAGCTTTTTGTAAAGGGAACGTCTCGGGTTACATGTGTAACCCTTGTTCCCTGAAAAAAGCGGAACGAGATGCTGTGCTTCTTTGCCGCACTGGGACGTCCCAGGACTGCTCTTCAAAAAGAAGTATCTGACGACACCTGGTGACGCATCCATATATAGCCTGGCCACAGGTGCGTCTAATGACTACATCAGCCGAGGCTATAAATTCCAGTCAATGTTCATTGACGTGTTACACACATATCACAGCTCGTTCACGACTGGGTCGTTCCCCATAGCACTTAGCAAAGCGCAGCATCTCGTTCCGCTTTTTTCAGGGAACAAGGGTTACACATGTAACCCGAGACGTTTTGTTGTATAGATATGCAAAGTGACTTTGAGGATTCAGAAAAGTGCTATATAAATCTGAGTTATTATTATTAATATATTCTATGTTGGTTGTGCAGTTTCCTCATTCAAATAAATCCAGAAGGCTCCAAATGCACAGCCAAAAGTGGAGTGAGCCGAAAGACCGCCAAGATGGTTCAGAGAAAGCCAACCACAATAAACATCCATGTTACCCACTTCCTCGAGAACCTAAAGGACTTTGAGTGGAAGAAATCTGCCTTTTTACCCCATGGTAATAGAAACCTCTCTCTTTATTCTTTCTATTTCTATGTTTGTCCAAAGCTGACCATCCACGATCGGGGTCCTCTTAGGCCTGGCTAGCAGTGACATGTATTTTTGTTTCAAATCACTGCACTCCTCGCTTTCTTAAACAGACAGGCACAAATAGTTATTTGTAATTGTTTTTTTAAAAAAAAAATTCTTTGTTCAATCTATGCTTTCACTCTCTCTGCCCTCCTCTCTCACTGACCTCTACTTTTACATTTTTAGATATTTTCAGGAGTTAACGGTTATTGTGTATAACCATCTTATGCAAAACGTTTTATGTTAACAAATAAACACTGTATGTTACTATGCCTATATTGTTTTTCTTCTTAAGACAACACATGCTTGTTAGAAATGTAAAATAAATGTTTAAGGGACAAAATACTGTAAAACATATTACAGCATGTCTGCTGTAAAGACAAAATATAGTATTTAGCTGGCAACTCTGTTGCCAGTATATTACTGTAATTTTACAGGGAAAAGTTTTACAGTGTATTTTAAAGGGGTCATGAAATGCATTTTCAAATCTTTATATTATGTTTTTCAAAGATAGCTTATGAAGTTAGCTTAGTTTTTTTTTGCTCCAATAACGTTGAAATATTTGTCTTTTTCCATCCTCATTTTACTGTTTGCTTAATTTAGTATAAATAGGGTCTGCTCGCTGAGGGCCCCGTCTGCTCGCTGAGGGCGTCCTCCTGTGGCTAAGAAATGCGCAGCTCCTCCTCAACCTCCTCAGGCACAGCTCTCAGCCCCTGCGTCGAGCACCCCACAGGGAGAACACGGCCCCGTCTCACGGACCCCCTTGAGGACCCGGATGGCTCCCAGGCGCTCCTGATATGATTGACCCAGAGACCAAGATGTTCTCTACGGAGCTGTTAAGCAGACCATTCCGTCCCCCGGTGGAGGGCCGGGAGGAGAATCCTTGTTTGAATTTATTTAATTTGCCCACATTCTCAATAAAAGAGCTATTTCCTTTGTCTCTGGTTCTTTTCTCACCACCAGAGCCTCGGGACACACTTTTGCCTACTGACGCCGTACTACCTGCTCCGCCCTGCTGTGAAGCCCCGCCAGGTATGTAAAAAAATAATCGTCCTGTTAGTGTCCTTAGCACGGAGCTTGGATGCGTGGCTTTCACTTCCCAACCCGTCACGCTGGCTGGCCAGGACCATCCGACTCGGTTACGCAATTCAGTTTGCAAGGCCCCCCCCTTCGGGGGCGTCCGCTTTAACGCAGTACACAGCGAACATGCTAATTCCCTGCGTGTGGAAATCGCGACCCTCTCACTCAAAGACGTGATAGAGCCTGTCCCTCCAACCGAGATGAAGGGTTTCTACATCCCTTACTTCATTGAACCAAGAAAGGCGGATCTACATCCCTTACTTCATTGTAACCAAGAAAGGTGGATCCAGCGGATTCAGCTGGGCTTTGCACAAACTCCTGTTCAAAATGCTCACGCAAAAACACATCTTAACTTGCGTCCGGCATCTGGATTGGTTCACAGCTGTAGACCTGAAGGATGCATACTTCCATGTCGATGGCCAGGCGTATCAGTACAAGGTCCTCCCCTTCGGCATGTCCCTGTCCCCTCGCGTCTTTACGAAGGTCGCAGAGGCAGCCCTTGCCCTGCTCCGAGAAGTCAAAATTTGCATACTCCTCGACGACGTTTCAGGGGCAAAACGTTTCCAGAGGCTCCTGGGGCATATGGTATTCTCCACGGTGGTCGTGCTGCTGGGGTTGATGCATGTGAGGCCGCTTCAGCACTGGCTCCAGACTCGATTCCCGAGACGAGCATGGTGCCGTGGCACACAATGTGTGATGGTCACCCCTGCCTGCCGTCAAACATTCAAACCCTGGACAGACCTCTGCTTTCTGCGAGTAGGAGTCAACTTAAGTCGCTGCGCGCCACTCACATCTCCGGCAACCTCAATGTGGTGGTGGATGCGCTATCACCACAACACTTGCCCAGTGGAGAGTGGAGGCTTCACCCCCAGTTGGTCCAGCTGATTTGGGAATTGTTTGGCAAGGCTCAGGTATACCTGTTCACCTTGGTATAATAAGAGACCTCCCACTGCCCGCTCTGGTATGCCTGAACAGAGGCTCCCCTTGGGGCAGACGCACAGGCACACAGCAGGCCCAAGGGGCTGCGCAAGTACGCATTTCCCCCATTGAGCCTTCTTGCACAGGTGATGTGCAAGGTCAGGAAGGATGAGGAACAAGTCACTCTAGTGGCTCCCTATTGGGCCACCCGGGCTTGTTTCTTGGACCTTGTACTCCTCACGACAGCCCCTCCCTGGCAAATTCCCCTAAGGAAAGACATTCTTTTTCAGGGACGGGGCATGCTCTGGCATCCGCACCCAGACTTCTGGAACCTCTACATCTGGCCCCTGGACGGGACGTGGAAGATCTAGCTGATCTACCATCTGCCGTCGTAGACCCGATAAACCAAGCCAGAGCCCCTTCTACCAGGCAACTTTAAGCCCTAAAGTGGCGCTTGTTCGCAAATTGGTGTTCTTCTCGGGCTGAAGGCCCACAAAGGTGCGCAGTCAGGTCAGTACTCTCATTTCTGCAGGAGAGGTTGGAGGGGAGGCTGCCACCTTGAAGGTGTATGTAGCTGCTATCGCAGCCCACCACAGCGCAGTAGACGGCAAGTCTTTGGGTAAGCACGACTTGATTATCAGGTTCCTAAGAGGCGCCCGGAGGTTAAATACCTCCCGGCCAAGCCTGTTCCCCTCCTGGGATCTCTCAGTGGTCCTCTCGGACCTTCAGAGATGCCCCTTTGAGCCTCTAGAATCAGTTGGACTCAGGACCCTCTCCCTAAAGACGGCCCTGCTGATCGTGCTCGCCTCCATCAAGAGGGTTGGGGACCTACAAGCGTTCTCTATCAGTGACACTTGCCTGGAGTTCGGTCCGGCAGACACACATGTGATCCTAAAACCACGGCCAGGCTACATGCCCACGGTTCATACCACGCCCTTCAGAGACCAGGTAGTGAACCTGCAAGCGCTGCCCCGGGAGGAGGCAGACCCAGCCCCTTCATTGCTGTGTGCGGTACGTGCTTTGTGTACCTACTTGGACTGCGTGCAGAGCTTTAGCCGTTCTGAGTAGCTATTTGTCTGCTTTGGTGGACAGCGGTAAGGGTCTCCCACTGGGTGGTGGACGCCATTTCATTGGCCTATTGCACCCAGGCCGTGCCCCCCCCTTGCGGGTCCGAGCACACTCAACAAGGAATGTTGCGTCCTCATGGGCACTGGCCAGAGGCACCTCCTTGGCAGACATATACAGAGCAGTGGGTTGGGCAACACCTAATACCTTTGCGAGATTTTACAATCTCAGGGTAGAGTCAGTTTCGTCCTGTGTTTTCTCAGATCCGAGCCAGTAGAACTCTGACAACATGCTGATGGACTGACCGGGTGGATCACTTGCACCTATCGCCCTTTCCCTCGGTTGAGGTAAAACCGTGTGCTTTTTCTCCCAGGTGATCCCACTCACTCGGCTCCCTGGATGCCTCCTCCCTAGACCTCTGGGTCTGCAATTCAGCGGAATTCGCTGACCCAATCCACTGCGGGTACTCAAATCTACCCTGTACTGGAATAGGTGATCCACAGGTCAGGGCTCCTACGTGGACTTCCCCCCTGTGTGTAATTTCCCACGGTATGGTCCCCTTACGAGTGGACCCAGTCGCCGTGTCTCTAGCAACTCCTCCATCCGAAGAGGTGGGATCTCACCACGCCACTTCCCACATGTGACATAAAAGCCCATGTAGTGTATGTGACCACTCATACCTCCTCCTCTCTGGGCAGGTGTGGTCTCCGCAGGGTCTTTTCCCTCTGAAAGAATAGGAAACTACGTAAAAACCTCCTTCCCTGATGCGTGTAAGGGCCCCAGCCATTGACTCTATGCGAGAAACATAGAGAGAAAAGAGGCCCTGCTAGGCTCGGCCTGTTCCCAGACTTGGGCAGCGTCGCCTTGTTCCCCTGTCAAGGGTAAAGAACCAGAAGGCTTTCGATGACTTTATGGGGTGTTGGGGAAGGGTACGTGGAGCCTGATACAGCTGGTCGCTTTGGCACGTTAAATACCTGCCCGCTCCTGAGTCAGCAGTACACGTACACGGCTCAGTGCATTTCGTGATTTCAATTGAACCCCTAGTGTCACTTCTTTGACACAACGTTGAAGTGAGCGACAGACGGGGAACGTCTAGGTTACGGATGTAACCTCCATTCCCTGATGGAGGGAACAAGATGTTGTGTCCTCCTGGCCACATCACTGAGCCAAGCCACTGTTGCGGCTGGACCATTTTTGGCTCCTCCTGAATGAATCAGACGTATTTCCCCACCTTTATAGCTGTATGTCCAGGGGCGGGACAGGCAAATTCTGTCTGCCTGTCTCATTGGTGTTTTTTCATAGATCAGAGGTATATTCGGCGCTCAAGAGTGTCTAGTGTCCCTAGTGTCACTTCTTCAACACAAAGTCTCATTCCCTCCATCAGGGAACGGAGGTTACATCAACAATTGATTTTTCCAGCTCTAAAGACATTTGCCATGAAAATGTAGGTGAATCTGCAGCTAACAAGATCTCTTTCAGATACCACTGTCACACAGTCTTCCGCTGTAATGACAAAAAAATCCAGCAGGATGTGCCGCCAGGGTTAAATGGTTTCTATTGTGCTGTTTTCAAGGTACCAAAACAGTTTTGAGGGCTTTACTTTTTCTCCACATATTACACACATGGGGTTTGGAGCATGTGAATTGCACGTAGCGACAAAAACGTATTTTAGCTACGAGTAATCATATTTTTGGTTAAAGGTGGCTTTCTTTTTCCCCTTTATCTCATCAAGAGCTGTCTCTATGTTCTCGTCATCGATTGTGTTTTAACTACCTCCTCCACCAAAGAAACTTTTGATCTTGTTTGTTTCAAACTCATGTAAGTGCTAGTTAACCTTGGCTGCTGCTAGAGTGAACAGATGTATTTGGAATAGAGCCTTCTAGTTAAATGTGTATAGTGGCTCTTAATGCTGCATAACAGTGCTGCACAGACAGACCACTTTATATTTTACCAGAATGTTCTTGTGATCGAGTTGCAATTTTTCCAAGGCCTGTTACTAGGTCACAAACCGGGGGTTGGGGAAATCTGCTTCAAACTGTATTTTAAACAATTACATATAGAAAATACATGAAAAACCTATTGTTGTCCTCTTCCTTTGCTTGTGTGCACTCCTGAACAAAAACATTTGAATATATTCTAATATACTCAATACATCATACCATGCATGTAAAGAGACAACAATTAAGTGGAATTGAGTGTCAGGATCCTGACAGTACTTTCTCCCCATGGGACAACAAAACCCCAACAAAACACAAGCGAGGAGAAGAACATCCAAACGGATACAAAAGCTAAGGGGGTGCAGGCAGGACCATCCAAGGGGGACCAATGTAGCAAGAAGGCAAGAAACAGACCAGGGAGATGCCAGCGAGGCAGGCCAGGGGGTAACCAATGAGGCAGTAGAACAAGGAGCAGATTTGGGTGACACCCACAGTCCAGGAAACATGGAACAGACCAGGAAGGTGCTGGCGGGACAGGTCAGGGGGTTCTGATAGAGAAGACCAAGGGCGCAGCAGAGCAAGAATTGAAGTTGGTGTCAACAGGGTCAGCAGAGGCTACTGGAACAAGATTCGGCGGTGGCCACTGGACAAGTGGCCAGAGACCTGGCCAGGCAGACAGGGGCATGAGACTTGGCAGGGAAAACAGGGACATGAGATCTGGTGGGGCAGACAGGGGCAAGAGACTTGATGGGGCTGAAAGTGGCACAAAACCTGGTGGGGCAGAAAGTGGTACAAAACCTGCCAGGGCAGACAGGGGTGTGAGACCTGTCAGGACAGAGTGGAGCAAGGCTTAGTGGGGCAGACAGGCCTGACACAACAGTCACTGAAAGAAAGGGATTAACCAACCACAGGGAAGCGGGGTGGTTCAGTAGTAGCCACTGGGGAAAAGACCAGATAAGCCGCAGGAGAAGGATTGATTGGTGGCAGCCACTGGGGAGTAGGTTGAAATGGCTGCTGGGAAAAGAGTTGGAATGGCCACTGGAAAAAGGCTGGAATGGCCGCTGGGGAAAGGGATGGAACGGCAGCTGGGGAAAGGATTGGAATGGTCACTGGAGAAAGGGCTGGGGCAGCAGTTGGGGCCAGAATAGGAGGAAACAGAGGGTTTTCCACAGCAGGGACCTCTGAGGCCACATAAGCATGGGGTGGGGGGCCTTTTGCAGCAGAGGCCCTTCAGCGTCATCCTCTCCTCTTCTTCAGTGCCTTTTGGGGGGGCTGCAGCGGAGAGGACAACCTTTATAATATAGCCACCAAAAGGCTAAATCCGTGTTTTGATGATGAATTACTGTGACCTGATCTACAAATTTCTTCTCTATTCAGATGGTCTCAGACTGATTGTTTTGGTGCAGATCTATGTGCTATTTCTGTGTTCATAGAAGCCTATAACCATCAAACCAGTGGAGAAACTGTACAAGGTTAAGAAACAAATGCTGCAAACAAGCCAGGTGTGTGATTCATGGAGTTACATACCTTGTGTAAGTATGTGTCTGTGTATTTATCCCCACAAGTCAAGTCGTAGACCGCATATGTCTATATGCAGCTTTCAGTCAGTACAGAAGTTACATTGACTGTTGTGTATCTGCTTTCTGATGTCATTTTAGTTTAGGAAAAAAGCAGGAAGAAAGCTTGGTGACAGAATCACTATGGATTACATCAGCATTTGTGATAATATGCAGTTGATTGCAATGAAAACATTTCTATCAGCGTGACATCTTGTCAGTTCTTCAGTGAAAGAAATCTCATTGGTCATTTTACGAGAACACAAGACCATGCCTCGGTGACAGAACAATTTTTTCTAACAGTTTTGATGTGCTTTTCCATTGCTGGAACTATTAACTCAGCAAGGAGTCCCAACCATTGTTTGATTAACAACCTCCCACTGAGAGACGCTAATGCATGCTTTGTCTCCTTCTGCACCTACACTTTTACCTTGCTGTACCTCTTTCTCCAGAAACAACAGAGACCAATCAGTTGATCCAACAACTTGTGCAAGTAGCTGACTCCAACAATGAGTACAAGTCTTTATTGCAAGGAGTGATGAGAGAATGGCCGACTGTATGCACCACTGCCATTGGGCATCCCAAGATGTTCAAACATTCCATCATCACACACAATGAAGCTCCTGTCAGAAAAAAGACCATACCGTGTAACCTGATTCAACGACCACTAATTTTCTTGGGTCATGTAGTGTCAGCAGAAGGCATGAAGACGGATCCAACAAAGGTGAGAGCCGTGAACAAGTTTCCAACCCCTCATTCACTCAAAGGTGTGCAGCGATTTCTGGCCTAGTAGGGTGGTATCACCAATTCATCCACTGTATTGCCGAGAGAGCAACAGAGAGGATCCACGTTTTGTCTGGTCTGAAGACTAAGGTCATTTGATGACATAAAGCAGGCACTGACCGAAGCTCCTGTTCTGAGTCCTCCTGACTTCCTTAGACCATTCAAAGCTCAGACCGATGCCAGCCAAGTTGGACTTGGAGCTGTGTTGACCCAGGAGATGGATGGTGAGGAACATGTTGAAGCCTACGTGTGCAGATTACTTCATGGTGCTGAAAGGGCATTCTCTGTGTCTGAAAAGGAGTGTCTGGCCATAGTCTGGGCTGTGGAAAAGTGGAGACCCCACCTTGAATGTCAATGCTTTGAAGTAGTTACCGACCATGCAGCTTTGTCATGGGTCTTCAACCATCAAAAATCCACTTCCCGGTTAACACAATGGACCATTCGGCTACAAGGTTTCGACTTTGAAATTAAATATTGGAAAGGTCAGTATAACATCATGCCTGATACATTGTCCAGGGGCAAGGAAGAAACAACATTTCCAAGATTGCTTGCTGTGTGCAAAGCTCAGAGAGTATATAAGAGTCCTGTGAGCTTTCCGATCGACTGGGAGGAGCTAGCAGATGCACAACAGGATGACACTGAGGTAAAACATTGATATCCAAAGCTACAGCTCAAAATGAATGTGACCCAACCAAGTACATTACACCTTGGAAAACGGATACCTGTTCCGTAGCATGCCAAATTAGCAGCAAGGGTGGAATTTTCAGTTGGTCATCCCAAGTTGTCACCGTGGAGAACTGGTGAAGTTTGCTCACAACAATCCTTTGACTCGACACTTAGGACATTTGAAAACCCTCCTGCGACTGCTAGAATTTTGGCCAAGTATATGGAAAGATATCTGGAAGTACTGTAAAGACTGTCAGGTATGCCAAAAATATAAACCGTTCATTTCTAAATTGTCTGGACTGCTGCAGTTAACACCGGTGATTGAGCCTGGGCACATGCTGAGAGTGGACTTTATGGGACCATTTCCCAGAAGCACAAACAGCACGAATACCTCCTTGTTGTGGTGGACTACTGCTCTAAATGGGTGGAACTATTTCCGATATGGACAGCAAAAGCACCTTGATTGGCAAGAATCCTGGTCGAAGATATTTTCACCAGCTGGGGTACCCCTGCCTACCTTGTGTCCAATCGATGAGCGCAGTTTACATCACGTCTCCTCACCCTAATCTGCCAACAGTGGGGGGTCGTTCAAAAGCTGACCACCGCAAACCATCTGCAGACCAACCTGACAGAGAGGATCACGCGTACCTTGAAGATGATGATTGCTTCCTATATGGAAGGTCATCATCGACATTGGGACCATTGGTTACCAGAGTTCAGGTTTGCCATAAACTCTGACTGGCAAGAAAGTACTGTATTTACTCAATCCCCCCTATATACCAATCCCTCCTAAACCTGTCAGCCCCACCTACGAACTGCTAGAGAGGCAGCAAGATCTGGTGAAAACCGTAAAAGAGCAACACAAGCAGAAGCGGTTCTATATCCAGAAAAGGAAGGTGGAGAATTTCAAGAAAGGAGATCTGGTCTGGGTTAGAGCTCATCCTTTGTCCAGGGCAGAGTAGTGTCACATTTCAAAACTGACAGCAAAATGGAGGGGTCCAGCCAAAGTTGGAAAAAGTTTTTGATACCCCTTGATCTTCCAGTGAGGGGACAGAGTTTGTAACAGTAACCCTGTTACAGGTTGCATTATTTATCTTCCCAACCACTAGAGGTCACCTTTAAAGGGAAATGCCTATATAATGCTTCCTTGAGCAAATATAGGAGAGAGGAGAAAGCATGGTCCGAGCAGTTTGCCTGTTTTGCTAAGTTTATGCTGTAGTCTTCACACGCCATCTGAGGGTTAAGTGAATGTTTTCTTCAAATGCTTAACTGAGGTTAAATGTTCCTTTTGTGTCTCTGAATATGAGTTAATTTATACTTGTTTGGAGTTTGCAGACAGCCCACAAGGACTTTGTAAAGGGGTTGTAAAAAGACTGTTAAGGACTTTAAATGACTGAGAGTATGCTGAAAAGAGTTTCCCACCAGCCTTACAAGTTTGGATTACCTTTTTGAATTTACTCTTTTTCTTGGATTTTCATCACATCACTATCTGGGACATTTCAAAGACTGCTCCTTTGCTCATCAAACATACTGATAAGTCATTTGCTTGGACTGTGTATATATTGCTTTCTCGCCATACTGAAGATTTGGCCTATATTTCATTCCCCTCTTTGCATACGGTTGTTAATGCTGTGTTACAGTGTTTCATTTACCAGTTCAATGGGTTTCTCAATCAAATAAACAATGTTTCATGTTTCAACACTTTATTTCATGGTTATGACTTATGTTTATGTTGAGTGTTATTTATTTTGCTGATTTATGTGTTTTGCTGATTTGATTTACAAGGGTGCTTTTTGTTTCATAAATGTGCTCTCTGGTTTGTGTTTCACATAATTTTGCAAATTCACTAAGGAAATATGAGTATGGCCCGGGTGATCTATATACTGTAGCAAGGGCAAAAGATGACAGAGATGTATTATTTATATCTGACAGTGTCACATTAAGCATTATTAGTTCAAAAGACTTAAGCTTATATCCTGTTCTCTGAGTAACACCAACAACTTCACTGTAAATTTGAGCAAAACACCTCCTCCTCGACCATTCAGGTGAGGCTCACATTTAAAACAATATCCTGAGGTAGTAGATTAATTTCAACTAATATACTCATCCGGTTTAAGCCAGGTATCAGTCAAACAAAGTGCATCAAAGCTATGATCTGTAATCACATTTTTTCTAAACTATTTAGTGAGAGGTTTGTGTTTGGTAGTTCGGGGAACAGACTCAGTCTCTATATCAGGGGTGTCAAACGTACGGCCCGCGGGCCGGAACCGGCCCGCCAGGGGGTTCAGTACGGCCCGGGGGATAAATCTGCAATATGAAAAAAATTATGATTTTCATTTTCATTTTCGGCGGCACTAACAGCAGATGGTAGCACTGAGCTTCAGGATCTGTAAGTGGCGTTTTGTTCTATCGTTACCCGCTTTTTTGTTGGCCCTGCAATGCACCCTCAGCGAAATGTCTTTGTCAAAAAAGAGAAAAGTGGACACAGAGTGTCGGATTTTTCAAGAAAAATTGACTTCTTCCTATATGTTCACGGAGGTGAATGGGAAACCCGTGTGCCTGGTGTGCACGCAGCAAGTTTCGGTGCTTAAGGAATATAATATTCGGCGCCACTATGAAACTCAGCATGGCGAAAAATACAACAGCTTGCACGGAGAACTGAGAAGACAGAAGTTAAATGAAATGTTGGTGGGTCTGAGGAAACAGCAATCTGTTTTCACCCGGAGCCGAGAGGCCAGTGATGCTGCAGTGAAAGCCAGCTACCTAATTGCTAGTAAAATTGCATTAGCATCAAAGCCGTATTGTGAGGGGGAGTTCGTCAAAAATTGCATGCTGAAGGCTGCCGAAATTGTGTCCTGAGAAGCGTCAAGCTTTTGCCAATATTAGCTTGACGAGAAATACCGTGGCAGACAGGATTTCGGAACTATCGGCAGATTTGGACAGCCAACTGAAACGCAAAGTGGAGTCATTTCTGGCATTTTCTGTTGCAATTGATGAGAGTACTGATATTACGGATGTCGCTCAACTGGCCATATTCATTCGTGGAGTTGACGAGACTTTGAATGTCACAGAGGAGTTTCTTGAGTTGGTGCCTATGACCGACACCACAACAGCTGAGGACATTTTCCGCGCCGTCGTTGGAGCGCTGGACAGAGTCGGGGCGGACTGGTCCCGTGCCGTAAGCCTGGCTACAGATGGTGCGCCGTCAATGATCGGGAAAAAGGCAGGTGTTGTGACAAAGTTCAGAGAGAAAGTACAAGCCGCAAATGGAGGGGGTGATTTTTGGACATTTCATTGCATTTTGCATCAGGAGGCATTATGCTCCAAGTCGTTAAAAATGGATCACGTCATGGGGGTGGTTGTCCGAACTGTTAATTTCATCCGAGCCAGAGGTCTCAATCATTGTCAGTTTGACAGCCTTCTCAGTGACTGTAACATTACCCATGGTCTGCCATACCACACTGAAGTAAGATGGTTAAGCAGAGGTGCTGTGCTGAAGCGCTTCTTTGATCTACGTAGGGAAATCGGACATTTCATGGAGGAAAAAGGTAAACCTGTTAAGGAATTACAGTGCCCACTATGGCTGCAGGACCTTGCATTTATGGTTGATATTACAGAGCACTTGAATAATCTGAACAAAATGTTGCAAGTACGCAAAAAAAAAATGTAACACAGTATTATGACAGCATACGTGCATTCAAGTTAAAGCTCACGTCATGGGAGACGCAGATGGCAAGCGGTGACCCTGCCCATTTTCCCTGTCTAAGAGATGTGTGCGCAGCAAGCGTTAATCCTGACGTGAGACAGTACAAAGGACAAGATTTCAGGGTTGCTGAGGGAGTTTGAGAAACGATTTCAGGTCTTTAGCGAACTCGAGACAGAATTCGCAGTTTTTCGCTCACCATTCACAGTCAGAGCTTCTGATGTGCCCGTTGACATGCAACTTGAAATAATTGATTTGCAGTGTGATGTAGAATTGAAGGCCAAATTTGCCTCTGTGGGCTTGGACACATTTTATCAGTATCTCCTGCCAGGCTATCCTAAATTAACAGCACTGGCTGCAAAAATTTTGTGCATGTTTGGGACTACCTACCTTTGTGAGCAAATGTTCTCCGTAATGAACATTAATAAAACGAAGCTGCGCTCAAATCTCACACATAAGCACTTAAATGAGATTCTAAAATTGGCTGCTACTCAAGACATGATGCCTGATATTGATGCACTTGTGCAGGCTAAAAGATGCCAAGTTTCAGGGGCAAATACATAGTTTTTTTAAAAGAGTTTTATTAAAGTAAACAAAATGTACTTTATCAATTTTCTGTTTAAAACATCTGCCACTCAACATTTTAAGTGTGTGGAGTCAATTAATGTGTTCAGAATTGCTTCCCAGAATTGGAAAATGGATTTTAAATCATTTCTATATTTTGATGTGTTTGATTTATGTTAACATGCAGGACAGTGTTTTTAAGTTCCACAAATGCACTTAAATAAATGTTAAACTGAGTAATAGTGTTGTTGAAATTGCACATACTTTTCTTAAAAACTCTTAGGTTGTTCATAATATATTTTGTAAAAGGACAATGCATTTAATATAAAGATTTTTATAATTTACTTCTTCTTTGCACTAATACAAAGAAATAAGTGGACTTATTATTAGTTCTATGTAATTTTGCTATGAGTTTACTGGTCTGGCCCCCTTGAGATCAGATTAAGCTGTATGTGGCCCCCAGACCAAAATGAGTTTGACACCCCTGCTCTATATTATATCAAAGTGATACAGTCTCTATGTGTTGGGGGTGCTTATGTATGTTTATGTGACCTTTGTGAAGTCTCAAGTCAGCTAGCACACATTCAGATTAGCCAGTTTGTCTGCTTCCTGACCTGGGCCCCAATTAGTCATATACTACCACTATTAAGACAATGAGCCAAATTACTAGAGAGGAGAGCTGCAACTTCCCTGGAGGGATGGAGTCCATCTCTCTTTAGCAGGTCAGGTCTACCACAAAAACTCCTATTGTCAATAAATCCTATGCTATTATCCAGACACCACTCCACCAGATACCATTCAGTGACACTAATCTATTATAAGCCTTACCACCATGATGAGCAAGGGGGCCAGAGCATATTAAAGTGCCTACAGTGTACATTAGGTGTATGGTTGGCTGAATAGATAATTGTTAAGTCTAGAATTAAACTGAGAGTGTGTGTCTGAGTTCCAAACACTGCTAGGAAATCTATTCAATAGTTTTGGAGCCAAATATGAAAATTATCTCAAATCAATCAAATCACTTTATTCTCATTCGACCATATACACAAGTGCAACAGTAGGTTAAAGTCTTATGTGCAGTTCCGAGCAACATAACAGTCATGACAGTGACGAGACATATACCAATTTACAATAAACAACACATTTACACAACACAATTTACATATCAAATGTACACATAATTACACAACACAATAATATTATACAATGTACAGTAAACAATACACACAATATAGAAAGCACATACAATAAAAATATAAAATAAAAGTATATTAATAAAAAATATATATATATATATATACACTATATGATGTAGTTGTATTGTGGAGAATATAATGTAAGGGGGTTGTGATGGGCAAGGAGGAGGCGAGAACCGGCTTGTCAATATAAATAATGTTTAATGAAAAACTTAAACATCAACACATACAGGGCAGCCGCCCATAATTTTCTCTCTCTCTGGAACCGTTGTCACCGGCCGCCTTTATCCCTCACACGCCCCATCCGGTCGATTTCTCTGGGGAGGGGCGTGCTTTGCGCCCTCTCTGCTGGCTGGTTATCCCCGCCTTCCATGACCTCTGAGGAGTCAGGAGGGGAAAAACAACAACAAAAACTACAAAATAGGCAAGGGAAAAAGGCCAACATGGTGTGAAAGAGAGAGAGAGAGAGGAGAGAGAGAAAAAGCTCACTCACCGGTTCTCTGATGTACTGTTGCGTGGTCCTCGAACACTCCTCCACACTCTCAGGCAGACGACAGCCGCTCCTCCCCGGGCGAACCGGAATCAAACCTCCGACCCCCAGCGGACAGAACGCCCCTCTGCTTTTCTGGCGGCACGTGGGGACACTCCGCCCTGACAGCGGCCCTACCTCTCCAGGCGGTCGGGGAGTTGCTTCCCTCCTCCCCTCAATGATGGCGGTCTTCCCTCGACCCCTCCACATCTCTGGGGATGGCAGGGCACTCCTCCGCCCCCAGCAGCTATGTGTTGCAACACAGTCATGTGTGTATAAGGAATACAGGAGTGGGCTGAGAACACAGCCCTGCAGGGCTCAAGTGTTGCGGGTCAGCGATGAGGAGATGTTACTGCCCATTCTAACCATCCGACGTCTGCCTGACAGGAAGTCCAGGATACTGCTGCACAGCGAGCTGTTTAAGCCCAGAGCCCGGAGTTTCACATCAAGCTTGGAGAGCACTATGGTGTTGAATGCTGAGGTGTAGCCTACAAACAGAATTCTCACATATGTGTTCCTTTTTTCCAGATGGGAGAGAGCAGTGTATATTGTAGATGCAATGGCATCATCAGTGGAGTGGTTGTTGCGGTAGGCAAACTGCAATGGGTCCAAAGAGGTGGGCAGCACAGAGGCAGATGCCTCTCAAAGCATTTGCTGATGATGGGGGTCAGAGCAACAGGATGCCAGTCATTTAAACAAGTGATTTTTTTAATTACTTTTGTACAGGGACAATGGTGGACGTTTTGAAGCTTGAAAATGTCTGTAAAAACACCAGCCAGTTGGTTTGTGCATGCTCTGATGACGCAGCCCGGAATGCCGTCTGGACCCGCGGCTTTACGGATGTTCACCCGTTGGAAGGATCGGGTTACATCCACAACAGAGATGGAGAGTGAACTATCCTCTGTAGTGTCGGCCTCGAGTTCTCTCTCCGCGAGGGAGGTGTTATTTCCCTCGAAACGATCATAAAATGTATTAAGCTCATCAGGGAGAGAGGCAGCGGTGTTCACGGCAGAGTTTTTACTCCCTCACGGTGGAGTATTTACTCCCTACTTTTGTGGATTTTGATGTTCTCTGTATTGTTAACAGGCTGGAATTTTGCAATAGTAGTGAGCGCAATGGATAATAGCATGATAGAAGCTCACTGATCGGAGCCAGCCAGATCCAGTTCCGTTTCTGCTTGATGTCGGACTCCACTGCTATGTGTCGCTGAGTGGTGATGACTAACTGCAGCCGGTGCTAGCCAGAGTACTACGATGAACTGAGACCAACTCCAACCGTAAAACATGAGATACTTCACATGCCACTGCCTGAACCTGGATTTAAAATGGACCTCATGGAAATGACCTGCCAGTTGAACTGCGATGCACATCACTGGTCTCTGCTTGCATCTCCTTGGGCTGATGGACTACACTCTTAAAATGGAATACATAGACTATAAATTAATCACCTACAAAAGCTTACATCAGCCAACTAACAAAGAACAATATATATTTATGAACTTCTGCAGTTAATCCAGGGTGGACTTTAAAGACATTAGTCAGTAATCTTACAGTTCATACAAAATCTTTGTTTAAACACTGGCCCTTAATGCTTACTTAGTTTACTATTTTCAAACCATGACATGCGCTGCACACAAATAACTAATATTTACTATTTTCAAACCATGACTTGCGCTGCACACGAATAACTAATATTGGCATCATATTCATGCTGTTTAGCCAGAGTCCACAGTAAGCCAAGTTTACTAGCCACCACAGTAAGCCAAGTTTATTTTTCTTCAAATTTAACCAACATATTTTGTTCCTTGCCACATTTGCCATTGGCTTGATCTCTGGGGTTCTAAATTCAATTATTATTTACTTATTGAATTATTTATATTTATACACAATTTACAGTCACATTTAATCAAACTACACAATTGTGACTAAGACTTTATAGATATTACTGTTTAATAGTCTGTTAAAGCATGATTTCCTGTAAAGTTGCTTTGAAACAATTTGTGTTATGAAAAACACTGTGCAAGCAAATATGACTTGAGCTAAGTACTTTGGAGCTAGACCATTCAAACCTTTGTAAGTAATTAACAGAATTAAAAAATGTATATGAAACTTAACAGGTAGCCAATGTAACAATGCTAAAAAATTTAACTGATATGATCTTATCTCTAGTTAGCACTCTTGCAGCTGCATTTTGAACCAACTGAAGTTTATTTATTAAACCTGCAGGACATCAACCTAGTAATGCATTACAATAATCAAGTCTTGAGGTCATGAATGCATGAATTTGTTTTTCAACATCAGAAACAGATAGCATGTGTCGTAACATAGCAATATTTCATAGAGGTGGACGAATGCAGTTCTACAAATATTGGACATTTGTTTTTCAAAGGTTAGATCGCTATCAAATATAACACCTTAATTGTTTGCTGTAGAAGTTCACATTACAGTAGTACTTCTGTTTTGTCGGAATTGAGTAGAAGGACATTTTTAGCCATCCACTCTTTGATATAATTTATACACTCTACAAATTTGGAAAATTAAAATTTCATCAGGTTTCTAAGAAATAAAAAGTTGGGTATTGAAATATTATTCCACGATTCCTGATAATGTCTCCCAGTATATAGAGAGAAAAGCAGAGGCCCTAAAACTGATCCCTGTGGCACTCCATACTTAATTTGAGCTGACAGTTCCTTATTCACACAGAAAAAGTTGTAGCAGTCAGAGAGATGGGACCTAAACCAAGCCTGTCCACAAATGCCAAAAGATAATGTCATGAGAATGCCTGCTGAATCCAATTATGGCTGTATTGTAATGTCACAACTGGAACAAGGAAAATAACTCAATAAACTAAACTCAAGAGCCTATAAAAATGACAACATGTCAAGACAATACAGCCAACAACAACTGACCACATACAGACAGAGGTGGGAGCAAGTCACACGTGTTCAAGCCACAAGCAAGTATCAAGTCTTGACCATCAAGTCTCGAGTCAAGTCTCAAGTGCAGTGCAGACAAATCAAGCAAGTCAAGTCAATGTCTCACCTAAAGCAAGTCGCAAATTGTGTTAATGAACATGCACAGTATTTTTATAGTGGGCACTTAAAAATACTTAGAATACTTCTAGATACCTTATTATCTGAATTGTTTAGATTTTTTTAATTAACCGGTTAAAATGTATAACACTGCGTGTATGCTGTGTAAAAATTAGGTCAGATTTTCTCACTGATCTAACAAAAACGGCAGACGGGCTGAATGAAAATGCAATTTTGCTCTCCGAGAGTAAATGGTTCTTATGGAACAGCAGAAATATAGCTGTTACCCTGGTAACATCTGTACACAAAGCTGCCCTGCGCTTACGAACAATACTTTATTGGGCATTTTATGGAGGTAAGATGAAAAGAAAATGCCATCGAAACTTTTCTGAAGACAGTCAGTTCACTTCAGAGATACATTTATATTAAACAGTCATACAAGTATTGCATTCAAGGGCTTTAGTTCAAGTCTTCAGATGTTATAATCACTATGAGAACACTTGGATTTCGTCACACGTCATTCTGTATATTTTATACTACTTATCACGTTTTAAATAAAATTTTGTGACTGCAAATCTGCATGTTATGTTTTTATATTGCCAACAAATGGTTATAGTATATTGTTGACTGTTCCGAAGGTTTAGAAAAGGCACACACACACATTTAGAGGCAATGTCGGGTAATTTCAAACTTGTCGTAATTTTAAAATGTCTGATGAAATTCGAGATTGTGGTGGTTGTATCGGATATTTTTGCATTGAAAATCTATCAAATCTTTTTCAGTTCGAAATTTTTATATCCAAAAGAGATTATTTTGGGAACTCGACAGATGCAGATCATTGGTGCTTGGGGCTTACATTTTTGCATATTGATTAATTGATGTCGAAAATAATAATAATAAAAAACATTCAAGTCTTTGTCGAGTCATGCAGTTCAAGTCAAGTCTCAAGTCACTGGTTCTCAAGTCAAAGTCAAGTCAAGTAATTTTCTTCATTTAGTCAAGCAAGTCACAAGTCATGTATCTCGAGTCCCCCACCTCCAGGGCTGGACGATGAAGAGAAATTGGCCCGGGATTTTACATGGCAACTGACCCAAATCTTGTTGAGCGTGGGGGGCGGGAGTTGGGGGGTGTTCGCTGTCATTTTCTGTATATCGCGGCGCAGTTTTGTGGTCCGTTCTGCATAACGCAGCGGCTCATTTTAGTTTATCGCAGCCCATTCGGCATGTTTAGCGGCAGACCCACCAACCCGCACTGTTGATGGCCAGTCCGCCTCTGATCGGGCCCAAAGTGCGTCAGCCCACCAGGTATGCCAGATTACCAATCCAGCCCTGCCCACCTCTGCAGATAGGTATAAATACACACCAGGTTTAACCTTATAAAAAAGATCACAATATGAGAATTTTACAGCATTCATTGGATTGTACACATGTAAACATACATCACCAGTGAATATTACAAAACAAAACAGATAATATATTTTAGGAATCAATTACAATAATACAGTAAATAAAATAATCACAGTTTTCTGTAATTAATTGAGATAAAATTATGATACATGATAATCACAACAAACATTAAAAAATAATCCTGAATATATTTACTTTACACTTAGCAATGCACACGTAAGTATACTAAGAGACTAATGCATTATAGACACTATACATACAGATATAAAACATATTGAATGCGTAATTTAATTTGCTGAAGTTTAAAATCTCAAAACTGTTATTTTCTCTGACTTCTGTTCAGTCTCTAAAAATTATATCAGGCTTCAGCTTGCTGAACATCCTGGTATGTCTCGCGCAAATGCTGGGTCTCTCTCATGCGGTTTCGCTTTTGATACTGGTTCGATAAAAATGTGTGAGCTTTTTTGAGCAGTGTGAAGAGATACGGTAGCTTGCCGATTGTTTTTTTGGTGCCAGACAGGCTGGTTTGAGTATTTCTGCAACTGCTGATTTTCACGCACACCAGTCTCTAGAGTTTACTCAGAATGGTGCCAAAAACAAAAAAGCATCCTGTGAGCAGAAGTTCTGTGCACGGAAATGCCTTTTTGATGATAGAGTTCAACGGAGAATGGCCAGACTGGTTCAAGCTAACAGAAAGGCTACAGTAACTCAGATAACCACTCTGTACAATTGTAGTTAGCAGAACAGTATCTCAGAATGCACTGTATACTGTATTGTACTGATTGTGTATTTATCAGTTTGCAACATCAGTGGTCTGGCACACACCAACACCCATCCTGTTCGGCTCTACCCGCTAAAGAATGCCAGGAATGTCTCTGGATCTGCGCCACGGACCTGCCCTCTTTGAGTGAACGTGGAGCTGGGGGTCATTATGGCAGCTCTAACACTAACCAGAGCACCTGCGTCCACAACCAAGTATGGCACGAGCCACCCTTACAGCCTGCGGTTTAGTTTATTTATACAGCGTCTTCTAGCTTCAGCAGACCACTGTGAGAGTAGGGTCTTTACCACCTTCCCTCCCCATGTTGCAGCTTTGTTCACTAAAATAACTAAATAATGATTAAAAGCTCTCCTCTGTTGAGGTTAATATGAAGCTTGTGTGCTCTCACCAACAGCACACGTCTTATGATATGAAGGAATATTTTTCACAGTATGTGAAAACATTCAGAATGAAACACAAAAAGGAAACAGTCACACACATCTGCTTATATTAAATCACATGCTTTGGATAAATCTAAATAAATTATTTTGTAAATCTACAAAAAATAATATAGCTATTTTGCTGTATTTTTTTTAAAACAGCATTCCCATTTTCATGATATATGGGTCAAAAATATCATATTACTGCATGGCATTGAAAACTGAGAGACATCTGTGAGACATTACAGTATTTACTGGATGTTGGAGAGGCTCTTGCTAATTAGGCTATAGTGCATTTTAGTAGACAGAGGTCTGGGGCAACTGATGTCTGAATTCTCCTTCCACAGTAAATTTCACTTTCATTATTATGTAAAACAATATAAATAATATACATTGGATCATCAGTCATATTGTTATTACATACAATGGGGCCAAAATGGCACCACATTTAACATTTGGAAATGAAAAAAGATGGGAAAAAATGGTTTTAGGTCTTGCATAAAATTAAAACAAAACAGTGAATTGTAAAATGTAAAACAAAGAAAAGTATTCGTTAAATTAATGAAAGATTTTGTATGATTTTAGGTCCTTAATAAAATGTAATCAAATTTCTGACATTAGTGGTCTCAGACTTTTTCCCCCACTGTAGAAGGTGTAAAAATAAAGAAAACAAATGTGCTGACATTTTAGTAACATTTTATTGCATTCAAAATGATAGATGTCTAACTAATATACGTTATTCAGAGTATCACCATATTTAATTTAGATGGAAATTTAAATTAGGTAGATTTACAGTCTCTTCAATGGCATGCACATTAAAAGCTGTATAAAGCTCCTAGATCACACACTGCAAAAACTCCCGATCTAACCTAGACATAAAATCTTATATCCAGCCAAATCGTCTTACTGATCTTATTTTGAGAATAATATACCAAGCAAGATCAGATTGTGGAAGATAATGAAGATTGTTTTAGGAATATTTTTCCTTTCTTTTCTTACTTAGTTAGTAAATCTTAAAGTTAGTTATTTTTTATGTAAATCAAGCAGAATTACTGTTAGAGACAGCATTTTAGGTATTTTAAGATGATTTATAGCTGTTAGAGACTTGTTCCAAGACTGCCCAGTAACAACTGCTAAAATAACACTTTAAGTCACAATATTGTATTCATTCCAAATACTGCTGTTGTATCAACATCAACACATTTATTTAGTTATATACAAGCAGTAACAAATAATTTCATCAGTATCAAGTCACCACACACACCTTCCAAATCTTACAGTATGGTTATTCATTTCCAGTTTTAAGTGCAATGACATCATCAAGGTTATATTTTGTCAAAACATACAAATTGTTTTTAAAAGTGATTGCATAATATGATGTATAATCAACTAGCTTTTCAGCATCTTGAAACTCTGTTGCCTGTGCAAGATTAGGTACAGCAACTTCAAATGCTAAAAGATCTCGATTCCAACACAGAGTCTCGTAAAGGTGATATTCAAAACAATACAATGAACTGTCTATCACATAAATGTTTTTTTATAAGTCCAAAAACAGGTACCGTCTCATTTGCATTAGTGATTATCAGAGACTGTTCACTGATGTACTTGTTACCATTGAGAATCAGCCACTTTACACTGACTGCATGTTGTATGCCATCGATCCCTAGAAAATCTCTGGTCTTTTCTCTGATGTACTCCAAATTTGTCACTTCTGAGACAGGACCCAATTCCTTCTCATGAACAAAAACCGGATGCTCAGTGCCCATTTCATTTTGACAACATTCAAAAAGCTGATTATGGTTCACAAGTGACTTACAGACATTTTTAAAGTTCAATTTAGATGACCACTGTTTGAAAAAAGAGTGCTTTGACTCAAATCTCATGCACATATGCCTTATCAAAGGGCCCAGAGTAAGAATTTGAGCAGGGAGATGCAGCATGTAATGTTGCTTAGGAATTACATTGTTCTCAGGAAACAGTTGCTTAAACAGTTTGAGATGCTGTTCAATCATCTGTTTCAGTCTCAATACACTTTGCACAGATAAAACCGGGGCAAATATTATCTGAACGATCTCAATCAAGTCTAAAACAAACTGAACATATTCATTTTTCTCTATAATGTTCAACAGAAACGGCAAGATCTTTAACAGTATTAGCATTTGCCCAGAGGACTGTTTAAGTTTGTTATCATTAGATGCCAAGGTACTGACACTGATAGGACAGGGTTTGTCACGTACATCTACTGCTGAAAAAGGAAAACTCTGCATGGCTGAATTGAACATGTCCAACTCCATTTGTCCAGAGAGTACAAGATGTTTTAACACACACTTTATTTCCATGGGTGCAACACCCTCAAGAATGATGTGCATTATATCCTGTGGAGTTTGCTGAATGAGGTCAAAGGCTGGAAAATCAACCAACTTGCTTCTTCTGTTTATTCCATATGTGGTTTTGAGGGCTGATTTTAAGAAGTCTGTGCTAGCCCTTTCAATTTCAATGCATTGTCTAATGTGTTTTTCCAATGTCCTTTGCGTAAAGCTTTTTTGATCAAAACTCCTTTGCATTTCCTCAAAAGTACATTCACAATGCCTACATTTACTGTAGGCAAAACCTACTCCTTCCTTGAAACCTGCAAGCTCATGTTGTGCAAGTGTGTCCCCACAAACTGAAACAACAGCACCAAATAAATCCATTTCACCATTCTGTGTTTGGATTTTGACACCATTATACAGCAACTGTAAGTCTTCATAAATTTTTTGTAAAACAACATCAACACTGCACTCATCAATATCAGTAGCTTTTGCTATAGCAAGGAGTCTGATTGCAGCAAGCTTTGACCTAAACTTGGGGTCTATGTTTCCTAAAGTATAATAAACCATCAGTAATTTATTCACAGAAGCATGTGACCCCAGGGGATTGCATATCTCTATTTCATCAGTATACAAAATCACCTGTAAAGCAGATGGTCTTATTGAAAACAGTGGGTGTGATTTGAAAAGGCTCCCGTCAATAATGTCGTACAAAAACCCATCTTTGTGGCAGCTCTGTGGTTCGGTGTTGATCATATCAAAAATTCTGGAGTTTGACAGCAACTGTTCAAGACTCTTAATTAGGGGTACATGGTAAAAACTTTTGTTTTTGATTGCAAGAACTCTTGATTGTCCTTTCTTAACTCTACAAACCCTTTGAGAAATCAGTACCTCCTCTGGTTTTACTGGGTTGAAAAGCTTCTGAATGGTGCTCTCCTGCATGTATGAAGTGGCCATTATGGAGAAAGGATCCTGAAAATTGTCCAATGTTGCCAGTGCCTCCTCTTGGAGCTGCTCCATATGGTCAGAATGTCTTTCGAAGATCGTCTTCATTGAGTTCCTCAAGGTATTCAGAAGAGCAGCTTGATACTGCTGGACTCCAGAGACAATAATGTTGACACTCCTCTGAAACATAAAAAAAGAAAAAAAAAAGAGAAATAAATAAAAGTATAAGCCTGTTTGCCCATCAGCAAGAACTAGCATAACTAGCATAAACATAATCCTCAAGAATCCACTTAACAAGATTTCATACCAAAATAGCCACGATCCTATAATCTCTGGAAGTTTGAGTTTGTATATTTTTTGGGATAAAAGTATGGCTGGGCAATTAATTGAAAATGTATCGAAACTGACATTCAGATCCTCCAACCGACGTAATCTTGCCCATATCGATTATTTCAATATTTTTTTAATTCTGGTAATAGTTTTTTTTTTTATTTTGTTAATACTTTACTGGACATGGAAGCAATATGGAGGAGCAGCTAGTTAAATGTTGTGTCCGTTTGTACACATTTTGGCTTTAGTGAAGATGACACCAAACAAAAAGTCAAATGTAAACGTTGAGAAAAAAAAATGTTTTCAGAGACCAAAGGTAATACCACCAATCTGTTTCAGCACAATCACGTTATTGAATATAAACTACTGCTGCACAATTAATCGAAATGAAATCGAAACCGCGATATGACCCTTTGCCATTATTAAATTGCAAAGGCTGTGATTTAATTAAATAAATAGATAGTCTGCTCCTTTCAAAGTTTATTTGCACTGCTCAGTCCATTCTATATTAAATTAGCGCATTATTAAGTCAAGTCAATTTTATTTGTATAGCGCCTTTCACAACACACATCGTTTCAAAGCAGCTTTACAGAAGTTCAGCATTAACAGACGATAAAAATGTAATGTCTATAAAGTCGATAAATCATCATCATTGTGCAGGGCTCCAAACTGCGACAAAAAATGGTCGCATTTATGACCAAATAAATTTATTTGCGAGTGTAATTTCTGTCAAGGTCGCCATTGGCGACAGTAAAAATTTACTCCCTTTGATTTAAAAATTTGCATTACATTTCCTGAAATACATTACAAAAGTTTACATCAAAGAAATAGCGGAGAAAACGGAGTTCATTGCAGGAACTAACCATTTCAAAAAAGAGACTGTGAGAAAACACGGTGACAGTAACAAGCATAAAAAATGCACGTGATCACATAATTGCGAAGAATGCTCCACAGACTACACTGTTAGCACGTGCAGTTTTTCTTGCATGCGAGCTGCGGGACGAAAAGGAATGGAAGGAGTTAAAAATGAAAATATTTGGCGCCTGTTTTTCCCCCTATAGGAGCCAGTGGCTCCCTAATTGATTTTTTGTTTGGAGCCCTGTTGTGGAATTAGATAAGATATGATTCTTTATCATGTTTAAAAATAATTAAATAATAATTGTATTAATAACCCCAGTGAGCAAGCCGAAGGCGATTGTAACTTTAAATGTAATTACACCAATGGGTTATCAGTTCAACTTCAGTTTGATATTAAGCATCTTTCTTTAAGACTATCTTATATACAGTAAATAATAGTTTGTATAAGCCTACTAGTTTTTAAGGCCTAGAATAAAGAGTAACATTTATATTTTAAAATTATATTTTGTGTATACTGAATTATTGACTGACAGCAACAACTATGGTTTTACCAACAGGGAAATTTAGTTATCAGTGACATTGAGCAGAAAGCTTAAATATAACCAGTTTTGACAGCTGTTGATAAAAAGTTAAATGATCAGCATTGATTGAGATGAAAAGAAAATTGGAGATCAGTATCAGATGTTAAAATCCTGATTGGAGCATCCCTAATATTCAAGTTGACTGTTTCAAAAACTAATGATGATGATTAGTGGGCTGAGACCCTGTCACAAAATGGACAAAAACGGGTATACAGTGGATGGTAACATTTGGATATGAAGAAGACTTTGTTTCACGGTTTATATATTTATTTGTTTGTGGTTGAACTGAAAAAAGGTCTCAGTTTGGTTCTTTTTAAAGGGATCAAGAGTGAAAACCCCAGTAGCCTTTTTGCAGTTGAACATGTGGAAAACATTACCATCATAATTGCAGTTGAAATTACAATATTTTTCGCAATATGACTTTGTCCAAATCCTGCAGCCCTAATATGAACAGTGCATGGCACAAAAAAAAAAATTCATTAATCATAATCGAGGTAAAATTTTAAATTAATCGTGATATTGATTTAAGGCCATATCGCCCAGCACTCGATAAAACTGCCACCGATTTCTTTTGACTGACCCTTTGCTGTCCACTGACAAGACCATGGATTGCTAGAGGAAATAGATGGTAAGGAGGAGTCTTCCTCTTTGTGTCCAAAAATGGACCATTGTTGCTATGACAATGGGATTGACTATAAACTGACCCATAGATGTAGAATTGATGGTTTTAAAATTTAGATTTTTAAATTTAAAATTTAATTTACATTTAATTTTATTTAAGTTGTAATTAATCTGGTGACTTAAAACGGGTGTCAACATACAATTTAGCACCCTGAGTAATGGTAGTGTAATACCTGGGAGAAGTGGCATTGTTCCCGAACATTGATGACAAATGCTGATGCACGTCTGGTAAGAGCCTCATGTGATGCACCAGCACCTTCCTGTAATGACACGTTAACAGACTTGAAGACCAAAGTGTTATATAGAAGTATATGTTAAGTATATTTTGTCCTACTATACATCAGTTGTTCATACAAACAAACGGGAAGTGCTGGGTTTGTGTTAACAGCCTGATGCTGCAATACACCTTTTACTGATTTACTTTGTCAATATGTCTATATTGTTTTTGTTCATAGTGTGTATATTTGTGTTGTCTACACTTTAGCCCGTGTCTGATTTTATTTTATTATTGTATTTTTGTTCGATTAAGCACATCGTGAGCAATGTACAATCCGGAGTCAAATTCCTCCTATGTGTACACATACTTGGCAATAAAACTGATTCTGATCAAATAGGAGTTAACAAGGTACTAAAACGTTACCAAAACGTAATTAATAATGTTTTATTATAATATCATGCAAGATAGTCAAGATGACAGCTTACCTGATGATCAATATGTTGAATCTGAAAATCCTCAAGTTCTAGTTGAGGCATTTCATTTGGGCTGGCAGATGTGCGGACTTCACTGCCGGTCCTTTGCATCCTTGTTTGAGCGGCACAATCAGAAAACATTGGTATATCAAAATTTTCTCCTCCAACCCTAGATGGCTCAGATGTAGCTGCTGTCAGCCATCTGGTGGGTGGGTGCCCAGTTGCAAAAGGAGCATGTGTGCGTCTGATATGGTAGTAGAAGGAGTTGTATACACTGAATTCTTCGGTACATCCATCAATTCCGCATATAACACGGAAATCTGGGTTTCGACTATGTGCCGTGTTAATATGGCTCAAGAGAGACTTTAATGTTAAGGCAACAAAAACGAAACAAATAACACACCTCCAGCAGGCCATGATGTTAGTCCCAAAAAAAGTTCTAGCAGATAAAAACTAGCAAAAAATGTTTTAGACTAATACAAATATATACTAACGGCAAAATCAAGAAATGCTAAAAAAAATAATTATATTGCGAACTACAAATAGCACAAAGAGAATGTGATGTTCAATCCACACCTGCAGACAGCAGACGACCCCTGAGACAGGTGAAATTCTCAATTTCTGGCGGGCTTTGGCGGGCATGAGCGGCCTTGATCATTGGTTTGGTTGATACCAAATCAGAAGTTAGGGGGAGGGGTATAATAAGACTCAGTGTAGTACATATATAGTTATGCAATTCTGCGATGAAAAAATGGATTTGAATCACATATATTTGTTATAACATATGTTTTATTTGTTTGTTTGTTATTTTGTCAGATTTACATTTAAACTGATATATAACGCACATACGTCCCCTCTACTTCCGTGGTTACGTCTGTCGTCGGTTACGTTGGAAGAAACAACCACTTTGGATTACATCTTTCCACGAGGACCCAACTTCTCCGACAACCTGGTATGCTTTTTCATTAAAAATATATTGAATTTCAGTTATTACAAAAGCTGCTCCCTTGTGCAGCAGTAATTTGGCTCATTAAGCCGATAGTCTAGCTTAACTTAGACTTTTTGGTTTTAGTGCCGCAATGCTAAACAAAAAATAGTTTTGCTAATGTTAATTTAACACACGGTGTCATGAGCCTCTTTCGCACATAGTTCCTAGTATTATAATATTTTGTCAGGATATTAAATAATTGATGATATGTCTGATGTTTTTTTCACAGCATGTTTTTGGAGCTATTCAATAAATATTTTGTGAACCATCTGTTGTATAGCTAAACCCTAATTAAACCGAGGATGCTACAAATAGCCTACCCTGAATTTTGCTACTCAGACTGATTTGTCTAATGGTTAAGTACCACCACCATGTAGGCATTGCAGGTAATAAAGTTAGCGACATTTCACAAGTTGTGCTCCTATTTTCTTGCTGCCTGTATATGACAAGCAACCTGTTGAGCTGTCTTAGGTTCTCATTCCCAGCTGTGCTTCTGCTGCTGGAACCAAGTAGGTTTCAGTTAAGGTGTCATGTAACTTTTGATTGCTGCAGGACTTGGGATCCATGACCATTGGACTATGAAAAAGAATTATGAATCGTGCCACACTGCCATAATTGTGTCATGTTATGATTTTCTTCTCCACCAGATAAAGGAGCAAGTAAAGGGACCTAAAGAGAGGGGACAATCATGGATGAACTGGATGATGTCACAGCATCAATTTTAATTGGTATGCTATGTCTAGGTGTGAAAAAGCTGCATATTAAAGTGTGTTGACAGCTAAGTAATGAAATACACTGATCTCAAAAACAAAATTATTTTAAACTTTTAGGCTATACAATTTCAAGACACCAAATGTCTAAATTGTATTCTATTTACACTTAGGCATGGACAAGATATATTAGAGGATTTAAAACTTGTACTTTGACCTGTCATGTTAACATTTATAAGTTCAAAAACATGATTATAATATTTTTATTTATAAAAGCTTTTAATGATTGCACTGTCTTTGCAGCTGCTAATATTGATGAGGCCTTGCTCCACACCCTCAATCGTGACGATTTGAGAGACCTTTTTCCTGGGCCAGAACACTTTCTCAGGCGGAAACGAGTTTGGGCTCTTATTAACCCAGAGGTTGCTGATTACCTACTTTGCTCTAAAAACACCTAGCACAACACGTGGTTTCTAACTGAGTCTGTTGTTTAACTTTTGTACATTGGTTTTGTTTTTTTTCTCTTGTAGGATGGGAATGCCACCTTAACAGACAAATCTGGCCCTGGTGAAGCAGGAACAGTGTCTTCACCTAGAGGAGTGCCTCCAATCTGCCCCCAGACATCTACTCCTTTGATGATAAAAAGTCCAAAGAAGACCCTGCAGCTTCCCAGTCTTCCAGAATATGTGGTCTATACAGACAGTGAGTTGGAACAAACTCGTAAGCACTACTTTGAGATGGCCCGTACTGGCAGAGAAGGGGAATGTGTCATGTCCAAAGAGCTGAGATGCAGGCTGGTGAGGAACACCGTCACCAGCATGATTTCCATCTTGAGAGCCAGTAAGCAAGGAGAGGAGGTCCGGTACCCTTCCAAGCATGAAGTCACTTCAATGGCTAGGAGACTAGTGGAATATTATCCCATGCTACAGGATAACGACAAAACTATGAAGCATGTAAGTGATTTAAATTTGTGGTAAATATTTATTTATTTTGACTGACATGGTTTATCTGTAACATAAAAAAATGGCTTCTAATGATAACGAAGATGATTTTTGTTTGTTTGTTTTTTTTAACCACAGATGAGCATTTACAACAATCTTCACAAGAGGCTGCAGAATGTGAAGTCCCCACAAAAGAGGCAGGGACCCACACCAGAGAGGGGCAAGCCAAAGAAAAGGTGTTGCATTGACTTCTCAACGAGTGAAAGAGAAGATAATGATGCAGATTCAAGTGGTGGATCAACGATTATTTTGCACCAAACATCTGGGAGCAGTTCTGATGATGGCCACAGGTCATGTAAGTTGGAATTGTGTAATTTTGACAATAATATCAATTGGGCATGAAGACTAGGCAATGTTTTGGATATCATGATATATTAAAGACACTGATATTTTTAGTTTAATTCTGATTCTGTTTTGATATATTGTGCAGTTATAGATGATTTCTCATTGATTTTATCCATTTGGCTCTCCAAAAAGCAGAAAGGGCAAATGTTGCTTAATTTATAACATACATAACATTGCTTTGTGGCTGGTGGGAATTTAAGGTGGTTTTGTTTATCAATATATTTTTCACTTAAAATTAGAGATGCAGTGATTGCAATTTTTTAGGAAGCAAGTGTGATCTGCTGATTTATATTTCCTGTCTAAGAACTATAATTGACAGCACACACAAACATTTTTTTACTTTTCTTTATTGGAAAAATGTATTGTATGTTAAGAATAAAACATAACTTATTAAATAACTTTAGTAATTACCTTCAAAATTGCATTAGGATATAGGCCATATTCAGACAGTTCTCAAAATAAATGTCCCACACAAATATCAACGGGTTACCTGTCATTACTGGTTATGCTAAAAAAAAAAAAACAGCCAATTCAAGTCACCTGCCAACCGATTGGTGCATCTCTAATTTGGTTAATTGTTACACTTGCTGACTGAAACCTATTATCATTCAGATTGACATGTTTGATACCCATTACTGATTCTTGTTCTCCATTTTAGCTGACAAAGACAGTCTGATAATGCAGGCCAGACATTATAAAACTCTGCAGGAGATGTTCAAGAAAACAAAACCCAACAAAGATGCGGTCTCCCAAATCCTTGACCTTGAGTTTGAAGCAAGAAGAGCCTTCATCGACAGTGATACCCTGAAAGAAGAGGACAGGCCAACAAAGATCCTGGATGCCTATCCATGTTTTAAAGATCTTCATTATGTAAGCAATTAATTAGTTATTTTAGCTTATCAAAAAAGCAATCATTGCAGGTTTTAACACTTATTGCATTACAGGTGATGAGTGAGCTGCGACGGATCCTGGATAAGGACAACAGCACATTCATAGATGAAGTAAAGAAGAGATGGGAAGACTTCTGCGCCAAGGTGCAATTTTACGGTGTTTCTAGAAAGTGATGAAGCCACCCATGACCCTGGATGCAGGTACGGCATTTTGCTGTGTCTCTAATATACTATGATCATACTCTTCATGGTGACAAAATAAGAATGTTTTGTGACCAAGATGAATCTCATAATAGCCATGATTATGGATGGGAATTTTGAGAAAAATTGTATTTTGTTCTAGTGGAATATGCCACAGCTCTGTTCAGGGCACTTCCCACTCTCTTTCCTTCACCAACTTCACCACCGAAGAAGTTGGGACATGCCAGTGAGGCATTGCTTCATGTCCTTCAGGTGAGAGTTTGTTCACATTTTGTCATATTCAACAATCAAGGGGCGTGTCCACACAAAGGACTTCTTGAGCCACTAGCAGTGCTGCTATTTCCAGCACCGGCGTATGGCTCCTCAAGTTCAGATTAGTTAAACTTTTAGGAGAGGAGGTCCACTTTGTCATAGCTGCTTTTTCCAAATGACCAATCGAAATCAAAATGCCAGACCCCAAGCCTTGTGGATCCACACACTCCTCCTCACATCGTCTCTGTCAGTTTGTGTCAACTTGTTTCAGTCGAGGAGCTGGTGATGTAATGTCTGTGCACTTGGATGCGCTCCGGGCATTTATATTTTCGAAATTCATAGCATTTTCCGTGAACATGCCCCCTTACTGTTTGTCTGCTATTATGTCTGTAGGGGCTTTTACATTGATTTATCTTTTTAAAATCTCTTATGGTACATCATCTCTGATAAGTACGTCAACATTTCCTAAAATATGTTGTGGCCCACACTCTCAATTACTAAGGGACGAGCCATTATTTTCATAATGATTTCATTGACAGACATGCTTTGGCTTTTTCTTCTGTTCCTATGTTTAAAACAAAAAGTTTGCTTTCATTTACCACCATAGTGGTGTCTTAAGGTTTTTCTGTTGTACCCTATTTATTTATTTGTTCTTTTTTTTTTTTCTTTTTAGCCAACAGAAGATCCCACCATCTACCTTCAGAAGAGACCACTCTCCACACCCGTTTTGCTATTTGATGGGTCCCGCTGTCTTGTCACAATTGGAACCACTCCCATCACCACATTTGCCAAGGAAGACCTCAGTGAAGGTTTGCTATATCTAATGGCATACTACTACACTCTACATCTTACCTATCCAAAGTGTGTGGCAACCCTCCTTTCTCTCATTCAGACAGAAATATTACAGGACTCTATTCATGAGCGAGACACAACGACCTCATACAAAAAAGCCATGGCAGAATGGAAAGATTTTATTGGGAAGTAGAGTTGTTCAAGGTGTTAAAATACAACTGGCACTTAACAGTTTCACTAGTACTTTAAAATCTACTGTATGAGGGTGGGAGGGAATAGTGTTGGAGAGTTTGTCAAGAGAAAATTCATGTTTTGTGCCGCAAATGTTCTATTTGCACTAAAAAGTGTTTTTGAATGGTACTAGATATCAATGATGGCTAACTATTATTATTATTATTATTATTAGGTTTCCAAACGTTACAAGTGGTGGTAGGAACACAATTGTTACTTTTTTTTCTGTATCTGAGTCAGGTAATCATTTAATCTTATTCAGTGTTCAGTAATGATGACACAATGAATGTAACACATAACTTGCATTATAGCCATTATTTCCTCAAAGTTATTACCTGATGTTTTCTGTTGCAATGCCTTTGTGAGTAATTGTGAATACGTACCATTTTGAACATACCAAGTGTGTAAAAAGGCACTGTTTCAAAACAAATTAATCTAAATAAATTGTTGTTGACAATGTGTGCTTTATTTTATTTATGCTTTGTCTCATTTTAAGACAGAAAAGATAATAATGAAAAGTCTTGAATTAAGAGAAATCATCTTGTTTAGTGGTTCTGGTATTAAGATCTTTTCACTCAAATTAAGAAAGATTAAACACTGAAAAAAGAATTCACAACTTTGTTTTGAGTTTATTTGACTTAATACAGTGCTTGGAATTAGTGTTTTACCACTTATTTCAAGAGATATATCACTTTTCTAATGCCTAGATATTTTTTCTTATTTCAAGAAATCTTACCAAGTGTAATTATCTTACTGCACTGGCAGATAAATTAACTTGTTTATAGTCTTTAACTTCTCAAATTAGGTATTTTATTTCTTACATTAAGATAGTTAATTTTTGCAGTGCATGATCACATTTTATATATTTTTTAATTGTCAGAGTTGTTTTGAGGGGATCCGTTTTGGAATTCTATGTTTTGTCAGATAAATGATCAACACCAATTTAAACAACAGTTAAATCCTGAGATTGTTAATTAAACCCAAAGAGACAAGTCTATCCCTCCCTCAGAGCTCCGTTTTTATTCCTGTCAAAAATTAAACATTGTGCTTCTCTGAATAAGGTCAATATTAACTACCATCATCTTTCTTCAGGATTTGGGTAAGTTTAAAGCAGCAATGTAACATTTTAATTTCACAGTCTAGGGGTAATTCTCAGGCCCCAATGACATTGTAAGATGTGCATATTTAATGTATTCCACTCTGTTGCATAGTGTTTTTTTTTTTTTCTATGTTTACATCATTCAAAATAGACAGCTAATATTAATTAAGAATATGGTCATTTTCTATAATAAAGCAAAATTATAAAGTTTAAGTATTATAAAGATAACTGAAACTGCTTAAAAGTTCTATTTAAAGAATATTCTTTTAATTCCACATTTATTAACAAAAATTGTTGAGCATGAAATAATAATTTTGCAACTTCTATACTTTCTATTAAAGTTATATCAAACATCACAAAAGCCTATTACTACAATAAATGTCACATTTAGCTTGGTCTTATTTTGTGGAGTGAATTAACTCCAGAAAATCAATTAGAAAAGATAATTAATCTCAAGACACTTACCTAAAAAAATATAGCTGTAAACGGCAATTATCTGGGCCAAGCGCATTTGCAAGATTTTAGGTAAACTTCTCAAAAAGTAATAAATAGTATCACTTGTAATGTAAAATGCATTCTTTTTGGCATCAGCTAAGGAGTTTATCAATGACAATAGACTAAAATTATCAAAAGTTATTAGCATTTTTATAAACATCATTATGATTTGATTACAAAATATAAAAGTCTTGATGCTGCATGATACATCTTATTGTATTTCAATAATTGTATCAAAATACACAGTCATATAGATGTGAACTCTATTTACATTTCATAATAAAATTGATAAAACATTTAAATACTATAAATTAAAATTAAATAAATTCCTTCCAAATGTTGCAATGTTTTCTTCTTTAGTTGTCATATGTACAATCAGACAGTAAGTTTACTGAAGAGCTTGTTTAGCCGGTTAAATGGCATCATCCCATATACGTTTTTTAGCATTTTTTTATGTTTATTGGACTATAATCTTGACAACCCTTATATTGTTTGAAAGCTACAAGTTTCTAGCTTTGAAATATGCCCACAGATTTGTAATGACGTCATTACAGAAATGCATTAAAATACCGACAGAGTGGATTTTAAAACATGCAACATGTGAGTGGTATTACTTATATTTTATATCTTCTGGTTTTGATTAGATCACACAGAAGCAGCTTTTGTGGATGGCTGCGGTCGCTGCTCTCCTTCTTGCGGGGGCCGCCCCCCCGCGTAGCGCCTTGTACCCATTGGTAAAGGGCTGGTGCGGCTGGCACTGGGAGCGATTTTGGGAATTTAACGGGTGCGGTTTTGCCAGGTAAATCCCCGCGGACCACCCGTTCCCCAGCATGCTCGTTTGCCCCCGTCCGTTTCTGAGATGATTACGGCCAGTCTGATGTCTTTTCGGAGTCCCCGAGCTGGATGAGAGTTTCGCCGCTGCATCGGAGAGCATCTTGGCAAACTCCGACGCTGAGGACTCGACTGAGCTAGCACCTACGGGTGTACTGGCCCAGTCTGAGACCGACGCCGAGCTGTCCACTATGCTTACCTGGGCACCCGCAAGTATCGGGCTGGACTGGAACCCTCCGTCCTCCCCTCAGCCCTCGCAGCTAGACGATTGTTTCCTGGGTTTGGGGTGCCACTCACAGCCCCCCAACCCCCCCCCCACCCCACACCTTTTCACTGCCCAAACTGAGTCCCTCACTCATCTGCTCTCACTACCCTTGACAGTCCAAGGGTACACAGAACTCCCGCAGCTGGATAAGGCAGATGTGATGCACCTGTGCCCACAAAACGACGCCACCTGGTGGGATCGACCGTCACTCCCCTCCAAGGCCTGTAGGTTGACGTTGTCTCTGGTGACCAAGGCCTACAGTGCCACTTGATAGTCCGCCTCTGCCCTGTACGCTGTAGCATCTGGACCAATCAGACATGCAATTATTCATTATTTAATGAATAAGCAAACAGATGTCTCAAGACTGTAACAAGCAAAGGTCCAAGTAGGCCCAAACAGACTCCGTTATGTCTGCTCCCCCACTGATCATTATCAAGCCTTTACACTATCTTTGCTGACACTGCACCAGCAAATAGTGGACCCCCAGTGACATTCCAAGCAGGGCAAAGAATGCAGAAAGATAAATTCACTCCTTTCGCCCAATAGAAAATGGACATAAAGCCCAGAACGACTTTTCTTCATTATATTATAGACAAACTGTCTATAGTTTCACATGTATATCCCCAGGACATTGTGTATAGGATCATTAATGTCTTGTAAAGTGTTTTTTGTACTGTATACTGTTTTCTGCATGACTCCATGACTACATGAGCTAATGTAAAATTATTTAGTAGCATGTTTCCTACCAAATGAATCCTTGTGTGACATCCTGCACAATGGTGTATATATTATTCTGATAGCATGCATTGTATGCTTGCTATATTAATCAGAGCATAAAGGGGCTTAAACTAACCCCAATCATGCAAATGGGTCAGCTTCCAAACAAAGGAACATTTCACCTTGGAAATTGCACCTTTCTCATTGGTCAAGACAGACTCGAGGGGAGGGACCTCTGCAGAAGTTAAAAGACACATCCTGCCTCTTACTCTCACTCTTTCCCCTGACTCTCTCTTCCCTCTGCTGCTGGTCATGCTGACCACAAGGTGGCAGGTCGGTAGGCCTCAACACCTCAAGCCATGTGCAACACCATCGACCATTAAGGTGCTCTTAAGAAACAAATGGTTCCCTCAGATGGTTAAGATTACTTTTTTCCATAACTGCATTTCCCCTGTTCTGTTCCGGTTTAATTTTATTTTCACTTTTCCCTTTCCATGTATGAGTGATTTTGTGTGTATGTTTTTGTTTAGATTAGTTATGTGTTCATATTTTAGTTAAATAAACTTTTGTGTACATTCTTTGATTCTGGTCTGCTTGTAAATCAATGTAAATTTAACAATTAAATCTAAGCTACATGCTAAGAAAGTTATTTTTGTGTGGCCATGAAAAATATCATTTCTGAGAATTAATAGATGATCAATACTGAGTGTTCGCTGGACGAACAGATAAATTGATTGGAATATTAATTCAGCTACATCAAGTTAAATCTATTAACTGATCCACATGTTCAGAATTAATTATAACGAGTTATGATTAATTATTCATATTTCCCTTTTCATTTTAACTGTGGTATATTTTGAAAAATAATCTCATCCCTGTTTCTAAAAGATTGCGCTTCAAAGCTATACCTATTTGTTTAATATTATTGTCAATAAGCCATGAGAATAATATTACTCCATAATCATAATTCTCTTATTAATGCTATTTCCTTGGAGTAGAAATTGTGAGCTGATACAACGAGACGTTATGTTACGATTTTAATGGTGAAGAATTTTATTCAGACAAATAATCTAGTTATTTGTCATTTATGTAAATTATAATGGTTGTCAAAATGCGACTGATTCCATTATAAATAGGACCGTTTAATTTAATTCCTAGCTCACACATACTGTTTCCCTTAAAATAATGGTAATGTACACAACACTTTAACCCGTGCAGTGAACAATTATCATACCAAATTCGCTACATATATAGGTGTGAGAATCTGGGCACTTTAACTGGTTACTGTTTGTTTGTGCACTGTGGAACGCGCTGACGTTCATATGCATCGATGAAACCGTTTTCATAAATGTTGACCCAGAGCACCAATCAATGGTGTTGGTTGCTATGGTGACGAAAGTTCAAAGGAAGCCCTAAAGAGACCCTTCCGAGGCAATTTACTGCACATGCGCATCCTGCTGATGCTATATTGTAAACACAGAACAGCAAGGGCATAAAACAACACCGCTAAACAAACCAGTTAGCGAACTTTCATTTAAACCCCAAATATGCTACAACGCCATGGCCCACATGCAAGTCCACCAGGCCAAGGCGCTAAGAGATCTGCACTTGGGTAGTCCTGATCCTGATTTGCTGCAGGAACTACGATCGGCGACCAACCTCGCCCTCTGGGCCACGAAGGTCATGGCGCATGCACTAAGACAGGCAATGGCCACCCTCGTGGTCCAGGAATGCCATCTATGGCAGAATCTGGTCAAGATGCGGGACCCCGACAAGGCTCATTTTCTCAATGCCACCATCTCCCAGATCGGCCTATTCAGCGACACCACAGAGGGCTTTGAACCAGCAGTTCTCGACGGTGAAGAAACAGATGGAGGCCATTCAACACATCTTGCCCTGTCGCGACTCAAGATCCCACATTCTGTCTGCTCACTGAGGGTGTCCCCCTGCGGCGGTGAAACCCCAGGCAGCTCCGCCCCAGCCCGGGCCCAGCTCTCAGCCCCCGCGTAGAGCTCCCCGCAGGAAGTGGGCGCCCCCCATCTCACCTACCACCTTCCGGACCCAGAAGGTTCCCAAGCACTCCAGAGATGGGCAACCGAGGGAGAAGTTGATACGTGGCAAGCACTTGTTGATTCGCTCAGACAACACAGCGACACTAGCGTATATAAATTGCCAGGGCAGCATTCACTCTCGTCACATGTCGCAACTCGCCCGGCTTTCGGAGAGCCCCGTTTGAGACGCTAGACTAAGTCGAACTAAAGGCCCTCTCCTTGAAGACGGCTCTCCTGATAGCACTCACTTCCATCAAGAGGGTTGGGGACCTGCAAGCACTCTCTGTCAGCAACACTTGCCTGGAGTTCAGTCCAGCAGATTCTCACGTCATCCTGAGACTCCGACTGGGCTATGTGCCCAAGGTTCCCATTCTGGGATCAGGTAGTGAACCTGCAAGCGCTGCCCCGGGAGGAGCCAGACCCAGCCTTAGCATTGCTGTGTCTGGCGCGTGCTTTGCGCACCTATTTGGATCGCACGCAGAACTTAGACACTCTGAGCAGCTCTTAGTCTGCTTTGGTGGACAGCGGAATGGGAACGCTGTCTCCAAACAGAGGCTTGCCCACTGGATCGTGGACGCCATTGCATTGGCCTACTAGACCCAGGCCGTGCTCTCCCCTTACGGCTTCAAGCACACTCTACAAGGAGTGTGGCATCCTTGTGGGCAATGGCACCTCTCTAGCAGACATCTGCAGAGCGGCGGGCTGGGCAACACAAAATACCTTCGCAAGATTTTACAATCTCCGGGTTGAGCCAGTCTCGTCCCGTGTTTTGACAGGTTCGGACATGTAGAATTTGGTAATACAGTGACAACAGCTGGCCGGGCATAGCGCCTTTCCCCTCCACTGAGGTGAAGCTGTGTGCTCTACTCCCCCAGTCGAGTCCACAAGTCACAGACCCTGGGTGTCCTTCCTCCCTAGCCCTCTGGTTCTGAACACAGTAGAGGAAGTTTGCACCCATAGGTGGAATAAATAGGTGCTCCACAGGTTCTGATAATTCCAATATCTCTTGTGATGTATTTTCCGTGGTATGGTCCCCCTGTCGGTGGACCCGCATCTCTCTTGGGCAGAGCTCCCTCTACCTTCTACCACCGCGTCACTTCCATGTGTGGTACAGGTTATAGCGTTGGATGGCCCCAGCCACATCTAACAGTCTATGGAGAGAAAACATATAGAGAGAAAAGGCCGCGGCTGCTGCTTCCATCACTTCCCTCACTCAGGGATGTGGGGAACTATATGGGTCTCTTGGGGCATTGGAGAAGGTTATGTGCAGTCTGATGCACCTGCTATTTTTGCACGCAACAGCTTGCTTGCATCTGCATCAGCAGTCCATGTAACACGTTCAGTGTTGTGCCGTTTTTAGATAGGGACCCCTAGTATCACTACATCGACACAACGTCGAGTGAGTGACAGAAGGGGAATGTCTCGGTTACTGTGGTAACCTCCGTTCCCTGATGGAAGGAACGAGACATTGTGTCCCTCTTGCCACAACACTGTACTAAGCCACTGAAATGGCCGGAACCTTACTCTCGGCTCCTCAGCTCAAAACCTGTCTGAACAGATGCACGCTTCACTACTTTTATAACCGTATGCCCGGGAGTGGGGCATGCAAATTCTTTTCGCCAATTCTCATTGGCCTTTTCTCAAAGATAAGAGGTAACCGAGGCTCTCAAGAAGATGCTAGTGTCACTACATCGACATAACGTCTCGTTCCCTCCATCAGGGAATGAAGGTTAAGACAATAGCACATTCTCATATCACATCGCTTCTAAAGATATGATTTAACCACTGGATTTATATGAATTACTTTTATGCTGATTTATGTGATTTTTATTTAGCTTTAAAATGTTGGCACCCATTCACTAAAAGAGCTGAGAAATGCTTCTAAAAATGGTCATTTGTGTTCTGCAGAAGAAAGGAAATCATACAAATATGGAATGGCATAAGAGTGAGTAAATGTGAGTGAAGGAAGTGAGGAATTTTCATTTTTGGGTGAACTATCCCTTTAAGGTCTCTTGTCAGATTTGGATGAATTTGTCAATAAGAAAAGAGGTTTGGAAACATTTCTAGTATTTTTCCTTAAAATAAAAGGTCTTACAAGAAAAAAGTAATTATGATCCAACATTAATTTTCTTGATAAAAAATATTATCATGTCTGGTAACATGTGCATGTACAATGGCTAGAAATAGCATTTTAGCTTAGCGTAATGCTGAGAATTTACACAAGGTTTATTTCTATTTCTTCTGCTTAAACTTCAAACTTACTTCTCTGTCTGCTCATATGAATGTAACACATCATAAGAAAGTGTTTCACCACTGTTCAAATGCCCTTTGGATCGCATCATTTATATGTATAAATGTTTTCCATCTGAAAGGACTAAATATTAAATGAAAAAATGGACAATAAAATGCAAAGTAATCTCTTCAGTATTAAAAATAATTTTGAATGTAACTGTATTCTAATTACCAATTATTTAAATTATAACTTTATGGAATATTTTGTATTTTAAATCCGTTACATGTATTCCGTTACTCCCCAACCCTGTGCACAGCAGTACCGCCACTCCCTAAATGCAGAGTATGCAGCCTGTGAAATGCTGTCTGTTCGCTCTCCAGTTGTCAATACGTGATCGGCAGAGCAAAAAACAGTTACACTTAATTACATGGATTTATACTGTTAATCCACCCAAAGTAGCTGCAATAGTGTCCAATATCCCCCCGCATGGGGCAAATGCTTAAATACTGCTTATGAGATTCAGGATGCAGGACAATACGCACTGATATAATGCTGCAGACTTAAAAACTTATGTCACAAAAGCCCATATGTGGCAGTGCGGAGGGCAGGGCCGGGTTGTGATTCCGCACACCCAGCCCCTAATCAGGCTAATTAGTCCTCAAGAGGGATAAAGGCAGACCAAAGATGGTGGTGCGAGAGAGAGATTTATGGACAGCTGTCCGGCACCTGTGTGTGTGTTTGTATTTTTGGTACGAGTTTAAAGGGATTAATGGAAAGGAGGAGGCGAGAACTGTCTTGAAAATCTAAATAATAGTTTAATATAAAACAACCAAAAAGACAAACACAAACACAGGTGTCGGACAGCTGTCATTAAATCTTTCTCTCTCTCTCACACCGCCGTCTTCGGTCAGCCTTTATCCCTCTCGAGGACTAATTAGCCTGATTAGGGACTGGGTGTGCAGAATCAATGAAGGCCGACCGAAGACGACGGTGCCAGAGAGAGAGAGATTTACGGACAGCAGTACGACACCTGTGTGTGTTTGTCTTTTGGTTGAGTTTTATATTAAACTATTATTTATATTGTAAAGCTGGTTATCGCCTCCTCCTTTCCATTAATCCCTTTACACCAAATTTACAGAATCACCCTGAAAATGACCATCACCATGTCACAGAAAAGTCAGCGTTATCATTAGAGCCAAAACTTACCTCAACATGCTGCCTAAAGTTGGAGCTGAAATTTTAATCTTGAAATATCAACTTGTCTTAGTGTAAAATGAAGGCATTGCATGATGAAACTATTCTTTTTTTTTACTGTGCAGAGTGAAGAAAGTGTTTCACTTAGTTAGAAGAGCATAATGATGCAGCATTGATGGACCTGTTTTCAAGTGAGAAGTCCATCATTCCGTTGAATCAACTCTCAGAGTTGAATGAAACACTTGTAAATAGACATTTCAGACAGTCACGAAAAAAACTGGTGTACGCTTACTAAGATTACAACATAACCTGAAGGAGGAACAGACAGACATGCGTTGTGCCCATTCTTTCATTGAATTGGGCAGCGAAACTTCACACAATAACAAAATATGATGCAATATATTTTGATTATGCAACCTTTTGTACATTTTGTAACAGATTATTTTATAACAGCCTATTAAAATGAAAAATGATACACTGGAACAACAAGACAATTCAGCAGCCAAAGATGTTTGTCAGACATGTTATTATATATAGAGTTATGTATATGTCATTGCCCCTCAAGTACTCGAGTAGACAAAATGCCCATACCAAGCAGCTATAGGGCTAAAGCAAAATGTGCAGGCGCTGATCAGTGTGAATGAATGGGCTCTTTGGATAATTTATTAATTTATATAGTGGTGTAAACAAACTATTATATAATTTATAGCAGAAAAATATTATATGTTTTTTAGAAATGTGAATAATTACTGTCTTCTACTACTAACAATCCTTACACTGTAACCATGCATTATAAATATAATTATAATAATTATAATCTGTAATTAATTTTCTATACTATTTTGCAATAAAATAGTGTGTCCTCATGTGGTTTGAGTGGTGTTTCTGAAATTACTTTTCACTCTTGCTCCAATGGAGTTCTGATTTCATCCTGTGGCCACTTTAATAAAATTTAAAAACTTAAACTTCTATAACTTTTATTGAATTTAAATAACTTAATACACTTGCATAATGATCTCCCAAGTATCTTCTTTAAAAATAATCTATAAATAGGTCTGTAGACCCAGGCATTTAAATCTGAGTATGTCATTCTTGGAACAATGGAGCTTTGGCTAACAATAACAATTGGCCCCTAAAAAGAACACTAACAAACACAATAAGTGCATACGCACCTTCGGTGCTTGGCCCCTAATGAAGATATAAACAAAAATAAAATTAGATTAGTTCAGATTTGTTCTGTGAGCAATTTTGTAAATCACACTTTTACGCCAGTAGGTTAACCTGCAGCATGCTGTCTGACTGTCTGTACTTGTCTCAGAACAGTACGAAATCTCCTTATTTTCATCCTAAATCCATATAAAGCTTCTGAAAGCAACATTTTTCAGCTTTTGCATTTATAATAGGGTTGTCAATCGATTACAAATTTTAACCATTAGGACTGTCATTATGAGTGTCATCAGCATAACAATGATATGAGATATTAGGCGACAACAGGAGAGAATAATATATTTATTGTGTTAAAATAAATTTTATGTTTGTGGGTGCTATTAGAAATTATCTCAGACAGATACCTATTTTTAGCATCCTTAACAGAGCGCTGATATGCAGATAGACAAATCTCATAGATTTAAACATTTCATAGGACACTTGAAGCCTGCCTTTTTTCCATTTCTGCTCAGCTTTTCTACATGCCTGCCTGAGAGCGCGCATATCTTTATTTTGTCATTTTGTCATTTTGTTATATTCTCATGTGGTTCTGGGTTTGTCCTATGTTGTTTTATGTAGCACCATGGTCCTGGTCCCCGAAACGTTGTCTCGTTTCGCTGTGTACTGTACATGTATATGGTTGAAACGACAATAAAAAGCACTTGACTTGATTATTGTATTTTGGAGGCCTGTAAATAAATGGGTAACTGAGCGTTAAGCAATTGTACTTCCAATCTTTGGGAATATTCTGATGGAAGTAAACTGCACTTAAAAGTGTTTTTTTTTTTAACTATGGCTAAACCCTCACCACGTCCTTCACTTCAGGAGGAGCTAAAAAAGGCACAGTCACTAAGAGAAAGTTCAGATACAGGATCCAATTCACCAACATTGAGCCAAGTTTCTGTCACAAATAGTAAGTCCAATTCATGTGAAGTGATGAAATCATTTAAAATTAAAGATTTACTGGACAGGAAACTTGCATTTATCAAGACCAAATTTGTATGGTGGAGTTTCCCATCCTCAGGCATAAGAGCATCGTATGATATCACAATGATATTGTTGACAGCTTGCGATATTCCAAAGCAAAGATTTCATAAATCTTCACACAGATTATTAGTGGCCTCGCTGAAATTGGAGCACACTGCGATGGTACCATATCAGGAAGAATGGGCCGGTGGGAGGTGTATCAAGGCTCCAGTGAACGCAGAGTAATGCTGTAACCTCACCAGTCAGCATTTCCATGGTAGACATCAGACACGGACCCCACAGCCACCCTTGAATTGACCAGGGGTCTCCTAATTCCTGACTAGGAGACCACCTCGTTTCCCCCGTTTTCTGTAGCACTTCTTACTGTGTAGTGAGCAGCCAGTGGTACTATATCAGGAAGAATGGGCCGGTGGCAGGTGTATCAAGGCTCCAGTGAACGCAGAGGAATGCTGTAACCTCACCAGTCAGCATTTCCATGGTATACATCAGACACGGACCCCACAGCCACCCTTGAAGTGACCAGGGGTCTCCTAATTCCTGACTAGGAGACCACCTTGTATACCCATTTTCTGTAGCGCTTCTTACTGTGTAGTGAGCAGCCAGGCACATGGCACATGCTTATAGGAAAGGATGTGGAATGACAACTGTTAAGTGCTCTCCGTCAAGAAGTGCTCTCCATCAGTGCACAGATACACAACACAAGACCATAAGTTAAGAAGTGATTGAAGATCATAGGTTAGTAATGCACTTATTCCTTGTGCATAGATGTACAAAAATAACACAAACATGCAAAGGACAGATAACACACAACAGGGGCGACGGCACACCAACAGCCAGCCTGGCGCCATCTTGCCAGGACAATACAAAAAGCAGCTTTAGAATACAATATATTGTTTATTTGCATATTATTGAACATAAGTCAGTCATTGGCATACAGTTCACAGCAATCCATTTTGCAAGTGAATTTGTAAGTCAATCAGAGATTTATTATGAAGGGCTTGTCTAAGGACCTGTTATTGTACACCAGCATCAGATGGATGCTTTTGGAGCATATCATTTTGGTCAATTTGCATCATAAACATACAATTTTTAAGTTGCTATGTCAAGTTAAATGTAGTTTAATACTTAGAACACGTTTTGAGGTCCCTTAGTTCAGATTTGCACTCCATCAAGCAGTGTTTTGAATGCAAGTATGCATCCTCATGTCTTTTATTTTTTTGTACAAGCAGCACATTGCCTATACAACTGAAGTTTCTCTTGCTGCCACTTAGAGAAAACTTGTGGTACTTCAAGTTTGAATTTTTCTGGAATCCTCCTTACTATGGTCTGGGGACATGATTAATTGAGTAAAAACATTTTTATGTGTTATCTTTTATTAAATTAATCGCACTAAATTAATGTGTTAAATCTACAGCCCTAATGAATACATTTATTCTCAATGTGAAAATGCAGAGTAAATACAGTATATTGGAATGCAATTACTAATGTTAATGAATTGACTCATATTGTTTAGTGAAAACAAAATAAAACAATTACAAAGTTTATATTAAAATTAAGCGAAATGACCCACAGATGTGTTAATGTTGAAAAAATATTCAGCATAACTATCTTAACATAATAACTTTTGTGGGAGCGCAGTCCTAATTTCAACATATGTGGACATCATGTTTATCAGCACGCTGACACGCAAAAAATTTATGGATTTTTAAAAGTGGTATATCAAACAAAACAGAGTAGCAGAGATGCTACACTTTACAAACAAACACATTTCAATCACAAACTTAAAGATATTGACAAATAATGCACAAACCAAGGTGGTAATGCAGCCATGACACAAGTCAATTATAATGTTTATGCCTTGGCTACCACACCTTAAGACAACGTTCAGGGTTAATAAGACAATTTTCTTTTTTCTATCTGTAAAACGCTCATGAGTGCATTCTTCCACCATGGATTCAACGTCTTGTTTTGCTACAGCCTGAGCATTTTGCTAGTTCCAAAACGTCACTTTAGAACTCCCAAGAGAGGATTGCTCTAAGAGCACTTAGGCCTACTGGAGTAACAAGGTAGTGCGTTTATGCATGTGTGTGTGTGAGCATGTGTGAAAGTGAGAGAGAGAAAGAAAGAGCACAAAGAGATTGCATGTTGGATTACTTGTGTTTACAGCTCGTCAGCAGAAACATTCTTTAAATCGGCAAGATGTAAGTTTAAGCATACTTTCTCAGTGTCGCCATTCTTGTACATAGCTGTCTTTTTGCTACACATCTGTTTTATTTAGTCATGGTCCACTGACATCAAGGTGGCTCTGAGTACAACTTGTGTATGTGTGTCTGAGTGTGGGTGAGAGGGGGAGAGAGAGAGAGAGAGAGAGAGGGTGCTTTCTACAGATATTAAAAGTTGTTTTGTATTATATAGAAACTGTTGTATTGACACTTTTCATCAAGGCTCTGTTTGTTGGCCGTGACTCGAGTCTGTGTGTGTGTGTGTGTGTGTGTGTGTGTGTGTGCGTGCGTGCGTGCGTGCGTGCGCGTGTGTGTGCGAATGCGTATGCATGTGTGTCAGCATGTGAGTGATTCTGTGTGGATGAGACGAGAACGGAAGAAAGAGAGTACAAGGGTGCTTTTCAGCTGAAATTTAAATAAAATTTAGATGTTTTAGACATTGTTTTTCATTCTAATCTGATTTACTTACCCAGTGCCTTTGTTTTATATGGTTATTTTGCTTTGGTAATTGAGTGGGGTGGACTTACCTGGCTGACAGTGGCGGAGGTTGTTTGCTGTGGTGTGGGGCCTTCCTGTCTAGACTGGAGGAGATAGGGTTAATAAAAACTCAGAACCATCACAGAACACTGTCTGCAGTATCTGTGTATGCAATAGACCCACAGCAACCTCCCTGTTTCACACACACGTGAACACACGCCCACATGCACGTGGCACAATGGTATTCATGCCATCCAGTACCTAATTACACAACGACTTAAGGTTTTCAGCTGAATGAATGGTGGTCAACAGTTCAGCATGCTGGTCTGTGGTGTTTTGTAAATATAGATGACTGTAGCCAGCCGTAGAGAGAATGCAGCAGCAGTGTTCGCCATGGCCAACAGAGCACCTGGACGGTGTTAATCACACACTAATATAAACACTTTCCCGGCTGAACATTCTGCAGAGCTATTTGCCTCAAAACAGCTCACTCTCCCGCATTGTAATCCTGCACACACACCCTAACACCCAAAGAACACTCTCCAAGTGGGGCTGTTCATCTCGTTGACATGTTCCAAAGTAGTGTGAGTTTCACGCCTGTTCGTCAAGCAGTTAATCATGGTAGCGGCAACTGAACATCTGTTCTTATATCTCAAACTGTAGGCTTCACAAATAGTCATATTGTGCAAAGTTTACATATAAAATATTACACTGTACACTGCAAAGCTTATGAAGTTGCCTAGTTGTGCAACCCACACAACACTTTGAGTTATTTTGTATTGCATCTAGTTTTAGAAAGCTCTGAGCAATGTCAAAATAACCTGAGCCAAACCACCAATTCAGATACATTACAGTGCACACCTGAAGCCCAAATATAACTAGATTGAAAAGTTTGAGTACAAACTTTAGGTTGGCTTGAGAAAGCCTAGCATAAAGTTTGAAGTAGTTGTAAAAGTTTGAAGATTTACGGTTTCTAGTTTGATGTAATTATAAGTAGTAGTTTTCAAAGTTCAAAGTTTAGAGATTATAAAACCATTCAGTCTATCAAATAGATTAGATAGATAGATAGATAGATAGATAGATAGATAGATAGATAGATAGATAGATAGATAGATAGATATTGACCCTCAGATAGATAGATAGATAGATAGATAGATAGATAGATAGATAGATAGATAGATAGATAGATAGATATTGACCCTCAGATAGATAGATAGATAGATAGATAGATAGATAGATAGATATTGACCCTCAGATAGATAGATAGTTATTGACCATCAGATAGATAGATAGATAGATAGATAGTTATTGACCATCAGATAGATAGATAGATAGATAGATATTGACCATTAGATAGATAGATAGATAGATAGATATTGATCCTCAGATAGATAGATAGATATTGACCCTCAGATAGATAGATAGATAGATAGAAAGATAGAAAGATAGATTGATAGTCATTGACCCTTAGATAGATAGATAGATAGATATTGAACGTCAGATATATAGATAGATAGATAGTCATTGACCCTGAGATATAGATAGATAGAGTATGAACCACAGATAGATAGATAGATAGATAGTTATTGACCCGCAGATAGTTAGATAGATAGATAGATAGATATTGACCCTCAGATAGATAGATAGATAGATAGATAGATAGTCATTGACTCTTAGATAGATAGATAGATATTGACCGTCAGATATATAGATAGACAGATAGTCATTGACCCTGAGATATAGATAGATAGAGTATGACCCACAGATAGATAGATAGATAGTTATTGACCCGCAGATAGTTAGATAGATAGATAGATAGATATTGACCCTCAGATAGATAGATAGATAGATAGATAGATAGATAGATAGATAGATATTGACCATCAGAAAGATAGATAGATAGATAGATAGACAGATAGATATATCATTTTTTACTTGGTTGCTAGGGTAACCCAATCTGGTTGCTAGGCAGTTTCCAGGGTGATCCTTATCAAGCCTCCTTTTCATTCTGAGTGAATAAAGTCAACCCGGAAGTCTCTATGATTTTCTGTTGCATAGATATGTGATTTGTTACTTGGTTGCTAGGGTAACCATATCTGGTTGATAGGCAGTTACCAGAGTGATATATATCAAGTCTACTTTCCATCTTGAGTAAAATAAGTGAAACAGGAAGTCTCTACGATTTTCTGGTGCAGAGTTATGTGATTTGTTATTTGGTTGCTAGGGTAAGCCCTTGTCATTGCTAGGCAGTTACCAGAGTGATACTTATCAAGCCTCCTTTCCATCCTGAATAAATTATGTCAACCCGGAATTCTCTACGATTTTCTGGTGCAGAGATATGTGATTTGTTAGTTGGTTGCTAGGGTAACCCCATCTGGTTGCTAGGCAGTTACTAAGGTGATACTCATAAGGCTCCTTGCAATCCTGTGTGAAATATGTCAACCCCTAAGTCTCTACGATGTTCTGGTTCAAAGATATGTTATTTGTTACTTGGTTGCTAGGGTAACCGCATCTGGTTGCTAGGCAGTTACCAGAGGGATACATATCAAGGCTACTTTCCATCCTGAGTGAAATAAGTGAAACAGGAAGTCTCTATGATTTCCTGGTGCAGAGATATGTGACTTGTTACTTGGTTGCTAGGGTAAACACATCTGGTTGCTAGGCAGTTACCAAAGTGATACTCATAAGGCTCCTTGCAATCCTGTGTGAAATATGTCAACCCCTAAGTCTCTACGATGTTCTGGTTCAAAGATATGTGATTTGTTACTTGGTTGCTAAGGTAACCCTGTCTGGTTGCTATGCAGTTACCAGAATGATACATATCAAGGCTACTTTCCATCCTGAGTGAAATAAGTGAAACAGGTAGTCTCTACGATATACTGGTGCAGATATATGTGATTTGTTACTTGGTTGCTAGGGTAACCCCGTCTGGTTACTAGGCAGTTACCAGAGTGATACATATCAAGGCTACTTTCCATCCTGAGTGAATAAAGTCAACCCGGAAGTCTCTATGATTTTCTGTTGCAGAGATATGTGATTTGTTACTTGGTTGCTAGGGTAATCACATCTGGTTGCTAGGCAGTTACCAGAGTGATACATATCAAGGCTACTTTCCATCCTGAGTGAAATAAGTCAACCCGGAAGTCTCTCTGATTTTCTGTTGCAGAGATATGTGATTTGTTACTTGGTTGCTAGGGTAATCACATCTGGTTGCTAGGCAGTTACCAGAGTGATACATATCAAGGCTACTTTCCATCCTGAGTGAAATAAGTGAAACAGGTAGTCTCTACGATTTTCTGTTGCAGAGATATGTGATTTGTTACTTGGTTGCTAGGGTAACCCCGTCTGGTTGCTAGGCAGTTACCAGAGTGATACATATCAAGGCTACTTTCCATCCTGAGTGAATAAAGTCAACCCGGAAGTCTCTATGATTTTCTGTTGCAGAGATATGTGATTTGTTACTTGGTTGCTAGGGTAATCACATCTGGTTGCTAGGCAGTTACCAGAGTGATACATATCAAGGCTGCTTTCCATCCTGAGTGAAATAAGTCAACCCGGAAGTCTCTTTGATTTTCTGTTGCAGAGATATGTGATTTGTTACTTGGTTGCTAGGGTAATCACATCTGGTTGCTAGGCAGTTACCAGAGTGATACATATCAAGGCTACTTTCCATCCTGAGTGAAATAAGTCAACCCGGAAGTCTCTCTGATTTTCTGTTGCAGAGATATGTGATTTGTTACTTGGTTGCTAGGGTAATCACATCTGGTTGCTAGGCAGTTACCAGAGTGATACATATCAAGGCTACTTTCCATCTTGAGTGAAATAAGTGAAACAGGAAGTCACTACGATTTTCTGGTGCAGAAATATGTGATTTGTTACTTGGTTGCTAGGGTAACCCCATCTGGTTGCTAGGCAGTTACCAGAGTGATACATATCAAGGCTACTTTCCATCCTGAGTGAAATAAGTGAAACAGGAAGTCTGTATGATTTTCTGGTGCAGAGATATGTGATTTGTTACTTGGTTGCTAGGGTAACCCCATCTGGTTGCTAGGCAGTTACCAGAGTGATACATATCAAGGCTACTTTCCATCCTGAGTGAAATAAGTGAAACAGGATGTCTGTATGATTTTCTGGTGCAGAAATATGTGATTTGTTATTTGGTTGCTAGGGTAACCCTGTCTGGTTGCTATGCAGTTACCAGGGTGATACTTATCAAGCCTCCTTTCCATACTGAGTGAATCAAGTCAACCTGGAAGCTACTATACTGTGGCTATGAAGATTTTAGGTCATTACTTATTGGCTGCTTGATAAAAGAAATCCTCTGAGGGAGAGAGAGAAGGAGAGACGCAGGGCTGACAGGCCCTTTTTCGTCTGTGTGTGTGAAAACGTCAGTTGGGATTTAAATTTCTGAACATTCCGCAATGTTAATCAATGGGATTTTTTCCGAGTTTTGATCGTCATTTTTAGGAAAACCGTAAGTCCGATCAGTTAGAAAAGATATAGCACACTATTCGGGATTAGTCTGAAGGTCTGTGCCGAGTTTGGTGCATGTAGCTTAAAAGCTCTAGGAGGAGTTACATTTAGAAATTTAGTCTCAGAAGAATAATAATAATAACTAGATTAAAAAGTTTGAGTACAAACTTTAGGTTGGCTTGAGAAAGCCTAGCATAAAGTTTGAAGTAGTTGTAAAAGTTTGAAGATTTACGGTTTCTAGTTTGATGTAATTATAAGTAGTAGTTTTCAAAGTTCAAAGTTTAGAGATTATAAAACCATTCAGTCTATCAAATAGATTAGATAGATAGATATTGACCCTCAGATAGATAGATAGATAGATAGATAGAGTATGACCCATAGATAGATAGATAGATAGATAGATATTGACCCTCAGATAGATAGATAGATAGATAGATAGATAGATAGATAGTTATTGACCATCAGATAGATAGATAGATAGTTATTGACCATCAGATAGATAGATAGATAGATAGATATTGATCCTCAGATAGATAGATAGATATTGACCCTCAGATAGATAGATAGATAGATAGATAGAAAGATAGATTGATAGTCATTGACCCTTAGATAGATAGATAGATAGATATTGAACGTCAGATATATAGATAGATAGATAGTCATTGACCCTGAGATATAGATAGATAGAGTATGAACCACAGATAGATAGATAGATAGATAGTTATTGACCCGCAGATAGTTAGATAGATAGATAGATAGATATTGACCCTCAGATAGATAGATAGATAGATAGATAGATAGTCATTGACTCTTAGATAGATAGATAGATATTGACCGTCAGATATATAGATAGACAGATAGTCATTGACCCTGAGATATAGATAGATAGAGTATGACCCACAGATAGATAGATAGATAGTTATTGACCCGCAGATAGTTAGATAGATAGATAGATAGATAGTCATTGACCATTAGATAGATAGATATTGACCCTCAGAAAGATAGATAGATAGATAGATATTGACCATCAGATAGATAGATCGATAGATAGATAGATATTGACCCTCAGAAAGATAGATAGATAGATAGATAGATAGATAGATAGATAGATAGATAGATATTGACCATCAGATAGATAGATAGATAGATAGATAGATAGATAGATAGATAGATAGATAGATAGATATTGACCCATAGATAGATAGATAGATAGATAGAGTATGACCCACATATAGATAGATAGATAGATATTGACCATCAGATAGATAGATAGATAGATAGATAGATAGATAGATAGATAGATAGATAGATAGATAGATATTGACCCTCAGATAGATAGATAGATAGATAGTCATTGACCCTTAGATAGATAGATAGATAGATATTGACTGTCAGATACATAGATAGATAGATAGTCATTGACCCTGAGATATAGATAGATAGAGTATGACCCACATATAGATAGATAGATAGATATTGACCATCAGATAGATAGATAGATAGATAGATAGATAGATATTGACCCTCAGATAGATAGATAGATAGATAGTCATTGACCCTTAGATAGATAGATAGATAGATATTGACTGTCAGATATATAGATAGATAGATAGTCATTGACCCTGAGATATAGATAGATAGAGTATGTCCCACAGATAGATAGATAGATAGTTATTGACCCTCAGATAGTTAGATAGATAGATATAGATATTGACACTCAGATAGATAGATAGATAGATAGATATTGACCCTCAGAAAGATAAATAGATAGATAGATAGATAGATATATCATTTTTTACTTGGTTGCTAGGGTAACCCAATCTGGTTGCTAGGCAGTTTCCAGGGTGATCCTTATCAAGCCTCCTTTTCATTCTGAGTGAATAAAGTCAACCCGGAAGTCTCTATGATTTTCTGTTGCATAGATATGTGATTTGTTACTTGGTTGCTAGGGTAACCATATCTGGTTGATAGGCAGTTACCAGAGTGATATATATCAAGGCTACTTTCCATCTTGAGTAAAATAAGTGAAACAGGAAGTCTTTACGATTTTCTGGTGCAGAGTTATGTGATTTGTTACTTGGTTGCTAGGGTAAGCCCTTGTCGTTGCTAGGCAGTTACTAGAGTGATACTTTTCAAGACTCCTTGCTATCCTGAGTGAAATAAGTCAAACAGGAAGTCTCTACGATGTTCTGGTGAAGAGATATATTATTTGTTACTTGGTTGCTAGGGTAACCCCATCTGGTTGCTATGCAGTTACCAGGGTGATACTTATCAAGCCTCCTTTCCATCCTGAGTGAATTATGTCAACCCGGAAGTCTCTACGATTTTCTGGTGCAGAGATATGTGATTTGTTAGTTGGTTGCTAGGGTAACCCCATCTGGTTGCTAGGCAGTTACCAAGGTGATACTCATAAGGCTCCTTGCAATCTTGTGTGAAATATGTCAACCCCTAAGTCTCTACGATGTTCTGGTACAAAGATATGTGATTTGTTACTTGGTTGCTAGGGTAACCACATCTGGTTGCTAGGCAGTTACCAGAGGGATACATATCAAGGCTACTTTCCATCCTGAGTTAAATAAGTGAAACAGGAAGTCTCTATGATTTTCTGGTGCAGAGATGTGATTTGTTACTTGGTTGCTAGGGTAAACACATCTGGTTGCTAGGCAGTTACCAAAGTGATACTCATAAGGCTTCTTGCAATCCTGTGTGAAATATGTCAACCCCTAAGTCTCTACGATGTTCTGGTTCAAAGATATGTGATTTGTTACTTGGTTGCTAGGGTAACCGCATCTGGTTGCTAGGCAGTTACCAGAGTGATACATATCAAGGCTACTTTCCATCCTGAGTGAATTAAGTGAAACAGGTAGTCTCTATGATTTTCTGGTGCAGAGATATGTGATTTGTTATTTGGTTGCTAGGGTAACCCCGTCTGGTTGCTAGGCAGTTACCAGAGTGATACATATCAAGGCTACTTTCCATCCTGAGTGAATAAAGTCAACCCTGAAGTCTCTATGATTTTCTGTTGCAGAGATATGTGATTTGTTACTTGGTTGCTAGGGTAATCACATCTGGTTGCTAGGCAGTTACCAGAGTGATACATATCAAGGCTACTTTCCATCCTGAGTGAAATAAGTCAACCCGGAAGTCTCTCTGATTTTCTGTTGCAGAGATATGTGATTTGTTACTTGGTTGCTAGGGTAATCACATCTGGTTGCTAGGCAGTTACCAGAGTGATACATATCAAGGCTACTTTCCATCCTGAGTGAAATAAGTCAACCCGGAAGTCTCTCTGATTTTCTGTTGCAGAGATATGTGATTTGTTACTTGGTTGCTAGGGTAATCACATCTGGTTGCTAGGCAGTTACCAGAGTGATACATATCAAGGCTACTTTCCATCCTGAGTGAAATAAGTCAACCCGGAAGTCTCTCTGATTTTCTGTTGCAGAGATATGTGATTTGTTACTTGGTTGCTAGGGTAATCACATCTGGTTGCTAGGCAGTTACCAGAGTGATACATATCAAGGCTACTTTCCATCTTGAGTGAAATAAGTGAAACAGGAAGTCACTACGATTTTCTGGTGCAGAGATATGTGATTTGTTACTTGGTTGCTAGGGTAACCCCATCTGGTTGCTAGGCAGTTACCAGAGTGATACATATCAAGGCTACTTTCCATCCTGAGTGAAATAAGTGAAACAGGAAGTCTGTATGATTTTCTGGTGCAGAAATATGTGATTTGTTATTTGGTTGCTAGGGTATCCCTGTCTGGTTGCTATGCAGTTACCAGGGTGATACTTATCAAGCCTCCTTTCCATACTGAGTGAATCAAGTCAACCTGGAAGCTACTATACTGTGGCTATGAAGATTTTAGGTCATTACTTATTGGCTGCTTGATAAAAGAAATCCTCTGAGGGAGAGAGAGATGGAGAGACTCAGGGCTGACAGGCCCTTTTTCGTCTGTGTGTGTGAAAACGTCAGTTGGGATTTAAATTTCTGAACATTCCGCAATGTTAATCAATGGGAGTTTTTCCGAGTTTTGATCGTCATTTTTAGGAAAACTGTAAGTCCGATCAGTTAGAAAAGATATAGCACACTATTCGGGATTAGTCTGAAGGTCTGTGCCGAGTTTGGTGCATGTAGCTTAAAAGCTCTAGGAGGAGTTACATTTAGAAATTTAGTCTCAGAATAATAATAATAATAACTAGATTAAAAAGTTTGAGTACAAACTTTAGGTTGGCTTGAGAAAGCCTAGCATAAAGTTTGAAGTAGTTGTAAAAGTTTGAAGATTTACGGTTTCTAGTTTGATGTAATTATAAGTAGTAGTTTTCAAAGTTCAAAGTTTAGAGATTATAAATCCATTCAGTCTATCAAATAGATTAGATAGATAGATAGATAGATAGATAGATAGATATTGACCCTCAGATAGATAGATAGATAGATATTGACCCTCAGATAGATAGATAGATAGATAGATAGATAGAGTATGACCCATAGATAGATAGATAGATAGATAGTTATTGACCATCAGATAGATAGATAGATAGATAGATAGATAGATAGATAGATAGATAGATAGATAGATAGATAGATAGATAGATAGTTATTGACCATCAGATAGATAGATAGATAGATAGATAGACAGATATTGACCATTAGATAGATAGATAGATAGATAGATAGATAGATATTGATCCTCAGATAGATAGATAGATATTGACCCTCAGATAGATAGATAGAAAGATAGAAAGATAGATAGATAGATATTGACCGTCAGATATATAGATAGATAGATAGTCATTGACCCTGAGATATAGATAGATAGAGTATGAACCACAGATAGATAGATAGATAGTTATTGACCCGCAGATAGCTAGATAGATAGATAGATTGTCATTGACCCTTAGATAGATAGATATTGACCGTCAGATATATAGATAGACAGATAGTCATTGACCCTGAGATATAGATAGATAGAGTATGACCCACAGATAGATAGATAGATAGTTATTGACCCGAAGATAGTTAGATAGATAGATAGATAGATAGATATTGACCCTCAGATAGATAGATAGATAGATAGATAGATATTGACCATCAGAAAGATAGATAGATAGATAGATAGATAGATAGATAGATATATCATTTTTTACTTGGTTGCTAGGGTAACCCAATCTGGTTGCTAGGCAGTTTCCAGGGTGATCCTTATCAAGCCTCCTTTTCATTCTGAGTGAATAAAGTCAACCCGGAAGTCTCTATGATTTTCTGTTGCATAGATATGTGATTTGTTACTTGGTTGCTAGGGTAACCATATCTGGTTGATAGGCAGTTACCAGAGTGATATATATCAAGGCTACTTTCCATCTTGAGTAAAATAAGTGAAACAGGAAGTCTCTACGATTTTCTGGTGCAGAGTTATGTGATTTGTTACTTGGTTGCTAGGGTAAGCCCTTGTCGTTGCTAGGCAGTTACCAGAGTGATACTTATCAAGCCTCCTTTCCATCCTGAGTGAATTATGTCAACCCGGAAGTCTCTACGATTTTCTGGTGCAGAGATATGTGATTTGTTACTTGGTTGCTAGGGTAACCGCATCTGGTTGCTAGGCAGTTACCAGAGGGATACATATCAAGGCTACTTTCCATCCTGAGTTAAATAAGTGAAACAGGAAGTCTCTATGATTTTCTGGTGCAGAGATATGTGACTTGTTACTTGGTTGCTAGGGTAAACACATCTGGTTGCTAGGCAGTTACCAAAGTGATACTCATAAGGCTCCTTGCAATCCTGTGTGAAATATGTCAACCCCTAAGTCTCTACGATGTTCTGGTTCAAAGATATGTGATTTGTTACTTGGTTGCTAAGGTAACCCTGTCTGGTTGCTATGCAGTTACCAGAGTGATACATATCAAGGCTACTTTCCATCCTGAGTGAAATAAGTGAAACAGGTAGTCTCTACGATATACTGGTGCAGATATATGTGATTTGTTACTTGGTTGCTAGGGTAACCCCGTCTGGTTGCTAGGCAGTTACCAGAGTGATACATATCAAGGCTACTTTCCATCCTGAGTGAATAAAGTCAACCCGGAAGTCTCTATGATTTTCTGTTGCAGAGATATGTGATTTGTTACTTGGTTGCTAGGGTAATCACATCTGGTTGCTAGGCAGTTACCAGAGTGATACATATCAAGGCTACTTTCCATCCTGAGTGAAATAAGTCAACCCGGAAGTCTCTCTGATTTTCTGTTGCAGAGATATGTGATTTGTTACTTGGTTGCTAGGGTAATCACATCTGGTTGCTAGGCAGTTACCAGAGTGATACATATCAAGGCTACTTTCCATCCTGAGTGAAATAAGTGTAACAGGAAGTCTCTACGATTTTCTGGTGCAGAGATATGTGATTTGTTAGTTGGTTGCTAGGGTAACCCCATCTGGTTGCTAGGCAGTTACCAAGGTGATACTCATAAGGCTCCTTGCAATCCTGTGTGAAATATGTCAACCCCTAAGTCTCTACGATGTTCTGGTTCAAAGATATGTGATTTGTTACTTGGTTGCTAAGGTAACCCTGTCTGGTTGCTATGCAGTTACCAGAGTGATACATATCAAGGCTACTTTCCATCCTGAGTGAAATAAGTGAAACAGGTAGTCTCTACGATTTTCTGGTGCAGAGATATGTGATTTGTTACTTGGTTGCTAGGGTAACCCCGTCTGGTTGCTAGGCAGTTACCAGAGTGATATATATCAAGGCTACTTTCCATCCTGAGTGAATAAAGTCAACCCGGAAGTCTCTATGATTTTCTGTTGCAGAGATATGTGATTTGTTACTTGGTTGCTAGGGTAATCACATCTGGTTGCTAGGCAGTTACCAGAGTGATACATATCAAGGCTACTTTCCATCCTGAGTGAAATAAGTCAACCCGGAAGTCTCTCTGATTTTCTGTTGCAGAGATATGTGATTTGTTACTTGGTTGCTAGGGTAATCACAGCTGGTTGCTAGGTAGTTACCAGAGTGATACATATCAAGGCTACTTTCCATCCTGAGTGAAATAAGTCAACCCGGAAGTCTCTCTGATTTTCTGGTGCAAAGATATGTGATTTGTTACTTGGTTGCTAGGGTAACCCCATCTGGTTGCTAGGCAGTTACCAGAGTGATACATATCAAGGCTACTTTCCATCCTGAGTGAAATAAGTGAAACAGGAAGTCTGTATGATTTTCTTGTGCAGAGATATGTGATTTGTTACTTGGTTGCTAGGGTAACCCCATCTGGTTGCTAGGCAGTTACCAGAGTGATACATATCAAGGCTACTTTCCATCCTGAGTGAAATAAGTGAAACAGGAAGTCTGTATGATTTTCTGGTGCAGAAATATGTGATTTGTTATTTGGTTGCTAGGGTAACCCTGTCTGGTTGCTATGCAGTTACCAGGGTGATACTTATCAAGCCTCCTTTCCATACTGAGTGAATCAAGTCAACCTGGAAGCTACTATACTGTGGCTATGAAGATTTTAGGTCATTACTTATTGGCTGCTTGATAAAAGAAATCCTCTGAGGGAGAGAGAGAGGGAGAGACGCAGGGCTGACAGGCCCTTTTTCGTCTGTGTGTGTGAAAACGTCAGTTGGGATTTAAATTTCTGAACATTCCGCAATGTTAATCAATGGGAGTTTTTCCGAGTTTTGATCGTCATTTTTAGGAAAACCGTAAGTCCGATCAGTTAGAAAAGATATAGCACACTATTCGGGATTAGTCTGAAGGTCTGTGCCGAGTTTGGTGCATGTAGCTTAAAAGCTCTAGGAGGAGTTACATTTAGAAATTTAGTCTCAGAATAATAATAATAATAATAATAAGTTTAAATAGGATTTCAGTAAGTTGGCTTTCTCAAGCCAACCTAATAATAAGTTTAAATAGGATTTCAGTAAGTTGGCTTTCTCAAGCCAACCTAATAATAATAAGTTTAAATAGGATTTCAGTAAGTTGGCTTTCTCAAGCCAACCTAACTAGAATGTACATTTCCTGAAGAAAATGTGAGTGGTGCTTGCCGTGGCAAAATTTCTTACCACAATGTCCCACCTACTGCCCAAAGTTGAAAGAGGCCACCCCCATGACAGTAGGATGTTCTGGTGCAGAGATATTGGTGTTGTTCCATGGTTGCTAGGGAAACCCATCTGGTTGATATGCAGTTACTAAGGTGACAGCCACCAATGCTACTTACCATCCTGAGTAAAATAAGTCAATCCGGAAGTCTCTACGATTTTGTAGTACAGAGATATGTGATTTGTTTCTTGGTTGCTAGGGTAACCCCATCTGGTTGCTAGGCAGTTACCAAGGTGACAGCCAACAATGCTCCTTGCTCTCCTGAGTGAAATAAGTCAACCCGGAAGTCTCTGTGATTTTCTTGTGCAGCGATATGTGATTTGTTTATTGGTTGCTAGGGTAACCCCATCTGGTTACTAGGCAGTTACCAAGGTGACAGGCAACAATGCTCCTTGCCATCCTGACTGAAATAAGTCAACCCGGAAGTCTCTGTGATTTTCTAGTACAGAGATATGTGATTTGTTTCTTGGTTGCTAGGGTAACCCCATCTGGTTGCTAGGCAGTTACCAAGGTGACAGCCAAGAATGCTCCTTGCCATCCTGACTGAAATAAGTCAACCTGGAATCTCTACGATTTTCTGGTTCAGAGATACGTGATTTGTTAATTGGTTGCTAGGGTAACCCCATCTGGTTGCTAGGCAGTTACCAAGGTGACAGCCAACAATGCTCCTTGCCATCCTGAGTGAAATAAGTCAACCCGGTAGTCTCTGTGATTTTCTTGTGCAGAGATGTGTGATTTGTTTCTTGGTTGCTAGGGTAACCCCATCTGGTTGCTAGGCAGTTACCAAGGTGACAGGCAACAATGGTCCTTGCCATCCTGAGTGAAATAAGTCAACCCGGAAGTCTCTGTGATTTTCTTGTGCAGAGATATGTGATTTATTTCTTGGTTGCTAGGGTAACCCCATCTGGTTGCTAGGCAGTTACCAAGGTGACAGCAAACAATGCTCCGTGCCATCCTGAGTGAAATAAGTCAACCCGGAAGTCTCTGTGATTTTCTTGTGCAGAGATATGTGATTTGTTTATTGGTTGCTAGGGTAACCCCATTTGGTTGCTAGGCAGTTACCAGGGTGATATTTATCAAGTCTACTTTCCATCCTGAGTGAAATAAGTCAACCCGGAAGTCTCTACGACATTCTGATCCTAAGATACACATCTTAGTGATATTGAATGGATGTCAATGGTGTTTTGTTGCTAGGGTGCTTTAAATGGTTGCTAGGGCGTGGCTAAGTAGTTCACATGATGAAAGATGAAGACTGATTACTCACCCAATTAAAACAAAGCAACTATCATGTCTCTAGGACATTCTGATCTGAAGATATCTTACTTCAATTGAAATCAATAAATGTGGTTGCTAGGGTGCTCCAAATTGTTGCTAGGGAGTGGCTTGGCAGCTGCCAATGATGAATATCCAATGGCTGCTTGTCAGTATGAATGATACAAACCAACTCCCATGCCTCTGTGACATTCAGAATGGAAGATATCTCTCTTTGGATTTTGGTTGCTAAGGTGCTCGAAAATGGTTGCTAGGGAGGGGCTAGGAAGTGTTGAGGGGATTCATGATTGGCTGTTTTACTGCCCCAAGTCAAACGAGACCACCCTCGTGTTTCTATGATAATTCAGTCCGGAGATATCCCTTTGATCTCTTTCAATGGAAGTCTATGGGAGTTGTTGCTAAGGTGCTCTAAATGGTTGCTAGGGCGTGGCTTGATAGCTTCACAATGATCCTGAGAGACTGATTGGTCATCTGAGTAAAATGAGCCCGCCCCCTTGTCTCTAAGACACTGTGATCCAGAGTTATGTTCAATACAAAATCTACCATAGACTTAACATTGGGGCAACTTTGGGCAGCTCATGCCCCCCAGGGGTGCAACTTTTACCCCATTGTGAGGTATGTTCTCACAGAGCCTGTCAGCCTCTTCAAATGTGGTTAATCACACGTCTCTGTGAAATCCTCGATCTGAGCTATGACTCGTCAAAGTTCGGCGCAATGTTAAGTCAATGGGATTTTTTGCCCAATTTTTTGCCCCTGGGGCAATCACCGTACCCCCGATCGATTATAAAAGTCATAGGACACCATTCCCAAATAATCCGCACGATTTGACGCCTCATTTGTGGGTTTTCGACCAAAAAATTTTGAAAAAAATTCCATTGACTTACATTGGGGCAACTTTGGGCAGCTCCTGCCCCCCAAGGGTGCAACTTTTACCCCATTGTGAGGTATGTTCTCACAGAGCCTGTCAGCCTCTTCAAATGTGGTAAATCACATGTCTCTGCGAAATCCTCGCTTTGAGCTATGACTCGTCAAAGTTCGGCACAATGTTAAGTCAATGGGATTTTTTGCCCAATTTTTTGCCCCTGGGGCAAACACCGTACCCCCGATCGCTTATAAAAGTCATAGCACACCTCTCCTCAATGAGCCGCACGATTTGACACCTCATTCATGGGTCTACGCCAAAAGGTGCGGGACAAGTTAGGTGCCGAAGTTTTGTACGGAAGAAGAAGAAGAAGAAGAAGAAGAAGAACTAGATAGGTACATTTCCTGAAGAAAATGTGAGTGGTGCTTGCCGTGGCAAAATTTCTTACCACAATATCCCACCTACTGCCCAAAGTTGAAAGACGCTACCCCCATGACAGTAGTATGTTCTGGTGCAGAGATATTGGTGTTGTTCCATGGTTGCTAGGGTAACCCCATCTGGTTGCTAGGCAGTTACCAAGGTGACAGCCAACAATGCTCCTTGCCATCCTGAGTGAAATAAGTCAACCCGGAAGTCTCTGTGATTTTCTTGTGCAGAGATATGTGATTTGTTTCTTGGTTGCTAGGTTAACCCCATCTGGTTGCTAGGCAGTTACCAAGGTGACAGGCAACAATGCACCTTATCATCCTGAGTGAAATAAGTCAACCCGGAAGTCTCTGTGATTTTCTTGTGCAGAGATATGTGATTTGTTTATTGGTTGCTAGGGTAACCCCATCTGGTTGCTAGGCAGTTACCAAGGTGACAGCCAACAATGCTCCTTGCCATCCTGAGTGAAATAAGTCAACCCGGAAGTCTCTGTGATTTTCTAGTACATAGATATGTGATTTGTTACTTGGTTGCTAGGATAACCCCATCTGGTTGCTAGGCAGTTACCAGGGTGATATTTATCAAGACTACATTCCATCCTGAGTGAAATAAGTCAACCCGGAAGTCTCTGTGATTTTCTTGTGCAGAGATAGGTGATTTGTTTCTTGGTTGCTAGGGTAACCCCATCTGGTTGCTAGGCAGTTACCAAGGTGACAGCCAACAATGCTCCTTGCCATCCTGAGTGAAATAAGTCAACCCGGAAGTCTCTGTGATTTTCTTGTGCAGAGATATGTGATTTGTTTCTTGGTTGCTAGGGAAACCCCATCTGGTTGCTAGGCAGTTACCAAGGTGACAGGCAACAATGCTCCTTGCCATCCTGGGTGAAATAAGTCAAACCAGAAGTCTCTGTGATTTTCTTGTGCAGAGATATGTGATTTGTTTCTTGGTTGCTAGGGTAATCCCATTTGGTTGCTAGGCAGTTACCAGGGTGATATTTATCAAGTCTACTTTCCATCCTAAGTAAAAGTCAACCCTGAAGTCTCTACGTCATTCTGATCCTAAGATAGACATCTTAGTGATTTTGAATGGATGTCAATGGTTCTTTGTTGCTAGGGTGCTTTTATTGGTTGCTAGGGCATGGCTAAGTAGTTCACCTGATGAAAGCTGAAGACTGATTACTCACCCAATGAAAACAAAGCAACTATCATGTCTCTAGGACATTCTGATGTGAAGATATCTTACTGTAATTGAAATCAATAAATGTTGTTGCTAGGGTGCCCTAAATTGTTGCTAGGGAGTGGCTTGGCAGCTGCCAATGATGAATCTCCAAAGGCTGCTTGTCAGTATGAATGATATAAACCAACTCCCATGCCTCTGTGACATTCAGAATGGAAGATATCTGTCTTTGGATTTTGGTTGCTAAGGTGCTCGAAAATGGTTGCTAGGGAGGGGCTAGGAAGTGTTGAGGGGATTCATGATTGGCTGTTTTACTGCCCCAAGTCAAACGAGACCACCCTCGTGTTTCTATGATAATTCAGTCCAGAGAAATCCCTTTGATCTCTTTCAATGGAAGTCTATGGGACTTGTTGCTAAGGTACTGTAAATGGTTGCTAGGGCGTGGCTTGATAGCTTCACAATGATCCTGAGAGACTGATTGGTCGTCTGAGTAAAATGAGCCCGCCCCCTTGTCTCTAAGACACTGTGATCCAGAGTTATGTTCAATACAAAATCTACCATAGACTTAACATTGGGGCAAATTTGGGCAGCTCCTGCCCCCCAGGGGTAAAACTTTTACCCCATTGTGAGGTATGTTCTCACAGAGCCTGTCAGCCTCTTCAAATGTGGTAAATCACACGTCTCTGTGAAATCCTCGCTCTGAGCTATAACTCGTCAAAGTTCGGCTCAATGTTAAGTCAATGGGATTTTTTGCCCAATTTTTTGCCCCTGGGGCAAATACCGTACCCCCGATCACTTATAGTAGCCATAGCACACCATTCCCAAATAATCTGCACGATTTGACGCCTCATTTGTGGGTCTGCGAGCAAAAAATTTTTCAAAAAATTCCATTGACTTACATTGGGGCAACTTTGGGCAGCTCCTGCCCCCCAGGGGTAAAACTTTTACCCCATTGTGAGGTATGTTCTCAGAGAGCCTGTCAGCCTCTTCAAATGTGGTAAATCACACGTCTCTGTGAAATCCTCGCTCTGAGCTATAACTCGTCAAAGTTTGGCTCAATGTTAAGTCAATGGGATTTTTTTGCCCAATTTTTTGCCCCTGGGGCAAACACCGTACCCCCGATCGCTTAGAAAAGATATAGCACACCTCTCCTCAATGAGCCGCACGATTTGATGCCTCACTCAGAGGTCTGTGACAAAAGCTGCGGGAGGAGTAGCGCGCCAAACTATGTGTGGAAAAATAATAATAATTATAATAATAATAACTAGATTAAAAAGTTTGAGTACAAACTTTAGGTTGGCTTGAGAAAGCCTAGCATAAAGTTTGAAGTAGTTGTAAAAGTTTGAAGATTTAAGGTTTTTAGTTTGATGTAATTATAAGTAGTAGTTTTCAAAGTTCAAAGTTTAGAGATTATAAAACCATTCAGTCTATCAAATAGATAGATAGATAGATAGATAGATAGATAGATAGATAGATAGATAGATAGATAGATAGATAGATATTGACCATCAGATAGATAGATAGACAGATAGAGTATGACCCACAGATAGATAGATAGATAGATAGATAGATAGATAGATATTGACCATCAGATAGATAGATAGATAGATAGATAGATAGATATTGACCCTCAGATAGATAGATAGATAGATAGATAGATAGATAGATAGATAGATAGATAGATAGATAGATATTGACCCTCAGATAGATAGATAGACAGATAGATAGATAGAGTATGACCCACAGATAGATAGATAGATAGATAGATAGATATTGACCCTCAGATAGATAGATAGATAGATAGATAGATAGATAGATAGATAGATAGATAGATAGATAGATAGATATTGATCCTCAGATAGATAGATAGATAGATAGATAGATAGATAGATAGATAGTCATTGACCCTTAGATAGATAGATAGATAGATAGATAGATAGATAGATAGATAGATAGATAGATAGATATTGACCCTCAGAAAGATAGATAGATAGATAGATAGAGTATGACCCACAGATAGATAGATAGATAGATAGATAGATAGATAGACAGATAGATAGATAGATAGATAGATAGATAGATAGATAGATAGATAGATAGATAGATAGATAGATAGATAGATAGTCATTGACCCTTAGATAGATAGATAGATAGATAGATAAATAGATAGAGTATGACCCACAGATAGATAGATAGATAGATAGATAGATAGATAGATAGATAGAGTATGACCCACAGATAGATAGATAGATATTGACCCTCAGATAGATAGATAGATAGATAGACAGATAGATATTGACCCTCAGAAAGATAGATAGATAGTTATTGACCCTCAGATAGATAGATAGATAGATAGATAGATAGATATTGACCCTCAGAAAGATAGATAGATAGATAGATAGAGTATGACCCACAGATAGATAGATAGATAGATAGATAGATAGATAGATAGATAGATAGATAGATAGATAGATAGACAGATAGATAGATAGATAGATAGATAGATAGATAGATAGATAGATAGATAGATAGTCATTGACCCTTAGATAGATAGATAGATAGATAGATAAATAGATAGAGTATGACCCACAGATAGATAGATAGATAGATAGATAGATAGATAGATAGATAGAGTATGACCCACAGATAGATAGATAGATATTGACCCTCAGATAGATAGATAGATAGATAGACAGATAGATATTGACCCTCAGAAAGATAGATAGATAGACAGATAGATAGATATATTATTTTTTACTTGGTTGCTAGGGTAACCCAATCTGGTTGCTAGGCAGTTTCCAGGGTGATCCTTATCAAGCCTCCTTTTCATTCTGAGTGAATAAAGTCAACCTGGAAGTCTCTACGATTTTCTTTTGCATAGATATGTGATTTGTTACTTGGTTGCTAGGGTAACCATATCTGGTTGATAGGCAGTTACCAGAGTGATACATATCAAGGCTACTTTCCATTCTGAGTGAAATAATTCAAACAGGAAGTGTATACGATTTTCTGGTGCAGAGATATGTGATTTGTTACTTGGTTGCTAGGGTAACCCCATCTGGTTGCTAGGCAGTTACCAACGTGTTACTCATAAGGCTCCTTGCAATCCTGTGTGAAATATGTCAACCCCTAAGTCTTTATGATTTTCTGGTTCAAAGATATGTGATTTGTTACTTGGTTGCTAGGGTAACCACATCTGGTTGCTATGCAGTTACCAACGTGTTACTCATAAGGCTCCTTGCAATCCTGTGTGAAATATGTCAACCCCTAAGTCTTTATGATTTTCTGGTTCAAAGATATGTTATTTGTTACTTGGTTGCTAGGGTAACCCCATCTGGTTGCTATGCAGTTACCAGGGTGATACTTATCAAGCCTCCTTTCCATCCTGAGTGAATTATGTCAACCCGGAAGTCTCTACGATTTTCTGTTGCAGAGATATGTGATTTGTTACTTGGTTGCTAGGGTAACCGCATCTGGTTGCTAGGCAGTTACCAGAGTGATACATATCAAGGCTACTTTCCATCCTGAGTGAAATAAGTGAAACAGGAAGTCTCTACGATTTTCTGGTGCAGAGATATGTGATTTGTTACTTGGTTGCTAGGGTAAACACATCTGGTTGCTAGGCAGTTACCAAAGTGATACTCATAAGGCTCCTTGCAATCCTGTGTGAAATATGTCAACCCCTAAGTCTCTATGATGTTCTGATTCAAAGATATGTGATTTGTTACTTGGTTGCTAGGGTAACCCCGTCTGGTTGCTAGTTAGTTACCAAAGTGATACTCATAAGGCTCCTTGCAATCCTGAGTGAAATATGTGAAACAGGAAGTCTCTACGATGTTCTGGTTCAAATATATATGATTTGTTACTTGGTTGCTAGGGTAACCATATCTGGTTGCTAGGCAGTTACCAGAGTGATACATATCAAGGCTACTTTCCATCCTGAGTGAATAAAGTCAACCCGGAAGTCTCTATGATTTTCTGTTGCAGAGATATGTGATTTGTTACTTGGTTGCTAGGGTAATCACATCTGGTTGCTAGGCAGTTACCAGAGTGATACATATCAAGGCTACTTTCCATCCTGAGTGAAATAAGTGAAACAGGACGTCAGTATGATTTTCTGGTGCAGAGATATGTGATTTGTTACTTGGTTGCTAGGGTAACCCCATCTGGTTGCTAGGCAGTTACCAGAGTGATACATATCAAGGCTACTTTCCATCCTGAGTGAAATAAGTGAAACAGGAAGTCTGTATGATTTTCTGGTGCAGAAATATGTGATTTGTTATTTGGTTGCTAGGGTAACCCTGTCTGGTTGCTATGCAGTTACCAGGGTGATACTTATCAAGCCTCCTTTCCATACTGAGTGAACAAAGTCAACCTGGAAGCTACTATACTGTGGCTATGAAGATTTTAGGTCATTACTTATTGGCTGCTTGATAAAAGAAATCCTCTGAGGGAGAGAGAGAGGGAGAGACGCAGGGCTGACAGGCCCTTTTTTGTCTGTGTGTGTGAAAACGTCAGTTGGGATTTAAATTTCTGAACATTCCGCAATGTTAAGTCAATGGGAGTTTTTCCGAGTTTTGATCGTCATTTTTAGGAAAACCGTAAGTCCAATCAGTTAGAAAAGATATAGCACACTATTCGGGATTAGTCTGAAGGTCTGTGCCGAGTTTGGTGCATGTAGCTTAAAAGCTCTAGGAGGAGTTAGATTTAGAAATTTAGTCTCAGAAGAATAATAATAATATTAAGTTTAAATAGGATTTCAGTAAGTTGGCTTTCTCAAGCCAACCTAATAAGTATGCAAGAGAACAATAGTGATGCTTTGCCTATGGCAAGCACCACTAAAAATAAGTATGTGAGATTACAATAGTGTTGCTTTGCAAGCACCACTAACTAGATTGAAAAGTTTGAGTACAAACTTTAGGTTGGCTTGAGAAAGCCTAGCATAAAGTTTGAAGTAGTTGTAAAAGTTTGAAGATTTACGGTTTCTAGTTTGATGTAATTATAAGTAGTAGTTTTCAAAGTTCAAAGTTTAGAGATTATAAAACCATTCAGTCTATCAAATAGATTAGATAGATAGATAGATAGATAGATAGATAGATAGATAGAGTATGACCCTCAGATAGATAGATAGATAGATAGATAGATAGATAGATAGATATTGACCCTCAGATAGATAGATAGATAGATAGATAGATAGATAGATAGAGTCTGACCCACAGATAGATAGATAGATAGATAGATATTGACCGTCAGATATATAGATAGATAGATAGTCATTGACCCTGAGATATAGATAGATAGAGTATGACCCACAGATAGATAGATAGATAGTTATTGACCCGCAGATAGTTAGATAGATAGATAGATAGATAGATATTGACCCTCAGATAGATAGATAGATAGATAGATATTGACCCTCAGAAAGATAAATAGATAGATAGATAGATAGATAGATAGATAGATAGATAGATAGATAGATAGATAGATAGCTAGACAGATAGATATATCATTTTTTACTTGGGTGCTAGGGTAACCCAATCTGGTTGCTAGGCATTTTCCAGGGTGATCCTTATCATGCCTCCTTTTCATTCTGAGTGAATAAAGTCAACCCGGAAGTCTCTACGATTTTCTGTTGCATAGATACGTGATTTGTTACTTGGTTGCTAGGGTAACCATATCTGGTTGATAGGCAGTTACCAGAGTGATATATATCAAGGCTACTTTCCATCTTGAGTAAAATAAGTGAAACAGGAAGTCTCTACGATTTTCTGGTGCAGAGTTATGTGATTTGTTACTTGGTTGCTAGGGTAAGCACTTGTCGTTGCTAGGCAGTTACCAGAGTGATACTTTTCAAGACTCCTTGCTATCCTGAGTGAAATAATTCAAACAGGAAGTCTCTACGATTTTCTGGTGAAGAGATATATTATTTGTTACTTGGTTGCTAGGGTAACCCCATCTGGTTGCTATGCAGTTACCAGGGTGATACTTATCAAGCCTCCTTTCCATCCTGAGTGAATTATGTCAACCCGGAAGTCTCTACGATTTTCTGTTGCAGAGATATGTGATTTGTTACTTGGTTGCTAGGGTATCCCTGTCTGGTTGCTATGCAGTTACCAGGGTGATACTTATCAAGCCTCCTTTCCATCCTGAGTGAAATAAGTGAAACATGAAGTCTATACGATTTTCTGCTGCAGAGATATGTGATTTGTTAGTTGGTTGCTAGGGTAACCCCATCTGGTTGCTAGGCAGTTACCAAGGTGATACTCATAAGGCTCCTTGCAATCCTGTGTGAAATATGTCAACCCCTAAGTCTCTACGATGTTCTGGTTCAAAGATATGTGATTTGTTACTTGGTTGCTAGGGTAACCGCATCTGGTTGCTAGGCAGTTACCAGAGGGATACATATCAAGGCTACTTTCCATCCTGAGTGAAATAAGTGAAACAGGAAGTCTCTATGATTTTCTGGTGCAGAGATATGTGATTTGTTACTTGGTTGCTAGGGTAAACACATCTGGTTGCTAGGAAGTTACCAAAGTGATACTCATAAGGCTCCTTGCAATCCTGTGTGAAATATGTCAACCCCTAAGTCTCTACGATGTTCTGGTTCAAAGATATGTGATTTGTTACTTGGTTGCTAAGGTAACCCTGTCTGGTTGCTATGCAGTTACCAGAGTGATACATATCAAGGCTACTTTCCATCCTGAGTGAAATAAGTGAAACAGGTAGTCTCTATGATTTTCTGGTGCAGAGATATGTGATTTGTTACTTGGTTGCTAGGGTAACCCCGTCTGGTTGCTAGGCAGTTACCAGAGTGATACATATCAAGGCTACTTTCCATCCTGAGTGAATAAAGTCAACCCGGAAGTCTCTATGATTTTCTGTTGCAGAGATATGTGATTTGTTACTTGGTTGCTAGGGTAACCCCGTCTGGTTGCTAGGCAGTTACCAGAGTGATACATATCAAGGCTACTTTCCATCCTGAGTGAATAAAGTCAACCCGGAAGTGTCTCTGATTTTCTGTTGCAGAGATATGTGATTTGTTACTTGGTTGCTAGGGTAATCACATCTGGTTGCTAGGCAGTTACCAGAGTGATACATATCAAGGCTACTTTCCATCCTGAGTGAAATAAGTCAACCCGGAAGTCTCTCTGATTTTCTGTTGCAGAAATATGTGATTTGTTACTTGGTTGCTAGGGTAACCCCATCTGGTTGCTAGGCAGTTACCAGAGTGATACACATCAAGGCTACTTTCCATCCTGAGTGAAATAAGTGAAACAGGAAGTCTGTATGATTTTCTGGTGCAGAGATATGTGATTTGTTACTTGGTTGCTAGGGTAACCCCATCTGGTTGCTAGGCAGTTACCAGAGTGATACATATCAAGGCTACTTTCCATCCTGAGTGAAATAAGTGAAACAGGATGTCTGTATGATTTTCTGGTGCAGAAATATGTGATTTGTTATTTGGTTGCTAGGGTAACCCTGTCTGGTTGCTATGCAGTTACCAGGGTGATACTTATCAAGCCTCCTTTCCATACTGAGTGAATCAAGTCAACCTGGAAGCTACTATACTGTGGCTATGAAGATTTTAGGTCATTACTTATTGGCTGCTTGATAAAAGAAATCCTCTGAGGGAGAGAGAGAAGGAGAGACGCAGGGCTGACAGGCCCTTTTTCGTCTGTGTGTGTGAAAACGTCAGTTGGGATTTAAATTTCTGAACATTCCGCAATGTTAATCAATGGGAGTTTTTCCGAGTTTTGATCGTCATTTTTAGGAAAACCGTAAGTCCGATCAGTTAGAAAAGATATAGCACACTATTCGGGATTAGTCTGAAGGTCTGTGCCGAGTTTGGTGCATGTAGCTTAAAAGCTCTAGGAGGAGTTACATTTAGAAATTTAGTCTCAGAAGAATAATAATAATAACTAGATTAAAAAGTTTGAGTACAAACTTTAGGTTGGCTTGAGAAAGCCTAGCATAAAGTTTGAAGTAGTTGTAAAAGTTTGAAGATTTACGGTTTCTAATTTGATGTAATTATAAGTAGTAGTTTTCAAAGTTCAAAGTTTAGAGATTATAAAACCATTCAGTCTATCAAATAGATTAGATAGATAGATAGATAGATAGATAGATAGATAGATAGATAGATAGATAGATAGATAGATAGATAGATAGATAGATAGAGTATGACCCACAGATAGATAGATAGATAGATAGATAGATAGATAGATAGATAGATAGATAGATAGATAGATAGAGTATGACCCACAGATAGATAGATAGATAGATAGATAGATAGATAGATATTGACCATCAGATAGATAGATAGATAGATAGATAGAGTATGACCCACAGATAGATAGATAGATAGATATTCACCATCAGATAGATAGATAGATAGATAGATAGAGTATGACCCACAGATAGATAGATAGATAGATATTGACCATCAGATAGATAGATCGATAGATAGATAGATAGAGTATGACCCACAGATAGATAGATAGATAGATAGATAGATAGATAGATAGATAGATAGATAGATAGATAGATAGATAGATATTGACCCTCAGATAGATAGATAGATAGATAGATAGAGTATGACCCACAGATAGATAGATAGATAGATAGATAGATAGATAGATAGATAGATAGATAGATAGATAGATAGATAGATCGATAGATAGATAGATATTGACCATCAGATAGATAGATAGAGTTATTGACCATCAGATAGACAGATAGATAGATAGATAGATAGATATTGATCCTCAGATAGATAGATAGATATTGATCCTCAGATAGATAGATAGATAGATATTGACCCTCAGATAGATAGATAGATAGATAGTCATTGACCCTTAGATAGATAGATAGATATTGACCGTCAGATCTATATAGGTAGATAGATAGTCATTGACCCTGAGATATAGATAGATAGAGTATGACCCACAGATAGATAGATAGATAGTTATTGACCCTCAGATAGATAGATAGATAGATAGATAGATATTGACCCTCAGATAGATAGATAGATAGATAGATAGATAGATAGATAGATAGATAGATAGATAGATAGATATTAACCCTCAGATAGATAGACAGTTCGAAAGATAGATATAGATAGACTGATAAATAGACAGACAGACAGACAGATAGATAGATAGATCCTTGCTACCCTGAGTCCCATGAACAAAACCAGAAGTCTTTATGTTGTTCTGGTGCAGAGATATGTAATTTGTTACTTGGTTGCTATGGTAACCCTATCTGGTTGCTAGGCAGTTACCAGAGTAATACATATCAAGGCTACTTTCCATCATGAGTGAAATAAGTCAACCTGGAAGTCTCTACGATTTCTGTTAAATAGATATGTGATTTGTTACTTGGTTGCTAGGCTATCCCCATCTGGTTGCTAGGCAGTTACCAAAGTGTTACTCATAAGGCTTCTTGCAATCCTGAGTGAAATATGTCAACCCCTAAGTCTCTACGATGTTCTGGTTCAAAGATATGTGAATTGTTACTTGGTTGCTAGGGTAACCCTGTCTGGTTGCTATGCAGTTACCAGGGTGATACTTATCAAGCCTCCTTTCCATCTTGAGTGAATAAAGTCAACCCGCAAGTCTGTATGATTTAATGGTGCAGAGATATGTGATTTGTTATTTGGTTGCTAGGGTAACCCTGTCTGGTTGCTATGCAGTTACCAGGGTGATCCTTATCAAGCCTCCTTTCCATCCTGAGTGAATTAAGTCAACCCAGATGTCTCTATGGTTTTCTGGAGCAGAAATATATGATTTGTTACTTGGTTGCTAGGGTAACCCAATCTGGTTGCTAGGCAGTTACCAGAGTGATGCATATCAAGGCTACTTTCCATCCTGAGTGAAATAAGTGAAACAGGAAGTCTCTACGATTTTCTGGTGCAGAGATATGTGATTTGTAACTTGGTTGCTAGGGTAACCCCATCTGGTTGCTAGGCAGTTACCAAAGTGATACTCATAAGGCTCCTTGCAATCCTGAGTGAAATATGTCAACCCCTAAGTCTCTACGATGTTCTGGTTAAAAGATATGTGATTTGTTACTTGGTTGCTAGGGTAACCATATCTGGTTGCTATGCAGTAACCAGGGTGATACATATCAAGCCTCCTTTCCATCCTGAGTGAATAAAGTCAACCCGGAAGTCTGTATGAATTTCTGGTGCAGAGAAATGTGATTTGTTATTTGGTTGCTAGGGTAACCCTGTCTGGTTGCTATGCAGTTACCAGGGTGATAACTTGTCAAGCCTCCTTTCCATCCTGAGTGAATTAAGTCAACCCGGAAGTCTGTATGAATTTCTGGTGCAGAGATATGTGATTTGTTATTTGGTTGCTAGGGTAACCCTGTCTGGTTGCTATGCAGTTACCAGGGTGATAACTTGTCAAGCCTCCTTTCCATCCTGAGTGAATTAAGTCAACACGGAAGTCTGTATGAATTTCTGGTGCAGAGATATGTGATTTGTTATTTGGTTGCTAGGGTAACCCTGTCTGGTTGCTATGCAGTTACCAGGGTGATACATATCAAGGCTACTTTCCATCCTGTGTGAAATATGTCAACTCCTAAGTCTCTACGATGTTCTGGTTCAAAGATATGTGATTTGTTACTTGGTTGCTAGGGTAACCACATCTGGTTGCTAGGCAGTTACCAGAGTGATACATATCAAGCCTCCTTTCCATCCTGAGTGAAATAAGTGAAACAGGAAGTCTCTACGATTTTCTGGTGCAAAGATATGTGATTTGTTACTTGGTTGCTAGGGTAACCCCATCTGGTTGCTAGGCAGTTACCAAGGTGACAGCCAACAATGCTCCTTGCAATCCTGAGTGAAATAAGTCAACCCAGATTTCTCTGTGATTTTCTAGTACAGAGATATGTGATTTGTTTCTTGGTTGCTAGGGTAACCCCATCTGGTTGCTAGGCAGTTACCAAGGTGACAGGCAACAATGCTCCTTGCCATCCTGAGTGAAATAAGTCAACCCGTAAGTCTCTGTGATTTTCTTGTGCAGAGATATGTGATTTGTTACTTGGTTGCTAAGGTAACCCCATCTGGTTGCTAGGCAGTTACCAAGGTGACAGGCAACAATGCTCCTTGCCATCCTGAGTGAAATAAGTCAACCCGGAAGTCTCTACGTCATTCTGATCCTAAGATACACATCTTAGTGATTTTGAATGGATGTCAATGGTTCTTTGTTGCTAGGGTGCTTTAAATGGTTGCTAGGGCGTGGCTAAGTAGTTCACATGATGAAAGCTGAAGACTGATTACTCACCCAATGAAAACAAAGCAACTATCATGTCTCTAGGACATTCTGATCTGAAGATATCTTACTGTAAATGAAATCAATAAATGTGGTTGCTAGGGTGCTCTAAATTGTTGCTAGGGAGTGGCTTGGCAGCTGCCAATGATGAATCTCCAAAGGCTGCTTGTCAATATGAATGATATAAACCAACTCCCATGCTTCTGTGACATTCAGAATGGAAGATATCTCTCTATGGATTTTGGTTGCTAAGGTGCTCGAAAATGGTTGCTAGGGAGGGGCTAGGAAGTGTTGAGGGGATTCATGATTGGCTGTTTTACTGCCCCAAGTCAAGCGAGACCACCCTCGTGTTTCTATGATAATTCAGTCCGGAGAAATCCCTTTGATCTTTTTCAAAGGAAGTCTATGGGAATTGTTGCTAAGGTGCTGTAAATGGTTGCTAGGGCGTGGCTTGATAGCTTCACAATGATCCTGAGAGACTGATTGGTCGTCTGAGTAAAATGAGCCCGCCCCCTTGTCTGTAAGACACTGTGATCCAGAGTTATGTTCAATACAAAATCTACCATAGACTTAACATTGGGGCAAATTTGGGCAGCTCCTGCCCCCCAGGGGTGCAACTTTTACCCCATTGTGAGGTACGTTCTCACAGAGCCTGTCAGCCTCTTCAAATGAGGTAAATCACACGTCTCTGCGAAATCCTCGCTCTGAGCTATGACTCGTCAAAATTCGGCTCAATGTTAAGTCAATGGGATTGTTTGCCCAATTTTTTGCCCCTGGGGCAAACACCGTACCCCCGATCGCTTATAAAAGTCATAGCACACCATTCCCAAATAATCCGCACGATTTGACGCCTTATTCGTGGGTCAGCGACCAAAAATTTTTGCAAAAAATTCCATTGACTTACATTGGGGCAATTTTGGGCAGCTCCTGCCCCCCAGGGGTAAAACTTTTACCCCATTGTGAGGTATGTTCTCACAGAGCCTGTCAGCCTCTTCAAATGTGGTAAATCACATGTCTCTGCGAAATCCTCGCTCTGAGCTATGACTCGTCAAAGTTCGGCTCAATGTTAAGTCAATGGGATTTTTTGCCCAATTTTTTGCCCCTGGGGCAAACACCGTACCCCCGATCGTTTAGAAAAGATATAGCACACTATTCGGGATTAGTCTGAAGGTCTGTGCCGAGTTTGGTGCATGTAGCTTAAAAGCTCTAGGAGGAGTTAGATTTAGAAATTTAGTCTCAGAATAATAATAATAATAATAATAAGTTTAAATAGGATTTCAGTAAGTTGGCTTTCTCAAGCCAACCTAACTAGAATGTACATTTCCTGAAGAAAATGTGAGTGGTGCTTGCCGTGGCAAAATTTCTTACCACAATGTCCCACCTACTGCCCAAAGTTGAAAGAGGCCACCCCCATGACAGTAGGATGTTCTGGTGCAGAGATATTGGTGTTGTTCCATGGTTGCTAGGGAAACCCATCTGGTTGATATGCAGTTACTAAGGTGACAGCCACCAATGCTACTTACCATCCTGAGTAAAATAAGTCAATCCGGAAGTCTCTACGATTTTGTAGTACAGAGATATGTGATTTGTTTCTTGGTTGCTAGGGTAACCCCATCTGGTTGCTAGGCAGTTACCAAGGTGACAGCCAACAATGCTCCTTGCTCTCCTGAGTGAAATAAGTCAACCCGGAAGTCTCTGTGATTTTCTTGTGCAGCGATATGTGATTTGTTTATTGGTTGCTAGGGTAACCCCATCTGGTTACTAGGCAGTTACCAAGGTGACAGGCAACAATGCTCCTTGCCATCCTGACTGAAATAAGTCAACCCGGAAGTCTCTGTGATTTTCTAGTACAGAGATATGTGATTTGTTTCTTGGTTGCTAGGGTAACCCCATCTGATTGCTAGGCAGTTACCAAGGTGACAGCCAAGAATGCTCCTTGCCATCCTGACTGAAATAAGTCAACCTGGAATCTCTACGATTTTCTGGTTCAGAGATACGTGATTTGTTAATTGGTTGCTAGGGTAACCCCATCTGGTTGCTAGGCAGTTACCAAGGTGACAGCCAACAATGCTCCTTGCCATCCTGAGTGAAATAAGTCAACCCGGTAGTCTCTGTGATTTTCTTGTGCAGAGATGTGTGATTTGTTTCTTGGTTGCTAGGGTAACCCCATCTGGTTGCTAGGCAGTTACCAAGGTGACAGGCAACAATGCTCCTTGCCATCCTGAGTGAAATAAGTCAACCCGGAAGTCTCTGTGATTTTCTTGTGCAGAGATATGTGATTTATTTCTTGGTTGCTAGGGTAACCCCATCTGGTTGCTAGGCAGTTACCAAGGTGACAGGGAACAATGCTCCTTGCCATCCTGAGTGAAATAAGTCAACCCGGAAGTCTCTACGTCATTCTGATCCTAAGATACACATCTTAGTGATTTTGAATGGATGTCAATGGTTCTTTGTTGCTAGGGTGCGTTAAATGGTTGCTAGGGCGTGGCTAAGTAGTTCACATGATGAAAGCTGAAGACTGATTACTCACCCAATTAAAACAAAGCAACTATCATGTCTCTAGGACATTCTGATCTGAAGATATCTTACTGTAATTGAAATCAATAAATGTGGTTGCTAGGGTGCTCTAAATTGTTGCTAGGGAGTGGCTTGGCAGCTGCCAATGATGAATCTCCAAAGGCTGCTTGTCAGTATGAATGATATAAACCAACTCCCATGCCTCTGTGACATTAAGAATGGAAGATATCTCTCTTTGTATTTTGGTTGCTAAGGTGCTTGAAAATGGTTGCTAGGGAGGGGCTAGGAAGTGTTGAGGGGATTCATGATTGGCTGTTTTACTGCCCCAAGTCAAACGAGACCACCCTCGTGTTTCTATGATAATTCAGTCTGGAGAAATCCCTTTGATCTCTTTCAATGGAAGTCTATGGGACTTGTTGCTAAGGTGCTGTAAATGGTTGCTAGGGCGTGGCTTGATAGCTTCACAATGATCCTGAGAGACTGATTGGTCGTCTGAGTAAAATGAGCCCGCCCCTTTGTCTCTAAGACACTGTGATCCAGAGTTATGTTCAATACAAAATGTACCATAGACTTAACATTGGGGCAAATTTGGGCAGCTCCTGCCCCCAAGGGGTGCAACTTTTACCCCATTGTGAGGTATGTTCTCACAGAGCCTGTCAGCCTCTTCAAATGTGGCAAATCACACGTGTCTGTGAAATCCATGCTCTGAGCTATGACTTGTCAAATTTGGCTCAATGTTAAGTCAATGGGATGTTTTGCACAATTTTTTGCCCCTGGGGCAAATACCGTACCCCCGATCACTTATAGAAGTCAAAGCACACCATTCCCAAATAATCCGCACGATTTGACGCCTTATTTGTGGGTCTGCGACCAAAAAATTTTTCAAAAATTCCATTGACTTACATTGGGGCAACTTTGGGCAGCTACTGCCCCCCAGGGGTAAAACTTTTACCCCATTGTGAGGTATGTTCTCAGAGAGCCTGTCAGCCTCTTCAAATGTGGTAAATCACATGTCTCTGTGAAATCCTCGCTCTGAGCTATAACTCGTCAAAGTTTGGCTCAATGTTAAGTCAATGGGATTTTTTTGCCCAATTTTTTGCCCCTGGGGCAAACACCGTACCCCCGATCGCTTATAAAAGTCATAGCACACCTCTCCTCAATGAGCCGCACGATTTGACACCTCATTCATGGGTCTACGCCAAAAGGTGCGGGACGAGTTAGGTGCCGAAGTTTTGTACGGAAGAAGAAGAAGAAGAAGAAGAAGAAAAATAAGTATGTGAGATTACAATAGTGTTGCTTTGCAAGCACCACTAACTAGAATGTACATTTCCTGAAGAAAATGTGAGTGGTGCTTGCCGTGGCAATACTCGTCAAATAGCATTTTCTAACTTGTTTCTAAGCACTAAAATAAAGGCCATAGACTGTTGTTAGCACATGTTTTTCATGATGGTAGCACGTTTTTAGAATGTTTTAACACTTCGCTAGGCGATGCTAGCATGTGTTAGCATGTTTTAGCAATTCCATAGGCAATGCTAACATCTGTTGGCATAATACTAGCATGTTTTAGCACTTCGTTAGGCGATGCTAACATGTGTTAGCACATTTTTAACATGTTTTAGCACTTTGCTAGGCGATGCCAACATGTGTTAGCATGATGCTAGCACGTTTTTAGCATGTTTTAGCACTTTGCTAGGCGATACTAGCATGTGTTAACATGTTGTTAGCACGTTTTTAGCATGTTTTAGCACTTTGCTAGGCGATACTAGCATGTGTTAGCATGTAATTAGCACATTTTTAGCATGTTTTAGTACTTCACTAGGCGATGCCAACATGTGTTAGCATGATGCTAGCATGTTTTTAGCATGTTTTAGTACTTTGCTATGCGATACTAGTATGTGTTAGCATAATGCTAGCATGTTTTAACACTTCGCTAGGTGATGCCAGCATGTGTTAGCATGATGCTAGCACGTTTTTAGCATGTTTTAGCACTTCGCTAGGCGATGCCAGCATGTGTTAGCATGATGCTAACACGTTTTTAGCATGTTTTAGCACTTCGCTAGGCAATTCCAGTATGTGTTAGAATGATGCTAGCACATTTTTAGCATGTTTTAGCATTTTACTAGGCGATACTAGCATGTGTTAGCATGTTGTTAACATGTTTTTAGCATGTTTTAGCACTTCGCTAGGCGATGCCAACATGTGTTAGCATGATGCTAGCACGTTTTTAGCATGTTTTAGCACTTTGCTAGGCAATACTAGCATGTGTTAGCATGTTGTTAGCACGTTTTTAGCATGTTTTAGCACTTTGCTAGGTGATACTACCATGTGTTAGCATGATGCTAGCACGTTTTTAGCATGTTTTAGCACTTCGCTAGACAATGCCAACATGTGTTAGCATGATGGTAACACGTTTATAGCATGTTTTAGCACTTAGCTAGACAATGCCAACATGTGTTAGCATGATGGTAACACGTTTATAGCATGTTTTAGCACTTCGCTAGGCGATGCCAGCATTTGTTAGCATGATGCTAGCACATTTTTAGCATGTTTTAGGGTGTGGCTATGAAGATTTTTATTGGCTGCTTGATAATATAAATCCTCTGAGGGAGAGAGAGAGAGACGCAGGGCTGACAGGCCCTTTTGTGTCTGTGTGTGTGAAAATGTCAGTTGGGATTTAAATTTCTGAACATTCCGCAATGTAAAGTCAATGGGACTTTTTTGGCCGCTTTTTCGTCCGCTGTTCGAACATCGTACACCCGATCGCTTAGAAAAGATATAGCACACCTCTCCTCAATGAGCCGCACGATTTGATGCCTCACTCAGGGGTCTGTGACAAAAGCTGCGGGAGGAGTAGCGCGCCAAACTTTGTGTGGAATAATTTATGCAAGAGAACAATAGTGATGCTTTGCCTTTGGCAAGCACCACTAACTAGATTAAAAAGTTTGAGTACAAACTTTAGGTTGGCTTGAGAAAGCCTAGCATAAAGTTTGAAGTAGTTGTAAAAGTTTGAAGATTTAAGGTTTTTAGTTTGATGTAATTATAAGTAGTAGTTTTCAAAGTTCAAAGTTTAGAGATTATAAAACCATTCAGTCTATCAAATAGATAGATAGATAGATAGATAGATAGATAGATAGATAGATAGATAGATAGATAGATAGATAGATAGATAGATATTGACCATCAGATAGATAGATAGACAGATAGACAGATAGAGTATGACCCACAGATAGATAGATAGATAGATACATAGATAGATATTTACCCTCAGATAGATAGATAGATAGATAGATAGATAGATAGATAGATAGATAGATAGATAGATAGATAGATAGATAGATATTGACCCTCAGATAGATAGATAGACAGATAGATAGATAGAGTATGACCCACAGATAGATAGATAGATAGATAGATAGATAGATAGATAGATATTGACCCTCAGATAGATAGATAGATAGATAGATAGATAGATAGATAGATAGATAGATAGATAGATAGATAGATAGATATTGATCCTCAGATAGATAGATAGATAGATAGATAGATAGATAGTCATTGACCCTTAGATAGATAGATAGATAGATAGATAGAGTATGACCCACAGATAGATAGATAGATAGATAGTTATTGACCCTCAGATAGATAGATAGATAGATAGATAGATAGATAGATAGATAGATAGATAGATAGATAGATATTGACCCTCAGAAAGATAGATAGATAGATAGATAGAGTATGACCCACAGATAGATAGATAGATAGATAGATAGATAGATAGATAGACAGATAGACAGATAGATAGATAGATAGATAGATAGATAGATAGATAGATAGATAGATAGATAGTCATTGACCCTTAGATAGATAGATAGATAGATAGATAGATAGATAGATAAATAGATAGAGTATGACCCACAGATAGATAGATAGATAGATAGATAGATAGATAGATAGATAGATAGAGTATGACCCACAGATAGATAGATAGATATTGACCCTCAGATAGATAGATAGATAGATAGACAGATAGATATTGACCCTCAGAAAGATAGATAGATAGACAGATAGATAGATATATTATTTTTTACTTGGTTGCTAGGGTAACCCAATCTGGTTGCTAGGCAGTTTCCAGGGTGATCCTTATCAAGCCTCCTTTTCATTCTGAGTGAATAAAGTCAACCTGGAAGTCTCTACGATTTTCTTTTGCATAGATATGTGATTTGTTACTTGGTTGCTAGGGTAACCATATCTGGTTGATAGGCAGTTACCAGAGTGATACATATCAAGGCTACTTTCCATTCTGAGTGAAATAATTCAAACAGGAAGTGTATACGATTTTCTGGTGCAGAGATATGTGATTTGTTACTTGGTTGCTAGGGTAACCCCATCTGGTTGCTAGGCAGTTACCAACGTGTTACTCATAAGGCTCCTTGCAATCCTGTGTGAAATATGTCAACCCCTAAGTCTTTATGATTTTCTGGTTCAAAGATATGTGATTTGTTACTTGGTTGCTAGGGTAACCACATCTGGTTGCTATGCAGTTACCAACGTGTTACTCATAAGGCTCCTTGCAATCCTGTGTGAAATATGTCAACCCCTAAGTCTTTATGATTTTCTGGTTCAAAGATATGTTATTTGTTACTTGGTTGCTAGGGTAACCCCATCTGGTTGCTATGCAGTTACCAGGGTGATACTTATCAAGCCTCCTTTCCATCCTGAGTGAATTATGTCAACCCGGAAGTCTCTACGATTTTCTGTTGCAGAGATATGTGATTTGTTACTTGGTTGCTAGGGTAACCGCATCTGGTTGCTAGGCAGTTACCAGAGTGATACATATCAAGGCTACTTTCCATCCTGAGTGAAATAAGTGAAACAGGAAGTCTCTACGATTTTCTGGTGCAGAGATATGTGATTTGTTACTTGGTTGCTAGGGTAAACACATCTGGTTGCTAGGCAGTTACCAAAGTGATACTCATAAGGCTCCTTGCAATCCTGTGTGAAATATGTCAACCCCTAAGTCTCTATGATGTTCTGGTTCAAAGATATGTGATTTGTTACTTGGTTGCTAGGGTAACCCCGTCTGGTTGCTAGTTAGTTACCAAAGTGATACTCATAAGGCTCCTTGCAATCCTGAGTGAAATATGTGAAACAGGAAGTCTCTACGATGTTCTGGTTCAAATATATATGATTTGTTACTTGGTTGCTAGGGTAACCATATCTGGTTGCTAGGCAGTTACCAGAGTGATACATATCAAGGCTACTTTCCATCCTGAGTGAATAAAGTCAACCCGGAAGTCTCTATGATTTTCTGTTGCAGAGATATGTGATTTGTTACTTGGTTGCTAGGGTAATCACATCTGGTTGCTAGGCAGTTACCAGAGTGATACATATCAAGGCTACTTTCCATCCTGAGTGAAATAAGTGAAACAGGACGTCAGTATGATTTTCTGGTGCAGAGATATGTGATTTGTTACTTGGTTGCTAGGGTAACCCCATCTGGTTGCTAGGCAGTTACCAGAGTGATACATATCAAGGCTACTTTCCATCCTGAGTGAAATAAGTGAAACAGGAAGTCTGTATGATTTTCTGGTGCAGAAATATGTGATTTGTTATTTGGTTGCTAGGGTAACCCTGTCTGGTTGCTATGCAGTTACCAGGGTGATACTTATCAAGCCTCCTTTCCATACTGAGTGAACAAAGTCAACCTGGAAGCTACTATACTGTGGCTATGAAGATTTTAGGTCATTACTTATTGGCTGCTTGATAAAAGAAATCCTCTGAGGGAGAGAGAGAGGGAGAGACGCAGGGCTGACAGGCCCTTTTTTGTCTGTGTGTGTGAAAACATCAGTTGGGATTTAAATTTCTGAACATTCCGCAATGTTAAGTCAATGGGAGTTTTTCCGAGTTTTGATCGTCATTTTTAGGAAAACCGTAAGTCCAATCAGTTAGAAAAGATATAGCACACTATTCGGGATTAGTCTGAAGGTCTGTGCCGAGTTTGGTGCATGTAGCTTAAAAGCTCTAGGAGGAGTTAGATTTAGAAATTTAGTCTCAGAAGAATAATAATAATATTAATTTTAAATAGGATTTCAGTAAGTTGGCTTTCTCAAGCCAACCTAATAACTAGAATGTACATTTCCTGAAGAAAATGTGAGTGGTGCTTGCCGTGGCAAAATTTCTTACCACAATGTCCCACCTACTGCTCAAAGTTGAAAGAGGCCACCCCCATGACAGTAGGATGTTCTGGTGCAGAGATATTGGTGTTGTTCCATGGTTGCTAGGGAAACCCATCTGGTTGATATGCAGTTACTAAGGTGACAGCCACCAATGCTACTTACCATCCTGAGTAAAATAAGTCAATCCGGAAGTCTCTACGATTTTGTAGTACAGAGATATGTGATTTGTTTCTTGGTTGCTAGGGTAACCCCATCTGGTTGCTAGGCAGTTACCAAGGTGACAGCCAACAATGCTCCTTGCTCTCCTGAGTGAAATAAGTCAACCCGGAAGTCTCTGTGATTTTCTTGTGCAGCGATATGTGATTTGTTTATTGGTTGCTAGGGTAACCCCATCTGGTTACTAGGCAGTTACCAAGGTGACAGGCAACAATGCTCCTTGCCATCCTGACTGAAATAAGTCAACCCGGAAGTCTCTGTGATTTTCTAGTACAGAGATATGTGATTTGTTTCTTGGTTGCTAGGGTAACCCCATCTGGTTGCTAGGCAGTTACCAAGGTGACAGCCAAGAATGCTCCTTGCCATCCTGACTGAATTAAGTCAACCTGGAATCTCTACGATTTTCTGGTTCAGAGATACGTGATTTGTTAATTGGTTGCTAGGGTAACCCCATCTGGTTGCTAGGCAGTTACCAAGGTGACAGCCAACAATGCTCCTTGCCATCCTGAGTGAAATAAGTCAACCCGGTAGTCTCTGTGATTTTCTTGTGCAGAGATGTGTGATTTGTTTCTTGGTTGCTAGGGTAACCCCATCTGGTTGCTAGGCAGTTACCAAGGTGACAGGCAACAATGCTCCTTGCCATCCTGAGTGAAATAAGTCAACCCGGAAGTCTCTGTGATTTTCTTGTGCAGAGATATGTGATTTATTTCTTGGTTGCTAGGGTAACCCCATCTGGTTGCTAGGCAGTTACCAAGGTGACAGCAAACAATGCTCCGTGCCATCCTGAGTGAAATATGTCAACCCGGAAGTCTCTGTGATTTTCTTGTGCAGAGATATGTGATTTGTTTATTGGTTGCTAGGGTAACCCATTTGGTTGCTAGGCAGTTACCAGGGTGATATTTATCAAGTCTACTTTCCATCCTGAGTGAAATAAGTCAACCCGGAAGTCTCTACGACATTCTGATCCTAAGATACACATCTTAGTGATATTGAATGGATGTCAATGGTGTTTTGTTGCTAGGGTGCTTTAAATGGTTGCTAGGGCGTGGCTAAGTAGTTCACATGATGAAAGATGAAGACTGATTACTCACCCAATTAAAACAAAGCAACTATCATGTCTCTAGGACATTCTGATCTGAAGATATCTTACTGTAATTGAAATCAATAAATGTGGTTGCTAGGGTGCTCTAAATTGTTGCTAGGGAGTGGCTTGGCAGCTGCCAATGATGAATCTCCAAAGGCTGCTTGTCAGTATGAATGATATAAACCAACTCCCATGCCTCTGTGACATTCAGAATGGAAGATATCTCTCTTTGGATATTGGTTGCTAAGGTGCTCGAAAATGGTTGCTAGGGAGGGGCTAGGAAGTGTTGAGGGGATTCATGATTGGCTGTTTTACTGGCCCAAGTCAAACGAGACCACCCTTGTGTTTCTATGGTAATTCAGTCCAGAAAAATCCCTTTGATCTCTTTCAATGGAAGTCTATGGGACTTGTTGCTAAGGTACTGTAAATGGTTGCTAGGGCGTGGCTTGATAGCTTCACAATGATCCTGAGAGACTGATTGGTCGTCTGAGTAAAATGAGCCTGCCCCCTTGTCTCTAAGACACTGTGATCCAGAGTTATGTTCAATACAAAATCTACCATAGACTTAACATTGGGGCAAATTTGGGCAGCTCCTGCCCCCAAGGGGTGCAACTTTTACCCCATTGTGAGGTATGTTCTCACAGAGCCTGTAAGCCTCTTCAAATGTGGTAAATCACACGTCTCTGTGAAATCCTTGCTCTGAGCTATGACTCGTCAAAGTTCGGCGCAATGTTAAGTCAATGGGATTTTTTGCCCAATTTTTTGCCCCTGGGGCAAATACCGTACCCCCGATCACTTATAAAAGTCATAGCACACCATTCCCAAATAATCCGCACGATTTGATGCCTCATTCGTGGGTCTGTGACCAAAAAATTTTGCCAAAAATTCCATTGACTTACATTGGGGCAACTTTGGGCAGCTCCTGCCCCCCAGGGGTAAAAGTTTTACCCCATTGTGAGGTATGTTCTCACAGAGCCTGTCAGCCTCTTCAAATGTGGTAAATCACACGTCTCTGCGAAATCCTCGCTCTGAGCTATGACTCGTCAAAGTTCAGCTCAATGTTAAGTCAATGGGATTTTTTGCCCAATTTTTTGCCCCTGGGGCAAACACCGTACCCCCGATCGCTTATAAAAGTCATAGCACACCTCTCCTCAATGAGCCGCACGATTTGACACCTCATTCATGGGTCTACGCCAAAAGGTGCGGGACGAGTTACGCGCCGAAGTTTTGTACGGAAGAAGAAGAAGAAGAAGAAGAAGAAGAAAAATAAGTATGTGAGATTACAATAGTGTTGCTTTGCAAGCACCACTAACTAGAATGTACATTTCCTGAAGAAAATGTGAGTGGTGCTTGCCGTGGCAAAATTTCTTACCATAATGTCCCACCTACTGCCCAAAGTTGAAAGAGGCCACCCCCATGACAGTAGGATGTTCTGGTTTAAAGATATTGGTGTTGTTCCATGGTTGCTAGGAAAACCCATCTGGTTGATATGCAGTTACTAAGGTGACAGCCACCAATGCTACTTGCCATCCTGAGTAAAATAAGTCAACCCGGAAGTCTTTACGATTTTCTAGTAGAGATATATGTGATTTGTTACTTGGTTGCTAGGGTAACCCCATCTGGTTGCTAGGCAGTTAACAAGGGGCAAGCCAACAATGCTCCTTGCCATCCTGAGTGAAATAAGTCAACCCGGAAATCTCTGTGATTTTCTTGTGCAGAGATATGTGATTTGTTTCTTGGTTGCTAGGGTAACCCCATCTGGTTGCTAGGCAGTTACCAAGGTGACAGCCAACAATGCTCCTTGCCATCCTGAGTGAAATAAGTCAACCCAGAAGTCTCTGTGATTTTCTAGTACAGAGATATGTGATTTGTTTCTTGGTTGCTAGTGTAACCCCATCTGGTCGCTAGGCAGTTACCAAGGTGACAGCCAACAATGTTCCTTGCCATCCTGAGTGAAATAAGTCAACCTGCAAGTCTCTGTGATTTTCTTGTGCAGAGATATATGATTTGTTTCTTGGTTGCTAGGGTAACCCCATTTGGTTGCTAGGCAGTTACCAAGGTGACAGCCAACAATGCTCCTTGCCATCCTGAGTGAAATAAGTCAACCCAGAAGTCTCTGTGATTTTCTTGTGCAGAGATATGCGATTTCTTTCTTGGTTGCTAGGGTAACCCCATCTGGTTGCTAGGCAGTTACCTACGTGATACTCATAAGGCCCCTTGCAATCCTGTGAGAAATATTTCAACCCCTATGTCTCTACGATGTTCTGGTTCAAAGATATTTGATTTGTTACTTGGTTGCTAGGGTAACCCCATCTGGTTGCTAGGCAGTTATCAAGGTGACAGGGAACAATGCTCCTTGCCATCCTGAGTGAAATAAGTCAACCCGGAAGTCTCTACGTCATTCTGATCCCAAGATACACATCTTAGTGATTTTGAATGGATGTCAATGGTTCTTTGTTGCTAGGGTGCTTTAAATGGTTGCTAGGGCGTGGCTAAGTAGCTCACATGATGAAAGCTGAAGACTGATTACTCACCCAATTAAAACAAAGCAACTATCATGTCTCTAGGACATTCTGATCTGAAGATATCTTACTGTAATTGAAATCAATAAATGTGGTTGCTAGGGTGCTCTAAATTGTTGCTAGGGAGTGGCTTGGCAGCTGCCAATGATGAATCTCCAAAGGCTGCTTGTCAGTATGAATGATATAAACCAACTCCCATGCCTCTGTGACATTCAGAATGGAAGATATCTCTCTTTGGATATTGGTTGCTAAGGTGCTCGAAAATGGTTGCTAGGGAGGGGCTAGGAAGTGTTGAGGGGATTCATGATTGGCTGTTTTACTGGCCCAAGTCAAACGAGACCACCCTTGTGTTTCTATGATAATTCAGTCCAGAAAAATCCCTTTGATCTCTTTCAATGGAAGTCTATGGGACTTGTTGCTAAGGTACTGTAAATGGTTGCTAGGGCGTGGCTTGATAGCTTCACAATGATCCTGAGAGACTGATTGGTCGTCTGAGTAAAATGAGCCTGCCCCCTTGTCTCTAAGACACTGTGATCCAGAGTTATGTTCAATACAAAATCTACCATAGACTTAACATTGGGGCAAATTTGGGCAGCTCCTGCCCCCAAGGGGTGCAACTTTTACCCCATTGTGAGGTATGTTCTCACAGAGCCTGTAAGCCTCTTCAAATGTGGTAAATCACACGTCTCTGTGAAATCCTTGCTCTGAGCTATGACTCGTCAAAGTTCGGCGCAATGTTAAGTCAATGGGATTTTTTGCCCAATTTTTTGCCCCTGGGGCAAATACCGTACCCCCGATCACTTATAAAAGTCATAGCACACCATTCCCAAATAATCCGCACGATTTGATGCCTCATTCGTGGGTCTGTGACCAAAAAATTTTGCCAAAAATTCCATTGACTTACATTGGGGCAACTTTGGGCAGCTCCTGCCCCCCAGGGGTAAAAGTTTTACCCCATTGTGAGGTATGTTCTCACAGAGCCTGTCAGCCTCTTCAAATGTGGTAAATCACACGTCTCTGCGAAATCCTCGCTCTGAGCTATGACTCGTCAAAGTTCAGCTCAATGTTAAGTCAATGGGATTTTTTGCCCAATTTTTTGCCCCTGGGGCAAACACCGTACCCCCGATCGCTTATAAAAGTCATAGCACACCTCTCCTCAATGAGCCGCACGATTTGACACCTCATTCATGGGTCTACGCCAAAAGGTGCGGGACGAGTTACGCGCCGAAGTTTTGTACGGAAGAAGAAGAAGAAGAAGAAGAAGAAGAAAAATAAGTATGTGAGATTACAATAGTGTTGCTTTGCAAGCACCACTAACTAGAATGTACATTTCCTGAAGAAAATGTGAGTGGTGCTTGCCGTGGCAAAATTTCTTACCATAATGTCCCACCTACTGCCCAAAGTTGAAAGAGGCCACCCCCATGACAGTAGGATGTTCTGGTTTAAAGATATTGGTGTTGTTCCATGGTTGCTAGGAAAACCCATCTGGTTGATATGCAGTTACTAAGGTGACAGCCACCAATGCTACTTGCCATCCTGAGTAAAATAAGTCAACCCGGAAGTCTTTACGATTTTCTAGTAGAGATATATGTGATTTGTTACTTGGTTGCTAGGGTAACCCCATCTGGTTGCTAGGCAGTTAACAAGGGGCAAGCCAACAATGCTCCTTGCCATCCTGAGTGAAATAAGTCAACCCGGAAATCTCTGTGATTTTCTTGTGCAGAGATATGTGATTTGTTTCTTGGTTGCTAGGGTAACCCCATCTGGTTGCTAGGCAGTTACCAAGGTGACAGCCAACAATGCTCCTTGCCATCCTGAGTGAAATAAGTCAACCCAGAAGTCTCTGTGATTTTCTAGTACAGAGATATGTGATTTGTTTCTTGGTTGCTAGTGTAACCCCATCTGGTCGCTAGGCAGTTACCAAGGTGACAGCCAACAATGTTCCTTGCCATCCTGAGTGAAATAAGTCAACCTGCAAGTCTCTGTGATTTTCTTGTGCAGAGATATATGATTTGTTTCTTGGTTGCTAGGGTAACCCCATTTGGTTGCTAGGCAGTTACCAAGGTGACAGCCAACAATGCTCCTTGCCATCCTGAGTGAAATAAGTCAACCCAGAAGTCTCTGTGATTTTCTTGTGCAGAGATATGCGATTTCTTTCTTGGTTGCTAGGGTAACCCCATCTGGTTGCTAGGCAGTTACCTACGTGATACTCATAAGGCCCCTTGCAATCCTGTGAGAAATATTTCAACCCCTATGTCTCTACGATGTTCTGGTTCAAAGATATTTGATTTGTTACTTGGTTGCTAGGGTAACCCCATCTGGTTGCTAGGCAGTTATCAAGGTGACAGGGAACAATGCTCCTTGCCATCCTGAGTGAAATAAGTCAACCCGGAAGTCTCTACGTCATTCTGATCCCAAGATACACATCTTAGTGATTTTGAATGGATGTCAATGGTTCTTTGTTGCTAGGGTGCTTTAAATGGTTGCTAGGGCGTGGCTAAGTAGTTCACATGATGAAAGCTGAAGACTGATTACTCACCCAATTAAAACAAAGCAACTATCATGTCTCTAGGACATTCTGATCTGAAGATATCTTACTGTAATTGAAATCAATAAATGTGGTTGCTAGGGTGCTCTAAATTGTTGCTAGGGAGTGGCTTGGCAGCTGCCAATGATGAATCTCCAAAGGCTGCTTGTCAGTATGAATGATATAAACCAACTCCCATGCCTCTGTGACATTCAGAATGGAAGATATCTCTCTTTGGATATTGGTTGCTAAGGTGCTCGAAAATGGTTGCTAGGGAGGGGCTAGGAAGTGTTGAGGGGATTCATGATTGGCTGTTTTACTGGCCCAAGTCAAACGAGACCACCCTTGTGTTTCTATGGTAATTCAGTCCAGAAAAATCCCTTTGATCTCTTTCAATGGAAGTCTATGGGACTTGTTGCTAAGGTACTGTAAATGGTTGCTAGGGCGTGGCTTGATAGCTTCACAATGATCCTGAGAGACTGATTGGTCGTCTGAGTAAAATGAGCCTGCCCCCTTGTCTCTAAGACACTGTGATCCAGAGTTATGTTCAATACAAAATCTACCATAGACTTAACATTGGGGCAAATTTGGGCAGCTCCTGCCCCCAAGGGGTGCAACTTTTACCCCATTGTGAGGTATGTTCTCACAGAGCCTGTAAGCCTCTTCAAATGTGGTAAATCACACGTCTCTGTGAAATCCTTGCTCTGAGCTATGACTCGTCAAAGTTCGGCGCAATGTTAAGTCAATGGGATTTTTTGCCCAATTTTTTGCCCCTGGGGCAAATACCGTACCCCCGATCACTTATAAAAGTCATAGCACACCATTCCCAAATAATCCGCACGATTTGATGCCTCATTCGTGGGTCTGTGACCAAAAAATTTTGCCAAAAATTCCATTGACTTACATTGGGGCAACTTTGGGCAGCTCCTGCCCCCCAGGGGTAAAAGTTTTACCCCATTGTGAGGTATGTTCTCACAGAGCCTGTCAGCCTCTTCAAATGTGGTAAATCACACGTCTCTGCGAAATCCTCGCTCTGAGCTATGACTCGTCAAAGTTCAGCTCAATGTTAAGTCAATGGGATTTTTTGCCCAATTTTTTGCCCCTGGGGCAAACACCGTACCCCCGATCGCTTATAAAAGTCATAGCACACCTCTCCTCAATGAGCCGCACGATTTGACACCTCATTCATGGGTCTACGCCAAAAGGTGCGGGACGAGTTACGCGCCGAAGTTTTGTACGGAAGAAGAAGAAGAAGAAGAAGAAGAAGAAAAATAAGTATGTGAGATTACAATAGTGTTGCTTTGCAAGCACCACTAATAAGTTTAAATAGGATTTCAGTAAGTTGGCTTTCTCAAGCCAACCTAATAATAATAAGTATGCAAGAGAACAATAGTGTTGCTTTGCCTTTGGCAAGCACCACTAATAAGTTTAAATAGGATTTCAGTAAGTTGGCTTTCTCAAGCCAACCTAATGATCTGAAAATAGTTCCCCTTGGAGCAGTGTCCGTTTAGCACCAAATAACTAGAGAGATTCTTTCATACTCCCACAGCAATTTGTATGTAAGTAATAATACTTTGCAAAACAAATGTATGCACACTGGCAGGCTAATAACTACACAAGTCTGGTAAATTAATGCCTATTTAGATATTTAGACCAAGGTCTTTGCTTTCAGAACAGCTTCAAGTGTACCAAAGTCTTGAAATCTGTTGGATTTTGTATTCCACAAGAATACTTTGAGGGATGTAAAACATTTTTAATCTGTGCTCCGGAACATCTCAAACATATTTAATGTTAGGTTCTTTTAATTTGCAAAAAAAACATTGAAGGAATTTGACAGCCAGTTTATGCTGGTCTGGCTTCACACAATTTAACAAATTATGTTCCCATATAGAAAATGTATTCTAAAAACAAAACTTATCCAGGTAAACCAGCAATATATCCATAGTCAGCTAGCTTCACCAGAAAGTATACACTGGTCATACAGCTTAACTATAGCCATACAGAGCTTTGAGGCATTTCACCATAACATCACAGATAACACTCAGTCATACAGTCAGCATGCAGGTGGGGGGTGCAGCCTATGGAGTGGGGCTTTAGGCTCCCTGTGGTAGACAACATTGGCAACAATTTCCCAGAAGAAAAGAATCTCCAACTACCCATCACCTAGGGGCTGAGGGGCTCATTGAGGCAGGTGTTGAAACAAGTTGAACCTGTCTGCTGCCTTAACCTCCTGAGACCACCACGTGATTGCTGTGTGTATTTTCCATTTCCCTATTTGATTTCTAAATAGTAGCAGCTATATCTAGTAGCAAACTGATGTCAGCGGGACTAAGTTGTGAAATTTTAAGTAATACCTAGTAATAGAATGTCAGATTCTTTCATCAATTATTTATGTTTCCAGGATTGTTGGTTATTCATGTTTTTGAGACGTTACAGACATTACAGCCGAATATAAAGCTATAAAGCTGAATAAATCATTCTGATTAAGCGGAAAGGCCAGCATCATCAAATCACTGCCAACCATATTAAAATAAAATTGTGCACAGTAAAATTCTGAATTTATGTGCTAGTTATCAATGAAGCCTGAAATGGAACTTTTGGTCATATTTTAGGAGTGAATGCACTTAGCTACATAGAAAGCTATAGGATGCTCCCTTGTTTGCTATTTTTTTTTTTTTTTTATTGATCAATTGTCACACATTATACATACATTTCTGCATATATACAGTGAAATTATTTATTTTTCACATATCCCAGCTAAGCTGGGGTCAGAGTGCAGGGTCAGCCATGATTCAGCCTTGCTCAAGGGCCCAACAGTGGTGTCTTGACCCCCGACCTTCTGGTCAGTAACCCAGAGCCTTAACCGCTGAGCCACCACTGCCCCATTTAGTGAATGAATTAACCTCCAGTGTTCTGTCTGTCTGCACTGGTATCAGAACAGTTAACAACTTTTCCCCGTCTGTCGCTCACTTCGACATCGTGTCGAAGAAGCGACACTAGGGGTCTCTCTTGAGCGCTGAAAGATGCCTCTGATTTATGAAAAAAGGCCAATGAGAGTTGGCGAACAGTATTTGCATACCCCGCCTCCGGATACGGATATAAAGGCGAGGGAATCTGCCTATCATCTGGAGCTTGAAGCCGATGAGCTCGCCGCTCCGTCGGAGAGCGCGGCATCTGACGCTGACTCCTCCCCTGGACTGCCGCCTTCGGGCCAGCAGGCCCAGGCTGAGGCGGATATGCAGATGTCCGACATGCTTGCCCGGGCTGCCGTCGGGGTGGGGTTGGACTGGAAACCTCCACCCTCCGCACACCCGTCACGGTTGGATGACTGGTTCCTGGGGTTTGGGCGCCGCTCACAGCCACGCCCCCCCCCGGTCCCGTTTTTCCCGGAGGTGCATGACGAGCTGACGTCTTCATGGAGAGCACCGCTCTCCATTCTTCAAAAGCCCTGCTCGTCCGCTCTCGCTACCCTCGATGGCGGAGAGGCCCACGGGTACACGGTGATTCCCCAGGTGGATAGGGCAGTTGCGCTCCATCTTTGTCCCGGTGACCCTACCACCTGGAGCGGACGCCCTGTACCCCCTTCCAAGGCCTGTAGGACTTCATCCTCCTTGAACAACAAAGCCTACAGCGCCGCGGGACAGGCCGCCTCCACCTTGCATGCCATGGCCATCCTGCAAGTCCACCAGGCCAAGGCGCTCAGAGATCTGCACGAGGGTAGCCCTGACCCTGATGTGCTGCAGGAACTGCGCTCAGTGACCGACCTCGCCCTCAGAGCCACGAAGGTCACCGCGCAGGCACTCGGGCAGGCGATGGCCACCCTTGTGGTCCAGGAACGTCATCTTTGGCTCAACCTGGTCGAGATGCGTGAGGCCGACAAAGTTCGCTTCCTTGACGCCCCTGTCTCCCAGCTTGGCCTCTTCTGTGACACCGTCGAAGACTTCGCCCAGCAGTTCTCCGCGGTGAGAAGACAGACGGAGACTATTTCTCACATCCTGCCTCAGGGCAAACCTGCCGCCAAGGCCACTGCCCTGTCTGCTCGCCGAGGGCGTCCCCCTGCGTCTAAGAAACCTGCTCCGCCTCAACCCGGGCCCAGCTCTCAGCCCCTGCATCGAGCACACCGCAGGAAACAGACACCCCCCGTCTCCCGGACTCCCTCGAGGACCCGGAAGGCTCCCAGGCGGTCCTGAGACGGACGACCCAGCGACACAGACGTTAGCTCTGGAGGTGGTAAGACCACTCCATCCCCCGGTGGAGGGCCGGGAGGAGAATCTTTTGTTTTCAAACAATTTAATTTGCCGCCCCCCTTAGATGGGGTTGCGGTACCCACATTCTCAATAAAAGAGCTATTTCCTATGTCTCTGGGTCACCTGGCCCGCAAATGACGTTCTCACGGCACTTTGCCCTCAGATCTCAACAGTCCTGGCTTCCTGGACACAGACCACCCGTCTTCAGCCCCACGACTGTCCCCCGGCCGGCTGGTTCCGACGAGTCTAGAGGATGCCTACCCAGGACCTCCTCCTCAGTCGCTAACCCGCCCCTGCCGGGTGTGCGGAGCAAGGTAAGTGCTTTGAGTCTTTTCTCAGCACCTCAGCCGCGGGTCGCCCCGTCGCCGCCCAACACTGCCCTATCTGCTCCGCCCCGCTGCGAAGCCCCGCCGGGTATGTCCAAATTGACCGTATCTTTGGTGCCCCTAGCGCAGAGGTTGGACTCGTGGCTTTCACTTCCCAACCTGTCTCGCTGGCTGGCCCAGACCATCCGACTCGGTTACGCAATTCAGTTTGCCAGGCCCCCGCCCCCCTTCATGGGCGTCCGCTTTTCCGCAGTACATGGCGAACACGCCCACTCCCTGCGCGCGGAAATCGCGACTCTTCTGGCCAAAGACGCGATAGAGCCTGTCCCTCCAACCGAGATGAAGAAGGGTTTCTACAGCCCTTACTTCATCGTACCCAAGAAAAGCGGCGGCTTACGACCAATCTTGGACCTGTGAGTTCTCAACCGAGTGTTGCACAAACTCCCGTTCAAAATGCTCACGCAGAAGCACATCTTAACCTGCGTCCAGCATCTAGATTGGTTCGCAGCGATAGACCTGAAGGACGCGTACTTCCACGTCTCCATCCTGCCCCGACACCGCCCCTACCTGCGGTTTGCGTTCGAGGGCCAGGCGTATCAGTACAAAGTCCTCCCCTTCGGCCTGTCTCTGTCCCCTCGCGTCTTCACGAAAGTCGCAGAGGCAGCTCTTGCCCCGCTCCGAGAAGCCGGCATCCGCATACTCAACTACCTCGACAACTGGCTCATTCTGGCCCACTCGCGAGAGTTACTATGCGCCCACAGAGACCAGGTGCTCAGGCACCTCAGCCGTCTGGGGCTTCAGGTCAACTGGGAAAAGAGCAAGCTCACTCCAGTTCAGAGCATCTCTTTTCTCGGGATGGAGTTAGACTCGGTCTCAATGTCTGCACGTCTCACCAACGAGCGTGCCCAGTCAGTGTTGAACTGCCTCGCCGCCTTCAGGCCAGGCACAGCGGTCCCCTTAAAACTTTTTCCAGAGGCTCCTGGGGCATATGGCGTCCTCCGCGGCGGTCGCGCCGCTGGGGTTGATGTATATGAGACCGCTCCAACACTGGCTCCAGACCCGAGTCCCGAGATGAGCATGGCGCCGCGGCATGCACCGGGTAACAATCACCCCCGCCTGCCAACAAACATTCAACCCCTGGACAGACCTCTGTTTCTTATGGGCTGGAGTACCCCTACAGCAGGTGTCCAGATGCGTCCTGGTCACGACCGATGCCTCTAGATTGGGTTGGGGTGCCGTTTGCAACGGGCACGCAGCCTCAGGCCATTGGAAAGGGGCCCAGCTGCGTTGGCACATCAACTGCCTCGAGTTGTTGACCATCCTTTTTGCCCTGCAGAAGTTTCTCCCGTTAATTCGGGACGAACATATCCTAGTCAGGTCGGACAGCACCACTGCGGTCGCGTACATAAATCACCAAGGCGGCGTACGCTCCCGCCATATGTCACAACTCACCCGTCGTCTCCTCCTTTGGAGCCAGCACCGACTCAAGTCGCTGCGTGCCACTCACATCCCCGGCAACCTCAATTTGGTAGCGGACGCGCTGTCACGACAACGCTTGCCTGGCGGAGAGTGGAGGCTTCACCCCCACTCAGTTCAGCTGATTTGGGAACGGTTCGGCAAGGCCCAGGTTGACCTGTTTGCCTCCCGAGAGACCTCCCACTGCCCGCTCTGGTACGCTCGTTCAGAGGCTCCCCTCGGGGCAGATGCACTGGCACACAGCTGGCCGGTGGGGCTGCACAAGTACGCATTCCCCCCAGTAAGCCTTCTTGCACAGGTGCTGTGCAAGGTCAGGGAGGACGAGGAGCAAGTCACTCTCGTGGCTCCTTACTGGCCCACCCGGGCCTGGTTCTCGGACCTCGTACTCCTCGTGACAGCCCCTCCCTGGCGAACTCCCCTGAGGAAGGACCTTCTTTCTCAGGGATGGGGCACGCTCTGGCATCCGCACCCAGACCTCCCTGGACAGGACGTGGAAGATCTAGCTGGTCTACCACCCACGGTCGTAGCCATGATCAACCAAGCCAGAGCCCCTTCTACCAGGCAACTCTACGCCCTGAAGTGGCGTTTGTTCATCAATTGGTGTTCTTCCCGGGCAGAAGACCCACAGAGGTGCGCAGTTAGGTCGGTGCTCCTGTTCCTACAGGAGAGGTTGGAGGGGAGGCTGTCCCCGTCCACCTTGAAGGTGTATGTTGCCGCTATCGCAGCTCACCACGACCCAGTAGACGGCAAGTCTCTGGGTAAGCACGACTTAATCGTCAGGTTCCTAAGAGGCACCCGGAGGTTAAACCCCTCCCGGCCAAACCTGTTCCCCTCCTGGGATCTCTCAGTGGTCCTCGCCGGTCTTCAGAGATCCCCTTTCGAGCCGCTAGAATCAGCTGGACTCAGGGCCCTCTCTCTAAAGATGGCCCTGCTGATCGCGCTCGCCTCCATCAAGAGGGTTGGGGACCTGCAAGCGTTCTCTACTAACGACACTTACCTGGAGTTCGGTCCGGCAGACACTCATGTGATCCTAAGACCTCGACCAGGCTATGTGCCCAAGGTTCCTACCACGCCCTTTAGAGATCAGGTAGTGAACCTACAAGCGCTGCCCCGGGAGGAGGCAGACCCAGCCCTCTCACTATTGTGTCCGGTACGTGCCTTGCGTGCCTACCTGGAACGCACCCAGAGCTTCAGGCGCTCTGAGCAGCTCTTTGTCTGCTTTGGAGGACAGCAGAAAGGGAACGCTGTCTCCAAACAGAGGTTGTCTCACTGGGTGGTGGAGGCCATTCAGTTGGCCTACCACACCCAGGCCGTGCCTCCCCCCTTACGGGTTCGAGCCCACTCCACTAGCATCCTCATGGGCACTGGCAAGGGGCACCTCCCTAGCAGACATTTGCAGAGCTGCGGGCTGGGCAGCACCTAACACCTTTACGAGATTCTACAATCTCAGGGTTGAGTCAGTCTCGTCCCGTGTTCTCTAAGGTCCGAGCCCATAGAACTCGGTACACGTCGACGATCTGACCGGGTGAACCGCTTGTTCCAGCGCCGTTTCCCTCTGCCAAGGAAAAACAGTGCACTTCTGTCCCAGGGGACCTAGGTCCCTGGTTGATTCCTCCCTAGCCCTTCGGGCCCGCAGCAGTTCAGCGGAGGAACGTGCTGGTCCAGTCCACTACGGGTACCCCAGGCTACCCCTACTGGAATAGGTGCTCCACAGATCAGGCCTCCTACGGGACTCCTCCTGTGTGTACTTCCGCGGTACGGTCACCTTCAAGCTGACCCGCGTCTCCCTTAGGCAGTCCTTTGCTGCCCTCCGGTCGCCGTGTTGTAGCAACTCCCCCCTCCTCGAGGTTGGATCTACCACCGCGCCATTCTTCCCACATGTCACCAAGAGGCCATGTGATGTATTTCGCCACCTTTACCTCCCCTTTCGGGTGGGTGTGGCCTCCGCAGGGTCTTTTCCCCCTGAAAGAATAGGAATTCGGGTAAGACCCCCTTCCCTCGATGCGGTAAGGGCCCTGGCTGCTCTTGCTCTATGCCAAGAAAACATAGAGAGAAAAGAGGCCCAGCCAGGCTTGGCCCGTTCCCTAGTTGGGAGCGTCACCTTGTTCCCCCCTAGGGTAACCAAAAGGATGCTGATGCTTTTTCGGGGCATTGGGGAAGAGTACGTGCAGCCTGAACACAGTTGGTCGCTTGTGCACGTACAGATATCTGCCCGCTTCTGTGTCAGCAGTACACGTACACGGCTCAGCGCATGGCGAGTTTTGAAGTGGACCCCTAGTGTCGCTTACGGTTACGTATGTAACCTCCGTTCCCTGATGGAGGGAACGAGACGTCGTGTCTTCCCGGCCACGTCGCTGAGCCGAGCCGCTGAGGTGCCCGGAACACTCCCGGCTCCTCATAAAAATCCTGAATGAACGAGCGTATTTCCCTCGCCTTTATATCCGTATCTGGAGGCGGGGTATGCAAATACTGTTCGCCAACTCTCATTGGCCTTTTTTCATAAATCAGAGGCATCTTTCGGCGCTCAAGAGAGACCCCTAGTGTCACTTCTTCGACACGACGTCTCGTTCCCTCCATCAGGGAACGGAGGTTAAATACGTAACCGAGACGATTTTTATACTAACTCCACATAAAGCCTCTGAAAGCAACATTTTTCAGTTTTTGCTTGAATACATTTATTCTCAATGTGGAAATGCACAGTTAATACAGAATATAGGAATACATTTACTAATGTTAAAGAGGTCATGAAATGCAAATTGTAATGTAATGTAATTATCTTCCCTTACGTTCATTGATAATGTTAGTAAAGTTTTTAGCTCTTAAATGGTCATAGTTTATTAATAAATCATAATTTTCCACCCTGTTTCTGGCACTCTGTCTGAAACACTACATTTTGCCCACTGTTCTGACTGGCTAACATCGTACAGCCCCTCAAATACAGAGTCATATTTGAAACTCATTTGGAAGAGAATGAACAAGCTCCACAACTTTATAAAGCTAAATGTCAGGGTTTACAAATAAGTCACATCCAACACATTGCATCCTCAAGCACATCAGCCCCATAACTATAAAACAATCATGACTTATGAAACGTTTACTCACATTTTTGCAGTGAAGTCCAAGTGTTTTTGTTTGTTTTTATTTATTTTCTCCCATTTTTCTCCCCAATTTGGCATGCCCAGTTCTCAATGCCTTATGGTGGCATAGTGGGGTGGCAGAGGATGAATCTCAGCTGCCTCGGCATCTGAGACCGCCAATCCATGCATCTTATCACGTGGCTTGTTGAGTGTGTTACTGAGGAGACACAGCGCATGCAGAAGCTTCAGCTTATTCTCCGCAGCATCTATGGGGTGGCTGTGGCTCAAATGGTAGAGCGGGTCAGCCACTAATCGCGGGGTTGGCGGTTTGAATCCCGGCCCACATGACACCACATGCCGAAGTATCCTTGGACAAGACACTGAACCCCAAGGCTAGTGCCTTGCATGTAAGGTATATGGATGTTTGTGTGAATGGGTGAATAAGTGTAAAGTCTCAGTTGAAAGTGCTTTATGGTTAAAAAGGTGCTATATAAGTGCAGACAAATGAGGAGGTTATCCCATGTGACCCTCCCTAGCAACCGGGCCAATTTGGTTGCTTAGGAGACCTGGCTGGAGCCACTTAGCACACCCTGGATTCGAAACCGTGACTCCAGTGGTGAAAGTCAGCATCTTTACTTGCTGAGCTACCCAGGCTCCACCAAGTCCAAGTGTTTTTAATTTTCAAAAAGCACGTTTTTTACGCTTTTAATGTTCAAAAGCAGTCCTCACATATATATAGTCCATAGCATGCTGAATAGACACACAAATATAGGTGCACTGAGGCACAGATCGACGCAAATGTATCCAAATGGTCAAAGTCCAAGTCAAGTCAAAGTGTGAAAAAAGCTCGGAGGATCATCAGAGACTCCAGCCACCTGAGTCATTGGCTGCTCTCACTGCTACCATCAGGCAGGCGGTATCGCAGCATCAGGACCCGCACCAGCTGGCTACATGACAGCTTCTTCCCCCAAGCAATCAGACTTTTGAAAACTTGATCTCTCATGATCAATAATTAGCACTGAACTTTATCAGTTGGATTGATAGGAGATGTCTCTTGTTGACTCAGTCGAACCACTGCTAAGCTAACAGCAGTGTTGCAGTTTTGTTTCCTTACACGTGATCTTTCAAGCATTTGACAATGGAATGCCTTTATGGTCAGAGATCAGAGATATAAATTAGAAATAGCTCACATCCAACTTGAATGGAACGCATCATAAGTCTAAGGTTCAGGCAGTGGCACATAAAGTATCCCATGTCTTACGGCTGGAATTTGCCATTATTTTGTGATAGTAATGAATGTGAAAGGATATAGCGTAATAGAAGGTCAATTAAGTACTGTGGAGCTAGACCATTCAAACTTTGTATGTAGTTAACAGAATTTTCTAATTAATACAAAATTTAACAAGTAGCCAATGTAACAATGATAAAATTGGGCTAAGAAGAATAATACAAAAGAACAGTATGTTGAGCAGTTTTTGTTCAGTTCAGCAAGAGGCAGAGCAGCTGAATGAATCTCCTCTTCCAAGATGTACCTTGACACAGCGTCTTTTAAAAGTGGCACTATAAACATGACACTGGTAAAAGATGGCTATCTAATGCATGTTATATGCACACATACAAAAAAATTATCCAGATGGTTCTCCTTTCAGTTTCAGGCATAGTTGGTCCCACTAGGTCTGTCTCTCTCCCTCTCTATATACGATATGAACAATACTTAGCAATCTTTGCAATGTCTTGTAATGACACAGACACACAGTTTTCAAAATGAGATCTATGGGATCAAAATCCCATCAAAAGTATTGTGGTCACGGATCCAAACATAATAACCGTGAATCAAAATAATTAGCATGAATGAAAAATAATATGCGTAGATAAAAAAAACTAAGCGCAAAAATAAGTAAAAAGCACAGATCAAAAAATAACAAGCATGAATCAAACATATATCAAAACACATTTAAAATATGCTGCAAAAAAAACAAAAAAAAAAAAACAGAAAAATTAAAGCAAAGTCATCAGAATTGCAAACAAAATCATGCTTTTCTTGGTTATATTAATGTTTTTTGTGCTCTCTGCCAATTTTTCATATATATAATTTTTTTTGTACGCTTACGCTGTATTTGTCTTTGCTTTTGTTTCAAGTTCTGTGCTTGGTTTTCCAAAACTTGTGAGTACAGTTTCATGTAAATCAGGGGGTGAATTGAGCAGCTGCTGTCAGAGTTGCATTGGATTGACGTCACCTCCCCTCTTTGAATGATTGGCTAAAGGAGGAGCTGTCAATCAAGAACTAGTGGACCAATGAGCATGCAAAACGCCCCCTGATTTCCATGAAACAACTCACAAGTTTTGAGGAAATATGAGCAAAAAAAAAAAAAACAGCAATATAACCAAGGAAAATATGATTTTGTTTGCAATTCTGATAGCTTACATTTTTCTGTTGGTTTTTTGCAGCATGTTTTAAATGTGTTTATATATATTTGATTCATGCTTGTTATTTTTTGATCTGTGCTAATTATTTTGATCTGCACTTATTATTTTGATCTGCACTTTATACTTATTTTTCCACTTATTATTTTTTTATTTGTACTAATTATTTTTTGATTCACACTTATTATGTTGATTCGTGCTTATTATTTTTTGGATCCGTGACCATAATACTTTTGACAGAATTTTTTATCCGAGTTGTTTCAGCAGGGTAGAAACTATACATTTCAGTATGTTTTTATAGTACAGTTACCTCTTATATCTCTAAAGATCAAAGGCAATGTTATTTTCCATTTCATGACCCCTTTAATGAATAGAAATGTACTGTACAGTGATAACAAAATAAAATATAACAACATTTATATTAAAATGATAAAAAATATTTTTTTCAACTTTTTGAAAATTGTCCCATTTTACACACATGTGGACTTCATGTTTGTCAACACGCTGACGTGTGAAACATTAATGGATTTTTTAAAGGTGTACATCAAACGAAACTAGAGACACTGCTAAGAAACCTCTTGAAACCTTGATTGAAACCTGTTTGGTTGTAAAGAGTAGAGGCACTTTTGTTGGCGCTGCGCCCATAGGAGCACTACATGGAAATCATCAGTTGCTGTTGTGTCACGTGATGCAGTGCGCCAGATGTAGACTGTATTTTTTTGGATGAAAACAAATTCTTAATAGATAAATATAATCCTTTTAAAGTGTATTTTTGTTTAGAAAGTGATACATTTTGGGGGGGAAAAAACAAAAAAAATCTGAAAATATAATATGAAAAGTGACTATTCTTTTACAAGATATGTGTACCTAAGATATAGCACAAACATACAGATGGTTTTGGGGAAAAACATACAGTACACATAGGGTGCTGCCCTTTAAGGATGTTGATTCTGTGCACTCATGTGATCACCTAGGAAAAGGCGAAAAAAAAAAAAAAGAATCTAAGGGAGAAAGCCATGTTGTTCTTGTGTTGAGACTTGCTGAAATTCTGTAACACTTTTGTTGTTATAAGTATATTGATGGTATACTGTAGATCGCTATTTGCTATCTTTTTTTTTACTTAATTTACCTAAACGCCTAATTTTATGCACTTTGTTACCCTTATTACGAGGTAGTAATAATGTACATAGGTGTAGTAGTCTAAGAGAATCATTAATGTGAACCTGGACCAGAATCAGAAGACGCTAAATTAAGAGCCTGAGAATTGAATGTCAATAAAAAGAATACCACACCAGAATGACAATTTGTAATAAGTGTATTAATTACATATGCCTGGTACATACATATAAGAAAACAGTTATGAAAAATAACAAACTAAAATAATAAAGTGCGCATGTAAATATAAATCCCTTTCTTTAAATTTCTTTGAGCTCAGTTCCACTTGCCTTTGTTGACAAGAGTTCAGTTACCAACGTTGGGGCCCTTTTGAGTTTATGTCAGTGTTTGTCCTACCAAAATAAGGATGAAGAAGGAGATCTTGACAATCCGTCTAAAGTCAGAATCAAACACGGTTGGCTCGCCACCCAGCCACCTGGACTGGGAATCTATGAATCTCTGGGAGAACATCTGGATCTGTATCACTCCGTGGAATGGATCTCAGCTACATGATGTTTCCAACTCTTTACCAAAAACTGACCTATAAATAAGGCCAGATAATTTCTCTCAATTACCATTCAGTGATTAAATGGAATGCTACAGGCTACTATAAAATAAAATGAAATAATATTTCAGTACACCTATAATGCAATATCAAAATCTCTCCCTCGTTGTACAACAGCTCTTGTGTTTCTTCTCAGGTATCAAAAATATATACATTTGTCTCAAGTATCAAAAGTACATTTACATCAGAAATCACATCCTTCCTAAAAACACACATTTCTAATAAAAGTTTTATGGAACCTTAGTAACTTTAGCAGTATAAGGAATAAAACTGCAATTGCATGTAAACATTCATCAATTGGTATTTATACCCTTACAACTAAAACTACAGTATTGAAAATTAGAGGCATTAAGGCATTAGCGTGCTTATTTATCCCCTTCTGCACCGGTAACAGTGGAAAGAATGCACTAAAAATGTACCTCTTTAACTCCAGTAACCACAATTAAATCCACAGTTTTTAACATCATTATTTAACAACTAAGCATAATTAGCAACAGTACAGAAAGGTACCATTTCTTTTTATAACCCACAACCAAAAACATTAGTTCCTATCACAGGTAGTAACCAGTATTCCGCTAGCCTATTGTGGCTAATTATCCTATTAGCACATGACTACAGCAGACTCACATTAGCTTTACACAGTTAGCATCTTTACATTGCTACACCCATTAGCACCGATTAGCATAAATGCTAGCGAACTCACAGTTAACTCAGCAGCTAGGTTAAATACAAGCAGGCATCAAAAACCTGAGGCCTGTTAGCATGGATGCTAGCGAACTCAACGGCCTAGCACCAGGTAACCAACTCACCATTTTAACGGAATTCACTGCTTTTAGCTTTGTGACAACAGTGGATTCAGGCACAGCTCTCTTTTATTCTCTATAGAACACAAGGTATAGTCAGTATATGCAATACTGATTTTACAATATGTTTAATTCACTCTGTCGTCTTTCCATCTTACCAAATGAATAACGCAGCCTTCTATGCTCAGGTGCAGCGCCAAAAAGAACGTGCAGAGGCGCTAACCTAGAGGCGTAACTCTAACGGAGCCTAGCTGACGGATGATTGGTCAGCTTACTGCCTCATAGAGTTCACCCATTTTCTCACTTACAAATCAATCAAATATGACGAGAAAAATGAATTAACCCTTAGTGACTTTGTCAGACAGCTAAATAGTGTTTTCCATTATTAAGCCTGGGCTACACTCTCCCCCCTTGAACTCGTACGTCCCTGTACATGGCAATGGCTGAACTGTTATTATCTGAGGGACAGGACAGGGGGATATAAAGAGTTTTCACCCTCACTTAAAATGTCAGCCACAGCTGTGGTTAACCCATGAAAGAATGATTTAACAACTGTGACAAAGGGGTTTCCAAGTTCAGTATAGTCAAGTCTTTTTGACGGCTGACAATTTCTCTCTGATCTCCTGACAGGGATTTCTGTGCCCGTATGCTCCTGTGTATCCTCTTGACTTGCTGTCTCCATTGCGACTGTCTCATCCTTTCTTTCCTCTTCTAGTTCTCCACTTCCAGTGCAGCTCATCTCTTCTTCACTCTCTGACATGTCCGGGAACACTGGAAGCTGCTCATTCCAGATGTCTTCATCAGGTAAGTTTTGTTGTTCCACAGAGTGGTCATTATCAGTTAAACTACTTTCAGTCATAACTATTTCATCAACTTGTCCAGCAGGCATGACTCTTTCGGTAAGTAGGTACTCAGTGTCATAGTGATGGCAGTTAGGCTCACTCAGTGTGAGGGGACTGTCTGAGGTACCATTAGACATATCAGGTGGTTTGTCAATTTCAGGGGTGCAATCAACATTTTGAGCAACATTAAAGGTCTCTCAACGGGACAAACGCCTGGAGGTTCAGTATGCTGTGTATCCTGCACAGAAGACATAGTTGAATCAAACTGCACTACGTTTTCACAGACTGTAGGAAACTGAGCATTTGGTGGTTCTCTGAACCAGTAAACAGGAATGATTTCATCCTCCTCTTCTGAGAAGTGATTTTCGTCTACAGTGGGATTTGCACGAGTTGCTGGCCTGCGCCTTTTGGGCTGCTGGTCAGGCTCCTGGTTGACCTCTGTATCCACATGGAAGTAGTAAGTCCCTATGCAGTGTTCTTAAAGGACTGTCCTGGTTTTCAGGTTTGACTGTGTAGACAAGTAGAGTACTTGCTCTCTTCACCACTACAAGGACAGTTGACTCCCACTTGTCAGAAATCTTATGTTTTCCCTGAATACGAACATTTCTGACCAGTACTCTGTCTCCAGTTTCCAAGTCTGAAGCAGTCACACGCCTGTCATACCTCGTTTTGTTCTTGTGTGCTATTTTTGCAGCATTATCAGTTGCTATCTTGTAGATGTCTTCAAGTCATGACTTGAGGTTTTGCACGTACTCCGAGTGTGATATATGCTGACCCCCTTGCACTGGCAATCCAAATGCCAGATCAACCGGCAGACGAGGTCATATGGTTCATATGTTGTGAATCCTGTCACCTCATTCCTGGTGCAATTATAGGCGTGGACCAGGGGTTTTACAAAATCACACCAATGAGACTTCTCTGGGCCTTGAAGAGTACCTAGTATGTCTAGTAAGGTGCGTTTAAATTGCTCAACAGGGTTTCCCCTATTGTGGTATGGGGTTGTTATGTATACCGGCCACTCGACAGAGTTCCTTTATCGTGCGGGACTCGAAATCGGATCCCTGATCACTGTGTAGCTTTTCTGGGATTCCGTAGTGCACCATAAAGTTCTTCCACAGACACTTTGCCACTGTGCTGGCCTTTTGGTTAGGTGTTGGCATGGCAACCGCAAACTTGGTAAAATGATCTGTAATCACAAGTATGTCTTTGGTCCCACTTTTGTCAGGTTCAAGAGAGAGGAAGTCCATACAGAGGAGCTCAAGGGGTCTGGTGGTGTTAATGTTGACCAAAGGCGCAGCTCTCTCAGGTAGCGCCTTCCTCCGTACGCACCTGCCACATGTTTTGACCTTTCTCTCAACATCCAAAGCCATCTTTGGCCAAAAAAATCTGGTCCTTACAAGATCCAATGTGCGGTCAACTCCCATTTGACCCATGTGATCGTGTAGGCTGGTCAAAACTGTGTCACGATGTTCAGCTGGGAGCACCAGCTGATAAAAGGTCTTAAAGCCTACTTGACGTCTCCGGTACAAGATGTTATTGAGGAGTTCAAGGCGATTTAGCTCCCTCAACAATAGTGGAAGCTCAGGGAGTTCTTGTCGCAAAGTTGGGGGTGGTTTATCTCCCTGCTCAATCTGGGAAATGACATGCTGTATACTTTGATCAGCTCTTTGTTTACTCACAAGTTCTGCCTCAGTTAAGTGGGGGATTACTGGCAACCCACCAAGGTGATCTTCTTGCCCATAACTGTCAGGCACAGCAGTAGGTGAGATGAGTTTCAACTAAGGCAACACCATCTGTAAAATCTTGGTGACACTGGATCATGACTGACACTGTAGATGAGCTGTCTCTCACAGATTGCATGGACAACAGCTTGATCTACTGCATCTATATTTTCTGGATCAGAGAGGTGACTTTGAGAGAACTGTCTTATGCGCTCTCTCTTTTTGAGATTTAAGGTCATCAGCCAGTTTTCCATGAGGCCTGCAGGACAATCCATCCACATCACTGTTTTGCTTTCCTGGACGATAGAGGAGTTTGAATGAGAACGTGGACAGTGCTGCCAGCCACCTATAGCTTGTCGCGTCAAGTTTTGCTGAGGTCAGTATGTATGTCAGCGGATTGCTATTAGTAACAACAGTGAAGTGGTTGCCGTAAAGATAATCACTGAACTTTTCTGTCACTGACCACTTGAGTGCCAAAAATTCCAACTTGTGTGCTGGATAGCGACTTTCACTCCTTGACAACCCTCTACTTGCATAGCCTATGACTCGAAGCTGGCCCTCCTGTTCCTGATACAAAACAGCACCGAGCCCAGTGGTGCTTGCATCAGTGTGGAGTACATAGGGCTTCTGGGGATCAGCAAACCCCAACACAGGGGCGGTGGTAAGGTTCTCAACAACCAGGTCAAATGCTTGCTGGCAAGCATGTGTCTGGCGACTCCCAAAGACCTCCTTTGGGTTGTGGTACTGACCTGCTTTCTCTTCTGACTTTAATTTATTGTGAGAAGGTGGGTAACCAGAGGTTAGATTGTGGAGGGGGTTCACAATGTTAGAGTAGCCCTTAACAAACCTCCTGTAGTACCCAGTGAACCCAAGAAAAGATCTCAACTCTCGCAAGTTGTGGGGGACTGGCCAAGTCTTAAGAGCAGTGATCTTCTCCGGATCAGTCTCGACTCCATTCCTGGAAACCACATGCCCAAGATAATGGACTGACGTCTGGAAGAAGAAACATTTTTCAGGAGATAATTTCAACCTGAACTCTCTAAGGCATGTGAGCACCTTCATCAGCCTTGCTTCATTCTCCTCTAGAGTCTTTGAGAACACAATCAAGTAATCAATAAAGACTAGCACGTCCTTTAAATGCATATCTCCCATACACTTTTCCATTAATCTTTGAAATGTACTCGGCGCATTCGTCACTCCCTGAGGCATTCGGTTAAATTCCCAGAACCCAAGAGGACATCGAAAGCGGTCTTTGGTTTGTCTGCTTCCTCCACTTCGATTTGGTAATAACTTTAAATTACTTTATATCAAGGACGGAGAACCACCGGGAACCGCTGAGCGCTGAGAATGTGTCTTCCAGCTTTGGAAGAGAATATGCATCCTTTATAGTCTGGAGGTTCAGACGTCTGTTGTCTATACACAACCGAAACTGGCCATTCTTTTTTCTGACCACCACTATCGGTGACAAGAACGGTGACTCTGACTCTCTGATGACTCCTGCATCAAGAAGCTCCTGAATTTGTTTTCGCACAGCTTCGATGTCTTGTGGGTGTATTGGTCAAGCACGCTGTTTAAAAGGAGTTTCATCTGAGAGTTTTATGTTGTGTGCTACCTTATCTGTTCAGCCAAAATCCAGGTCATGTTGCGCAAACACGTCGGGCATGTTGTTGAGCTGCTGAGTGATGCGTTCCTTCCATTCAGATGGAATTGGGGACTCACCAAAATTGAATTTTAGGTCGTGCTTTTTGTTCAACTGAGCCTCTGGTGACTTTTGGAGGGGTTCTGATGGTGCTCCTGTAACAAAATGCTCTGGTAAGCACTTATTTCTGCAATTTCACATTTTGCAGGAATGACTATATCATGGTCAGACTCATTACTGATGACAACTGGTAGCTTATAGGGCCGCTGCTGGGGAATGCTGACTAAGCTAGCTGTAACCAGCAAGCCACCTGGGAAGGTGGGTGAAGATGGCTGCTCAATAATAACAGACTTCTCACTCTGAAAGCAATTAGCTACAGCAACCTCCTCAACTACTAGTTTCACCTGTTGGAATGACTTTAGAGTTTTTGCCTTGCAATGTCACTACACCGTGGTAACTGATGTTGGTCTGCTTTTGCCTGAGCTCAAGATATTTAAGAACTGCTCTATAGCCATGTGGGATGGGTTGATGGTGTGTCAATCCGGCTTCGGAGTACATGTCATACAATACAACAAGGGTATTGGTGCCTATAAGCACGGGAGACTGTGAGGTGGCTCGAATGTCAGGAACAGCCAAAGCGAGTGTATTTACATCCATTGATGCTCCAATAAACTCTTTTGGAAAGGTTACAGTCATTTCTATGTAACCTAAGTAGAGTACGGACTGTCTATTCGCTACCTCCACTTCCAAGAGATCATGCAGTGGCTTAATCTCTTGCTCGGAAAAGTGCTGTTCATAAAATGACCGGGGAACTTTTGTTACTTGTGAACCCGTATCAAGTAGGCAGTTGACTTCTTCACCTTTTATATTGACTCTAGCTTTACTCTTGGTGCCAACCAACCCCTTAGGAAGTTTAAAAGGGTGGTTCTTACTTGAATGGTCTAGAGTAGCACATACTTGAGCATTGCCTTTGCTGTTTACGTCTGAGGGACGTTGTCGACTCTCTTCAGCCCCTGTTTGTCCCACAACAGGAACTGCTAGTCGTTTAAAGGCTAGTTGAGACTGTTTTTGTGTTTCCCACATGTTCTGCTTCTCCTCTAACTGTTTTCTCTTTTCAGCTACTAAAGCAGGGTTTGCCCTGTCTGTGCAAAATGAAGCAATGTGTCCATCCTCCCCACAGTTAAAGCAGTACCAAGGCCTGGGTCTGTTAGTATGTTTTTTCTTTGTCTGTTTTGGCATGTCTATGTTAGCACTGTCTAGTTTCAGTACTTTGCCCAGACTTTTCCCTGCTGCTCCCCTGTTATCAGCCCCCTTTGTCTTTTTCTGAGGCATAAAAGAGGTTAATTGGCTTTGGAGACTAGCTACTTGCCTCCCAAGATCCTCAATAACACTGAGCTTGACCTCTGACTTCTCTTTCGACTCTGCACATGTCCAAACGCTTTGAAGCTGAAGCTGGCCACATTGCCTGGTGGTGCCAATGTGTTTTTTCATGCAACTAGCTTTTGCTAACAGTCTGTCTTCTTCTGTTCTTAGTAACAGCAAGAGGTTGGCAAATGAAGGGGGGTTTCTTTTCTTCTGCTCAAGTTGCAGGCCAGAGTGCAATGAATTATCCCAGCACCCCATACAGAACTGTTTGAGTAGGTGTTTATCTACTTCTTCAGGTGCCACCCCACCACTTTTTACGGTTAAATTTAATGCTAATTGCAATCTATGAAGATAAGTGGAGGGCTTCTCACCCAGATCTTTAAGTGTCTTCATAAACTGGGCAAACAGTTCCTCCCCATCCTCAACAGTACCAAAGGCTGAGTCCAAGAGCTGCAGGTAAGCGGTGGGGGGTGATCCTGGCCGTAGCCCTTTGACTAAATCGGCTGCAGGCAAAAGTAGACTTTCAAGAATTCTTCTTGAGATCTGGAGATGGGACATGCTGGGATCATTTAAAAGCATTTCGATGTGTGAGCACCAAGTGTCGTAATCAGCTTCATTATTGCCGTACTGGAGATTGCAAGTGTGGGCTTACATTTTCCCTCCTTACAATATGTTCAACCACCACCTTCTGTATTTCTGCTGGGTTTATGTCACTTACTGAAAGGGATGGAGCTTTTCCTCCTTTAGAGAACAGGACTGAATCAGTGGCACTTAAGCAATTGCCTTCCAGAGGGGCATCCAAGAGTGAGACAAGGGGATGTTGATCTTCAGGGGTGGGAGATTGAAGTGTTACAACTGGGGTATCAACTTGTGAAGCAGAAATTTCTGTAATTACGGGTTTCATAGCTTCGATATCTTCACCAATCTGAGACATCATTTCTTTCAACAGCTCCCCATAATCTTTGCCACTTTGCTTGGCTAAGCCCTTTAACTCAGCTAGGTATGTTTTTGTAACATTACTGCCAATCTGAGTAGTGTACACACTGCTTAATGCTTTTATACCATAGATAGCACATGGATCACCCTGCACTGTGTATGTGTATGGCAAAAATGGCTCTAAGTTCTCTAAAGATGAACCACTCAAAAACTCAATGATCAGGTTTTGGTAAAATTCTGATTTAGAATCATCAACGAAAAGGGCTCTTTCAATGGAACCATACTTCTTAAGGAAGTCAAGAACTTGCTCATCCTGATCTGCTACCTGGGTTACCCCACTAACGATCACTGAATTGGGAATGTTAACAAATGACTTCTGTATAAAGTCCATTTTGCATATTCTTTCAATATTGATACTCAATATCTCTGGCTCCTGGCTGGCTCGCCACTTTATGTAACCCTTATTACGAGGTAGTAATAATGTACATAGGTGTAGTAGTCTAAAGTAGTCTTAGAGAATCATTCATGTGAACTTGGACCAGAATCAGAAGACGCTAAATTGTAAAGAGCCTGAGAATTGAATGTCAATAAAAAGAATGCCACACCAGAATGACAATTTGTAATAAGTGTATTAATTACATATGGCTGGTACATACATATAAGAAAACAGTTATGAAAAATAACAAACTAAAATAATAAAGTGCGCACATAAATAAATCCCTTTCTTTAAATTTCTTTGAGCTCAGTTCCACTTGCCTTTGTTGACAAGAGTTCAGTTACCAACGTTGGGGCCCTTTTGAGTTTATGTAAGTGTTTGTCCTACCACCATAAGGATGAAGAAGGAGATCTTGACAATCTGTTTAAAGTCAGAATCAAACACGGTGGGCTTGCCACCCAGCCACCAGGACTGGGAATCTATGAATTTCAGGGAGAACGTCTGGATCTGTTTCACTCCGTGGAATGGATCTCAGCTACATGATGTTTCCAACTCTTTACCAAAACCTGACCTATAAATAAGGCCAGATAATTTCTCTCAATTACCATTCAGTGATTACATGGACTGCTACAGGCTACTATAAAATAAAATGAAATAATATTTCAGTACACCTATAATGCAATATCAAAATCTCTCCCTCATTGTACAACAGCTCTTGTGTTTCTTCTCAGGTATCAAAAATATATACATTTTTCTCAAGTATCAAAAGTCAGAAATCACATCCTTCCTAAAAACACACATTTCTAATAAAAGTTTTATGGAACCTTAGTAACTTTAGCAGTATAAGGAATAAAACTGCAATTGCATGTAAACATTCATCAACTGGTATTAATACCCTTACAACTTAAACTACAGTATTGAAAATTAGAGGCATTAAGGCATTAGCGTGCTTATTTATCCCCCTCTGCACCGGTAACAGTGGAAAGAATGAACTAAAAATGTACCTCTTTAACTCCAGTAACCACAATTAAATCCACAGTTTTTAACATCATTATTTAACAACTAAGCATAGTTAGCAACAGTACAGAAAGGTACCATTTCTTTTTATAACCCACAACCAAAAACATGAATTCCTTTCACAGGTAGTAACCAGTATTCCGCTAGCCTATTGTGGCTAATTATCCTATTAGCACATGACTTCAGCAGGCTCACATTAGCTTTACACAGTTAGCACCTTTACATTGCTTCACCCATTAGCACCGATTAGCATAAATGCTAGCGAACTCAGTTAACTCAGCAGCTAGGTTAAATACAAACAGGCATCAAAAACCTGAGGCCTGTTAGCATGGATGCTAGCAAACTCAACGGCCTAGCGCCAGGTAACCAACTCACCATTTTAACGGAATTCACTGCTTTTAGCTTTGTGACAACAGTGGATTCAGGCACAGCTCTCTTTTAATCTCTATAGAACAAAAGGTATAGTCAGTATATGCAATACTGATTTTACAATATGTTTAATTCACTCTGTCGTCTTTCCATCTTACCAAATGAATAACGCAGCCTTCTATGCTCAGGTGCAGCGCCAAAAAGAACGTGCAGAGGCGCTAACCTAGAGGCGTAACTCTAACGGAGCCTAGCTGACGGATGATTGGTCAGCTTACTGCCTCCTAGAGTTCACCCATTTGCTCACTTACAAATCGATCAAAGATGACGATAAAAATGTTATTAACCCTTAGTGACTTTGTCAGACAGCTAAATAGTGTTTTCCATTATTAAGCCTGGGCTACAACTTGTTTTGATGTTTGTGTTGACATCTACTGTTTTATATTACCTGTTGAAATATTCTTTCAATATATGTTGCATTTGGTTGGTAAACAAAGTTTAAATACATATTTGTAATACAGAGACTTTTTCTCTGTCTATTGATGGTATCACATTTGTGATAATGTTTCATACAAATATGTGATATTTTGTATTGGTAGGGAATATCTTTGATTTAAAAGCAAACACTATAGTGTTTACCATCAAAAGGCTGATGTTATAATTTTGTATAGATTTATTTGGTACAATACTGGATATTGATTAATTGTTTTCTTTAAAGTTTGACCACATAAATGTGCACATAAATACTCTGAACTACACGTAACTACAACAACAGCAACTAAATGTGTGCATTGTGAGTTCTGCACAAGAGGAATAAAAGCAGGGAGGCCAGATCCTTTTGTGCCAACTGAAGCAGAGCATGAGTCATGGAATGCAGATGAAGAAAACGTCATGGAATGCAGATGTAGAAAACGCCATGGTCGTAACTTCCATTCCCCAAGGGAAGGAACGAGACGTTGTGTCGAATGAAGTGACACAAGGGGTCTTCCTTGGACGCCGAATCGTACCTCTGAACCTGAGAAAAGGCCAATGTCAAGTTGGCAGACATACGGGGATAAAGGGAAGCGGGGCAGCGAATGCCAGTCAGGATTTTGCACTGAGGAGCCGAAAATGAAGCACGGCCATTTACAGTGCAAGGCCTAGTGCCTCCCTTGGGGAACGGAGGTTACGACAGTAACCATGATGTTCCCCTTCTGTCACTCACTCGGCATTGTGTCAAATGAAGTGACGCAAGGGGTCCATAAAAAAGCACCATGCACTGACCGTGTTACTTGACTAACAGGTGCATAGCAGGCTATTGCATGCTAGAGGCACCTGTACTGGCTGCACGTAGCCCTCCCCAACACCCCCAACTCTTTTTTTTTTGCATATAAACCTTAGGTTTCTCGCACCCCTGAGGGGGGGAAAAGGTGTTACATACCTAGCATGGGAGGAAGCCCAACAGCCACGGCCTTCTCTCTCACTATTTCTCTCACATAGGACGTAAAGCGACTGGGACCTATCTTAAGTCAGGGAAGGCGGTCTTTCCCCGGGGGGGAGCAGGAGATAACATGCCGGGAGCAAAAGGATGTCCCGAGGCTAGGGTGAGAGAAGACTCAAAGCCCTTACCCTGATTTGCATACCCAGCAGGGGGCAGATTTAGAGACTGAGTAAGGGGGCGTCTTCAGAACTCATCAACACTGGCGTGCCTGGGCTGTAGGCGAGGCTGGAGGCAAGGTAGCTGTCCGGTCCGCAAATTTCCTATTCTTTCAGGAGGGAAAGACCCTGCGGAGGCCATGCCCTGCCCAGTTTTAGGGGGAGGTACAGTGTGGCAAATACATCATGAGGGTTGTTAAGCCGGATGTGGGATATGGCGCGGTGGTAGGTCCAGCCTAATGAGGGGGGACTCTACAAGCATGGCGGCCGGGGCAGCTGGGGACCCTACAGCAAAAAATACAACATGTGGTGTTAGCCTGAAGAGGGAACTATGCCCGTGGAGCCTGACCCCAGTACAGAGTGTTTGAGATTCGTAGTGTGTCTGGCCACGAATTGCTCAGATGAATTTGCGGGCCAGAGGGCTAGGGAGGAGAAACATCCAGGCAGCGACGTTCAGTGGCTGACCTGAGACAGAAGGCGCACTGGATCAACTTGGTGAAGGGCGCAAGGTACAAGTGGAACACCAGGTCGGTTGTGCTGCGTTATGAGTTCTACCGGCTCGGACCTGACAAAACACGGGATGAGACCGACTCAACCCTCAGATTGTAAAACCTGGCAAAGGTATCGTGTGTTGCCCAGCATGATGCTCTGCAGATGTCTGCTATGGAGGTGCCATGGCTCAGTGCTCACAAGGATGCCACACTTCTAGTAGAGTGTGCTTGAACCCGCAAAGGGGCGGGCATGGCCAGGGTGTGTGTGAGAAATATGAAATTGTACATGCTGTTCTGCTCTGTTTCTGCTCTGTATGTATGTGTGCTCAGTTGACTAGTCGACCCCAGGGGCTTGCCACACGCACATGTTTGTTCCTCTTCTCTAATTCCTCTTTTTGATGTTCCATATTCCGAGGAACATGCTTGTTTTTCGTGAGTTGAATAGGTCATACTTGTTTTCGTGCAGTGAATAGGTCAGCTATATTGCAAAACGTCTGGGGCATCTGTATATGGTCCTGTTCTCTATCACTCTGGTGCACCCAGTCTCTCCTCCTTGAGCCTTGTCGTCACTTTACTATTGGCTTTTCTTTGTTTCATGAAGAATATAAATAACATGCTTGCTGTAATAAACATTGATTAGATTTAATAGAAGCACCCTATGTGTTTTTGTTCTTTCTCCTCCCTTCACGAAGTCTTCAGAGATACAGATTCACAACTGCACCTCACTGGGCACGCATTTAGTGAGACCGGGGAATTTGGGATCACGACTATATCCAAGTTATTCACAAAATTTTGATAGGCTAAGGCAATAGCATCAACGACCCAGTGGGCTAACCTCTGTTTGGAGACGGCGTTCCCTTTCCGCCATCTGCCAAAGCAGATAAAGAGCTGCTCAGAACATCTAAAGCTCTGCGTGTCATCCAAATAGGTATGCAAAGCACGCACCGGACACAGCAACGAAAGGGCTGAGTTTGCCTCCTCCTGAGGCAGCGCTTGCAGGTTCACGACCTGGTCCCTGAAAGGGGTCGTAGGAACCTTGGGCACATAGCCCGGTCGGGGTCTCAAGATAACATGAGAAAGCGCCAGACTGAACTCCAGGCAGGTGTTGTTGACAGAGAACGCTTGCAGGTCTCCAACCCTCTTGATGGAGGCTAATGCGATCAGGAGGGCCGTCTTCAGGGAGAGGACCTTGAGCTCGACTGAATCAAGTGGCTCGAAGTGGGGTCTCTGAAGGCCCGATTTTTTGAGCACTGACTGAGCGTGCTCGTTGGTGAGCCGCACTGTCATTGAGACTGAGTCTGCCGAGAAAAGAGATGCTCTGAACCGGGTTGAGCGTGCTCTTTTCCCAGTTGACCTGAAGCCCTAGACGGCTGAGGTGCCTGAGTACCTGGTCCCTGCGGGGGCATAGTAACTCTCGAGAGTGGGCCAGAATGAGCCAGTTGTTGAGGTACTTGAGGCGACATTCGTGAAGACACGAGGGGACAGAGACATGCCGAAGGTGAGGACTTTGTACTGATACACGAACATGAACCGTAAGAAGGGTCGGTGTCGAGGCAGAATTGAGACGTGGAAGTACCCTTCAGGTCTACCGCTGCGAACCATTATAGATGCCGAACGCAGGTTAGAATGTGTTTCTGCGTGAGCATTTTGAACAGGAGTTTGTGCAAAGCTTGGATGAAAACTCGCAAGTCCAAGATCGGTCGTAAGTCACCGCCTTTCTTGGGTACGATGTAGTAAGGGCTGTAGAGACCCTTCTTCATCTCGGTTGGAGGGACAGGCTCTATTGTGTCTTTGAGTAAGAGAGTAGCGATTTCCGGCAAATGAAATAAATTGAACAAAGGATTCTCCTCCCGGCCCTCCACCGGGGGATGGAGTGGTCTTACCATCCTGGCCAGGATGAGCCAGTCATCGAGGTAGTTGAGTATGCAGATGCCCACTTCCCTTAGGGGGGCAAGAGTGGCCTCAGTGACATTCGTGAATATGTGAGGGGACAGGGACAGGTCGAAGGGGAGGACCTTGTACTGATACACCTGACCGTCGAACGCGACAATAAAGATGTGGAAGTAAACGTCCTTCAGGTCTACCGCTGCGAACCAATCTAGCTGTCGAACGCAGGTGAGAATCTGTTTCTGCGTGAGCATTTTGAACGGGAGTCTGTACAAAGCCCGGTTGAGAACTCGCAGGTCCAAGATTGGTCGCAACCCGGCGCTTTTCTTGGGTATGATGAAGTAAGGGCTGTAGAAACCCTTCTTCATCTCGGCTGGAGGGACAGGCTCTATCGCATCTTTGAGGAGCAGGGTGGAGATCTCTGCTCGTAAGGCACTGGCTTGTTGGCCGTGCACAAGAGTGGAGTGAATACCGCTGAAACAAGGCGGGAGCCGGGCGAACTGAATTGCGTAGCCGAGTCGGATGGTCCTGGACAACCAGCGAGACGGATTGGGAAGTGAGAGCCATGCATCCAAACTCTGTGCGAGGGGCACTAACGGGATGATTGTTTTTGACGTACCGGGCGGGGCTTCGCGGCGAGGGGGAGCAGGTAATAATGCGATGGGAGGCAAAAGAGCGTCCCGAGGCTTGGGTGCTGAGAAAAGACTCAAAGCACTTACCTCCCTCACCCGGCAGGGGGTGGGTTAGAGAAGGAGGGAGAGGTCCTAAGGAGGCGTCTTTGGAACTTGTCAGTGCTGGCCTGCCGGGGCTGAGCAGTCGCAGGGCCAGAGGCGAGGGAGCTGTGTCCGGGGAACTGGGACTGTAGAGTTTTAGGGCCGGGGTGCCGTGAGAATGGTGCACACTGGCTGGATGACCCAGGGAGTGGGGAAAATCACTCTTTTATTGAACATGTGGGTACCGCAACTCAGAGAGGGCAAATGAAAATAAGGAAAACATGGATTCTCCTCCCAGCCCTCCACCGGGGGACGGAGTGGTCTTGGTACCATCTCCGGACTGAACATCCGACTGCCTGGGTTTCTCATCTCAGAAGTGCTTCGGAGCTTTTATGGTCCGGGAAGGGGTCCTGGGGACAGGGGGCGTACGCCGCCTGTGAGGTGCTCGACACTGGGGCTGAGAGCTGGGCCCAGGTTGCGGAGCTGCCTGCCATATTTTTGATCACAGGGGGATGCCCTCGGTGAGCAGGCGGGGCACGCTGGTTGGGCGGAGCCACGGCATGATGTGTGAAATCGCCTCCGTCTGCTTCTTAACCGCCGAGAACTGCTGGCCGAAGTCATCGACGGAATCGCCGAAGTGGCCAAGCTGGGAGATGGGGGCATTGAGAAACTTAGCCTTGTCAACGTTGCGCATCTCGACTATGTTCAGCCAAAGCTTGCGCTTCTGGACCACGAGGGTGACCTTCGTGGCTCTGAGAGCAAGGTCAGTGGCAGAGCGCAGTTCCTGCAGCACATCAGGATCGGGACTACCCAGGTGTAGATCTTTAAGTGCCTTGGCTTGATGGACCTGCAGGACAGCCATGGCATGCAGGGCGGAGGTGGCCTGTCCGGCGGTGCTGTAGGCTTTGGAGGTCAGTGATGACATCGTCCTACAGGCTCTAGAGGGGAGTACCGGGCAGTCCCGCCAGGTAGCGGTGTTCTCTGGGCACAGATGGATCGCAACCGCCCTATCCACCTGCCGAAACCGAGCCCATCATCATCCCCGTATCGCCTTCATCACCAGCCGGGTCATCCTCAATCCCATGGGAAGAAGGAGCGACATGGGTGGCGGCTGAAGTGGCATTCAAACTTCAGGAAGGACAGCCGCGACTGCAACATTGCCATGGTCATGTTCTCGCAGTGAGAACATGAACCATCCATGAACGCCGCCTCAGTGTGATCGCTACCCAGGCACACGAGGCAGCATCTGTGGCCATCGTTCTTGGAGAGAAATTGACCACATCCAGGAACAACACAGGGGCGGAAGGGCATCTTGAAAAAGACGTGTCCTGAAAAGGACGTTCAACGCCGCTGTGTACTGCTCTTTTGTGAGTGGAAAACTCAGACTCTTTTAGAGGAAATATAACTTTTAGGAGGTGACACTCTTTTAATCAGAAAAAAAGCGCTGTCGAAGCACCCAGAGGCGTGAACTGTACAGAGTGCAGAGAGAGAGACGCCAGTTCGAAATGCGCTTTGCGGATCCAACAGCAATGCTTCTCGCTGGTAGAGGTGAGTGGAACAGGAGTGAAACTCAGCTGATTGCTGCACAACCATTCGGCTCCGAAGAAAAATTTTGACTGGCATTCGCTGCCCTGCTTCCATTACCAATTAACTTAGAAAAGGAATTAATAATTCTGTGGGGGCAAGGCATAGATCTAGTAGGGTCGGAGACAAATAATAAAATATCATCTGTGTTAAGCAAAAGCTTATGTGCCACATCTCCTGCCACCACCCCTGGAAAATCATCCTTTCTTATTGGAGCTGCTAATGGTTCCAGAGCAAGACAGAACAATAAGGGGAAAGAGGGCAACCTTGCCTGGTGCCCCTATCCAGAGTAAAATAATCTGAAATTAATCAATTTTTTTGAACCATCACTACTGGGTGCTATAAAGTAGCTTAATCTACCCAATAAAAGTATTCCCGAACCCATACATTTCCAAAATCTTTTTTGGCATCAAGCGAGATGGCAGCAACCAGAGTCTGATCGTTCGCCACTTCCCCATGACATTAATTAAACACCTAATGTTATCAGAAGCGTTATGGCCCAGAATAAGCACTTGATCTATATGAATTAGAGAGGTCATGACTTTACTTAATCAGCTAGCCAAAATTATTTACCATATTTTAACATCTAGCTGGATCAGGAAAATTGGATGGTAACTCTTACTGTTGCTTGGATCTTTGTCCTTTGTAAGAATCAGACTGATCCAGGCTTTTGTCATGGTTGGCGGAAGCTTTCCATTCTTTAATGATTCTGTATAAACTTCTACATAGCAAAAGTGGTGCCAGTTCTGTAGCATAAGATCTAAAAAAATTCAACGGCAAAGCCATCTAATCCCGGAGACTTGTCTTGTACGCAAAGCCTTAATTACCTCGCAAAGCTCCTCCAAGTTAATCTCAGAATCAAGAGAATTATTTTGCTCAGCCGACAGTTTAAGAAGTTCTAATGGTTCCACAAAGTTTTTAATATCCTTTTCAATAGACGAAGATTTGGAACTATAAAGATCAAGATCTTTAAAAGCATAATTAATATCAATTGCTGAGGAAAATATTTCACCACCAGTAGATTTCACTGAGGGAATGGTAGAAAAAGACTTAGCTAGAGGTTTCTCTGCCTTATCCCCCAACTCACAGTATTCCCTGAATAGCCAAAACTCCACCTTCCGCAACATTTTATTATACCTGTATTTCAATCGGGTCCATTCTCTGAGGACATTAGACGACATTCTGTGTTTCAGCTCTGCCTCGGTACTTTTAATAATTTAATTTCCAATTCCACAAGTTGTTGTGCATTGGATTTTTTGGTGAATGTGGCAGACTGTATGATCCGGCCTGTAAGAACCGCATTAATTGCCTCCTATGCCATGCCCACTGCGGATACAGAGGACCATATAGATTTTTTTCAAATTGGATACATTAAATTGCCAACTAAATGATTTCCTTTTCTCTATATGCGGCAACACCTCTAAACACACCAGGGTGTGATCTGAGACTAAAATGTTTCCAACTGAGCAATCAACAACAGATGAAATGAGGGACTTAGATATAAAAAATATATATTCTGGAGTAAATCGTATGGACTGAATGTATAGTCCCTACCAGATGGGTTCAAAAGTCTCCAAATATCTGTATGACCAAGATTTTTACACATCCTGTGAAGCATCAATGTTGCTCTAGGGGGCTGACACACTTTTGCTTCACTATGAAGGACTGAGTCCATCAAAAGATTAAAGTCTCCTCCCAATATTAGATCATGAAGGGTGCCATCGGCATGCAACATCCCTTCAAGATCTATACAAAAGCCCTGATCATCAACATTAGTGTAAATATTAGCCAAAATAAGACTTTGCCCCTGAATTTCTTCTAAAACAATAATGACTCTTCCTAACTTATCTTTAATCTGTTTGAGACATTTGAATTGTAGATGTTTACTTATCAGCATAATGACTCCCCTGCTCTTAATCGAGCCAGCACTCGAGCCAAGAAAACATGCCCACCCCATATCATCCCTAATTTGACAGCTTCCTGCGGAGAAAGATGTGTTTCTTGAAGAAACACTATATCATATTTCTTACGCTGAAGAAGAGAAATAACCTTCCTTCTTTTTATGGGGTGCCCCAACCCATTCACAATCCACAAGGAGAGAGACAATCCACTCATATTAACATTTGATATTTTGACATATAATAAAAAATAGATAGTGTGCAAAAACAAGATTATAAAGACCACATTCCAACATAAGTGCAACAATCAAAACTCAAACATCCCCCAGAACGACAAAAAAGAAAAATGTGTGCATTAACCCTGCGCACGACAGCGGCAACTGCATCCGTCCCTCCAAACTCAAAGAGTCCATGCAAGCCTACGAGAACCCCCGCGACAACTTTCCACTGGATTGCTCGTGTGTTTCTATACAAATTATGTGAGACAGAATTACACAGCAAAAGATAATCTATAAAACAAACTCCAGCCAGAAGGTGGAATAAGCACAAAGAGTGTGTATATTAATCCATAAAACAATCCTGAAGGTATGACTACAAAATAAACTCCAGTTGCTAGGTGGAACCAGCACAAAAAGAGTGTGCAGAATCCTCAGTTAAGCAAATGTTCAGTTAGCCGGTCCAGTAGGCTGCATCATGAGTGCAAACAAATGACTTAATCACTCCAATGTCTTTGCAAGAAATACTCCAAAACCAAACCCCAGCCAACCAGAGGAATAAGCTTAAAGAGCATGTCGATTCATCCACAAAACTGCCACAAAGATAGTATTTCTTTTTTCTGTTTGTTTTTTCAGGGGGTAGTTTGGTGTTTGATTGTTGGACTAATGTTGGAATGTGGTCTTTATCATTTTGATTTTGACACAAATTCTATTATTTCTAATATGTCAAAATGTCAAATGTTAATATGAGTGGATTTTCTCTCTCTACGTGGAATGTAAATGGGTTGTGGCACCCCATAAACCCTTAAATGTAAGAAATACGACTTAAAAATTTGGGAAGATATGGAGTGGACATGTTTTCTTTAGTGCTGGCAACAGGGGAGTCATTACATTAATAAGTAAACATCTATAATTCAAATGTCTCAAACAGATTAAAGATAAGTTAGGAATAGTCATTATTATTTTAGCAAAAATTCAGGGGAAAAGGTTTTTTTGTCTAATATTTACGCACCTAATGTTGATGATCAGGGCTTTTTTATATATCTTGAAGGAATGTTGCAAGATGCTGGGTCCCCTCATGTTATAATATTGGGAGGAGACTTTAATCTTTTGATGGACTCCTGTGTATAGTCAGTGTCCAGTGTAGTCAAGCCCCCAAGAGCAACATTGATGCTTCAAAGGATTTGTAAATATCTTGGTCTTACAGATATTTCAAGACTTTTGAACCCATCTGGTAGGGACTTTTTTCTAGAATATATATTTTTTATATCTAAGTCCCTCATTTCATCTATTGTGGATTGTTTAATTAGAAATATTTTAGTCTCAGGTCATGCCCTGGTGAGTTTAGTGGTGTTGCCACATACAGAGAAAAATAAATCATATAGTTGGCACTTTAATGTATCCCTTTTGCAAAATCTTGAATTCCAACAAATGTTAAAGGCTGAAATCAATGTGTATATGGAGTCCAACTGGTCCTCAGTATCCTCAGTATCCTTAGGGGTCGGATGTCATCTGATGGCCTCAGAGAATTGACCCGATTGAAATGACAGAGATTATGCTATTTTGTCACGAAAGGTGGAGTTTTGGCTATTTTGGACAATACCTTCATACTTTCATTCAGGGGACAAAGCAGGGAAGGTTTTACCTAGATATATAAAGCAGAGAGAGTCTTTTTCTACCATTCCCTCAGTGAAATCTGCTTTTGGTGAAATTTTTACCTCAGCTTGCTTTTGGTGAAATTTTATAAACATATATTAATAATGTTTTATTAATAATGTTTTTAAAGAACCCTATCTTGATCTTGTAGTTCCACGTCTTTGTCTACTGATGAAGATATTAGAAACTTCGTGGAACCATTAGATCTCACTAAAGTGAGGACTGAGTAAAAAAAAATATATAATTCTGAGATAACCTTGGAGGAGCTTGGCGAGGTAATTAAGGCCTTGCCTACAGACAAGGCTCCGCAGCCAGATGGCTTTGCTGCTGAATTTTTGTAATCTTATGCTACAGAATTGGCTCCACTTTTGCTAGAAGTTTATGTGGAATCATTAAAGAATGTAAAGTTCCGCCAACCATGACACAAGCCCAGATCAGAATTTTCTTTAAATGTTGCCTCGAGCATATGGCTGAACCCAAAATGATGTATTAATAAGTCCCCTTTCTGCTGGTCAGAGTGGATTGTGAGGGAGGTTACTACACTTGGTGACCTGTATGAGAGTGTAGTGTTGAGATCCTTCCAAAATATGGTTCAGCATTTTAGGATTCACAGATATCATTTCTATAAGTATTTACAGCTGTATCACATGCGCTGTACTGTTTTGGGAATAGATTACACCCCCCCAAAGTAGCAGATAGTCTGGGAGTGGTGATTACTGCTTTTGGAAAAGGTCATGAGGCATCAGTGTATTACTCCCTGCTAATTCAGAGTCTGGGGGACGGAACTTCAACTTCTCTGAAGAGATTATGGGAGGAAGACCTAAAATTGGTATTGGTATTGGAGGAGGGAATGTGGGCTAGGATTCTAAAGAACATCAAGACTGCATCTAGAGATGCAAGGGTCCGCCTTATGCAATTCAAGATTTTACATAGTGTTTTATTGGACCTCCTCTAGATTGTGTAGACTTGGTCTTAAAGACACACCCGCCTGTCAAACATGTCAATAAGAAGATGGAGACACACCCCATATCTTTTGGGGATGTGTTAAGAGACAAGAATTTTGGAGTTTTACGCATGAGGTATTGAGCTCTCAGATTTAATTTTGTCCCAGACTCTGTAGTTAGGTGATAGGTCATTAATATGGGGAATAAGCACATAAAAAAGGTGTCCTAACTATTATTAACTACAGTTTAACAATTGTGAGGGTTAAATATTGATTCTGTTTGTATATGTGTTGCTTTCATTGTTTAATAAACGTATCAATAACAAATATTAATCACAAAAAAATATATGCGCACAAACTCTGCCTCAAGTTTATAGTAAAAATTCCTGATGGACTTATTGTACTTTCACTTGTTTGTAGGTGATATTGATGTATTAGGTCCCAAGCTCTGAAAGTGCAGAGGCCCTATTGTTCTTCTAAGGATTATTATTATTATTAGGGCCCAAGCACTGAACGCGCAGAGGCCTTATTGTTCTTCTAAGGATTATTAGGGTCAAAGCACTGAAATTGCAGGAAAAAGTACTAAAAATTATATATTTTTTGTCATATTTAAAAATCAATCACAGTTACAGGGTTGTTTTCAACAGCACAAATAGAGCATAAACGAATGACAACGGTTTGGAGTGATTTGGATACCATGGGGTGGAAAGTGATGTCACAGCCCAGAATCATATTTGTTATTTCTAAGGAATAGATAAAGTGTTCATTTTTACGGCACAACAAATCGAGCACAAACAAATGACACCAGTTTGGAGCGACATTTTTACTATATCTAAGGAAGGGAAATAGTTACAACGTTTGTTTTAACAGCACAAACATTTTGCTCGATTTGAGCAAGATGGGGTGGAGAGTGACAGCACAAAAAAGAATGCTTAATATCTCAAACACCAAACCAGCACAAACATTAATTTTTGTGGCACAAATCAGCACAAACACAGCACATATGAATGGAATAGATCTGGTGATTATTTAATTATATGGGGTGGCAACTTCTCAGAGGTGTTAAATATGTTTATCAAAAGAATGAAAGATAAAGTTAAAGATCTGTTTAAGATGGCTAGCAAAATAACAACATCATGCTCATTGCTTGATCCTTGAACTGCTTTTAATTTTAAACAATTTAAGTGTTAATTATACAGTATTAAGTTGATAGCAACATATGTGCCACAGTGATGTAGCCTACTTGAGGAATCGAGAGTGGCGAGCCTACTTGTGGAATCATGAGTGGCGAGTGCTCCTCATTGCTGCGAGTTCATGAGTTTGTGCACTTTTCCAGTCGAACCCCATAGAAAAATGCAAACAAAAGTGTCCCCACTCAAGATTTACATCCACTGAGGTGTGTAAGCGCTCTTTGTTAATCAAAATATATAGTTTCATATGGACAGTTTATAAACTTTGACCTCATATGCAGTGCAAATGAATTACCACTAGACCACCCAGTCAGACACCTTTTACCAGTGCTGATTGATGTACTTCTCCACTGACATACAATAGCTCATGACTGACAATAGCACACATAGAGATGAAGTTATCAAATTTATTATGTTAAATATTTATTTTAGAACTTTAATTGATCATCAAGAATGACTTTTTATCAAAGCAGACCATTTAAAATAATATTTTACTAGCGCTCATCTGTGCTGTGCGACTTCAAACACTGTGTATCATGAGCATGTCATTGTTATTTTGCTAGCCATCTTAAACTGATATTTAACTTTATATGTCATTCTTGTGATAAACACAGTTAATTGATGAACACAGTTACACATACTTAGACAAATAACACGCAGCGCATGTGCAAGAACTTGACAAAAAGGGATCCCTTCTAAACTTGACTGATTTTGCAATCTTGCAAATTCAACTAATCGCTGCAGTATTTGCGGTAGCTTGCCATATTTTATAATACCTGCAAATTTTCCACAAAAAAAAACATAAATCTGAGCATACATCACAGCTAGCATTTAATCTTCACCCTGCATATTGAGAATGAGACACAAAACCCCAAATTTACACAAAGAATCCCTAACATTCACTTACAATGCCCATTAGTTGTGTAATAAAATGTGATTAGAATTTTAAGTGCTATTAATACAGTAGGCTATGAATCTGAAAATGGCAATATATGCTGAACACTTGTATGCTGACAGTAAGTGTTTATAAATGTTTTTACAGATATAAAATTGTTAATTATATAGTAGATATGAGCAATATATAGAATATGACAATATGATACAAATGAAAATGTTCATATATGTATCATGTTTTTTTAAACACTTGTGGAATTTAAATGTGTACATAAATGCTCAAATATATTAACTCTGTCTGATATTTAAACTGGTATATGGACATATACGAACAAATACATATAATGTAATAATGGCAACAGGCCTAATTGTTGAATCCTCATTTGCTTTTTAGCTAACAGATTTTTTGTACATCCATTTTAAAGTTAGATAAGTTTTATTGCATTCTCTGAGGTAGAAAAGTTGAATACAAAATAATTAAGGGTCTTTCAATACCCACAGCTTTCACCTAAATGTAGGGTATTTTTTGTTTGTTTTTTTTCTAACTGCATTTTCAGTTATTATGCACAAAATATTTACATGTAATTGCATTTAAAATTTAATCAACACAATTACAGAGGTATATAAAAAGGTTTTTACTGCAAAACAAGTTCAGCCATTTTGTAATCCCAGCTAGCTAAATTGCGTGGCCATTTCCTATCTGCACCGTAATTTGATGACCAAACTTTAGTTGTGGCAATGTTACTGATTATGTTGTGACAACTGGAAAAGTGAAATTGCTGTATTCGTTGCCACAATGTAACTTTGGAATGGTGCCAGTCCGTCATGACAACGTTGTGGCAAGGTCTTGCATCAATTGTGTCATGGGTGTGTGTTGGTGTGGGGGGGTAAGTGTAGCGGAGAGCGGTAAATCTGTGCTCTCCTAAAGTCAACAAACATCTCTTTTGTTTTGTCCACATTCAGAGACAGGTTATTAGCTCTACACCAGTCCATTAAACACTGCACCTCCTCTCTGAATGCTGACTCGTCATTCTTGCTGATGAGACCCACCACGGTCGTGTCATCGGCGAACTTGATGATGTGGTTCAAGCTGTGCATTGCTGCACAGTCGTGATTCAGCAGAGTGAACAGCAGTGGACTGAGCACACAGCACTGGAGGGCCCCTGTGCTCAGTATGATGGTGGTGGAGATGCTGTACCCCAGGTCTCCCAGTCAGGAAGTCCAGGATCCAGTTGCAGAGGGAGATGTCCAGGCCCAGTAGGTTCAGCTTTCCAATCAGGTGCTAAGGAAAGATTGTGTTGAATACTGAGCTGAAGTCTATGAACAGCATTCGAACGTATGAGTCTAGGTGGGTGAGGGTCAGATGGAGGGTGGTGGCTATGGCATCATCTGTTGAACGGTTGGGACGATACGCAAACTGAAGTGGGTCTAGTGAGGGGGGCAGCTTGGTCTTAATGTGCCTCATGATGAGCCTCTCGAAGCACTTCCTGATGATGGTGTGAGTGCGACGGGATGGTAGTCGTTGAGGCAGGACACAGAAGACTTCTTTGGCATGGGGACGATGGTGGTGGCCTTGAAGCATGTTGGAACTTGTTTCATGTCTGTCCGAACTAGCACAGAGTGCCTGTTTAAAGACGGAAGGGATTGTGTCTGTGTGCAGTTTTGGGCTCACATGTGGTTCTGTGTGCACCATACGCTATCTATCCTTGGGTGATGTCAGCGTAAATTAATAATCAAACATCAATTTATTACCAGTATTCGGCACCTACGTCAAGCAATGTCTGCAAACAGTGCCTGTTTTGTAAAGGTTTTATGACCATCACTGTTGTGATTGACTGCAAAAAGAAAAAGTTCCCAGACAGGAGACTTGAAAGATGCAGGGACTTCTATATTGAGGCTTGTTTTCTCAGCTTGCCATTTTCAACTTCACACTAATTCGTGTAGAACTGTGATGTCAACAACTGATTTAACATACAATTAATAGGACAGCTTCTCTCTGTAGAAAGCACAGAGCCATACAGTTGCATTAATGGAGGTTTTCAACTGTGCATGTATATTTGAGGCTTTATTTTCTTTGCCAAAATGTATGATACAGATGCATTATTAAACGAGAGATGAATTGCGGAGCGGTTCAGTTTTTTTACCGAGAACTGTTACACCCCTAATAGATAGATAGATAGATTCACATTTATATTACATTATGTATACATTTATTTTAACAAATAGCATCAAACATATTTACATACATAAAAGCTTGTATAATACACTTCTGTTAAAATATTTGGCATAAATTAGTGGACATTTCAGGTGATTAAAGCTGCCAAATAATCATAGATGCAAAAATATGAACAGAACTTCAACTAGAAGGTAATAATGTTACTTAAACAATCTGATAAGGTTGCTGCATTTTCATCAATTGACCCTCACAATGAAATGCATGCTTTTTTCTTCATTCATTAGATCAGATCATAAGCAGAGAACATGAATCATAAGTACTATCACTCACATGTTGTATGTTTTAAAAATGTACTCTTAACATTTTAAAATGTTTTCACTGTAATGTTGTAATTGCAAAATAGACTACAGAAGATGAAAATTGAGTTCTTAAGCTTTAATTTGATACCAAGTTTGCGAACATTGATAACGTTTTTGATATAAAACAAAGCATTTGTTTTATAGCCACACTCAAACGGCCCACCTGTTGGCCAGTGATAGTTACAAGTTTAAAGTGGGCATGTAAGACGGCATCTGAAGCAACCCCATTTTCACCTACAGTAACCAAAATTGGTACATAATATAGTTCTCATCAAGCTGGACAACTTTCAGAATTAGAATTATTAGCTCCGCCCAACAGGAAGTTTTGGATTTTTTTAATATTGTGGTCTCTGAACTTTTAAATACTCCTCCTGGGGGATTCAAGAGACTGTCACCGTATTTAGACAACATTATGCAAATACATTGAAGATACTAAATTGCGAACAGATTTTGAAATATCGAACGGTGTTGCCATGGTGAAGTATTAAATTAATGTCAAAAAATGGGAAACAAGAAGTGTCTCATATCTTCAGTGTGCAATGTGTGATTTCAATCAAAATTGAGATGTATGTTTGGTACCAGTCACATTGGTTTGGCTATTTTGAGTCATGGACATAGCACCACCACCTGGCAGCAGGAACTGTGGCTCTTACATCAGACTTTAAAATAGTTCACTTACAGTATGGTGCAAAAGTTTTAGGCACTTGTGAAAAGTGTTGCATAGTAAGGATGTCTTCAAAATTAATGCCATAAAAAATAGCATTATTGTAACATCAAGTCCAGTTAACAGGGGGGCTCTGTAGTGCCACTTTGAAAATGGGCTTGAAAGGGGGGCTGTGTAGTTCAATTAAACTCTTTTCCAAAACATGAACCAGCTATTTTTTAGGTGAGTGCATTTTATCACGTGTTATTCAAATAAATGTGTTTATGCAAATTGTTTATACGCTGGGTGCAGTATAAATAAAGACTTAAAAAAAATTCAAAGCTGTTTCAGAAGTGATGTCAGCTCATAGGTGCAACCTTTTTTCACAAAGAATGAATTGGTGATGCTTCAATGCTTCAAAGAAAATAAAGAAAAAGGAAAATTGGCATTTTATTCTCAATCTTTTTACGAGCACTACAAAATAGAATTATGTGAAGTGTCACTGAACATGCCTATGCAAAAATGCAGACAATGTTTAGTTGTATACAGGTGTGTCAGCATTCAAAATCATGAACATCATCAAATCAGTTTTTTCATAATTTATTATGATTATTTATTATCTGCATGTAAGTAATGGCTTTAATGGCATATTAAGTATATGGCTGTTGTGTGCAAATTCAAGTGTGCAGGACAAGAAAATGTTAATTGTCCCCCTCATTGAATGAGAGGATAATAATAATAATAAAATATATTATGCTCTTTCTTTCAGTTTTAGGTGAAATATTTTTTTTGTGTAAAAAGATAATTCTACATTAGATTGCCAATGTTCTCTTATGTGGGTCATGTGGTCATAGATAGACTTAAGCAGGTCTAAATATTCGTCCTCAGATTTCATAAACAATAACCCTACATTATATGTTATTATTTTCAAAGTAAAGTTAATCAAAACCTATTTGTTAGTTGAGGGTGTGATGTTTTTTCTTCAGACAGATCTTAAGGAATTTATAGCCAGACTCAAATGTTAATTAAATACTTAATGCGTTAATATATTTGAGCATTTATGTAACATTTAAGTTCCGCAAAATGTTAAAATAAATATTACATATATGAAAATTGGCGATGCGCTAAATTAATGGCAAAAAATTAGGAAACAGGAAGTATCTCGTATTTTCTGCATGCATTGTGTGATTTTTGAGACTCTGAAGTGCCACCTAGAAAATGGGCATGTTCAGGGGGCTCTGTAGCACATCCCTTTGGAGCTACTGTAACCAAACTTTGTACACATATAGATCTCATCAAACCAGACAACTTTTGAGCTGACAGTCATAAACTCTGCCAAACAGGAAGTCAGACATTTTGGATTATTTAAAAAATGCATGCTCTGGATTTGACATTGAAGATTGCCATGGCGACACAATAAATTAACATTAAAAAATAAGTCTCTTATCTTCTACGTTCATTGTGTGATTTACATAAAAATTTGGCCAAATATTTGTATTTGCAGGTTGATCACATTGTCGTGGCTAATGTGGGTCACAGTCATAGCGCCATCAACTGGCAGAAGGAAGTGTGGCATTCAGTCCGTCATTACAATGTTGTGTCAACATCAAGCAACAATAGTTAATTGTTTGTTACCAGTTGGTAATTTTAGCTTTTAATGATTATTCTATGAGCGGACATAATTTATGTCCTTATAACCTAACCCTAACCTAATTTATGTCCTTATATTCACAACATAATTTAAACTCTATTTAAACAGTTGTGAGTATGAATAACAAATGCAGAGTAAAAGTTAATGTACTTAATTTATTGTTAAAGATAACAGAGAAAAAGTTCAACAATAAAAGAAACTGAGACCTGTTGCCTTGTAATTGCAATGAAATTACAAGGCTAAATGACTTCTGTGCACATATTGAACTCAAGTCTTACTTAGACCAACTTAACCCTCAATTGAATTGAATTACATTGAAATACATTTGTTAATTTAATTTAAAGCAATTTTAAGGATATACTAAAATGGTAAATGACTTCATTACAATCTAATCTTCATATCTACATATTTTTTCAATAAATAATTATATTAAATTATAGCAAATATTTAAAATTAATCAGTTAGCAATCAAATAAAAATGGAATATATGAATGTTGTTGCCATTGCGAGGCATTAAATTAATTGTGAAAAATGGGAAACAGGAAGTGTGTCATGTATTGTGTGTGCAATGTGTGATTACCAACTGGAAACCAACAAACAAGTATTATTCTTTGACATTGCCAGAACATCATCATGATGGACTGGCACTGTTCCAAAGTTACAATGTGGCTACAAATCCACTGACCTATATATATATATATATATATATATATATATATATATATATATATATATATATATATATATATATATCTCCAGCACCACTTGGATTCTCCTTGGCATCACGATCTTCAGCCAGTGGTGAGGACTCCATGTCATCACCTTCCTCCTTCAGATCACGGTTTTTGGCACCAAATGTGGCAGACCTCTGCCTTTCCTATGAAGGAGGAAGCGAGAGCCAGTAGAACAATTCAAAGGCTTTAATACAACACTTTTCAGTGTACATCGTGCTTTTCAGCACAATAAACAAACTCATTCAACAACATTCAACAGCCTTCCTTTTCAGCAGTCACTGTGACACAGTCACACACACACACAGCTCTGTGCATCTCTCTCTCCCCGTCTGCTGCTTTCTTCTCTCTTTAAATACACCCACCACTCCTCTCTGGAACATTAGACCAGTGTGGCGCACAGGTGGAACTCATTTACATTTAGCTCGCTCTCCCCCGATTCCGCTCGGCCATGCCCTGCTTGCTACAATATAGATAGGTAGATTCACATTTATAATATATTATGCATACAATTATTTTAACAAATAGCATCAAACATATTTACAAACATAAAAGCTTACACTATATAATTGAGCCATTAAATGGTGAAAAATGAGAAACAAGAAGTGTCCCATATCTTCTGTGTTCTGTGTTGGGGGCTAATAACATGGATTTTACTATTTTGGGTCATGGACATAGCACCTCCCCCTGTTAGCAGGAAGTGTGGCTGTTTAAACAGACTTTTACTAAATAGTTCTCTTATATTTACCAAATTGTTTAAAATTGTTCAGAATAATGCCAAATGCATGTGTCCACATTACATTGTGCCCATCATCACCACTTGCAGCTATATTTCTCATTGGTTTTAATGTTAATATTTGCTGCAAAATGTGTGCTTGACATTTCCCAATTGCTTGAATATCTACAAGAATTACTTCTTTAGAATAATATCAAGACACTGGTGATGAAAAATTGTAAGGGAATATTTGATGTCTTAAATATTGTTGCCATGGCAACACATTAATTGTTATTATTACTTTCTTTATTTGGGTGTTTTTGAGGCACTTGGCATGCTTAAAATGTCAAAAAATGTTGCACAAACCTCAGGGTCATTGACCATTAGTACTGGGCAAGAGTTCACACATGGGCATGTGTGCGTTTAAAAATGGGCATGTAACAGGGTCTCTGTAGCACCCCAATGAATACTTTAAAAAAGAATGGGTATCCTTCATGGAAACAAACAACACACCATACATCTCTGCACTAACTCTTTGGGAGACAGCTAAAGTTGTATTAAGAGGAAAGATCATATCATATTCTACATACAAACATAATATATATAATTGTTATACATATTGTTCTCATCAAGCTGAACAACTTTCATACTTAGCCATTATCTCGCCCAACAGGAAGTTGGCTGTTTTGGATTTTCTGAAAATTGCAGGCTCTGAACTTTGAAATTCTCCTCCTAGGGGATTCGTGTGACTTGCACCAAATTTGTTCAACATCATGCCAAGACATAATAAATGCTAAATTGCAAACTATTTTATATTTTGAACGGTGTCACCATTGCAAAGCAAAACAATTATGCCAAAAATGGGAAACAGGAAGTCCCTTACATCGTCTGTGCACATTGTGTGATTTTGTTGAAAATTCAGCTGTATATTTTGTAATGGGGGATGATTACATTGATGCAGCTACTATGGGTCCCAGTCATAGTGCCACCAACTGGCAGCAGGAAGTATGGCACTTTTAACAGACTTTGAGATAGCCCTCTTGTGTTTGCATGAATTGCTTCAAAATTCTTTAGTATAATGTCAAGACAGTGTTGATGTAAAATTGTCAAGGGATATTTGATATCTTAAATAATGTTGGCAACACATTCATTGTTATTATTCCTTTCTTATACATTGGTGTTTTTCAGGTACTTGGCATGCTTATATGAGATTAATGAATTTAATGCAATTTTGAACACACATCAGACATCAGAGTCATTGGCCATTATGGCTGAGCAAAAGTTAATGCATGGGCATGGGGGGGTCTCTGTAGCACCCCCTTTAAAATGAGTATGTAAGATGGACTCTGTAGCACCTCCATTTTCACCTACAGTCAACAAAATTGGTACATATAGAGTTTTCATCAAGCCAGACAACTTTCATAATTATGGTTATTAGCTCTGCCCAACAGTAAGTCAGACATTTCTTATTTTTTTTGAATATAGCAGTCTCTCAACATTTAAATATTCCTCCTAGGGAATTCATGAGACTGTCACCACATTTAGACAATATTATTGGAGACAGAAAGTGGGAGGATGTGAGGGCTGTGACGATCTTGCGAGACAATGGGTGCGATCTATCATGGCGGCGCTCTGAACCCAGCTAAAACAAAAACAAGCCGATCAACATTTAACACTACTATTACAACTGTCATCACTCAAATACCAGAACCTGATCAAACTGTGGAAACCTAGGAAAAGTATATAGATGACTACTTAAGCAGACTGACCTGCATGACACAAACACAAAAGAAACAACCATGCCGGGAATACTCAGCTGAACTACTCCATCAAGACATCAAAGACCAATCTTGAATTTAGCCAGTCCCAGATAGAGTCGTTGCAAAAAAAAACAACAACAAAATGCATACAAATGTATCAGAACTCACAACAACAATTAACAGTCTCACAAACAAAAATAAACAGCTAAAAGAATCCATTCTAGACATCCAGTCCCGCAGTATGCGAGACAACCTAGTCTTCTCGGGTATGCCAGAACAAATCCAAGATAACCCTGAACAAGCGATCAAAGATTTGATGCATTCTACTCTTAAACTCCCAAAAGAGACTGCAACAATATTACCTTCCACCGCGTCCTCCGCCTTGGATCTAATAACAATAAAAACACCAACACTAAACATCCACGTCCCATTATTGCAAAATTTGAGCACTATAAACGTAAAGAACTGATTAAGAGCAAAGGTAAAGAGCTGCGAGGAACTAACTTTAGACTTAACGAGCAATTTCCACGGGAGATCCAGGACTGACGGAGAATATTGATCCCGCTCATGAAACAATTTCGGCAAAATGGAAGGAAAGCTGTCATCACTGTAGACGACTACATGTTGATAGCCAGATTTACAGAAATAACACTATATACTGGTTATAATCTATAACGAAAGTAAGAACGAAAAAAATAAAGAAATGTCGCAATAAATGCAATACAAGATAAGCAATAATCACCTACCTCCCACATTCAAAATATGTCATCTGTGTATTCATTTGAAAAAAAAGTGTTCTCATTGTCTTATGTTGTGTTTGTCTGACATTGAATGTGTACTGTATGTGTATTTTTTGTCTATATCATATAATAGGGTACAGATACTTATATTAAATATCAAACAAAGCTTAATACTATCTTAACACGGAACGTCACATCTAAAATTAGTAAACTGGAATGTACGAGGCATTAATTCACCAGTTTAGAGATCCAAAACTTTAAGCCACCTTAAAAAATGTAATGCAGATATATATTTATTGCAAGAAACTTTTGGAACCAGAACACAAAAAATTAACAAATACACAATTAACTCAAATATATTCTGCATCCTATAACTCAAAGAAAAGAGCTGTAGCTATATTAATCAATAAAAACATAGCAGTTATTAATCATTCAACCATATGTGATCCAGAAGGACGATTTGTTATCATCAACATAACCTTAAACAATAAAATAGTGACCATTGCCAATATCTATGGACCAAACACGGATGACTCCCAATTTTTCCATAATTTATTATTTTCAATAGCCAACCTCTCCCAATGAGCTGTCATAATTGGAGACTTTAATACAGTCATTGATCCAACACAAGATAAATCGAATATGCCATTACATTTTAAACCTTGGCAATCTACAGAAACCATCAAACAATATATGACTGACCTTGGTCTTAGCGATAGCTGGAGACTTACAAACACAAACTCAAGAGAATGAGCTATTTTCAGCAGTTCATAATTCATATTCGCGTATTGATTATTTCTTAACAAGCAATTCCCTCATTCCATACATCTTAAATACAACAATAAACCCTATCATTATCTCTGACCATGCACCAATCACTGTAACTATCAATAACAGGAACACTATAAAAAAAAAATTTAGATGGAGGATGAATACATCACTACTTCAAGACAAAGAATTTAATGAATACTTTAAAAAAGAATGGGTATCCTTCATGGAAACAAACAACACACCATACATCTCTGCACTAACTCTTTGGGAGACAGCTAAAGTTGTATTAAGAGGAAAGATCATATCATATTCTACATACAAACATAAAAAGGAAAAAATACTAGAAAAATTATTAGAAAATAAAATGCACACATTACACAATATTTACCCTAATAATCCCAATGAACATATTTTAAAGGAAATAAAACAAAAGGTGATTATGAAGATATTAGAAATAAAAAGATAGAATATGCCTAAGATATACACATTTTGAACATAATGACAAATCAGGTAAATACCTTGCTAATTTACTCAAACGTGAAAAAAAAGACACTTCTTCCGGTAATTGAGAACCCAGAAGGAAAGACACTCCACACCTCACAAGACATCAATGACACTTTTCGTACATTTTATAAACATCTGTACAATAATGACAAAGAACCAAAAATTAAAGACACTAATTAATTCCTTAATAATATAATTCTACCCAGTCTAACCACAACCCAAAGAGAATCATTAGAAGAACCTATATCAGAAATATAAACAGGCTCTCGACTCATTATCAAATAATAAAGCCCCTGGTCTAGATGGATACCCACCAGAATACTTCAAACACTTTTGGTCAAATATAATCACCATTATTCATGTGAATGACGGCAGAAATTAAAAATAATTATTTTATCCCATCTCACATGAACACAGCACTAATTTCGGTTCCACTTAAACCAAACAAAAACCCAACATTATGCACTAGTTATCGCCCATTAACACTTATCAATTCTGATTTAAAAATAATTAGTAAAGCTCTGGCCACACGTCTTGAATCAGGAATTTCATCTCTCATCCAAACAGATTACATTAAAGGACGGCACTCAAACAATACCAGACGATTATTCAACATAAAAAAAAGAAGAAAAAAAAAGACAATAATCATATCACTGGACACAGAAAAGGCATTTGATACAGTCAGTTGGTACTTTCTTCATTCAACACTTATAAAATTTGGGTTCGGAGACTCCTTTATATAAATCAACAATTTTACCATTGAACATGAAACCACATGGCACGAGTATACAGGACACACCATTCACAATAAATAATATTACAGAAGGGGGGGCATTGGAGGTGGACTCTATTATATATGGAGTTGGGCAGAGCAATAAATTATGCTCACACTCTCAAACTCCAGTTGGTATTATTTCCGACTACGCCACCTGAGGAATTTCACCCCAAGAATTTAACAACCTCTAACTGAAAGGCACACGCAGATCATAATCATGGATGGATTCAGAGACGTATGGTAATCGTACAAAAATTTATTAATAATTAAAAAACACAATAAGTATAAAAGGCATTGCCCAGCAATCACTCATCTAGTTGTTAGATTCCATCGTTGGCAGCAGAGAAACCTGGGCTTACCAACAGGGGCAGTCTCAAGATATCACCCTTTATGAAAGTCACTATTCACAGTGCACACACTCTCGCACACACTCAGCAACTCATGTCAAAGACCACGACACACAGTGAAGATGCCGCCACCACCAAAAGTTCATTCGTCTGCCCCCCCGACCGCCCAGGTCCTGCCAACAAACAAAAGAAAGACATTAAAGAAAGAGCATTGATATGCAAAGAAAACAAAATACAATTATATAAGAAATTAACTAATACAATACCAAGAAGGAGCCAACCACTTGGTCCCAACCCAGTCGTCACAAATCAAAACCCAAAGAAAATAACAAGTCATTAAACAAAATAATCACATAAATTCAGCAGCATAGCTCAATCAAATAACATTTGATGAAGATAATGCATAAATTCACTAAGCACAATTAACTTAAAAACAAAAATACACATTCAAAACTGACTTAAACATTGAAATCAATTAAAGAAACAAACAAAAAGAAACAAAAGAAACTCTAAGCAAATCACTGAATCACGGAACCTAAGCACTGAGAATTCACTTTAAAGCAAACATAAGAGCTCATAGAAAGCGCATCAGTCCCGTGATAAACCACAGGATAATCAGTGGAAACAGAACAGCAGTCTATGATGAAGCACGAAGCAAACGGCACTTTATGATAAAGCACCGGGCATTGAAGCAATCAGCACTTTGAGGAGCACAGAGCATATAATACTCATTCGGAACGCCGCTATTACCCTCAGCGAGTGCCTAAAAACAAAACAGAAAGTGTTACCCCGCGATTCATTCATCCTTGGCTTCATGCTCGATCAATATACTCACAGCAACACATGCTGTCCCAGGATCACTATCCCAAACTACGTGGTGGATGGAGGCAATTGTCTCCAACAAACCTCGTTGGCAGGAAACGCAAATAGATCTTACACTACCTGAAGCATACAAATTAGTCAAATACCCACTAAAAATGACTCAAAAGCGCCGTCGCACACAAACGCTTCTCTTACCTGTCTCAACTGTCCACATTCAACTCTCCAGGAAGCACACACTCAGTAGACAGCACAGCCAGTGGATAAGCAGCTTCCGCAATCTATTATGAGCCACACATTCAACCGTGCACTCCAGCAGAAAAAGCAACAGGGCGCGCAGATGACGTCACGGCCCCAGAAAATGACGCACATCCATGAACTGTTAGCCCGTGTTCTTATATGCAACAGGTGCCAGGCCATTGGCCAAACCTCAAACAAGTGGGAGGGGTGCTAACCCATCCTGCCACACATACTTAGGAATAAACATATCCCAGAACCTCGCTGACTTGTTTAACCTCAATTTCATTCCACTGTTAAAAACAATAGAAGATGATTTAACTCGATGGATGAACCTACCACTTTCCATTATAGGTCGTATTGCAACAGTTAAAATGTGTATTCTACCCATTATCTACTTTATCTTTTTACGATGACTCCAGTACAACCAACTAAGAAATGGTTTACATCATTAAATCAAACAATTTTACTGGAAAAAGGAATGCTAAAATAAGTTTACAAACACTTCAAAAATAATAAAGCTCAAGGCAGTCTAGTAGCACCAAATTTTCAACACTGTTGCTTAGCATCTCATCTACAATACTTTTGCAAATAGATCAGAAGTGACAGTTTCCAAATCCCAAGGCTAGAATTAGAACGAGCAGAATGTAAAAAATGGCCATATGTGATCTTCCATCACTCACAAAAAAAATCAAAAATCAAACTTTTTAAAACTATGATGATTAAAACAAATCTCACTGCTTGGTGGGAAATTAATATCCATGAGCTCACACCACACATCAACTCACCTATATGGCATAATCCTGATTTTACTATCAAATAAATTCCGCTTAACAATATTAAATGGAAAGAGAAGGCATCAAACATCTACATCACCTGTTTACTAACAACACCTTCATTACATTTACAGAATTAATACAGAAATTTAACTTAAGAAAAGAACATTATTACTATTACCTACAAATTAGGAATTCTATTAAAACCACAATTGGAAACAATGATATTGCAAAACCTCACCCAATTCTAAAACATATCACCACAATTAGTAACTCAGTAAAGACACTAACTAAACTATACACTTTAATATCGTCTATTGATACTAATACAGCAGCACCAGTTAAACAATGGGAAAAAGATCTCAATATCAACACAGATGAGGAATTCTGGAAAACAGTTTGCAGAAATACTTTTATCTTAAGTACAAACACAAATATCCAGTTAATTCAGTATAAAATTGTACACAGAACACACATAAAACAGCGTAAGATGTTTAAAATGGGACTTGTAACTTCTGACAGATGCACTAACTGCAATTTAAATACTCCAGACACTTACCTTCATGCACTCTGGTTCCCCGTCTGTTGCTCACTTCGACGTGGTGTCGAAGAAGCGACACTAGGGGTCTCTTTTGAGTGCCAAATATGCCTCTGGTCTATGAAAAAAGGCCAATGAGAAGTTGGCAGATGATATTTGCATACCCCGCCCCGGACACACGGGTATAAAAGCGGGGAAATACGTTGAATACATTCCGAAATTTTTTCGGAGCCGATGGTCGTGTATGCAGCCAGCTGCGAGTCACACACCAGTTCCTGCTTCTGTTCCTCTGACACTCTGCTTCCTGTTGAATCTACGGCGCACTTCAGCGGCTTTCTACTTCTCTGCACGGCAATGCAGCTTGCCCCTGGGCGCTTCGGCAGCGCATAGAGCTAAAAGAGTTATATTTAAAGGAGTGATTTTCTCTATAAAAGAGTATTTTCCTCTGAAAGAGCAATACACAGCAGCGTTGAGCGTCCTTTTCAGGACCTCAATTCCGCCCCTGTGTACTTCCTGGATGCGGTAGAGTGCACTCTGCTTCAGACAGCCACAGGCGTTGTCTCGTGTGTTTGGGCAGTGATCACACCGAGGCAGCGTTTGTGGATGGTTCATGCTCTCACTGCGAGGGCATGACCATGGCAACGTTGCGGTTGCGGATTGCTTTCAATAGAAAGCACGCCACTCCAGCCGCCCCCCGTGTTGCTCCTTCTGCGCACGGGATTGAGGACGATACAGCTGGCGCTGGAGGCGATCTGGGGACAGCAGTGGGTGCAGCTCAGCCGGGTATGCCCCCTCGGACCACCCACCCCCCGGTATGCTTGTTGACTCCCGTCCATGCTCGAGGCAACAGCGGCTCGCCTCATGGCCGGTCTACCTATCTTCTAGAGCTCGAGGTGGATGAGCTTGCCGCTGGATCGGAGAGCGTGGCATCTGACGCTGATGCCTCCTCTTTGCTGCCGCCATTGGGCCAGCACGACCAGGCTGAGGCTAACGCGCAGATGTCCGATATGCTTGCACTAGCGTGGGGCTGACTGGAATCCTCCGTCCTCCCCACAGCCATCATGGCTGGATGATTGGTTCCTGGGAATACCGCACTGCTCACACCTGGTCCCATTTTTCCCGGAGGTGCATGATGAGCTGACGTCTACGTGGAGGTATACACCGATTACCCAGGTGGATAGGGCTGTTGCACTCCATCTATGCCCCGGAAACCCTACCACCTGGCGGGGTCGCCCTGTGCTCCCTTCTAAGGCCTTCAGGACAACATCTTTGTTTACTGCCAAAGCCTACAGCGCCGCTGGACAGGCCGCTTCCACCCTGCACGGTGTGGCAATCCTGCAAGTCCAGCAGGCCAAGGTGCTCAAAGATCTGCACGAGGGTAGCCCTGATCCCGATGTGTTGCAGGAACTGCGCTCAGCGACCGACCTCACCCTCAGGGCCACGAAGGTCACAGCGCAGTTATTCGGGCAGGCAATGGCCACGCTTGTGGTCCAGGAACAACATCTGTGGCTGAACTTGGTCGAGATGCGTGAGACCGACAAGGCTCGCTTCCTCAACGCTCCCGTCTCCCAGTTCGGCCTCTTTGGCGACACCGTCGAGGACTTCGCCCAGCAGTTCTCCGCGCAGACAGAGGCCATCTCACATATCCTGCCCGCCGCAAGCCTGCCACCGTGGGCCATGCCCTGTCTGCCCACCAAGAGTGTCCTCCTGCGGCAAATAATCACCCTGCTCTGCCTCAACCTGGGCCCAGCTCTCAGCCCCAGCGTCAAGCACGCCGCAGGAAGCAGATGTCGCCCGTCTCACGGACCCCCTCGAGGACCCGTAAGGCTCACAGGCGCTCATGAGACACCAGATGGTAAGACCACTCCATCCCCCGGTGGAGGGCCGGGAGGAGAATCCTTTGTTCAATTTATTTCATTTGCCGGAAATTGCTACTCTCTTACTCAAAGACACAATAGAGCCTGTCCCTCCAACTGAGATGAAGAAGGGTCTCTACAGCCCTTACTACATCGTACCCAAGAAAGGCGGTGACTTACGACCGATCTTTGACTTGCGAGTTTTCATCCAAGCTTTGCACAAACTCCCGTTCAAAATGCTCACGCAGAAACACATTCTAACCTGCGTTCGGCATCTATAATGGTTCGCAGCGGTAGACCTGAAGCGTACTTCCACGTCTCAATTCTGCCTCGACACCGACCCTTCTTACGGTTCATGTTCGTGTATCAGTACAAAGTCCTCACCTTCGGCATGTCTCTGTCCCCTCGTGTCTTCACGAATGTCGCCTCAAGTACCTCGACAACTGGCTCATTCTGGCCCACTCACGAGAGTTACTATGTGCTCACAGAGACCAGGTGCTCAGGCACCTCAGCTGTTTAGGGATTCAGGTCAACTGGGAAAAAAGCAAGCTCACCCCGGTCCAGAGCATCTCTTTTCTCGGCATGGAGTTAGACTCAGTCTCAATGTTAGCATGTCTCACCAACGAGCGTGCGCAGTCAGTGTTGAGGTGCCTCGCCGCTTTCAGGCTGGGCACAATGGTCCCCTTAAAACTTTTCCAGAAGGTCCTGGGGCATATGGCATCCTCCGCGGCGGTCGTGCCGCTGGGGTTGATGCATATGAGACCGCTTCAACACTGGCTTCAGACTCGAGTCCCGAGACGAGCATGGCGCCACGGCACGCACCATGTGACGATCACCCACGCCTGCCGCCAAACATTCAAACCCTGTACAGACCTCTGCTTTCTACGGGCAGGAATACCCTTGCAGCAGGTGTCCCGACACGTCTTGGTCACGACCGACACCTCCACACCGCCTTTGGAAAGGTGCCCCGCTGCGCTGGCATATCAACTGCCTGGAGTTGCTGACTGTTGTCTTTGCCCTGCGGAAGTTTCTATAACTATTTCGAGACAAACACGTCCTGATCAGGTCAGACAGAACCACTGCGGAAGCGTACATCGCCAAGACGGCGTACGCTCCTGCCACGACTCGCCCGTCGTCTCCCCCTTTGGACTCAAGTTGCTGCGCGCCACTCACATCCTCAGCAACCTCAATGTGGTAACGGACGCGCTGTCACAACAACGCTTGTCCGATGGAGAGTGGAGGCTTCACCCCCAGTCGATGCAGCTGATTTGGGAACGGCCCAGGTAGACCTGTTTGCCTCCCAAGAAACCTCCCACTGCCCACTCTGGTATGCCCGTTCAAAGGCTCCCCTCAGGGCAGACGCACTGGCACACAGCTGGCCTGCGGGGCTGCACAAGTACGCATTTCCCCCAGTGAGCCTTCTTGCACAGGTGCTGTGCAAGGTCAGGGAGGATGAGGAACAAGTCACCCTTGTGGCTCCTTATTGGCCCACCCGGCCCTGGTTCTCAGATCTCGCACTCCTTGCGACAGGCCCTCCCTGGCTAATTCCCCTGAGGAAAGACCTTCTTTCTTAGGGACGGGGCACACCTGTGGAACCTCCACTTCTGGCCCCTGGACGGGACGTGGAAGATTTAGCTGGTCTATCATCTACGGTTGTAGCCACAATCAACCAAGCCAGAACCCCTTCTACCAGGCAACTTTACGCCCTGAAATGGCACTTGTTCGCGAATTGGTGTTCTTCCCATGCTGAAGACCCACAGAGGTATGCAGTTAGGTCAGAGCTCTTATATCTGCAGGAGAGGCTGGAAAGGAGGCTGCCCCCTTCCACCCTGAAGGTGTATGTCGCCGCTATTGTGGCCCACCATGATGCAGTAGACGGAAAGCCCTTGGGTAAGCACGACTTAATCATCAAGTTCCTAAGAGGCACCTGGAGGTTGAACCCCTCCCGGCCAAGCCTGTTCCCCTCCTGGGATCTCTCAGTGGTCCTCACGGGCCCCAGAGACCCCCCCCCTTCATTGCTGTGTCCGGTATGTGCTTTGCGTACCTATTTGGACCGCACACAGAGCTTTAGGTGCTCTGAGCAGCTCTTTGTCTGCTTTGGGGGACAGCGGAAAGGGAACGCTGTCTCCAAACAGAGGCTTTCCCACTGGGTGGTGGATGCCATTTCACTGGCCTGTCGCACCCAAGCCGTGCCCCCACCCTTGCGGGTCTGAGTGCACTCAACAAGGAGTATTGCGTACTCGTGGGCACTGGCTAGAGGCACCTCCCTAGCAGACATATGTAGAGCAGCGGGTTGGGCAACACCTAATATCTTTGCAAGATTTTACAATCTCAGGGTTGAGTCAGTCTCATCCCGTGTTTTCTCAGGTCTGAGCCGTTGGAACTCGTTAACACGCTGATGATCTGGCCGGGTGAATCGCTTACACCTGGCACCCTTTCCCTCGGCTGAGGTAAAACTGTGCGCTTTCTCTCCCAGGACATCCCACACACCCTGGTTGATCCTCCCTAGCCCTGTGGGTCTGCAATTCAGCAGAGGAATTCGCCAACCCAATCCACTGCGGGTATCTCAAATCTACCCTGCACTGGGAAAAGTGCTCCAAAAATCAGGCCTCCTACGCAGACTCCTTCTGTGTGTATTTTCCGTGGTACGGTCACCTTATTAGCTGACCCATGTCTCCCTCAGGCAGTTCTCGCTGCCCTCCGGTCGCTATGCTGTAGCAACTCCCCCCTCTTGGAGGTTGGATCTACCACTGCGCCATGTTCCACATGTTGCTAAAAAACCCATGTGATATATTCGCCACTTTTACCTCCCCTTTTGGGCAGGTGTGGCCTCCGCAGGGTCTTTTTGCCTCTGAAAGAATAGGAAACTGGTTAAGACCCCCTTCCCTCGATGTGTGTAAGGGCCCCAGCTGTTCTTGCTCTATGCGGAGAAACATAGAGAGAAAAGAGGCCCAGCCAGGCTTGGCCCGTTCCCAGGTTGGCAAGCGTCGCCTTGTTCCCCTCTAGGGTAACCAGAAGGATTCCGACGACTTTTTTGGGGCATTGGGGAAGGGTACACACAGTCTGACACAGTTGGTCGCTTATGCACATGAAATACTTGCCCACTCCTGTGTCAGCAGTACACGTACACGGCTCAGCGCATGGCGCGATTTGAAGTGGACCCCTAGTGTCGCTTCTTCGACACGACGTCGAAGTGAGTGACAGACGGGGAACGTCTCGGTTACGTATGTAACCATCAGGGAAGGAGACGTCATGTCTTCCCGGCCACGACGCTGAGCTGAGCCACTGCAGTGGCCGGACCATTTCCGGCTCCTCAGAAAAATCCTGAATGTATTCAACGTATTTTCCCGCTTTTATACCTGTATGTCCGGGGCGGGGTATGCAAATACCATCTGCCAACTTCTCATTGGCCTTTTTTCATAGACCAGAGCCATATTCGGTGCTCAAGAGAGACCCCTAGTGTCGCTTCTTCGACATGATGTCTCGTTTCCTCCATCAGCGAACGGAGGTTACATACGTAACCGAGACATTATGCCCACCTGTTCATCAGTTCTGGACAGATGTCATTAAGAATCAGATTTCTTGAAAATTACAATCTCTGCACTCCCATTACTATGCCTTTTAGGTGACACATCTCAAATTAACCCCCCTCTTGATCATCCAACTCTTCTGCTCATATCTCTAGCTATCACCAAGAAAATAATATTAATCAATTGGAAAAATAAAAGCCAAATATCAATTACACAATGGCGACATCTATTAAGGGACCATATTATTAAAGAGAAACATACATCAGCAATTAAAAATCAATTATACAAATTTAATACAATCTTCAGCCCACTACTCACACCCTTAAATATTGATTAAAACTAGCTGGTGCCTCAATTAATTGATGCCTCAATTAAGTTCTATAAAACATAAATACAAACTATTTCTATAATAGATAAATAATGTGAGTATTATATAATATATTGTTCTACATGTATTTGTAGATGTCATTTATATATATTTTAATGTTCTATATGCTATACTTTATTCAATCTCTTTTCTACATATGTAAAATTTTAATAATATTGTTATTGCTATTATTGTTATTGTTGGTGGTAGTAGTGGTAGTGGTGGTGGTAGTACTGATATTTATATTATTACAGAAAAATTTGACCTCCTTTCCTTTTCGTTCCCTTATATAATCTAATTCCAAAAACATTATAAATGAACTCTTATAATTTATATACTTTATTAACTGTCTTGTCGGCATGGGCATCACCGGCTCAGTTTTTGGTGTGCCTGGCCCCTCCCTTTCCCACGTATGCCGGCAACCCCTTCTCTCATTTAACAGGACTGTGTTGGAGTGCTATCTATGTTGGATGTGGTGTCAACCAATTGCTTAAACATATACCTGTACCTGTATGCACTATTATATCTATACATCTATATATTTTGTTGTTCCTTTTATATATGTGTGTGTGTGAGTGTGTGTGTGTGTGTGTGTGTGTGTGTGTGTGTGTGTGTCATTGGTCTTAGGTATAAGCTGCTATGTCTTGTTAATTTGTGTTGTGTTGAATTAAAAATAAAAAAGACAATATTCTGAAAAGACATTCAGGAAAAAAAAACTGGACCTCCACAAGTCTGGTGCATCCTTGGGAGCAATTTCCAAATGCCTGAAAGTACCATGTTCATCATCATGGGACCATGCAGCCATCATACAGCTCAGGAAGGAGATGCATTTTCCTAGAGATGAACATAGTTTGGTGCAAAAAGTACAAATCAATCCCAGAACAACAGAAAAGGACCTTGTGAAGATGCTGGAGGAAACAGGTAGACAAGTGACTATATCCACAGTAAAAAGAGTCCTATATCGACATAACCTGAAAGGCTGTTCAGCTAGGAAGAAGCCACTGCACCAGAACTGCCATAAAAAAGCTAGACTACAATTTGCAAGTGCACATGGGGACAAAGATCTTACTTTTTGTCGAAATGTTCTCTGGTCTAATGAAACAAAAATGTAATTATTTATCCATAATTAGCATTGTTATGCTTGGAGGAAAAAGGGTTAGGCTTGCAAGCCAAAGAACACCATCCAACTTTGAAGCATAGGGGTGCTTTGCTGCAGGAGGGACTGGTGCACCTCACAAAATAGATTGCATTATTAGGAAAGATAAATATGTGGCTATATTGAAGCAACATCTCAAGACATTTGTCAGGAAGTTAAAGCTTGGTCGTAAATGGGTCTTCCAAATGGACAATGACCCCAAGCATACCCCCAAGGTTGTGGCAACAAAGGACAACAAAGTCAAGGTATTAGAGTAGCCATCACAAAGCCCTGACCTCAATCCAATAGAAGATCGGCCAGAACCGAAAAAGTGTGTGCGAGCATGGAGGCCTACAAACCTGACTCAGTTACACCAGTTCTGTCTGGAGGAATGGGACAAAATTCAAGCAACTTATTGAGAGAAGCTTGTGGAAGGCTACCCAAAACATTTGACCAAAGTTAAACAATTTAAAGGAAATGCTACCAAATTTTAACAAAGTGGATGTAACCTTCTGACCCAATGGGAATGTGATAAGCTGAAATAAATAATTCTCTCTACTATTATTCTGACATTTCACATTCTTAAAATAGTTATCCTAACTGACCTAATACAGTTACGATTAAATGACATGATTTGTGAAATACTGAGATTAAATGTATTTTGCTGAGGTGTATGTAAACTGCTGACTTCAACAGTATGTTTAGTCTTGGGGGCTAATCACATGGATGTAACTATTTTGGGTCACAGAGATGGTGTCACCGCCTAGCAGCAGGAAGTGTGGCTCTTACAACAGACTTTAAAATATTCTTCTCATATTTTCCCAAATTGCTTCAAAATTGTTTAGAATAATATCAAAAGCCAAATGCATTGTTTTCCGAAAGCCACCAGGTGGAAATGGACCCACGGTGCTTGGGCCTGTCATTGCTGCTTGCATGGTATTTTTCATTGGTTTTAATGTTTGCATTTATATTTAATATTCACTGCAAAATTTGTGCTTGACATTTCACAATTGCTTGACACCCCGTGCCTCCAGAATGATGTTGTTATTCATGCAAAGACAGAAATGAAAATTCTATTTCAGCAGATATTAATGTCAAAAATATGAGAATACAGTTAACAAAATAATCCACAGCTAATGTAGCCTAGTCAGGTCAAGTCAAATCAAGTCTTTTTTTTTTTTTTTTTTTTTTTACATTTTTATAACGCTTTTCATAACACACATCGTTTCAAAGCACCTTCACAGAAAGGAATGCTGTAACAGAAAAAGAAACCGTAATATCTATAAAATCTTGAGTCATCATTGCATAGTTTGATACAAATATTATTGTAAACTGTGTATAAAAATACATAATTAAGTAAATAAGTAAATAATAATTGTATTTAGAACCCCAGTGAGCAAGCTGAAGGTGACTGTTGCAAGGAACAAAAACTCCATAAGATGTTGGTTAATAGAGAAAAATAACCTTGGGAGAAACCAGGCTCACTTTGGGTGCCAGTTGCCCTCTGGCTAAACAGCATGAATATAATGCCAATATTATTTTTTTGTGTGTAGTACAAGTCATGATTTAACATTTGTAAACTAAGTAAGTGTTAAGGGCCTGTGTTTAAACAAAAGGTTTTGTATGAACTGTAAGATTAATGACTAATGTCTAACAAAATTGCATTGTCCTTTGTTAGTTGGCTGATGAAGGCTTTTTTTTTGGTTATTAACTGATTGTTTATGTATTCCATTTTAAGAGTGTAGTCCATCATTAGACCAAGGTGATGCAGGCAGAGATCAGTGAGTTGCACCGCAGTTCAACTGGTGTTGGTGGAAAAATGTTTAAGCTTCTTTCCCTCTTTGAAAGAAATCTCCCAAAGACAGAGGTTCCGGATGTCAAAGGTGAGAGTTTATTGAGCAAACCAACAAACCCGAGATCTTTTATACAGTTTGTTATCTGGCATTACCCCATGTCTACTCCCCTTCATTATTTTTGTAACCAATGGATACTGTTCGCCACCATTATCTCACAGAGCATTTTCATATATTTTTAATGGTAGAAACCTGGCTTTAGTCTGTCTTTTAAATTAAAGTGGTAAATCAAACATGACAGTCTGAGCATAGTGACAAAGTCACTTTGACCACTGGTAGTTTTTACTCTTTATCTTCAGCTGTGTTTCAGAAGGTCCATCATTATTTTGTTACAGCTGGGTGCTCTGTGGGGTTTTTGCAGCATCAACACTTTTAGTAATTCATATGCTCTCTCCTGGATCACACAAAGTCCAGTAAACTCATATAAGTACTTTGATGTAAAAAATATACTATAATATAGAAAAATATACTATACTGGCAGGTCATTTCGGTGAGTTTCGGTGAAGTCTATCCTAAGTCCAAGGTTCAGGCAGAGGCACATGAAGTATCCCATGTCTTATGGTTGGAGTTTGCATCAGTTCATCCTCTGAAGTCCATCGTAGTAGACTAAAGAGTTGTCTGACTTGCACAGGCTGCAGTTAGTCATCATCACTTAGCGTCATGTAGCAGTGGAGTCGGACAACAAGCAGGAACAGAGTTAGATCTGGCCAGCTCTGGTAACCTTGGGATATGAATCCCTAGACAGAAACAGAATAATAAAGAAAAGTTTCCATTCAATTTATTGCAGATTTATAGATTATGAGAAGTGTTTCCGGTTCCCGCAGACCTGACTAAAGCAGCATAACTATGAGTTGATGAATAAATTAGATGTATGCTTGGCTGAATAGATGAGTCATTAGTGTAGACTTAAACTGAGAGTGTGTGTCTGAGACTCAAACAGTGTTAGGAAGAATATTCCATAGTTTAGGAACCAAATAGGAAAAAGATCTTCCTCCTTTTGTTGATTTTGATATACTAGGCACTATTAACAGGCCAGAATTTTGCATGGTAGAAGGTCTTTTAAGTATCGCAGAGTTAGACCATTCAAAGCTTTGTATGTAGTTAACAGAATTTTTAAATTAATACGAAATTTAACAGATAGCCAATATAGTGATAATAAACTGGGACTAAAAAAAAAAATCATATTTCTTGGTTCTAGTCAGCACTCTGGCTGCTGCATTTTGAACCAATTTAAGTTTATTTATTGAACTTGAAGGACATCCTCCCAGTAATGCATTACAATAATCTAGTCTTGAGATCATAAACGCATGAATTTGTTTTCTGGGATCAGCAACAGAGAGCTTGTGTCGTAACTTAGCAATATTTCTGGTGTGGAAGAATGCTGTTCTATAAACACTGGAAATTAGATTTTCAAAGGTCAGATAAGGTATCATGCTCGCTTTACTGTGATATAGTCATTTTTAGCGTGATATTGTAAACTTGGACTCTTGTGACATCAGAAGATTTTAAATTTTTTAAACAGCAGCAATATATCAGTGAGCTGTGTCCCTCGTTCCGCATGTCATGAGCAGTATTTTCGCATCTAACCCACGCCCTAAGGGGGTACTGGAAACTATCACAACTACTTTGGGCTGATTAACTGTGTAAATCCAGGTAAACATCCACGTTAATTGTAAATGCATTTTGCTCTGCCGTAACTGACAACAGGAGCGTGAACAGACACCATTTCTGCACATACACAGCGCGGTGCGCCTGTGAGAGATGTGCAGGTGCAAAGTGATCGTATGGTGAAGAGAGTGTTGCACAACCAGGGTTGGTGACCTATGCAGGCTGCATACTCTGCGTTTAAGGAGCAGAGGTACTGTGTACAGAACTAATTATCCAAAATCTTTTGACACTGAAAACTGTAACTACACTGAAATAAAACTAAAAGCTATGAAATTGTGAAAGTAGGCATTAATAAAGCATGATATTGCTTTGGTTTATATTTCAGAATGATTTATAATGTCCTGTGGGACATTGTTCACGTTTGCACCATAATAATTACTAGAACGTTTTCCAAACCTCTTTTCTTATTGACAAATTCATCCAGATCTGTCAAGAACCCTTAAAGGGATAGTTCACCCCAAAATGAAAATTCTCCCATAATTCACTCACCCTCATGCCAGATGTGTTTGACTTTCTTACATCTGTTAAACACAAATGAATCCCACAGTGTATCATAAAAACCAGGGAGCATCATTGCTCACTATGAAGTGTATGCCTTATTTTCTCTTTAAAAGAGATGTTGTGTGTAATGTCTTTCATTCATAATTACCATGAAAGTGAAACAATCTATTAAATATTTCAGTTGTTTAATGAAGGTTTAAAATACACTCCTATATATTTTAATTTATTTAATTATGCAATTTATCTGTTATAATAACACTGTACATTTAACATCTTCAACAAAAATTAAAAATAGTGTCAATTTTACAGCAGTGGTGCTGATCGATAACAGTTGCGCTTCAATGTGCGAGCTCATTAAAGTATTGCAGGTGATTGAATCATAAGTGTCCCCAAAGTTCAGTGGATTAACACCCTTGCCAGTGCACAAATTCATGCTCACGATATACTGATTCAAGACATAGGGAGCTAGGGAGCTGATTGAGACACATTGTGACCGAATATCACTTCTGAAGACATGGATTTAACTCTGGAGTCATATGGATTACTTTTATACTGACTTAAGTGATTTTTGGAGCTCCAGAATGTTGGCACCCATTCACTTGCATTGTATGGAGCAAAAGAGCTGAGCAATTATTTGAAAAATCTTTAATTGGGGTCTGCAGAAGAAAGTCTTACATATCTGGGTGCATAAGTGTGAGTAAATGATCAGAGAACTTACATTTTTGGGTGAACTATTCCTTAAAATTGTATATAGCAAACAGAGAATGCTATAACTGTATGATATGAATGATAGATTGGGAGACCCAACTAACAAATAGCTGTATAAAAACAGTACAAAATAAAAAGCTACATTTTACGTAGACTAAACACCACAAAACAATTACAATTAATACATTTCTGATATATAAGTTGCTTTTAAAGATAAATATTTTGTATTTCACTCAGAGGGGCACCTCGGCCCTTGTGGGCAAAAGGGCAGTCAGCCACCCTACTGTGCATATCCCTGTAATATCAGCTCACTGTGTGCAGTTTCTTGCATGTTTTCTTTTTTCTTTTCTCTATAGCAACAGTAAGTTTTCAAAATGGCCAGTTATGGTCATACAATTCAGCTGCAAGATTATGGGGTCACTATTATTCAAAGTACAGAAGTACCATCACAGTACAATTGTCTCATTTTGAAGAGGAAATATTATCCTACTGATACTATCAAAACTGATCTGACCATGAGGGAGTGTGATATGAGGACATTATCACAAGGAAGGAAATGTTTAAGCCTGATAGTGATTCTGCAGAATGTTCCATTCGAAGCAATTAAATCATTTCGAAATGATAACGGAAAATCATATACTCCTTAAGATGGCATGCAAAGGTCACACAAAGGATAAACAGATATACAGTAAATACCCACCAGTGAATTGTTTCATACATTTGCAATACATGGATTTATTTTATGTTTTTTTAAACAGTGTTAGCACCAGATACTATCACTAGCCCCTTTCCAACATCTAGTTCAGGTAATGTACCATCTTGCCACAACAGTACTGTATTTTTAAGTGTATATGTTCTTTCTAAACATATTTGTTTGACATGTAATGAATATACAACTATGTTCAGCCTAATTGAATTATAATGCACAGATTATACGGTAATTAGTTATAACATAAAATACACCTAAAATGTCACTAGAAAAAAGGTGTTATGGAAAATTTGTCAATCAAATGCAGACAATGAAGTGGTCAAGACATGCCAGCTCTTGTGCCTTCTTGGCATGTGTCGCTGTCTCTGCCAAACGGACCAGCAAGCACAGGAAATCTGTTTGCAGATACCACAGTCTGTGTAGGGCAAGAGTATATTTCGGTAGGGGAGTGGGCACCCTGCGGGCTTGGCCCAAGTCACAGTTTACAGAATTCATAAAGATCGACGTGTAGTAGCCAGGGTCAAATCCATAAACCCAGGTCTACTGTTTAAACATTTCACACATAATTTAACCTGACATTCTGACCCTTGTCATCTTCTCAGCCCAATGCCAGCCTCCACAGAAAGTTCCCTCACACAGTGTAGGGTGGGATTCTGGAGTGGGCCCTAGAATAATACCACACACGAAAACTATTTAGCTAACATGCTAGTACCCAGTTTCCATCTTTCCTGTCTCTGGATTGGACCAGTTGTGTAGCAGATCAAAATATTCCACACTGTTAAAAATGAAATTGCATTTTATCCAGTTTATGCATCTTTATAAAAACACATGTTAGACCAACAATAGTACCCAAAATGTTGTTGCAACTATTCAAACAGAGTTGTCTGATTGAACAATTTCTTGTTGAACAGTGTTACTGATGTGTGAGTTCCCAGCATGCATTGCAACATGAATAAATTATGTGGATAGTGTTTTAGGTTTGTTCCTTGCTGTTTGCTGACTTTATATATGCTTTTTGCTGTTGTTGTTTTTTTTTTTTGCACAGTTTGCACTGTTAGTTAATAGTTGTGTGGTAATGTTAGGAGCTCATCTTTTAACTTAATGAGGTTTGTTGATTGGACCATGATTGAGGTTTGTGTTTTAAGGATTGAGGACTATTGTCTACATTATTCAAACGTCATTGAGAGAACCCCAAAATCTTACTGCATAGTGTTATGTTTAATTTGTAAGTTTGCTCAACGATTCTTTTTTTACAGTGCAGCCAAAAATATTCAGTCCTTTTGTATTCCTTTCAAACAGAGGAACAGTTGCACTCATGCAGAACAGTTACATATTTTTCAGATTTTTCCATACAATGAGTGTGTTTGGATCCACTTAGTCTAATTTCAGTCAGGCTAAAGCAAAAAATTTGACTTTAAAAAAGTAATGTAAGTGCAATAGTTGTACCAGTTCAATTTTGCAAAATCTAACTAACAGACATAGATAATGTGATTGCTTGGTCTAACATGTAAATACATAAAATGGATCACAACAGGCCTTGCCATTATGCGCATGCTCCGAAAAATAGAGGTCCCGTGCAATGTGTATTTAACCCGGACGTTGAATGCAACAAAATACAGAGAAGAAGAGTAGCATATCTCATTTGTAATACTGGGACATGTATTACTGTATATATATATATATATATATATATATATATATATATATATATATATATATATATATACAGTATCTCACAAAAGTGAGTACACCCCTCACATTTTTGTAAATATTTCATTATATCTTTTCATGTGACAACACTGAAGAAATGACACTTTGCTGCAATGTAAAGTAGTGAGTGTACAGCTTGTATAACAGTGTAAATTTGCTGTCCCCTCAAAATAACTCAACACACAGCCATTAATGTCTAAACCGCTGGCAACAAAAGTGAGTACACCCCTAAGTGAAAATGTTCAAATTCGACCCAAAGTGTCAATATTTTGTGTGGCCACCATTATTTTCCAGCACTGCTTTAACCCTCTTGGGCATGGAGTTCACCAGAGCATCACAGGTTGCCAATAGAGTCCTCTTCCACTCCTCCATGACGACATCACAGAGTTGGTGGATGTTAGAGACCATGTGCTCCTCCACCTTCCATTTGAGGATGCCCCACAGTAGGATGCTCAATAGGATTTTGGTCTGGAGACATGCTTGGCCAGTCCATCACCTTCACCCTCAGCTTCTGTAGCAAGGCAGTGGTCATCTTGGAGGTGTGTTTGGGGTCGTTATCATGCCCTTTGGCCCAGTCAGGGATCATGCTCTGCTTCAGTATGTTACAGTAAATGTTGGCATTCATGGTTCCCTCAATGAACTGTAGCTACTCAGTGCCGTCAGCACTCATGCAGCTCCAGACCATGACACTCCCACCACCATGCTTGACTGTAGGCAAGACACACTTGTCTTTGTACTCCTCACCTGGTTGCCCCCACACACGCTTGACACCATCTGAACCAAATAAGTTTATCTTGGTCTCATCAGACCACAGGCCATGGTTCCAGTAATCCATGTCCTTAGTCTGCTTGTCTTCAGCAAACTGTTTGCGGGCTTTGTTGTGTATCATCTTTAGAAGAGGTTTCCTTCTGGGACGACAGCTATGCAGACCAATTTGATGTAGTGTGCGGCATATGGTCTGAGCACTGACAGGCTGACCACCCACCCCTTCAACCTCTGCAGGATTGCTGGCAGCACTCACATCTATTTCCCAAAGACAACCTCTGGATATGACGTTGAGCATGTGCACTCAACTTCTTTGGTCAACCATGGTGAGGCCTGTTCTGAGTGTAACCTGTCCTGTTAAACCACTGTATGGTCTTGGCCACCATGCTGCAGCTCAGTGTCAGGGTCTTGGCAATCTTCTTATAGCCTAGGCCATCTTTATGTAGAGCAACAATTCTTTTCTTCAGATCCTTAGAGAGTTCTTTGCCATGAGGTGCCATATTGAACTTCCAGTGACCAGTATAAGGGAGTGTGAGAGTCACACCTGAGACCTTGTAACACTAATGAGTCACATGACACCGGGGAGGGAAAATGGCTAATTGGGCCCAATTTGGACATTTTCTATTACAGGTGTACTCACTTTTGTTGCCAGCGGTTTAGATGTTAATTTTGAGTTTGAGTTATTTTGAGGGGACAGCAAATTTACACTGTTATAGAAGCTGTACACTCACTACTTTACATTGTAGCAAAGTGTCATTTCTTCAGTGTTGTCACATGAAAAGATAGAATCAAATATTTACAAAAATGTGAGGGGTGTACTCACTTTTGTGAGATACTGTACATATATATATATATACACACACACACACACACACACACACACACACACACACACATATATATATATATATATATATATATATATATATATATATATATATATATATATATATATATATATATATATGTGTGTGTGTGTGTGTGTGTGTGTGTGTGAGTGTAAAGTTTCTTTAAAAAAAGGCTGCACTTTGATCTGCACTTCTCATCTCATCACTTTTTATATTAGGGCTGTCAATCGATTAAAATTTTTAATCAAATTAATTACATGGTGTCCCGATTAATTAATCGCGATGAATTGCATATACAAATATTTGCTGAAAAAGCCCCTCATATAACAATAATTCAATATATAAAGATTATACATATTAATATCAATATATAATTATACATAGATATCTTTAAGTATTGAAAGAAAATGATACCCTTTAATTTACACCTGCATCAGACATGCTTGTGTAACGTCTCGGGTGTGTTGTGTCATAAACATAAAATGTTTAGGTCACTGTGTCAAGTTAAATATAGTTTAATACTCAATCTTTAAACACATCTTTAGATCCCTTAGTTTGCATTTGTGCTCCTTCAAGTGTTTTGAACTCATGAACGTAAATGTGAGCGCAGCGTAGTTCTAGCGGGAAGACTAGCAGCTGTACATCATCACACTATTAGCTGGGTAATTCATAGTCAAGTCAAGTCAAGTCAATTTTATTTGTATAGCGCCTTTCACAACACACATCGTTTCAAAGCAGCTTTACAGAAGTTCAGCATTAACAGACGATAAAAATGTAATGTCTATAAAGTCGATAAATCATCATCCTTGTGCAGGGCTCCAAACTGCGACTAAAAATGGTCGCATTTGTGACCAAATAAATTTATTTGTGAGTGTAATTTCTGTCAAGGTCGCCATTGGCGACAGTAAAAATTTGCATTACATTTCCCGAGATACATAACAAAAGTTTATATCAAAGAAATAGCGGGGAAAACGGAGTTCATTGCAGGAACTAACAATTTCAAAAAAGAGACTGTTAGAAAACACGGTGACAGTAACAAGCATAAAAATGCACGTGATCACATAATTGCGAAGAATGCTCCACAGACTACACTGTTAGCGAGCTGCGGGACGAAAAGGAATGGATGGAGTTAAAAAAATTTAAAATATTTGGCGCCTGTTTTTCCCCCTGTAGGAGCCATTGGCTCCTTAATTGATTTTTTTTTTTTTTTTTTTTGTTTGGAGCCCTGTTGTGGAATTAGATAAGATATGATTCTTTATCGTGTTTAAAAATAATTAAATAATAATTGTATTAATAACCCCAGTGAGCAAGCCGAAGGCGACTGTGGCAAGGAACACAAAACTCCAAAAGATGATTGTTAATGGAGAAAAATAACCTTGGGAGAAACCAGACTCACTGTGGGGGCCAGTTCCCCTCTGGCTAACATCATGAATAATGTAAATAAGAATTATTTATAGTCAAAAAACATGATTTAAAAAATTATTAAACTTATTAAGTGCTAAGGGTCAGTATTTAGACAGTGAATGTGTTTGAACTGCAAGATTAGTGACCAGTGTCTTTGAAGTCCATCCTTGATTAAATTCCAGAAGTTCACTTAGATGCAATTGTCCTTGTTTGGCTGATGAAGGCTTTTGTTGGCAATAATTAGTCTATGTATCCAATTTTAAGATCCTTGTCCATGGTGATGGGGCATCTGAAGTCTCTGTGAGAGGCTGGATACAAACTGGAGCTGACGAACGCTATTTACCTCGGGACTGGCGTCCCGAGATAACAGCAGAAAAGCAGATGGGAAATAATTAGCATAGCTGATGTTCATAATATTAATGCATTATAACTGATTCAGCAGTAGTATAAAAAGTTTGCATTATGTGAATGCTTGGTTAAAGAGATGTGTCTTTAATCTAGTTTTAAACTGGAACAGCGAGTCTGAGCCTCGAACAATATCGGGAAGGCTATTCCAGAGTTTAGGAGCTAAATGTGAGAACGCCCTCCCTCCATTAGTGGACTTAGATATCCTAGGTATGACCAGAAGCCTCGAATTTAGTGATCTTAAAGAGCGCGATGGATTGTATGGCGATAGAAGATCCGTTAAATACACAGGAGATAAACCATTTAGGGCTTTATAGGTCAGTAGTAATACTTTGTAATTGATACGGAACTTAATTGGTAGCCAGTGTAGAGATGATAAAATCGGTGTTATGTGATCATATTTTCTTGACCTAGTAAGAACTCTAGCAGCTGCATTTTGGACTAACTGTAGCTTGTTTGTTGAGGATGCAGGGCAACCAGCTAATAAAGCATTACAGTAATCTAGTCTCGAGGTCATGAATGCATGAGCTAACTTTTCTGCATCAGAAACAGATAGCATGTTACGTAGCTTAGCAATGTTTCTAAGGTGGAAAAAGGCTGTTCTCGTAACAGATGAAATATGATTTTCGAAAGTCAAGTTGCGGTCTAGTATAACACCCAGGTCTTTTACTGTAGTGGATAATGTAACAGGACATCCTTCTAAATTAAAGTTGTATTGTAAGGGATTTTGTGGGTAGTTTTTTGGACCAATAAGTAATACCTCCGTTTTATCGGAATTTAATAACAGGAAATTACGCGTCATCCAACATTTTATATCTTTAAGACACTCTGTCAAGTTAGATAAGTTAATGTTTTCATCTGGTCGTGATGAGATATATAATTGAGTGTCATCAGCATAACAGTGGAAATTAATTCCATGTTTTCTTATAATTTTACCAAGTGGTAGCATATATATTGAGAATAATAGAGGGCCTAACACAGATCCTTGTGGCACTCCATAGTCTACTGACGTTATTTTTGATTTTTCCCCATTTAAACAGACAAAATGGTAACGGTCTGATAAGTACGATCTAAACCAGCTTAATGCCTGTCCCTGAACACCAGTGTAGTTTTGTAGTCGATCCAAGAGTATTTTATGATCTATAGTGTCGAACGCAGCGCTAAGATTGAGTAGAACTAATATTGAGATGCAGCCTTGGTCAGAAGCTAAAAGTAAATCATTTGTAATTTTAACTAGCGCAGTTTCTGTGCTATGATGCGGTCTGAATCCTGACTGAAATTTTTCATAGATATCATTTTCTTGCAAGAAAGAGCACAATTGAGCGGACACAACTTTTTCTAATATTTTAGACATAAATGGAAGATTTGAGATGGGTCTGTAATTTGCTAGGTTATTTGGATCTAATTGTGGTTTCTTAATGAGAGGTTTTATAACTGCCAGCTTAAATATTCTTGGAACATGACCTAAAAATAAAGACGAGTTAATAATATTGAGAAGAGGCTCTTCCACTACAGGTAACACTTCTTTCAGTAGTTTAGTGGGTATTGGATCTAGTAAACATGTTGTTGGTTTAGATGCAATGATAAGTTTATTTAGCTCTTCCTGTCCTATAGTTGTAAAGCGGTGTAGTTGTTCTTGAGGGGCGATAATTGAGGCTGAATCATAAGACACCATTAAAGATTGTACATTAACAATTGTGTTTACAATTGTGTTTCTGATGTTTTCTATTTTCTCTGTGAAGAAATTCATAAAATCATTACTACTAAACTGTAAAGGAATATTTTGCTCAGGTGATCTCTGGTTTATTTGTTAGTCTAGCCACGGTGTTAAATAAGAACCTTGGATTATTTTGGTTATTTTCTATTAGTTTGCGGAGGTGCTCAGCCCTGGCTGTTTTTAGAGCCTTTTTGTAACGTGACATACTGTCTTTCCATGCGATTCTAAAGACCTCTAAATTAGTTTGTTTCCATTTACGCTCCAATTTACGAGTTTCTCTCTTGATAGCATGCGTAGCACTGTTGTACCATGGTGCTCTAGTTTTTTCTCTAAACTTTTTTAATCTAATTGGTGCAACAATATCTAATGTACCAGAGAAAATGGTGCTCAAACTGCTAGTCATTTCCTCTAGTTCATCTGTTTGTTTGGGTTCACTGAGCAGCTGAGATAGATCAGGTAAGCTATTTGAGAATCTATCTATTGTGGTTGGAAGGATTGTTCTGCTTGGTCGATAACGTGGCGCAATATGACAGATTTCAGTGGTACGTAGTATGCAAGTTACCATGTAGTGATCAGTGACATCATCGTTTTGCGGTATAATATCTATATCGGTTGGATTGGTTCCATAAGATATAATTAAATCTAGCGTATGATTTAGGCGATGAGTGGGACCACTGACGTTTTGCGTGACCCCGAAGGAGTTTAACAAATCTGTAAACGCAGCCCCTAACGCATCATTTGTGTTATCTACGTGTATGTTAAAATCTCCAACAATTATTGCTTTATCGACATTGACCAATAGATCTGATAGAAAGTCTGCAAACTCTTTTAGGAAATCAGCGTAAGGCCCTGGAGGTCTATATACGGTAGCCAAGGCTAGAGATAATAGGGATTTTTTTCTTACATCTGAGAGTGTAACATTTAGCACAAGTACTTCAAACGAATTAAACCTGTGACCTATTTTCTGAGTAACATTAAGAATATCTCTATAGATTGTTGCAACACCGCCGCCACGACCAATCAGACGGGGCTCATGTTTATAGCAGTATCCTGGCGGAGTAGACTCATTTAGACCGAAATAATCATTTGGTTTAAGCCAGGTTTCAGTAAGGCAAAATACATCAAAACTATTATCTGAGACCATTTCATTTACAATAACCGCCTTAGGTGTGAGCGATCTAATGTTTAGAAGACCTAGCTTTAGAAATTGTTTTTGTTCACTGATATTGAGATTTTCTGGTTTAATTACAATTAGATTTTTCCTAGATCCTACAGTAGATGTATTGTTTGGCTTTACTAAACGAGGAATAGACACAGTTTCTATATAATGTTCTACATTGGTACTTATATCAATTAAGTTGGGACAGCAAATACTGTGATTTGGACTTTGACTTACTAGTCATATGGTGTGTAGCGTCTTGGAGATGTTGTCCGACAGAACAGCCGCTCCGACTCTGCTGGGGTGAAGGCCATCAGGACGGAAGAGCCTAGGTCGCTCCCAAAACAGATTCCAATTATTAACAAAGAGCAGTCTCTGTTCATTACACCATGACATTAACCATTCATTTAGAGCAAATAATCTACTGAACCTTTCTTGTCCTAGTCGGTACGTGGGAAGCGGTCCAGACACGACGATCGTTGTTTCTGGCGAAGTGCTGCGTACCGTCTCGATCAGGCTCCTGCAGTCCTCCTTCAGTACCTCCGTCTTCCGCAGCCTGGTGTCGTTCGTTCCCACGTGCAGCACGACAGCTCCGACGCGCTCGTCACCATTCAGGATCTCGGGAACCTGCATAGAGACATCAAGAACACGAGCACCAGGAAAGCAGTGAGTGCGCACCTTACCTTTGCCAGAGATAGCGCGGACATGACGGACGGTCGAATCGCCGATGATCACGGCGTCGTCGCGCTCCGACTCGCGAAGAGGTGAGAAGCGGTTCCGGGTGGAGATCTCGAAGGCCGGGAGGGGCGGGGAGGTCCTTGGTCTGGTCCTGGCTCGCGTCTTCCGCCGTGGAATCACCCAGGGTCCATGGTGATGTGTCGGTGCCGGAGTGAATGAAGCCAGGGAGGATCGCATCCTGTGCAGAGAAACACACGGAGTAGACGAGGACGGAGTCAAAAAATGATGAACCACTGACCTGTGAGCATCGGCGCGTGATGCTTCAAGCGCGGACCGCCGATCTCGCAGCTCGGCCTGTCTCTCTAGCAGGTCCTGGATCTGCCTCTCGACGGATTCCAGCTCCAACTGCACCGAATGCAGTTCAAAGGTGTCTTCACCTGCACACAGAGGTAGAGTTAGACACACATCCGCTATATTCGCCATTATAGCAGATGTGCTATAATGGCGAATTATAGCTTTCAGTTATACAGGTGTAGAGGTGTAAGTAAGACGATCGATTGGCGAGAGACCACGCGTGCAGTGCTAGCGGGCTAAGAATAGTAGCGAAAGTTTCGGAAAGTTGGATATAAATAGCGATATCAAAGAAATCTGATTATTTTTTATAAAGACTAGTATCGGAGATATATTCACACGTTTGTAAAGTTTAAAATTTAGGTTTATGAACAAATGTGAAAGAAGAAAATCAAGGATTGGGGATCAATTCGACGGAGTTATCCCAGTAAGCTTTTGTGAAGGTTGACGCATGCGCAATCATAGCCAATCGCAGGTAAGCCATTGCTTTATAAGTCTGCTCACAATCTATCACATTGCTGTTTCAGTGCGCTAACACAGCAAATAGACACGATTCAACCCCTCAGGCCACAGGAGAACCAGCGCACAGAACATCTCTGGAAACGCCTTCCATTTCCAACGACGTCATCATCTCACCTCAATTTCTGCCATCATCAAACCCATGGGGAGTAAACAATCAACAACCAGCAAACCCGGATCTTCACCCATATCTCATTCATTTAGGAGATCTCTCTCAATCTAATTGCACGACCCGGCGCGGAAGGAGCGCGCTCCATGCCAAGTCCGTCAAAATCATCGGCTCAGGCAGCAGCTGGTTTCCATCAGAAATAAGCCAAGTCATTATTATATCCATCAAATGCAATCAGATTTAGTCATGGGTCTAGGCCTTCCGTTGCCATGCTGCCTGTTCATTATAAAGTTGCAACGTGTCTGTTCATCATGATGCATCAATATCAAAGCCAGTATTTCATATCAACAGCGCATTCACTCTCATAGTAACGGCAGGCAATCGCGCTTTCGCATGAGGGCAACTTGATCAAATTTATTTCACCTGTCATTCACCCAGCACGCATGCCCGAGATAATTTCAGGCATATCATCACGCATAGTCAGTGCTATCGTACGGGGTCCTATTACTCCATTCAGTAAGATATCTCCGTTCTGCTGGTCGCCTTCGCCCAAATCACGTAATGGGCGCTTTCCATACCATTTATCATTCCTATGCCCTACTCACTAGGAAAGACCGAGCCCATGATGCGGGCATTCCTAGGGAGCTTGGCATCACAGTTTAACCCGTTGATGTGCGCCCCCCTTTTTCGAGCACAAACCATGAAAATGACACACCTGAACTTAAATGGTCGTATTTACTGGACCCTTTGGAGTATGGACACTGTTGTAGTGTCTCTTGATAGAAGACACTTTGGGCTTTATTTCCCAAGTTAATTCCCAAGAATTAATACATTCTATTTTTAAAGTTAGAAAACCACGCCCCAATTTAAGGGGAAAAAAATAAAAAAATAGACTTTGCTATGGGCTCGCTTCGTTCATAATAATCTAATCTAAAATCATATACAGTTTTACAACATGAATGCTGGTCTGATTGCATAGTTTGCTGAAGTAATTCTTATCAGGCGAGATCTCATGTAAACATGGAGAACATATCAAGACGTATCATTTTATGGACTAAAGGGCGATTGGACGTATAGAACGAACCCCCGTCATGGACAATTGACCCAAACGCGGCGAACTGGATTCATCTTGCGATCACGATTATGTAATAAATGTATGAAGTCCCGTTTTGACATTTAATGTTTTCATTCATACTCCCGGCACAAATAAACAAAGTGCCGTTTCTGGAGGATCGTTATCATGCAGCAGAGATCGGATATCAAGGTTGAACCCTTAGACTTCCCGGAAAGATGTATAATCTGTAAACATTAATTACATGTATAGATGGTGAATTAAATATTAAATGTAAACCGAGTGACTGCACTCCAGTGTGCGAACAAATGCGTATCAACAGGTTAATATAGCCTTCACCAAAGACTTGTGAAAGGGTCCTTGGTGAAAATAGATAACTTATTTCGTTCGGTACAACATTTCGAGAGATGTTCCCCATGCTCCAAGGGAAAAAATGCCGATCCATAAAACGCTGCGTTTTCTTACACTAATATGTACTTCCATGTTCTCAGCGCAAGCACGACCGTTGCTATCATGGCATATTTACATTTTATTTCAGGCATCATTAAAGTGCAGAAATTCGTATGGCACGTCTTCATTAATCATTCACTCATCGTTGCTCAGACCAAGTTTCAATCCGCAGGGATCTTCAAGCACTCGGGGCCTTATCCATGTTCCAAACTTCAAGCTCAGTCTAACAGTCTTATTAGCCCAACATCAAAAGTGATGTACACTTTTATGAGCCGTTCCCTGCAGCTTCTACTGGCAACCTTCGAGATATAATGGGATCCACAATGAAGATGCTCGGCCGCTGGTCTCCCCAGCCGAACCTGAAATGGTCAACCTAACCCAAATCACGTAATGGCACGTAACGTCGCCATTATCGTATGGCTTTACGCACGTTGCTCACCTTTTGGCAAAGATACCAAACAACTTTTCCCTCGTCGGAGGGTTTTCATATCAAAAGTTGTCTTCCAGCAAAGGGATTGCACGCAACGTCAACATTATTGTATGGCTCTATGCACGTTGCCCTCCTTTCAGCTAAGATACCCAAACATCTCCCTCGTTGGAGGGTTTTCATATCAAATGCTGTCCTTCAGCATAGGGATTGCATGCAACGTCGCCATTATCGTATGGCTTTACACACGTCCACCTTTCAGCAAAGATACCATAATCAAATGGTGCTTACCTTTCAACAAAGATACTGCACAGCAACGCCGGCCTAACGTAGGGGAATAACACGCCGCTCGCCTTATAAAGATTATGCATCACCAGGGGCCTCGACGGAGGCCCAAAATCACACTCAATAAAGGCTTCCTATTGCAAATGCTTCCCACAACCATGCCAGAGATACCACAAATTTCATGTCAAATTCAGATGTTCACATCTTTAACTTTCTCCTCCTCCAGAATGAATGCCAGAAACACAAGACCCGGTTCGTACCAAACTGGATCATCTCTTTTGGGGGTAGTATTCTACTCTCTCTTTTGGGGGTAGGCTCCTCGCCCCTGCCTCCTATCTCCGGCAGGATATGATGGTTCCGAGTACAACTCCCTCGGACCGCCAGACGGGGCCTACACCAAAGAGAGACATTACTTTTCTGTTCTACAGTCATCAAATAAATGGCATCTTAAACCTCACTCAAGCCTGCGTGTCTTCCCGATAGAAATGTGAGCGCAGCGTAGTTCTAGCGGGAAGACTAGCAGCTGTACATCATCACACTATTAGCTGGGTAATTCCTAGCCAATCGCAGGTAAGCCATTGCTTTATAAGTCTGCTCACAATCTATCACATTGCTGTTTCAGTGCGCTAACACGGCAACCTCCACCACCCCACCACCAGTTGAGCCCCGTGCCGCACGGGGGTAGGCTCCTCGCCCCTGCCTCTTATCTCCGGCAGGATATGATGGTTCCGAGTACAACTCCCTCGGACCGCCAGACGGGGCGCCTACGCCAAAGGGAGACATTACTTTTCTGTTCTACATTCATCAAATAAATGGCAGCTTAAACCTCACTCAAGCCTGCGTGTCTTCCCGATAGAACGTATATCTGTGTTGTGTGTCTGCTGAATGTTGTTTTCTTCACTGTATAAACTGCACGTTGCTCATACAGCTGAAATTTCACTTACTGCCCTCTGGAGTAAACAGGTGGTACTACAAGCTTGCATTTCTCAGGAATCTTCCCTATTATGGTCCGGGGGCAGTGTGATTCATTGTGTTAATTATTTTAATGCATTATTTCTTGTCAATTTAATCACACTGAATTAACGTGTTAAATTGACAGCCCTAATATATATATATATATTGTCTCTTACAAAGTTATGGTTTAATTGCAGTAATGTTCTGAAAGTGATGAGATGAGAAATGCAGATCAAAGTGCAGCCTTTTAGTAAAGAAACTTAAAACATAACTAACAAGAATCACTGGGAATAAGGAATCAAAATAAACAAGCATGCAAACACTACAGCCTGGAATGGAAAACAGCTGACAAAGAACACAGGAAAATCAAGTGATAAATAAAAAAGGGGCAAATTATAAAACAAGGAACACCTGGAACTAATAATCTCAGGAACCAATGTGCAGCCATATGTGCATTCAGAAAGTATTTAGACCCCTTCATTTTTTTAAAGTTTCATCATTTTGCTAAAATGCTTTAAATTATTATTTTTTTCACATCAATCTACACTCCATATCCCATAATGACAAAGCAAAAGACACAGTTTTCATAATTTTGCAAATGTGTTAAAATGAAAAACTGTAATATCACATTGACATAAGTATTCAGACCCTTAAAGGTGCTATATGTAAGATTGACAACAAGCATTTGAAATGGGTACTGCAGTCCAAATTAAAAATATTGGAGAGTTGTCTGCCCCATGCAGGTTGCCAGAATGTTGACGCAAATTAGCCAACTCAGCATCCGTTTTAAATGATTTTTGGGCTTTAAGCTGTCTCCATCATCCAAAGGTATCTCCAATATTTATCCTTGTTTTACTATGCCTCTGGTCATGGTGGGTTTTAGATGGATGGCGAGGCTTTTTAGGTCTGGTGGAATCTGTTATCTCTGATCCAATTAGTTTACAGCACAGCACACAGTGTTGTTTGCCAGCAAACTTGTTCAAATCTGGCAATCCGGTGGTGTCAAAATACTATAGGTGAGTGGGCAGTCGGCGGGATCACATAGGACAAAACATAAACAGAAATTCTGTCCCGGAATGAAAAATTCAGAACAAAAGTTGAAGAAGCCAGAATTTCAACTAGGAATGTTTCCTAATTTTGTAATGACATATTATGGTCATTTTATGATTAGTACAGTAAAAAATATTACATATAGCACCTTTACTCAGTACTTAGTTGAAACACCTTTGACAGTGATTACAGCCTCTAGTCATTTTGGGTACAGATTTGGGGATTGTATACCATTCTTCTCTGCAGATCTTGTCAAGCTCTGTCAGACTGGATAGGGACCATCGGTGGACAGCCATTTTCAGGTCTCTCCAGAGATGTTTGATTGGGTTCAAGGCCGGGCTCTTGCTGGGCCACTCAAGTACATTCAAAGATTTGTCCCAAAGCTACCCTTGCTTGGATGTGTGCTTAAGGTCATTGTCCTGTTGGAAGGTGAATCTTTTTTGTTGACTTCCCAAGATCTGTGGCTCGAAATGTCTTGGGTTACGTATGTAACCCTTGTTCCCTGAAAAAAGCAGAACGAGATGCTGCACTGAAGAGCGCTTTGGGAACACGTCTCTGTTGTGACCAGCTGTGAATATGTATGCAACACGTCAATGAAGATTGACCGTAAGAAAAGTGCGGCAGAAAAGAGCAGCATCTCGTTCCGTTTTTTTCAGGGAACAAGGGTTACATACGTAACCCGAGACTTTCCCTTTACAAAAAGCTTCACTGGGATGCTGCGCTGAAGAGCGCTTTAGGAACGAGAATACCCACACCGCCGCACTGTGGCTGTCCGGACCCCCTACAGTTGTGCAGTGTGCTCACAAGAGCATAAGAGGGCTCAGACATGAGCTTGAGATGTCGACTCAAGGACATAAGAGCCCGGAGTGGTATGAACATCCAAGCTATAGAATCTAATTAATGTGTATGGAGAGGACCAGCCTGCCGCATCACAGACATGCTGCAGAGGGACCCCTCTGGCTAAGGCTTAGAGGAGGCAACCCCTCTGGTAGAGTGAGCCCTGATGCCTACAGGTGAAGCTTGACCACGCGCCTCGTAGGCCAGGGCAGCAGCGTCCCTCACCCAATGCGACATATTCTGCTTGGTGGCAAACGAATAGTTGCCCTGACTTACGCAACTGGCTAGTGCGGTGGACATAAGTCTGAAGGGCATGGACTGGAAAAAGTCTGTGAAATCTTTCCTGCTACGGCATTACAAACGGCAGGGAGCAGAAGGCTTCGAGAGTGACCGGATGTAAGGTCGAGAAAGGTACCTTAGGCAGGTAGTCAGGATGAGGGTGAAAATTTAATTTAGTCATTCCTGGGGCAAACTCTAAACAGGCTGGCAAGACAGACAGAGCCTGTAGGTCCCCAATTCTCATTAGAGAGGTAATCTCCATAAGAAAAACCATCCTGAGAGTCAGAAGTCTGTCAGACACTGACTTTAGAGGTTCAAAGGAGGTCTCAACCAGACCCTCCAGGACTATTGCTAAGTCCCATGAAGGGGTCCTGGTCCTAGCAGGAGGCCTAGGTTGCCTAGCTCCATGAATGAAGCGAGCGAGTAGAGGATGTCTCCCCAATGGCACCCCGTCCATCAAGGCGTGGCGAGCCGAAATGGCGGCTGCATAGACCCTGAGAGTGGCAGGGTATGTGCCTGCTGACAGTTCTTCCTGCAGAAAGTCCAGAACTAAAGCAATCTGGCAGTTAACTGGATCTGCATTATGAACTTTTAGTAGAGGGAAAACGCATACAGGCGCATTCTGGGCCATGTATGTGCCACCTCATCCAGCCCCTGGGGGAGGGGGGTGGGGGGCTGGGTGACTCAGGGAGAAGTAGAGGAGACATTGTGCTGTTCATAGTGGCGAAGAGGCCCTCTTCTGCCCTGTAAAATCTCACCCAGATTTGTTCCAAGTGGAGGGAGCCCTAGCACTTAAAATGGTCTCGATAACCTCAGGAGAAAGTCCTGTGTAACTCAGTTGGTACCATTCAGGGGCCAAGCATGAAAGGTTCCACAATTTGGGCCGGGGATGAAATATTGTCCCCTGTGCTTGAGAAAGAAGGTCCTTCCTGTTCGGAATCGCACAAGGCGAGCCATCGAGGAGAGATATTAACTCCGAGAACCATACCCTGTTCGGCCAGCGTGGCGCTATCAGTAAGAAGCAAGACCCTTACTGGCAAACTCTGGCCAAGACTCCCGGGAGCAGAGAAACTGGGGAAAAAAATGAAAGCATACAGACGCATTCCGGGGCATGTATGCGCCATCACGTCCAGACCCAGGAGTGGCTGGGTGACTCAGGGAGAAGTAGAGGAGACATTGCGCTGTTCATAGTGGCGAAGAGGTCCTCTTCTGCCCTGTAAAATCTCACCCAGATTTGTTCCACTACCTCGGGGTGGAGTTTCCGCTCCCCTGCCTGTATTTTCTGTCTGGACAGTAAATCTGCTCCCGCATACGGGCATCCAGGGATATAAACTGCCCTGAGTGACAGGAATTTACCCTGGGCCCAAAGGAGAATCCGACGTGCCAGGGAATTCAGCTGGAATGAAGGTAGACCTCCTTGATGATTTATGTAGGAGACTGCTGTTGTGCTGTCCACCCGCACCAAGACACGGCAGCCTCTGGAGGAAGTATTTCAGGGCCAGAAATACAGCCATCAACTCGAGACAGTCAATGTGACAATCGAGCTTATGGCCCTCCCATTCCCCTTAAGCTGGACGACCACTTAAGACCGCTACCCCGTCCGTCAGGGAGGCGTCTGTTGTTAACAGCCTGCAACGCACCTAAAGTGGGACCCAAGGTAAAAAAACCGGGGTCTGAACCACATAGAAAGGGAATGAAGGGTGGTGCATAACCCTTATTTGCCTTAGGGGACTGGCCCTTGGATGAAACCCCCAGGATTTTATCCACAGCTGGAACGGTCTCATGTGCAGAAGGCCCAAAGGGATCACTGTGGACGCAGATGCCATGAGACCTAGTATTTGTTGATACTGACGAGCAGTGTAACCTTGACCTAGCCTGACTTTGCTCAGGGCGTTCTGAATGGAAATGATTCGAGCAGGAGACAAATGTGCCCGCATCGTGATCGAATTCCATATAAGACGAAAAATCTGATGATGCACCGGTGACACATCTATTTATAGCCACTGCACCAGGTTCGTCCAATGATTACATCGGCAGAGGCTATAAATTCCGGTCAATGTTCACTGACGTGTTGCATACATACTCACAGCTGGTCACAACTGAGACGTGTTCCCAAAGCGCTCTTCAGCACAGCATCATAGTGAAGCTTTTTGTAAAGGGAACAATCCTGACTCTGAGCTCTGCAGGCAGTTCCTTTGACCTCATGGCTCTGTTATGCATTTTTAGCTGTGAAACTTTATATAGACAGGTGTGTGCCTTTACAAATCATGTCCAATGAATTTAATTTGCCACAGCTGGACTCCAATCAAAGTGTAGAAACATCTCAAAGATGATCAAGAGAAATAAGATGCATCTGAGCTAAATTTCAAGTGTCATAGCAAAGGGTCTGAAGACTTATGTCAAAATGATATTTCAGTTTTTTCTATTCAGTAAATTTGGATGAGAGTGCTGGCAGCGGTAGATGAGTGTCTCAGTGGCCGAGATAACTGGCATCGTTGATGAATGGGGCGGGGTCTTCTGGTCTTCAGAGGTTGAGATACCCAAAGCTGGAACCACCGAATTTGAGATCACCGGTCCACCGAAGCTGGGACCCCTGAGGTTGAGACCACCGGGACTACTGTAGTTGGGACCATCGAGGTAGAGGACACTGAAGCTGGGACCATCGAGTTTGGGACCTTTCTCCACCTTCTAAGTCTCCTCTTAAAGCCCATCTGGATTGGGAGCACTGGATGCCGCGGGTAGTGTAACTGTCAAACCCCCCAGAGTAGGGGGAAAGCTTGATGTCAGGGCATAGTCAATCAGTTCTACCAAGGAGTGTTCAGAGCTGCCTTCAGGCAGGCAGGACTTCACAGGCTCGTCCAAAACGGTAGATGTCCTTGAATTTAACATCTCCCCAATTGAGGGCATGGGTGAGCTTACAGAACTGCTCTGTGTATTGCTCGATAGTATTGCTTTCTTTCCTTAGAGAGAGCAGTTCCATAGCTGCTAGAGCCAAAAGGTTTTGCCCAGATGTTCTGTAATGTTCTGTGAACGATGAGACAAGAAGTGCAGATCTATTTGCAGCTTTTTAATAAAGAATCACTAGGAACAAGGAATCAAAATAACAAGAATACAAACATTACAGCCTTGAAAGGAAAACAACTGACAAAGAACACAGGAAAACCAAAGGATAAATACACAAAGGCAAATGAGAAAATGAGGAACACCTGGAACTAAAAACCACATAAACCAATGAACAAAGACAATGAAAAGAACTACAAAACCCATAAAAAAACAAGACAAGCAAAGAACAATAAATATAAATGCAACATCAAGTGGTTCCCAGGGAGAACCTTACAATTGCAAACAGCACAGTACTCAAAACACTGTATAAAATGTAGTAGACTTAAAAGATTTATTCAAATTACCTTTACACAACACAGAGTAGGCTATGTGATGTATTAAGCATTGCTAATCTAGCATCAAGATTGTAAACTCAACATGTAATTGGTAAACACTTCTCAAAATGTCATAATTATTAGGCAAAATTCACATAACATATAATCGCGTGAATTAAGCATTCCAACTTAATGAAATATGCAAATAGATTATGCTTTGTCAATGGCAAAAACAAGTAGGATGTGGTTACACATCTGAGGCCTTCCACAATACTTTTTAGGTAAACCCATAAGGCTAATTTGCCTTGGGTTCCTTTGGGATTTTACTATGGGGTTTAATAATGGGAGTTTGGGAATTGTGAGTAAAATATGGTCTGTGGTAAACAGTACTTGACGATATGTGGACGTTTTGTTCTACAACTTATATTACACACTTTCATACCTAATGAAACTAATGACTAATGAAAACCCCAAATTCAGTATCTCAGAAAATTAGAATATTACTTAAGACCAATACAAAAAAAGGATTTTTAGAAATGTTGGCCAACTGAAAAGTATGAACATGAAAAGTATGAGCATGTACAGCACTCAAAACTTAGTTGGGGCTCCTTTTGCCTGAATTACTGCAGCAATGCGGCGTGGCATGGAGTCGATCAGTCTATGGCACTGCTCAGGTGTTATGAGAGCCCAGGTTGCTCTGATAGTGGCCTTCAGCTCTTCTGCATTGTTGGGTCTGGCGTATCGCATCTTCCTCTTCACAATACCCCATAGATTTTCTATAGGGTTAAGGTCAGGCGAGTTTGCTGGCCAATTAAGAACAGGGATACCATTGTCCTTAAACCAGGTACTGGTAGCTTTGGCACTGTGTGCAGGTGCCAAGTCCTGTTGGAAAATGAAATCTGCATCTCCATAAAATTGGTCAGCAGCAGGAAGCATGAAGTGCTCTAAAACTTCCTGGTAGACGGCTGCGTTGACCTTGGACCTCAGAAAACACAGTGGACCAACACCAGCAGATGACATTGAACCCCAAACCATCACTGACTGTGGAAACTTTACACTGGACTTCAAGCAACGTGGATTCTGTGCCTCTCCTCTCTTCATCCAGACTCTGGGACCTTGATTTACAAAGGAAATGCAAAATGTACTTTCATCAGAGAACATAACTTTGGACCAATCAGCAGCAGTCCAGTCCTTTTTGTCTTTAGCCCAGGCGAGATAAGAATTTGGCGTAAACAGAACATGGATCCATCATGCCTTGTTACCACTGTGCAGGCTGGTGGTGGTGGTGTAATAGTGTGGGGGATGTTTTCTTGGCACACTTTAGGCCCCTTAGTGCCAATTGGGCATCGTTTAAATGCCACGGCCTACCTGAGCATTGTTTCTGACCATGTCCATCCCTTTATGGCCACCATGTACCCATCCTCTGATGGCTACTTCCAGCAGGATAATGCACCATGTCACAAAGCTCGAATCATTTCAAATTGGTTTCTTGAACATGACAATGAGTTCACTGTACTAAAATGGCCCCCACAGTCACCAGATCTCAACCCAATAGAGCATCTTTGGGATGTGGTGGAACGGGAGCTTCGTGCCCTGGATGTGCATCCCACAAATCTCCATCAACTGCAAGATGCTATCCTATCAATATGGGCCAACATTTCTAAAGAATGCTTTCAGCACCTTGTTGAATCAATGCCACGTAGAATTAAGGCAGTTCTGAAGGCGAAAGGGGGTCAAACACAGTATTAGTATGGTGTTCCTAATAATCCTTTAGGTGAGTGTATATCAGTCTGTGTGGAATGAATGTATACATTATACAAGTTTCACTTTTTGAATGGAATTGCTGAAATAAATCAACTTTTTGATGATATTCTAATTATATGACCAGCACCTGTATATTGAATCTCGCCGTTTTCAGAAATAAAATTGGTGATTGGACGGCCAAGATATTGAGACAGAACCGTGGGAATAATTGTTCCCAAATTTGAACGCTCTGGCTGGTAAGGGTTAATACGCATAACACACACATTTGGGGTAACATATTCCGCTTTTTATTATATTAAACAAATTTTTATCGATACTTTTTCATACTGAATGGATTATGTGTATATTTATAATAAAAATGTATCTCGCTTCGTGCCATTTTTTATAAATTTTTCCACCGTGCTCCTCAAGGTGCATTCTGGGACCGCTTACCTAGAGAAGGACACATCTGATGCTACTTTCAAATTTGGCCAAATTTAGATCTTATGAGTCAGCAAAATTAAGATATCTAGCGTTTGGAACAGCCTTCGCGTCGGGAATTATCAAATCATTGTCTTCAGCCAATTCAGTGGGTTATGCCTCCTACACACGACTTTCAAAGACATCGGATCGTGGTACCGTTCATATTACACAACTGCCTGTTTTGCCATGGAAGTCGTAGCGTTTTCAAATAACTGAATGAATCGGCGAAAACAAATGCATGATCATATGTTATGCATTTCAGAATATGATGTGTATGTTTAATCATATATTTTATTGGTTTACTCAGCATTAGTTAATTTAACATATCAACCTAGCAGGGTATGTAGTCACACCCTATGGGGTAGGTTTTTGGATTGGGATCCTGCAATTATGCAGCCTCTTATGGGCAAATTTAAGCAATAAACAATGGCGATGATTTTGATTCATTTCAGTGACTAAAGTCTTTTGATTCTGTTCACCAAAAAGATTAATTAATTTATTCATTCATTGACCATTTCTCCAAGTTACGCCTTTTCGCCTGTAGATGGCACCAAATGAATTTAAAGTAATTGCATTGAACCAAAAGCAGTCATTCACGACCAGAACATGTCTAATTATCCTTCATTAAAATTTGTGTAACAATTTTACTTAGAGAATTCAGCACTGCAGAGTGTTTAAGCATAATAAGCCTTCCACCACAAATGACAACCAAGCATATCTAACATACTTTGAACTGCTGAGCACAACTTTTTATCAATCTATACAAAAAAGACAACAATACTGGCCTAAAAAATAATTGTGTTTCAAAAATGTCCTTTTTCATTCTAATGTGTTTGTTCAGTGGATAAAACCAATGATATGCTCCTTCACAGCCAGCACTCGCATGATATTGGCCCGTGCTAAAGTCAGTTCTTAAAAGTGACACAAATAGAAATCACATGTCTACAAAGTGTGAAGAATCTCAATAACCATTTTCACCATATATGGTAGGTATTATTTCCCTATATTTTGTCAACGGCTGGGCGTGACTTTTCCCAAGACACAGAAAAACTTAAAGAAAATCCAAATAATACCTTACAGTCTGCACCAAATTATTTCCATTCCTAATTCATGCCATTTTAACTGTTTGATCTTCAGTCATTTTTACTGAAGATAAATTTGGGATTGTTTTGTGCATACCTTTAAACGTATGATATGCTCTCCAATATTATGTCATGCCTGATACATACTTAAGCCTATTTGAAGTCATTAAAAAAATCAAGGTTGAGAACCTGTTGAGAACCACTGCCTTAGTGCATTTCACCCCTTTCTCTGCTCACATTGAGGCAACAGCGGCTCGTCTCACAGCCAGCCTGCCTATCCTCTTGAGCCCCCTAGCTGGATGAGCTCGCAGCTGCATCGGAGAGCGGTCCGCCATCTGACGTGGATGACTCGTCTGGGCTGCCGCCTTCGGGCCAGCTTGCTCAGGCTGAGGCTGACGCCCAGATGTCCGACATGCTTGCCCAGGCCGCCGCCAGCGTGGGCTTGGACTGGAACCCTCCGTCCTCCACACAGCCGTCGCGGCTGGATGATTGGTTCCTTGGGTCTGTGCGTCGCTCACAGCCATGCACCCCCTGGTCCCTTTTTTCCAGAAGGTGCTGATGAGCTGATGACTGCATGGAGAGCACCCTTCTCCACTCGTCAAAAAGCCCCTCGCTCATCCGCTCTCACTACCCTCGACGGCGGAGCAGCCCACAGGTACATGGCGATTCCCTTGGTGGACACGGTGGTTGCGATCCACCTTTGCCCCGAGAACGCTGCCACCTGGTGGGGTCGCCCTGTGCTCCCCTCCAAGGCCTGTAGGATGATGTCAGCACTGGCCACTAAAGCCTACAGTGCCACCGGACAGGCCGCTTCTGCCCTGCATGCCATGGCCCTCCTGCAAGTCCACCAGGCCAAGGCACACAAAGATCTGCACGAGGGTAGTCCTGATCCCCACGTGCTGCAGGAACTGCAGGACCTGGCCCTCAGGGCCACTAAGGCCACAGCGCAGTCACTCGGGCAGGCGATGGCTACACTTGTGGTATAGGAACAACATCTGTGGCTGAACTTGGTCGAGATGCACGAGACGGACAAGACACGACTCCCCTGTCTCCCAGTTTGGCCTCTTTGGCAACACCTGAGACGATTGACCCAGGGACAAAGATGTTCGCTCCAGAGATGGTAAGCAGACCACTCCGTCCCCCGGTGGAGGGAATCCTTTTTTGAAGTTATTTCATTTGTATCTACATTCTCAATAAAAGAGCTATTTCCTTTGTCTCTGGGTCACCTGGCCTGCAAATGCCATTCTCACGGCATTCTAATATCAACAGTCCCTGCATGTTGGACGCAGACCCTCTGCCTTCAGGCCCACGACTGTTCCCCGGCCGGCCGGCCCTGACAAGTCTAGAGATTCCCCCCACCGGACCTTCTCCTCAGTCACTAACCCAACCCCTGCCGGGTGTGCAGAGCAAGGTAAGTGCTTCGAGTCTTTTCTCAGCACCAGAGCCTCTGGACACATTTTTGCCTCCAGATGCCATACTAACTGCTCCGCCCCGCTGCGAAGCCCTGCTGGGTACTTAAAAAATAACCATCCCGTTAGTGCCCCTAGCACGGAGCTTGGATGCGTGGCTTTCACTTCCCAACCCGTCGGATATGCAATTCAGTTTGCATGCCCCCCCCTTACTCAAAGACACGATAGAGCCTGTCCCTCCAACCGATATGAAGAAGGGTCTCTACAGCCCTTCATCTTACGCAAGAAAGGCTGGGCTTTGCACAAACTCCCGTTCAAAATACTTACGCAAAAACACATTTTAACTTGCGTCCGGCATCTAGATTGGTTTGCAGCGGTAGACCTGAAGGACGTGTACTTCCACGTCTCAATCTTGCCTCTACATCAACCCTTTCTACAGTTTGCGTCTGACGGCCAGGCATATCAGTACAAGGTCCTCCCCTTCGGCATGTCCCTGTACCCTTGCATCTTTACGAAGGTCACATAGGCAGCCCTTGCCCCGCTCCGAGAAGCCGCCATCCGTATACTCTACTACCTCGACGACTGGCTCATCCTGGCCCACTCCAAAGAGTTACTATGTGCCCACAGGGACCAGGTGCTCAGGCACCTCAGCCGTTTAGGGCTTCAGGTCAACTGGGAAAAGAGCAAGCCCGCCCCAGTTCAGAGCATCTCTTTTCTTGGCATGGAGTTAGACTCAGTCTCAATGTCAGTGCACCTCACGAATGAGTGTGCAGTCAGTGCTGGAATGCCTAGCCGCCTTCAGGCCAGGCACTGCGGTCCCTTTAAAACTTTTCCGGAAGCTCCTGGGGCATATGGCGTCCTCCGCGTCGGTCACGCCGCTGGGGTTGATGCATACGTGACTGCTTCAGCACTGGCTCCAGACTCGAGTCCCGAGAAGAGCATGGCACCGTATTCTTTGCCCTGTGGATATTTCTCCTGCTAGATCAGGGCAAACACGTCTTGATGAGATCAGACAGCACCACGACGGTGGCGTACATAAATCGATAAGGCAGCGTATGCTCCCGCCACATGTCACAACTCGCCCGTCACTCAAGTCGCTGCACGCCACTCACATCCCCGGCAACCTCAATGTGATGGCGGATGCATTATCACGACAACGCTTGCCCAGTGGAGAGTGGAGGCTTCACCCCCAATCGGTCCAGCTGATTTGGGAATGGTTCGGCAAGGCTCAGGTAGACCTGTTCACCTCCCAGGACACCTCCCACTGCCCGCTCTGGTATGCCCGAACAGAGGCTTCCCTCAGGGCAGACGCACTGGCACACAGCTGGCCCTCGGGGCTGTGCAAGTATGCATTTCCCCCAGTGAGCCTTCTTGCACAGGTGCTGTGCAAAGTCAGGGAGGACGAGGAACAAGTCACTCTGGTGGCTCCCTATTGGCCCACCCGGGCTTGTTCTCTGACCTTGTACTCCCCTGGACGGGACGCGGAAGATCTAGCTGATCTACCACCTGCTGTCGTAGACACGATCAACCAAGCCACAGACCCTTCTACCAGGTAACTTTACACCCTAAAATGGCGCTTTCGCAAATTGGTATTCTTCTCAGGGCGAAGACACACAAAGGTGTGCAGTCAGGTCAGTGCTCTCATTTCTGCAGGAGAGGTTGGAGGGGAGGCTGTCCTCATCCACCTTGAAGGTGTATGTAGCTGCTATTGCAGCCCACCACAACGCAGTACACAGCAAGTCTTTGGGTAAACACGACTTGATTATCAGGTTCCTAAAAGGCTCCCGGAGGTTGGATCCGTCCCGGCCAAGCCTGTTCCCCTCCTAGGATCTCTCAGTGGTCCTCTCGGGCCTTCAGACACCCCCCTTCAAGCCGTTGGATTCAGGACCCTCACTCTAAAGACGGCCCTGCTGATCGCGCTCGCTTCCATCAAGAGGGTCAGAGAACTGCAAGCGTTCTCTGTCAGTGACACTTGCCTGGAGTTCGGTCCGGCAGACACACATGTCATCCTAAGACTTCGACCGGGCTACATGCCCAAGGTTCTTACCATGCCCTTCAGAGACCAGGTAGTGAACCTGCAAGCGCTGCCTCGGGAGGAGGCAGGCCCAGCCCCTTCGTTGCTGTGTCCGGGATGTGCTTTGTGTACCTACTTGGGCCGAACGCAGAACTTTAGATGTTCTGAGCAGCTCTTTGTCTGCTTCAGTGGACAGCGGAAAGGGAACGCTGTCTCCAAACAGAGGCTCTCCCACTGGGTGGTGGACACCATATCATTGGCCTATCACACACACCCCTTTACGGGTCCGAGCACACTCAACAAGGAGTGTTGCGTCCTCATGGGCACTGGCCAGAGGCACCTCCCTGGCAGACATATGCAGAGCAACACCTAATTCCTTTGTGAGATTCTACAATCTCAGGGTAGAGTCAGTCTCGTCCCATGTTTTCTCAGGTCTGAGCCAGTAGAACTCAGTAACATGCTGATGGACTAACCGGGTGAATCACTTGCAGCACCTTTTCCCTCGGTTGAGGTAATACTGTGGACTTTTTTCCCAGGAGATCCCACTCACTCGGCTCCCTGGTTGATTCCTCCCTAGCCCTCGGGGTCCATAATTCGGCGGAGGAATTCACCGACCCAATCCACTGCGGGAACTCAAATCTCCCCTGTACTGGAATTGGTGCTCCACAGGTCAGGGCTTCCCTCCTGTGTGTATTTTCCGCAGTATGGCCCCCTTACGAGTGGGTCCGTGTCTCCCTTGGGCAGTTCCCGCTGCCCCCCGGTCGCCGTGTCAGTAGCAACTCCTCCGTCTGAAGAGGCAGGATCTACCACTGCGTCCATTTCCCACATGTGACCTAAAAGCCCATGTGGTCTATTCACCACTCTTACCTCCCCCTCTCTGGGCAGGTGTGGTCTCCGCAGGGTCTTTTCCCTGAAACTTGGTAAGACCCCATTCAGGTTCATGAATTTCTTTACTGATAAAATTGAAACTAACCTAAACAAAAATGGAATTATGCAACCATCTGCCATATCACCTCAGAAGACAGTGTCTCACAGTATTCCCTACAAGCAACTTCAGTCCTTCGCTGTTAAGGTCAGTAAGAGCTAACAATACTGATAAAAGACCCCCATAACTACTAAGATCCTAAAAGAGGTGTTCCTTTTCATTTCAAATTAGGAATTCGTGGAATTAGTTTTCACTGTTACGCCGACGATACCCAATTATATATTTCCCCAATTCTCCAAGTTAGCAGTGTGTATCAATGAAATCAAACGTTGGATGGCTAGAAATTTCCTTCATCTTAATTCTGACAAAATAAAACAGATTTTAATTATTGGACCAAATTCTTCTAAAAATAAACCACCAGAATATAATTTGACTCTCAATGGATGTCCTGTTAAGTCTTCTTCTACAATAAAAAAAACTTGGGTGTTATATTTGATATCAATCTTTCCTTTGAAAATCACATTTTCAGTGTTCATAGAACAGCATTCTTCTACCTCAGAAACAACACGTGCTCACTGTTTCTGATGACGAAATGCATTCTTGACCTCAAGGCTAGATTATTATAATGCATTACTGGGAGGATGTCCCACAGTTTTGATAAATAAACTTCAATTGGTTCAAAATTCAGCAGCTATAAAATATTATCATATCAGACCCATTTTATTGTTGCCACATTAGATACCTGTTCAATTTTGAATACATTTTAAAATTTTGTTAAATACTAATAAAGCTTTGAATGGACTAGATCCTCAGTACTTTAGTGACATTCTATCATGCTTTAATACCTCACATTCACTACGATTGCAAAACTCTGGCCTGTTAATAATACCTAGAGGAGGTTGGTCCTTTTTCTATTCATCTCCTAATCTACGGAGTCGTTTTCTAACATTGTTTGGGACTCAAACACACTCACTCAGTTTAAATCTCTTCAGCCAGGCATACACCTAATTGATCCCTCAAATATGAATTTATCCCTCAGTTGCCGGAACTGGAAACACATATTCTATGCTTTAAAATGCAGAATGGCAACTATGCTAATATTATTATATTTGTTTTCCTGTCTTATCTTTGGTATGCATATCCCAAGATTACTAGAGCCTGCCAGATCCAGCTCTTGTCCTGCCCGATGTCCCACTCCCACCAATATGTGTCGGTAGATGATGACTACTAAGTGCAGCCTGCCAAACATTACTTCAGTCTACAACGATGGGCTTCACAGAGGATGATCTGCTGCCAACTCCAATCTGTAAGACATGGGATACGTCATTTGTCACTGCCTGAACTCTGGACTTAGGATGTACTTCACAATAATTAACAGCTACAATCTTCCAGCTGGACTGCGATGCACCTCACTGACCTCTGCCTGCATCATCGTTGTCATAGTCTGAACTACACTGTCTTAAAATGGAATACATAGCAGCTGCTGTCTAGAAATGTAACATTAGGGCACGTGTGTGTCTTCCGTCAATGGAGGGTGTGTGCTTGAACTTTGCTCCAGCGCATTTCATTAGGGTTAGCGCCATGATGATGAAATTTGATTCTTTCCTTCATTTGCACTTGAGGGGTGGGGGTGGGGGGCATATATATAATTTGGGGGGCAAAGCCCTCCCCAGCACCCCCCTATATCCAGCCCTGAAACATAGATAATACATTGTTATTATTAAGAAGCAAACTAAAGCCTTTATCAGCCAAATACCAAAGGACATTGCATCTATATATGCACTTCCACAGTTAATTCATGATTAACTTTAAATTTAGTCATTAATTGTTCAGTTTATACAAAATCTGTTTGTATAAACATTGACAATGAACATCTACACTGTTTACTAATTTAAAGGATGACTACACATAGACAACTGTTATTAGCATTATATTTGTGTGGTTTAGCCAGAGGGGGCCTGGTTTCTCTCAAGGTTTTTTTTCTCAATTAACAAACATTTTATGGATTTTGAGTTCCTTTGCCGCAGTCGCCTTTGGCTTGCTCAATGGATCCCTAAAGACAATTTTTTTTTTAAGCCGTATTATTACAATTATATATTACAATCACATTATTCAGGTAAAACACTTTGATGGCATTAAGACATCACAACTTATTTTTCTGTTAGAGCATGATTTTCTGTAAAGCTGCTTTTGAAACAATGTGTGTTGTGAAAAGCACCATAAAAATAAAACTGACTTAACTTGTTGACTTGAAGAATGAAGAAGGACTTTGTCATGAGTGTATCAGAGCCTTTAGTAGATGATGCTGGTCGAACAGCAAGATCTTTATGATGGTACTTGGTGACTGAGGAAGTTTTGCTGTTTAAGCTAGAGCCTGCTGGAAACATCAGCATGCCATACTGTGGAACAGAATCTAAAACACAACAAGTGCTGGTTAGCAGCTATACTAGATTGCCATCAACAAAATTATGAAAGTAGGAATTTTTAACGAAAGATGTTTTTAGCTAGTATCATATGGTATTGTCATGATAAGGTTCTTCAATAAAAGTACTATAGTATTTAAACCACACCACAACAAGGTTCTCCATTTACCCAAATGATTCAACATTCCATCCTTATTAACAAGTTTGGCTAGCTAATGGTCTGTGTAATGTGGTAGACAGGGCTGGGAAGGTGCACATGTGGGCAGCAGGCCTATGGCCACAGTTGTGGGTACACCACCCATCTCACATATGTCTGGTCTACCGACTTGTGAACCTTCCATCCGGCCACTTCCCATGCCCATGGTGAAGCCTGTGCTTAATGCCATAAAACAATTATGAAAATGTCATTCTATTTATCCCTAATTTACCCCAATCTTTATGTTTGACAAGTTAAATATACAGTATCATTTAGATAGCATGCTGGCAGGGAGAGGCCATCAATGCACACGGCAGTAATGCACCAGACTGTCTGTGGTAGCCATGTTATTCTGCCACACTAATTTTTCATATAATACATAAAACAAATATCATGGCCTACACATGTGGGCTGTGGTGTGCCAGCCAGCCTTATCCATGTTTTTACATCCATCAGTAATGACAAGACTTTCTGCTACATATAAAATCCACAATGAATTCAGATCTATCCTTAGTTACTGTACATTTAATTACAAACTGCAACAAAAAGGAAACAAAATATTAGTTGTCAATCCATTTACAGTACATATTAAGCAGAAGCTTTTCAACAAATCATTTTACAGTACATTCAAGCTGTACTTTTCATCAGTATATGTACTCCAAGGGAATCAAACACATGCCATTTGTGGTGCTAGAGCTATCAGTTAAGCTTCAGGAACTACAAGAACTATCAATGTGCAAGAGAAAACTCTCAATAGAAAGCCAAGTCACCAGGGTGACCCTCCAGGACACCTTGCATACAATCACCAAAGACCTGCCCTGGAATTTTGGATGAACTCGTTTCTTGACATACTTATACATGTCACTAGGCCTCTGTGCAGAGGTTCATATGAGAAAGGAGGGGAGAGGACTGACTGTGTCAGAATCAGAATAATGCTTCCACAAACTGACCTCACTGGGAAAAACATGTCCAGCCACCCAAGTCTGCTGTAGACGCATGTCTGCAAATCTCCAGCATTATCACATACTCTCTCTGCCGGTCAGGGCATGGAAAATTGCAGTTTGGAAGGTTTCTCATTAGTGGTAGATGTCCAAGTACATGATGTTTCTTCAGTGGAAGACTTTTAACCCTGTAATCAGCATTAGGATATGGAATTCGCCAAGAAGTTAGAATTTTTGGTCAAGTAAACCCCTGAGTCGTGTCACTTGCCATCATTCACTGGAATTCATTGCCTCAGGTTCTTCGTAAATGCTGATAGAACAAACATTCACAAGACCCCATCATATAAACATAGTCCAGTAATTAATGCATCAATTAGTCCACACGAAAGCCTGCGAGTTGTTTCTGTGTTCTGGTCAGGAGGCAGGTCTGTGGCTGAGTGACAGGAATATGGATGCTGTTGGTGGTAAATGAGCTTTGACGGTTCCTTGGGGTTTTTCCACACAGATCGCCCGTCCTGCTCTCCAGCTCCTGGGCTGCTGATAGAATTAGGGAGCTCTTGAACCATACTGCTCTTACTTCCGGAAACAATTACTTAAACCTGTGGGGTTAGTTTGGTTTTAAAAAGGTTTTAAAGTTTTGGCTCTTGAGAAAGGTCCAAAGTGAGGAGTCCTGGAGGATGGAAAATGTATTATTTTTTTTATTCTGAAGAATAACTGACTTGGTGTGTAAGGCTAGGAAATATCACATGTTGTCTCTTTCCAACCTCCCAGGTTACATGTAGTGTACACAGAGAAACACAACAAGAGGGATTTCCTCAGAGCCACATGATTCTCACAAAAATGTATTTTAAATTAAAAAAATATATATTCAGAATATCTTTATTTCATCATAATTCATAACCAATATTCTAAATGCAGAAGGATATTTATTATTATTATTAGGGGTTCAAGGACAAAGGGCTAGAACCCCTATTGTTTTTGTTAGATTTCTTATTAGGGGTTTAAGCCCGAAGGGGCCAAAGGCTAACATATCCTACAATATCAGCCGGACAAATAAAAAAACATGGCCACATGCAGCCAATCAAATTTCTAAAATCTAAAAAAATATATTCTTATAATTCTTTGTACCAAGACCTACAAAATGTTTATCTTTGTTTTATTACTACTTTTTCGAACTCCACCTATAGGCGGCACTACAACAAAAAAAAAACATTTTATAACTCTGCAACTGCATTATCAATGAAGTTGAAAATTGGTATGCTTCTTGTAGGGGACAAATGCTAACATTCTGCAATATGACTCAAACAAATAAAAAAACATGGCCACCAGCAGCCAATCAATTTTTAGCAAAATAAATGGAGTTTAAATTATTGTATATTATCCAACTACATTTAGGACTCCCTAGGTCAATAATTATCAAAGAAAAGTTTAACTTTATTTATTTATATAGTTATTTAGGCTTTGCATTTATCATGTGGGTTTGACCAAGTGAAAGACCCCTATAGTTTTCGTTTTCTTATTAGGGGTCAAGTCAGGAAGGGGCAAAGACACATATTGTTTTCGTTAGTTTTCCTATTATTAGGGGGTCTAGTCTAATGGGTGAAAGACTAATTGTTTTTGTTTTTTATTATTATTATTTTGCACTTCTTCCAGTCTTGAGTCTATGGCAGCCCATAGAACCTCTTGCGGTAAAGTTATTGCCTCAAACCCTCTAGTGCCACCAACTATCCAAATTTCCACTCATGTTTATGTTAATAACTTTTGAACCGAGAGTCCCAGAAACTATATTATTTTTGCTCTGATTCCTTGGTTCAAGACGATTCTATTGCATCCTATGATGTAGTTTTATTTCAGGAACATTTATTCCCCCATTTAGAATTTTCTGAAAAACCTACTTTTTTGAACTCGTCCTAATTATGTAATTTTAAATGTTTTGAAAACCTACTTTTTCGAACTCCTCCTAGACTGTTTGTCCAATTTGCACAAAAATTGGCCTGCATCATCTTGAGGCACTCTCGACAAAAATGTATTCACAGAATTTCGATAAACCATACCGTTTTTGAATGGCGCGTCAACGATTTAGACGAAGAACGCACAAAATTGAACTTGAGGCTGTATCTCCGTATAGCTTTGAGATATTGAGACAAAACTTGGTATGTGTCATCACAATTAGGCTCCGAGGTTACCTGTAGCATTTTGGCACACTGCCCCCTACTGGTCAGGAGATAGCAACAACTGATTATTTTTGGCTTTTAACAATTGAACACTGCCGAAAAGAAAGAAAATTGTCTCTTTAGATCAAGTGCTATATACAGAGTCAAACAATACCACATTTGCCTATGTTGGGCATTTTGGATGTTGGCCATTTTGAATTCTGTCATAAAATGCTGTATTTTAAGAACAACTTGCCATATCATTACGAAACTCGGTATGTGTCTTTTGCACCATGCTCTGAAGGGACTCAAAATGTTTTTGGACAGTGCCACATTGTGCTCAAAAATTATAATGCTATTTCTAAAAAATCTCATGATTCCAATCATTTGTTTGACCCCGGTATCACTGCTTGCAGCTATATTTATTATTATTATTAGGGGTCCAAAGCACTGAAGGTGCAGGAACCCTATTGTATTTGTAGTGATTTTCTTTTTAGGGGTACAAGCACCAAAAGTGCAGGAACCTTGACCCCGGTATCACTGCTTGCAGCTATATTTATTATTATTATTAGGGGTCCAAGCACTGCAAGTGCAGGAACCTTATTGTATTTGTTCCCATTTTCTTATTATCAGGGGTCCAAGCACAAAGTGCTGGAACCCCCTTGCATTTGTTCCGATTTTTTTATTATTTTTAAGGGTTCAAGCATGAAGTGTTAGAAACCCTATTGTTTTTGCTCAGATTTTTTTCATTATTAGAGGTTCAAGCCTGAAGTGAATTGCTTTTATTAGGGGTACAAGCACCGAAGGTGCATGAACGCTATTGTATTTTTTCAGATTTTCTTCTTATTATTATTATTATTTGGGGTCCAAGCACCGAAGGTGCAGGAGTCCTATTGTATTTGTTCCAATATTCTTATTATTTAGGGGTTCAAGCCCAAAGAGTTACAAATCCTATTGTTTTTGCTCAGATAATTTTTTATTATTATTATTCTGCCTTATAACTGATCGTGGAGCCCAAACCGTAAGACGTGGAGACATGAAACTGGTCAGAAAGTAGTACTCACTGTCGCTACTCAGGCACAAAGTCTCGCCCCGATTGGCTAGACGGTTGCACTATAGTCAACAAAACAATAACTTTAACTGTTTGTCACACATTCATATGTCTTAAATCAGTGGAATCTGTGGTTCAAGAAGAACAAAATGTATATCTCCAATTTCATTTCCACCACGAAACCTTTTCCGCCATCTTGGATTTTTTGTAAAACATACTTTTGCGAACTAGTCCTATACCCTTCATCTGATCGGGACCAAACCAATGTCAAATGATTCTATGGAGTCTGATTATCAATAATTATTAACAAATTTTGAACTTTCAATTCACGGTAGCTATGATACTCAAACACTGGAAGTAGCCGTGGCCACTTTTAAGAAAATGGCTATAACTCTTGAAATGTCTTCACTAAACATGATATACTTATGTATGGACTCTATCTGAGGATGTACAAAAGATCTGCGCAGTTTTGCCACTTGGTGGCACTATAACAGGGAAAAACATGTAAATGGCTGTAACTCTGGAACTGTTGGTCTGATTGACTTCAATCTTTGCATGCAGTGGTACCTTCAATTTCTTTGAGAACATTTGCGTGTGTTTAAAAAAATGGCCGCCATCAGCCAATCAGCTTTCAGCATCTATTAGACAAGGTTAACAAAGTTCAATCGGAATTAAACTATATATTTGACATATATGACTCTTGGCTTAAGAGGTCTGTGCAAAGTTTTCAAAAAAAATTAGTCACAGTGCACTATCACAATTTTTGTGCATGTTAACAGTTGTATATAATGCAGTGTTTTAAAAAAAACACACAAATAATTCATATCATATGATAGCTCTTCTCATTCTGAATAACTTTGCCTCAAGAACCAATGCTGTCTGTCAAACAGTTCAAATATGTGAGATTATGTTAAAAACCTACTTTTGCAAACTAGTCCTAGGTTTTTCGCTCAATCCCAATGAAACAAGTGCCACAAGATTCTCAGGAGACTATTTATGAAAAAGCTATAACTCATAAAATTTGGCACAATTATGTAAAGGCTCATTCTGAGGACAAACATAAATTTAAAATGGATATAACAACATTACCGTTTTTCCGAGTTGTATGCAATTTGTGGATTGTCTTTGTAGCATAATGTTTGAGAAATGCCTAATATAGTCCCAAACATGGGCTTAAAGGCCCTAAGTTGCTTTTCTGCCCTAAAATTGTCTGGGCGTCAGAGACCGTAAGTCATAGAGTTTCCAACTTGGCAGGATGGTTCCAAATCCCCCCAATTCTCAGGCATACAGACACACATCAGTTTGGCGCTAGGTGGCGCAATTTGAACAAAACAAAAAATATATTTTTTGGGCCATAACTCTTGGGCCTTAAGGGCTAGAAACAAAATATTTTTTACCTGTGATTCCTGTGCCCCCAGTCAGATTCCTGTGCCCCTTCGTTTTTCCACTATTTTGGATTGTTTGAAAAAAATTCAAAACAAACTCGTCCTAGGCCGTTTGCAAGATTGGAACCAAACCAGTGCAGAAAGACTCAGCAGAGTCCCAATATTAAAAGTTATCAAAGGAATTTTGAAATTTTGATTTCTCATCAAATGATATGTCCAAACGTTCATAGCGGGCATGTCCATTTTACTAAAACAGTTAATCATTACAGACGCTATAACGATTAAAAACTAAAAATTTACTTGAAATTTTACATATAGTGTCTTTGTCCAAATTACCATTAAGCTATCGACCAATCAGCTTTCAGCAGCTTTAATATAGGGTTAAATAAGGCCGATAGGAACTAATCTTGGACGCCTATTTGTCTCTTGGCCTAAAAGGTCTGTGCAAAATGTGAAAAAATTGGCCACGGGAGGTGCTATGATTTATTACATGCATGTAAATTGTTGTATGTACCACTGTTTTTCACAAAGATACACTTTATTCATACCATACTGTAGATCTCCTCATTCTGAACTATTTAGCATCAAGTACCATTGGTGTGAAACAAAACGTTCATTAAATACATGAGATTATTTAAAAAAATTACTTTTTCAAACTAGCCAAAGATCGTTCGCCGACCGGAACAAACCATTGCAGAAAGATTCAGCAATGTAAAAAGTACCAAAGGAATTTTGAACTTTTCATCATTAAACGGTCTGCAAAAACTTACATAGTGGGCGTGTACACTTTTACTTTAACGGTTCTAACTTTTGAACGGATTGAGATATTATCACCAAATTTAATACACTTATGTATGTGGTCATTCTGAGGATACACACAAAAAGTGGCACACCTCTGCCTTTTGTTGTCGCTGTAAATATATAAAAAATATAAAAGATTTCTCTGGTACGATTGACTTTTGCATGCAGTTTCTTTGTCGAAGATGACATCAAGGTCTATGAGGACAGTTGCATATCTTGAAAAAACATGGCCATGATTGATGAATTAACTTTTAGCAGCTATTTGAACTAGTCCTAGGCCATTTTCCTGATCGGAAACCTATCCAGTGCAGAAATATTCAGCAGAGTCCCAATATGAAAGTTAAAGGAATTTTGAAATTCTGATTTTTAAACGTCCGCAATGGGTGTGTCCATTTTATCAAAACGGTTATAACTTTGAACGGATTTCGATATTTTCACAAAATTTAAGACACTTACACTACTGGTCAAAAGTTTAGGGTCACTTACTCATTTATTATTATTATTTTTCACATTTATGGATAATATTGAAGTCATCAAAACAACGGAAGAACAGAAATGAAACAATAGGAATTGTGTTGTGACTAAAAATATAAAAGATAAATCAAAACTATGTTATATTTTAGCATCTTCAAAGTAACCAGCCTTTGCAAGTATTTGCAGAAATGTACTCTTGGCAATCTTTGGAACAAAACATCCTAGTGAAATGACAGTTGGCTTGTTTTACTTGGGTGAGCAAAAATTATTCAAGTATCATCATGGAAACTACTTAACCATGCTCTAGCAACCATTTAGAACAAACTAGGAACAAAACACTATTGACTTCCATTCTAAATTCTTAGATGGGTTCTCTGGATCGGAATATCATAGAGACTTTTGGTTTAATTCATTGGACTCAGGGCATCAAGGAGCCTTTTGAGTATCACCATGGTAACTGCCTAGCAACCAGATGGGGTTACCTTAGCAACCAAGTACCAAATCACATATCTGATAACTAACACTATAATAATGAAAAAATGAAGACAGTCACATATATTTAAAAATATGGTCGCCATCGACCAATCAGCTTTCAGCAGCTTTTATATAGGGTTGAATAAGGCAGATCGGAACTAAACTTGGTACGCCTATTTGTCTTTTGGCCCAAGAGGTCAAAATTTGATACAACTTTACCACCTGGAGGTGCTATCTCGTTAACATGCATGTAAATCATTGTATGTACCACTGTGTTTCACAAAGAATCATGTTATTCATACCATATTGTAGATGATCTCATTCTGAACAGCTTTGCCTTAAGGACCATTTGTGTGAAACGAAACATTCAATAAATCCTGGAGATTAATTTAAAAGATTACTTTTTTCGAACTAGTCCTAGGCCTTTCACCCAATCAGAACCAAATCAGTGCAGAAAGATTCTCTGGAGTCCCAAAATGAAAAGTTATCAAAGGAATTTTTTAATTTTATTTATCGTTAAACGGTATGCCAAAACGTTTGCACTGAGCGTGACCACTTTATCTAAAATGGTTATAACTCTTGAACAGAATCAGATATTGTCACCAAATTAGGTACACATATGGATTCTTTCTAAGGACACCCAATAACAATGGTGCATCACCACCTCTTGGTGGTGCTATTATAGTAAAACATTTTAAAATGGCTCTAAGTATGGAATGGTAGGGCCGATCGAATTAAAAATTGTGCATGTAGTGTTTGTGTCTAAGGTTTCATCAAGGTCTATGAGTACAGTTGCTTAACTTGTAAAACATGGCCACCATCAACAAAAACATCTTTCAGCTGCTATTTGATGTAGTCCTAGTCTGTTCAACCGATTTGAACCAAACCAGTGAGGAAAGATCCTCTGGAGTCCCATTATTAATAATTATCAAAAAACTTTTTACTTTCGATTCAAATTTGCAAAGCGACACAAAAGGTAAGTAGTGGGCATGGCCACTTTTAGTTAAACAGTTTTAACTCTTGAACAGAATGAGATATTTTCACAAAATATAATTTGAGACATATGTATGGGGTCATTCTGAGGACACATGAAAAAATTTACATACCTATGCCTCTTCCTGAACTTTAGCTTTGTTTTGTTGCTTTCAGGCTATCTAATTTATATCTGTTGCATGTAAACTTGAAGGAATTTAAAGGCTTGAATCCCGCTAATCGCTGCTAGCAGCAATATTTATTATTGCTGTTGTTGTTGTTGTTGTTGTTGTTGTTATTATTATTATTATTTTATAGCCATTATAACTCATTATTTTTGGTATGGCATTTAAGTGAGAAATCTTTAAAAACTGCCTTCAAATAAAATCAAATTCAAATTAATTTACAGGCAAAATGAAGACAAAAGATGTAAAAGAAAAGTTAACTACTTTATAAAATCAGTGCTGGATGATGAATCAATGGGCACAATGAAATATCAGTTTCACTTTGACATTACATGTCATGATCAGATTGTTCATTTAAATTTGTTTATTAGATCTTTCTAGCTTAGTTTGATTTTCAAATGCTCTTACTGAAATTTAATTAGTGCTAAAATCACAAGAATTTCTATCATTCTGAGGGAAGGATACATTTGGAATTTTCCCAGTGTAGGTCAGCAGTGTCCTGTGCAGGGCTGTGAGGTGCAGCACAAAGGTTTGGGTCAAAGGTCAAAGGAACCTACTCATTCCACACTGCCCTGGCGCCTGCCTGCAGAGCCCTCAATTTGTAAAAGGCTAACTCTGACCTCTGGGGCTTCCCTGACAAAACACTGGACTTAAACATTACCAGACATCCCAAAGATAAAACCCCCAAAGATTTACCACCAAAACTCAGCCAACACAGAACATAATAACGTCTTAATAACATCTCTTTAAAGAGATCATCAACACACCCTAAAATGGGAAATTGTCTCTGCATCAGGACTGGAGATTAATTAGTTCTGCAGTCTACTTCCCTCTTTACTCTAGACTAATGTGTGCTGATATACTCTGCCACACTTAGGTGATCTATCTTTCTTTCTTTTTAATCAAGATTTTAGGTTAAAATCTTTATAAAAGGTATACAATATGGGGAAGAGACAACACTGGTCACTATTTCTTTTAAAGTATTTCACCATTTTTACTTTACTAGATTGTCTTTTAAAATTTAACCTGTGATGTCAAATTAAATAGTAGAAACAGAAGAAATATTAAATGTAGACCATTAAATCATATGAGCTCATAAAAGCTGCATGGAAAATAATTATAAAAGAATAAACAAAATGCTGTTAAATTGCCAAAATTATTACATGAGCATATCTTTTGTTCTTTTCTTAATCCAAACTTTCTTTATTTTGAAGGAACAATCATTAAATTATTATGTCCAAAATACCATATTCAGAAATGAAGCCTAATGAGAAATTTCAAAATTATAACATTAGTAACTAGCTGATTAATTTAGTCTTTATTCTTTCAAAAGTCCAAGTTTATTCAAATGCTCAACAGTACAACATGCAGCTCTGATTGCAGGCAATGATGTTTCTGCAGATCCAGAGAAGAAAATAGAGATAGAATCACCAAAAAATAAATACATAAATAATAATAATACTAATTTAATAATAATAAGTTAAGAATTTTTTATTATTATTTTAATGCTTGATTTTGTTAGTATATATACATTTTTCCCATTTTACTTATTTACTAGATTCAGATTAAGCTGTAAGTGTTGAGGTACTTCATAATATAATTTATATTCAACAAAATACTCATTACAAGAACTAAATTCTATATCTTACACAGTCCAGATATGATTGTTCCAAAATCATCAGTGATCAGTTTAAACTGTGAACATTTTGAGAGGAAGTAAAGATATAAACAAATGTATTAAAATTATTGTAAAAATTTATTTCTGGCATTTTACAGTTGTATCACTCAAACCTTAAACAAAATAAAGACAAGGAAAAAGATTGTCACAAATCATCTCTTGTAATAACCTGACAATGTGGCAACCAATTTGTCAAAGCTGTGAAATTCTGTGAGCTCTTGGGGTGGCACTAAAATAAATGCTCTAATATAAGCCATAACAGGCATGTATGAGATTGTGCCCTGCGGTAACTATATCTTTGAGCTGTGGCACTGAATGCTGGCAGCGCTGGAGGTTTGCATCAGTCAACATTTCATCCATCATACCAGCCTGTTGCTGTCAGAAAACTCCACTGATCAAGATTTTAGCGAAGAGACAGACAGATGGACAGACAGACAGACCAGCCTCGTGAAGCATCTATTCTTCTCACTTCCTCAAACATTTTGGCTACAGTCTGTCTGCTACCCTGTGCGAAGAGTCCTGCGTCAAATATAGAGTGTTGAATTGCAATCATCAACAGCAATAGAGCAAAGCCTCTGACAGTGTAATTTTACTTGAGTTCGCATAAGACCCTCTCATTTAGAGCCAGTATATCTATTCTGTCAGGGGCCTCTCCCTCTTTCTGCTTTGTGCTTTCGGTGGGCTGGGTCCCGGGCCCTGATTTGGCCCAGCTGGAGGAAGAGAGTGATCAGAACTGGGTTGGTGCAGACAGAGCTAAAGTAAACAGCTGTGGCGGTTGGGCAGGCAGTTAGCAGCCCTTGGACAGATGATCAGGGGCCTACACAGACCACACACGCAGACATGCAGCGAAGGACCACACAAGGGCTCAGCTGAGGGGGGACCTCAGCACGCAAATGCACGGCCCATCGACAGAGCGCTCCTACGGGCGAAGGCAAGCTCCAGATCAGGGCTGGACCTGCAGAGAGCACTGGCCATTAAAGGTGTGCCATCTGTGTGGTGTGAGGTGGGGGGGGGGCACACAGGTATTTCTCTTTGTTGTGGTGGAAATAAACTTCCATCTCAGAATGCAAAAAAGAGGTCTGGGTAAACACAAACAGGAAACAGTTTATAAAGACAGAATTTTCCAATGGATCCATGATGAGGCTCTTAATAGCCTCCTAAATAAAACCAGGACAACAGAAATTAAACAAACACATAAATACTGTATGTACATATACATTTTATATACATATATTTTTTTAGAATAGTGGGGTCCACTAGTCTGTGATCACATTGTAATTGAATATTATTATTATCATTATCATTTAAACATGGATCTTACAAGAAAGTTTTAGGATGTTAATAAATGGAAAGTTATCATACGAATTAAGATACAATGTTTAGCAAATTTGTGACATTGGCCATGTTAACTCCTAACAACTTTTACAAATGATAAATTATATCCTTGCTTCCATTGATGCACAAAATGCTCTTTGGAATATTTTTAAATCATGCTAGAATAACATGGATCATCAAGTTTAGTCCATGGCAGTTCAAATGCATGCTGTCATTAAAACAAATGGTGGAAATATTTCCACCATTTGTTTTAATGACAGCATGCATTTGAGCTGCCATGGACTAAAATACTAGCACGAAATACTAGCAGAAGTCAACTTCTTTAACTTCAATATATTCATAACAAAATATACATGTATAATTAGAAAAGAATGTTGAATGTTGCATTTTCACAAGTGGTCTCAGATTCAGAAAGACAGAACCCAATATTATGTATATAATTTAAATATATGTATCTTTTTTCTGTCACCCACACACACATCCACACATTTAAAAGTGAGTATTTCTACAGGAGGACAATACAAATCAGTAGTGTGTGTGTGTGTGTGTTTATCTGTACAGTGTAAGTTTGACCTGAGGGGAGTAACATGCTCCATCACACTTACCCTCTGCCACCTATAGAGAGAGAGAGAGAGAGAGAGAGAGAGAGAGAGAGAGAGGAGAGAGAGCGCTTGATTCACCGCCACCGCAGATAAGCTGCACTGCATTATATTGCTGTACTCAGACATTTGAGAGAGCAGCTGGATCATACAGCAACACTCAACCACAAACACAGACTTAATCTCACATACATGTGAAATATGACTGCTGGATTGAGCCAGAAGCACACTTTACCTTACACCTGACTCACAGTGCTCTGAATGATATTTATATTCCCCAGGTGCAAACTAGCTAAGTGTTCACAAAATTCATCCATCCAACAATTTCAAGTATCAGATGGACGCTATATTTTCCAGTACTTATGATAAACGTGTACTAAGCTAAAATAACTATTTAACACTTGTTTTGATGAGATCTTAAAGTACGCTGAAAACTACAATGCACTGCATCACACGAAGACTGATGTAATTAATTCAATATTTTACAATTATTTACTAAAATTGTTGTCCAACTGACATACTGCAGTGTATTTAGAGTTTTCATATTATCAGTAGGCCTATGTGTATTCCCTGGGAATCAAACCAATGACCTTGACATCGCTAGTGTCGTACTTGACCAGCAGAGCTAGAGAAACACAATTTCTTGACTGAATTATGCAATGACATTGGGATTGGAACTGGTCTGGTCTGAACAACAAAGAAGATTGTATTGTGGTTTACACCACATGCAAATGTGAAGTCTAAACACTGCATACAACATGTACAACAACACAGTAACATGTAATTAGGCGGCACCAATCACCAGAAAACTGCAACTGCTCAGACTGAAGCTGGGAATTTTGTTGTGATTCTGCGCTGTCTTTTTCAGGGTTAAGATAGCAGAGTGTGCAGGTTTGGAGGGTCATCTTGCAGTGCTGAAATATGTCTAAGAGAAAATAACAACACAGACTATGTATTTCCTGTAGGGCTCATTGGGTGTCTGGGACCCTACCGGGCGACACAGGGGTCACGACCCGTCCACGCAAGGAAACTGCCTTTTACACACATGCATGCACTTACAGCATGGGAACAACAGCAAAGCCTGAAAGACAAGCGTGTGCGTTCACACAGCAGGGGTTCACACACACACACACACACACACACACACACACACACACTTTCTTCATTTTTAAATTTTCAATGTAAAAATAATTTCATTAAAACACAATTATGGGGACACTAGAAACATACTCATAAACCACATTTATAGAATAATACCATTGTAATTACCAGTTTGTAACTTAAACAAAATGTCCTTGTAAACCACATAAACATGCCCACACACACACACACACACACAGGCAATATGTATAGGATAATATGGAAGTTAAGAGACAAAATAAGTCAATAGCAATAATCAAGTTGGACTGCCAACATCATAAAAATTTAATCGATCAAAATACAGTGTAAGGGACAAGGATAAGGGACAAATCAAGCCATCAGCAATGTAATGAAAGATCATTTGAAATAAAATTACTATTATTTCACATGAATAGTGTTACAGCATAATTTAGAAATGTTTAACTGTATTTAATTATAAACCTATATTAAAATTGTGTTCATATTTATTTTTCTAATTATTAATATTATTAGTATTATTTTGTTTCTTTCAGCAAATCCACATAAATTAACTTCGGGATAAGATCCCTAAATACACTGGACAGCACATTTCAGCTTTTGTTGCACAAAACATGTTTAATTTGGTTTAGCATGGAAAAAGCATGGAAACCTCGAATACAGTAAAAACAAAACAAAAAAAGGGATTTTTTTTATTTTTTTTTTTTTAAATGAAACAAGTCTGAAAATAAATCAGCTAAGAATTAAGCATTTTATAAAGCGCATTTCTTATGAGCATTAGATGTGTTGATTAATTTACTGGCATTCTTTCAAACGAAGTTTCAACATTTAGTAGGACACATAAATAAATGTTTAAATGTTTTTAATGCCGAAATAGCATACCACAAGCAGCTATAAATAATACATGCCAGAAAAGTCGTACATTTCTCAAAATTAAAAAAAAAAAAAAAAAAAAAACGTTTTAGATAAAACAAAAAAGCAATGACAGCCGAGATCTAACAATAATGGAGAACACGTGATGATGATATTATTACTATTATTATTGTTTTTATTATTAATACTAAAAAAAGAAGAAGAAGAATTCAACTTTAATAATAGAATATTTCCTCATAGAGTTTATATTTATAAAAACTAGACATGTAGCTAATTTAAGGAAATCTAAATGATTTAAGAAAACTAAAATTTTATGTTAAAAGATGCTTGCCGTTAACCACATTTGATTAAATTTAATATTTGATTCAATAGTAATATTTAAATAAATGCTTTGGTAAGTATGCCTTAAGATTTTGAAGTAAATTAAATTAAATTAAATTAAATTAAAGTCTTATAAAATCTGAAGATTTGTCAGCTGTTTTCCAAAAACATCCTAAATTCGATCAAAATGTGTATTCATATATTGTGAACTATCACACCAAAACTATAAGAAAAATGCTACATTTCACCTTGGTTATTGCTTGTAATTTCAAGCACAACAGCCTAATTCTCCTGGTAGCTAAAAACTCTTTAATTATTAAAAAATTCCAAAATGCGCAGTTTTTGTGTATTTTCTAATGGTAAGCCTCACTTGAGGGAACTATGAATTATATTAATGAGCCATGTGAAATCTAAAACCCCAGTTTAAACAACTCATTTACAGATATAAACTTTGACAGTCAGGAGGTCGGCAAGGGCAATGCTCGATTCATTTTTTAGCTTTAAAACAAAGATCTAGGCTACTCAAAAGCTAAAGCTTTTTAATGTAAGAATACCTAATTTAGTTTAGCACTACAACATCACAATTCAAATATGGTTGAGAACACAAAAATGTGTGCTAAACACACACACACACACACACACACACACACACACACACTGTTTGCTTGCTTGAGTCCAGAGAAACATATTTGAATGCTGCTGTGCTCTGTGAAGTGTCCAAAACATTGCTGGTTAGATACTGTTTGCAGCACTTTGTTTATTTCCAATAAACTCAGAATGTTCCATAACAGGGTGATCAATCACTAAGACAATATTTCAATATAAAAGATAAATAAACTTGGTTTACAGATCATACACATACTTCTATACCATCTACTTCCTGCTCAAAAATGTCAAGGTTTATGTAAATAATGTGTAAATTGAATGATGACACTTTTTCTTCATTAGATTTGTGTGGTTGTTGTGAAAATATATTTGGGCCATAAAACAGCTGAATGGTCATTACAGCGTTCCAGACATGTTACAATAAAATACATGGAATTAACAGCTGAATAAAAAATGACTGTCAATGTTTAATGGTGATTTAGAATTATTGGGGGTACCTTTTAATTGTACTATGTCAAATGAAATTCCTGCATTCACAGTATAATTTCACTGAGGATGTGTTGTGTTATGAAACAAATTGTATGTTTCGCTTTGAGGAATAAAATGAAGCAGAAAGTAACTAACCTGTTGTTCCTTTGCATTCACGCACCTAAAGGTAGATGGCAGGCCATACGGTAAGTGCGGCTAGACAAAAAATTGCTCAGTAAATTAATCAACCTTTAAATAACAAAAAAAAAATTGGGTTTATTCTAACAAACAAAATTGTTACATAACTGTACTGTGGTGATACCCAAACAAGACAATGAAACCGTTTTTTAAAAGCACACTGATATTTACTTTCTTTCAGTGGTGACCGGATCATGCCATGGACTCGCCATGCTTTGACTATGGCATATCACTCAATTACTAAATTGATTTGTCTGTCACTTGGCAGCATATGATTTTCTTGAGTGTGTCCCATGGAGCAGATTATAAGGACACACACACACCCACACCCACATGATTTCATAGCAGGCTTATGATATTTTCTAAACTCTAAACATAAATCTCACCCTTACACAAACATGTGCACGTTAGTAAATTTTAAACGAAACAGGATTTGGACAATTGATGTGCCTTTTGAACTAGTAAGGACAACCAACATTCTTTTAAATGGCTTCCTAAAAACGAGAAGAAAAAAAAAGAAAAAAACGTAATCAATCTATATGCTTTGGTCTAATGAAGTTGGTTGAGGGAATACCCAGAATGTGCAGAGCTTCTTCTTATTTATTTAACCTAACTATTTTATTTGTTTTTGGTCACTGCATATATGTTTGTCATAGTTTTAATTACTATTTCTCTAAAATATGAAAAACAGTAATAATAAAGAATGTGTAGGTGTGTCCAAATTTTAGAATGGTTGTGTATCTATTTTGATAGCTAGATTTATACATTCCAAATATATTCCTCAATCAGCAGATGCAGTTTTGAAACTTCTAGTCAGAATCATCCCTTAGAAGGCAACCATTGTGTGTTTTGCAGGTGATAAACAATAAAAGAGCCGTACAACATGTAGTTCATTTGTTTATGTTGCAGCAGAAAGGAAAGCAGACATCCTAGCTTTTTTATGGGACACTCTAGCAGGGCTTGACTTCTTATTGGCGCATTCTAAAAGTGAGGGAAAAGGTCAGTGTTAGGCTTATTTAGAACGCTGCAGATAGATGCTGGGAGGGTGAAAGCAGAAACCTGAGAGGATTCACTGCCTCAGGGTAACAGAAGGGTCCACTTCCCAGAGTCTGTGACTCATCACCGAACACAGCAGACGCCAACCAGTGCCCTTATCAGAGAACTGTCAGCTACAAATCATCCAGTCCGTGTCCACATATTCCTAAACACACACACACACACACACACACACACACACACACACACAGCGTCTAGACCAGCAGTGGGGTAAGGTGATTAAATCAAAAGTTTTTCAATAACTGTCCAATACATGAAAGGACCGTATTTGGGGTAAAAGCCACCTGTAGCAGGGGCTAAAGGCCCCCATTATACACATTGTTTTTCTGAAGTGGGGTATGGGGATAGATTTGTTATGAAGAATGTTCAAAGTGGGCTCATGTTGACTGATCCAATCATAATTGAGATTTATTTTTTATAGAATAATTGAGATGTTATGAAATGCCAAATGTGAATGAAATTAACAGGAAATTGGTATCCTTTTCTGAATTAGTTATTTTAAATAAGCATCATCTTATAATAAGCATTATCACTATAAACCCCCTGGGGGGCCCAAAGTGTGTGGGCCTTTTTCTCGAAATGTTGGGTGAAAGACCCCCTTTTATATATATATAAATTAATTAATATTCAATAAAAATAATTATTTATTTATTTTTTTTCAATATTGATTTATTTTGTAACCAGAATAAAAAAGATTTTCCCTGAGGTGTGCCTCTAGCATGCAGATCTTAACAAAAGTTACAAAATCATAAAACGTCAGCATTTTGACATGATGTAATTTACACTTAAGAAGCCGATGTGTTTTATTATGTATGAGAACAACTCAGATTTTGCACTGGTCATTAAGTGGAAACTATTCCTTTTACAGGAGATAATAGTAATAATAAAAAAACATAGTCATATATTAATTTAACCATAAACTACATACCCCCAATGCAATGGTTAAGATATTACTGTAAGTGACAGATGAATTTGCTCCAAATATTATATAATTTCCCTCAGCAACATATACGATGTCAACAACAAAAGATGTGGGAAAGTTAACTTTTAAAAACCTTCCTTTTAATATATAGGGAAATAAGTGTAATTCATGAGAATATGGTTAGTTGCATTTTACTGAATTATCTGCATTTAGCAATATTTTTCCTCAACCTTATCAGAACAGAAACGGGTCACAAACCACAAGTTAAAAACCACTGAATTACTGTAAAGTGTTCTGACTTACACACCTGGCCTGTTTCTCATGTTTAACGAATGATTCAGCTTCTCAAAAGCTTAAGTGTTGATGTGTTCTTCCACTTCATCACAGCGGCATTGTAATGGAACAAAGGCTGTCTATCTCCAGTGTTTGTTATTTAACTGTCTCTTTCCTAAATCAGCAAAACAACACACGCACAAGCACATGGCTGGACGTGAATGTGCTCTTAATTCAACCAGTTCTCTGTCATCACTGACATCAAGCAAGAGAGTGCAAGCCAGCATTTCAGGAAATCTGAAGAAAATATGTGAAATTATGACAAAAAGTCCAAGAAAGAAAAGGACTAAAGAACTAAAATCAGCTTTGACAAGTTTGAGCCTTCACATCCATAGACCTCCATGTTAAGACTAGTAAAGATTTTACTTTTACAATGTACAGATTTTATCAGCAGCTGCAGAGAAGAAACATTCTCATATAGTATTGTTTTTTACATTAATTATTTTGGTGAAATTAAGTGTTTGTAAGTAGGCTGTATATCTGACTGAAGCTTTATTGTGTGTGTGCGTGCGTGCGTGCGTGCATGTGTGTGCGTGTGAAGTGTGTGAATCTGCATGAATATATGCATGTTCTATGCTCAGGAATATGCGCACATTCTTAAAATTGCAAGCAACCATTTCTGTACAGACCAGGGATTTCAGTTCCCAGATAGCAGACATCTCAGAGGTGTCTTTTTAAGAGCATTAGATCTGGAAAACATTGAATTCTAATTAACATCTGCTTAACATCTTAAAAAGATCATATTTACAAACATTCTAAATAATTAATGTCTCAAAGACATGTTCTGAATGTATTTTTGACATTTGTGAGGAAACATCTCATAAATGTTTCACAGATATAAAAAATATGGCTTCCAGAATTAAACACACACATTATAGACGCCTGTGTGATGTATGTGTGCTCTCAGGGTTAGTATACAACTTTTTTATATTCATATAATATTTTACAAAAGTTAACAATGTAAATGGTTCTTGATACTGAAATCAAGTGAACAACTAAGAATTAATCAGAGCCACTGAGGATTTAGCACACTAATATTTGAGTTCCCCTTCTGTCACTCTCTCGACGATGTGTCGAAGGAAGTGACACAAGGGTTCTTCTCGGACGCGGAATCGTAACTCTGAACCTGAGAAAAGGCCAATGTCAAGTTGGCAGACAGAATTTGCATGCCCCGCCCCGGACATACAGGTATATAGGGAAGTGGGGCAGCGAGTGACAGTCAGAATTTTTCTTTGGAGCCAAATGGTTGTGCAGCAAGCAGCTGAATCTCACTACTGTTCCAATCACCTCTACCAGTGAGAAGCATGGCTGTTGGATCCGCACGGCGCATTTCCAGCTGGCGTTTCTCTCTCTGCACGCTGTGCAGTACACGCCCCTGGGCGCTTTGACAGCACTTCTTCCTCCTAAAAGAGCTATATTTTCTCTAAAAGAGTCTGAGTTTTCCCACTCACAAAAAAGAGCAATACACATTGAACGTCCTTTTCAGGACGCGTCTTTTTCAAGATGCCTTTCTGCACCTGTGTTGTCCCAAGATGCAGGCGATTTCTCTTCAAGAACGACGACCACAGATGCTGCCTCATGTGCCTGGGTAGCGATCACACTGAGGCGGCATTCGTAGATGGTTCATGTTCTCACTGCGAGAACATGACCATGGCAAAGTTGCGGTCGCGGCTCTCCTTCCTGAAGGTGAATGCCACTTCAGCCGCCCCCCGCATTGCTCCTTCTTCCCACGGGATTGAGGACAGCCCAGATATGGGGACAACGATGGGCTCGGTTTCGCCGGGGAAATCCACACGAACCACCCACCCCCCCAACACGCTTGTGTGCTTCCGTCCGGGTTCGGGATGAGTGCGACTTGCCGCATGGCCAGCCGCCATTCTCCCTCGAGCCCCCGGGCTTGGATGATGACTTCACCGCTGCATCAGAGAGCGTCCAGGCGTCTGATGCAAGCCCGCCCAGTCTGAGGCGGATGCGCAGATGGCTGACATGCTTTCCCGGGCTGCCGCGAGCGTGGGCTTGGACTGGAACCCTCCCTCCTGCCCACAGATTCGCGGCTTGACTACTGGGACCTCGGTGCCTGGTGTCGCTCACAGCCACGTCATCTCTGACCTCCAAAGCCTACAGCTCCACCAGACAGGCCTCCTACGCCCTGCATGTCATGGCTCTCCTGCAGGTCCATCAAGCCAAGGCACTTAAAGATCTGCACCTGGGTAGTCCCGATCCTGATGTGCTGCAGGAACTGTGCTCTGCCACCCACCTCGCTCTCAGAGCCACGAAGGTCACAGCACAGGCACTCGGGTGGGCGATGGCCACCCTTGTGGCCAGGAGCGCCACCTCTGGCTGAACATGGTTGAGATGCGTGACGTTGACAAGGCAAAGTTTCTCAATGCCCCCGTCTCCCAGCTTGGCCTCTTCTGCGACACCGTCGACGACTTCGCCCAGCAGGTTCGGCGGTGAAGAAGCAGATGGAGGCAATATCGCACATCATGCCGCGGCGCCACCCATATGTGGCGGGTGTGCGGAGCAAGGTAAGTGCTTTGAGTCTTTTCTCAGTACCCGAGCCTCGGGACGCTCTTTTGCCTCCTGACGCATTATTACCTGCTCCCCCCGCCGCGAAGCCCTGCCCGGTACGTCAAATGTGATCGTCCCATTAGTCCCCCTCACACGGAGTTTGGGTGCGTGGTTATCACTTCCCAATGCGTCTCGCTGGTTGACCAGGAAAAGCCGACTCGGCTATGCGATTCAGATTTCTCGTTTCAGCGGTATTCACTCCACTCTAGTACACGGCCAACAAGCCAGTGCCTTACGAGCAGAGATTTCCACCCTGCTCCTCAAGGACGCAGCGTGCGCTCCCGTCATATGTCACAACTCACCCGCCATCTACTTCTTTGGAGTCAGCATCGACTCAAGTCGCTGCTCGCCACTCACATCCCTGGCAACCACAACACGACGGTGGACGCACTGTCATGACGGGTTTCACCCAGCGGAGAGTGGAGGCTCCACCCCCAGGTGGTCCAGCTTATTTGGGACCAATTCGACGAGGCACAAGTGGACCTCTTTGCCTCCCAAGACAACTCCCATTTCCTGCTCTGGTATTCCCTGACGGATACTCCCCTCGGGACAGACGCGCTGGCACACAGCTGGCCCCGGGGGCTGCGCAAGTACACATTTCCCCCAGTGAGCCTTCTTGCATCGGTGCTGTGCAAGATCAGGGAGGACGAGAAACAGGTCATCTTGGTGGCCCCCTACTGGCCCACCCGCACCTGGTTTTTAGATCTCATGCTCCTTGTGACAGCCCCTCTTTGGAAAATCCCCCTGAGGAAGGACCATCTTTCTCAGGGATGGGGCACCCTCTGGCATCTGCACCCAGAACTCTGGAATATCCACGTCTGGCCCCTGGACGGGATGCAGAAGATCTAGGAGATCTACCACCGGCTGTCTTAGACACGATCAATGAAGCCAGAGCTCCCTCAATCAGGCAACTTTACGCCCTGAAGTGGCGCTTGTTCGTGAACTGGTGTTCTTCCCGAGCCGAAGACCCACAGAGATGCGCAGTTCGGTCAGTGCTTCTATTCCTGCAGGAGAGACTAGAGGGGAGGCTGTCCCCCTCCACCTTGAAGGTGTATGTAGCTGCTATCGCAGCCCACCACGATGCAGTAGATGGCAAGTCCCTTGGTAAGCACGACTTGATTATCAGGATCCTGAAAGGCACTCGGAGACTGAATCCTCCCCGGCCTAGCCTGTTTCCCTCTTGGGATCTCTCAATGGTCCTCCCGGGCCTTCAGAGACCCCCGTTTGAGCCGCTTGATTCAGTCGAGTTCAATGCCCTCTCCCTGAAGATGGCCCTCCTGATTGCGTTAGCCTCAATCAAGAGGGTGGGAGGGTCTGGCGCTTTCTCACGTTATCCTGAGACCCCGACCGGGCTACGTGTCCAAGGTTCCTACGACCCCTTTCAGGGACCAGGTCGTGAACCTGCAAGCGCTGCCCCGGGAGGAGGCAGACCCAGCCCTTTCATTGCTGTGTCCGGTGCGTGTTTTGCATACCTATGTGGACCACACGCAGAGCTTTAGATGTTCTGAGCAGCTCTTTGTCTGCTTTGGCGGACGGCGGAAAGGGAACGCCATCTCCAAACAGAGGCTAGCCCACATTTGATGCTATTGCCTTAGCCTATCACACCCAGGGCATGCCCGTCCCCATGCAGGTCCGAGCACACTCTACTAGAAGTGTGGCGTCCACCTCCCTAGTAGACATCTGCAGAGCATCGGGCTGGGCAACACCCAATACCTTTGCCAGATTTTACAATCTAAGGGTTTGTAGGTACAAGACGTTGTGTCCCTCCTGCCACAGCACTAGACCTAGCACTGTAAATGGCCTTGCTTCATCTTTCGGCTCCTCAGTTCAAAATCCTGACTGGCATTCTCTGCCCCGCTTCCCTTTATACCCGTATATCTGGGGCGGGGCATGCGAATTCTGTCTGCAAACTTGACATTGGCCTTTTCTCAGGTTCAGAGGTACGATTCGGCGTCCGAGAAGACCCCTTGTGTCACTTCCTTCGACACAACGTCTCGTTCCCTCCCTCGGGGAATGGAGGTTACAATAGTAAGCATGATGTTTTTTTGTGTCACGTTGCTCTCAGAAGCTTGTGTTTGTGTTTGGTTTGCATTGTGGGGACCAGCCAACGGACCCCACAAGGAAAATGGCATGATAAACGTTCTAAATAATGTCTTGATTGTTTAGTAAGGGTTTGTTCATGCCATCTTGGACTTATACTGTCACCTAAAGGCATGGATGCAGAATCATTCAAATGCAATAGTTTTTTTTTTCTTATGGTCAAATATGCCATTGACACCAAAACTGAAACATTTTCCATGAGAATATTTCAGCAAAATTCAAGTGTGTCACATATTTTTGTCGGCTGTTTAAAATCAGAATAAACGCTTTGTTTAGACCACTTATTCACTGAATTATTTGGGGCTTTTTCTCACTCACTAAAACAGTATTGGAAATTCCAGGATGGAGTGGATATTTACCTACAATCAACTGAAACAAAACACTACTTTTAAGAGGTGCCCCCCTACAAAATGTGCGCACATTTCTTCATCTTCTTTGTCAAGATTCAGGCTGTACCCTCAGATTGAATCCTGCAGGTGCCATCCTAACATGGCTGTCCCCATGGGGGGACCCTCTCCATGTAGAATAAAACAGCATCTTGTGTGAGTCATCATGAATATATGCATATATTTTGCAATTAATTTCTCTAGGTGAAAAATATTTTCAATGTGGAGAGCACCTAAAATTTAAATGTAAATTCAAACACGTTTGTAAATCTAAAATCATACACGCGCGCGTGTGTGTGTGTGTGTGTGTGTGGGTGTATGTATTAAGCTGGTATTAAGATGCGTCTCAGGTGATCATTTGGTAAGATGAGACACATCGCTGTTTACACCTGGTCACTTAAATGGATCTCCTGTGACCACTTGTGTTTTGTTTTTGAGGGGAGGGCCTCTTATTTCATGATGAAATACATTAATCACTATGTCAGTGTGTAACTGCATGACATTAAAGTGCAACAAGTCAGAAAAGACAAAAAAAAGCATGAAAAAAACAGCACACTGTTTCACCCAGATGCACCTCAACATTTAGAGCAAAATTATCTGTTATTTTTGTGGATTACCTGTAATAAAGGAGCTTCAGATTTTTGTGCTTCTTATCTGTGTCCCTGCATGTTCATATCAGACACGCTTAAGAAGATCTGTGTAGTTCTAGTGCATGTGTTTCCGCTCATTTACGTTTTCCAACTTACATCTATTTCCTTTTGCTATAAAGGTGCTCTTAAAAGTAAGCAAAGTTTAAACTCTTCTTTTAGCACAGCAGTTGATTGATGGGTGAGGAGTGATACTTCACTGTTGTCCATGACACATTTGTGACAGATTAGCGTATACATTTCAAATGCGATTTGGTCATATGTGTTTTTGGAGGCATGGAGTGTCCTGGTTGCAGGTTGCACTGGTGGTGGTGGTGGTGGTGGTGGGCCTGGTAGTGTGCGAATGCCAGAGCTTTGTGGAACTGGAATTGATTGTGGCCACAGGGTGGAAGTGTAGTGTGGATTGTGTGTGTCCAGGATTGGGGTCCGGGTGCTCTTGCGCCGCATTGGGTGGGCAGGGAATGTGGAGGGGGTTGGATAGTGCACCCGTTGCTGCCCTTGGTATTGTTCCCCCTGGTGTTCAGTGGGATTGGTTCTCCTTTCGCTTGCTTTGTTAGGCTTTTAACTTGTGGGGTGGTGTGTTGCATGGGTGCGGGGTGGGTGGTACTGTCCTGATCTGGGGGTTTCTTGCCATGCTGCTCTGCATGGGGGTGTGTCTGTTCACATTGTTGGATAGTTGTTGAGGTTCACAGGGCCGATTTGGCCTAGTTGCGGGTGTTGTGGGCGGGTGGGGGTTTGCGTCCCTGTGCTTATTCATTCAATTCAGCTCTTGTGCCTTTGTCATGCAACATAACTTCACCATCACTCTGCTTGTAATCAACTGGAAGGAGGGGGAAATGTTGTCTTGGCATGTCAAGTGTGGGTCAGCCTTTGTAGGGCCTGTCCTGTGGTCTTCTCTGGTTGTTGTTGTCAGCGGGGTGTATGGGTCTGCGTGGGGCTGTGGGTCTCCATCTTCTCGTAGTGTCTTCGGTCAGGTCGGGTTTGTTCTGCAGGTCCCGCTGGTTGTCCGGTGGTGGCGGGTATGCCCCCCATAGAGCGGTGTGGCAGGGTTTTTTTTTATTTATCTCCTTTGAATTTGTCTGGTTGGGGTGTCCTATCACTTGGGCGGAGTGGATTTTAGTTTGCTCACTTGTGTGGTGTGCTGTTTCGTTGGTGTGGGGCCTGCTGGGGAGGGGGATGGGGGTGTGACTTCACTGATATCTGGGGAGGCAGTGACAGGGGTTGTGACTGGTGTTGTGTCTGGCTTCCTCCATGGTTTTTGTTTGCCTGTGGGGCTGGTGGGGACATCTGTGTTCTGGTCTGGGGTGTGCATGGGCTGTGTTTTGTCTCCTGTCTTCCTGGCTATTTTTTTACCCTTTACCAACAAATCAACCTTGCTGTCACGCATGAATTTGTAAAATTATGGAATACAAGTATTTCTGTATTTCTCATACATTTTGCTATATTTCTACTGTTTACCCTATGCTCTATTCACACCAACATAATGGTTTGATCTCAATTACTTACTTTTGTGTGACTCACGGAAGTGTGAAAACTGTGGTCAATTAAAAAACTGAAAAGGCCCATACCCCCATGCCAACAGCAGACACGGGCAAGGGCGGACTGCCCATAGGGAGAACCGGGACTTTTCCCAGTGGGCTGGCCATGAAACGGGGCCGAGCGGGCGGCGATAGCCAAAACAGACTGCCACATTATGCCAAATGGGCCATGACTGGCTGAAAAGGGCTGCAAAATGGCACCACGATATGCCAAAGGGGGCCGCAATATGCAGAAAAGGACAGCGCTCAACAACATTTGTTCCGGTTTCTATGTAATATCCAGGGCCGATATCTCTTCCCAGTCCGCCCCTGGACAAGGGTATTAGGCAGTAGATCTGTGGAAATCTCTCTCATCCCCGATCATTCCCACTCAAAGTAAGGTCAACTGTTCAGTTGAAACATCAGTTAAAGGGTTAACAGCTGTATTTAGAACTGACCACATGTGATCAGATCAGAGAAGCATGAGATTTCAATAAAAGTCTTTTATCCCATTGCTGTTTAGAAGAACTAATTATTAAGGGATGTCATTTGTGTTTTTTCTTTCATTCGAAAGTGTGTGAAATCAAAGTTCATCAAAGAAGCATTTGTATATGCTGAGCACTGAAGTGTATGTGTGTGTGTATGTTTGTTTGGTTTTATTTAGCTATACTTCAAGGACAAATTTGTTAGCTAAATGTGATGAAAGCTCCCTTAGGTGATGTCCTCAAAGGTAAAAGAAATTAATCATAAAGTAAATCATGTTTTTGTTTTCTTTTTTTTAAGTTTTCATTGAAGCATTGGAGTGGGGTAAGTCTGTAATAACTATAATAAGTTTAATATAAAAAACTCTAGAATGGCGTGTGTGTGTGTGTGTGTGTGTGTGTGTGTGTGTTTGTGTGTGGTAGACAGGAGTCAGTCCGGCGGGACAGCTACAGAAACTCTACTCCACTTCCTGAGTCAGGAAGAGACTCACCAATTACTCTGATAGTGTGTGTGTGTGTGTGTGTGTGTGTGTGTGTGTGTTGTATATGGCTGGCTCGGTTTGCAATGTTTATGTATGAATTTAAATATTTGAAAGTGAAGGGGTTACCTACGGAAACAGATCAGAATAAATCTAATTAAAGTTACACATTCTTAAAATCGCAAGCACACATTTCTGTACAGATCAGGCCTTACAGTTAGATCACGTAAATAAAAAGTAAATTCTACACAGATGAACACTGTACTGCTATGACACATGTGGTGGGCTCTTGAAAAATCTAGTGAGCATGTATATTGGATATACTTCAGGTTCTGTGAGGCCACTTCTGAATCATTCGCTGCTCTTAACTTGACACTTTAAAACTACAGTGCTTTGAAAGATGTAAAAACATTGCATATGAGGTATGACTGGAGGGAAATCAAAAGACTGGGGTTCCTGAATTCTTTGTAATGTTCAAGGATATTAGTCTGTTTTGTTCATCAAGACCACCACATTTCCATAAATTAGCAAATAATAGTTTCACATGAAATGCGCCCAAGAACTAACTAGTTTACTGTACATAAACTACATTTAGTTGTTATAAATGTGGCTAATTTTAGCTACAGCACATGTGGCTAATCAGCACATGGTTTGCTGCCAGAGTTTTGATAATATGCTCTTGGTCTTGAGACCTCTTAAGACCATATAAACCTGGGATCGGTCTGTGTCTCATTTCTTGGTATTTTGGTCTGGGTCTAGGAGGTTGAGGTCTGAAATCTAGCTCTCTACAGTTCTAGTCTTGGTGTGGGTCTTAGGATGTCTGGTATTGGTCTGCCCTGCTGAAAATAAAAGGTAATCTGCTTAAACCAACATAATGAGGCTTGCTGGTCTAAGGTTTACCTGGTCTTCCTGCCTGCCCAAAGTGCCCAAAACTGTTGCAAAAATTAAACCATAAACCTAAATCTCCCTTACAAAAGTTAGCCAAGGTTTCACTACAGTAACCACAGTATCATAGTGGTATTCTGTGTTTCAATCATAAACACAAAATTCAACATGGGTACTATATTTATAGCATATTACTGTAGTAGCACCATGGTTAAAACATTAAAATATGACTTCCAACAAAAAAACATTACTGCAATATTACTGTTGTGGAACCATGATTAATTTGACCCAAATCAAACCTTCCTCTCAACTCCCGACCTTCACCGTTACCAAATCATTGCCAGGCAATCAACCTTAATATAAATTTGTATTTATTATTTTAAGTAGTATTAAAGAAAAAATAAACAGTGGAGACAGGAATAATGATGGAGGAATCGAATCCAGGAAGTCCACTGGATAAAAGCACATTCTAACCATCTTTACACACTGTGCCATTGTAGCAAGATTGAAGATACACTTTGTCTCTAGTTTCTCTGTTTTCACCTGAATATTTGAGTGCAAATAGCCACCCAGTGTGGGCAGGTGCTACATAAACCTAGTTCAAATAGTCCCTGCCTTTAAAAACAACACGAATATGGACAATCTATATGTCTATAAAAGGAAAGCAGCTATTGTATGGAAGAATTAATATACCAAAAATAATTCATGGAGACTGTATTGCTCAACTATTCGCCTTATTTTCGAACGCGCAAGTAAATATTGGTCCAACTTCCGGTTTTTGTGCGGCACTTCTGTTTCATCGCTTCCCTGGGCTAACTAACGTAGCTTAACTAAATTGGTGAACTATGTCGTGGGAACATTTCCAAAAATCACTGAACAATCGCAATGGCAGGTCAGTGCCACACCCTCAAACTATTCACGAGTGGGAGGATGACATGAAGAAGTGGCCTCATATAACGTACGAGGACATATTTAACTATTTTGTGTTGTCACTTGGTGCGGATGGGTCTACAATGCGCAATTATAAAAGTACAGATGCGTATCAGTACCTCCACAGTGGAAAAGTTGGCAGGGTGTTAATCAATAACAACATCGATGACCTGATATTCATGAAGGCTGATGTCCAACCAAGCCAAAGCAAGTCTGACGTTCACTCTGCATGGATCCTGACTACATCAACCGGCACTATTGAGATGGCCGGGTGCTCCTGTGTCGCGGGTCAGGGGAAGTCCTGCAGTCACGCAGCGGCGATCTTATGGAAGGTAGGCTAATTAATTGTCTGTTCAGTTGTCTGTTTTATATACAGTCTATGGTTCAGTGCCATAACATAACATACTAGCTGTTGCCTCGTTGTGATTAGATTGCTAGTCAGTTTATTTTACATAGATAGCAGTGCTAAATGTTTGGAATTGAACTAACGTTACATTTTGATATCAAAACGTTAACTGAACTGTTGCCTACCTCATAATGTTTAGGCATGAAGTTTGACACAGTGTACCAATCTGATGTGTACTCCCAGAGCACTTGATGCAAGTTTGTCACATTAAAATTTAAGCTAGATTTACATTGAAGCTTCAAGTTTATTTCTATTTTATTTGTACTGTTTGGGCATCAGTGCTAAAGAAAACATTGGCTTCTAAGGCATTTGTGAAATTAAATTTAGTATATGACTAACGTTTTTATTTTTTAATCAACAGATTGTGCACCTTTTCCAGATAAGTAAAAGTCTAATCTCTTGTTCATTGATGCTGCTGGGGTAAGGTAATGTAATATTCTGTCAGCACACCACATTTTGGTGAACCACCTCTACGGCAAGCCGTTTTAACTTTTATTCATTTCCAGGATATGAATTCTTGATATCAACAATTGATTTTGAATGGCAGGCTATGGTGACTATGGTCACTATTTCACTAGTGAAAATACAATTACAGATATCAAGAATTATTAGGGGTGGCACGGTTCACAAAATCCACGGTTCGGTTCGTATCAAGGTTTTAGGGTCACAGTTTTCAGTTCTGTCCGGTTCTTGTTGTTATTTTTTCTTTTAATCTTTAACACTCCAGAAATTTACTTCAGCATATGATATATAGCTTAATTATCCACAATTTTTATATCATGTAATCATGCACAAACTGAATTTGACTTGACTTTAAGCACATTATTGGGACCATCTCTGAGGAAAGCTAGGTGAGATTTTAATACAGCAAGAGAGAAGACATTGATGACATGCTTTTCGTTTATTTGGCAAAAAAAAAAAAAACCCTAGAATGTGTATTGCTATCTCTACAGGAACTTATGTGCCTTTTTAGCACACAAAGATTGAAATTAACTTGCAAATCAATGTGTATTGCTATCTCTACAGGAACTTATGTGCCTTTTTAGCACACAAAGATTGAAATTAACTTGCAAATCAAACTGCCAACTTCAGTGTAGCTCTTAAAAAAATCATTTTAACTAGTGAAAATTGAATTGTTGATATCAATAAGTAATTTCCTGGAAATGAATAAAAGTTAAAACGGCTTGCCATACACCTCTTCCTTTCTGTGTAGGTAAGTATATCAATTCTAATTCATACCAGTCTAATCTCGAATGGCAATTTGGGTAAATACATCATCAAGGTAAGTTGGAAAATATGGACAGTTTATAGTTGTCACCATAAACTGTCCATATTTTCTAAATAAATATTGTGACACCAAGGACTGTAACTGTTCTATTTAAACTTTGTTAAAGGTGCAGTTTGCAGTGTCCAAAGGTCTGACTGGATTGTCCTGCACAGATGAGCAGTGCCACTGGAACTCAGGGACACGGCACAATTTAGTCCCCAAAAGGTTGAGCAATATATGTTTCAGGCACCACAAAGAAAGTTCTGATGTCTCTGAGAACATCCTGCCCATCTCTCCATCGCCAACCCCTGCCTACAGCTCACATGAAGCACTGAAGATGAGCTTAGAAGTCGCCAATGTTCCAGTGGGCAGCCTTCTGCACAAATGCATCTCTGCTGAACCAGATCAAATTCCAGCAGCTCACACACAGCTCCAGCAGCCTCATAGTGAACATGGCACGGACATACAGTGCCAGAAATGCATGTCATTTTATGATATGTACATTAAATTAGATGGGGATAAATGTGCCAGTTTGGAGGAGTTCACTAAAATGCAGAGTGCCTCCCACTTGTGGTTTGATGCACGTAAATTAAGAGTAACTGCTAGCTCTGCAAAAAAGGTCCCCGTGCGTGCATCTACTAAGCCAGATAATTTTCTTAGAGAGCACCTGTTTCCTAGGTTCCATGGGAACACTGCAACCAGGTATGGCCAAGAGAATGAGGAGGTGGCCTACGCATGGATGGATAGCTGTGGGTTTATAGTTGAGAAGAGAGGCACTGTAGTTAGTGTCACAGAACCATAGCTTTCTGCAAGCCCAGATGGCGTGGTTAAGTCCACAGAGTTGCTGGAGATTAAATGTCCTGTTCTGACCAAGAACTGTGCATCTCTGGCTGAAGTGTTTTCCAGCAAGCTCACAGATGTGAAGATGGTGGACGGGGTTCCACAGCTGCAACCAAATGGATCCCGTGGTTACTACCTTCAAGTCCAACTAGGTATGTTTTGTACAAGACTAGAGAGATGCAAGCTGCTTGTCTGGGCTTCATCTGAGTAAGTTGTCATTGATGTGCCATTTGATTTGGAGTATTGTTCACAAGTTCTACCTAAACTCAAGTCTTTCTATTTTAGTCACATGCTGCCAAGGATTGTAGATGAGTTTCTGTCAGGCAGACTCATACTGTGCCATAAATATGTACATATGTGTAAATAGGCTCAGGTTCTAGTCTTTAACCTGCTGTATGGGCATGCCAGACACCAGCTTTCCTGTATCTGTGTTGATGTGTGATGATACCTAACTTTTAATAATTGTTCCGCTGACCCTTTGTTAGGCTAGTTCCTTGGTGTTTTTCTTTTTATAGCTAGTGCTCAGTTTTACACATGAAGGTGATGTTTTACCATTTTAATAGTAATTGTGATTATAATTAATATGTATAATAAATTAAATGGCCTACAAACAATGCCATAAGTGAAATGTTTAAATTTAGTGATGTTTTACCATTTTAAAAGTGAATAATTGTAATTACATTCAATGTAAACAAATGACATGAATTAATAAATTCCAATAGTGAAATACTGTCTTCTTGCCAGTTTATTTACATAAAATACACTTTTTTTAGTTATTTACATGTGGTAACATCCACTCAATGAAATAAAACAGATTGAAAAATTTTATAATACACATTTTAGTTGGACATTTAAGTTAAAAATCATGTTTTTGTATCTGTAAACATTTAAATAGTCTAAAAATAAGTTGATATTATACAATACTTGATATTATAATTCTTGTGCATTATAATTCCATTGGTTTACAGTTTACTGTAAAATAACTAATTAGCAGTGCAGAACAGAGATACGTGAAAAATAAAATGTTAAAGACAAATCATATGTACAAATGGTAGAACAATCAAGGCACTGCGGGCTGTCATATAATTATTTACAAATATTAAGCTACATTGGAAATCAGCATCTTTTTGACATGTAAACTTCCATGCTCAATCAGCATCCTCGTGGATGATTTCCCCCTGCATGTTTACTAGGGCTGCACATATTCTGAGGATTTTGTCCATTTTGTGTGCCAAGTTGATGGGTACAGTCTGGGAGATTATTTTGAACACTTTGAGCCTCCTGATAACTCTTTCCACATGTATGCGCACATTTGCAATCCTCCTTGTGGCAGTTACATCCTCATCAGACAACTGCCCTCCTTTATGAGTGAACACTGGTAGAACAAGGTTAACCCTTCTCTCAAACGGCAGATCTCTGATGGTAAAGCCTCTGTCTGCCATCACTTCATCGCCGGGACGAAGATACTCCAGGAAGCCAGACTCCTGAGTGATGAACTTGTCACTACACCTGCCTCCATAAGCAGGAGAAATGAACATAACAAGCCCACACGGGGCAATAGCAACTAAATACTTTATAGTATTGCTGGAATAATAATGGCTGTATGACTCGCCTCTGGAGTCAAGGTTGTGTGGTTTCTGCAGGGTGGTCTCAGTGCAGTCAATGATGCAGGTGGTGTTGGGGAACTTCTCCCTGAAGCACTGAGGCATTGTGCTCCGGATTGTCTCCCGTGGCAGCCCAGGAATGTAGATTCTCATATGCTCTTCCATTGTGTCTATCCAGTAGGAGAGGATCCTGCTCACTAACCCCTGGGACACAGCAAAGCGTTCTGCAAGATCACCCTGGAGTAGATTCAACTTAAGTTTCATCATGGTTATCAATATTTGATCCATTACGTGCATCTTAAAGTTTGCTTTATAGAACTGTTCCAGATATTTAACATGATCAAAAAAGGCACTGAGAGAAAGGCCTGTGTAGAATACACAGCTAGTGTCATTCTTCAGGATGGCATGGGCAAGGGGTTCTTCTCCACCACACGTGTTTCTATGACGCATACATCCTTCATCTTTTCTCCTAATATGTAGGTGTGATCCATCAGTGCCTGAACCTCCCACTGAGTGTCAGCATCTTTATGCATAGGTGACTCATCACAGAGGCTGTCATCTGCCAAACACAAGACCACATAAGCCCACAACCAGTTTAGCAAACAACATAAAACATACCTAGACTACTACGTTAACACCAAGCTAATAGAGCAACACCTGTATTAGTGCTCATTCAAATAATCATATTGCATACATTGCTTCCAATTTTTACAAATGCCCTGGGCTAGCAGGGATGAAAAAATACAAATATATCAATAAATATACAGAGAGAACAAACTTAAAAGACAGTTGGCTTTAAGTAAGAGCATATATTAAAGGATTAGTTCACCTCAAAATGAAAATTTCCTAATAATTTACTCACCCCAATGCCATCCAAGATATCCATGTCTTTCTTTCCTCAGTGGAAGAGAAATTAATTTTTTGAGGGAAACATTTCTGGATTTTTCTTTGAATAATGGACTGAAGTCCAAATCAATTTCAAAGGTCTTTTCAAAGGTCTTTGAAGTGCTTCAACGGGCTGTGCACGATCGCAGCTAAGGAAGAAGGTCTTATCTAGTGAAACGATAGGTCATTTTCTACAAAAAAATAAAAATATACTTTTTAACTACAATTGTTCGGATTGAGCTGATCTGCAACGCGCCGGTGGAAGTACCGCCCCACTGTTTACAAACACCCAGGATACGCACACGTAAGGACCATTTTAAACAATAATATGACACAAAGACATAAATATGTCATTCAACATACAATACAATTTGAACTATCCTCCTTCGCATGGTCGCTTTGTAAACAGTGGATCGGTACTTCCGCCGGCGACACTTAATTTCTCTTCCACTGAGTAAAGAAAGACATGGATATCTTGGATGGCATTGGGGTGAGTAAATTATTAGGAAATTGTAATTTTGAGGTGAACTAGTCCTGTAACTGTCAAGAGGAACACAACTGAGAACTAACAAGAGTTAACATTACCTTGCGTACCAATTAAACATTCGTTAACTTACCTGTGCCTGCTAAACTCTTGACACGTCTCCTTGGAGTTTTTATTGGGACTTCGTAGCCCAGCCACTTTTCTGGTATCGGGTGGTCTTCTGTAGGTCTTGTGTCCACGAAATGAAAAGAACAAACATACGGTCTCTTTGGTGGTTTCTTCAAATTTAAAGCTTTTAACCACAGGCGAAGGGATTCCTCATTCTTCGGCAGGGGGTGTAGGTCGTAGGGTGCCTCGCATCCACACTCAGCTCTCCTACGCGTTCGATGATTAAAACACTCCTGCTCTAAGTAAATCTTTCTTTTGTACCAGTTATTATGACAACCTCTAACTGCACAAACAATCCCGGTCTTCCTTGAAGCCATAATGACGAGTTAGTTTTTACGAAGAATTGTTTGATTAAAAGCTACGGTGAAAAGTGAGTTAGATAGCCAGTGACCGGAAGTGCCAGACCGGAAGTCTCACACAAAAAAACGTCAACTGCCTGTGTCCGTATTTCCGTTAAAAATAAGGTGAATAGGACGCAACGTTCTTTTGTTAGATGTTTGGAATATGCTGAAGAAAATGTGTGTTAAAAGTGTAACTAAAATTATATCATTTCTCACAGATGGTAACGAGACAGCAAAAAGAAAGGGCTAATTTAATGTGTAAGGTTTATGCCCTTTACGCAGATGATGGTGTGATGCAGAAAATGGGAAAGAATATATATCATATTTTTACAAACATTCTAAATTCAGAAAGTGTTGAAAAATGGTCATATGATTGAAGATTCCAAATTTTGGTAACACTTTACAATAAGGTTCCATTTGTTAACATTAGTTAACAACATTAGTTAGCATAAACTAATAATGAAGAATAATTATTAAGCATTTATTAACCTTTGTTAATGTTAATTTCAACACATACTAATAGATTTTTAAATCAAAAGTTGTATACATCAACATTAGTTAATGCACTTTGAACTAACATGAACTAACAATGAACAATGTTATTTTTATTAAATAACATTAACAAAGATTAATAAAAGCTGTAAAAAATTATATGATAATATAATGATACCTAATGCATTAACTAATGCTCACAAATATAACCTTATTGTAAAGTGTTAACAAAATGTCTATAACAAAATCATGCTATATGATATTTACAAACAAATATATATATATATATTGGGAGGCCACTGACTATATATATAAAGAGACCATAGAAAGGTTAAAGATTTCAAATATCTAGGACTACGGTTAGATGAAATGTAAACATGGAGGAAACATATAAAGCATATTGAGATAAAGTGTAAAACATTTTTATTTCTGAGTTCTTCTGGATGTAAATGGGGAGCCGAAGAAGAAGCACTATTAAATATTCACAGAGCTCTGATGAGATCAACATTGGACTATGATTGCATGGTATATGGAGCTGCAGCTAACACACATTTAGAGAAAGTTAATGCAGTACAGAGCTCTAAGACTTTGCATATACTAGCAATGAAAACTACATTAATTAATGCATTACTAGTTGAGACAAATTAACTACCATTAGACCGGAGTAGGAAAAAAAATCAACAGTGGTCCTTCAAGACTGTTGGCAGTATAGGAAATCCACAAATAAAGAATTTGGCTGGAGAATTGGAAAGAGAGGGGAGGAATATAGATTGAATAATGTTACATTTTGATCAGCAGTTATTCAGAGTAGTATTCCCCCATGGATATTCCCAGAACCCTATATCAACCTATACTTAATGAATAAGACAAATGAATGGATACAGGGAGATAAAGTTCATGTTGGGAATATAATATTAGAATACATCAAAAAGAAGTTACTTAACTATTTTTAACTGTCAGATAATGGGTATGTAGGGATGGGTAATTTTATCACATCATTTAATAAATACATTCTTAAAAGAATTCCAAATTACCTTTCTGTGAATATTGTAGAACTTAATGAGCCTTGAGTTTACAATGGGTAGAAGAAGTTAAGCATAGTGAAGTGGTAATATGCTCAGACTCTGCTGCATCTCAAGATTACATATTATTCCTCGTGAACAAAACAAAAACAGATAAAAATTTTTAGAACATGTGATAATGAAATGTAAAACAACTAATGAGAGAATGAAATATGAAGGGAGTATTAGAAAATAGTAGGCCTATTTTTTATATCTTCAAGATAAGCAGCAAATATATAGAATCTGAAAAGGGGATTGAAACCATGATACTACACACTCCAAAATAGAAGGTGGCTGTACACACTTTTTATGCTGGTTTGTAACCCACCATAATACAAAGAAGAATAATTTTTATGCTCTCTCTTTGGGGTAGGATCACCTCTCCAGATGAGTCACAATCTGTCTATACTCACCTGTAGCCACAAGCTCGATATTAAATTTGTTGTTCTGTTTAAACCCCTAGACATTTCTTTTGCTTATTATGTTCATTTGACTTCACCTACAATAACGTTATATTCTAAATAGTTTTTTGTGTTTGACTCCCTTTATGTCTTACAGAGCCCTCGCACTAGTTTGTATTCCCTCGCAACAGGTTTTGCGTGCCTTCGCAGTAAATTTACCATGGTTTTACTACAGAAACCATATTTTAACTTTTATATTCATAATAAAATCACAATAATACTAAAGGAAAATGAAAACTATGGTAATAAAAGTCATAATTTTGTAGTTATTATGGTTTTACTATAAACACCATGGTAGGTATTTAAGATTAAGGATTAATTAAAATTGAGCAAATTAATTAATACATTTAAGAGAATGTTTAAAATTTCCGTGTTTAAAAAGTACGAAAGAATGGATAGGAACATTGCATTTTCTATATATGTATGTGTTTGTATAAATGTATTTGTGTCATGTATATAGAAATTAACCAGTTAATGCAAACGGTAAAGTTGGTTAAATTTGATTCAAATAATGTATTTGTTAGGGTGAAATACATTTATAAATAATTACAATCATTTTTATTTATAAAGGTTATGTAGCCATCTTGTTCTTATTTTTTTCTTTATATTTTCTTAGTTTTTGTTTTCTTTTCAAATCAAATCAAATCACTTTATTGTCACACTACTGTGTACACGAGTGCAACAGCAGGTGAAATTCTTGTGTGCAGTTCCGAGCAACATTGCAGTAATGACAGTGACAAGACATAAACCACTTTACAATAACAACATATTTACACAAAACAATTTACATAACAAATGTACACATACTTACACAACAATTTACATATCAAATGTACACAATACACACAATGTAGAATACACATACACTAGATAAGGGTATAAATATATATATACACTAACTGAATTGGGAGAATATATTGACAGAGTGATGATTAATAAAGTGCAGTGCTGATTGTTGATCGTGAGAGATCATGTGTTCAAAAGTCTTATTGCTTGTGGGAAGAAGCTGTCATGTAGTCGGGTGGTGCGGGTCCTGATGCTGCGATACCGCCTGCCTGATGGAAGCAGTGAGAGCAGCCCATGACTCGGGTGGCTGGAGTCTCTGATAATCCTCCGAGCTTTATTCACACACCGTCTGTTATATATATCCTGGAGGGAGGGAAGCTCACCTCCGATGATGTTTCTGGCCGTTCGCACCACCTTTTGCAGGTCTTTGCGGTTGTGGGCGGTGCTATTGCCGTACCAGGCGGTGATGCAGCCAGTCAGGATGCTCTCTACAGTACTGGTGTAGAACCGTGTGAGGATGTGGTGGTTCATTCCAAACTTCCTCAGCCATCTCAGGAAGAAGAGGCGCTGGTGAGCCTTCTTCACAACGGCCTCAGTGTGGACGGACCATGTGAGTTCCTCAGTAATGTGGACACCGAGGAACTTGAAGCTGCTGACTCTCTCCACCGGTGCTCCATTGATGGTGATGGGGCTGTGTTCTCTGTCTTTCTTCCTGAAGTCCACTACAAGCTTCTTGGTTTTACTGACGTTGAGGGAGAGGTTGTGCTCCTGACACCAGCGTGTCAGAGTGTGCACCTCCTCTCTGTAGGCTGTTTCATCATTGTCAGTGATCAGACCTACCACCGTCGTATCGTCAGCAAACTTAATGATGGCATTGGAGCTATGTGTCGCCACACAGTCATGTGTGTACAGGGAATACAGGAGTGGGCTGAGAACACAGCCCTGCGGGGCTCCAGTGTTGAGGGTCAGTGATGAGGAGATGTTGCTGCCCATTCTAACCACCTGACGTCTGCCTGACAGGAAATCCAGGATCCAGCTGCACAGCGAACTGTTTAAGCCCAGAGCCCGGAGTTTCATATCAAGCTTGGAGGGCACTATGGTGTTGAATGCTGAGCTGTAGTCTACAAACAGCATTCTCACATATGTGTTCCTTTTTTCCAGGTGAGAGAGAGCAGTGTGTATTGTAGATGCAATAGCATCATCAGTGGAGCGGTTGTTGCGGTAGGCAAACTGCAATGGGTCCAAAGAGGTGGGCAGAACAGAGCAGATGTGATCTCTGATCAACCTCTCAAAGCATTTGCTGATGATGGGGGTGAGGGCAACAGGACGCCAGTCATTTAAGCAGGTGATTTTTGATTGCTTCGGTACAGGCACAATGGTTGATTTTTTGAAGCATATGGGGACTACAGACAGGGATAGGGACAGGTTGAAAATGTCTGTAAAAACACCAGCCAGTTGGTTGGTTGGTTGGTTTTGAGTTATGAACAGAACTGTAAATGGAAATATTTCAAGAGAGAACATCAAACTAGAGAGGTAAAAAAAAATGATGACGGATGGACTGAACTGTCATGAATTGTGTAAATGCCAAAATAAAATAAATAAGTTAAAGAAGAAAAAAACATGAAAATGAAATAATACACTATACATGGTTGCTTAATTAACTTAATAGTTATACTCATAGTTACTAAAATACATCTATAGTAAAATCATGGTTTCTGCCAAAAAACAAAACATGGTTATCCTACAACAGTCACGGTTACTACGACATTACTATAGAACAATGATTTCCACCAAAAACAACAGTGTAACGAGGGCAGACGAGGAGTGAGGATCTAAATGCAGTTTTTAATGGAAACACAAAAGATGAACAGGGTAACTAAAAACAAAGGGAACAAACGAAACATCCACAATGGGAAAACCAAAATATAAACAAGAGAAACATCCACGAAGGGCACGGGCAGGAACCCAGTCAAGGACATACATTACCTTTAACAACTCAACCAAGACTGATAAAACAACAGGGCTTTAAATACACAAGGGATGATGACTAAATGAACCACAGGTGAGGACAATGAAGGAACAGCTGGCAGTGATGAGGGCAGGGAATTATGGGAAGTGTAGTCCGGGACAGATGGCAAGGGAGAAACACAGGGCAGACAACAGGGAATCATGACAAACGGATAGAGTCTACAATATTATCATAGTAAAACCATAATTCAACTATGGTATTTGTATAGTAAAACTATAATAACCACAACATTACGGTTTTTATTTCCATAGCTTTCCTGTAGTATGGTTTCAAAACGAATATCATGGTAAAAGTATGGTTACTGTAGTAAAACCATGGTAAATGTATTGTGAGAAAATGCAAAAACGTATGCGAGGGAACGCAAAACATATTTTGAGGGAACAGAAACTATTGCAAAGGCACAACAACAATTTTAGAAAAAAAGTTCTCGCTCTGTCCTGACTGCGGGGCTCCATATGGTCTTGAAATTAGCTGGTCATAACATAAAATGGTAGACTTGTCCGGAATCATATTGAGCTGTGCTAGTCACTATGTGATTTTGTGTTCACCTTTTTGTGAATGAATTCTAGTTATATAGTGTGTTTCCAGCTAGAATTGATTTGCAATCCTTCCTAAGGAACACCATTTGTTGTTTTTGTTTATTATTTAAATATATAGAGTGGTGATGGCTAAAGTAGTGGGTATACTGGGTTAAAGCATATAACTATTAATCAGAAGATCACTGGTTCGATCCCCACAGCCACCACCATTGTGTCCTTGAGCAAGGCACTTAACTCCAGGTCGCTCTGGGGGGATTGTCCCTGTAATAAGTGCACTGTAAGTCGCTTTGGATAAAAGTGTCTACCAAATGCATAAATGTAAATGTAAATATATATATATATATATATATATATATATATATATATATATATTTTAAGTTATTTTGGGTGGAGGTTTAAATTTCTGTCGGGGGGTAAGTTTTTGGACTTTTGTTCTCAGAGATTAATTGTCACAGAGTATAGCATTTAATGCCGCCCCGAACCCGGTACACATTTGAAGACTTTGAAGACGTCAGGGTAGAGTACTGTAGGTGCAGACGAGGTGAAGATGACGATAAATTGGAACCCAAGAGCAGTTTAATCAAATAAAATGTGAAATCAAAATGAGAAATAATTCCCAAGTAAAAACAAAATGCTGCATTTAAACATGAACATAAACTTGACCATTACAGACTTGACTAGACTAAATTATAACTCTATAGGTGGCTCCCAACACCCAATTATAAACATAGACATAGTTCTTAGGGGAGCTGTGTGTGGGGGTAACTTGGGGAACCAGAGCGTGCTGGATACCATGGGGGCCAGAGAGTGCTGGAGACCACGGTGGGCCAAAGGGCGCTGGAGACCACGGGGCATGAAGTGGATGGCCTGGAGAATGACGTGGACCAGGGCAGAGCAGGCGGAAGGCCTGGAGACCACCATATCTCAGGGGACCAGGGTGGCGCAGCTGGAGGGCCCGGAGAATGGCATGGAACAGGGTGCAGGGACCAGAGGGACCAGAGACCAGTATTGACTAGGAACCCAGCAGTGGTCTGAGACAGACCTTGGAGCATAGCCTGGCAGGGCTGGCAAGGCAGTGTGGTATGCTGTACTTTCAGGAGGCAGAGCCACTGGTGGCAGAGACCCAGGGGGCAGAGCAGCTGGAGGCAGAAACCCCGGGGGTGGAGTTAGCAACTTGGCATGTTGGGTAAGATGTGGAAACTTGGCATGGTGAGGCCAATGTGTTCATAGCAAGAGGTGGCAGACATGACTGCGTGAAATGAAGTGACTGACTTGGCAACATGGTTTGATGTGGCAGATGAGGCAGCTTCACATGGTGAGGCAGATTTGGCAGCTTGACATGGTGAGGCAGACATGGCAGCTTGACATGGTGTGGCCAACTTGGCATGGCATGACAACATGGCTTGGCATTAGGACGGCAGACGCTTCAAGCGCTTGCTCTGGGATGGCATATGCTTCAGGCGCTAGCTCTGGGACAGCAGAAGCTTCAGGCATTAGGACTCGTAGACCATGGCAGGGGTGGATGCTGGCTTGTTGAATGTGGCAGGCATGGGCGCTCGCTCATTGAACATGGCTGGCGCTGGCTTGTTGACCCTGGCAGGTGTGGGCACTGGCTCGTTGACTGTGGCACATGTGGGTGCTGGTTTGTTGACTGTGGCAGGCGTGGGTGCTGGCTTGTTGACCGTGGCACGTGTGGGCGCTGTCTTGTTGACCGTGGCAGGCGTGGGCGCTGGTTCGTGGACTGTGGCAGGTGTGGTGATAGATGTGTTGGTGAACTTTGGAGTAGTGGTTACTACTGGATGGCCAAGTTTATCATCAACCACTCCCACAGTAAAGGCTGAATCACTTATTTGAAGTGCACAGTCAATATAATCTGTCAGACCCCAATGTATTTTGCCTTTGAGAAGCAAGGAACACAGAGGTTAATTTAGCCCAAAATGAAGGAAACTCTTTGAAGGCAATCTCATTGAAACTCAGAGCCCACAAAAATCTGCAACAAAGTCCTCAATGGGACTGTAACAAGACCTTTAGCTCCAGGGAGTAAGGAAGCAGGAGACGGCGATACCAACATAGGAAAATTATATTATTCAAACAAATCAAAGTGGAAACAAATCAGGTCATCTTTCAGTAATACGGCAAATGGCCAACACACAAACAGCTTGTCAGCTGGGCTCTCTCTCTATTCTCTCTCCTTAAAAACCCCATCACTCCGAGAGAATAAATCAGCCACAGTCATCTGAGGTCTGTGGACCACCTCGAATTTAAAGGGCTGAAGTGCCAGATACCAACAAATGATCCGTGTGTTGGTATCCTTCATGCGGTGGATCCATTGGAGCAGGGCGTGGTCCGAGGGAGAAGGACCTCCCAACCATTCAATAATACAGATTGTCAGCTGGCCTCTCTCTCTCTCTTCTGCTGCTGTCTCCTCTCCTTAAAAGCCCCCATTATTCCTCACTGAACCACATAACAGGTTTTAAGCACAGGTGGAAATCATTAACCACTCATCTCCCCTAGCCTCACTCCCCACAGCATGGCGCTCGGCCCCGCCTCTACAGGAACGATTAGTTGAAGGAGACACAGGAGCATAACTAATGGGTCCACATTTTAGGTCAGGTATGATGTAACATTGAGCAGTCAGGACAGGCAGACAGGCGAACATGATCATAAAGTGGATCCCAAGTGCAGTTTTTTTCAAATAAAATGTGAAATCAAAAACATGAAATAATTCCCAAGTGAAATCAAAACAAAGCAGCATATAAACATTAACATCAACTTGACCATTAAAAATTGATTAGACTAAACTATGACTTGGCTCTGACTTGGCAATGAATTGGCGATGGCGTTCAAAACATGCACACACACACACACACACACACACACATCAATACCTGACAAGGAACCAAGACAAACTTGAGGATTTAAATACATGGAAATCTATGAACAAGGTTACTTGATGATTACATGATTAGTTAATTATGGTGACACTCAGTGGCTTTTCACTTGTATGTAGTCACAATTTAGTAAACAAGGAATACCTTGTATTAATTAGGATTTTTTTTTTTTTTAAGACTTTTTGGTTCTGTTATTAAGTAGGATTCATAACAGGTGTGTGTGTGCTGTGTTTTTGATGCTATGGCTTATGGGATATGCAGTTGTCATCTTAGTAATTTGTAGTTGCATCAAACACATTTGATAGCATTATTTCTATTATTTCATATTTGAGTCTAGAGATGTGCCTATCTGCTCTGTTGAGAATGGAAATCCCGATGTGTATTATCTGCAGTCAGAGAGTGATTGCACAGACAATGTCAGTGTACCACAGTCTTATGAACCTGAAAATGTGAATGTTTCTGTCATCTCTGAGATGTACTAAATCTGCAAATCTTGATTGTTGCTCTTTTTGTTGCGCTCTTATCGTTTCCTCACTTACAGGGTGAGGCAGGACCCTGGCGGACTCTTAGTTCTGGTGTCAAACACCCAGCGCCCCTCGCGGGCCCGGTCGTGACCAGCCCCGGGTACAGTGGCAGGTGGGGAATTTGACTGGGGCAGTATACCTGTCAAACGGTAACACATGTGTCCTAAGGCGAGCTCAGGGAATACAGAAACCTCCTGTGGAGGGGATGTCATGCTATCAAAGCTTCTTTCAGATTCAGTCATTGTTCAGTCTGTCTGTCTTGATTGTTATGCTGCTTTTAAATGCGCCTGAGAAGCTTGTGCATTCGTTACTACGACATGTCACACACTCAATTGGGAAAGAACAAAAAAGGAGTTAAAGAACAACTTTCTGATGAGTCTTTTAAATATTTGTTCTTTAATTTTAATTTCTGAGAAAAGATTTCAAAACTTGACCCATACTTACTTGTCTTATGGGTTTCAAATAAATAGTATTCACCTAACATTAAGATTGTGTCCAGATTGTGGTCGCTCTTCAATTCAGAGGAGCTATTTTACAGCCGTCTCATCATGGAGTTGCTGGTCTCACTGGGATAAGAAAAATCTATGATAGGATCATCCACAGGCTTTCTTGGCCTAAGCTTAAGTGAGATGTGAATAGGTTTTAAAATCATGTCACACCAGATGTGAGTTCTTCAGCTTCTCTTGGTTTCTCTCCAGCCATGATAAAAGACCATAGCATTCTTAACTATTGCTCAGAGGGAGCTGGTTAAGATGTTAATATTGAAATTCTTTCCAATTTAGTTCAGTATTTGCTGAGTTTGTCTGAAAAAGATAAAGCTGATTTTGTGAAATTGTTGACATCTCTTTTCTCTGATTTGACCAGCAGCACTATTGTCAGTGAATCTGACTTTAATTTTGGTTCAGCAAATTCTTTAAGCCACATGCTTCTAAAGGTAACCCAACAAGAAGGTAGTTAATTTTTGTGTTGTGAAAAATTGACAGAGCCTAACATGAATTGTTTCTTGGTGAACAAAGCTTAAGGTTGATCAGTTTTCACGTAATTTACTGGAAAGTTTTGGAACCATTCTTATATGGCTGCTGAATGGAAAATCCTGATTATAATTTGGAGTATAATTCTACAACCTTTCCATTTGGAGTTTAAATGTGTTTGAGGTATTTAATTGCTGTTGAATGTATAATTTCTCCCTCTTTCTAGGGAACGGTTAATGGCTGTTATGGTTTCTGTTTTCTCTGCCTCTGTCTCTCTCTTTTGTATATCCTAGGACTCAGGATGTACGGAATTGGAGTGGAAATGGAAAAGAGATGATGCCATAGCCTGCCTTGTGTTTTGTTTATTTTCTGTTTGTTTCTCTTTTCCTTTTTTTCTTTTTAGGTTACTTGGGGAACCTTTTTAGGTAGGGAGGTAACCCTGGCCTTTCTCTCTGTCCTATGGTGGCAGTGTGGGACAGTTTTTGGTTGGCTGGGGGAGTAATTGTTTAATTTATTTGATTGGGGGTTGGTTGTATATGACTAACTCTTAATTTTTCTGCTCTCTCTTTGAGATAGTATCACCTCTTCAGAGGCGTCATAATCTGGCTATACTCACCTCTTGCTACCAGCTCCATATGATTTTTGTTGTTTTCTTTAAAATGTATCAATTGATAGTCCACTGTACTAGAGAGGCACAACACTGGCAGTCACCAATGGGACATACCAGACTGATAACAAGCCGCAGTTGCCAGAGGCAGCATTGTATTTGCATTTGAATTTAAGTGAACAAAATTGTTACTGAGAAAATGTTTTGGATTGAAGCAGGAATTTGGCAACCCTGCATTAGATTAAGAAAAATGTGAAGACTCAAAGTTCAACAGAAGTATAATTTTTAAAAGTGTTCTTTATCAGACTTGAACTTATACCCTTTCAAGACAGTCCAATGCTCAAACACTAGACCATACAGATTATACATCTCAGCTAAGCCAAAGAAAATTTCCTAGCTAAGAGTATAAAAATATAGCTTAGAAAGTCTTGTTAAAGCAAATTGAAGCAGGAATTCTGCAATGTAGTACTGTAATGTTTAATGTGTGTGTGCTCATGTATTTCATGTCTTTTATTTTGAAAAGTTTAGTTCATGTCATGTGATGTACTGTTTTCCCTCCATGTTCATGTGTCTTGTTTTCATTGGTTTATTGTTTGATTATCTTGTATAGTGTTCTGTTTGTCTATTGTTTATGTTCCCCCATGTTTAGTATTTAAGCCCTCATGGTTTCCATTGTCCCTTGTTTGGTGTTATATGTATGTTGATGTAATCTTGGTTCATAGTCTAGTCATACCATGTTAAGTCAAGTTTATGTCATAGTCTAATCAAGTTCATCAGATTCATGTTTTGGATATCACTTATGTAAATAAATTGCACTTGGGTTCCTCATTTCTTCATCATCGTCTTCATCATTGCCAGTGCCAGCAGTTCCCTAACAAGTTCAGCATACATAGTAATAAGCAAAACATCAAGACTCAGAGGACAAAAAAAAAATTTTTTAAACTATCCTCAGCAGGAATCAAACTTGCAGCATTTTAACCCAAAATCCAATGCTTTAACTACTAGGCCCAATAGCATACACAGCCAAAATGGCCAAAGACTCATTCCAAGCCACAAGTAAAAAATTATAACTAATAATTGTTTAGAGAGATATTTGGTTTTGAATCCAGGCAGTAATTATGCAATGCAGTACAGTTTACATAGTATTAAGCACAACATGAAGACTCAGGAGGTCAACAGAAGTATGAAATTAAAAACCATCCTTAGCTAGAATAAAACCCAGAACCGTAACCATGCTAAACAGACCATGCTCTTTTGAACTACAGGTGATGAAGTCTCCAAACTTCTCAATCCTTTCAAAAAATATCACATCACTCCCATATATATCAGAAGAAAAATACTAAGACAAAGAACAATATGTATACCTGCAAGCAGAAATGAGCTGGTATAAGCCCTGCAACTATTCAGTAAAGACAATTAAAAAAGACCTCCAGTACAAAATAACATCAACTCTAGCAGTGGTCAACCTATGACTCTTTGAACTATATATCTGTGTTTTAACACTCTGAGCCACTCTGACATGCTCATTCAATGGCAAAGAGACTTCCTGAGGTTAGAGTCAGCACACTAGTGTAGGTTATCTTTTAAACTATAGGTGGCATTGTCTCCAAACTATTCAGGTATCATCAGGACATGATGTTGATGATGCATACCAATTTTCTTTGAACTCCAACAATGTATTTAAAAGATATATAATTTTGTAATGCATTTCAATATGGTGAAGAGACATTATGATTGATATGGGAAGATTAGCTATCATCATGGCTCACAGAATCCATATACACCAACCTGATGATTTTAGGACATAAGGTTAAAACGTTAGAAGCAAAAATATAAATTTTTCACACTCCTTGACCCACAGGTGGTGCTGTGGCAAAACTTGCATGTGCCCTCAGACCATGGTCCTCCTGAAGCATACAAAGTTTTGTTTCAATAGGTTAAAGGGTTGCCGATATATGGCCTCAAATCCATTTTCACATCGACCTCGTTAACTTTGCGATGCCATTACTTTAAACAACAGCAAAAATTCTGTATTATCATTTCTGTGCGGCTTGGTCTGGAGATTATTTTGAGCCATTGTTTGGGAAATTCAAACCATGTTTGAAGGCTGTGAAAAGTTTCAACTGTAAACATCATAAGCCAAGATGGCAGCCACTGTAATGGGCTTGAGTTTTAATGTAAGGGGTCCATCTGAATCATCAGTATGAGTGTAATCAGATGCAACCTTGTAAATGCAACTTAGCTGGGTCATTCATGTGCTCGGAACTCGTTATAACGATATTTCTGACTCAACATGAAGGTCACATCTGTCTGTTCCTGGCCAATATGATATTTTGATTGCCAGCTCCTGACTCTCTCCTGGGTCTCACAGCTAGCTAGCTGGGTGCTCTGCTGGACTTACCATCCAGGCAGATGCTGTTCCCTGATCACCGGTCCCATCACAGCTTGTTGTAAATAAATTCACTTGGTACGCACTTACCTATTTGGGTCCTCTATTATTTGTGAACCAGGTGCTGTCATAGTCATTTGTATACTAAATATTGCATGTTACACTTTTCATGCAGATTTTTTTTTATACAGTTAATGGTCTGTTAATGGAATTATTGTAATTACGAGTGTCCAGCTAGGGCTTCGAATCGATTAAATGTTTTAATTGACTTAATTAACATGGTATACTGATTAATTCAACTAATTAATCTCAATTAATCACATATATAAATATTTGCTGAGAAAGCCCCTCAAATAATAATAATTCAATATACACTCACCTTAAGGATTATTAGGAACACCTGTTCAATTTCTCATTAATGCAATTATCTAATCAACCAATCACATGGCAGTTGCTTCAATGCATTTAGGGGTGTGGTCCTGGTCAAGACAATCTCCTGAACTCCAAACTGAATGTCAGAATGGGAAAGAAAGGTGATTTAAGCAATTTTGAGCGTGGCATGGTTGTTGGTGCCAGACGGCCGGTCTGAGTATTTCACAATCTGCTCAGTTACTGGGATTTTCACGCACAACCATTTCTAGGGTTTACAAAGAATGGTGTGAAAAGAGAAAAACATCCAGTATGCGGCAGTCCTGTGGGCGAAAATGCCTTGTTGACGCTAGAGGTCAGAGGAGAATGGGCCGACTGATTCAAGCTGACAGAAGAGCAACTTTGACTGAAATAACCACTCGTTACAACCGAGGTATGCAGCAAAGCATTTGTGAAGCCACAAAACGCACAACCTTGAGGCGGATGGGCTACAACAGCAGAAGACCCCACCGGGTACCACTCATCTCCACTACAAATAGGAAAAAGAGGCTACAATTTGCAAGAGCTCACCAAAATTGGACAGTTGAAGACTGGAAAAATGTTGCCTGGTCTGATGAGTCTCGATTTCTGTTGAGACATTCAGATGGTAGAGTCAGAATTTGGCGTAAACAGAATGAGAACATGGATCCATCATGACTTGTTACCACTGTGCAGGCTGGTGGTGGTGGTGTAATGGTGTGGGGGATGTTTTCTTGGCACACTTTAGGCCCCTTAGTGCCAATTGGGCATCTTTTAAATGCCACGGCCTACCTGAGCATTGTTTCTGACCGTGTCCATCCCTTTATGGCCACCATGTACCCATCCTCTGATGGCCACTTCCAGCAGGATAATGCACCATGTCACAAAGCTCGAATCATTTCAAATTGGTTTCTTGAACATGACAATGAGTTCACTGTACTAAAATGGCCCCCACAGTCACCAGATCTCAACCCAATAGAGCATCATTGGGATGTGGTGGAACGGGAGCTTCGTGCCCTGGATGTGCATCCCACAAATCTCCATCAACTGCAAGATGCTATCCTATCAATATGGGCCAACATTTCTAAAGAATGCTTTCAGCACCTTGTTGAATCAATGCCACATAGAATTAAGGCAGTTCTGAAGGCGAAAGGGGGTCAAACACAGTATTAGTATGGTGTTCCTAATAATCCTTTAGGTGAGTGTATAATGTATATATAAAAAATTATTCAGATAAATGAAATACATTACATAATTGAGGCAGATATGTGAAGCATTGATTAGACAATACACAAATCAGCTTTAGAACCCAATATACAGTATTTTTTATTCCCATATTATTGAACATTGAACATAAGTCAATCATTGACCTACAGTGTCACAGAAAGTTTGAGGGAGGACCCAAATGCAGAGGTAATTAATGGGCTTTATTTAAAAGAACAAAAACACAAACAAAATTCACAAAACAATCTGGCAGAGACATGAGGGAAGAGGGCACAATATATAGGAAGAAAGGCACATGAGGAGCAAGTGAAACTAATAAGTGCACATGGCGATGAGGAAGCAACACAGCCATGTGCACTCACACAACACACAAGTCTGATAGAAGAGCACATGGCAAGAGAACCAAAGCGGAAACCATGCGCTCACAAAGAAGAGACCATGGAGCATGAGTGTCCGGCTCCCGACTAGACCAAAGAGTCAAAACCCAACACTTTTGGGGCATCTCACTTTGGATGTGTTACGTCATTAACATGATATTTTCAGGATAATTTGTCAAGTTTAATAGTTTGAAAAACATGTCTTGAGATCCCTGCATTTGGATTTATGCTTCAGTCCATCAAGCAGTGTTTGAATGCAAGAACGAGTCCTCATTTTGTGGTGGGTAAGTGTGTTTTTTTTCTGTATAAGATGTGTGTTGCCTATACAGATGGAGTTTCGCTTACTGCCCCCTGGAGAAAACAGGTGGTACTTCAAGCTTGAAGTGAAGTATGGGTGTACCATGGTGTCAAGGCCAAATTCCCCCATTAGCCCTTCTCAATCATGGCCTTCAAATAATCCCCATCCATTAACCCTTTCGAACGTAAATTCTAAATTATTTAACTGATCCCCCCAGCGTGAATTTTTTTTCGGCAGTTATTTTACAACGTAGCAAATTTTAAATTCCCGTGTGACGCACCAAGCTTGTCACGTGATACTCTGGGCAGTCACATGATGGTTCACCGCTGTCTTGTCGCGCTTGGAGCTGGTGAACAGAGTATAGGTAAGCGTTTCACTTTTTTCCTTCACTTTAAACCCTTCCTCGTTAGTTTAAAACATGTATAATAAATGTTTTAACCAATTGTTTATATTGACATTTATTTATTTATTTTCTCGGTCTTTGAATTTCACTCCCACGTACAACTTATCTGACAACGCATTACAGGATTGCTACTGGTGAGTACATTTTTAGTCTTTTGAGAATTGTTGAAAATTATTTGCAAACACGTTGTAGACCATGATAAATTCATTAATAATATGTTTATGATGTGTATTTATCGTAGTTTGATGTAATTTACGTAATAGCTCGTGCTGTTCGCTGTTTGTGTAATGTTGTGGGCATATTGCACAATTCTAATGTTTTATCGTGTTCACTTTGGTTAAAAGCTGTTGTGTGAGGTATAGTCTGTAGTCTATTCTAATGCTAATATTAGGAATGGGTTGCAATTGAAAGTAGCATGATCTGTTATTCATCAGCAATATACTCTAATGCAAAGGCAAAATACACATTTTACAAAATTTTGTTATGACTGAAAGTCTCTGTGATTATGATCTGTCTTGTGTACACAGTATAAAAAACATGTATCTTTGCTCTGTGAGAGTTAAAAAAATTGATTTTATTTAATTTTATTTATTGATCTATGCTTTTATATATATTTGTTTAATAACAATACAACTTATTTATTGATCTATGCTTTTATATATATTTGTTTATAGACAATACAACTTTTTTATATATAAATATCAATATAATGATTAACACTATAAATATTTAAAAAAAATACAAGCAACATAGCCATAACAGCTACTATAAAGCATTCATAACATTCAATTAAATTGCATTTGTGGTAAACGAAAGCCCACAATGCACACATTTAATGGATTATAAACCAATTTCAAGGAAAAAAATACACCATTTACAATACATAACAATGGAACTGTAACCATAACTAACATTTGCTTATTTTATTTCACAGTTCTCAGTAATGCTTCAGTTCGTGGTACTCAAAACATGGGCTAACGCAAATGGGAGTGTTACACAGCTCTCATGTACTCTGTGAGTATCTTACTACTTTACTACTCTGCTTCCTCTTTGCTCATTTTGCGGTTGATCATGGTCATTCTCATCCTATTTGCCCCCCTGTACCACAGGCCCTGTAACGTTTCTAGGAGAATGTGGAACTGGTATACCAGTATCCTTCCTCACATAAGGCGGCAGAAAGTAGGGCTGCACAATTAATCTAAATAAAATCAAAATCGCGATATGACCTTGTGCGATTATTAAATTACAAAGGGCTGCGATTTAATTAAATGAATAGTCTGCTCACTTCAAAGTTTATTTACACTGCTCTGTCCATTCTAGATTAAGTTACTCCATTGTTACGGTGTTCAGAATGGTTCCGTGCTCCACAAATCCATCTCATGCTTATGGGGCTTTTCCATTGCACGGTACAACTCGAGACTGCTTGCTTTTTGGGGGTTTTCCACTGTGGATAGTACATGGTACTTTTTTAGTACCACCTTGGTCAAGGTTCCAAGCGAGCCGAGCCGATACTAAATGTGACGTCAAAATCCTGCAGGTCACCGATTGGTCAGAGAGAATCATCAGTACCAGTGTCAAAGATTTCTTTTTTAATTATATGTTGTTCTTAATCTGATATGCAAATTTCTCACCCGTAAATTGGTGGTGGACAATGTGGCTGTTCATTACTGCAGTGTCAAGGAGGTAAAAGAAGACTTTCTTGTACCATTTGGTGGTTTTTCTGGTACAATCAAAAAAGCCTTTCATCATGTCAGCCTTGTCCACTGCTCCCATTTTTTTATTATATTCTTGCACACAGAGAGGCTTCATCTTCCTTTCTTTAGTAATGTGATCAACCTTTCCAGTGGCTGACATGGTGGATATATAGACCGTGGTAAGAAGATGAACATCCCTCTTGTCATGCCATTTCACTGCCAGTTGTGTTCCATTTTCTCTACATTCAACCTTTGTCATTTTGCCGGTGAATATTTGGCATTCCCTTCCTGTTGGCTCGTACTATCCCACAAGGCCCTGTGTCCAGAGACAGGAGGTGCTGGAACAGTGTGGGACTACTGTACCAGTTGTCCACGAACAGGATGTGACCATTTTTTTAAGTATGGGGCCAGTAATGTCATAACAACGGTCCCAGAGATTCCAAGGCCTTCATAGTGCTGGATGTCTGTGGTGGATCCTGTGTATATGATCATGTTCTGCACGTAACCGGTAAGCACATCACATAACACAAAAAATTTGACCCCAAATCTGTGGCGTTTAGTTGGTATGAACTGGCGAAATGACAGCCTACCCTTGAATTTCATCAACGACTCATCGACACAGATCCCTGTAGGGCATGTTATGAAAGGATGATGTGAAGGCAGTGAAAATCTGTACTCCAATAATCCCGAAGTGAGTTTTTTTTCACAATTCCCATTAGCAGCACTGCCACCAGGAATGTGTACATTTCGTGAGCATTTTTTTAAAAACGCTTTGCAATCTTGCCTTTCACTTCAGGTGGTGTTTTCTCCTGCAGCTCTGAGGCATAGCAGATTGTTTCCTCAACAATTCCCTCAGTTAGCTCCTCAGTAAGGAACATCTTAAAACACTGGACTTCATTGGGTGGTTCTAGAGGGTTTTGCACGCCGCACGTCCGGTCATCAAAGGCAACCCCAGATCCAGGAGGGGAAAATTACTGGTAGAACTCCAGCAGGAAGAGCTTACCTCCTCCACCTCCCTAGGTGTTGTGTAAACAGGTGTAGGAGCAGTGACTGGGGCATCTTCATCCTCAGCATCAAGGGCTTGGAGGTTGGGGGGCATCTCCTCATCTGTGTCACTTCCCTCATTGTCAAAATTTCCCTCTTCCTCATCAGAATTAAAAAATATTTCTCTGATCTCCTCATCTGTAATATGTTTTCTTTTTAAAGACATTGTTTTCTGTAGCAATTGTGTAAATAAAACTGTACATATATCAAATTAACTCAAGTGTGTGTGTGTGTGTAAAATATATGACGAGCTCCGATACGAGTCTGAGGTAAAAGTGACGTGCCATGATGTCACTTGTCACTGGGGGGAAGGGAAGACTAGTGATAGGCTATGGTCATAGCCGTTTTTTTTTATATTTTTTTTTATAAAGTTTTTTAAATTGCAGTGCAGGCCTGTCTGAAAAAAAATTATATATATTTACACAGATTCACAATTACAAATAATTAACAACGTGTATTTCATGTGAATAAAGCACTGTGTTTGAAATTGTTTTTCTCGTTGTTGTCATAGACATGAATGTGTAGATATGCGCTGGAAAATTGTATTCCAATACTTCTGTTTATTTTTTAATGCAATAAATATGAAGACTGTTCGAGCATCTGTTTTAGACATAAATGACAAGCATTTCACCAGTCACTGTTTCTATAGCAATGGCAGCAACGTGAAAGCAGATTTGGTGAGTTTATCGTTTATGCTGCTGTTATAAATGCGGTGTGTGGGGTGACCGTAAACTTATATGGTAAGTATTCTATGTTTGAATGCATATGACGTACAATAAACATTTTCATGTGATTTGAAAAGACTGTTCGAGCAGCTGTTATAGACATTATGTGCTTAGCCAGTCTCTATGTTGCACCTAAACCATACGGCAGCTGATATGGTGAGTTTCAGTTAGTTTTGCATGGTCATACATTGTGTAAATTTGTAGTCTTTTGTTAGTTTGAATGCTTTTAACAAACATGTGGTTGAAAAGATTGTTCAAGTGGCTTTTTTAAGCATGTAAATGGAATTGCTTAAACAATCCCCCTCTGTAGCAGCAGTAGCTAAACAGCAGGAATGCAGATTTGAATTTTAAAATGTGCCAGTTGATGACGTTAGACACGAACATTCTAATCAAACCGGTTTGATGGTACTCCACAGGGACCACTCTAGAATGATCAAAACAGTGTGATGGTACGTGTGAAAGGGTTAATTGGCTGTATCACTCCACTCTCTCCTCTCCACCAACAGCTGGTGTGTGGTGAGCGTACTGGCGCACTATGGCTGTTGTCACACCATCCAGGTGGATGCTGCACACTTGTGGTGGTTGAGGAGAACACCCTGTTCAATGTGTAAAGCGCTTTGAGTGTAGTGTCAGAAGAATAAAATTAATCAACAGCAATTTCGTCATTTTACACATCAGGCATATCACAATATTAATAACCTTAAATTATATTTAGTCTTTGGTTCATATTTAGACTTTGGTAATCTTTGATTTTGTATCAGTGAGCGCATTTACATGCACATTCTTACACTGATTATGCTTAATAAGCCGACAACGAGTGTGGTCATGTAAACACAATAAACAACGTTCCTTTTTCAGTGCAAGGTCATAAACTGCGAAAGAATAAACCAGTTGACATGGGTAGATTTTAGCCCATTATGCTCATTTTGTTTGGCATGTAAACATCTTAACTGGATTTCCAACCAGCTAATCAAATATGCACAAGTGTGCATCACAGTTTGACGTCAAAAGCAGTGAATAGTGCAATTATTCCATGCATTTACGCAAAACTTTTACTCAGACGGTGTCGCGAAATAATTAATTTCCACAGAGCTGGAATAACGTAGATGATAATTCCTAGCAAAATAAAGTTTAACAGTAAGTGTTAATATAATTTAGGGAATTTTAAACAAGTGGATCTTGTTAAAAGCTGGCAGTCATTCCATTGAAACATGAGCATCAACCTGACGGAAATTTTACAAGACTAATAAACGCAGCCAACAGATAATTAAATGAAACCTTCACATTTCCAACATGCACTCATCCAAGGCTCTTCGAGTTGATAAATGCAAAGTAATGTTATATCTTTGGAACTTTGCAGGATTTGTCTTTATGTGAGTTTGTCTCCGTTTCTTAGAGCTTAACATTACACACCAAGCATTTATGTAACACATCTCCCTAGAGCATGAATTGCTGTTACCTCGAATAAAATGTATTAATTGAAGCAATACCTTGCAAAAGCAGGTTACTTTACCTGTGGGCAACTTCCTGCATTGTTTCCTCTCACACGCACTGCTGTAATGTTGTCTTACATGAAATTTCAGAATCTCCCGCCAGATGGTGTCAGTTATATTGGATCTGATATTACAAAAATTATATCCGATTAAATAAAAATGCTTGTATATCAGAAAAATATCGGAAAATCAGATTATCGTCAATCTGTAGTCAGCAGTTATACTTGCGTCACAGTCCTATGGGTAGGAACAAAATACAGGATTCATGGGGTCCTACTGTATACAGGGTCATAGATGTGCAGTGTTCTACGCTTATAACTGAGCACCTTGAGGGTGGTCCTATAAAGAGTGTCCATAGAGTTGACTTGCACACTTGTGTTAACTCTGTTCCTGAGCCAGAGGTGACTGAAACCCATTCTCCCACAACACCACAGTCGAGGGGAGAATGTGACTGCAAGAGACAGAATATGTGATCCCTGAAAACTCTGTGTCAGACACTGAAGCTCTTCAAGGTGAATCTGTATTGATTTCAGGGAACATTGAACAACAAGGTGCAATGCTATTTCACTCAGTCCTGAAGTCTCATCTCAGGTGTTAACAAGCCTGGGTATAAGTGGTTTGACTCTGGTCAGAAATTGTACATGGCCCCTTTAAGACTTTGGGGACTTCAGCCTTCTGGCACTCTCTGGTTCTGGTTAGAACCTAAGAACATGTAATGCACAAGTGAGCTCCCAGTGTTGTTCATTGGTTGAGAATTCTTTGAGTTAATGTCAAATTTTACACAACATTTTGTTACATTGTATTAAACATGTTCAGAAGAGTTGTGTTTAATTGATTGTTTGTTATGAGTTATTTTTGAACGATGCATTTGGATTGCATGTGTTGAGTCTAACTATGTTCTGTGTACACATGTGTGAGCTGGGTTTGTAAATTTAGTACTTATCATATCTTATTTAATGATTTACAGCCCAGAGTGTTTTCCAGTTAAGTGAATAAGTGTAATGCTTGTTATATGTGAAAACGTGTAGTGAGAATTCTATTGTTTTGAACTGCAATACATGTCCTTAAATTCTGTTGGAAATAAGTAAAATACTGTTTAAGCATGGGTTAAAAATGCATAGAATGATATTTGAGCAAGAGCTTGAGTGCATATAATGCTGTTAATAATATAAGCATGTATTAAGGTGATGTATGCTGAAGCATATGGGTATACTAATGCCTTGGTTGTTTTTTCCTTTGACATTAGCCTCTACCATAGTTTATTACTGTATTTTACAATTCTTTGTACCGTGTTTCTTTCTACTGATTTTCGTAGTGCCGAGATTCACAAAATAATTTTGTATATCATTTGGAAAATTGTTCTTTTTGACTCACATTTGCAAATTGTCAGAAAACCCAATTTTTCATTCTTCAAATAAGAACAAAAACACAGTTTTGTAGTTTATTTATTTTTTTGCCCTCTTTTTCTATACAGCCCCATTGACTGTTGTCTTTTTAATAAACAATATATTTTTGTGTCCAGTGTGGTTATATGCAGCCCACTTGCTACAAAGTTATCTTTGCACTAATATAGGAAGGTCTATAGGAAGACATAGACATTTCATAGACAAAGATGGGGGGTACACTAGGGGTCCCTCTTGAGTGCCGAATATGCCTCTGATGCATGAAAAAAGGCCAATGAGAAGTTGGCAGACAGTATTTGCATACCCCGCCCCCGGACATACGGGTATAAAGGTGAGGAAATACTATGAGTTCATTCAGATATTTTCTTCGGAGCCGATGGTCATGTATGCAGTCAGCTGTGAGTTACACACCCGTTCCTGTTCCTCTGATGCTTTGCTTGCTGTTTGATCTACGGCGCACATCAGCGGCTTTTCTCCTTCTCTGCACGGCATTGCGGTTTGCCCCTGGGCGCTTCGACAGCGCAAAATTAAAAGAGTTTTAATTCTTAAAAGAGTGATTTTCTCTGTAGAAGAGTATTTTCCTCTAAAAGAGCAATAGACAGCGGCGTTGAACGTCCTTTCCAGAACGCGTCTTTATAAAGATGCCATTCCGCCCCGTGAAGTTCCTGGATGCGGTAGAGTGCTCTCCACTTCAGACGGCCACAGACGTTGTCTCGTGTGTCTGGGTTGCGATCACACCAAGGCGGCGTTTGTGGATGGCTCATGCTCTCACTGCGAGATCATGACCATGTCAACGTTGCGGTTGCGGCTCGCTTTCAACAGATAGCATGCCACTCCAGCCACCCCCCGCATCGAACCTTCTTCCCACTGGATTGAGGACAATGCCGCTGGCGCTGGAGGTGTCTGGGGATGGCATCGGGTGCAGCTCCGCCGGGTATGCCCCCTTGGACCACCCACCCCCCGGCCGCTGCGCTCGTTGACTCCCATCCGTGCTCGAGGCAACAGCGGCTCGCCTCACGGCCAGCCTGCCTATCCTCTAGAGCTAGAAGTGCAGGAACTCGCCGCTGCATCAGAGAGCGCAGCGTCTGATGCAGACGACTCCCCTGGGCTGCCACCCTAGGGCCAGCACGCCCTGGCTGAGGCGGATGCCGCCCTAGGGCCGCCGCTAGCGTGGGGCTGGACTGGAACCCTCCGTCCTCCCAACAGCCTTCCCAGGTCCCATTTTTCCCGGAAGTGCATGATGAGCTGACGTCTACGTGGAGGGCGCCGCTCTCCAATCGTCATGCCACCCACTCATCCGATCTTGCTACCCTCAATGCCGGAGCGGCCCATGGGTAGACGGCGATTCCCCAGCTGGATAGGTCTGTTGCACTTCACCTGTGCCCCGGAAACCTGACCACCTGGCGGGTCTCCCTGTGCTCCCCTCCCCTCTACACTGACTGCTAAAGCCTACAGCGCCGCCGGACACGCCACTTCCACCCTGCACGCCATAGCCCTCCTGCAAGTCCACCAGGCCAAGGCGCTAAAAGATTTGCACGTGGGTAGCCCTGATCCCGATCAGCGTCCGACCTCGCCCTCAGGGCCACGAAGGTCACAGCGCAGTCAATCAGGCAGGCGATGGCCACGCTCATGGTCCAGGAACGTCATCAATGGCTGAACTTGGTCAAGATGCATGAAACGACAAGACTCACTTTCTCAACGCCCCTATCTCCCAGTTCGGCTTTTTCGGCGACACCGTCGAGAACTTTACCCAGCAGTTCTCCGCGGTGAAGAAACAGACGGAGGCGATCTCTCACATCCAGCCCCACTGCAAGCCTGCCACCATGGGCCATGCCCCATCTGCTCGCCGAGGGCATCCCCCTGCAAAGAAAAACCAGGCTGCCCCGCCTCAACCTGGGCCCAGCTCTCAGCCCATGCGTCGAGTGCCCCGCAGGAAGCAGACGCCCCCCGTTCCAAGGACCCCATCACAAGGACCCCCTTGATGACCCGGAAGGCTCCCAGGCATTCCAGAGATGGACAACCCAGGGACCAAGACGTTAGCTCCAGAGCTGGTAAGCAGACCACTCCGTTCCCCGGTGGAAGGCCGGGAGGAGAATCCTTTGTTGAATTTATTTAATTTGCCACACCCCCTAGTTGGGGCTGCGGTACCCACATTCTCAATAACAGAGCTATTTCCTTTGTCTCTTGGCCCGCAAATGCTGTTCTCACGTTCAAACGGCCGCCACACCTCAACAGTCCTGGCACGCTGGACGTGGACCCTCCGCCCTCAGCCCCACGACTGTTCCACGGCTGGCCGGTTCGAACGAGTCCAGAGGATGCATCTACCAGCCCTCCTCCTCAGTCACAAACAGCCCCCTGCCAGGTGCGCGGAGCAAGGTAAGTGCTTCGAGTCTTTTCTCAGCACCAGATCCTCTGGATGCGTCATCGCCTCCAGACACTGTAACACCTACTCAGTTTGCCCCTGGGCGCTTCAGACGGCCACAGATGTCCCCGCTGCGAAGCCCCGCCGGGTATGTCAAAAATAATCGTCCCCTTGGTACCCCTAGCACGGAGCTTGGATGCGTGGCTTTCACTTCCCAATCCATCACGCTGGCTAGCCCGGACAATCCGACTCGGTTACGCAATTCAGTTTGCCAGGCCTCGCACCCCTACACGGGCGTCTGCTTTACCGTAGTACACAGCGAGTATGCCAAATCCCATGCACGCGGAGATCGCTATCCTTTTACTCAAAGACGTGATAGAGCCTGTCCCTCCAACCAAAATGAAGAAGGGTCTCTACAGCCCTTACTTCATTGTACCCAAGAAAGGCGGCGGCTTACGACCGATCTTGGACTTGAGAGTTTTCAACCGGGCTTTGTACAAACTCCCATTCAAAATGCTCATGCAAAAACACATCTTAACTTGCGTCCAGCATCTAGATTGGTTCGCAGCTGTAGACCTGAAGGACGCGTACTTCCGCGTCTCAATATTGCCTCAACACCGACCCTTCCTTCGGTTCGTGTTCGAAGGCCAGGTGTATCAGTACAAGGTCCTCCCCTTCAGCATGTCTCTGTCGCAGAGGCAGCCCTTGCCCCATTTCCGAGAAGCTGGCATCCGCATACTCAATTACCTCGATGACTGGCTCATCCTGGCCCGCTCCCGAGAGTTATTATGCACTCACAGAGACCAGGTGCTCAGGCACCTCAGCGTTTGGGGCTTCAGGTCTACTGGGAGAAGAGCAAGCTCACCCCTTTTCAGAGCATCTCTTTTCTTGGCATGGAGTTAGATTCTGTCTCAATGTCGGCACGACTCACCAATGAGCGTGCTCAGTCAGTGTTGAAGTGCCTCGCCTCCTTCAGGCCAGGCATAGCGGTTCCTTTAAAACTTTTCCATAGGCTCCTGGGGCATATGCATCCTCCACGGTGGTCGCGCCGCTGGCGTTGATGCATATGAGACCGCTTCAGCACTGGCTTCAGACTCGAGTCCTGAGATGAGTATGGCGCCGCGGCACGCACTGTGATAGTAACCCCACCTGCCGCTGAACACTCAAACCCTGGACAGACCTCTGCTTCCTTCGGGCAGGAGTACCCTTGCAGCAGGTGTCCCGATGTTTCCTGGTCATGACCGATGCCTCCAAATTGGGTTGGGGCGCCGTGTGCAACAGGCAGGCAGTTGCGGGCCGTTGGAAAGGGGCTCCGCTGCGCTGGCATATCAATTGCCTAGAGTTGCTGACTGGTTTCTTTGCCCTGCGGAAGTTTCTCCCGTTAGTTTGGGACAAACATGTCTTAATCAGGTCAGACAGCACCACTGCGGTAGCGTACATAAATCACCAAGGTGGCGTACGCTCCCGCCATATGTCACGACTCGCCCGTCATCTCCTCCTTTGGAGCCAGCACTGACTCAGGTCACTGCACGCCACTCACATCCCGGCAAGCTCAATGTGGTAGCGGATGCGCTGTCACAAGAATGCTTGCCTGGTGGAGAGTGGAGGCTCCACCCCCAGGCGATACAGCTGATTTGGGATCGGTTCGGCAAGGCCCAGGTAGACCTGTTTGCCTCCCGAGAGACCTCCCACTGCCCACTCTGGTGTGCCCAAACAGAGACTCCACTCGGGTGCGCAAGTACGCATTTCCCCCAGTGACCTTGTGCAGGTGCTGTGCAAGGTCAGGGAGGATGAGGAAGAAGTCACCTTAGTGGCTCCTCACTGGCCCACCCAGGCCTGGTTCTCGGACCTCGTACTTCCTCGCGACAGCTCCTCCCTGGCTAATTCCCCTGAGGAAGGACCTTCTTTATCAGGGACGGGGCATGCTCTGGCATCCACACCCAGACCTCTTGAACCTCCACTTCTGGCCCTTGGACAGGACGTGGAAGATCTAGCTGGTCTACCACCTACCGTCATAGAGACGATCAACCAAGCCAGGGCCACTTCTACAAGGCAACTTTACACCCTAAAGCGGCGCCTGTTTGCAAATTGGTGTTCTTCCTGGACTGAAGTCCCACAGAGGTGCGCAGTTAGGTCAGTGCTCTTATTCCTACAGGAGAAGTTGGAAGGGAGGCTGTCCCCTTCCACCTTAAAGGTGTATGTTGCCGCTATCGCAGCACACCACGACCCAGTAGACGGCAAGTCTCTGGGTAAGCACGACTCAGTCATCAGGTTCCTAAGAGGTGCCCGGAGGTTAAATCCCTCCTGGCCAAGCCTGTTCCCCTCCTGGGATCACAGGTCCGAGCCGGTAGAACTCGGTACACGCTGACGGTCTGACCGGGTGAATCGCTTGCGCCCAGCGCCCTTTCCCTCAGCCGAGGTAAAACAGTGCGCTGTTTTCCTCCCAGGAGTTCCCACTGACTCGGCTCCCTGGATGACTCCTTCCTAGCCCTGTGGGTCCACAATTCAGTGGAGGAATTCGCCGACCCAATCCACTGCGGGTATCTCAAATCTACCCTGCACTGGGAAAGGTGCTCCACAGATCAGGCCTTCTACGCGGACTCCTCCTGTGTGTATTTTCTGTGGTACTGTCCCCTTACGAGCGGACCCACGTCTCCCTTAGGCAGTTCCCACTGCCCTCCGGTTGCTGTGTTGTAGCAACTCTCCCCTCCTCAAGGCTGGATCTACCACCATGCCATTCTTTCCCACATGTGACCGAAGAGGCCCATGTGATGTATTTTGCCACGTTACCTCCCCCTTCCTGGGCAGGTGTGGTCTCTGCAGGGTCTTTTACCCCTGAAAGAACAGGAAAATGGGTAAGACCCCCTTCCCACGATGCGGTAAGGGCCCCAGTCGTTTGGCTCTATGAGAGAAACATAGAGAGAAAAGATGCCCGGCTAGGCTCGGCCCGTCCCAGGTTGGCAAGTGTCGCCTTGTTCCCCTGCTTGGGTAACTAGAAGGATTCCGATGTCTTTTATGGGGCATTGGGGAAGGGTACGTGCAGTCTGACACAGCTGGTCGTCCTGGCACGTGAAATACCTGCCCGCTCCTGTGTCAGCAGTACACGTACACGGCTCAGCGCATGGTGTGATTTGAAGTGGACCCCTAGTGTCGGTTCTTCGACATGACGTCGAAGTGAGCGACAGATGGGGAACATCTAGGTTACGTATGTAATCTCCGTTCCCTGATGGGGGGGAATGAGACATCGTGTCCTTCCTGGCCACGTTGCTGAGCCGAGCCACTGAGGTGGCCGGACACTCCCGGCTCCTCAGAAAAATCCTGAATGAACTCATAGTATTTCCTCGCCTTTATACCCGTATGTCCGGGGCGGGCTTTGCAAATACTGTCTACCAACTTCTCATTGGCCTTTTTTCAAGCATTAGAAGCATATTCGGCACTCAAGAGAGACCCCTAGTGTCGCTTCTTCGACACGACGTCTCGTTCTCTCTATCAGGGAACGGAGGTTACATATGTAACCTAGACATTATATGCTTCAAAGTAAGGCACATACTAGCTATTTAAGTTATAAAGTTATGTTGTTATGTATTTTATAACAGCACATGATTGTATTGCACAGTGTAAAATGTGCATAATGTGGTATGCGCGAGGGTCGCGCGAGGTGCCAAGAGCGGGAATAAACACAACTTCCGTACAATTCAAATAAATTATGCTGCACTTTAGCAATAAATAATACTCTAAAACAAGTGAAGCACTGTTTGCAGACACTAAAACGACTATAGTTATACACACACTGGATAACCACCCCTAAATCTTGCAGCGAATACTATGAGACAAGTCAAAACAAATCTAGCAGCAAATACTACTGGACAAGTCAAAACAAATCTAGCACCGAATACTATGGGACAAGTCAAAACAAATCTAGCAGCAAATACTACTGGACAAGTCAAAACAAATCTAGCACCGAATACTATGGGACAAGTCAAAACAAATCTAGCAGCGAATACTATGAGATAAGTCAAAACAGATCTAGCAGTGAATACTATGGGACAAGTCAAAACAAATCTAGCAGCGAATACTATGGGACAAGTCAACACAAATATAGCGCACACACACAAACACACGTTTAAGCGACCCGCATTCAAGACAGTAAACAAACAGCACCTGATCTAGCAATGAATACCACTCTAACGATGTTAAAAACAATGAAATAAACACACTTATATACAACTGCAGACTCCTGTAGATAGATCACTTCTCCATACTATAACATGCTGGTAAAAATTAGTACAATTAATCACACATATGAACAAATAAAATCAATAATTTTATCTTTAATCAGTGTGTGTTTTCTATATTAGCGCTATCGGCCCACAACCCCTATCCCTCCCTCTCACACTAGTAATAATTACACACAAAAGGAAGCACCTTCTCACATATTTATTCATTGGTTGTATTAGCATATCCCCGAAATAAATAAAAAATAAGAATATGACATTAATAACATTAAAACAAAATGTATAATAAAATATTTGCAAAGAAATGTACCGCAAGTCAGTATAATACAGCATAGATTTGCACCTTGCAGGGAAACAAGTGAGTAAAAAGGAACAACATTATACACAAGACTTGATCAAAATAAAAGGCTGTAATTAAGAAAAATAGGTCCATATGAGATACGCAAAGAGTTATTATAGTAAAATAGCATTATAATAATTATTATTATTATTGTTATAAAATATTTATTACCTTTGTGTCTTATGATAAAATATGTTTTAGATGCTAAATGTTTATATTCTTCACTATATTCCATGAAATGATGGAGATGCTCAAAGGGCAGGACCCCTGTGCTGTGGAGTCAGCTGCAATATTTCCTAATTTATACATGTTTGTTTAGTTCACATTTATGCCACAATGACATCTGTATAGCATAGAAAAGAATGAACATCATTGAAGATGAAACTGAAGAGCACTTTTTTCAGTATTTATTTATTTTATTATCAATTTTTATTTCAAATGTAAGTAACCATTTTACTTAGTTTTTTTTTAAGTTCAACCAAAATAATTTCTTACAGTGCATAGTTCAGCACATTACCACATTCATCTTGGTCAAAATACGTAAAATCCAATTTGTCCCCATTTTTAATAAGTAACATAATATTTCAATGTCCTATTGAACACTAAACTTGAATACTGAACACCGAATGTCCTCGTTTTTCATTTAAAAATCTGGTCACCTTAAGCTGGAGGTCAATTGAGGGCATATAAAAAAAAAAAGCCATGGATGTTAAATTTGACAAATGTTTTCAATCTCTTGATTTTCTAAAACCTAATTGGAATCGGAGCTGATCTGGGGTGCATTTCCCAAAAGCATCGTTAGCCAACTATGATAGCAATTTATGTCGTTACCAACATAGTTAAACGATTTGGTGTTTCTCAAAACAGTAGTTCCAATGAACATTTTGAAACAGCATCTCACAGTACTGTGGTTGGGACTACAACCCTTTACCTGTGGTTAGAAACATGGTTCCAGATTAGTTTGTTGTGTGGACATAATTTGACATTGCTGATGCTTCTTTGTCTTTCATTCTGTCGAGACTTTGAACATGTTTACACACAAAGAAAATTATTTATTCTGGCATTTAAATGAGCTGTTACAACTTAATATTTGCAGAATATATTACTCCATCTCCTAAGTAACGTCATTAAAGACAGCTCAACTAATGTGGATTGAACGATGGATGTGCAACACAGTTACTATGGTTTTGGGAAACAGTCATGACTAGCTAGTTAATTTCCACAATGATGCATCGTACTATGGTGGTTAAGCAGTGAGTTACGTCTTGGTAGTTAAGCAGTGAGTTACGTCTTGGTACAGGAAAAGCTACCCAGATCGGAGCAGCAGCGCAGCGCAGCTCCCTCCCTCTCCTTCGGTATCTCTCTCCATCACTCGCTCACACACTCTCACTCGTGGGTCCTTCTGCATGGACATTGTGTTTTGTCTTTGTTTTAAGCTATGCATAATTTAGGTTTGGTTCAACTGACTGATTTCAGTTCAGAACACTCTGGGCTGTCACTAAAGGGTTAAAATTTTGACGAGTCATTTGAAAAATGCTTTTTCTGCTTTTAACCATTTGGTTAATCCTGTAATGTCATCTGTCCTTCCTCATTCCTTTTCTTCAGAATAAAAACCTTGGAGAGCGCCAAATCACTGCAAGTTTATCATGTAGCCAACATTGAGGATAGATTTTTTTTTACTGTCAATGAGGAGCTTGTGTTGCAGTTTCAGGTGTGCACATTGCCATGGCTACGGTCAGAAAATGGGCCTGTGGTAGCTCAGCGGTTAAGGCTCTGGGTTACTGACCGAAAGGTAGGGGGTTCAAGCCCCAGCACCGTCAGGATACCACTGTTGGGCCCTTGAGCAAGGCCCTTGACCCTATCTGCTCCAGGGATGCTGTTTCATGGCTGACCCTGCGCTCTGACCCCAGCTTAGTTGGGATATGTGAAAAACTGCATTTCATTGGCTCTGTACCTGTACTCTGCACAATGACAATAAAGTTGAATCTTAATCTTAAAAGGGCTTTATTTTGACTGACATTTGTCTATCTGTATACCTTTTTTAAAGTGAAATATCTGTGGGGGAGTTAAATAGAACAGAATGACCCTTACATTTTAATGGCTACAAATATTTTGTTTTATTTTTAGGATACAACAACTAACCAAGAACTGATTGAATAGAATTATAACCTTACCTATAATACGGTTGTCTCTCTTTAACATCTAGGCTATCAATCTGCAAACAGACTGTTTCCTTCACTATTTTCATTCAACGTAATGGGAATTAAGTAAAATAATTGTTGTACATGATTAAGGCTCTTATAGCAACAATTTGATTATGGTTTTTAATATTATAATAGCTGCCCTTATTAATATAAGCACTCCATGTGAGTGCCTTGGATTTTTGGCTTGATGTAGCCTACCAGCAACGTGATTCTTTAAGACCCGTTTGGATTAATGGGCAACACTTTTTATCCACTTTTGGTGTATTACATTTACCTTTTTTATACCAGAAATTGTTTAATAAATGTTTAATAAAACAAAAAATGTTTAATAAAACAGATGATCAATTACTCAGATGATCAATTAATTAAACTAGGCATTCATGCTTTGAGTATGAGGGGGCCATTTTCAGGTCAAATAGGTAAGTCTAACGATTTTTTTTTTTTTAATAATCCAAGCAAAATGCAACTGCATATCAGAGAAAGGAAATTAGGAACAGCGCGTATTGGTTGCATTTTATTTTCTCAGTTCAATGGAAAGGCAAGCAGGCATTGCAGAAGCGGTGAGTAAAGAACTGTACGCGGCCCCAACAATGAACTTGACACTTGCCAAATAAATACTGGAAAGCAAAAGGAGTAACTATGAATGAAAAAAAAAATAGAAAGAAAGAATAAAATAAATAATAATACATTACACAAACAATGATGTCTGAGCCCCTACCCTCAAAAAAATCCAATGGTCCTTTTAGGTTCTTTATACAGTACACCTCAAAACCATGACGATGTCCTGCTAAGCTTATTCACAACCAATGGACATTTATATTTCCCCTTATGTTTCCCCTGCAATTATTGGCTTGATTTAATTTAAGTCTATTTATAATATAAGATAACAAAGTCTATTTACAGTTAGGTCTCTGCACAGCATCCTAATTCATAATTTTTCTTAAAAAAATGGTGACAAAAGCGAGTTGGCGAGTTCAATGGTTGTCGTATCAAGTATAAATAACCATCTGGTCAGAACTCAAAAAGACTATATACACTCATGTACTTTATGGAACTTGCCTGAAATCAAGCACATCAGCTTTCAATTGAAATAACAGAGAATTCTGCTCTAAATGTCATGTATGCGCTAAGATTAAATCATAATTGGCAAAAACGGTAATTCAATTTATTAAATTATCCATCTTTCTTACTGTTCTTATATTTTTTGTGTTTATCATGCTGTAACACATTGACATACTGTAATGATTGATGTATGCAGTCATGAAATCAGAGATACTGAGATAAAAATTCGAACAGATGTGGTCAAATGAGACACGTATACGATCAGGTGTAAAAGGTGTTTTGTCTGTAAAATGGCAATGGCGCCTGTCCAGTTGTGATCAGATTGCCCTAAACGCATCTTAATACCAGGCAATAAACAGGGGCAGGGCACCCCAGCCATAATAAACATGGGAGCAGATTTACTGCACAGAGAATAGAGACTTTAAGCAGTCTGGTGAGTCAGATGTGGAGAGAGCTGCTGTATTTCTTTGCATAGCCTGAAATCACTCATTGACGGTAGGTGTCCACTGGTGCATGATGATTGAAGCTAAGTGGGCGTTTTAATCAACCTCGTGGGCGTGGCGCTCGGGTACTTTTGTGATTTATTGATAATGCTCGCTCATCTTCACCCACCATGCGCCAGTGAACATGTGTGGTCACTGTCATCTGAAACAGTGTCAAAAGTGTGAGAGAGACTGTTCGTGTGCTCAATACAGTCTGAACGCAAAGAAAATAATAATTTAGAGATTTTAATCTTCAGAAAATTTAACTTCAGCATTCAGTTTGTTTTATTTAATGTATAGTGTCTTATAATGCATTGGCAAAGTACAATTAAGTTTATCTTGCCAATAGAGCTAGATATTAATTGAATCTACCCATTTGAACCTATTATTTATAAAAGTCTACTAGAAAACGGCAGAAAATTTTGCCCATATTTGAATATGCATGTCCTCTGATTTAATGCCATGTACACATAAACGCCAGCGGGAAGCGTTCTTTCAAAACTGGGACTAATTAAAAATAGACTCCATGATGGGCAGGGCTGGACTGTTAATCTGGCATAACAGGTATGCTCCCTGTGGGCCGATGCACTTTGTGGCCGATCGGGCGGACTGACCATCGGGAGAACCGAGCGGGCCGGTGTGTCGTCCGCGAAATATGCATAAATGACAACAAAACGGCGCCGCAATATGCAGAAAAGGAATCTTTCCAGTCTAACCCTAACAATGGGCCAAAACCACCTGTCTCTGATGTCCATTGAAAATTACGCAAATCAGATTTTACCAGTCTAATTAAGGACTTCTCTGCCAGAAAATCAAGAAAGAAAAAATTCTAAAGGTTGGAATATGCAACAATATGTACATATTTAATATTTTGCTGCTGTTTCATTATTGCTGTTATAATAACAATGTTATTATGTGCTGCTGCTGTGCTGTTGTTTTTATTATGGCTTTGTTTTATACACAGTTTATTGCACAGTGGTTTGTGTCTCAGTAGCTAATGATGTTGTGATGTTGCCTCTGTAAAACAATGTGTTCTGCACTGATGCAGATGCTGTAGCCTACCTGTTGGTTTATAAAGCTAAAAGCGGTTACCAGCTTGCAGTTGAACTGTGAATGCAGGGAATTCTGTTGCTTTGCTGTTCATAGTTACATATTTCCTTTGTAATTGTTTTGTGACTGTGGTGGCAGAGGGTAATATCTGGTATTCTTTCCACTTACATCTCTGTTGATATTAGTTTTGGTTGTAGTGCCAGTGTTTCTTAATCATAATTAAAGGGCTGCTTCTAAGCAGTGGGCCTTGTGCTTGTTTGTGTTTGTGTTTTGTTTGTAATGTTCAATTTCTTATTTTACTTATGTGGTGTGATGGTAATTTTCTTACTGTGGTGGTCCACCACTTTAAGGAATGTAGAATAAACACTGTAATATTGGTCTCAATGTGTGTGTGTATGCCATCTCACCTTACTATTTGCGTGTGGACCATGTATGGCACTAAATAAATTTTTCCAGTAAATCATTATGATTAAAGGGGGGGGGGGAGGCTCATACAAAGAGCAGCCTAGGGGCTCCTGACCACCTTAATCCGCCTCCGTGTACAGTATATATGTCTGTCTGGCTTTCTACCAATTTATTAATTTATTTGCCTTCTTTAAGCCTTCTGACTGAATAAAAGCTAGCAAAACTCTAGAAGGAGCATTTGCAGTCGTTTCTTATGCAGCGGGTACAGTTATAACAGTATTACATCTGTCCCCCTTTGATCACATTGCTTGTTTACCTGATTTTCTCAGTAACCTTACATCCTAAATGTTAATTTTAAGTAGACAAATCAATAATTACAACAAGGAATTTTCCTTTCAGGTCATTTAGGAATAACGATTTTATTCACAATGGAAGACGAGCAAGAAAATGACATGAAAAAAATATTTTCTCATCAATCTTCTATGTTCTTAAAATTTCCCACACAGAGAGAGGAATGTGCAAATTGACAATGATAATAATAAATGGTCTACCCTATCCACCCATTTTTATTATAGCTCACCCAAAAGTCATTTTCTGGTTACGCAACTGGGTGAAATGCTGTCATCTCCTAATTTTCGCTTATACTTTGACACGTTTGTAGATTTGTGTAATGACTTCTAGTTGTTACTACTGTCTGCAATTGCGTAAATGCTTGATCCTGCTGTGCTTTTCTTTCAAAATGCATGTAAACCGCTCAAAAAGTGATTAAAAATACAAGCCCTGCAAGTCCACAGAACAACCCATTTATTCTGAAGCACACACAGACCATGTTTGGATCTTACTTTGAACTGGTATGCTGTCCCCTCAAACGGGAATCTCAAGAATGGCCTGTGGCGAGGGGCTCATGTGACTTCATGTGCACATGAAAGTACGCATCTTTCAGATCGATCGACACAAACAACCAAGAGACAAAATTTGCCTCTGAGTAACCATCTTTAACTTACACTTCCTATGTTCCCAATTTAACTGTCTCAATTACTGTATAGGTCGCAGCCCACCGTCCTACTTAGCGACAGAAAATTGTGGCTGTCATTTAGCAGACGCTTTTATCCAAAGCGACTTACAACTGAGGAAAAAAATTATATTACCTAGCAAATCCTTTTATTGATACTTCACAAATAACAGCAACACAAACAATGAACTCTCAGTGAACATTTTCTCATCCCAGCATATAATGGTGGGGAGAGTGAGAAGTGAAGTTCAGACAAATTTAACCACGGGTGTCACTGCACGCACAGCAGGCCCCCCATAGACCTGACAATTTCCAAGGCAGAGATCTTGGTGGTCTGAGCACACCGCGGGAGTGAGAGAAATCAAAACTGATGCACTACATTTAATTGGTTTTCTCGTTTCTTTTTATATGTGAAAATGACTGAAAGCATTTTAAATTATTCGGCACTGTTTCAAAAATCGGAAATGACGGAGAATTTTCAGTTAACGCAACCCCTGGATGGGACGTTTAACAAGTCACTTGCACTCTTTCTATAGTGGAATTTGATAATCGTCCAAGTTCAACAACAGAAGTATCACGAGTGTTACAACGTCATGAAATGCAAACACCAGTGAAGTGGTAGGCCTCATGTGGCCAGCAGCATCTAAAAAGTTTAAAGTTTTTAGAAACATTTAGACAATTGTGGATGCGAGACAAAGTGTGTCACGAAAATTATAGAAATCCTGTTTTTTTACAATCTATCTTGAATGTGTATATTGTAAGTGCAAAACAGTAGAAAAAGTAGTTTTCAATGTTTCAAAAAGGGGGAGAACAATATGGCAGGGCTATTTATTAATTCACACTTTGTTTCCTGCGCTATTAAAATCAGTACCCACTGGGCAGTACTCACTGCCCTGGGATCCATTTGGCTGGGGTCTGGTGGCAGACATCTACACATTCCCTCAATATGAGTACACAACCCTGTTATATTCACTTTTGATAGTGTATACACAATGCATACATTTTTTTATTTAATAGGAACCTCTAATGTCACCACCGTTAATACCAATGTTTACACCTTTACTCCATGCCCACTCAAAGATTACTACAAAGAATAGCTGTTCTCTGTAAAATTACAGCATCAGGTGAATTAATGTGTCTGCATTTGTATATGCAAAAATTAGGTCAGGAATCAACATTATGTGGTTTTCTTTTACAGCTTGTGCTGGAATGAAAGCCAGCCAGAGAGGGGGAAAGAGAGTAATGGATGAAGAGGGAATGAGAGAGCACAGACTTTAAGTGAGGTAATTAGAATAGAATTTATGGAGTGATTTACACTGCTGTACGGTCATCATGTTCTTATCTGAATCTCTGAGCCTGGGACATAAACAGCCTGGTCATCAAGTTCTTTGTCCATTCATCTAACACTCTGCACACAGCCCTTACAGTGACAGGCAGATAACAGATGCCTTCTGTGGTTCTGTAACCCATTCAGAGGAGAATCAGTAGTGTAATTTAGCAATATCTTAAAGCAATATGATCACAGTGTTAGAGGGCTCATATTGCAAATATATCTTAGACCAAAACCTGTCATAATGTAGTTTTCCATTTGCATTTGTTAAGGGTTTTGGAGTGGTTGCTTGGTAGCACACTAAGTTAGAACGGATTGAGAGTTTGTGTCAAATGTGGTGGGTATAGCTTGAAAGCTTTAGGAATTTTTACATTTAGCAATTTGTCAGTGAAAGTCTGGGATTTTGACCTCTTTTAGTCTGCTACAGGAAAAAGTCAGACCAGTAAAAAAAGTCATAGCACACTCCTGTAAGTCAGAACAATCTTAAGGTCGGCATTGATTGGATATATTTAAAAAGCTCTAGGACATTTAGAATAACCCCAATTTCAGGCTTTAGCTCTATGCACATTTATGATCTTGGTTACTGTACTGTAGTCATTAACGGCACTATTTCTCTGTATAATCCGGATACAGCATTTCATCTCAATCACAGATCTCCCATGGGCTCACTAACACATCCCTCCACGTACTGTATCTTCTCCCCACATGACTCTCTAGTTTATATCTCTCTCTCTCTCTTGCTTTCTCTCTTAGTATCTTTCGGTCTCTCTTCCGCCCTTCTTCTCCACCCCCATCCTGCTCTCTGTCGTAACTGTGATGCTGGTCTGTCTGTCGTGGGAAGTGAGCAGGAATTTTTGGAGGAGCTTGTAAAGAGTCTGTGCTGGTCATCTCTAGGTCTCTGATGGGTCTGGCGTGCCTTTCTGCTGAGACTCTCTGATATGGGGCCAAACAACAGAAATATATGGATATTCAGTTGTTTGTTCACAGGAGTATACCAGTGACACATTTCCTGAAGCACTTTGAGTTAAGAATTCTCTAGAAGTGTGTGAACAGTAAGGGAAAACACTCCACACCCACCAAAACAAAAGGTCAGAGAAGACCAAATCGTCTGGACAACCAGTGTAGTATCTCAGCATCTTCAAATCATAATCAGGACTAGTTTTTATTGCTCTGTATGTAGCGAGATGAGAACATTTCATTAAAGTGGTGTTATGGTTGGAGAGTTCAGTCAGTCCACCCCTACAGTGCGAGCTAGTTAACCAAGTTACTAACACATGGAAAGGCATAATAAATCTTTCTGCTAACGCCTTTGGCTGGTGTAAGACTCATTACATGTTTGGCATTTGCTGAGTAATGGCAGTCTTCCATTTTCTGCTCTTTTCCCAGAATTCCACTATGCCTCCATGGCCTGTGAGCTACTGCGCTCCATCGGTAGTAACATTTTGCCACTCAGATAAGCTGGATTGCCCGGGTAATTCCCAGCAGCCTGTGAACCCAGGCCAAAGCTTTTATCAGTGAGCTTCAACAGTACAGTGGAGCCCCCTCCCTGGAGGGAGCACTGGAGGAAGTCGTTGGATGATAAAAATGGGCCATTAGAAAGCCTCCACAGGCCCCATGGGTTCATTAAACTGCCTTCATCTTGAATATCAGGACACTGGCCATCTCTTACTCTGCTTGGTTAGAGAGGGACTGCTGTGTCCTTTCCCTGAAATGTCAGATTACAACAGCTCTATTAAAACTACATTTCCTCTCTGTTAAGAATATCAGAGCTTTGGCATGGCAAAGTGCTCTGTAGTGAGAGTTAGTTGTAATACGTAATATTAAGTCTGGACAAAAAAGCAAACATACAGTGATTATTCTACAACTATTTTGAAATGTATTCATATATTAAAATTAATACAATGTAGTTTTATATCACGAAAATGAGTGATTGTAACCATGTCATGTTCTGTCTTTGACACTCAGTAATCTATAATGTGTGTTTGGCTAATTAAACTCGAGCAGCTGCAATCGGTGCCCAGGTCCAAAGCAGATGTTTCACCAATGACATAAGAGCACAGATGTGATCAGCAGCTGAAAGCAAGCAGAGCATTTAGAGAACAACAGGTCACAACAGTAAACCACATAAAGAGAGAGATGACAAAATAGAAAGGGAGTGAGACAGAGATAGAGATCATAAGCAGAGATATGTTGAACCTAAAAATACCCAGAGACTCCACCTCAGCTCAACGAATATATCCAGCTGATGAAGCTTATGAGATCTTCCCTTGAGTCCCTCAAATGATAATACTGAGACATCCAGACATCTTTACTGCCCAGCCGTGCCATGCAGCATTTCATCCAGTGAATTTTTACACTGGCCTATACCACACATACATTGATAGGGTGATGTGAGAGGTTGACACGGTGTTGCTATGCAGTTGGTAGGGTGTTCTGGGTGATTGCTAGGTGGTTGCTGACTGGTTGAAAAGAGCCCATTCCAAAATCTCTGATATTCTGGTCTATATGTATTGGGTCCAATATTCAATGCAATTAACACATTTATGTTTAATACTTAGGTTCAGGATTTGTTCAAATCAGTGTGAGCAATAGTATTAAAGACAAAATTACAATATTATTGCAGATTCATTCCAATTTAGTAGCCAATTTCCTGGTTCCAAACCCTGAGAGTGATAAACTATGTACTAAGTATCTACTTTTGGTCGACAGGACTGAAGACTTACTGACAGGACTTTACATTCCAGACGAGGTCTTGAGTGAGCTGACTAATTATCTGTGTGTTCCCCAAACTCCTGTCACGACCTGTCAGCATACAACCTTATCAGTAAACACTCCCCCACAGTGAGCGCTCAACCTCAGGTGCTGTAATGGGGCATGCAACAGACGCTGGTGTGGAGGTTAATGATTGAGGTCATACCAACAACTATTGGACACAAAGAAAAATTACTGTAAAATAGAGCTATCTACAACCAACTATCTGGGTGAGGAAGGCAGGTTAATATTCCATTGTTTACTATTTCAATGTTGGTTATCAAAAATCATGACCGCAATAAGCCAATAAGTATGTTGTGCCACAAATTATTTTTTTTTTATAATAATCAGAATAAAAAATTATACCACCAAGTAATGTAGTTAATTAGCCTTTAGTGTTAGTGGCTGCCAAACAGCATACATTGCAACTTGATGATTTAACATAGAATGGATAGTTCCGTGTGTGTGGTTATTTGAAACTATCATTTAACACCTAAGACATTTGTGTAATGTCACAAGGTAATGTCTTTCCTGTATTTATTTGTGTACTGTATTTGTAATGATACAATACAATATTACAGTGTTAACCGACCATTTATATATAACTAGGGCTGGGCGATAAAACAATATCAGGGTCATTCCAGGGATTCGGTAATATTTCAGTCCCCTAGATTTTTGAAAGTGGTGGTTCACCAAAATTAAATGTTAAAAGCTTTTCACAATACTTTGGTATGTCATTTATAATGAATACAAATAATTATTGCATTTAAATAATTTTTATCATTAAAAAAAGTCTTATTTCTGTCTTACAGCAAGCATTTTGTCATGTCCCTGAGGTTCTTAGCTGAATTTGTACTTTGAAAATAATTAATAAAATGTTCACAGTGTCTATAATTTTTGGCAATAATGCAAGTATTTATTTGTGTTCTTTGCTTTTGAAAAGAAAATTTAAAAAAAAGCAAAATATTTGATAAAAAACAACTTATAAAGTTACGTCCCTCAGTCTGAACTCAACCCTATCACGCCAACCATTCTCCGCCCATAATAATTTAGACTCCACCCATATGTGACATCATTCACAGGAAGTTGCATCATTCAGCTCTCTTCAACAGCATGGTGCAGAAGAAGGTGAGTGATATCACACTTTTTATTCATTTTTTGAGGTGTATTATAGTCAGGGAGGGTACTGTCAGGCTTAACAACTCAACCCCATCACATACAATTAAGATGGAAAATGATGACTTTTCAAAATTTTATTTTAATCCATAAAAATCTAAAATATACTTATTTCATTGGCTGCCATGTGGCCCACTCTTCTACACCACATTAAGAGCAGTGGCCATTTTGAGCAAAAAAAACTCAACCCCATCACACTCAACCCTGTCACATATGTCATTGTTACGGGGTTGTAAACTTTGTGACAGGGTTGAGTTATTCACATAATTTAATCAATGATTTCAATTTAAAAGTTTAATTTCAGTAAATATATTATTACCAACTCATATTTTAACTCATATTTTTGTCATAGATAAAATATTTGATGTAATGTTTCCACTTAAACTTCAACAGGCATCCTAGTCAGAAATGGCACCCACATCAACAGCAGAGAGGCAAAGGCAGTTTCGTGCACGCAGAGATTCTGACCCAGAAAAAAGGGCACAGTATCTTGAGAGAGAGAAGCAGAGATGGAGAAGGAATGTTGAGGCAGGAAAGAAAAAAACAATTAGTGACCTAAGTGAGAGAGCACAGCGTCAGAGGCGTAAAAAATGGAGAGCAGCATACACAAGAAGCAAGGAAAGAAGAGAAGCATTAAGAAACATAAGCACTCCACCACAAAGTCCTGAAATATGCCAGAGCTGCCACGACAGCCACTGTCAAGGTGAAGAGCAACAGGCAGAAGAATCATAAGTTGAGAGTAGAAAATTAGTTTAGAGCATGTGTAATTGTCTAATGCACGGTTCCCCAAACTGTGGCTTTTGTTGGACAGTGGTGGACAGTGGTGCATACTGAAATATGATGATGACCTGTACCCAGGCATTGTCCTTGACACAGACGAAACAAGTGTTCAAGTCAAGTGTATGCATCGTGTTGGACCAAACAGATTTTTTTGGCCTTCTCGTGATGACATCCACTGGTACCAATTTGATGAAGTCATTGAGATGATTCCAGCTCCACAACATGTGACATCTCGCCATGTAGAGGTTCTGAAGGAGGTTTGGGCCAGACTCTCAAGATAAAAGCCTGAATAAAGTGCCTCACTCACACACACACACACACACACACACACACACGGTAGCTCAGCACTGTGGTGCCTCTATGAATAAATATGGATTAGACCTTTTATTTCTTTACATTTGTTCAGGTATGTTATGCAAATGTTCATAAAGTAACTATTTTAAAATCCTGTTTATGTTGAGTTTTTGTGTTAACATGGCATTTTCTTTTGTAATGACCCACTGATTGTTACTTATGTTATTATGAACTTTTATCTGCTGCAGTTTTGTTTTATGTTATTATGAACTTTTATCTGCTGCAGTTTTGTTTTATGTTATTATGAACTTTTATCTGCTGCAGTTTTGTTTTATGTTATTATGAACTTTTATCTGCTGCAGTTTTGTTTTATGTTATTATGAACTTTTATCTGCTGCAGTTTTGTTTTATGTTATGTTATTATGAACTTATCTGCTGCAGTTTGTTTTATGTTATGTTATTATGAACTTGTATCTGCTGCAGTTTGTTTTATGTTCCAGCACTGAGGAATGTTTTAGACACTATAGTGAATTTACCTATTGTGCCCATTTGATAAAAGGTTCTGTTTGGTAATCTATTTTTGTTTTTTCTTACCAAAAATATTGAAAAGCCACTAATGACCGTACTGTCTACAGTAGTTTTCTTTGTTTAAATTCTCACTGCAGTTCAGATAATAAAGTAAAAATGAAAAAATTAAATATGCCTATGTCTTTATTACATGGTTGCCTAAAATAAAATAGTGTTTTGTTTGAGTCTCAAAGAGGGATTTTCGTATTAAACAAATACAAATTAAAAGTAGGCCAATGTGTCCTTTCAACCCTGTTACAGTATTCAACCCCATCACAGTATTCTCAACCCTGTCACATTAATATTTTTGGAAAATAAAATAAGGAAGACAATTAAAAATTAAAGCATTTCTTGCTGATTACCACCCGACATGTTAAGGGCTAACAAAGTAAAATTGTGGTTTTAGTGAAACATCTAAATTAATTTTTTTCTTACTAAAATAAAGAGACCACGGACAAACAATTTGGATATTTGTAACTTCCATCACATACATATGTGAAAATTATCATAAATGTTACATTTGAAGTCATTGAATTGGTATGAGGGACACATGAGCAGTAGGTAGATGTTTGTTTTATAACAAGTTTTGTGTAAAATCCTGTTTAAACTAATTCAATTTTGTCCGTTACGGGGATGAGAATAAAAGGTGTACAAATCTGAAAAAACTGAAAATAATAAAAAGTCTTTAATGCCTGAGATGGGAAAATATGATTTTTTGAAGCTTTGATATGTACCTAATAATGTGGGGTATTTAGAAATGTAATCATATGTAGTTCAAAAATTAAAAAAGTCCAAGTTGAAATATTACCGAATCCCAGGAATGACCCATCAATATTTATCGCGATAAAAAAAACTCGATATCGACGATAAAAAATGATATCGACGATAAGCTTTTGAGTAATTTTCGATATTTAGCCTGTGTTCTACATCTAGACATGCGTGTTGCTAAAAACGCTAGCAGTTTGGCTTTCCTATCGTATGTTTCCACTGGCGCGCGGTGAGCGAATGTGAGCAAGCACTTTCAATTCCTTCCTATGGAAGCCGAGAGTCAAGCGAGGTGGGTTGTAAAATTGACAGCAGCGCGGGGCAAGCGTATCCCTTGCGTATCCCCCCACTGCGCAGGTCACCGCGTTCCGGATCCAGACCCCAGATTGATTCCATCTTGACTGCAAGACATCATGACGACGGTTACGCCCTCTCATTCTAGTAAGCAGCTCGACAAAACAACAGTGCCGGATACATTATATCTGATCTTTCTGTACTGTATTCTTGAATATTTTTCTCTTGCACTGAAACACGCTTCACTGATGCCCTGTCCTGGACCGCACCTGCTTCCTCTTTTCCCCACATGTGAGTAAACATGAGGTGCGTGTTTCCAGAGCGCCTTTAGACCATAACGTTTATTCTTTATAAATGTAGTTTTATTAATCAGCATGTTCCAAGCCTTTAATAATAAACAAATAGATTGCTGATCTAATTTTGTGAAATTATTCAGATTTCATCATCTCTGACAAGGATGAAAGACAAAACAATTACTAGTTTGTAGCCTAGTCTTTCTCACTTTAATGAAAATAGAAAAATGGTCCATTCAGACTTCCATTACATATTCAAAAGTTTCTCTCTGGAGATACCCCTGAACCCTCATGCAATATCATTCCTCAGTCACAAGGGCTTCTATGCCCCCATACTTGGATATCTGTATGTAAAGAAATATGAAAATAATTTGAATGTAATATATATATATATATATATATATATATATATATATATATATATACCTTCATTATGATTCAAAATGAACAGATCATCTTATGACATTCATATCCAACTGCACTCAATTGATAAACTCTAGAAGATCCCTCAGACACCACTGCATTGGTGGTGTCTGTGCCCTCAATGCAGTTTTGTAAAACTATTTAAACTTTTTGGGATTTTGTTTTCTCTTCTTTTTTTGGAAATTACAAAAAAAAATTGCAAATGTGATTGAATATCATGATAAATATCGATATCGAATGATATGAAATAGAATATTGTGATCCTATATATAACTGATATAACTCTAACATACACTCACTGAGACACTATACCATGCACTTACACAAAAAGGCATAGTATACAGGCAAAATGCATTGACAAATACTTTGTGCATTTGCCTACATTTGTTGTATTTTTCAAGAAGACATGTAAACCTTTAAAGAAAACCATGACAAACCCAAAACCTTCCAATCATAATTCCTTGTGTTTGATTCTCTTGGTTGGACATGGAGCTTTTCTGTTTAATTGTTATGATAAAAATTGTAGTACAACAATCTGTTTAATTGTGGTAATTGTAGTAAATGAATTTTGTTAGCTCATAGAACTAAAAAAAGAAGCCAGTGAACAGAATGTTGTCTTACACTGACCGATCAAACAATCAGTAATATAACTATGTTGCACTCCTGGATGTGGCTTTACAGTTGAAGTCAGAAGTTTACAACACCTTAGCCAAATTTATTTAAACTCAGTTTTTCACAATTCCTGACATTTAATCATAGAAAAGATTTCCTGTCTTCTTTATTTTAAGAATCTGAAATGTCAGAATAATAGTAGAGAGAATGATTTATTTCAGCTTTTATTTCTTTCGTCACATTCCCAGTGGGTCAGAAGTTTACATACACTTTGTTAGTATTTGGTAGCATTTCCTTTAAATGGTTTAACTTGTGTCAAACGTTTTGTGCAGCCTTCCACAAACTTCTCACAATAAGTTGCTGGAATTTTGGCTCATTCCTCCAGACAGAACTGGTGTAACTGGTTTGTAGGCCTCCTTGCTCGGCCATGCCTTTTCAGGTCTACCCACAAATTGTCTATCAGATTGAGGTCAGTTATTTGTGATGGCCACAACATTGAATTTGTTGTCCTTAAGCCATTTTGCCACAACTTTGCTGGTATGCTTGGGGTCATTGTCCATTTGGAAGACCCATTTGCGACTGAGCTTAAACTTCCTGGCAGGTGTCTTGAGATGTTGCTTCAATATATCCACATAATATTCCTTCCTCATGATGCCATCTATTTTGTGATGTGCACCAGTCACTCCTGCAGTAAAGCCCCCCCTACAACATGATGCTGCCACCCCCATGCTTCATGGTTGGGATGTGTTCTTCGGCATGCAAGCCTCGCCCTTTTTCCTCCAAACATAATGATGATCATTATTGCCAAACAGTTCAATATTTGCAAACTGCAAACTGTAGTCTGGCTTTTTTATGGCAGTTTTGGAGCAGTGGCTTCTGCCTTGCTGAGCAGCCTTTCAAGTTCCCCGTCTGTCGCTCACTTCGACGTCGTGTCGAAGAAGCGACACTAGGGGTCTCTCTTGAGCGCCGAAAGATGCCTCTGATCTATGAAAAAAGGCCAATGAGAGTTGGCGAACAGTATTTGCATACCCCGCCCCCGGACATACGGGTATAAAGGCGAGGGAAATACGCTCGTTCATTCAGTAATTTTCTTCTGAGCCGATGGTCGTGTGTATGCAGCCAGCTGCGAATGACACAACTGATCCTGCTTCTATCCTCTGACGCTCTGCTTTCCTGTTGGATCTACGGCGCACTCCAGCGGCTTTTCTCTTCACTGCAAGGTGTGCAGCTTTACCCCGGGCACTTCGACAGTGCAAAGTTGGAAAGAGTTGAAAGAGTGATTTTCTCTGTAAAAGAGTTTATTTCTCTGAAAGAGCATTACACAGTGGCGTTGAACGTCCTTTTCAGGACGCGTCTTTATAAAGATGTAATTTCCGCCTGTAAAGAGTTACGAAGACGTGGGTTCTGATAATTCACTCTTTTTAATGGCCACAGTCTCATACAGCACTTCTTCTTAAACAAACAACTTATGACACACACACAATTGTAACTGAACATAAACAACAACGCTGGGCTGTCGTGTACATGCAGAGCTCTCTTTCTCTCTCTCCTGTAGGTTCTGTGGCCGCTCTTATGCCGCTCTCCCCATGCTTACTGGAATTAGAGACAGGTGTTAGACATAATTTGGCTCAGGTGCAAGCGCCCTTACCGCTTTCTCTCCCCGGACGGACGCTTAACCACGCCCCCGCTGCCACATACCCCCACCGCCCAACTCAGGCCGGGGCACCATCCGGTCTGCCTACCACTCCCCCCCATTTCTGGAAAGGAAGTCCGTGACAGCCATCTGTACCCCCGGTCTGTGGACCACCTTGAATTTAAAGGGCTGTAGAGCCAGATACCAACGGGTGATCCGGGTGTTAGTATCCTTCATGTGGTGGAGCCATTGGAGCGGGGCGTGATCTGAGCAGAGAGTGAAGGCCCGCCCCAGCAGGTAATATCGGAGGGTGAGGACTGCCCACTTGATGGCCAGACACTCCTTCTCTACGGTGCTGTACTTCGTTTCCCTTAAGGAGAGCTTCTGACTGATGTACAGCACCGGGCGCTCCTCCCCCTCCACCACCTGCGAGAGTACGGCCCCCAGTCCTCTGTCTGAAGTGTCCGTCAGCAATAGAAAGGGAAGAGAGAAGTTAGGTGCATGTAAAAGCAGCCCCCCACAAAGTGCAGCCTTAACCTGCATGAACGCCTGTTGGCACTGCTCCAACCATTGGACCGGATCTGGAGCCCCTTTTTTAGTGAGGTCAGTCAGCGGGCTGGTGACGTCCGAATAATTAGGCACGAACCTCCTATAATAGCCAGCCAGCCCCAGGAACTGCCTCACCCCCTTTTTGGTCTTGGGTCTTGGGCATGTCACAATTGCTGCGGTTTTATCAATTTGGGGACGCACCTGGCCATGACCCAAGTGGAACCCCAGATACCGTACCTCCACACGCCCAATCGCGCACTTCTTAGGGTTTGCCGTGAGCCCGGCCCGGCGCAGCGACCTCAGGACCACCCTCAGATGTTGTTTGTGCCACTGCCAATCGTTACTGTAGATGATAATGTCATCCAAATAGGCAGCGGCATAAGCCGAATGCGGCCGGAGGATACGGTCCATAAGTCGCTGAAACGTAGCCGGGGCTCCAAACAAACCGAACGGAAGTGTCATAAATTGGTGCAATCCGAACGGCGTGGTGAAGGCTGTTTTTTCACGGGAAATTGTCAAGGGGATCTGCCAATAACCCTTTGTTAAATCCAATGTCGAATAAAAGCGAGCCGTACCTAACCGATCGAGCAACTCATCAACACGGGGCATCGGGTACGCGTCGAATTTAGACACCGCGTTGACTTTTCTACAAATCCACACAGAACAGCACCGACCCGTCGCTCTTGGGAACAAGCACGACCGGGCTGGACCAATCGCTGTGGGACTCTTCTATTACGCCCATATCGAGCATTGCATCCAATTCCTCTCGAACTATTTTCTTTTTGTGTTCGGGTAAGCGATATGGCCGGCTACGTACTACCACTCCCGGCTCGGTCTCGATATGGTGTTGGATGAGATTCGTACGTCCCGGTAGAGGGGAAAACACATCTGCAAATTCTTTTTGCAACTCAGCAACCTCTGCAAGTTGGTACGGTGAGAGGTGATCCCTGCAGATGACCAGGGTGTTATGATCACAGCTTTTGTTTACCTCCGGTCCGAGCTCCGCCCTCTCCGGAACTACCGTGGCCAACGTCACAGGGACCGCCTCCCTCCACAATTTTAGGAGGTTGACGTGATATATTTGACGCGCGCCCCCTCTATCGGTTCGTTTCACCTCATAATCGAGATCCCCCACTCGTCGTGTGACCTCAAAGGGCCCTTGCCACTTTGCGAGTAATTTGGAGCTCGATGTTGGGAGTAATACAAGCACTTTATCTCCCGGTGCGAACTCCCTGAGCCGAGTACCCCTGCCATACAGCCGGCATTGTCGTTCTTGAGCTCGGAGCAAATTCTCCTGTGTTAGTTTCCCCAGAGTGTGGAGTTTTGCTCTGAGATCAAGGATGTATTGAATTTCGTTCTTACTGTTTGAAGGCCCCTCCTCCCAGGCTTCACGTATCACATCTAGTACACTGCGCGGGCGCCGCCCATATAGTAACTCAAAAGGAGAGAAGCCAGTGGAGGCTTGCGGGACCTCTCGGACTGCAAATAACAGGGGGTCGAGCCACTTATCCCAGTTTCTAGCATCCTCGTGTACGAATTTACGAATCATATTCTTCAGGGTTTTATTAAAACGCTCCACCAGCCCATCCGTCTGCGGATGGTACACGCTAGTGCGAATCGACTTAATACCCAGCAATTCGTAAAGCTCGTGAAGTGTTCGTGACATAAATGTTGTGCCCTGATCGGTGAGGATTTCTTTCGGAATCCCCACCCGGGAGATTACCTTGAAGAGTGCCCCCGCAACACTACATGCTGAGATGTTGCTCAGAGGCACTGCTTCCGGATATCACGTTGCATAATCCACCAGGACTAATACAAAGCGATGTCCGCGTGCTGTCCGCTCTAATGGCCCGACGAGGTCCATTCCAATCCTCTCAAATGGGACCTCAATTAGTGGAAGGGGGCGCAATGGCGCTTTTGGGGTGGCCGGTGGGTTTACCAGCTGACATTCACGGCATGCCGCACACCATCTGCGTACGTCGCCGCCAATGCCCGGCCAATAAATACGGGCTATTAGACGGAGTCGTGTCTTTCTTTCCCCTAGGTGACCTGCCATGGGATTATAGTGAGCCGCCTGGAAAAGCATTTCCCGGTGGCTCCGTGGAATCAAGAGCTGGGCTGCTTCCTCTTTTGTGTGAGCGTCCTGTGTCACTCTATACATCGCTCATTTATAATCGCAAAGTAGGGATATGAAAGTGCGACACCCAGGCAGAGTTGTTGACCATCGATTACTCTCACTTGGTCGAAGGCGTGCTTGAGGGTATCATCTCGTGACTGCTCCAGAGGGAAATCCCCTTCGGGAAATGCTCTGAGGAGGGGAGGGGCTGTCACCTCCCCCTCACTCGTTTCATCCCGAGATGGAGCAGACGTAGACGGCCCCATCTCCGCATCCCCCGCGAGAGAATCGCACATAACACATCCCTTTGCCTTCATGCAGGACCCATCCGCACATATTCCCCTTAATATTTTACTGAATCCGGGCCAATTAGTTCCCAAAATCAGCGGATGGGTGAGGCGGGAACTAACCGCGGCCTCCACTCTATGTTTTGCACCGCGAAAATGAATTGTCAGAGTCACCATAGGGTATTTGTGAATATCGCCATGCACACACTTCACCCCCACCCTTTTGTGCGTATCCCAAGCCCCGTGCTGAACCAAGCGTTGGTGGATAGTGGTTTGATTACAACCGGTGTCCACCAATGCTTGGTAAGTACCCCCCTTGATTCTTACCGGAATCCGGTACACTCCGGCTCGATCGGGGGCAGCCCGTGGAGCCTCGGGGATCCGGACCACCGTCGCCGTCTCCATCACCGGGCACTGATCCTGAAAGTGCCCCGGATCCCCGCAGCGCCAGCAGGCCGGCCCAGACGTCCCGCCCGCACCTGTGTCGGCGGGTGCCTCCACCTGAGGGGGAGAACGGCGATAAGCTACAGGGGTGGGGGTCGTCCACTGCCTGGCGCGGGGAACTGGTCGCGTTGGCGGGATTCCTCGCCTCCGCGGGGCAAGAACGGGCCCTGGGGAGAGAGCAGAGTGAGGGGAAGAGGGGGAACACACAAGGGGAGGGGAGAGAGAGAGACACCCTCGACGTCAGGGCTCCCCGCCAGCAGCCATTTCCGACACGCGTCTCGGAGCCGCTGCACAAAAGAAAAGGGGCGATCATCTTTCCCCAGCTTCAACGACCGGAACAGCTGGCGATACTGTTCTGGACTGCGACCCACCCACTGCAGGACAGCTTTCCTCAGGTCCATGTAGCTTAGCAGATTCGCCGCCGGCAATTGTTGGGCCGCGAGTTGCGCTTCGCCAGACAGCAGTGGTAGGAGTCTCGCCGCCCACTGGTCACGCGGCCAGCCCCAGATCTCCGCCTCTCGAAAAGATCGATGAAGGCTTCTGCGTCATCCTCCGCCCCCATCTTCAGAAGCGTTGGGGGGGGCAGCTGGGAGTGGATGTCGGAGGACGCGGTCGGGGCACTCTCCTGGGCAAGGAGGCTCCGGATCGCGTGTCGGTCCTCTGATTGCGCCCGCAGGATTTCAAAAAACCGCCGGTCCTGGTCTTGGCGTAGCTCCATCAGAGACTGTTGGTGCGTCTGATGCATGCTGGCGAGGGACTGGAGGATCTCGGACAGCTGGGAGGGCTCCATGGGGCGTACTGTAGCTGGTTCAAACGGGTTTTTCGGCACCAGTGTAAAGAGTTACGAAGACGTGGGTTCTGATAATTCACTCTTTTTAATGGCCACAGTCTCATACAGCACTTCTTCTTAAACAAACAACTTATGACACACACACAATTGTAACTGAACATAAACAACAACTCTGGGCTGTCGTGTACATGCAGAGCCCTCTTTCTCTCTCTCTCTTCTGTAGGTTCTGTGGCCGCTCTTATGCCGCTCTCCCCATGCTTACTGGAAATAGAGACAGGTGTTAGACATAATTTGGCTCAGGTGCAAGCGCCCTTACCGCTTTCTCTCCCCGGACGGACGCTTGACCACGCCCCCGCTGCCACACCGCCCCTTTGTAGTTTCTGGATGCGGTGATTTCTCCCCACCTCTCATGGTCATAAAAGCTGTCTTGCATGCCTGGGCTGCGATCACACGCAGGCAGCGTTTTATGAATGGTTCATGTTCTCAGTGCGAGAACATAGCCATGGCGACATTGCGGTCACACGGCTTTCTTTTGTAATGAGAGAAAGCCACTTCAGTCGCCCCCCGCACCTCACCTTCTTCCTACGGGATTGACGCAGGCGCTGCGGGCAATGAAGGCGATTTGGGGACTATGACGGGCTCTGTTCACCGGGTAAACCCCCTCGAACCACCCGCCTCCCCGGCACGCTTGTTTGCTTCCGTCTGAGCCCGGGATGAGCGATTCTCTCCAATGGTTCATCTTCTCAGTGCGAGAACATGGCTGTTATAGCATTGCGGCCGCGTGGCTTTCTTTTGTAATGAGAGAAAGCCACTTCAGCCACCCCCCCCGCGCTTCACCTCCTTCCTACGGGATTGACGCAGGCGGACATGCAGACAATGATGGGCTCTGTTCGCCGGGTAAACCCCCTCAAACCACCCGCCTCCCCGGCACGCTTGCTTGCTTCAGAATTGGATGACATCGCCGCTGCATCGGAGAGCGTTACAGCGGCGTTGGATGCTGATCACTCGCCTGGGCCGCCACCTTCGGGTCTGCCGCCCAGCCTGAGCCTGACGCACGGAGACCCGCTATGCTTTCCCGGGCTTTCTCTGTCTCGCGGGCAGGTGCGCTGCTCACAGCCACCCCAAACCCCCCCCCCCACCTCCCGGATCCTTTCTTCTCGGACGTGCATGACGAGTTGTGCAAAGCCAAGGCCCTTCCTGCAACCAACGCCAGGCCAAGGCACTTCAAACTTGCACCTTGATGTGCTGCAGGAACTGCGCTGGATGACCAACCGCGCCCCCGGGCCACGGAGGTCAGAAGCACCGGCACTCGAACAGGCGATGGCCACCCTTTGTGGTCCAGAAACGCATCTGTGGACTGGACCTGGTCGAAAAGCGGGAGGTAGACAAGGCACGCCTTCTCCCACACCCCCACCTCCCAGCTCCGTCCATTCGTCGCCACCGTTGACCATGGGCCATGCCCCGTCTGTTCGCCGAGGGTGTCCTCCTGCGGCTACAAAACACCCTGCTCCGCCTTAACCCGGGCCCAGCTCTCAGCCCCAGCGTCGAGCACTCTGCAGGAAGCAGACGCCCCCGTCTCACGGACCCCCTCGAGGACCCGGAAGGCTCCCAGGTGGTCCGTAGACGCTCAACCCAGGGAACAAGATGTTAGCAAAATGTGTTCCCGGTGGAGGGCTGGGAGGAGAATTTTCTTGTTGAATTAGTTTTCACATTCTCATATTCTCTGTAACGAGCTATTTCCTTTTGTGTTTGGGTCACCAAATGCCGTTCTCATGGCACTCTGCCGCCAGATCTCAACAGTCCCGGCATCCTGGATGCGGACCACCTGCCTCCAGACCCCACGACTGTTCCCCGGCCGGCCGGTTCCGACGAGTCTAGAGGACGCCTACCAAAAACTGGACCTCCTCCTGCTCAGTCGCTAACCCGCCCCCTGCCGGGTGTGCAGAGCAAGGTAAGTGCTTTGAGTCTTTTCTCAGTCGCCCTGTCGCCGCCCAACACTGCCCTACCTGCTCCGCCCCGCTGCGATGCCCCGACGGGTATGTCAAAATAGTCGTCCCCTTGGTGCCCCTAGCGCGGAGTTGGACGCATGGCTCTCACTTCCCGTCTCACTAGCTGGCCCGGAGCATCCGACTCGGTTACGCAATTCAGTTTGCAAGGCTTCTGCCCACCCCGCAGTACACAGCGTACATGCGCAGAAATCGCTACACTCTTATTTAAAGACACGATAGAGCCTGTCCCTCCAAACGAGATGAAGAAGGGTCTCTACAGCCCTCACTTCATCATACCCAAGAAAGGCGGCGGCTTATGACCGATCTTGGACTTAAGAGTTCTCAACCAAGCGTTGCACAAACTCCCGTTCAAAATGCTCACGCTTAACCTGCGTCCGGCATCTAGATTGGTCCGCAGCGGTAGACCTGAAGGGCATGCACTCCCACGTCTCAATTTTGCCTCAACACCGCCCTTTCTGCGGCTTGTGTTCGATGGCCAGGCGTATCAGTACAAGTCCTCCCCTTCGGCGTGTCTCTGTCCCCTCGCGTCTTCACGGAAGTCACAGTGGCAGCTCTTGCCCCGCTCCGAGAAGCCGGCATCCGCATACTCAAGTACCTATGCACTCACAGAGATCTGGTGCTCAAGCACCTCAGCCATTTGGGGCTTCAGGTCAACTGGGAAAAGAGTAAGCTTACTCCAGTTCAGAGCATCTCTTTTCTCAGCATGGAGTTTGACTCAGTCTCAATGTTTGCATGTCTCCTCAACGAGCGTGCGCAATCAGTGTTGAGGTTGAACTTTCCCAGAGGCTCCTGGGGCATATGGCATCCTCCGCGGCAGACGCGCCGCTGGGGTTGATGCATATGAGACCACTTCAGCACTGGCTTCAGACTCGGGTCCCGAGACGAGCATGGCACCACGGCACGCACCGTGTGACAATCACCCCCGCCTGCCGCCAAACATCCAAACCCTGGACAGACCTCTGTTTCTTATGGGCTGGAGTACCCTTACAGCAGGTGTCCCGACGCGTCCTGGACACGACCGATGCCTCCAGATCGGGTTGGGGTGCCGTATGCAACGGACACACAGCCGCAGGCTGTTGGAGGGCCCAGCTGCATTGGCACATCAACTGCCTCGAGTTGCTGACCATCCTTCTGGCCCTGCGGAAGTTTCTCCCGTTAGTTCGAGATGAACATATTCTGGTCAGGTCAAAGGACAGCACCACTGCAGTGACTCAAGTCGCTGCGTGCTACTCACATCCCTGGCAACCTCAATGTGATAACGGACGCGCTGTCACGACAACACTTGCCTGGTGGAGAGTGGAAGCTTCACCCCCACTCGGTTCAGCTGATCTGGGGACGGTTCGGCAAGGCCCAGGTAGACCTGTTTGCCTCCTGAGAGACCTCCCACTGCCCGCTCTGGTATGCCCGCTCAGAGGCTCCCCTCGGGGCAGATCCACTGGTGCACAGCTGGACAGTGGGGCTGCGCATTTCCCCCAGTGAGCCTTCTTGCACAGGTGCTGTGCAAGGTCAGGGAGGACGAGGATCAAGTCACTCTTGTGGCTCCCTACTGGCCCACCCGGGCCCGGTTCTCGGACCTCGTACTCCTCGCTACAGCCCCTCCCTGGCGAATTCCCCTGAGGAAAGACCTTCTTTCTCGGGTACGGGGCACGCTCTGGCATCCGCATCCAGACCTCTGGAACCTCCATGTCTAGTCCCTGGACGGGACGCGGAAGATCTAGCTGGTCTACCACCACGGTCATAGCCACGATCAAGCAAGACAGAGCCCCTTTTACCAGGCAACTCTACGCCCTGAAATGGCATCTGTTCGTGAATTGGTGTTCTTCCTGGGCAGAAGACCCACAGAGGTGCGCAGTTAGGTCAGTGCTCCTGTTCCTACAGGAGGGGTTGGAGTGGAGGCTGTCCCCGTCCACCTTGAAGGTGTATGTCGCCGCTAGCACGGCTCACCACGACCCAGTAGACGGCAAGTCCCTGGGTAAGCACAATTTAATCGTCAGGTTCCTAAGAGGTGCCCGGAGGCTAAATCTCTCCCAGCCAAACCTGTTCCCAGGGATCTCTCGGTGGTCCTCACCGGTCTTCAGAGATCCCCCTCCGAGCCAATAGAATCAGTTGGCTCAGGGCCCTCTCTTCAAAAGACAGCCCTGCTGATTGCGCTCGCTTCCATTAAGAGGGTCGGGGACCTGCAAGCGTTCTCTACTAACGACACTTGCCTGGAGTTCGGTCTGACAGACCCATATGTGATCCTAAGACCTCGACCAGGCTATGTGCCCAAGGTTCCTACCATGCCCTTCAGAAGATCAGGTAGTGAACCTGCAAGCACTGCCCCGGGAGGAGGCAGACCCAGCAACCTCACTGCTGTGTCCGGTACGTGCTTTGCGTGCCTACCTGGAACGCACCCAGAGCTTCAGACGCTCTGAGCAGCTCTTTGTCTGCTTTGGGTGACAGCAGAAAGGGTATGCTGTCTCCAAACAGAGTCTGTCCCACTGGGTAGTGGATGCCATTCAGTTGGCCTATCACACCCAGGCCGTGCCCCCCCAAAAGTAGGTCCGAGCCCACTCCACCAGGAGTGCGGCGTCCTCTGGGCACTGGCTAGGGGCACCTCCCTAGCAGACATTTGCAGAGCTGCGGGCTGGGCAACACCTAACACCTTTGCGAGATCTTACAATCTCAGGGTTGAGTCAGTCTCGTCCCATGTTTTCTCAGGTCCGAGCCCATAGAACTCGGTACACGTCCACGGTCTGACCGGGTGAATCGCTTGCGTCCAGCGCCCTTTCCCTCTGTCGAGGTAGAACAGTGTGCCTTCTTCCCAGGAGACCCCTTTTAGGCTCCAGGTCGATTCATCCCTAGCCCTTTTGGGTCCGCAACTGTTCAGCAGAGGAACTTGCCGACCCAGTCCACTACGGGTACCCCAGGCTACCCCTACTGGAATAGGTGCTCCACAGGTTAGGCCTCCTACGCAGACTCCTCCTGTGTGTACTTCCGCGGTACGGTCACCTTACGAGCTGACCCGCGTCTCCCTTAGGCAGTCCTTCGCTGCCCTCTGGTCGCAGTGTTGTAGCAACTCCCCCCTCCTTGAGGTTGGATCTACCACCGCGCCATTCTTCCCACATGTGCAAGAGCCTATGTGATGTATTTTGCCACCTCTACCTCCCCTTTCGGGTGAGTGTGGCCTCCGCATGGTCTTTCCCCCTGAAAGAATAGGAACTCGGGTAAGACCCCCTTCCCTCGATGCGGTAAAGACCCCGGCTCTTGCTCTTGCCGAGAAAACACAGAGAGAAAAGAGGCCCAGCCAGACTTGGCCCGTTCCCTAGTTGGGAGCGTCACCTTGTTCCCCCCCTAGGGTAACCAAAAGGATTCTGACGACTTTTTTGGGGCATTGGGGAAGAGTACGTGCAGCCTGAACACAGTTGGTCGCTTGTGCACGTAGGATACCTGCCCGCTTCTGTGTCAGCAGTACACGGCTCAGCGCATGGCGAGTTTTGAAGTGGACCCCTAGTGTCGCTTCTTCGACACGACGTCGAAGTGAGTGACAGACGGGGAACGTCTCGGTTACGTATTTAACCTCCGTTCCCTGATGGAGGGAACGAGACGTCGTGTCTTCCCGGCCACGTCGCTGAGCCGAGCCGCTGAGGTGCCCGGAACACTCCCGGCTCCTCAGAAAAATCCTGAATGAACGAGTGTATTTCCCTCGCCTTTATACCCGTATGTCCGGGGGCGGGGTATGCAAATACTGTTCACCAACTCTCATTGGCCTTTTTTCATAGATCAGAGGCATCTTTCGGCGCTCAAGAGAGTTGTATAGTGTCGCTTCTTCGACACGTCGTCTCATTCCCTCCATCAGGGAACGGAGGTTACATACGTAACCGAGACGTTATGTTGATACAGGACAGTTATGTTGTTATGTTGATAATTTTACTGTGGACATACTGTAGATACTTGTCTACCTGTTTCTTCCAGCATCTTCACAAGGACTTTTGATGTTGTTCTGGGATTGATTTGAACTTTTCACACCAAAGAAAGTTCATCTCTAGGAGACAGAATGTGTCTCCATCCTGATCAGTATGATGGCTGCGTGGTCCCATGGTATTTATACTTGCGTACTATTGTTTGTACAGATGAACGTGGTACCTTCAGGCATTTGAAAATTGCTCTCAAGGATGAACCATGGATGTCCACTATTTTTTCACTCAGGTCTTGGCTGATTTCTTTTGATTTTCCACATCAAACAAAGAGGCAAGGTAGGCTTTATATACATCCACAGGTACATCTCCAATTCAGTACACCTCATATCAGAAGCTAATTGGCAAATTATCTAAAGGCTTGACATCATTTTCTGGAATTTTCCAAGCTGCTTAAAGGCACAGTTAACTTAGTGTGTGTAAACTTCTGACCCACTTGAATTGTGATATAGTCAATTAAAAGTGAAACAATCTGTCTGTAAACAATTGTTTGAGAAATTACTTGTGTCATGCACAAAGCAGATGTCCTAAACGACTAAGTGTATGTAAAGTTCTGACTCCAAATTTAGGAAAGAACATCTGGAAGACACCGACAGTGAGGTGTTAGATGGCCAGAATACTGTGCTCAAGGGTTTAACTCAAGTAAATCATATCCAATAGCCCTCACTGTCTGCCAGTGTTCAGCTTTAAAGCCTGTTTTATGAGGAAGTCCTTATCTGGAGACAGAACAAGCATTTCTGCAGTACATGTACTGCAGTCTAATGGAGATTAGATTATTTATTTTGCTCTTCTCCATCCACTAATAGGTGCTGGTACTCCCCTTGTTTGCATAGAGTAAAAACTGTATGCCTACTAACATATTTGAGCTTCTTTAAAGTCACAACCCTTTTTGACTAGATAACACCTTTGCACACTTGGCATTCTCTCAACCATTTTCAAGAGTTAAACAGTATTAAAGTAGTTTTCAATGTATGCTGGTCCCCCCAAGCACAATATGGTACTGTGGTACTGTTGTACTGCTCTACAGTTATCAAAAGGTATTTCATGCTCATTGAGAGAATAAAATCAAACTTCATAGTAGAAAAACATGCAGCTATAAAATGTGACAAATATAATGAGATGTTTAATATTGAAAAGACCTACAAGCCGGCCTGCACATATTGCAATGGCACTGAAGTTCAAGAATTATTTATTTGTGGATTTTTACAGGCAATATTTTTGTTCTAGATGCAGCAGTAAAGCACATACGAGATGTACTGAGAGCATCGTGATCTGTAGGTCTGTGTGACTTTCTACTGAACTGATGAGAACATTTGTACTGGTGAACAGAGGCAATAAGAACATCATTCTGAAATTAAGTGAATCTGGATTTTGAGTTTAGAAATGTAACAGCCTGAAAGTTGAGCAAAAAAAAATATCAGAAGAGCAAGTGAGAGAGAGAGAGAGAGATAGAGAGAGAGAGGTGGGGGGTTGTCAGGTATCTGTGTGTAACAGTCCTTATAAGGTTGCAGTGCAGTTTAGCACTTGAGCAGTTGTGATTTCTGTTCAGTGCTAACAGGATTACTGCACATACTGTCACATAAACACACACACACACACAGCATAGGATCACATTCTGTTTCAAACAAGGCCAAGGCCAAATCACATACACACTCACATGTAATGTAATTTGTGTGCTGTATTTGTAATGATGTACAGAATTACATTGTTAATCGTTCCGCATTGTACTTTGAGAGTCGTTCACCTACAGGTTGACCATTTATATATAACTAATATAACTCTGTAAAAATATATTTTTTATATTTTTCAAGACGACATGTACACACCTTTAAAGAAAACCATGACAAACCCAAAACCAACTTGCAAGCTTCTGTCACCTGACTCTCTCTAAATGATTAATGAAATTATTCCCAACTGGGTGTAAATATTATTTTTATAGTAAGATGTACACTCACCTAAAGGATTATTAGGAACACCATACTAATACTGTGTTTGACCCCCTTTCGCCTTCAGAACTGCCTTAATTCTACGTGGCATTGATTCAACAAGGTGCTGAAAGCATTCTTTAGAAATGTTGGCCCATATTGATAGGATAGCATCTTGCAGTTGATGGAGATTTGTGGGATGCACATCCAGGGCACGAAGCTCCCGTTCCACCACATCCCAATGATACTCTATTGGGTTGAGATCTGGTGACTGTGGGGGCCATTTTATTACAGTGAACTCATTGTCATGTTCAAGAAACCAATTTGAAATGATTCGAGCTTTGTGACATGGTGCATTATCCTGCTGGAAGTAGCCATCAGAGGATGGGTACATGGTGGCCATAAAGGGATGGACATGGTCAGAAACAATGCTCAGGTAGGCCGTGGCATTTAAACGATGCCCAATTGGCACTAAGGGGCCTAAAGTGTGCCAAGAAAACATCCCCCACACCATTACACCACCACCACCAGCCTGCACAGTGGTAACAAGGCATGATGGATCCATGTTCTCATTCTGTTTACGTCAAAAACGACTCTACCATCTGAATGTCTCAACAGAAATCGAGACTCATCAGACCAGGCAACATTTTTCCAGTCTTCAACTGTCCAATTTTGGTGAGCTCTTGCAAATTGTAGCCTCTTTTTAGATTCCTCCGATAGGAGGGAATCTATTGTAATTGACAGTATTATTATTAGATTCCTCCGACAGGAGGGAATCTATTGTAATTGACAGTATTATTATTTTCTAAAAATTTTTTTTAAATTTTCTAAATTGGCACATTGATAGTCCATGCGAACGGGTACCCCCAAACCAAGAATGGCCCACATTCGCCCATAGGTGGCGCAACAGGCCACGCCCCAAAAAAATATTTTCAAAGTCATGGCCTTTCCAAGCCATTTGTCCAGTTATTCTCAAACCTGGTGTACATGCCTCATTTCTCATGGGGAACAAAAAAGCCTCAAGGACCCATAACTTCCGCCATGATGGATTTTCCTGTACAGTGAAAATTTGCCAAAACCTACAAAACTCTTCTTCTCCTGAACCGTAGCTCCAATTGACTTGAAATTTGGTACGCGTGTGTAGAATTGATGTCTTTGAAAACATTACTTAGCAAAAACGAATACGATATAAAATGGCTGAAAGGGGCGTGTTTATGTAAATGTCCACATTTAATCAATATATATGTCAATATATCAAATGTAATTTTGACTGAGGGTTTTTCAAACCTAACATTCTTCAAGATAACATCCCTTTGAAGTACTGTGCAAAGAATTGCCCACATTCGCCCTTAGCGGTTCGCTACAGGCCACGCCCAAATGTCACATTTTCAAAATGATGGCATTTTCACCACAATTTTCTAAATATTCTAAAACTTGGTATACTTGCCTCATTTCTCATTGGGAACAAAAAAGCCTCAAGGACCCATAAGGTACGATTAAAAGTGGCTGAAAGGGGCGTGTTTATGTAAATGTCCACATTTAATCAATATATATGTCAATAAATCAAATGTAATTTTGACTGAGGGATTTTAAAACCTGACATGCTTCAAGATAACATCCCTTTGAAGTACTGTGCAAAGAATTGCCGACATTCGCCCTTAGCGGTTCGCTACAGGCCACGCCCAAATGTCACATTTTCAAAATGATGGCATTTTCACCCCAATTTTCCAAATATTCTAAAACTTGGTATACTTGCCTCATTTCTCATTGGGAACAAAAAAGCCTCAAGGACCCATAAGGTTCTGCGTGATGGATTGTCCTGTACTTTGAAAATTTGGGGAAACATTGAAAAGTCTTCTTCTCTTGAACCGTAGATCCAATTGACTTGCCATTTGGTACCCATGTGTAGAATTGATGTCTTTCAATTTGTTACTTAGCAAAAATGAATACAATACAAAATGGCTGAAAGGTGCGTGTTTATGTAAATGACCACATTGCCTCAATATATTAGTGTCAATAAACCAAATGTAATTTTGATTGATGGTTTTTCAAACCTAACATGCTTCAAGATGACATAACTATGTTGGCTTGAGAAAGCCAACATATTGTTATGTTACATACATTTATTATTATTATTATTATTAATACTATTTTACTTACTAAAATTTCAACAACCTCACCTCCAAGAGCTTTAATGCTATAAGTACCCAACTTGCCACAGACCTGGGGACTGTTCTGAAGTTTACTGCTATGTCTTTTTTTACCTGATGCGACTTAAGCTTTTTATATAAATGACGATCAAAAATGTACAAAATCCCATTGATTTACAATGGCTGAGCAAAAATGCCCCCTCTACTGGATTAATACGGTCTACAAGTAAAATCCCATTCACTTACATTGGCTGAGCAAAGAGGCTCCCTCTGCTGGAGTAACTCTGTCTACCAAATGCACTTTTACTGGAGAAATCTCTCTAATGGAGCAATTCTGTCTACTAGTGGGTGGAGCTCCAGACTTAGAAAGCCAGATGAATTGCTTGTGTATGCACAAAGGTGTCAATTGTGTGTTTAATGCTTGACATTTGGAACATTCACGCGATTTTATACTATTCATCTCAACAAATGGCAAAACAACTCAAAGAAATGTTTTCGAGCAGTTTACGTGAAACGGCGAGATGCGTCGCGTCTAACGCATGAGCCCCGATGAGAGTTACTGCACAAAGGTCAGTGAGATGTGTTTTACTGCTTCCCAGTTTGAATATTCAAGCGATTTTACACTATTCAACTCTAACTAAAACAACTCAAATAAATCTTTTCGAGCAGTTTGAAATCGGGAATCATTATTGAATTCTGGCATTATTACGGGGGTCAACATTGGCGCTGTGACGTCCTTTTTGATGTATTTCTCTATAAAGCGGAAAAAACTTAAACAAAATACTGCGTCATTTTTACCAATTCAGATACATGGAAGAGATCATTACAAACTATAAAAGGTCTACTTTTATTTGTGTACACTTACAATAACAACAAAACCTTGAGCTTTTGTAAAATAACGAAAATAAACCGAGTGCGCCGAATCTGTCTTAGCGATCATCTGTCTGATACATGTCAGAAAAATCAAGTGAAACTCCGCGAACACTTGTTACACAAACATGAAACATATGTCTAAAGAAAGAAGGGATGGACGGATCGATCCTAAAGTATCAATACTTCCGAGAATGATGTTTCATCTGCGTGTTCTCTGACAGCACGCGATAGTGACGCGATCTCATTTTTACTCGCATCTTCAATGCGAGCAATGTGTGTCTGTTGTATGTGTTTTTAACACTTTCCTGTTTGAACTTTCAAGCGATTTTACACCATTCAACTCAACAAATGGCAAAACAACTCAAATAAATATTTGTGTGAAACAGCGAGCAGCGTCTCATCTAACTCACGAGCCCCGATGAGAGATCGCATTCGCTTCTTCTTGCGTTTGAACGGACAATTTCATACAACAAAATGTCAAAATACATGTCTGTTTTGTCTCAAGTGAACATAAACAGTTGATGAAGAAATCGCGAATCTAAATCTAGTATCAACACTTCCGAGAATGATTATCAGCGTTGTGTCTGACAGCGCGAGGCGATCTCATTTTTACTCGCATCTTCACGGAGGTTTGTCGGTTGTATGTGTTTGCTTGAATGTATTTGAACATTCACGCGATTTTACACCATTCACGCAGTCTGTATTTTATCATCTCACACCCAAACAAATGAGGGTGTGAGAGAAGAAACTGATGTTGCTCAGCTTCACTTGACAGCGTTGGAATGATCACGGAAGATCCATCGAGATTACAAGTTTCACAATCTCAATCAATTAATCTCTGAAATGAATACAGATGAAACAGCACGAAAATAATGAGACTTCACAGTTCTCAAAAGATTAAACTCAATGAAACAAGCCGCACAGACTGTGCATTGAATGAAATGCCTTTAAAATCCTCTTAAAGAGACAGTAACAATTTTCCAAGTAAATAAAAAGTACAAATGGTTTTTACCCCAAAAATAAATTTCTCTCATCGTTTACTCACCCTCATTCCATCCCAGATGTGTATTATTTCCTTTCTTCTGGTGAACACAAATTAAGCTTTTTAGAAGATTATCTCAACCCTGTTGGACCTTTCAATGACTTGAATGGTGATCAGAACTCAGAAGCTACAAAAATCACATAAATGCAGCATAAAAGTAATCCATACCACTCCAGTGGTTTAATCCATGCCTTCAGAAGTGATATTATAGGTGTGGGTTAGTAACAGACCTATATATATATACTTCAAGATGACATCACTCTGAAGTACTGCGTAAAGAGTATCCCACATTCTCCCTTAGGGGGCGCTACAGGCCATGCCCAAAATTCCCATTTTCTGGTCAAAAATGTTCTAATTTTGTATATTGATACTACAGACCAACAGGAATCCACAAACCAAGAATGGCCCACATTCGCCCTTAGGGGGCGCTACAGGCCACGCCCTAAATTCCCATTTGCTGGTCAAAAATGTTCTAATTTGGTACATTGATACTACAGGCCAACAGGAACCCACAAACCAAGAATTGCCCATATTCGCCATTAGGGGGCGCTACAGGCTATGCCCAAAATTCCCATTTTATGGTCAAAAATGTTCTAATTTGGTATATTGACACTACAGGCCAACAGAAATCCACAAACCAAGAATGTCTCACATTCGCCCTTAGGGGGCGCTAAAGGCCATTCCCAAATTGCAAATTTTTTTGTCAAAAACTTTCTAATTTGGTACATTGATACTACAGACCAACAGGAATCCACAAACCAAGAATGGCCCACATTCGCCCTTAGGGGGCGCTACAGGCCACGCCCTAAATTCCCATTTGCTGGTCAAAAATGTTCTAATTTGGTACATTGATACTACAGGCCAACAGGAACCCACAAACCAAGAATTGCCCATATTCGCTATTAGGGGGCGCTACAGGCTATGCCCAAAATTCCCATTTTATGGTCAAAAATGTTCTAATTTGGTATATTGACACTACAGGCCAACAGATATCCACAAACCAAGAATGGCTCACATTCGCCCTTAGGGGGCGCTAAAGGCCATTCCCAAATTGCACATTTTTTTGTCAAAAACTTTCTAATTTGGTACATTGATACTACAGGCCAACAGGAACCTAAAAACCAAGAATGGCTCACATTCGCCCTTAGGGGGCGCTACAGGCCATGCCCAAATGTCATTTTTTCAAAGTGATTGTATTTCCACCCCATTTATTTAGTTTTTCTGAAACCTGGTGAACATACCTCATTTCTCATTGTAAACAAAAAACCCTCCAGGATCCATAAGGTCCGGCATGATGGATTTTCCTGTACACTGAAAATGTTTAGTGTAGGATTCAGACAGAAAGACATGTTTTTTGGATTTTTTCATTGGGAGGGTTTAACCCCAACCCTCTATTGATCAATTTTAAATGATTTGCCATTTTGAGGAGGAATCGCATTGCTGCTTGCAGCTATATTTCCTATTTGTAGTGGAGATGAGTGGTACCTGGTGGGTTCTTCTGCTGTTGTAGCCCATCCGCCTCAAGGTTGTGCGTGTTGTGGCTTCACAAATGCTTTGCTGCATACCTCGGTTGTAACGAGTGGTTATTTCAGTCAAAGTTGCTCTTCTATCAGCTTGAATCAGTCGGCCCATTCTCCTCTGACCTCTAGCATCAACAAGGCATTTTCGCCCACAGGACTGCCGCATACTGGATGTTTTTCCCTTTTCACACCATTCTTTGTAAACCCTAGAAATGGTTGTGCATGAAAATCCCAGTAACTGAGCAGATTGTGAACTACTCAGACCGGCCTGTCTGGCACCAACAACCATGCCACGCTCAAAATTGCTTAAATCACCTTTCTTTCCCATTCTGACATTCAGTTTGGTGTTCAGGAGATTGTCTTGACCAGGACCACACCCCTAAATGCATTGAAGCAACTGCCATGTGATTGGTTGATTAGATAATTGCATTAATGAGAAATTGAACAGGTGTTCCTAATAATCCTTTAGGTGAGTGTACATTTTAAATGCAATTTCATAGCAAGATGTAGCAACAGAACTGTGTTAAAATGATCAGAAGAGTCTTTTTTGGCTCTATAAAAAATATTTATTAAGGAATTTTTCAATTTCACGATTACTGTTTTGTTTTTTGTTTTGTTTTTAGACACTATCACAGAAAAAAAGGCTTCATTATACGCAACTCATAATTTAAATGACTTAAAACCAGCTGAATACTGTTTGCAAGACTACACTGTCATTTAAGGGTTAAACTTCTGACACACCAGGTCAAGTGACACAAGAGCATGATGTTGATTTACAGGAAGCACAGCAACTGGCGCAGCGCCAAACAAAAGTGCCTCTGGTGCCAAAAGAAACCTGTACGTTTTTTTGATTGAAACCTGTTTGGTTTGTGGTATACTCTTTAAAAAGAGTAGCTTCTCTAATTTTGTTTGATATGTGTCTTTAAAAAAATCCATTCATTTTTTGTGCATCATTTGTGCAATGATAATCATAATGTCCACATGTGTTGAAATTAGGACCTCAAAAAGTTGAAAATTTTGGGTCAATTCGCTTAATTTTAATATGAATTTTGTTATTGTTATATTTTATCACTCTACAATATGGTTCTATTCATTAACATTAGTAAATGCATTCCTTTTATATTTACAGTGCATTTTCAATAATCAGTTCATAGATTCAGAATTTTATATATAATTTTATTTTAACATGGTTGGCAGTGATTGGATGAATCATGCTTTAGATGGAAGGAGAGATGAAGACAGGGGTTGGAGTGAACCCAACTGCAAAACAAAACTATGTTCAAAACTTCAAAGAAAACATTGAGCACAATCTGGGAACATATAAGGGATGTTAGCAGTGCAATGAGGGATGGTGATCTGAGGTGAGACTTGAGCCAAACTGTGTGAATGAGATATATTATATACTGAGAACAGGTGTGGATGATTAGAGTGTGGGTGAACTAGAGCAGTTGATGGCTGGAGTGGTGGAGACCAAAGGGGGTGTGACAGGATGATGCTGGCAATTACTTTTAATAAGAATTATTAATTCAGCTTTATAGAAAATCAGCTATAATGTCTATTATGTCTCAAAATATGAATAACCAACACTCCTGGACACAAACTATTTGATGGAAAAAAAAATATGACTTTCTATTGCTTGGTATAACTTAAAATTTACTAGTTACAAATCCAAAAAGAAAATGGAAAATGCCAGGAGGGTCTCAGGAGGTTAAATATAACTGAAAATTATGTTTGATACTGCAGTACATTTTTCATGCTAACTTTTTTTTTTTTTTTTTACATCTAAAGCAATCACATCATTTTACATTTCTGTGAGCAGAACATCTACAGAAATTAATTCTGCAGAAACGTCCACTTGAATAGCAAAATGTCTTAAAATGCATTTTAATAAAAAAAATATACAATGTTAATAAAGAAATACATTTGCAGTATCCACATAAAAGAAAGGATTTTGTGTTTCATAATGTTTCATTACAGTTTGTGCCCTCTTTTTGCCACTAGCATGACTTTTTGCAACATTAGGTTACCTTAATGTACTTACCTTAGGTAAGGTATTATAAACATTTTATTCCTTAATCTACTATGCACTAGTAGATTAGAAGTAGATTAGATGTAGTAACAGGCACAGAAAAATTATTAGAATGCAAAAATATGAAATTGAGTTTTTATTCATTTCAATCAAGTTTGAGAAAAGTGTGATTGTGTTGCTTTACCTCATTTGCACATAATTTCTTTAAAAAATATTGGAATATCAGTCAAACATATTATGATACAATTCTTTTAAATTTTGAATTCGTAATAAAGCAATATAAAAATATTTATATGTCAAAAAGACAAAACACTAGTAACACTAATGACTCAATGAAGCAAAAATTACAATCCTTCAATACTAATCAGTGAGATGTGATTACAAATAAACTATTTGGTACAAAACAAAAGATTATCACTAATACTTTGAAAAGATCTTTACCAACATTAAATATTTTTTTAACTACATTAGGAAACCACAAAAAGTTCAAAGAAAGAAGTTTTACCTATATAGCATTTTGCCATCATTTTATCACGCTGTTGCACAGGCAGAATGAATGAGAGATCAGGCACTGATCGCCTTTTGAAATAAATAAATAAATAAAGGCAACATCGGAGGTTTTGCAGATAAATATGAATGGAGGTTTACATGGAGACATTAAAAAACTGCTTTGTCACACTCGGTAAAGTAAGAAGCAGATTTTATTACTGTCTCTTCAGTAACAACACACAGCAACAAGTGAAAACACACAGGTACTCTTTTACTAGAAATGCTGACATTAGAAAAGTATCTGACATTGGGATGTTATTCTGCTTTACATCCTGTGCTTGTGTGCTAGTTTATAAGCACAGATCATTAAATTGTGATCTTATTACCATTCTAGTTATTTACATTGCAGTCAATGACAGCAGAACTCTGTCACACTTAAGGAAACACAGCTGCTTACTTCCATGTTGCAAAATATGCTGGATACCAGTTAAAGGTGCTATATGTAATATTGTTACTGTACTAAATCATAAAATGACCATAATAGGTCATTAGAGAATTAGGAAACATGCTAAGTTGAAATACTGGCTTCTCCGATTGCAATTCTACAGCCAGTGTATTCTACTTTGAAGTTTCCATTCCAAGCCGGAATTTCTGTTTATGTTTTGGCCTGTGTGGTCCCGCCCACTGATCACTCACCAATAGTGTTTCGACACCACCAGTTTAAATCCACCATGACCAGATGCATAGTAAAACAAGGATAAATACTGAAGATGTCTTTGGAAGATGGAGACAGCTTAAAGCCCAGAAATCCTTTCAAACGGATGCTGACTCCTGTTGTGTGTCCTCATTCTGGCAACCCACATGAGCTTTCAGTCTGGGGCGGGGCAGACAACTCTCCAACGTTTTGAATTTGGACTGCAGTACCCATTTCAAACACTTGTTGTCAATCTTACATATAGCACCTTTAACATCAGTGGTGGGCAAAGTACACTAATCCTGTAGTTGATACCCTGATGAAATATCCACTTCATTAAAAGTACAAAAGTATTTGCTTTCAAATGTACTTAAGTATCAAAAGTAAAAAGTACTGGTCTCTTAGAGGGATAGTTTCCCCCAAATTCTCTCATCATTTACTCACTCTCATGCCATTCCAGATTTGTTTGACTTTCTTTCTTCTGCATAACACAAACAAATATTTTTAGAAGAATATTTCAGTTCTTTAGCTTCATACAATGAAAGTGAATGGTGGCCAGAACTTTGAGGCTCCAAGAGGACATCAAGACAGCATGAAAGAAATCCATATGACTTCAGTGTTAAATTCATTTCTTCAGAAGAGTTAAGATATGTGTGAGTGAGAAACAGATCAATATTTAAGTTCATTTTTACTATAAATCTTCACTTTCACTATTTTTGGAGATTCACATTCTTTGTGCATATCAGAGGAGAATTAATAGTAAAAAAATATTAAATATTGATCTGTTTCTTACCTACAACTATCATCCAAAGACATGTATTAAACCATTGGAGTCATATTGATTACTGTTGTCCTCCATTTAAGTGTTTTTTGGAGCGTCAAAGTTCTGGCTACCATTTACTTGCATTGGAACTACAGAGCTGTTTTATTCCTCTAAAAATCTTTTCGTTTATGTTCTGCAGAAGAAGGTTATACACATCTGGGATGGCATGAGGGTGCGTAAAAGCCTTCAAGGTGTTTGCAATTCAATATGCTTTATCCACCCTCTCATATAAATTTAAGGCTAGAGTGGTCTAATGTCACAGGCACACAGATATTTTATTAAGAAAAACTGCCATTGGGGTCTGGGTATCTCCGCAATTAAAGACACTGACTATCACACCTTGAGTCGGAAGATGGAAGTGACTCCAGTCTTCCTATGCAACCAACTGGCTCGGTTGCTAGGATGTGTAGAGTAACGTTGGGTTAACCTCCTTGTGGTCGCTATAATGTGGTTCTCACTCTTGGTGGGGCACATAGTGTGTTGTACATGGATGCCGCAGAGAATAGCATGTGCCTCCACATGTACTACCTGTCACACGCTCAACAAACCACGTGAAGATGCGCGGTTGACGTCTCAGACGCAGAGGCAACTGAGATTCGCCCTCCACCATCCGGATTGAGGCGAGTCACAACGCCACCATGAGGACTGGTGTGTGTGTGTGTGTGTGTGTGTGTGTGTGTGTATGGGTGGGTTTGGGTGGTTTACGTGGACATTTTAGGTTACAAACTGGTAAATACAAGGGCATTATGCTATAAATGTGGTTTATGAGGACATTTCTAGTGGCACTTCCTGACTGTATGTGTGTTTCATACTTGAAAAGAGGTCCTTTTCATCAGAAGTGTTGGAGGTATCATCTGGTGACTGGCACATGCTCTCTTCTCACTGTTTAGTGTGGTGGCCAACCCTGAGGCACAGAAGACATTTTAAAATGGCTTTTGGTGCTCAAATGCAATGGGCAATGCTATATCTGAACGGAAACCCTTGTTCTGCGGAAACTCTGGCAAGACCGCATTTGTTGCTGGGTTATGGTTACAGTCTCGCTAGAACAAGACCTACTAGTCTAAATTAATTTAACACTATTTATTTATTTCAAAGTATCAAGGTATGTTAAAATGTAGTGGAGTAAAAAGTAAGATATTATGCTTTGAATGTTATAAAAATACTACAGATACCTGAAAAATGTTCTTACGTACAGCAATGAAGTAAAAATACTACTTTACTGTCCACTGCTGTTTAACAAAATATGTAGAGCTTGGCCAATGCAAGAAAATTTCAGGAAAAAAAAGTGAACTAGGTGGTTATTTGACAGATACACCAGAAACTATTTTATAATATATGCATTTTATAAATTGACACAGTACATCAAGCCACATTCAGCTAATTATGCTCTACTCTTTAAAGCATGTAGTTCTATTAATTCATATTATCATTTTTTACAATTCCCTTAATAAAAGGTTATACCAGTGATGTAAACTCAAAGCCTTGAATAAAATTATTAGACATATTAGAACATTTCTCCTAATTGAAAAGAGACAGCAGACTTACAATTTGCCTTTTGTGATAGAACTTCAGCAAGTAGAATGCAAGATGTAGAAAGTGGTCAAAAGTGTCAATTTTTTATAATTTTTTTTCAAAATCATGGCTTATAATTGATCAAAGAACATCTAGTACCATTCAAGTATGTAAATACATTTTGGCTCAGTGTAGGCCTATGCTTTCTGCAAAGGCAGAGGACAGAAAAGTGGACATTTCTATGGCCAATTACACACTACAAAGTTTCCAGTTGTTACAGAATAACAATTGCATATAAATGCTGGAGTGAATCCCTTAAATTTTCATTCCAAGATTGTGCAGAATACAGTTGTCTTTGTGCCTGTGAACAAGAAACAATGCTATCAGTATAACCCTTTTTGTGTTCGCTATTTTTGAGCAAAGAGATTATCCATCAGAGACATATTATCATCTGGCAGTGTTTAGTTAGCTGTTTTGTTTATGCACGTCTAAGCGACTGTTGTTAAACAGCATTCACGCTGGACTGTAATTTACGGGTCGCCCCAAGACCACAGGGCTGATTAGAGAAACTACAGTGTGGGAGACTGGAATATATGAAAGAGTAAAGACATACCTCAGTTTGCATGATTTTTACCAGGAGAAGACACATAACATATTTGTTATGTTCCCGTCATTAACAACAAATTTTTTATTTGGTTCTGTGCACACTTCTTGGAATTTATGAAAATTTTGTTGTCACGACCTGAATTTTTTGAGAGTTAATTTGGTTGTCACTCTTTAAATTTCCAAACTGTGTGAGTACAGAACAAGATTAAACATATAAAAGGTGATCTGACAACTGTATTTAGCTGCATTGTGATGGCAATGGGATACTGTCACTCACCAGAATGACACACAGCTGGTGTCATTCAAACACCAGCTTTGGCAGATGTGTTGAATGCCAGCTTGCCCCCGCTCGAAGAGCAGCGCTGCTGTTTTGTACTTGTTTTGATTTTGTTTGTTTTCAGCCAGTGGGATCCTGACTGTTTCGGTGCTTTTTCCCTCCGGGCAGACTGTTGGGCATATTATACCACTATTGTGGTAACTGAGTACTTTGAAATCTTGTGCGACCGTCTATCTGACCAAGTTTTCTTGGTCTAATTTTTTTGCACTTGGCTGTGTGACTACATGTTTTTGTGTATTGATATAATTATTTTGTTGATTTTAAAGTTATTTTTGTGTTGAGTTCATGTGTTTGCATTTATCTTGTGTGTTCTGTTTTTTTATCTTGTGTGTGTGTGTGTGTGTGTGTGTGTGTGTGTGTGTGCGTGTGTGTGTGTGTGTGTGTGTGTGTGTGTGTGTGATAAAAAGTAATTTTTTTGTAATTGGTGGATTTCTGTATTTTATCTTGCAGGTGTTGAGGGCCATAAGGACGTGGCTAGTTTTCTTTCTGCATTGTATTGGTGATGGTATTGTTCTCTCACAGAGTATTGTGTTTTATCACCCACCTTCAACTTTACAGTGTGCAGAGTGTGTGTGTGTGTGTGCGTGTGTGTGCGCTTGCTTCATGTGGTATTTCTCTGTGCTCAGAGTGGTAATAACTAGCCCGCTCTTCCCTAATGGGAAACCCCAGCCCTGCATTATTTATTGATTTCCGAATAACTCTTTTTGGGTTTGTATATGTAACTGTTCCAGACTTCTGACTGTGTAATGCTGCAGCAAGTGAAATATGCTTGTACATCTTGTCTGAGAAACCAATTGGGATTTTAAAGTTCCATATGTGACAAAATATTTGTATTTTTGTATTGAAACCCACATATCTTGCCCATTCCTTGTAAAACAAACCTGTGTGGCCTTTTTAGTTAAGGTTTTTGTGATCTAGAACCTGTCCTTGGGTGTAATTCCCAGGGTGGCGTAATCTAGCTCATCAATTGTTGCTGCGCTAGTAGCCTGCATTAACATCTCCCTTGTGTCACCACATAAGTATTTAGTTAGGTCTGCGAATAGTATCTGCCAATATTTGCACTTGGTAGATACTTTAAATAGCAACTAAATGCATTTGAACACTATCACTATTTGCACTTAGAGAAAATAGCATCTGCCTTTAAAATATATGTAAAAAAAAAAAAATATATGTAAAATATATCTGTCAAAAAATATATTCAAAACGTCACTATTTTATGTCAAATTAGTCACTTCACAATGGGCCTGCTCTCAATCTCCCATAATGTAGCAAACTATTGCATTTAAGAATTAGATTGCGGTTAGAATTATGCCTAAAATTAACACAAATGAAATCACTTTCATTGCCATGAGTTTTTCTTTTAGAACAATCATGGTTTTAGATATTGCACAACTCTTTAAAGCCCTCTTGAATTTTCAATGCAAAACACAGCTCTGAGAAGTACGGAACAGTCCCATGCTATATATATATATATATATATATATAGACACACACACACACATTATTCATTAAATTATGTTAGAAACATAAATATTTGGGTAAAAATGTTATTAAAAAAAATATTTTAAAATATATTTGTTATTGGAATGTTTAGTATACCCCCTTTTTGCTTTAGAGACACACTTGAGCTGGCATGTAGAAAACTTGATGAACCATGTTATCCCGGCATGATTTGAGAATGTTCCAAAGACCATTTGTGTGCTTCAAACAAGGATTATCTGACCTGCACAAAGGAGACAACATGAACAATGTTACCAATTTTGATGAAAGTAATATTTAAGATTCTGTGTTAGAAATAGAACAGAATGTTACATTTTTCTTATTCAGTGTTTTTCTATGTTTAGAATAAAATAAATGTAAAAAATAAAAACTACAGTCAATTTTTGTTTATTTTAGGTTTAATTTAGATTTTGTAATCGCATTTTACTGTGGAACCCCACTGTATGAATTTCTAAACCATCTCTCTGAGCTCTCAATCAAGCTAAACATGTCATGTTTATGTGTCATGTCATGTCAGCCTGAAGAAATGACGCTCTGCGATACTGCACTCAGCTCTGCCTGCTCTCACTGCCCGCTGTCGATCTGCTGGTATTTTGATATATGTGGGAGGTGGAGAAGGAACCCTGTGTTTACATGGAGCTATCTCCCAGCAGAAGTGAGGAAGACCACCAGGTCAGATCCCACGTGATGGAGACTCGGGCTGAGTGGAGCACAAGGCTCAAAGCTCTGCTGTCACTTTACTGGGTATATTTGAAGGTTTGATAACCAGAAACTCTAACTCAAAAATGAATTTCACAAAAAAAAAATAATAAAAAAAATAAAATAAAAAAAATGCATAAATCCAAACCTATATGACTTTCTTTTTGTGAAACATAAAATTAGATTTTAGGCAGTATTTTCAATCTTCTATTCTCATATTTAACATTTGTTTTGAAATTTAAGTCTTTCCCCATTCAACTAGATAGGAGCTGTACTTGTATGCCGCTAGTAATAATAGAAAATTGCTGCCCGGAAGTGTTCCCAAGATCTTTGCCAAGTGGTTTACCTTGTCTTGTAAGGGACTGTTTAAATTTTGATCTATTCATATGGAAAAGAGTAGCATGGAAATTCTGCCTAGCATCTCCATTTGTGTTCCAATGAAGAAAAAACAATTATACATGTATAGAAAGACATGAGGGTGAGTAAATGTTGACAGATTTTTAATTTAAGTGTGAATTTTTCCTTGAAGGTAGATTTCTCACAGATGCTGCAATAATTGTGTCTACAAGTGGATTAAGATCATTTGTTGAGTAAAAACGAAAATACAGTTGTAACACAGTGAAAATAATTATTGGATGACATAATGCATTTATTGAATGACAAAGATTCATTGTGAATAAAATATTTGCAAGTCAAATTTGTCAATATTTGTACCGACTTTAGACCTGTTAAAATTTTTCCTGGGCCTCTTTCCTGAGATCTAATGCAATTATTGGCATTTTTCATGATAATGTTTCACATGTGTTTTTCCATCACCAATTTCTTACCCCCACTGATGGTCATAAGTATAGCTGCTATGAGGAAAAATTCATGTGACTATATATATTTGGTCCTATAACTGGTTACCATCAAGTTTATCACCATAATGGTAAATGGTCATTTCCCATATCCCATGGTCCCAAATATCCAATATTCCATTCTATTAATATGATCACTAACAAAAATTGTATATAAATAAATGAAAGTTTATGAAAAACTTATTTTTAAAATATTCCCAAAATATTTTATGTCAGCTACATACCCGCAGTGCGGATGTACCATAGAGCACTCACAGAGCAGGAAAAAGAGGGGGCGAATGGACATGTTCTCTGTATTTTCCAACACATGACATCACAGCACTCAGAACTTCCATTAGTGTCTAATAAACGAGGGTCTAATGAGGCTGGCGTGGGTGAAATTGATTGTGTATGGGGGTATGTGGGGTCTCCATCAGAGACTTGAGTGAGACTCGCAGTAGATAACTCTTGCAGCCCATTAGAAAAATTATAGTGAAAAACTTCTAAAAACACACGGCACAGAGCGGCCAAATCTCCCTGATGTAAACTAAAGGTGGGTGGCAGCCCCCGAGCACTGTCCTGACGGCCAGCAGTGGCAATGATGAATTTGTGGAGTTATCTAATTTTCCACTGTTTTAATTAGAGGCCAAGTTCCATGAGGCCCGACAGCTGACTTTGTAGCCACTCCAGCGAGCCTGACAAAGAAAAATATCCGCAGCCGGGGCTGCCAAGCTTGTGCGCCTGACCCGAGCCAGAGCACAAACTGCTAAAGTCCTTAAAGACATAGCTCTGTGTTTTCAGCGGTTGCTGAATGTTTCACAATTTTTGGAGTTGTTTGAGTTCTTTCAAAAACAGTCAGTCTCACAATATATATGCTTTTTTCAGGGTACTTTAAAGACACTTCCACCAGCCACCAGTATAAAGTAAAGTAAAAGGGCTGGATGTAAATAAATGCTTTTATAAATGCTCTATACATATTAGACACTTTGTCTTCATTTAGCATGATGTATGTTACTATTTTTCAGAGTTTATAAATAAACTATGTTATTTATAAAATGTTATCAAATCTGTTCTCCTTAAAAAACAAGTAAAATTATAGCAATTAAGACTGAAAAATATAGCTTTTTGTATTATTTTAAGGCATTATAATTAGGGCTGTCAATCGATTAACATTTTTAATCGAATTAATTACATGGTGTCCTGATTAATGAATCGTGATTAATCACATATACAAATATTTGCTGAGAAAGCCCATCATATAACAATAACCCTCATATAACAATAATTCAATATATAATGATGAAATAATTATACATATTTATCTTTAAATATTAAAAAATTATAAAATAAAAAAAATATTCAGATAATTAAAATGCATTACATTCTTGTGGCAGAAGAGTTAATCAAAAAGCAGCTTTAGAATATAATGTATTGTTTACTACCATATTATTGATCATAAGTCAATCATTGGCATACAGTTCACAGCAATCCATTTCACAAGTGAATTTGTCAATCAGTTTGAGATTTATTATGAGGGCTTGTTAAAGGACCAGTCAATGTACACCTGCGTCAGACTTTTTTTTTTTGCATAAGGTAACTGCATAAGGTGTATTGTCAGGGGTATACATAGTACACAATACTACAGATATAGTTTACAATAATGCCAAGACATTATATTCATTACATAGTGCAATGGTTTTCAATGCTTTGGAGTTGTTTGAGGTACAAAGAGTATTTAAATAATATTTCAAGTAAAAATAGGGACTTTATAGACATAAATTTACACTTATGTATAAAAAACATGGCAAGAAATATGAACAGATTAATTAGAAAATATTAACTTATAAAACCAAATAAAACATCTTTATAAAGCAAAGAAAAACTAGTTAAAATAGAGGTACGTACAAACAAATAACATTTTCTCCAAAATACTACAGCGTGGACACATTCCCAAAAAAGGTGAGGAGCAAAGTGGATCTATTTCAGGGAGCATGTTTCTTAAATAAAGATTGACTGGGTAAAAACGGTGTAACAGTTTAAAGGACACCTCCTTAACCTTGTTGGCAATGAAATATTTGTGAGGTAAAGACCATACAACCTGCGTCTGACATGCTTGTGTCGCGTCTCTGGTGTGTTGCGTAATAAAAATAAAATGTTTAGGACACTGTGTCAAGTTAAATATAGTTGATTGCTCAATCTTTAAACACATCTTGAGATCCCTTAGTTCGCGTTTGCGCTCCTTCAAGTGTTTTGAACGCAAGAACGTAACGCATGTCTGTGTGTTGTGTGTCCGCTGAAGGGTTGTTAATGTTTTGTTCTCTGTAATAAACTGTGTGTTGCTCACACAGCTGAAATTTCACTTACTGCCCTCTGGAGTAAACAGGTGGTACTACAAGCTTGCATTTCTCAGGAATTTCTAAGGAAAGCATTGTGATTAATTGCGGGGTTTTTTAACGCATCATTTTTTTGTAAAATTAATCGCACGTTATTAACACGTTAAATCGACAGCCCTAATTATAATATAAAAAGACATTTAATATAATCAAATTGATTAATTTGAAATAACAAAATTATTTGAAAAGACATAAAAACAGCAGAAATAACAATTCCATCTAAATTTCATGGATTTTCATTTTAAATTCACACTAATGATGTTTGTGAACATATGTTTATGTAATCAGTTTTAATATTTTCCTAAAAAATAAAACTCATTCGGAACAAATGAAACAGCAGATTTGGAATGACAAACCCAGTCTTTACACATTACTGGATATCAAAATCATGATGAAAGTGTGCTTATGTGACCAGCAGATTAAATCTGTTGGTGTCACAGTTTGTCACCTTTATGTTCATAAGGAATCTTATTTTGACTTTGTTATTGTCTTCTGTTGTTAGTTTGCCCCATACTATATTTCCCATGTTGCATTGCCCTCATCACAGCCATCTGTTCCCCATCTTCCTCACCTGTTCCCTCATCAGTCATCTGTTTGTATATATATAAGCTCTAGTTTCACTCACTTATTGTCAGTTCTTATGTTTCTTTGTATGTTCCTATGATTGTTGTTTGTATTCTCATCATCTCCATTAAAAAGCCAGTGTGTAGATCAATCATCTCTTGTCACATCTATGGCTTTCCATGGCCAACGAGCCAGCGTTCCAAGTCACATCCATCCCACAGTCAGCTCTCACAGAGCTATTAGACCTGGATTTGGTTCCCGCCATTGTGCCCACCCTGAGTACCCTTCCTCTTTGGCTGGTTCAATCCAGCCTCCCTACTACATTGGTTCCTTCCAGCATCATGGACTCCCTGGTTCCGTCCAGTACCCTAGCCCTTCCTCCTCCACTTGTTCCGTCCAGCACGATAGCCCTTCCTCCTCCGCTGGTTCCAGCCAGCATGATGGCCCTTCCTCCTCCGCTGGTTCTGGCCAGGACATTAGCTGCTACTCCTCCTCCTGATCAGCCGGTTTCCCCTAGACACTGGCTCGACCATCACCCCTATGACATCACAGACAAAGGAAATTTTCAACCCTCCAACTCCGCCTAGGCCCTCCGAGCCTTTGACATCACCTCGGCTCTACTATCCATCGGCTTCACCATGGTCCTCTGAACCTCTGGCTCCACCCTGGTCCTTCGAGCCTTCGGGTACACTCCAGGCTCCAAGTTCTCCAGTTCCATCCCCCGAGCCTCTCACGGCTCCACCTTCCACTGCTCTCATGGTCCCGCATGCCTTCATCAAGCCTCCCTCGGCTCAGCCCCCTAAGTCTCCACCTCCTGCGACCAAATCACCTCCCAGGCCTCATGACACAATCCCTGCCCTTAGGCCACCTCTCAGTTCCTCTGACCCAATCCCTGCCCTGAAGACTCCTACCTGATCTTCCGCCAATTCCTCCTTGGCCTCAATATTGACTCCTGGAACCTTGTTCAACAATACACAACATCAGCTTTATAACTCTGCCTTAGCTTTATAATTCAGTAGTCTTGTTCTCCTAGAGGTCATTCTTTCTGTTTCAACTTTTTTTTTAAATACAGCTTTTTATTTCTTTTACATAATAAGAGGCAGTGTTTTTATTATCTTTCACATTCACAAAAAAATTATGGAAGTTCATATATTCTTGCAAATATTGCTAACACAAATTTTAATGTCTTGAGATTTTAAACATCTTATGGCATTTAATTATTTTTTATTTTTGTTCCCTCAGTTACCTTTGGCTTGCTCACTGGGGCTTTAAGAGATTAATGCATGATTTTCTATTTCTTTGAAACATTGTTTATTTTGGAAAGCACATTACAAATAAAATTGACTTGATTCGTTAAAATAATACAAAATTTACCACATTATTAACTTTCTTATACTTTCACACCTTACACTTTTCTTAGACACAAAGGTGTCTTCATTTCTTTGTTAAAAAATGCTGTGGATTTTCACACAGGGTAGCTGGGACAGACAGTTACATTGCATTTCCATTAATGTAACTATTGTGTGTCTTAGCCCTAACCTTACATTGTCCTTCCTGTCAAGCCACCACAGGAACTTGTGTACAGAATGATTGCTTGCTTTTGTCAGTCTAAAACTTGTCTAATTGTTCCCTTTAGACCCCCCACAACCACACCCCGACAAACATACATACACACACATACAGAGAGAGACATACGGTACATGCACCAGATTCAAAGCATCACTAATGAATGTTTTTAGATATCACATGTGGGAAGTGAATGTCTGTGTCCAAAACCAAAGGTAGCAGCTTCTTTGCTGGCCAGTCAAGCAATAACTTCCAATGAAACTGGTTTCAGATTGGCTTCCAAGGCAGCATAACGTCTGATGAGCAAACAGTTTAGAGTGAACTTTATACGTAACCAAGCAAATATTCTTGCTAAGGCAAGCATCACTATTCTTATGGTGCATACTTAGGGTTATAAACCTACTGTAAATATTAAGTGTTACAAACATGAAATTTGAGATACCTCAAAGCATGCAGCTTGTAAAGGAGAGGTGTGTTATTAATTTTCTAAATTATCAGACTTGAGAGATGAGAGATTTATTTTTATTTTTATTATATATGTTCAATATAGATCATCACAAGTGAGTACAAATTTGTAAAAAAATCTCAAGTACTATTTATTTCTTTATGTAATAAGCTTTTTAATCATGGAAAAATAACTGTGCCTTAAATTCTTTAAAATAAAATGTATTATATAAAAAAAATTTCTGAGATCTGAAACACTGTTATGGAAATGTTACAGTCTTTTGACATATGAACTATAGTCAGTAATTAGACAGATTTATGTTTCACTAACCTTACAATGTATCACTTTAACACTGCTTTCAGAAATTAAACATAACAGTAATGTTCAGACTGATCTCACAGTGAATTTAGAAACAGCAGGTCAAAGGTTCTTGAGCACAGGGTGTTCTAAACTTGATATATATTGATAGATATTATCCATATCCATCTTATTTTTTCCTATTCTTTTTTTTCCAAAACACCAGACACATGGTTTAATTCTGGGACACGGCCAATGAATAAATAATTGAACCTCAGGCCATTTTGCTGTCACCTCACATTTGTGTTTGGAGGTTACTGAAACTCAACCACAGATCTGATGTGGTGTTGGGGCTTTGATCAGGAGTGGGTTTGGTTATTAGCAATAATTAATTATTAGCAAAGATAATTATTAATGATTAAAATCAATAGAACATTGATTAGAATCAACATTAGCTTATTAGTCCTTCAAATCAACAATCATCAAAGATAACTATCAATTATCAAAATCAAAAGAAAATTAATAAGGATTAATTTTGCCGGGGCACCACCCTGGAATCAGGGACATATAACCAGACAGTATAGCAGACTCAATATTGGATTGTTGTCTTAGGAATGTCGACCTTCGTAGAACATCGACATTCAAAAAAGGAACAACGAAGGCTTGAATACGAGCACTGACATCCCCTGCCAGCCCTTGGCACAGGAGCATGCAGAACAATACCAAAACACTTCTCTTTGAAATATAAAAAAGTGTATTGATGCAGTAATATCAATTAATAATCAATAAAATGCAGTCGACAATCTTTCAACTTTCAACAACAAACTAAACAATAACATGAATATATATGGTAACAAATAAGTGTAACCCGTCTTGTCTTTCTGCGTTGTGTTCTGGGTTGTTCTCAAATAGACTCAGAGGCACGGCCGGTCACAATGCAGTTTATTATCTGCGGTCACAAACAATATGACAATGAGTGCTGCGGGACATCTGGTTAGCATCTCAGTCAAATCCAACATTGTTCTGACTCTATTAACATTAATCACATTTAACCTCTTTTCATATAGAAAAACTACATTTGTAATCAAAACAAATACAAAGAAAATATCACAGATATTCCCAATAAAAAACACATTGTAAATTCCCCTTTGTCATACATTAATTCTCTTATATAAACTACACATATAGTTATTGAGTCATCTCAAACAAATATGCACAAACACAAAAAACATACCTGCGGTCACAAACAATATGACAATGAGTGCTGCGGGACATCTGGTTAGCATCTAGAAAATTAGCATCACGTCAGTACAATGTTAATGGCCGAACAGCTAGCTCACCACGTGCGGCAGCAGCTACCGAACTCCATTTAACATATAAAAAACACATTATCGCGGCTCGTAGTTCATTAAGACTACTGCAGGATTCACACATCATCATATTCACTCTTAATATGATGATAAGTCAACAAATAAGTGATAATAACAATTTATATATCCGTTTTATTATCGGAGAAATCTGACGTGAACTCACCTCAGTCAAATCCAACATTGTTCTGACTGAGGACAAACTTGCGCGGCGCAAATCCCCACTCTGATGACGTCACGCGCACACACTGCACTAACCCGACGCGCAGGCAGAATGAACTCAGAATGAAACTCAGTAATACCAAAAGAATATTTTTTGGGTGGAATTCACAAGTATACAAATAAACATGTTACATTCACCCCCCCTGAATTCCACCAAAATATCAACACCCCTGAATTCCATAATAACACCAAAGATGCATTAATGTAAACTCTCTCGTACCCAGACCAAACAGCAATGAGATCTAATCCCAAAGTTCAGTAAAAACTATCTGTAAAACAGATCAAGAGAAAAAGAAGGTTGATCAGGCCCTCATCCTCTCAGGAACATAAAGGTGCATCCTACACCTCTAAACATCAGGTCCCCTGGCTTGAAAAACTCCACAGTACAGTTTCACATTCAAGGATGGAGAAAAAAAACAAACAAAAAAACTTAATATGCACTCTAAATTAAACTTTCTGAGGCAAAGAGAGACCCCATAAAACAGGTTTCTGAACCATACTCTCAATAAGCCTATTGACAGACCTAACCACTCTCCCAGCTCTAGTTACAACCCTGCCTTGAACTCTATTATTAACAGTTTGAGTCACAGTAGAGTCAGCATGTGAGCAGGCTTTAGTGGGGGTAAAGTCAGTCGGACTCGTATCAACGTCAGCAGGTTCATTTGACTGAACAGGGTCTGGGTCAGACAGAGTCACTTCAGGTGGACTGGCCATGTCTTCATGAGCATGAGACTCATCCTCAAGTTCTGGAATAAAAGCTTCTTCGGCTGCTGAAGCCCCAGCAGCTTGATCTGGGTCTGACAGAACCCATGAGGATGTCCGTGCCAAGGAAGACTCTCGCTCCAGATTGCTCAGATTATCCACATCTCCACAGACACTTGAGCCTCCAACTTCCAACGAGCTGACCAAAGACTGACTCTCCAGGGTGTCTTGGATAGGAAGGAAGCTCACGTCAAGCAAGAGGTTCCTGTGCACAACTTTGCTGTGGCCAGAGGCATCGCTGATTCTGTAAATGTGAGTCTTGGGGTTCCGCTCCACTACCGTATACACTGTAGGTTCCCACTTGTCGGCTAACTTCTTTTTTCCTTTTTCTCTCTTGTTCGCAAGCAGCACTCGGGCTCCAACATGTAAGGAAACCCCTCTGACCTTTTTATTGTACTGATGAGCCTGCTGTTCCTGCTCTTTAATGGCGTGCTGCCAGGCGATGTTGGCGGCCTCAGACAGGTAAGATAGCAGGGTCTTTGAGTAGGTGCTGAAGTCTGTCACAGTGAGGTCGTGCAGAACAGATTGAAAGACAACATCAACTGGGAGCCTTGGAACGCGGCCAAACATCAAGTGGAAGGGTGCATAGCCAGTTGTTTCGTGAGTAGTCGCGTTGTATGCAAATGTCAGCGTCTGGAGCTGCTGTGGCCATTCTTGCTTGGCTCTCAGAGGAAGACTCCGTATCATGTTTCCCAGTGTGCGGTTAAAGCGCTCTGTGCCCCCGTTGCCCATTGGGTGATATGCCGTTGTATGAGACTTTGCCACCCCCAACAGCTGCAGCAACTCAGACACCAGCTCACTCTCAAAATTAGGGCCCTGGTCAGAGTGGATGCGCTCAGGGAACCCGTAGACACAAAAGACATGATCCCATAACTTCCTGGCCACTTGCTTGGCAGTCTGGTCTCTGCAAGGAAAGGCAAAAGCCATTTTCGTAAAGTGGTCAGTCGCCACCAGTACATCAACAGAGTTCTTGTTCTTATCCTCTGCTGACCAAAAGTCAATGCAGACCAGTTCCATGGCAGCTGAAGTTTTAATACTTTCTAAAGGGGCTCGTGCTGAGGGCTCCGGAGATTTTGCAAGTACACACCTCTCACAGCATCGCACATGCTCTTTTGTGTCTCTCTCCATACTGGGCCAGAAGAAGCGCTGTCTCGCCAGATGGAGCGTCCTCGCCTGTCCTTGATGTCCTGCCAAGTCATGAACTCCCTTCAAGGCCTCACCCCTCAAACTGGCTGGCAGTAACAACTGGAATCTCCTCATCCTACTCACAGGGTCTTTCGTTTCTCGGTACAAGACACCATTCCGAATGACTAGCCTCTCCCAGTGTTTCAGTAAAGCCAACGGACCGGGGCCCATATTTTGCCTCTCTCGTCTGGATGGGCGACGTCTGCGGACCACAAACGGGAGTACTGAAGATATTGTGGGATCCTGAAGCTGCTTATCTTCCAATTCGCGTAGAGTGAGTGAGGGCAGGGTACACTGGCCTGCAGGTTGCAGCTGTTGGACATGTTGGCCAAGACAAAGAGCCCTGTTCTCCACCCCACTCCTCCATGAGCTGTGAGAGGCTAGAGCAGCTTTGACTTCAGCTGCACTGTAGGAGCCTGCAGTGTAATGTGTTGGCTCGTGCTGTTGAACCGCTTGGAGGTGTTGGACGCCCAGTCTGAATGTCTGTTGCACCTCCGCAGCCTCCGCACCTTCAGCCTCCTGCACTAGGTTACCATATGGCTCTTGGATCAGACGCCTGCTAACTGAAGTGGTAAAGGGATCCCGACTGAGTGCGTCTGCTACAACATTTTTAGGGCCTGGGATGTATTTCAGATCGAAGTTGTATGAAGACAGTTTGGCTACCCACCTCTGTTCGTATGCATCGAGCTTGGGCTTGGTCATGATGTGGGTCAGCGGGTTGTTGTCTGTCCACACAGTAAAGTTATGCCCTTTTAGCCAGTGACTGAACTTCTCAGAGACGCTCCACTTCAGTGCCATAAACTCAAGACGATGAGCGGGATACCTTTGCTGTGACTTGCTGAGGGTCTTACTGGCGAAAGCAATGGGGCGAGCCTTGTCCTCCCCTACTGGCAATTGAGACAACACAGCCCCAAGCCCGTCCAGGGATGCATCAACGGACAGGATGAATGGTCTCGAGAAATCAGGATGGGCCAATACAGCACAGTTGAGCAGATCTGTCTTGAGCTTCTGGAAAGCCTTTTCGCATTCAGGAGTCCAATCCGCTGCAGTCAGTTTCCTGTACATACCCGCACCTCCACCAGTCCGACCAGTCTGGCCTCTCCTCTTCTGGCCTGCTGTCAAAGCAAACATTGGCTTGGCAATGGCTGAACAGCCAGGAATGAAAGACTGGTAGAAGAACACCATGCCAAGAAATGACTTCAGCCTCTTTACAGATGGGGTACGACCATCCTCCTCCATCAGAGCCTCCTTTGGCATCTTGCAGATGACATCAACTTTGTTGGGATCCACCGCAACTCCACTTTGGTCAATGACGTGGCCAAGGAACCTCACTGACCTCATCATAAGGTGACATTTCTTGGGGCTCAGTTTGAGGTTGTTGTCTCTGAGTTTACCGAAGACCACTTGGAGCCTGTTTAGTGCTTCCTCTTCAGTGGGCGCAAAAACAAGCAGGTCATCTAAGTAGCAGAGCAGGCTGGTGAAGTTTAGGCTACCAAAGATGCTTAGCATCATACGCATGAACGATGCTGGGCTGTTACAAAGTCCTTGCGGCATTCTGTTATATTCATATAAACCAACAGGTGTCGTGAAGGCTGTATACTTCTTGTGTTCCTCACACATTGGAACATTATAGAAGCCCGATGTCAGATCCATTGTACTGAAAACAGCATTACCTCCCAGTGCTGCTAGACAGTCGGCCTGATGAGGCAGAGGGTGAGCATCTTTTAAAGTCCGTGCATTCAGCCACCTGAAGTCTGTGCAGATTCTGAGCCCCCCATCTTTCTTCCACACCATGACGAGAGGGGATGCATACTCACTGATGGACTTGCGGATGATCCCCCTCTCCTCCATGTCTGAGAGCACGCGTCGTAGCTGTTGGTAATGCGCAGGAGGGACTCTCCTATATGGCATGCGAAATGGGCGATCGTCTGTCAGGCGAATGCTGTGCACAAACTCTCTCGCCTCGCCACAATCAAGTGAGTGTCTGGAGAAGATATCTTCATACTCTTGAACCAGTTCGACAAGACGTTTCTTCGCCCAAAAGCTAGCTTGGCATGAGTCAATGTCCAGATCGCTCAACCCCAGGCTGGACAGGCGTTCTTTGAGGTCAGCATCCGTGACAGCTGAAACTATAACACTCTCTGACTCCAAGCCCTCCATCTCACACAGGCCTTGCTGAACGTTGAAGTCCTCCACAGCAAGACACGTGAACACATCAGCGATGATGGCATTACGTCTCAATGTAATTGGCTTCGGCGAGAGATTTGTTATCTTCAAGGGCACCCACCTGTCAGCCCACATCTCAGTGATTACACGACCCACAAGGATGTGCCGTGGACCTGACCTGGAACCACATGGCTCCACAATGACTGTGCTGCCTGGAGACATCGGCACCTTACTGGACAGCCTACCCCACACTAGGTGTTCGTGTTGGGGTTCCAGTGTGACAGCATGAGGCAGCTTCAAAGGGCCAATCTTGTCTGGGACATCCTCACCCTTCCATCTTGTGGAGCAGGACAGCATATCAAGGAACAGATCACAGTCTGACGGTACTTTCTTGCCTCCAGCTGATATGAGTCTCCAGTAGTTTTCATCATTCTTCATGGTACGTGCGAGGTGCTTGAGGACGTTTGAACCGATGATGAGCTCATCACGCTGGCCCGGCACAAGCAGAACAGGAACAGCGCACTTCACTCCATACATAGACAGCGTCAAGTCATAAACACCTCTGGGACGCGTTTGCTTTCCCCCACAACCCACAAGCACAATTCTTTCGGCTGATTCAGGCTCTTTAATAAGGACTCCCGCCGCCTTGAGTAATGCTTCAGCCCCCTCACTCATCGTACAAGCCATGGATCCTGAGTCAATCATGCCCTTCAGTTCCACCTTGTCATTAACCACAACTTGGGTGTAAAATAATTCACTGAAAGCTGGCACCTCTCTAGAGCCTTGAACCACGACCTGAAGACCTTCTGGTACGGCCGAACAAGCATTAACGTAAAGTAGCTCCAAGTCCTCGTTTCCAATGAGGGTTTCGTGTTGATCCCCCACACTGCCCCTCTCCAAGTGTGGGCTCTCTAGTTTCCCGCTGGTGGCCCTTGTCTGGCATCAGCCTGGCCCACCCGCTTCCGTCCATACTTGTCACAGTCCTTCTTCCAGTGACCAGGAGCAAAACACGCAAGACATAGGTTTTCTCTCCTGCAATGTGCGAGTGTGGAATGTCTGACATCGTCACAGACTCTACAACTCCTCCTCTGAAAGGGCATTGGAGCATATGATGGCTCTTGTGCAGGGGCTTGGACGTTCTGACGCACCACCAAGTGATCTAGAAGACTGATCAGTGCATTCATGCTATTCACACCAAGAGCTGCGGCAGTGGCTGGAGTGGCGTGACTGGACTGGGGAGCCTGAAAGCGTGCTGGTGACCGTGCATGTTGTGGAACAGACTGTGCTTGGGATGGTTGAGGCAAATTAACAGCTGGGTAATTGGGCACAAACTGTTCTGCTAAAGGCGAAAGCTGTGATGTTGGTGTCTGAACTGGTGCGTTAGAAACCATAGTGGCTTGAGGCAGAACGAGCCCCTGAGAAAAAGGCAGCTGAAACTGGGGCTCTGCTGGCACTGGTTGAGACAGCTCTGGCTCTCGTGACATGGCTGACTGGCTGTGGGTGACTATGTGTCTCTGTGGAGCATGAGAACTGGTCAGTGTGCGCATCCTGTGTTCCCTCTGGTAGGCGTCAATGCGTTCCTGGACCTCACTCGTGGTCCACTCCTCAGCCGCCTTGAAGCTGAGTCTGTTAGAGAGTATGGTGTCTGGGCAAAACTTGATGAACATCATGCATACCTCCCGTCCAGGATCTTCAACACTTCGTTTCTGTCTCTTTAGGCACTCATCAGCGATATCAGTGGCGTTATTCAACCTAATCCAGTAGTCCATCACCCCTTCATCTCGCAGTGGCCTGGTGTTGTAAAAGTCAGCCATTGGCATGGATGAGTAGGTCAACTCACTAAAGTGTTGTTTCAGTATGTCATAGACAAGGTCGGGAGTCGCGTCAGTAGAGTTATGTCGTAGAGTAACCCGCACTACATCTCTAGCCTTTCCCCTTAGCTTAGCTAATATCTCCTGTAGCTGCTGGTGTACTGGAACATTACTCTTACGAAAATATGTCCCAACCATTTCTACCCACTCCCGGACAGAACACTTATCACTGCTGTCACCCCTATAAATAGGTGGCTCCTTAGCATCAGATTGCATTACTAGCCTAACACCGGACAAATTAAACTCTGTCGGTTGCTGTTCAGGCTGTGAACACCCCTTTTTTTCAGATGTGTCGTGTACTGTTACATCACTATTGCGTTGTAGCTGGTCTGCAATAGACTGGCCAATTTGGCTGGCTAACTCTGTAATGAGGGCTCTTACATCATCACTAGAGGCTGATGTGGTACGCTGCTCACTTGGGGAAAGACTGCGGGGAAACTGGACACGACTGGAACACGCCCTAGGCGTTCTCAACCCACCCACCTCAGGCGACTGAACCTCGTCCTTGAATAACATCCCCCTCCCAAACCCCACAGTATCATACACATCACGATCAAGAACCCCCGTACCCACTGGTGTATTTACTGAGTCCATTGTGCAATACTTGGGTGAAACAATGCAGTCTCCACAGTGATCGAAGTGGCGTCGATACTTGAAGAATCCAAAAGGTCACGGCACCAATGTAACCCGTCTTGTCTTTCTGCGTTGTGTTCTGGGTTGTTCTCAAATAGACTCAGAGGCACGGCCGGTCACAATGCAGTTTATTATCTGCGGTCACAAACAATATGACAATGAGTGCTGCGGGACATCTGGTTAGCATCTCAGTCAAATCCAACATTGTTCTGACTCTATTAACATTAATCACATTTAACCTCTTTTCATATAGAAAAACTACATTTGTAATCAAAACAAATACAAAGAAAATATCACAGATATTCCCAATAAAAAACACATTGTAAATTCCCCTTTGTCATACATTAATTCTCTTATATAAACTACACATATAGTTATTGAGTCATCTCAAACAAATATGCACAAACACAAAAAACATACCTGCGGTCACAAACAATATGACAATGAGTGCTGCGGGACATCTGGTTAGCATCTAGAAAATTAGCATCACGTCAGTACAATGTTAATGGCCGAACAGCTAGCTCACCACGTGCGGCAGCAGCTACCGAACTCCATTTAACATATAAAAAACACATTATCGCGGCTCGTAGTTCATTAAGACTACTGCAGGATTCACACATCATCATATTCACTCTTAATATGATGATAAGTCAACAAATAAGTGATAATAACAATTTATATATCCGTTTTATTATCGGAGAAATCTGACGTGAACTCACCTCAGTCAAATCCAACATTGTTCTGACTGAGGACAAACTTGCGCGGCGCAAATCCCCACTCTGATGACGTCACGCGCACACACTGCACTAACCCGACGCGCAGGCAGAATGAACTCAGAATGAAACTCAGTAATACCAAAAGAATATTTTTTGGGTGGAATTCACAAGTATACAAATAAACATGTTACATAAGCCTATAATACATGAGAGGCGTGTAGAGGTTTTTGTGTGTAAATGGGTGTATGTGTATGTTGGCATGATTATGTGGTTTATGAGGACAGTTTTTTAGGTTACAAACTGGTAATTACAAGGGTGAAAGTTTTCTGTGAGGGTTAGGTTTAGGGGTTGTGTTAGGTTTAGGGGATAGAATCTATAGTTTGTACAGTATAAAAATCATTATGTCTATGGAAAGTCCTCATAATGATAGGTAGACCAATGTGTGTGTGTGTGTGTGTGTGTGTGTGTGTGTGTGTGTGTGTGTGTAAGGAGAGAAGGAGTGCACAAAATGGTGGGCTTGGCTCTCGTGGAGAGTACGTCGCGCGAGGTTTCTGGCCAGAGAATGTGGCTGCGGATATGGGCAAATTGACTGTTAATGGCATCTGCCCGTTAAACATGTGTCTCCACTAGTCCAATAACTTGGGAACAAAGCTGGGCTCTATTGCCAAGTTTTCTGTTCGCCAAATGTGTGTGCGGGTGTGTTTGTGAGGGGTCGTGTGTGTGTGTGGTTAGTATTAGAGAGTACAGTGTGATGGCACCGAAGCTGGTTTAGCGATCGTATGAGAGACGGCAACTCTTAGATTTATAATTCAGAGATGCGGTGAATGGCTCATAATATGTCAGCTGCGGTCGCTGGTTCTTTAATGGATAAACTCAGTGTGCCTGTCTCACCCACGATGGCGGAAATGCACATACAGCCCAACGTTAATTTGTGGTAACAGTAAGTTACAGTAATACCTTGAGTATTATTAGCAGCAATGAATGGACTCAGCAGTCCGTAAACTGTACAAGCAACAACCTTGATACACAAGAATAACACACTATAATATTCTATCTCTGCCCAGAAGTAAACTTCTTACTTGTGTCGCATGAGGACGCAGGTAGAATGTGTCGTTTGACTCTGACTGGGTTCCTCGAAGCTCGGCGAGTGGTACAGTGGCTGATTCTTGGCAAGTTGGCGGAGATATCAGCGAAGTTGAATTGGTTGAAAAAGGAAGAGAAATCTTCTTTCTTCACTTCTGCAGGCAAAAGGGTGAGACGTGGATTGCTCAGTGGTCTCCTTCTGATCCAGTAGCATGCTCGGTGAGAATCTCGGCTCATCCAGCGAGATGGAGATTGTATGGCCAAAGTTCAGGTACGTACGTTACTTCCTTAGGCTTAGATGTGCAACTAGATGTGCCGAATACTGTCACTGGAAGCAAGGCTTAGGAGGAATCTCCAGGGTTTTATACTCTCGATGACATCATGGTTGAGGGACGCGTTGTCATGTGTTTCATCCAATAGGAGTTGAGTTTAATTCTTCAAAATTTCACACCTATGTGTAAAGTGAGCAAGACTTGATGGGATCTGTAGTCTGTTTGGACTCCCGTTGTTTGATTTTGCCACAGTTTTGCTTAGGGTTTTCCTACAGGCCTCAGTCAGGCTTTATAAATTACTATGACTTTGTGTAGAATGTTCCTGGATTAAGATGAAATGTGTTAGTATTTGAGTTGTGCCACTCTGATGGTCTTTTGGAAACCTTTCAAAGAGAAGTCTGCTTTAACTCTGTGTGGAAGTTCAGGAGGTTGTGCAGAGGGGCCTTTCTGAGCAATGTTGATGCCTGGGCCGTCTAATTTATGACGTTGTGGAATTCCAGGATTAAGATTGTGTAAATCCTAGATTCAAATCATGTTGTTTTAATTCTTCTGCATGTATAATACTACACCGGTGTAGGTAGTGTCATAGATGTGAAGGGGGATGAGAATATATGCATGCATTAGGTGTCTACCGCATAGGATGCAAAAAGTCTACCGCCTAGGATGCTCCTGTGCTTCCTCGCTCAAACATCCTTTGTAAATTTCCTCTGTCCTCAGACCTTGCCTCCTCACTGTGCATTTTGAAAATTGATACATCCTTCATGATGGTAGACTTTCATCGGATTGCAATTAAATACGCTTCCCATTTGTACAGTGCATGTGTGACACACCAGTGGACACGTCACAAAACAGGCTTGACTGGATCGTGCTAAACAGCCCAGCACAGACCTTAAAACCTGAATTAAACCAATAATTTTCTACTTTGAAGCACTATGTCAGGGTTGGGGAGTAACGTAATACATGTAACGGGATTACGTATTTAAACAAAATACAAGTAACTGTATTCCACTACAGTTACAATTTAAATAATTGGTAATTAGAATACAGTTACATTCAAAAATAATTTTCATTACTGAAGAGATTACTTTGCATTTTATTGTCATTTGTTTCATTTAATATTTAGTCCTTTCAGATGGAAAACATTTATACATATAAATGATGCGATCCAAAGTGCATTTGAACAGCGGTGAAACACTTTCTTATGATGTGTTACAAGAGAAGAAGAAGAGAAGAACATTTTTAAGAAAGTTTGGGGCAGAAGAAATAGAATGAAACCTTGTGTTAATTGTCAGCTTCACGCTAAGCTAAAATGCTATTTCTATGTTACCAGACACGATCATGTTTTTTATGAAGAAAATTCACGTTGGATCATTGTAAAATGGGATTAATGGAAAGGAGGGGGCGAGAACCGGCTTGACAATATAAATGATGTTTTAATAATAAAATGAACCAAAAAGACAAACACACACACACACACACAGGTGTCTGAAAATCTCTCGCTCTGCCGCAATGTCTTCGGTAGGCCTTTATCCCTCTTGAGGTATATTAGAGATATGTACAGTGACGTCATTACGTGATGACGTAAAAGAACTGGTGAATAATGTTTTTGAACGGTCCAAAAGAACCAGTTCACGGAAAAGAATCTGACTTCCCATCACTTCGCTAGTTGACTTACCCTGCTTTCCCAATGTAATAACTGATGGCTTCGGAAGGCACTTTGAAGGGAAAACAATCATGATAGTCATACTGTAAGATAGTTTCAGACATAATTTCCAATATAAGAAAAAAGGAAGTTCCAAATGGCACATTACGCTATTTTGTGATTGAGTAAAGCCTGTTTCCCAAACCAGCTTGTTCGCTTGTGCTTCGTTACAGGACCCGTCCGGTCCAAAAGTTCTGAAACTTTGGCCAATATGTCCACAAGTCTGTCTTCTCAACATGAAAATAGTACAAAAATACTGACAAGCATGGAAATTGTTTGTAACCTTGTCGAGGCAACAAAAGTGTATCATGTGTCATGTAAATTTAGACCGTTGCATAAGCAGATGTCAAACACTGCCTACTGATATTTAAAATAAATTTTTATCCTCTGAAATTGTGTACAATGGCAATCCAAAGATCAAAATATATTAGTAGTCATTTTAGCATTCAGGAATTTTCAAGAAACAGGGGACGGATTCACAAAACGTTCTTAAGAAGAAATTTCTTCTTATCTACCATTTTCTTCTTAATTTGTAACTTAATAATGAAGAATATTTTGTCTTGAGGGGCCTGGTTAGTTCAGTGTGTATTGATGCTGACTACCACACCTGGAGTCACGAGTTTGATTCCAGGGTGTGCTGAGTGACTCCAGCCAGGTCTCCTAAGCAACCAAATTGGCCCGGTTGCTAGGGAGAGAAAAGAGTCACATAAGGAAACCTACTTGTGAACGTGATTAGTGGTTCTCACTCTCATTGTTTCGCATGGTAAGTTGTATGAGTATAACATGATCCTCCACATGCTGGGAGTCTCCACGGTGTCATGCACAATGTGCCATGTGATAAGATGTGCAGATTGCGGATGAAGTGGAGGCAACTTAGACTTGTCCTCCACCACCCGGATTGAGGTGAGTAACCGTGCCACCACAAGGACCCACTAAGTAGTGGGAAATGTGCATTCCATATTGGGAGAAAAGGGGATAAAAAATAAAGAAATAAAGAAAGAATATTTTGTATACCTGAATATACTTCTTAAGAAAGTTCTTATCTTTTTTCTTAAAGTCAAAATTCACTTTTACATGACGTTTGTACATAAATGTGAGTCGGCAGTGTGTGTACACAGCCACCCTACAATGTTAAAAGTCCACCACTCCTCTTTCTTACATTTCTATTAATCATAAACAGTGTGTCAAAATGAACAGTTTTCATTTCTGCTCTAACGTGACATCATATTAGAGCAGGCCTCGCCCATGACTGGTGACAGACTCCACCCTATAATAATAGATCCTCCCCTGAGTGATCTACACACAGTTTCCATGCTGGAGCAGATAAAGTGAGAAGAATAATGTCTCAGCTTCGTGTCTTCCGTTGTTGTTTGTAAAAGTGACCTTAAGAGTTTTCATGTACTCTCGGCATCCGAGCTACTGAAGACGCAGTGGACAAGTTTTGTTTTGAAGGAAATGTGCCCTCAAACATACGAAAATGTGTGTATGTTTGTGCAAATCATTTTACACCAGACTGCTTTGTGAATGAGTGTCAATATAAATCAGGATTTTAAAAAAATTTGAAAAAAATACTTACTGTCAGTTAAAATTGTCTCTGGATGTATTCAGGGAGACCAGAGCTATGTCGGGGCGGGGAGCAGCAGCTAATTTGCATTTAAAGAGACACACGAAAACAGCGTGTTTTTGATTCCACCCAAAAAGAGGCATTTACAACATTGAATAATAAAGTGGGGTATTTTGAGAAAAATGGCCATAATAGGTCTCCTTCAAGATTGTTCTTAAGAAAAAACGTCTAGGTTACATATGTAACCTCCATTCCCTGATGGAAGGAACGAGACGTTGTGACGAAAAAGCAACACTAGGGGTCTCTCTTGAGCGCTGAATATGCCTCTGATGCTTGAAAAAAGGCCAATGAGAAGTTGGCAGACAGTATTTGCATACCCCACCCCCAGACATACGGGTATAAAGGCAAAGAAATACTATGAGTTCATTCTGGATTTTTCTTAGGAGCCTTGGGAGTGTCCGGCCACCTCAGTGGCTCGGTGCAGTGACGTGGCCGGGAGGACACGACGTCTCGTTCCCTTCATCAGGGAACGGAGGTTACATACGTAACCTAGACACCACAACCTAGTGTCGCTTCTTCGACACTACGTCGAAGTGAGCGACACTAGGGGTCCACTTCAAATCACACCATGCGCTGAGCCGTGTACGTGTACTTCTGACACAGGTGCGGGCAGGTATTTCACGTGCCAGGACGAGCAGCTGTGTCAGACTGCACGTACCCTTCCCCAATGCCCCATAAAAGACGTCGGAATCCTTCTATTTACCTCCGGGCACCTCTTAGGAACCTGATGACTAAGTTGTGCTTACCCAGAGACTTGCCGTCTACTGGGTCATGGAGAGCTGCGATAGAGGCAACATACACTTCCAACTTCTCCAGTTGGAAAAAGAGCTTTGACTTAACTGTTTACCTCTGTGGGTCTTCAGGGGCGTAAAGTTGCCTGGTAGAAGGGGCCCTGACTTGGTTGATTGTGTCTGCGATGGTAGGTGGTAGACCAGATAGATCTTCCGCATCCTGTCCAGGAGCCAGACGTGGAGGTTCCAGAGGTCTGGGCGCGGATGCCAGAGCATGCCCCGTCCCTGAGAAAGAAGGTCCTTCCTCAGGGGAATTCGCTAGGGAGGGGCTGTCGCGAGGAGTATGATGTCTGAGAAACAGGCCCAGGTGGGCCAGTAAGGAGCCACTAGGGTGACATGTTCCTCGCCATCCCTGACCTTGCACAGCAAATGTGCAAGAAGGCTCACTGGGGGAAATGCGTACTTGCGCAGCCCCAAGGGCCAGCTGTGTGCCAGTGCATCTGCATCGAGTGGAGCCTCTGTTCGGGTATACCAGAGCGGGCACTGGGAGGTCTCTCGGGAGGCAAACAGGTCTACCTGGGCCATGCCGAACCGATCCCAAATCAGCTGTATCACCTGGGGGTGGAGCCTCCACTCTCCACCAGGCAAGTGTTGTCGTGACAGCGCATCCGCTACCACATTGAGGTTGCCGGGGATGTGAGTGGCGTGCAGCGACCTGAGTCTGTGCTGGCTCCAAAGGACATGTGGCGGGAGCGTACACGACCGTGGTGATTTATGTACGCTACCGCGGTGGTAATGTCTGACCTGATTAAGACATGTTTGTCCCGAACTAACAGGAGAAACTTCCGCAGGGCAAAGAAAACAGTCAGGAACTCTAGGCAATTTATATGCCAGCGCAGCGGGGCCCCTTTCCAAAGGCCCGCAGCAGCGTGCCTGTTGCACACGGCGCACCAACCCAATTTGGAGGCGTCGGTCGTAACCAGGACACGTCAGGGCATCTGCTGCAAGGGTACTCCTGCCCGAAGAAAGCAGAGGTCTGTCCAGGGTTTGAGGGTTTCGACGGCAGGCGGGGGTGAATATTACATGGTGCATGCCGCGGCGCCATGCTCGTCTCGGGACTCGAGTCTGAAGCCAGTGCTGAAGCGGTCTCATATGCATCAACCCCAGCGGCAAGACCGCCGCGGAGGATGCTATATGACCCAGGAGCCTCTGGAAAAGTTTAAAAGGAACCGCTGTGCCCGGCCTGAAGGAGGCGAGGTATTTCAACACTGACTGAGCACGCTCATTGGTGAGTCGTTCCGACAATGAGACCGAGTCTAACTCCATGCTGAGAAAAGAGATGCTCTGAACCAGGGTGAGCTTGCTCTTTTCCCAGTTGACCTGAAGCCCCAAACGGCTGAGGTGCCTGAGCACCTGGTCTCTGTGAGTGCATAAAAACTCTCGTGAGTGAGCCAGGATGAGCCAGTCGTCGAGGTAATTGAGTATGCGGATGCCGGCTTCTCAGAGCTGGGCAAGGGCTGCCTCTGTGACTTTGGTGAAGATGCAAGGGAACAGAGACATGACGAAGGGGTGGACCTTGTACTGATACACCTGGCCTTCGAACGCAAACCGAAGGAAGGGTCGGTGTCGAGGCAATATTGAGACGTGGAAATGCACATCCTTGAGGTCTACCGCTGCAAAGCAATCTAGATGCTGGACGCAAGTTAAGATGTGTTTTAGCGTGAGCATTTTGAACATGAGTTTATGCAAAGCCCAGTTGAAAACTCTCAAGTCCAAGATCGGTCGTAAGCTGACACCTTTCTTGGGTACAATGAAGTAAGGGCTGTAGAGACCATTCTTCATTTCGGTTGGAGGGACAGGCTCTATCGCGTCTTTGAGTAAAAGGGTAGCGATCTCCCCGTGCAGAGATTTGGCATGCTCGCCGTGTACTGCGGTAAAGCGGACGCCCATGTAGGGGGGCGGAGGCCTTGCAAACTGAATTGCTTAACCGAGTCTGATGGTCCCGTCCAGCCATCGTGACGGATTTGGAAAAGCCACACATCCAAACTCCGTGCTAGGGGCACCAATTGGATGATTATTTTTGACGTACACGGCGGGGCTTCGCAGCAAGGTGGAGCAGGTGTTACGGCATCGGAAGGCGATGACATGTCCCGGGGCTCTAGTGCTGAGAAAAGACTCGAAGCACTTACCTTTCTCCGCACACCCGGTAGGGGGCGGGTTCGTGACTGAGGAGGAGGGCTGGTAGAGGCGTCCTCTGGACTCGTCCGAACTGGCCAGCCGGTTGTGAGGCTGAGGGTGGAGGGTCCACATCCAGCATGCCGGGACTGTTGAGGTGTGGCGGCAGAGTGCCGTGAGAATGGCATTTGTGGGCTAGGTGACCCAGAGACAAAGTAAATAGCTCTGTTATTGAGAATGTGGGTACCGCAGCCCGACTAGGGCAAATTTAAATTCAACAAAGGATTCTTCTCCCGGCCCTCCACCGGGGAACGGAGTGGTCTGCTTACCAGCTCCGGAGCTAACATCTTGGTCCCTGGGTTGCCTGGGAGCCTTCCAGGTCCTCGAGGGGGTCCTTGCGACAGGGGGCATCTGCTTCCTGCGGGGTGCTCGACGCGTGGGCTGAAAGCTGGGCCCGGGTTGAGGCAGAGCAGCCTGGTGTTTCTTCGCAGGGGGACGCCCTTGGCGAGCAGACGGGGCATGGCCTATGGTGGCAGGCTTGCGGCGGGGCAGGATGTGAGAGATCCCCACCGTCTGTTTCTTCACCGCGGAGAACTGCTGGGTAAAGTCCTCGACGGTGTCGCCGAAAAGGCCAAACTGGGAGATAGGGGCGTTGAGAAAGCGAGTCTTGTCGATTTAACGCATCTCGACCAAGTTCAGCCATTGATGAAGTTCCTGGACCACGAGCGTTGTCATCGCCTGCACGAGTGACTGCGCTGTGACCTTCGTGGCCCTGAGGGTGAGGTCGGTCGCTGAGTGCAGTTCCTGCAGCACATCGGGATCAGGGCTACCCATGTGCAGATCTTTAAGTGCCTTGGCCTGGTGGACTTGCTGGAGGGCTCATGGCGTGCAGGGTGGAAGCGGCATCTCCGGCAGCGCTGTAGGCTTTAGCAGTCAGTGTAGACGTCGTCCTACAGGCCTTGGAGGGGAGCACAGTCCGACCCCACCAGGTGGTCGGGTTTCTAGGGCACAGGTGGAGCGCAACAGCCCTATCCACCTGGAGAATCGGCGTGTACCTGTGGGCCGCTCCTCCATCGAGTGTAGCGAGAGCGGATGAGCAGGTGGCATGACGAGTGGAGAGCGGCGCCCTCCATGTAGACGTCAGTTCATCATGCACTTCTGGGAAAAATGGGACCGGGGATGGTTGTGATGGCTGTGGGGAGGACGGAGGGTTCCAGTCCAGCCCCACGCTAGCGGCGGCCCGGGCAAGCATATCGGACATCTGCGCATCTGCCTCAGCCTGGGCATGCTGGCCCGAAGGCGGCAGCCCAGGGGAGTCATCTGCGTCAGACACCGCGCTCTACAATGCAGTGGAGAGCTCATCCACTTCTAGCTCTAGAGGATAGGCAGGCTGGCCGTGAGGCGAGCCACTGTTGCCTCAAGCACGGACGGGAGTCAACGAGCGTGCCGGGGGGCGGATGGTCAGAGGGGGCTTACCCGGCGGAGCTGCACCCGCTGCCGTCCCCAGATCGCCTCCAGCGCCAGCGGCATCGTCCTCAATCCTGTGAGAAGCAGGAGCAATGCGGGGGCAGCTGGAGTTGCGTGCTGTCTGTTGCCATGGTCATGCTCTCGCAGTAAGAGCAGGAGCTATCCACAAACACTGCCTTGGTGTGAATGCAACCCAGACACACAAGACAACGCCTGTGGCCGTCTGAAGCGGAGAGCACTCTACCGCATCCAGGAACTACACAGGGGCGGAATGGCATCTTTATAAAGACGTGTCCTTTATTGCTCCCATTGCTCTTTTAGAGGAAAATACTCTTTTACAGAGAAAATCACTCTTTTAAGAATTAAAACTCTTTTAATTTTGTGCTGTCGAAGCGCCCAGGGGAAAACTGCACTGCCGTTTAGAGAAGGAGAAAAGCCGCTGATGTGCACCGTAGATCCAACAGCAAGCAAAGCGTCAGAGGAAGAGGAACAGGAACAGGTGTGTAACTCGCAGCTGACTGCTGACACGACCAAGGCTCCGAAGAAAATTTCTGAATGAACTCGTAGTTTTTCCTCGCCTTTATACCCATATGTCCGGGGGCAGGGTATGCAAATACTGTCTGCCAACTTCTCATTGGCCTTTTTTCATGCATCAGAGGCATATTTGGCGCTCAAGAGAGACCCCTAGTGTCGCTTCTTCGACATGACGTCGAAGTGAGCGACAGATGGGGAGCTGAAGAAGCATGCAAATTCTCAAAAAAAAAAATCTTAAATACCATCATAAATATCATCTTAAAGTTAGAATAAACTCACTGTTGTCTTAAATCCTAAAAGGTAAGATGTTTAATTAATTTGCTGGGATTTTCATGTTGAGTCTCAAGTCACAATGGGCTGTTTATGACACTGTTTTGTGTTTAATTATATTTTTATTTTCAGCTTGTAAACCAAGTAAATGTTCTCACCAAATTCAAACAATAAATGTTGTTTTGAAGATTCTTAATGTGGTTGTCATGGACTCCAGTTCCACAATCTTCTCGTCCTGTTTCCGTCACAGTAGTGACCAGTTATGTTAATGTATGAGCTGCATATAGTGCTCTCTCTCCACGATTTTTAGAGTTCATAGAAATATAATAATTTTAACATTAGATAGCTGAGACTTTCTTTTTCACCCCCATCCACATCCCTATCAAAGTTGGCCAGAGTGGAGACAGCCTTCGCCACCTTTTCCCATTTGCCCGCCTCTTAATTTCATAAGTTATATAATCATCAAGCTTCCCAAGGATAATTTTTTCCTTGCAGTAATTTCCTCAACAAGAACCTCATGTCTGCTAAAGTTTTTGTTTCTTTTCCTCCATGTCAAATTTAAATTTATCAAATGATTAGCAATAAGTAAATTCTCCTAATATGGTTAATGTTGTTAAACTAACACATCTCATGCACTTTACATTAAAATAAATCTTGCTAAGTGCTAGCTACTTTAAAAAAAAAGGCTAATAGATAAATGTATTGTTGTGTTTTACCAGTGTTGAAGCATTGAACAGGCTGATCAGACATCTTTTTATTCTTAAGAAAAAAATTAAGATATAATATTTGAGAACTTCTTAAGAATTTTTCAAGTATTGCACTTAGGAACGTTCTTATGAACTTCTTATCATTTATCCTAAGAACTTTCTTAATGAAGTTCCTAGACATAAGTTCTGGAGGAGCGAGTCCATCGAATCTTTCAATTAACAGCCAGAGTATATAAGCAGCTGTTTACCTCTCTTCAGTCTCATCTGTTTCCAGCATTTGCCCCCACCCACCCACGACAGATCCATGCGATGTCTTATTACTCCCGCTTGAAGAGTTCATCCTCCTTATCAGATAAGCTATTTTATCAAAATCATTGTGTTATTCAACGGAAGCTGCCGCAGCAGCTCACTATTTGCATACATCGTGATAATGGAAGCTGCCACTGTAACTGTGGTTTTCTACCCTGCCTTTTTTCCTTTTTATCATTACTCGCCGAAGCAGATCCTATTGCGTTGCGGCTGCCTGGAGTGGTGGTGGCGTGGTGGCGTAGTGGCTAGAGCACAGGGCTGTTAATCAGAAGGTCACTGGTTCGAACCCCACAGCCACCACCATTGTGCCCTTGAGCAAGGCACTTAACTCCAGGTTGCTCCGGGGGGATTGTCCCTGTAATAAGTGCCCTGTAAGTTGCTTTGGATAAAAGCATCTGCCAAATGCATAAATGTAAATGTACTGCTTCATATGGCCATGCATGGGTCCTTTCATCTTAACTGTCAGCATTTTATTCCCACACACTTGATTGTTTAAATCCCGTATTAGTGTGTTTCCTCTTAGCGGCACTTCAGCGGTCTCTCTCGCTCTCCCTCTCAGATTTATGGAGTATCTCCTCACAAAACTATTGCATTGCAGATATATCAATCATGCAAGTACATTGTACAGCTGGTGGCGGTCATACAGTACTCATAAGGAGTGAATGGTCACAAGTGAATAATGATTGCAAGTCCATATTCTCCTGCATTTCTGTTTGCTTCGACTGCATGCTTTCCCCTCAAATAAGTATCAGTAGAAGTTTTCCCTCTTCAAGGTAGAAGTGCAGCCCACTCTCCATTGCAGTGTGGACCTTCCTGGTCGAACGGCATGCAGGCTTTCCAATTGAATTGCAGTGTGAGCTTCAGCGCACTGGTTGCATGCTCTCCCATTTGAATCACAGGGTGGGCTCTCACATTCGAATGCAGTGCGAGATTTCACATCACTCACTCTTTGGGCTCTCCAGTCTGAAACGCAGTATGAGCTCTCCCATTCAAGCGCAGTGGTGGTGCAGTAGTCATAAGAGCCTTTAGCATCTCCCGTTAGCCTTCATATTGGCATTTCTTTCACTCATGGTCAAATTCAGCCCAACACATAATAAATAGAGCCTGTTATATCCTCCAAAATAAACTTGTGCTTTCCTTATAGGCATGTGTAAACGTAATAAAGTCACGTGTGCCCCACTTGATTCTGCCGCAGGAACGCCCACTTGATACTGCCACAATAGTGCCCCATTTGATACTGTGCCGCAGCGCTAGACCACGCTCGATACTGCCGAAGCAGCTCCTGCCTATGCTCGATACTGCCACAGCAGTACTCCTTTCGCTCCTCTGAGTCTCAGAACTCACCATCAACTCCACCTTCAACCCAGCCATCCACCCCACCTTCTCCGACCTTCAATTCTTAAACCATGAAGCAATCAGTTTCAACAGCAAAGAGTAAAACCGATCAAATTAAATGTGTACATTCAGTTTTCATTTTCAATCTGCTAACCCCCATTCAGCCAAACCTGTCCCTGGCATATTTTTTTCTACTCCAGAGAAACTCTCAAATGACCTATCCGCTCGACCCTCTATTTGTTGATGACAGAAATCTCCACGTGTCTGGACATTGGTTTCAAAATAATCTAAAAATTATCCTCAACAGATCCAGCATTCCTACAAAACATTTCTCTCCAAATTTGACCTCAAAACAAAAAATTAAAGAATGCATTTTAAACAATTGGGGAATTGTCAATTAGACTCGTAGATAACTTACCAGCTAATGACTGTAAGAATGCTGGATATTTTAAAATGTCTCAATAGTTAAAGTATAGTCTGAATATACAGGAATAGTTAGCCCACAATAGTTAGGACACAAAAGGAACATATCCTGCTCTTAATGCCAAAAAATTACAATTCATAGTAATAATGACTGGCAATCAAAAAAAAAAATCTTAATTACTTTCACAGTACTATTTCTGTAATGTCACATGAAGACTCGTTGGCCGTGGCATGTGTGGGCGCTGACTCGTTGGCCATGGCAGGCACGGCTGCTGACAAATTGTGAGGTAGGGTCTTCATGGCCTTATGCACAGACATCAATGGCAGATCATTCAACTTCGAGACAGGGGCCGTGAAAGGCTTCTAGACAGGGATCACCGAAGGCTTGGAGCAAGGAGTCGCAGAAGGCTTGGCTGTGACATGACATAGAGCAGACTCAGGCCTAAGGCTTGGAGCAAGGAGTCGCAGAAGGCATGGCTGTGACATGGCGTGGATCAGACTCAGGCGTGGCTGTGATATGGCATGGAGAAGACTAGGGAATGACCTCTGTATCGTGAGCATGGGCAGAGCCTCTGGAACATCCTCTGTGGTAATGAACACAGGCAGAGACTCGGGAATGACCTCTGTGGTCGTGGGCATGGGCGGAGACTCGAGAATGACCTTTGTGGTCGTGAACACAGGCAGAGATTCGGGAATGACCTCTGTGGTCATGAGCTTGGGCAGAGACTTGGAGATGACCTCTGTGGTTGTTAGCATGGGCAGAGACTTAGGACCGACCTCTGTGATCGTGGGTATGGTTGGAGACTCGGGAATGACCTCTGTGCTTGTGAACACTGGTGTAGTGCGCACAGGTTTAGTAGCCGGTTTGGTTATTAGCAATAATTAAATAATTATCATAGATAACTATTAATTAATGAAATCAATAGAACATTGATTAGAATCAATGTTAGCTTTTTAATCCTTTAAATCAACAATCATCAAATCTAATAGAATATTAATTATTATCCAAGATAATAACTAATTATTAAAATTAATTAAACATTGATTAGACTTAACACTAGCTTATCAATCCTTCAAATTAAACAATCATCAAAGATAATTGTCAATTATCAAAATCAAAAGAATATTAATTAGGATTAATGTCGATGGGGCACCACCCTGGAATCAGGGACTAATAACCAGACAGTATAACAGTCTCAATGTTAGATTGTTCTCTTAGGAAAATTGATGTCCGTAGATCATCAAGATTAAAAAGGGAACAACGAAGGGTTGAATTCGAGCACTGGCATCCCCTGCCAGCCTTTGACACATGTGTATGCAAAACAAACCAAAACACTTCTCTTTTAATTATAACGAAGTTTATTGAAAATATTAATATCAATTAATAATCAATACAATGCAGTCAATAAACTTCCGACATTCAAACTACAAACTAAACAGTGACAGTAACACCTGAGAGGACGGTGTGTGTGTGTGTGTGTGTGTGTGTGTGTGTGTGTGTGTGTGTGCGTGTGTGAGAGAGGAGTGACGCACACAAAATGGTGGACGTGACTCTCGTGGAGAGTACGTCACGTGAGATTTCTGGCCAGAGAGTATGGCCGTGAATGTGGGCGGAGAGAAACCGGTAAATGGCGTCTGCCCGTTTCCAGCGTGTCTCCGCTTGCCCAATAACCTGGGGACAAAGCCGAGCTTTATCACAAAGTTATCTACTAGCAAATGATTATGAGGGGTCGCGCGCGTGTGTGTAGTTAGTACGAGAGAGAGAGAATGAAGTGGCGGCGTTGAGGCCGGTTTCGCGATCGTGGGAGAGAAGGCAACTGTTAGTTTACCACTCAGAGACGCGGTGAACGGCTCGTAACCCGTCCCGCGACCTCTGGTCCTTTGATGGATTAACACAGTATGCCGGTCTCATCCACGATGGCGTAAACACACAACAGTCCAACGTGATTGGATTACAACACAGCAAACTCTAATTTATGATAACAGTATGTTGCATTAATACCTTGAGTATTATTAGCAGCAATGAGCGGACTCTACGGTCCGTAAACTGTACAAAACAATAAACTTGATCCACAAGAATAACACACCTAAATATTCTATCTCTGCCCAGACGTTAACCTCTTACTTGGATCGCGTGGGGACGCATGTAGAATGTGTGTTCATCCGTCGTTCGACTCCAACTCGGTTCCTCGAGTCTCGGGTGATGACGGGAGGCCGTTTCCTCGCTCTGTCAGCGGGCGGTACGGCGGCTGATTCTCGGCGGGCTGGCGGAGAAATCAGCGACATCAACTTGATTGAAGAGGGAAGAGAATTCTTCTTTCTTCACTTCTGCAGGCAAACGGATGAAGATTGCTCAGCGGATTGCTCGGCACTTTCCTTCGGATCCGTTAAAGTGTTCGGTTGAACACAATGTTCTCAACTCGTCCAGCGAGATGGAGATTGTATTGCCGCAGTTTCAAGTTGCACGTTACTTCCTTGTGCAACGAGGCAACACCACGTTTATGCACGGCAGGCAAAGTCACTGGAAGCGCCGAAGGAATCGATTTCCGATGCATTTCTACTCCTGATGACATCATAGTTGAGGTGCGTTCTGTTGAGTGCCTCATCCAATAGGTGTTGAGAGTTCGATCGTTTGAAATTTCACACAGTTGTAAAGTGAGCAAGGCTTCTTGGGATTTGCAGTTGGCTTTGTACTCCCTTTGTTTGATTTTGGCGCGGTTTTTATCAGCCAGATTTATGACTTTGTTTTTGTGGGCCTCAGTCAGGCTTTACGACTGTGTTAGGCCTGCCTTTGTCTTGTATCTGAATACATGAGGCCCTACACTGGTAGAGACTCGGAAACGACTTCTGTGGTCATAAAACTGGCTGAGACCTGGGAATGGAAGCCTTTCTTCACCTCCTCCTCCTCCGGACAGCCGAAGTTGGCAATGCTGGCTCTGGAAGGACAAGGCTGGCAACGCTGGCTCTGGGATAGATGAGGCTGGCAACGCAAGTGTGTGTGTGTGTGTGTGTGTGTATGTGGCTAGATATGGTAACAAAGAAAGCAAAATTGAGGATTAGATACAAAATGGTGGATTGATCCAAAATGGAGGACTTGATCCAAAATGGAGGACTAGATCCAAAGTGGAGGACTAGGTCCAAAATGGAGGACTAGATCCAAAACGGCAGAGCCAAAGATCATTTGAGTGTGGAAGGAAAGGAGAAAGGAAAGATGACTGGATCAGTTCAAGAGCAAAGGAACTGACGAAACAGGCAGTAAAATTTGAAACAGCAGTCGGACATAAACCGCAGCGCCGCTCACTCTGTGAATATCAGTGAGAGAGAGAGAGAGAGAGAGAGCGAGAGAGAGCAAAGAGGCACATGAAATCTGAATGAGAGTGACCGCTTGTATCAGTGGAACTGAATTAATAGTTCAGATCACTCAACAAAACAACATTTCTTTTGAACACATGATCTCTCACGATCAACAATCAGCACTGCACTTTATTAATCATCACTCTGTCAATATATTCTCCCAATTCAATTAGTGTTTATATATATTTATACCCCTATCTAGTGTATGTGTATTCTACATTGTGTGTATTGTGTACATTTGTTATGTAAATTGTTGTGTAAGTATGTGTACATTTGTTATGTAAATTGTTTTGTGTAAATATGTTGTTTATTGTAAAGTGGTTTATGTCTCGTCACTGTCATGACTGCTATGTTGCTCGGAACTGCACACAAGAATTTCACCTACTGTTGCACTCGTGTACACAGTAGTGTGACAATAAAGTGATTTGATTTTGATTTGATTTGATTTGATTTCACCCAAAAATGATGATCTCCCAAATCAAAACAGCAATCAGAGTTAAACGTACAAAATATGCTCAAAACACCAGCATTTAGAATTAAACATAAGATTTATCTGCGGAAGAAAAATCAGTTTCTTAACTAAATCTGTCCAGATATCATCGTCATATCATCAGCGAAAAGACGCGTATCTGCATTATTCGTTGGGTCCATGATGAAGAGAAATGCAGGAGATAGTCAACATTGACAGAAATCGAGGGAGAACGGAAGCTGGTTGCCTTTTCCGTTTATCTAAATAAATTCACTGTTGTCTTGCAGTGAAAAATTAATGAACCAGTTATTATAAGTGTAATAGAAGACTGGAAAAAAGCTAAGTTAATCTAACTCTCCCATGGCCAAATGGTGAGGCTAGAAAAACATGGTCTCTTTGTTCTTAGTCCAAAAAGGAGGGAAAACTCCTTCAGTCTGTGCACAAATACCGATTTCTCTTTAAAAGCTGGAGCTTTGCACAGAGAGGCCGAACTACATCTGTCCGCTGGTTTTATTGACAAGATGACGTCATCGGTCGTAGGCCAAATGCCATTGGTGGTGCTGCGTGTCAAGATGCGTGAGAAAAGTTGAGCCCTTCATTGCATTGCGGGACATGCTGAACTCAGCAAGAAACACATTGGTATGCACTCTAAAATTATTTATCTACACCATTGTTTTGCAGTGTAGGCTTTTCTGAAGCAACAAAATAATGTAACGAAAAAAATTTCCATCTGACTTAATGTTACACACAAAGTTACAGATGCATAAACTCTTTCTGTTCAATAAATCTGACTGAATCCAGATGATCTACGAAGGTTATTTTATGAAAATTATTGTTTGAGTTCTGTTCTGTGTTAATTAATTACCATTTTAATGTAATGCAATCTTTCTCATGTAAAATAATATTGACATATTGACAGGATGAAAATGTTCATATTTATTTTAAATTGGGGCATTCTAAATTTTAAAAACACACACACACACACACACACACACACATACATATACATATATATATATATTGGGGTTAGGGGCTGATTGAGGTTATATAAAAATTAATAAAAATTTTATCTAAAGATCAGGAGATGTGCTCCCACAATCAAACCCATATCATTGGCATTGCTAGTGCCATCCTCTACCATTTGAGCAACAAATGAAGACAACATTTTTTAATACAAAACATATAGAATTTTTGGAATACCAGGTTAATTTGTATTCTTGTATTTATATGGTCATTCAGCTTAAGTTGAAACTGCACAAATGGGGAGTGGTGGTGGCGTAGTGGCTAGAGCACAGGGCTGTTAATCAGAAGGTCGCTGGTTCGAACCCCACGACCACCACCATTGTGCCCTTGAGCAAGGCACTTAACTCCAGGTTGCTCTGGGGGGATTGTCCCTGTAATAAGTGCACTGTAAGTCGCTTTGGATAAAAGCGTCTGCCAAATATGTAATTGTAAATTGTAAACAGCTTTACAACAATTGTTCACCAATAAACACACCACAAGATTGCACGCAGTTGCACTCTTTTAAATAGTTGAAAATATCATCTTTATTAAATAAAAAATAGCCTCTGAGGAGGGAATCAAATCACTAAAATAAAATAAAATAAAAAATAAAATGCCAACCACACTAACAAAAGCATGCAAATAATTTGACACTTTGCACCTCTTTCTCTTCCATTCTCTCTTTGTGAGAGGTATAATGTGATGTCTTCCATATGTGTGTAAGCCTCAGGCTGCTAAGTGAAAACTGTACATGTCAGTGCTCCCCTGAGACATCTTTACCATCGACTCACCATCACAGTCTTGGGGACCCTGACAACAGAGAAACAACATAAAACATTAGCCAAACTCATACCCTGAAGAAGAGCTGTTGATGCAAACTTTTTATAACTGGCCAGTTACACAAACCTATTGGGAAAATGTATTAAACACATGAGAGAATAGCACTTTGTGTGCCCTCTCAGTCTCTCGCACCCAATGTAAACTAAACAGGAAAAGACACAAAATCAAGAAAAACCATTATAAAAACAAAGTGTGAAACGTATTATGTGTTTATAGTGTTATAACCCTGCCTGCTGTGGCAAAACACATCCAGGGGCAAACTAAGTAAACAGTTGTGCCACTTTAATGTGTGGTATTTTAGCACATAAATCTGTGTTTTAATCACATAACACCTGCAGTCTAGTTTAACCAGGCACTCTATGTGCTGATAAAGTGCTGTGACGTGCATATTTAAGGCATTGTCATTCTTTTTAGCACAAACATGCCTCCTTTCTATATTTAAATTTGGCTTATTACAGAGCAGTAATTCATGAAATGTTGATCAAACGATGGAGATTTACATTATAACAGGTGCCTACATGTTTGATTTAGTCGAGTGCACTTTCAGCATTTGTTCCACAATTCTGTGCATGCAAAATTAGATTTTGAGCACTCACAAATATTCTGTGCATGCAAGATTATATTTTAAGCATACAAAAAGTTATTTTGCATTCACTTGAACTCAGCAAATGTAGCAGAAGAGCCAACAGGCACAATGCTCAAAGTTTAGTACACACTTTATATACTGTATATTGTAGTTATCATTACAAGAGATATTTACCCTATGGATTAAAGACATACCAGGGATGCTGTGAGGGTAAACTTACTGTAAATAATTGCCTTGGATCATGCAATGCCAAGGAATTCTTTCAATAATATTTATTTATTTATTTTACTTTTTGCATCTCAAACATTGACATTCAATATACTGTACATTTAAATTACCTCAAACCATGTGCTATGGGAAATGGGGATGTGCTGATAAAATTTAAATCATCAGAAATATTTTTTATTTATGTAAACATCTGCCTACAAGCACCTTCAGTCCTTTGCTGTCATAGGTCAGGAAGAGCTACCAAAAGTTATTAAAACATCAAAAGCAACAACATGTATGCTATCCTATTACTTACTGAGCTCCTAAAAGAGGTGTTTGCTGTAATATCAGAATCTCTTTTTAATATTAATAACCCAAGAAATTTTAATCTGGCAGATATCAAACCCCTTATTAGGAAATCACAGCTTGATCCTGGAGAGTTGGCTAATTTTTAACCGATTTTAGATCTACCATTTATCAAAACAACTAGAAAAGGTAGTGTCCTCCCAACTGTCAGGCTGTGAACACATGGATGATTTGGTTGAATCCAGATGCAGGGATCTTTATTGTGGTTAGAGGCAGAAAACAAAGCAGGCGGATAATAAATAGCACAGCTGATGAGGAGACAATGGGCAGAGCATTCAGCAGGATGAACAGTTGGATGAACAAATATCTATAAACAGGTAAGTTACCACTGAAGAAGAAGAGGCTTGGAATGGAAATATCCAGGAAGACATTCTGTAAGTATAATGTCATGAAAGGAGGATTTGTGTGATTGTTTGCAGGTGTGGCTGATCAGAAGTCAGGGGAGAGTGGAAAGAGGTGGAGAGACTGATGGAGTTGTGACACCAACTATGATTGTGTTTACAGAGAAATGGTTTTTGGGAAGAATTTTAGTTAGTATTTAGGCCCCATCATAGTGCAGAGACTGCACTTATCAGAGTTACAAAAGACTTGCTCTTATCATCTGATTGTGGCTGCATCTCTCTTCTTGTGCTTTTAGATATTAGTGCTGCCTTTGACAACATAGATCACAACATTCTCTTGGATAGGCTTGAGAATTATTTTGGAATTTGTGAACAGGTATTAGCTTGGTTTAGATCCTATTTATCTGACCACTACCACTTTGTCTGTGTACACATGTAATTGTCAGATCAAGCTAAAGTTAAGTATGGAGTGCCACAGGGATCAGTTCTAGGACTCTAGGGCTCTTGCTTTTCTCCTTATATATGCTTCCCCTGAAAGCTTGTGGCAGTTAATTTCCAGTGAAATCCATCTAAGTCCAAGGTTTGGGCAGTGAAGGATCCCTCATGGTTTCATTATCTTTGTCAAAGGATGGACTACTGGACTACACTCTCTTAAAATGGAATACATGGCCATATATATATATATATATATATATATATATATATATATATATATATATATACACAATCATATTTTCATCAAACTGCACAATAATGGCTAAGACATTACAGCTTAATTTTCTATTATAGCATAATTTTCTGTACAGTTGTTTTGAAACGATGTGTGTTGTGAAAAGCACTATACAAATAAAAAGGACTTGACAATTGTAGTTGGACCCACTTGATATTAGATGTCTTTAACTACTATGTACTTAAGCATTTGATACAATTTACTTATTATGTACATACGTGTTTTTGCATTGTACTTAAATTTAAAGTCCCTGTATTTAATTACATCTTTAGTTACACTGTTAACCTTACCCCTAACCCTTAACCTCAAACAAACCCTACCCAAACCCTAAACCTACCTCTATTCCTAAACCTACCTGTACAGTACCCCAATCTCAGTAGCAGCAAATGTGAATATTGCAAGAATTTTGCAGACCAACATGTAATAATACAATAAATACATTGATTTTAATTTATTTATTGTTAGTACGTAGTAGTTATAGACCTATAATATAAAGTGGGACAGTGTAGTTTGTTTTGGGCGGGAGCCATACTGATCTGTGTTAGGAAGAGCAGGGGAGTGAGTATACCTGCGAGTGATCGGCTGAGACAAGAGCGTGTTTTCAAACAAATTTGACCGGCTATTCAAATCCTTTTATGTCATATGCTACAGTGAATGACAAGCAAGCGCAAACCAAATTAGTGGGATGGATAAATTCATTTGAAACATCTAACAACAACAGTAATATTAATCCATTAATTCCAAATTAAACTGTGACTGCACAATGTGATTTAGCTGACATGTCCGCATGTTGTTTTGAACAGAACATACTACAGCAACATCTGAGGGAAACTAATCAGAGTCTGCAAATGTAAAATATGCATGACAGTGGAATTTAGTCTCAATGCTATGCACAGAGAACACCTGTGCATGAAAATTATCCCCACTTTCCTTGCGAAAGGCCAGCGCTCAACCTTTGATTGGCAGATGTTTCACATCAGATAAACCCTGATACAATTTAAACACCTATAGCTACATTTTATGCTAAAATTTAATATCAGGATACCTATCTTTAATTTATTTTTATTTTAACTCAAATAATAATAATAATAATCACAAAATGTATAAAATTGATAGTCTATATAAATGGATGAATAGATTATTTAGTAAACAAATAAAGTTATTTGTGTGGACCAGTTGGACTAGTTGGTAAAGCAAAGTGATGGCATGTTTGATGCAGACAACTGTATAAATTAAAATCAGAGAGAGAAGAAAAGTCAATAACTGCATGAAAATCATCTGTACATATTGGCTCATCATCCTTGTCTCCGCTTCCTATCTGACAACCAAAGGTGCTCTCACCAGCACTATAAGTTAAGTCGCTCCGCACATGCAGCGTTGCTTTATTGTTATACATTTTGGTAGTAAAGAGCAAACCTCATCTTTATTGGTGAAAGTCCCATCTTCTAAACATCTCATTATCATGCAGCGCAAAATAATGAGATATTACGATGAACCTCATAATATTCAGTGAATGCTTGTAATTAGCAGGATCATACAAAGGACCTCCACTGTCTTCACTAATCATGGAAGCTTTCATATCGAGATACATTTTTGAAAATGAAATATTACACATGCACACCTGATTATGGAAGCAGATTGTGTAAAAGAAATAGATTACAAAATTATTGTAAAACAATATTTAATATGTAGTTAATTAGGTCAATAATTATGTCGAAAATATTTTTTAACTAATGTAATTTAACTAAATTACAAATTATTGTAAAGTTTTGCACAAATATAATGAAGTTAGAATGACGAGCAGCACTGTACAGTCACATTTCAGCCCTGGCACATGGACAGCGACTATCACAAGTAGCAAGTGCATCCTCACTCGTTCATATTCATATCACCCATTTTGTTCACAATTATCCCTCTCGTTATAGAGTTGTGGAAGTAGACCAAAAGGAACGCCAGAGCGTCAGTGGGCAGAGAGTCCAGAAAGCCTGACAGCCAGTGTGTGCTGTGTGTTGATTTTCTTTCAATCAAATCAAATCAAATCAAATCACTTTATTGTCACACTACTGTGTACACGAGTGCAACAGCAGGTGAAATTCTTGTGTGCAGTTCCGAGCAACATTGCAGTAATGACAGTGACGAGACATAAACCACTTTACAATAACAACATATTTACACAACACGATTTACATAACAAATGTACACATACCTACACAACAATTTACATATCAAATGTACACAATACACACAATGTAGAATACACATACACTAGATAAGGGTATAAATATATATATACACTAACTGAATTGGGAGCGAGAATATATTGACAGAATGAGGATTAATAAACTGCAGTGATTGTTGATCGTGAGAGATCATGTGTTCAAAAGTCTTATTGCTTGGGGGAAGAAGCTGTCATGTAGTCGGGTGGTGCAGGTCCTGATGCTGCGATACCGCCTGCCTGATGGAAGCAGTGAGAGCAGCCCATGACTCGGGTGGCTGGAGTCTCTGATAATCCTCCGAGCTTTATTCACACACCGTCTGTTATATATATCCTGGAGGGAGGGAAGCTCACCTCCGATGATGTTTCTGGCCGTTCGCACCACCCTTTGCAGGTCTTTGCGGTTGTGGGCGGTGCTATTGCCGTACCAGGCGGTGATGCAGCCAGTCAGGATGCTCTCTACAGTACTAGTGTAGAACCGTGTGAGGATGTGTTGGTTCATTCCAAACTTCCTCAGCCGTCTCAGGAAGAAGAGGCGCTGGTGAGCCTTCTTCACAACGGCCTCAGTGTGGACAGACCATGTGTGTTCCTCAGTAATGTGGACACCGAGGAACTTGAAGCTGCTGACTCTCTCCACCGGTGCTCCATTAATGGTGATGGGGCTGTGTTCTCTGTCTTTCTTCCTGAAGTCCACCACAAGCTCCTTGGTTTTACTGACGTTGAGGGAGAGGTTGTGCTCCTGACACCAGCACGTCAGAGTGTGCACCTCCTCTCTGTAGGCTGTTTCATCATTGTCAGTGATCAGACCTACAACCGTCGTATCGTCAGCAAACGTAATGATGGCATTGGAGCTATGTGTCGCCACACAGACATGTGTGTAAAGGGAATACAGGAGTGGGCTGAGAACACAGCCCTGCGGGGCTCCAGTGTTGAGGGTCAGTGATGAGGAGATGTTGCTGCCCATTCTATCCACCTGACGTCTGCCTGACAGGAAATCCAGGATCCAGCTGCACAGCGAGCTGTTTAAGCCCAGAGCCCGGAGTTTCACATCAAGCTTGGAGGGCATTATGGTGTTAAATGCTGAGCTGTAGTCTACAAACAGCATTCTCACATATGTGTTCCTTTTTTCCAGGTGGGATAGATCAGTGTGTATTGTAGATGCAATAGCATCATCAGTGGAGCGGTTGTTACGGTAGGCAAACTGCAATGGGTCCAAAGAGGTGGGCAGAACAGTGCAGATGTGATCTCTGATCAACCTCTCAAAGCATTTGCTGATGATGGGGGTGAGGGCAACAGGACGCCAGTCATTTAAGCAAGTGATTTTTGATTGCTTCGGTACAGGCACAATGGTTGATGTTTTGAAGCATGTGGGGACTACAGACAGGGAGAGGGACAGGTTGAAAATGTCCGTAAAAACACCAGCCAGTTGGTTCGCGCATGCTCTGATGACGCGGCCCGGAATGCCGTCTGGACCCGCGGCTTTGCGGATATTCACCTGTCGAAAGGATCGGGTTACATCCGCAACAGAGACGGAGAGTGAACCATCATCTGTAGTATCGGCCGCGAGTGCTCTCTCCGCGAGTGCTCTCTCCGCGAGGGCGGTGTTGTTGTTGTCCTCGAAACGAGCATAAAAAGTATTAAGCTCGTCCGGGAGAGAGGCAACGGTGTTCATGGCGGAGTTTTTATTCTGTTTATAGTCCGTGATGGTGTTAATTCCCTGCCACATACTTCTGGAGTCAGTGGTCACTGTCCTTCAATTTTGTGCCTGTACTGGCGTTTGGCTGCACTGATGGAGTTACGGAGGGCATAACTGGCTTGTTTACGCTCCTCCGCGTTCCCGGAATTAAAAGCGGTGGTCCGCGCAGTAAGTGCCGTGCGAACATCGCCGTTAACCCATGGTTTCTGGTTGGGGTAGATCCGTATAGTTTTTGTCGGAACAACGTCCTCTACGCACTTCCTGATGAAACACGTTACGCTATCAGCGTAAACCTCGATGTCGTCATCGGAGGCAGACCGGAACATCTCCCAACGTTTATAGCAACGGTTACCATCATGTGTAACCATCAAATTACAAATTAAGGTACTGACCTTTAACCTTCTCCGTTGTCTCCTGACCCCTCCATTGCCCATGAATAAGATCTCATTACAGTGGTGCCGAGAACCCGGCTTTGGAGGAGAACGCTGCTATGGAGTCTTCAAGACCCTCACCAGCATCCAGCAGTCACAACACCATGCCCTCATGAAGATCCACCTGGAGCAGGCACAGCGCTTTAAAGTCCTGCTCCAGGCACAAGCGGAGGACCAGCAGGCGCTCCGGAGCCTGATAGCCAGGGAGGGGCTGGCACTGCGACCTCCTCGGAGCCCGTTCTACTGGTGGCCCTCACAGAAATGGGGCCAAATGACAATCCGGAGGCTTTTCTCGACCTCTTTGTGAAAACCACAGAGGTTTGAAGGTGGCCTCCCGATCAGTGGGCAGCCTGCCTGTTGCCCCTGATTCTCCAGGGAGGCGCAGCTTGCACAACATCTCCCCGCTCCAGCCTCCTGGATTACAATCACCTGAAGAAGGCCATCCAGCAACGGATCAGTCGGACCCCAGAGCAGAGTCGGCAGCTCTTCCACTCGACGGCCGCCCGTTTGCTTTTGCGCAGCAGCTCCGTGACCCCTGCTGGAAATGACTGCTGGTGGAGGGAACCCGTGATGTCATGGAAGTGGTTGATCTGGTGGCACTAGAGCAGTTCATCTCCCAACTTCCCTGAGGCATGTCCGAGTGGGTCCAGTGCCACCGCCCAGCATCATTAGACGGAGCCGTCCAGCTGGCAGATGACAAGTTATGGCGGCATTCCAGGAGGCAGCAAAGCAGGCTCATCTCTCTCTTCACTCTCACCACCCCTATGCTGTATTTTACATCCTGTTCCCCTCACTCCTGCCCAGTTCTGGATCTGGATACAGGTTGTTCTCAAGCCTCGATCCACCAACGCTTGGTGCAAGGCGGGGCATTAGATAAAAATAAACTGGTGAGGGTGAGGTGTGTGCATGGTGACGTTCACAAGTATCCAGTGGTTAACATTGAGGTACGATTCAGGGTAAAAGGGCATAGAGACCTCTTGCAGTACGAGAGGTCCCGCAAGCCTCCATTGGCTTTTCCCCATTTTAGCTGCTGTATGTGCATTGGCCACGCTGCGTGCTTAATGTCATAAGGGAAGCTTGGGTGGAAGGACGTTCGAATGGTAAAAATCTAATTCAATATGTTCTTGACCTTAGAGCAAAGCTCCACACTTTGGGGCAGCTAACACAGGAGAATTTCCTCCAAGCGCAAGAACGTCAACTGTACGACAGGGGCACAGGGACTATGGGAATTTGCACAGGGAGATAAAGTGCTTGTGTTACTGCCCACCTCGAGCTCCAAATTACTCGCCAAGTGGCAAGGACCCTTTGAGGCCACACGATGAGTCTGAGATCTCAATTATGAGGTTAGGCGGATAGGGGAGGGGCATGTCAAACCTACCACCTCAATCTCCTCAAACTATGGAGGGAGGCGGTAGCTGTAGCCCTGGTGACGGTAGTTCCGGAGAGGGCGGAGCTCAGGTCAGCGGTATTCCCCAATTCAAGTTCATTCAACCCAGTCCCTTGTGGAGACCACCTCTCAATGTCGTAGCTTACAGATATTGCCAGGTTGCAAGTGGAATTCACAGACGTGTTCTCACGTCGAGGCAATGTTTGAAATGAGCATACCCATTTAACAACAATGTCTCAAGAAAAGATGGCTTTTCCACACCATTCGGATTACACCAATTTGTGATGCTTACGTTCGTTTTGTTTAGAGCCCAGGCCACGTTTCAGCACCTTATGGACAAGATCCACAGACTGCACACAGCATATGCCGCCGCATATCTAGACAGCATCATAATTTACAGTAATCACTGGCGGTGTCATATGCAACACCTGAGGGCTGTCCTGAGAGCGCTGAGACAGGTGGGACTCAAGGCCAACCCGAAGAAGTGTGCAATTGGGCAGGTGGAAGTTAAGTATCTGGGGTTCCACTTGGGTCACAGGGAGATGCGTCTACAGGTTGACAAAACAGCAGTGATCGCAGCCTGCCTTGCGCCCAAGACCAAAAAGGGGATAAGGCAGTTTTTGTGGTTGGCTGGCCACTACCGAAGGATTGTGCCTAGTTATTCTGATGTCACCAACCCGCTGACTGACCTTACTAAAAAAACACTGTTAACCGCTAAAGATCAAAAGATCTATCATTATAGAAATAGTTCTTACATTCTTACACTTTGAGAGTTGTGCTAGAGGAAATTACTGATCAGAAAAGACCATTGCTGTTCAGCTGAGGTTCTGTCTAGTTTGTGGTGATCCACAAGAGTATTAACAAAAACCCAGTTGGCATTATACTCGAATCCTGGAAGAAGTTTATGCTACATATGGGTCATCATCAGAGCATGCTGCTGCTATTAGCATAGAGCTTAGACATAGTATGTAAACCGGGTGAACCACTGCAACCACTGTGACTACATCTACAAGAAAGTTTCCATTGTGTATGCTGATAGTTCTGAGACAGAGCAATATTTATTCTATTAGTGTAGAGGCATTAACCAATGTCATGGTGGATGCTGGTGTTGTTCGAAAGCTACTGGAGGAACACCCATGGACACTAGCCTGACCTTACAAGATTGCACAGACTATAAGGACTCTATAAGGTAGGCAGCTAACAGCATCACTCAGCTCATGCAGTCTGACATGTGAATGCTTGAACACAGAGCCAGAGCAGTGGCCATATACCGATGAGAGTGGAAGTAAAAGGAAAAAATGTGATGATGCCACCTGCTGGACAGAGGTTGAATTCTCTCAAATCTGTCCCCCAGCCCCTCAAAAAAAGACAAGCAAGAGTGGGAGAATCAATAGCCAAGGAATGGGGCACATGAGATGGAAGTGTCAGCACCAAGACACAGTACAGAAACAGTTTTAGTTAAGGTCACTAATGACTTGTTAATAGCTTCTGACTCTGGTTCTCTTTCTATTCTAATCCTTATTGATCGCAGTGCCACTTTTTACACTCTTTTACTCACCCATCTTGAAACTGTCTATGGTGTCTCAGCGACTGCTGTCTCTCTGGGTGGCTGTAGTTCAGAGATTGGTTCAGATCACTTTGCTGTCCCGCAGGGCCACTTTTTTATTTAAAATTTTCCCCTTGGTCAGCTCTTAACATCATTTGGTCTTAATTATAATTTTTATGCAGACGACACAGATTTACATTCATTAGAAACCTGGTGATAATGTGGCAGTTGCTTTTCTTTCACATTGTATTTCTGAGCTAAAAATATGGATTACTCAAAATTTTCTTTGTATTAACAGTAACAAGACTTAAGTTATGCTCTCCTCACCAGCTTCGTAAAGCTTGCTTTTTAACTAACTTTGGTTGGCTCTGCTTTGCAGTTTCAAACAAAACTAAACAATCTAGGAATTATATTTGATGTTATCTTTGTGGCTGAAAAGCTGATAAATACTTTATTGCAATGGGCTCCTTACTAGGGTCTCTAAATCTACACTAAATAAATTGCAATATGTGCAAAACTCAGTAGCTAGAATCCTGACTAGGTCCAGGACAAGTGATCGCATCACTCCTATCTTAGAGTTCTTTTTTAAGGCACTATATAAAATAAAGTTTATTATTATTATTATTGTATTACTATATTAATATTAATGTCATGGATGTAGCACAGCACTCTTAAGCCATCCTGAATCACCAATTCTTAGAGCAGGCTTGGACATGCCTGGATTTTGGAAGCTGGAGGAAAGTATTATTCAAGTCAGCAAGTTTCTTTCTTCAATCCTAAAAGCAAGTCCAAAGTACACGTTGTCCGAATAGAACTCATGGCAGTTCTTGAGGAAGGGCAGGAGTTTATTGTGCTGGGAAATGCACACTTCTTTCAATATGTCCGTGGTAATGTGGTGTTGAGCCCAACAAAGGGGTTCATAGAGAAGCATTGTGTTCTGGTAGCACGTGTTGTGATCAATGCAAAGTCAGACAGCAGAATCCCAATTAAACTGTACAACCTAGGCACTGCTGCAGTGAGAGTAAGGTAGGAAGCTATTGCTATTTTTTTATGTCTTCTGGTGTGAGTATTCTGTGCGTGTTTGTCTGCCAATTCACACCGGAACTGTTTGTCTTTTGTTTTGTATTGTCCTAATGTTGTAGTTGTTTATATGTTAATTTCTCTCTGTTCTACTAATTCATAAAATGGATATTGATTTAATCCTGCTGGTGCTCTATTCCACCGGCCTGGTTTGGCGTTTTACTCAGCCTATCTGACTTCACTGGCCTGCCTGCTTACCTGTTGGTGTTCTCGCCGTGGTTGCTGCAGACGGCTGCAAATCTGATGGAGAGATTTCATGATGTGGAGGCTGTCGTCTTTGTGTGTGTTGCTGTTTGCATTTGAGATCCTGGAGTTTGCACTTACCTTCATTCTTTGGCATGCGAGATGCGGGGTGACACGGGTTGCTTGGTAACTACCTTGAACATGAAAATGTTCCCCATACTGCTTATTCTGTCTGTACTGTCATGTCAGATATGTGCAGATTAAAGGAATACTTTCAATTCGGAATATATGATTGACTCTGGCTTTCGTTTTGTGGTGTTTGATGTATTTAATGTGTTGTAGAGTTATTTGGTTTTATTTTGATTTATATGTTTGTTTTTTGTGAAGTGCTTTGTGTATTGGAAAAGCACTATATAATTTAAACATATTATTATTATTCTCCAGTGAGCAAATGTGGTCCAAGTTACTGATGTGGCCCCCTGAGTCACTGCAAACAAACCCTTTGCTGTTGATTTTCCCTAGTAATTTGCTATCCCTGTATACAGAGAGTTCTACTGATCTCGAGGCAGATGAATGCTGTGAGCTGGCTCAGCTCCTTAGTGTGTATTGAGATATCTTCTCTATGGGACCAACAGACCTTGGTCACATATCCAGGACCACTGGTAAAACAGCAGCCATAACAGATGGCATTGGAAAAACAGCACAGTGCTGACCTGCATATGTGACAGGGTCAAGTTTTAATATTTGGTTTGGCTCTGGGCTCAGTGGGAGTGGTTTTGTTAAATGGGATAGCTCCAATGAGAAGGCACACCCACTGGCATTTAGCCATGGCTCTATATTGAACACACCTGTGTGGCTCAATCAGGAAGGTGTGTTGAGTTCTGGTGGCTTTATAAAAAGGTTGTCTCAATGTGGCATGGTCGTTCTTCTCTGTGCTGCGAGTAGAAGGCTGTTTGTTTATATGTCCTGTTGCTATTTCCTGTAGGAAGGCGTGTGTGAAGTGGCGAGCGCAGGTAGCATAAAGCTCACTGTAGTCTAAATATTCCAACTATGAGGTGTGGCCCAGAGCGCTAGCTGCTGTTTGTTTTTACTTTGTTTTTCTTTCTTTTGGTTTTCTTTCTTTGGTATTATAAATTTCCTTATCAGTGTATATCCACATGTGATTATTTGAACTGTGATACCAAAGCTAAACAGAAGGGAAGTGTGTTTTGTTATTTTTCAGTATTGTTTCTTTATTTGGTTTTCTATCACTTGTTGCAAGTAGTAGAACTTTTTATTCACTTATTTGCTGTGTGGTTTGTCCTTCTGTCAAAGTGGGGGAATAATGGTCTCTTATTGACTGTGGGTAGGTAATTGGTAAACTGTGGATGAGATCTATTTTGACATTTTAAATGAATGACTCTCCTCGTGTAAAATAAATTCTATATATTTTTTGAAAGTCACGTCTCTGTCTTTGATGCAATCCGAACCAGCAGGGTCCTTCTTATTGTTGTAATTCTTTTTGGTTTAATTCTTTTGAGGGTATTTTGATTACTTTTACTTTCCTGGGTGGAGAAGTAACCTAGGTGGCATAGTCTGGTTTTGTAATAGGTATTCAGAAATGTTACACATATTCAGTAGAAACTTGAAGAAACTAGCCTCTCACAGCCACAGCCATAGCAATTGGGCTTCACCAATATATATGGTACAGAAAATAGACTAGACTTATCGGTTGTGTGTAAATTACACAGCTTTTAACAATCGCATTCTAATGGATGCATATTGTTGGAAACTCTCAGGGAAGACCAGGAGACTTGGGTAATGTATCAGTAGGATTCTTATGTAGAAGATCAGGAGCATCAGTCTACAAAACCGAACGTGCTATCTTGTGCTTCAGTCATCAAGTTTGACTTAGGGAGGCATACATTGCCCTTATAGGTATTCTGGGGGCAAGTCTTCCAGATTTTGATAAAAGTTTTCAGGTGAAACAAAAACTGTATTGTCCAAATCGCATGAGACATTCACAACTTGGCATTGCATTCACACTCTAAAGTGACTGAACAATGATTCGACAGAACCCTTCAACCAAATAATGGGACTGAGCCTTCAAGGACCATCACATACAAAAAGGGAATAGACCATGTTAGCATGAGAAACATGTCTCCATTCTAGGAATTCATATGAGGTTCACGAATTCAGTATCATCTTGATTCAATTTAATAACACGTAAATTACAAAGTATGACCTTTTTTAATTTTGAAAAATGTTTGTGCAAAATGCACATTATAATATCTAATTTAAGCATAGTTTTTTAATACACAATATAAATGTTCAAAGTTTAAATAATAATTACTTTCTTCTACAAGAAAAGATCACAAACAAATAAGCCTTCAAAAATAGTGGGCTGCATTCAGGCTGGCCAGGTGCAGAACAAGAAATTAGAACTGAACAGAACCTGTCCTGAAAAAGAATGTGAAAGTGTATATTTATTTTTAATAATTTGTTTGACATTATTATCATTTCATTTTAACTTATTAAAAATCTAAAAATTCTACATTCCATCAGTTCATATTTTATCATGAAATTGTATATATAATAATGGTGTGAGCTGTCATTGTTTGAAATAAAGTAATAACACTGAGTTTACATTCATTTGTATAACCAGTGCTAAAATGGTACTTACTGAAGAGTTCAATGTGCATCACACAGACTTGCACATGTTCCTGTTCATTAATTGATGTGAGGAAATCTTGTTATGATTAAAATGAATATTTATTTTTAATTTTATCTGACTGTAAAGAACAGAAAGGTATTAATAGTATATATTAAAGGACATATTTTTCAATGAATGGGGAATGTGGGATCTCATCTTTGCCTTACATTACATGGTAGAAATGGTCAGTTTAAATCTCAAACACTTTTCAACAAAACTTGGCAATTTTCTAGGTATTCCAGTACTTACGTTTCTTAAAGCTAAGTTCAAGCACTGTAAGCACTTCAAAATGCCTTTGAAGAGCTGAAGGAGCTGCTCACCATCACTCCCATCTGAGCTACCCACTAGACAGAGGTGACCTCATTCTCGACATAGATGCAAGCAATGGAGCAGTGTTCTTAACTGCAGGGTGTCGAGGGGTGTGTCCTTGTAGATGGGGGTCCAGCATATCTGGCATGTCTGTCTCCTACAGAAGAGAACTTCTGTTACACTCACACTGAGGCAATTGGTAGCAGTATGGACTTTACTGCGCACTTCTGCCAGTCCTTTCTTGGAAGACCCTTATTAGTGCACAAGGATCACAGAAGCCTTCAGTAGCTTAAATAGATGAAAGAACCAAAAGGACAGCTCAAACGGTGCCTTGAGAGGATAGGAGACTTATAACTTCAAAGTTGTTCATCTCCCTGGATGCCACCATGACAATGCTGATGTTTTGTCCAGGAGGCCATGTAGACAGACTTGGCCCTGTAGCATAAAAGACCCTGATGATAGCGGTTGCTTCTGGGTAGCAGTAGTGAAAATTACACTGTTGAAACCATTAACCCAGAGTTCGGTCTAGTGGGGGTAGTGCAGCCTGTTTACCCAGCAAATGGGAAAAATGCTGCCCTGTTTCCTGGATGGACCACAAAGGAACTAAGTCAAACCAAAGCAGCAGAACGTGATATAGCCCCTGTCAGGAGATGGACAGAGAAGGGGGGAGAGTGACTATCCTGGAGCGATGTGTCACTGTTTGGGCCAGCAACTAAGGCTTATTGTAGTCAGCAGAAGATGCTCTACCTGAAGGATGGCATTTTGGTTCTACATTTATACCTGGAGGAAAGTGCAGAATTCTATTCAGAGATACTCCTTGCACGTTTTGAGCTGACAACATGCACCACATGCATGATGGGCCCCTTGGTGGACATTTCAGCAGGGATCGCACACTGGCTGAGCTGCAGTCAAGGTATTCCAGGTATTGGATGAGGAAAGATGTCACACTCTGGTGCCACACATGTACCAGTAGCACTGCCAAGGCCAGGCCATCAAAGAGGCCCAAAGAACCAATGGGTACTCTCTGTGTGGGAGCCCCCATGGAAAGAATTGCCATTGATCTAAAGAAGCCCAAGATTCGACAGAACCCTTCAACCATTATGAACTCATAGTACAAGATTACTTCACTAAGTGGGTGGAAGCCTACCACCTGCCCAATGATCAAGCCACTACAGAGGCTGAGGTCCTGGTTGCTGAGTGGGTGTGTCATTATAGAGCATCAATAACACTTCATACTGAACAAGGCTCTAACTTTGAGTCTGAAATCTTCCAGGGGATGTGTGAGTCTTGGGGGTTGAAAAGACTTGATTACCTCCATTTCGACCTCAAACAGTTTAATGCTACCCTTCAGAAAATCCTGGCCACTACCTCAGAGCACTGCCACTGGGATAAAATGACTCCATATGACATGATGGCTACAGAGCCACCAAGCACAGCTCCACAGAAATTATGCTGAACATGCTGTTCTATGGTAGGGAACAGAGCCAACTGATTTGGAAGTGGATCCTGCCTGTTTGCAAACAAACCAGAAATTTCCAACAGGATGGATACTGAAAGTACTACTGAGGAAATATGATGCATGATCTTGAAACTCTGGATAATGTTCAATGCAGTGGTGGTAGCAAAGTTTGACAAGATCAAATGTGGAATGTTGATAGTCCAGCGGTAGACCGCAAGGTAGCTTTGGCAAGGCCAAAAAGAGTAACCTGGCCCTGTGGTGACTGGACTACTAGTTACTTTGGTTAATCTTGTTATTGGGTAGAACTGAAACATGTAAATTGTTCCGCTGTTCTTTAAAGCTGCACTTTGGAACATTGTGCTCTCTAGTGACATCTGTGGTTGAAAATTAAAATTGCTTGCAATTTGCGGGAGAACAACAAATATTAGCTGTGTTTTGGCACTGTTCTTCTGTGCAGATGAAGCTCATGATTTGTGCATACCTGGATATGATCATGACGGGGAGATATTCAGAGTCAAAATGTTCTATTTTCATGTTGATATTCTGATATTCTATTAAACATTTAAAACCAAAATATTACTTGCGTTGATATTATGTTTGTAACAAGGTTGACATGGGAGAGGAGGCGGGACCCAGCTGAACAATCAAAGTAATATTTTAATAGGAACTTAAACAAAAAGACACAAAATCTTAAACATACACATGGCAGCTGCATGTGGCTCTCTCTCCCCCGAACTGGTGCATTCTGCTGCACTTATCCCTATCCTTGGCTTATTAGCCTGATTGGGGGCCGGGCGTGCATAGTCACGGCCAGGCCCCATCCTCTGCCTCATCACAATGTTTTTCTATTAAACACTGGTAAAGATAAACAACACTCGTATTTACATATTTTGAATTAATTAAATTTACACTTAGAGTGCTTGTCTGACACAACACTCAAAGAGCTTTTACATTGATTACAAACCACAACCAGATACCAGCATATTTTAATATGCTCAATTTAAGTGTTTTATATACTATTAATGTTTGTATGGTACTACACTTATCAATTTAAGAGTCGAAACTCATGATATATGGCTTATATGAATTCAATGGAACTATTATTTTATATTATATTGTGACACAGTTGATAATGCAAGTAAAGGCTTGATAACGCTACATGACTTTTAAAATCTGAACAGATTTTAAAATATTAAGCATCACACACTAATTGACTCTGAAAATAACTACAGATAAAAACTGGGCATCACACACCAAATGACTGGGGATCATACACTACCAGACTATTTCAAGTCAATCTGATCCAATTCAATCACAAACTCATGTGGAAACCTTGTTGTCAGATTATTATTTATGCATTTTTTACCCAAATAGTGCATGTGAAATTCAAGCACATTCCAACCATAATACCAAATCCGTTACAACCTTAAAAACAGAATTAAGCGACAGACTGATAAAGTTTTCAAAAACCATACATTTAGCCCCCTTTTTTCCCCCACACAAATAGGCAAACACACACACACACACAAACAATATGCTGCCCTGGCATATCAAGAAGCCAAATAATGTATGCAGTAAATTGTGCTGCGATTTAAGCTATGTTTTTGCCATTCAATATTTTATGAACTAATATGTAAAATAAAGATTTTATATAATCTGTCCTACTTTTTTACACTGTAATAGTTCATCCAAAAAACTCCAGCTTGAACATAACTATTAATCATTGTGCAGTCAGTTGAACTTGCTAATACACAGAGTCAAAGTTTCCAGAGAGCTGTGAGGAATGAACACATTGACGTTCATCCATTCTGTGTTCAGGCCTGCGTGCACATCCATGAGAGGAGCAGCGGATGATCTCAAGATGGCGCCGAGTATGGCTGCTGCGTCGCGAGCTCCGTCAAAACACTGCAGTTTATTGTTTGTTTTGTTTACAGTTCTGTGTTTTTTTGTCTTGGATGTTGTCTGCCTTATTGTGTACGACAGACAAACGCTTTTGGACATTGGTTCGGCAATCACACACCGAAAACCGGACTTCACATTCCTCAATGCCGACCCGCGGTTTACAAACACGCCAGCGGAGCCCTTTGTTTGGGCTGCCCGGCCGCGGAAACGCAGAAGGAAAAGAGGAAAAAGAGCCGGCGTTCTCATCAGATTAAGACGTCGCACAAATCGCCCCCCGCTACCCAGTATACTACTGGCAAATGTTCAGTCTCTGGACAACAAGCTCTGCGAGCTGAGAGCACGGATCTCTTTCCAACGAGAGACGAGAGATTGCTGTGTTATCTGTCTTACGGAAACCTGGTTGTCCGCGGAGATTCCAGACTCGGCCATCGAACCCACGGGTTTCTCCGTGCACCGAGCGGACAGAGCGAAAGACCTCTCAGGGAAAAGCAGAGGTGGAGGTGTATGTTTTATGATCAACAAATCATGGTGTGATCAGAGGAATGTACATTTTATCATGTCTTTCTGCTCTCCTGATCTGGAATTTCTCTTGCTTCTGTGTCGACCATTCTGGCTACCGAGGGAATTCACAGCGGTCATTATCACTGCTGTGTACATCCCCCCACAAGCCGACACAGACCGGGCACTTAGGGAACTGTATGGCAGTATAAGTCAGCAGGAAACCGCGCACCCTGAGGCCGCGTTCATTGTTACCGGGGACTTCAACAAAGCCAACTTCAAAACAATAGCACCAAAATACCACCAACACATCAGCTTTAACACACGAGGGGACCGGGTTTTGGATCATTGTTATTCTCCTTTCCGGGATGGCTACAAATCCCTCCCCCGCCCACCATTTGGCAAATCTGACCACTCTTCCGTTCTGCTTCTGCCCGCTTACAGGCAGAAACTGAAACGGGAATCACCCGCCCTCAGAATGATCCAGTGCTGGTCGGACCAATCAGACTCTGCGCTACAGGACTGTTTTGATCACGCGGACTGGGAGATGTTCCGGTCTGCCTCCGATGACGACATCGAGGTTTACGCTGATAGCGTAACGTGTTTCATCAGGAAGTGCGTAGAGGACGTTGTTCCGACGAAAAACATACGGATCTACCCCAACCAGAAACCCTGGGTTAACGGCGATGTTCGCGCGGCACTTACTGCGCGGACCACCGCTTTTAATTCCGGGAACGCGGAGGAGCGTAAACAAGCCAGTTATGCCCTCCGTAAATCCATCAGCACAGCCAAACGCCAGTACAGGCACAAAATTGAAGGTCAGTTCAACACCACTGACTCCAGAAGTATGTGGAAGGGAATTAACATCATCACGGACTATAAACAGAATAAAAACTCCGCCATGAACACCGTTGCCTCTCTCCCGGATGAGCTTAATACATTTTATGCTCGTTTCGAGGACAACAACACCGCCCTCGCGGAGAGAGCACTCGCGGCCGATACTACAGATGATGGTTCACTCTCCGTCTCTGTTGCGGATGTAACCCGATCCTTTCGACGGGTGAACATCCGTAAAGCCACGGGTCCAGACGGCATTCCGGGCCGCGTCATCAGAGCATGCGCGAACCAACTGGCTGGTGTTTTTACGGACATTTTCAACCTGTCCCTCTCCCTGTCTGTAGTCCCCACATGCTTCAAAACATCAACCATTGTGCCTGTACCGAAGCAAGCCAAAATCACTTGTTTATATGACTGGCGTCCTGTTGCTCTGACCCCCATCATCAGCAAATGCTTTGAGAGGTTGATCAGAGATCACATCTGCTCTGTTCTGCCCACCTCTTTGGACCCATTGCAGTTTGCCTACCGTAACAACCGCTTCACTGATGATGCCATTGCATCTACAATACACACTGCTCTTTCCCACCTGGAAAAAAGGAACACATATGTGAGAATGCTGTTTGTAGACTACAGCTCAGCATTTAACACCATAGTGCCCTCCAAGCTTGATGTGAAACTCCGGGCTCTGGGCTTAAACAGCTCGCTGTGCAGCTGGATCCTGGATTTCCTGTCAGGCAGACGTCAGGTGGTTAGAATGGGCAGCAACATCTCCTCATCACTGACCCTCAAAACTGGAGCCCCGCAGGGCTGTGTTCTCAGCCCACTCCTGTATTATTCCCTTTACACACATGACTGTGTGGCGACACATAGCTCCAATGCCATCATTAAGTTTGCTGACGATACGACGGTTGTAGGTCTGATCACTGACAATGATGAAACAGCCTACAGAGAGGAGGTGCACACTCTGACGCGCTGGTGTCAGGAGCACAAACTCTCCCTCAACGTCAGTAAAACCAAGGAGCTTGTGGTGGACTTCAGGAAGAAAGACAGAGAACACAGCCCCATCACCATTAATGGAGCACCGGTGGAGAGAGTCAGCAGTTTCAAGTTCCTCGGTGTCCACATTACTGAGGAACTCACATGGTCCGTCCACACTGAGGCCGTTCTGAAGAAGGCTCACCAGCGCCTCTTCTTCCTGAGACGGCTGAGGAAGTTTGGAATGAACCAGCACATCCTCACACAGTTCTACACTAGTACTGTTGAGAGCATCTTGACTGGCTGCATCACCGCCTGGTACGGCAATAGCACCGCCCACAACCGCAAAGACCTGCAAAGGGTGGTGCGAACGGCCAGAAACATCATCGGAGGTGAGCTTCCCTCCCTCCAGGATATATATAACAGACGGTGTGTGAAGAAAGCTCGGAGGATTATCAAAGACTCCAGCCACCCGAGTCATGGGCTGCTCTCACTGCTTCCATCAGGCAGGCGGTATCGCAGCATCAGGACCCGCACCACCCGACTACATGACAGCTTCTTCCCACAAGCAATAAGACTTTTGAACACTTGATCCCTCACAATCAACAATCAGCACTGCACTTTATTAATCCTCATTCTGTCAATATATTCTCGCTCCCAATTCAGTCAGTGTATATATATATATATATATATATATTTATACCCTTCTCTAGTGTGTGTATTCTACATTGTGTGTATTGTGTACATTTGTTATGTAAATTGTTGTGTAGGTATGTGTACATTTGTTATGTAAATTGTTGTGTAAGTTTATGTAAATTGTTTTGTGTAATATGTTGTTTATTGTAAAGTGGTTTATGTCTCGTCACTGTCATTACTGCTATGTTGCTCGGAACTGCACACAAGAATTTCACCTGCTGTTGCACTCGTGTACACAGTAGTGTGACAATAAAGTGATTTGATTTGATTTGATTTGAATTCACTTGTGAAAATGCTCTTTCCACATGATTATTAGAAGTGTGAGCAATATGATCACCATGTGATGGGGTTGCATTGAAGCATTTACCCATGTTTCCACTGATCATGGTTAAAATTATGGGGGGGGGGGTTGTACTTGCTTGTTTTGATTTTGGGGGGTTAGCTTCCCCTGGAATCTACGCCTCTGCCTGCAGTGTACTCATGAGAAAATCTCCACAGATATGTGTTCTGGCATTAATCGTGACTTAAAATCAGCTATTTCCCCCAATTTCACCACTTCCTCGTTGTTACGATTGCCCAACTTCTTTGGCTTAAATCCACTTGTAACACCTGAAGATCGTGCACTCATTCAGAACATGCTGATGGGTGTGGCAACTCATAGCTCCTCTTATCAGGATTGAACACATTTTCTGTTTATTTATTTATTTGATTAAAAAAATGGGTGTAGAGTCATTTTCTTTATTTTAGTTGCATGATCAATGGAATTTATTGATTTTATAATTTTTAAAACATGCCCAAATCATCCCAAACCAGACCAAATTTTGTCAACCCACCAAAGCAAAGTTTTCCCCACACAATTCATGGAAGTACACGCTCTCCTTTATTTGGATGAGCTCACAGATATAAACAAACTTTGTGCACTCTACTTCCATTGGCTGCTCACCGTATAACTTTAGTTTTTACAATACTTCCTCTGCAGTCATGGATACTCAGCTCAAAAATATCAATCATGTTTCATATCCTCAGACTAGATTGAATCATAATCTGAGGCAGGGCCGTAACCACAATACACTTTGAGGGAGACAAGCCCCCCCCCCCCCCCCCCCAATAATCAGATATGACCAGATTGTCCTTGTTGCTGTTCTACTGTATTCCATTATGCACTGCTGTCTAATTGTCTTTAAATTGTTGGAGAAATGACATAAAGGTTTAAAAATGTTGCACGAGCATGCTAGTTTTGACAATATTTTAACGTCTAGCTGATCAAGGAAATTGGACGGTAACTCACACTCGCTTGGATCTTTGTCCTTTTTAAGAATCAGATTGGTTCGGGCTTGCATAATGGTTGGTGGAATCTTTCCATTCTTTAATGATTTTGTATAAAATTCTGGCAAAAGTGAGGCCATTTTTGTAGCATAAGATCTAAAAAATTCAGCGGCAAAGCCATTTGGCTCCGGAGCCTTGCCTGTAGACAAGGACTTAAATAACTCACCAAGCTTCTCCAAGGTTATCTCATAATCAAGATAATTTTTTTGCTCAGCCATCAGTTTAGGAAGTTGTTCAGACAAAGACGTGGAACTAAAGAGATCCTGATAGAATTCTTTAAAAGCATTATTAATATCAATGGCTGAGGTAAATATTTCACCACCTGCAGATTTCACTGAGGGAATGGTAGAAAAAGACTCTCTTTGTTTTATATATCTAGTCAGAACTGCCTTGTCCCCCAACTCAAAGTATGACTGTCTTGCCCTGAATAGCCAAAACTCCACCTTCCATGACAAAATAGTATTATATCTGTATTTCAATTGGGTCAATTCTCTGAGGCCATCAGACAATATTCCGCACTTCAGCTCTGCCTCGTCGTTTTTAATATTCCCTTCCATCTGAGTTCTCATGCTATGGATTTTTTGGTGAATGAGGTGAATAACTGTATGATCTCAAATCAAATCACTTTATTGTCACACGACCATATACAAAAGTGCAACAGTCGGTGAAAGTCTTGTGTGCAGTTCCGAGCAACACAGCAGTCATGACAGGATTTTGCTAAAGGGATACATTAAAGTGCCAACTATATGATTTCCTTTTCTCCATATGTGGCAACACCTCTAAACTCACCAGGGTGTGATCTGAAACACTAAAAAGTTTTTCAATTGAGCAATCAACAACAGAAGAAATGAGGGACTTAGATATGAAAAAAATCTTATGGACCGATGAAAGAAATGTATAGTCCCTACCAGATGGGTTCAAACATCTCCAAATATCTGTAAGAACAATAATTTTACACATCCTTTGATGTGTAAATTTTGCTCTGGTGGGCTTGCACATTTTTGCTTCACTATGATCAAGTACTGAGTCCATCAAAAGATTAAAGACTCCTCCCAATATTATACCATGAGGGGTGCCAGCGGCTTGCAACATCCCTTCAAGATCTATAAAAAAGACCTGATCATAAACGTTAGGTGCATAAATATTAGCCAAAATAAGACTTTGCCCCTGAATACAATAAATGACTCTTGCTAAAACAATAATGACTCTTCCTAATGTAGATGATTACTTATAAGTGTTATGACTCCCCTGCTCTTTCTTGAGCCAGCACTAAAGAAAATATGTCCACCTCATATCTTCCATATCAACTTCCTGCGGGGAAAGATGCATTTCTTGAAGAAAAAATATATCATATTTCTTATGCTTAAGAAGAGAAATAACATTCCTTCTTTTTATGGGGTGCCAAAACCCATTCACAATCCACGTGGAGAGAGACAATCCACTCATATAAACATTTTACATTTTGACATATTAGAACAAATAAATTGTGTGGCAAAAACTAAATTATAAAGACCACATTCCAACATTAGTGCAACAATCAAACCCCGAAGTTCCCCCAGAACAAAACAAACAGAAAAAATAACAACGTGCACATTAACCCTGCACAACTGGCGTCCATCCCTCTAAACTCAAATAGTCCATGTACAAGAGCCCCTGCAACAACTATTCCATCAGTTTGCTCAAGTGTTTCTTGTAATTTAGTGTTTCTATACAAATTTTGTGAGACAAAATTACACAAAAGATAATCTATAAAACAAACTCCAGCCAATAGGTGGAATAAACACAAAGAGTGTGTGGATTCATCCACATAACTGTCCCGAAAATGTGATTCTCCACAAAACAAACTCCATTCGCTAGGCAGAACCAGCACAAAAAAAGGCTCAGTTTCCTTGGACAGTCATATTAATGTTTAGTGAGCCGGCACATTTGGCTGCTACATGAGTGCAACAAATGACCTAATCACTCCAATGTCTTGCAAGAAATACTACACAAAACAAACTCCAGTCAATAGGAGGCATAAGCACAAAGAACGTGCAGATTTATTCACAAAACTGTCCCAAAAGAGTGTTACTCAACAAAACAAACTCCAGCCACTAGGCGGAAAAAGCACAAAAAGAAAAAAAAGGCACTCAGTTTCCTCGAACAGTCAAGTGAATGTTCAGTGAGTCAGTCCACTTGGCTGCAATGTAAATACCACAAAATAACTTACTCCATTGACTTTATGAAGGACATCGCTTGTGAATGTGAATGTTCCTTAGCATCTATTGTCATTTTGACTGGGAACGTCAGTGCTAAAGCGACCTTCCGTTGATGTAAGAGTTTCTTGCATACCTTGAATCGATCACGTTGCTCTCGTTGAATTCGCAAAGTGAGGGAACGAGAAAATGCTGTGGTTCTTCAAAAAAAAAAGCCTTCCTTTACTCCTAGCCTCGTGCAACACAAGATATTTATCGGATGTTCTCAGAAATTTGGCCAGAATTGTCTCACTCAGTGGATCACCAAATTAGAAACCTGTGAGCTGACTTGGTTTCCTGTTATGTCAAGCAGATTTTAAAAAAGCCTGTCAAGGAATTTCACCCTATCCTGACCCTCTTCGGCCTCAGGAATTCCGACGATTCGGACATTATTCTGCCGGCTACAGTTCTCCATGTCCTCCAACTTCTCCCACACATGCTCCAAATCCACCTTGGTCACTAGTGGATTAGCAGATAATTCCCTCTCCGATGACTCCAGATAATCATTCCATTTCTCAACATCCCCCACTCTTGTAACCACCTCAGTTGAATTTTGTCTCCATGGCAGCGATCGATTGATGTATTACAGCATGATCCTTCAGTCAGTGACATCCTTTTTCAGCATTGCCGACATGTTTAACATTTAGCAGAATTTCCATAATTTCTCAGACCAAATCGACTCCCGGTCTAGGAGCCTTCCCAGGGGTGTCAGCTTGAGCACGTAAGTGTCTTTTGTGTCTCCAAATCCTGAGGATTTTGAATTCTTTGACATATTGTCCTCCTAAAACAGTTATGGAACTGAGTGTATCGAATCTCACTAGTTTGTCATTAATAGTGTTAAAACTTTCAAAGTGCACAGAGCTCACGGTTCAAACGTCCGAACCTCGCATGGCATCACGTGACTCCTGTCTGATGTACCTTTTAAAATATGTGTAGTGATTTGTAATCACTTATAACTGACAAATCGATGATTATAGTCTTTAATCTTGTATTATTCATCTAATTATATTGTAGTATTATACATGCAGAAGAATTTTAACTAAATTATTTGAATCTAGAAAAAATCCAACCTTTGCAATCCTGGAATTCTTCACAGTCATAATTTAAGCGGCCCAGGCATCAACATTGTTCAGAAAGGCCCATCAGCACGACCTTCTGAACTTCCACACAGAGTTAAAGCAAACTTCTCTTTGAAAGATTTCCAAAAGACCATCAGATTTTCACTTGAATACTAACACATTTCATCCTAATCCAGGAACATTCTATGCACAGGAACTAGTACGTCACAGTACTTTACCAATTTAACCTTCTAAAATATGCAAAATGCATTTAAATCCACGATTTATTCAATACCTAGGTTTGCTAGGTAATTCTGACAATTGCTTTGAACTGTGGTAACTTGCATAACTGACAAATTAATGATTATAGATCTTTAAAATGTGAGTAATGTTTTATCCATGTTGTATAACCAAGGAATTAACAAGTATGATTTGTTACGTATAAATATTAATGAAAGAATGTCAAATTTGATATGCAAATGCTCACTTAGTTACATGGAGGAAGCTGATGACAATGAATATCATGTCTCTTGTACCATTCTCAAGATATAAAAGTTAATGTTTAAATACGCACTATTTTTGAGTGGGAGATTTTTAAGAATCTGAAACAAAGGACCATCAATCAACTGTCGGAAAGACCATGTGACTCTGAAAAGTCACTTCTGATTGACACCTTTGGGGATTTGGCCAATTTCAGTTCAAATGTTTCCAAACAGGAAGAACATTCACTCTTTAGTCACTTCTCTTCTGTCGTTGTCTCTACATTTGTCTCTCCTACTCCGCTGACTGCTCAGACTTCTCTCTCTGACTCTTCCCTCGTGGTCTTCTCTGGATCTCGTCGGTACCAGATCCATGCCATGTGAGGTCCAAGGTAGCTCATGAAGCCTCTCACTCTGTAAGGTCCATGAGATGGCCTCACTTCAAAGCCAACCTCATCATTCATACAGACAATAACTCCGATCTTACAGAGGTCCAAAACATCGACGGAATAAACTTTCGACCAAGAGCCAAGAACCAAGCAACACAAAGAATGCAAGGACATCTGCAATATTGTGCTCAAAGTGCTAGTGTATTAGTTAAATACTGTGAATAATCCAATAGCAAATCGATGTAGACACAAAGAAGGGTAAATGGTTCTTAAGGCAATGTCAACAGACTCCATAAAGTTCATTTTCACTGTATTGATCATTTATTTCACATTCTGTCACTCTTTTCACCAACCTGTCTCATGTATATATGTGTTAGATTAGATTTATGTTTAGAATAACAATAAAGTTTGTCTGTATTCAAAGATGATTGAATGTGGTATTTTTTTGATAAATAATCTCATCCCTGTTTCTAAAAGATTTAGTTTCAAAGCTGTACCTAAATATGTGTGATATTATTTTCAATATGCCATGAGTATAATATCACTCCAATAAGTGAATTAATCATAATTCACTAATTAAAGGTAATTCCTTACAATAGAAATTGTGAGTGGATACAACGAGACGTTGTATTATGATTTTAATGGTGGAGAATAATCTAGTTATTTGTCATTTCTCTCATTTATAATGGTTGTTGAACGCAACTAATTCCATTATACATTTCATCTAACCTAACCCTAATAATGTACAATAATGGACAGTTTAATTTAGCTAGCTCACATATTTTGAGACCCTAAATTCCCATCCAAATTTAGCATACCAAATACCCTTACATATATTGGTGTTAGAAGACAGGCACGTTAACAGTTCCTGACTAAACTCATCAACTCCTAAATATCATACACTACTAAGAATGGTAACTATTCAAGGCTTAACCTTATAATTTACCCTGACAATCAGGTTGCTCATAATGTGTAATGTATTATCCATGTTGTAAAACCAATGAATTAACCAGTAGTATTTGTAATCAGGTATTTTCATGACCGTCTGCTCGCCGAGGGCGACCCCCTGCGGCGGCGAAATCCCAGGTGGCTCCGCCTCAACCCAGGACCAGTTCTCAGCCCCAACGTAGAGCCCCCCGCAGGAAACCGATGCCTTCCATCTCACGGGCCAGCACGAGGACCCGGAAGGCTCCTAATCGACCCTGAGACGGACATCCCAGGGAGTGAGACGTCCGCTGCGGAACTGTTATCCAGAACACTCCATACCCTGCTAGAGGGCCTGGAGTTAAATCCTTTGTTTCCTTTTCTCTTTTGTTCATTGCACACAGAAAGGGCTGTGGTACCCACATTGTGGTACCCATAAAAGAGAGTTGTTTCCTCACTCCTTGGGTCACATAATCGTGTTCACTACTGCCGTTGTCACGCGACCAGACACCGAGCATGCGCAACTAGGGCCCTGTGAAAATGGCCTCCCCACATTTGCACGCCCAGCTGCGCCATACCTGTGGCCAGTTGGTTGTGACGAGTCTCGAGGCTGACCCAAGAGGGCCTCCTCCTCATTTGCTAATCCGCCCTATGCCAGGTACACAGAGGGAGGTAAGTGCTTCGAGGTTTCCCTCAGCGCAGCCACCTCGGCCACCCTGCCACAAGGCCCCACCTCCAGGTATGTCGATGTAATCATCCCCTTAGTGCCCCTCGTCCAGAGCTTGGACATGTGCACTTTTACCAACAGTCGAGTTTACGAAGTCATGGACCCTGGATGTCTCTCCTCCTTGGTGGAGGAGTTTGCAGTCTACAAAGAGCCAAAGAGCTCTCTCTTCCCCTGGTCGCTGTGTTTGTAGAGGTCCCCCCCCCCCCATCGTGCCAGGACCTACTACCAAGCCTCTACCATGTGTGGCTGCTGAGCCCATGTGTCGTATTGCCATGTTGACCTCCCATTTTGGGCAGGATGTGGTCTCCGTGGGGTCTTTTCCGCCTGAAAGAATAGGAAAGGAAAAGAACACCTTCCCCGATGTGTATGATAGCGTTAGATGGCCGCAGCTGAATCTAATATTGTGTTGAGAAAAACTGAGAAAAAAGGCTGCAGCTGGATCCCATGCTAGTTACGTCACTTCCCCACTCAGGGATATGGGGATCTACATGACGTCTTTTGGGGCATTGGGGGAGGTTACGTTCAGACTGATGCTCCTGCTATTACGCACAAAACAGCTTGCTTGCACCTGCATCAGCAGTTCACGTAACACGGTTCAGCTGTTGTGCCGTTTTTTTCAATTGGGACACCTAGTGTCACTACATCGACACAATGCCGAGTGAGTGACAGAAGGTGAACATAATGGTTACTGTCGTAACCCCTGTTCCCTAATGTAGGGAACGAGATGTTGTGTCCCTCTTGCCACATCACTATACTAGCTGCTGAAATGGCTGGACCTTGTTTTGGCTCCTCAGCACAAAACCTGAATGGAGTGGGCATTCAAGCTCCTTTTATACCCGTATGTCTGTGGGAGTGGCATGCAAAATCTATTCACCAATTCTAATTGGCCATTTCTCAAAGAAAGGGAAGAGTTCGGGGCTCTCTAGTGCGACCCCTAGTGTCACTACATCGACACAACATGTCATTCCCTCCATCAGGGAACGGAGGTTATGACAGTAACCATGGTGTTAATAATTAAACATGCATTATTTTGAGCTGAAAATTTGTGAGAATCCTCCACACAAAGGATTGTAAATCAGCTTTGAAAAGGACAGACCAGTTGACCATGTGACTCTGAAAAGCCAATTCTGATTGACTCAGGACACCTTTGGGGTGTTGCCAATACCAATGCAAAACTCTTGTACCAAGGAGGAATGCCTCTCTGTGTCTTCTCTCTTCTTCAGCCCTCTTGCTTCTTCCACTTCCTCTGCTGCTCTGCATCCTCTGTGCACTTGCCCTTGTGGCTCTCAGCCTCTGTGCTATGCAGAGTCCAAGGAAGCTCGGGACACGAAGTCCCGAGGAAGCCTCTTTCTCTCTGCTCTATTGTTCAAACACATGTGTCATGAGTCTTCAAAGCCCTGCTCATCATCCACGATCTAACAGAGGTCCAAGACATTGTTGGAAAAACTTTCTACAAAGAGCCAAAGAACCAAGCAACACAAGGAAATGCAATGATACGCAAGTACATTTCCAGACTTTTGCTAAAAGTGCTGGTGTATTATTTAAATAATTTGTGTAATCTGATTGCAAATCGATTTAAACTCAAAGAAGTACCAATGGTTCTTTAGGCATTGTCTACAGACTCCATGAAGTTAATTCCCTTATTAAAGGTAATTCCTTAGAATAGAAATTGTGAGCAGATACAATGAGACAAATAAATAGATAAATAATACAATTATTTATCATTCTTATAATGGTTGTCAAACATGACTATTGCATTATAAATTTCTCTACATAATAATGATGTAGAATGCTGACCATATATTTAATTTCAAACACATACTCTTCCTACACTCGTCATGATTCGATTACATCACTTAAATCTTAGATTCAGCTTTCTGTATTCAGTTCAGTAGAAAGAATAACCTGTTTGTTGGGGATGTTTGGCATATGGTTTTGTTTTTGGGTTTTTTATTTTCTGCACTCACTGCTCTGTCCATACATGGCTGCATGGATGGGCAGAGTGTTTGCCCACAACAGAACAATACCGCCAACACCAACAGATATTTAGTTACTAAGTCAATAAATACTCTTTCAAGTATTTAAGTCTATTCATTTGATGTAAGTGCTCCTGACTGAAATCAAGCATAGCATTGGTTCAGGCTAGTTATATTATTAGGTAAGAATTAGGTATCAAGAACAAACAATGAACAATATTGTAACACTCCTTCAGGTTCGGGTATGGGAAAGGAGGAGACGGGGAGCAGTGACACGCTTCAGGTAGGCTTTTATTTTTCTGCCTTCCACACTCCGTGTGCGTTCTTCACAGTGTGTTTCTAATCTCAAAAGGTCAAGTGTAACAAAACTTTGTCAGCATAAACATCTTGAAATCTTGAGCTTCACAAAACTAAAAACATTAGGACACTCAAAATAAGACACGCCAGTCACTGCACACTCATGTCCCTCTCTCTCTCAGCTCTCTGGTGTGTTTCGGCTGCTTTTGAGGCCTCTCCCCATTATCACTGTAACAAGAAACAGCTGTTTGAAATCATGTCAATCAGCCACACCACTCAGCACCGTACAGCCCCAACAATGTACAGCACCGGTCGCTCCTCCACCTCCTGTAAGAGCGCCACCCCCAGCCCGCAGTCATGCATCCGTCTGCAAAATAAAGAGGAGAGAGAACTTTGGAGCATGTATGAGCAGTCCCCCACAAAGTGCAGATTTTTTTTTTTTGAAAAGCCTGTTGGCATGATTCCGTCCACTAGACCAGATCGGCTGCCCCCTTTCCAGTGAGATCAGTCAGTGTGCTGGTGATGTCAGAGAAACTAGGCACAAAACTTCGGTAGTAGCCAGCAAGCCCCAGAATCTGTCTCATACCTTTTTGGTATTGGTGCAGGGCAGGCTGCGATCGCTGAGGTTTTGTTAATTTGGGGACGCACCTATCTAATAATTCATACAGTTTGCATAGTGTTCATGACATAAATGTAGTGCCTTGATCAGTGAGGATTTCTTTGGAGTCCCCACTCAGGAGATTAATCTGAAGAGTGCCTCCGCAACACTGTGCTGCTTTCAGATATCGTGTTGCATAGTCCACCAGACCTAATGCAAAATGATGCAATTCTTTCGAAAGGGGACCTCTATTATCTATAATGGTAGAGGGCATAATGGCGCAATAGGGGTGGCTGGTGGATTCACCTACTGACATTCACAGCACGCCACACACCACCTGCAAACATCCCGTGAATGAATGGCCAAAAAAAATCACTTAACTTGTTCAGTTAAGTTTTCTTTCCTGTCCTAAATGGCAAGCTATTGGATTAGGGTGAGCCGCCTAGAAAAGAGCTTCCTAATGGCTCTTTGGGACAAATAACTAGGTTGTATTTTCTTTTGTTTGAGTGTCCTGCGTAACTCAATACAACCTATCTTTGATAATTGTAAAATACAGGTATGTGAACGCAACATCAGGCTAGAGTAATTGACCATCGATTACTCTCACTTGGTCAAATGTGTGTTTGAGGGACTCTTCATATGTCTGTTCTAGAGAAATCCCCTTCAGGGAACCCCCTTCCTTGCGTTATTTTAATGCGGAGCAGTCATAGATGGCCCTGGCACCGCCTCCCCAGCCATAGTATCATACATCACACACCGAAGCATTGTTTCACAGGACCCATCTTCACATATTTCCCTCAACAAATTCTTGAAATCAGGCCAATTTGTCCCTAAAATAAGCAGATGACGAGGCAGGAATTAACCGCAGACTCCACTCTATGCTTTTTCCCCTGAATAGCATCTCAATGGTAACAGCCAGATCCATGTGGATATCCCCATGCACACACAGCACCTTCACCCAAAAATTTGTGCCCAAACTCCTGTCTTGTACCAAATGTTGGTGAATGGAGTTTTGAGAACAGCCAGAATCTATCAAAGCTTGATATATATCCCCCTAGTTACTTACCGGTATCCAACCCAGCTTGATCAGGGGCAGCCTGTGGAGTGTCAGAAATCCCAACCAGCATACCCACTTCCATTGCGGGGCAATGGTCCTGTAAATGCCCTGGATCCCCGCAGCACCAGGCCCACCTCTTATACCCTTTGGAATGGACTCATCAACTTGGGAGGGATAGCGGAGAGAGGCAGAATTAGCGGGGAGGAAGCCCAAGCGCAGGACCGCTCAGCCTCCAGGGGGCAGGAACGGGATGGGAAGAGGAGGGGCGGAAGCAGGGTTTGGGGGTAGGAGAGAGAGAAGACAACAGAGAGAGAGAGAGATTCTGGATCACAGCATTCCGAAAATGCTGTCAATTTGCCCTTGGCCAGCTGGATCGCTTCCCACAGCAATGCCAGATGGTGGCACTGGACCCACTCGGCCATCCCATGGGGCAGCCGGGCAATGAACTGCTCCAGTACCACCTTGTTCATGATGTCCTGGGTGCCACGGACAGACAGTTTGTCCAGAACAGAACCATTCCACCAACACCAACAGAAGCTTCATCATTAAGTCAATAATTACTTTATTCAAGTATCCAAGTCTATTCATTTGACATAAGTGGTGCTGACTGAAACACATAAAAGCAGTGCTCTCCGACAGAAACCGTGTGTGATAGTGTTGTTGTATTTTGGCTCCGCTATATGCAACACATATTTAAAATTTATTTAACCATTTTCATATTTACTACCATCCGTATAGGACTTTACAAAAGAAAAGTAAATAATACAGAGGTTTTCATACACTTAGGTTGAAGTCATTAAAAAAAAATTTAACAACTGACAGATTTCACAGATTTCATATTAGCAAACTATAGTTGTTTAGGACATTTCCTTAATTTTCTCAGTAATTTTGCCAATAATTATTTACAGCCAGATTGTTTCACTTTTAATTGAATATATCACAATTCCAGAGGGTCAGAAATGTACATACACTAAGTTAACTGTGCCTATAAGCAGTTTGGAAATGTCCAGAAAATTATGTCAAATTATTTGTAATCCTTTAGACAATTAGCCAATTAGCTTCTGATAGGCTAATTTGAGTCAATTCGAGTTGTACCTTTTGATGTATTTTAAGGTCTACCTTCAAATTCAGTGGCTCCTTGCTTGGCATCATGGGAAAAAAATCAAAAGAAATCAGCCAAGACCTCAGAAACAAATTGTGGACCTCCACAAGACTGGTTCATCCTTGGGAGCAATTTCCAAATGCTTGAAGGTGCCACGTTCATCTGTACAAACAATAGTGTGCAAGTATATACGCCATGGGACCACATAGCCATCATACTACTCAGGAAGGAGACACATTCTGTCTCCTAGAGATGAACATAGTTTGATGTGAAAAATGCAAATCATTCCCAGAACAACAGCAAAGGACCTTGTGAACATGCTGGAGGAAACAGGTGGACAAGTATCAATATCCACAGTAAAACGTGTCCTATATTGACATAACCTGAAAGGCTGTTCAGCAAGGAAGAAGCCACTGCACCAAACCACCATAAAAAAGCCAGACTTTAGTTTGTAAGTGCACATGGGGACAAAGATCTTACTTTTTGGAGAAATGTCCTCTGGTCTGATGAAACAAAAATGGGACTGTTTGGCCATAAGGACCATCATTATGTTTGGAGGAAAAAGGGTGAGGCTTATAAGCCAAAGAACACCATCCCAACAGTAAAGCATGGGGGTGGCAGCATCATGTTGTGGGGGGCTTTACTGCAGGAGGGACTGGTGCACTTCACAAAATAGACGGCATCATGAGAAAGGAATATTAGGTGGATTATATTGAAGCAACATCTCAAAATATCAGCAAGGAAATTAAAGCTTGGTCGCAAATGGGTCTTCCAAATGGACAATCAACCCAAGCATACCTCCAAAGTTGTGGCAAATGGCTTAAAGTCAAGGTATTGGAGTGGCCATCACAAAGCTCTGACTTCTCTCCGATAGAAAATTTGTGGGCAGAACTGAAAAAGCATGTGCGAGCAAGGAGGCCTACAAGCCTGACACAGTTACACCAGTTTTGTCTGGAGCAATGGGCCAACATTCCACCAACTTATTGTGAGAAGCTTGTGAAAGGCTACACAAAACATTTGACCAAGTTAAACAATTTAAAAGCAATGCTACGAAATACTAACAAAGTGTATGTAAATGTCATTTAAGAAATAAAAGCTGAAATAAATTATTGTCTCTACAATTATTCTGATATTTCACATTCTTAAAATAAAGACAGGAATTTTTTTCTATGATTAAATGTCAGGAATTGTGAAAAACTGAGTTTAAATGTATTTGGCTAAGGTTACAGACTGTATACTTTTGAATTGTTAACTTTCTACCAAATGACACATTTGATGCCCAGCTCTTTGCACAATGTGATAATAAATGTTTGAAAGAAAAGAATGCAATTTCTTTTTGCTATTTGTTTTCAGTAGGACATGTATTTAACAACAAACAAACCCTGCATTCCAAACAAGGTAAATCAGCCTCTGAAGGGCCCTTCTAAGGGGGAACGATCATGGCCGCCATAGTGAAGGGCTCATAAATAGCTCCTTTGAAGGGCCCTTCAAACTGAGCATTTCTGTAAGGTTTAACTGATGGAAACAGTGCTGCCAAACAGACCGGAACCGGACCATGTATCATAAATCTGCAGGTTTGTTGTAAACCTGCTGCACCCCTAAACACACTCTGGTTCTATTATTATTATAATGGACTTAAACGTGAAGCCATGCGAAGTTCGGACATGTGAACGGAACATGTGAACTTATCTAGTTTTAACATTTTTAATTATATAAACCTTGGGCTCTGGAGATATTAAAAGACAGTGTGAAAGTGTGCAAGCTGATACCCCAAAGTAGGCCGCAAGCCCAGAACTCGATTTGGTCGAGGAATTGCTGTAAATTCAGCAAGTAATTTTTAACTTGTTGGCAATGCTGATGAAGGTCGTTGCTGACTTGGAAGATCTTGCTGTAATACATCGATTGATCAATGCCATGGAGACGAAATTCAATGAGGTTGTCACAAGAGTGGGGGATGTCAAGAAACGAATAGATGATCTGCAGTCATCGGAGAGGGAACTAGCTGCCAATCCTCTAGTGACAAAGGTGGATTTGGAGCCTATCTTAGAGAAATTGGAGGACATGGACAACCGTTACCAGATTGGGAAGAAAACCAATTTGTGAACAAGCGCCACTTCAGGGCATTGAGTTTCCTGGTAGAGGGAGCTCTGGCTTGGTTGATCGTGTCTCCGCATCATGTCCAGGGGCCAGACATAGAGGTTCCAGAGGTCTGGGCGTGGAAGCCAGAGGGTGCCCCGTCCCTGAGAAAGAAGGTCCTTCATCAGGGGTATTCGCCAGGGAGGGGCTGGTGCGAGGAATGTGAGATCCGAGAACCAAGTCCGTGTGGGCCAATAGGGGGCCACTAGAGTGACTTGTTCCTCATCCTCCCTGACCTTGCACAGCACCCATGCAAGTAGGCTCACTGGGGGAACCATTCCTGATGCCGGACGCATGTTAGGATGTGTCTTTACATGAGCATCTTGAACGGGAATATGAGCAAGGCCCAGTTGAAAACTCGCAAGTCTAGGATTGGTCGTAAGCCGCCGCCTTTCTTGGGTATGATGAAGTAAGGGCTATAGAAACCCTTCTTCTTCATCTCAGCTGGAGGGACAGGCTCTATCATGTCTTTGAGTAAAAGGGTCGTGATCTCCGCATGTAGGGTGTTGGCGTCTTCGAAGTGTACCGACATAAAGCGGGCGCCACTGAAAGGGAGCGGGGGCCTGACGAACTGGATTGGTAGCCGAGTTGGATGGTCCTGGACAGCCAGCGCGACGGGTTGGGAAGTGAAAGCCACACGTCCAAGCTCCGTGCGAGGTGCACTAGGGGTATGATTGTTTTTGACATTCCCGTCAGCTCCGGAGCAAACATCTCGTTCCCTGGGTTGTCCATCTCAGGAGCACTTGGGAGTCTTCCGGGTCCTCAAAGACGTCCGAGTGACGGGGGCGTGTGCTTCCTGTGGGGCGCTCGATGCTGGGGCTGAGAGCTGGTCCCAGGTTGAGGCGGAGCTGCCTGGTGTATAGAAACTGCAGTGGGACGCCCTCGGCGAGCAGACAGAGCACGGCGCGTGCTAGAACGGCGGCGGGGCATGATGTGTAAAATGGCTGTGAGCGGCACCTGGACCCAAGGAACCAATTGTATTTTGAAGTGCAGAACGACGTGGTGGTGAGGAAGATCACCCCTCCTCCCAACGACCAGGTGCTCTGTCTTACCACGGCTGATGTGAGGAAAACTCAACCCACAGAAGGCTGCTGGACCAGTGCTTCTCTCTGAGTGCTTCAAGGCCACCACCATCATCCCCATGCCAAAGAAGTCTTCAGTGTCCTGCCTCAATACAACCTGAATACCATCCCGTCACACTCACACCCATCATCATGAAGTGCTTCGAGAGGCTCGTCATGAGGCACATTAAGACCCATCTGCCCCCCTCACTAGACCCACTGAAGTTTGAGTATCATCCAAACCATTCAACAGACGATGCCATCGCCACCACCCTCCATCTGGCCCTCACCCACCTAGAAAAAAAGGAATCATACGTTCGAATGCTGTTCATAGACTTCAGCTCAACATTCAACACAATCATTCCTCAGCACCTGATTGGAAATCTGAACCTGCTGGGCCTGGACACCTCCCTCTGCAACTGGATCCTGGACTTCCTGACTGGGAGACCTCAGTCAGTCCGGATCGGGAACAGTATCTCCACCACCACCCAGGGCTGTGTGCTCAGTCCACTCTACTGACTCATGACTGTGCAGCAATGCACAGCTCGAACCACATCATTAAGTTCGCCGATGACACGACCATGGTGGGTCTCATCAGCAAGAACGACGAGTCAGCATACAGAGAGGAGATGCAGCGTCTAACGGACTGGTGTAGAGCTAACAACCTGTCTCTGAATGTGGACAAAACGAAAGAGATTGTTGTTGACTTTAGGAGAGCACAGCGTGACAGCTTTCCTCTGAACATCGACGGCTCATCTGTGGAGATCGTCAAGAGCACCTAATTCCTTGGTGTTCACCTGCCGGAGAAACTCACCTGGTCCCTCAACACCAAATCTATTACCAAGAAAGCGCAACAGTGTCTCTACTTTCTTCGAAGGCTGAGGAAAGCACATCTCCCATCCCCCATCCTCACTACATTCTATATAGAGGGACTATTGAGAGCATCCTGAGCAGCTGCATCACTGCCTGGTTTGGGACTTACACCATTTCGGATGGCAAAGCCCTGCAGAGGATGGTGAAGACGGCTGAGAAGATCATCGGGGTCTCTCTTCCCTCCATCAAAGATATACACAAAAAACACTGCATCCACAAAGCCACCAGCATTGTGGACGACCCCACACACCCCTCACACAAACTCTTTACCCTCCTGCTGTCTGGCATTCGGGCTTTAACGGCCAGACTGTGTAACAGCTTCTTCCCCAAGCCATCAGACTCCTTAATACTCAGAGACTGGTTTGACACACACACACACACACACACACACACACACACACACACATGTCCTGAGTTGCACTTTAATTATTGTCACTTTATAACTGGCTGCTACCTCAATTACTGCTATGTCCATAGAACACTATCTCATAGTATGTTATGTTTACATTTGGCATTTTAAGAAACTGTCATCTTTTTCCACTGTCTCTTACTGTGTCTATTGTCCTGTTCATTGTTAGTCATTTATACTTTTTCATACTTTTTGCACAAGTTTGCACGTGCACTTTATAGAGGTATTTTATTTAGTCTGTGTAGTCTCATGTGGTTCTGGGTTTGTCCTATGTTGTTTTATATAGCACCATGGTCCTGGAGGAACGTTGTCTCGTTTTGCTGTGTACTGTACTAATTGTATATGGTTGAAACGACAATAGAAACCACTTGATTTGACTTGACACTTGACTTGTACAGCCGTGAGGGCTGTGGGGAGGATGGAGGGTTCCAGTCCAACCCCATGCTCACGGTGGCCTGGGCAAGCATGTCAGCCATCTGGGCGTCATCCTCAGACTGGGCATGCCGACCCGAAGGTGGCAGTCCAGTCGAGTCTTCCGCGTCAAACACCAGGACGCTCTCCGATGCAACGGCTAGTTTGTCATCCAGCTCAGCGGGCTTGAGAGAGTAAACAGACTGGCCGTCTCTCACCTCGAGCTCAGACAGAAGTCAACAAGCGTGCCGGGGGCGGTTGGTTCGTAGGGATCTACCCGCCGAAACAGAGCCCACTGCCATCCCCAAATCGCCTCCATCACCAACCGGGTCGTCCTCAAACCCGTGGTAAGAAGGAGAAGTGCAGGGGGCGGCTGAAGTGGCTTTCCTTTTTAGGAAGGAAAGCCGCGACTACAACGTTGCCATGGTTAAGTTCTCGCAGTGAGAATATGAACCCTCCACAAATGCCGCCTCAGTGTGATCACGGCCCAGACACACAAGGCAGTGTCTATGACCGTGAGGAGCAAGATAAATCGGCCGCATCCAGGAAATACTCAGGGGCGGAAGGGCATCTTTAAAAAGATGCATCCTGAAAAGGATGTTCAACACCTGCTGTGTGTGCTCTTTTAGAGAAAATAAACTCTTTTAGGAAATACTCTCTTTAAGAAGCACAGGGGAAAAGCTGCACTACCATACAGAAAAGCAGAATACCGCTGATATGCGCCATAGATCCAACAGCAAATGCTCTACAGAGTTGAGTGGAACAGAAGTGATCTCAGCTCGCTGATCGCACAACCGCTCGGCTCCGAAGAAGAAATCTGAATGAACAGATGCACGATTCCCTCCTTTTATGGCCCTGGATACGTTTTGAAATGCCTTGACATTTGTGCTTTTCTCAGTTGCTTAAAAACATATAAAAGGCTAAAGTATGATAACACTGTATTCAAAACAAACTGGGCTACAATAATATGTGAGCAACATGTGTATACATGTTTGTATTTTTGAGAAAATAACATTTATGCATGGTTTTTGAAAAAAAAAATGCAACTTTAAGTCATTGAAATAAGGCCATATAACACATACTCAAACATTTGTCCACAAGACTTTTGAGAACTGGATATTGTAGCCTATAGTTTTTGGTACAAAATTATTTGAAAACCATCCTGATCACTCATTCATACAAAACAATACAGTAATTTAACTTTTGTAAGTAACTTTTAGTGGTAGACAGGTCATATGCGAGGAGGCGTGAACTATCATGAATATTGATGTGATTCACACCTGAGGAGACAAAGACCCCTCCCCTGGGACTATCACTGAGGAATGTGACAGAAAGACTTAATGATCAAAATCAGGTTTTAAGTTAAAATAAGTAATATGACTATACATTGTCTTTACATAAAGACTTTAATTAGTTTTAGACCTACACTACCATTTAAAAAAAGTCTCTTCTGCTCACCAAGGCTGCATTTATTTGATCCAAAATACAGTCAAAACAGTGATATTGTGAACTATTTTACAATTTAAAAGAACAGTTTTCTATTTGAATATATTGTAAAATGCTATTTAAGATCAAAGTTGAATTTTCAGCATCATTACTGTAGTCTTCAGTGTCACATGATCATTCAGAAATCATTATAATATGCTGATTTTCTAATATGGGCATATTTAAAGTGCATTTTACTCATTTAACCTGAACACATATTTGTGAGCACAAGCTTTGTTGATGATAATAAGGCAGCATAAACACTAGATAAAATATAATCTAAACATTCATATTATTTTATATCATATTACATATCATATGTATATCATACAGCATACAATTTAAATACCTGCTTTAGCTGAAACAGCATTTAAATGTAACTAAAACTTTTCTATTAGGACATATTTCAAATTTCAATACTCTGAATCCTGGCTGGCAAGTCTGGAAACAGTCTCACTAGTAAAATATGTACATGTTTATATAAAATAGCATGTCAACTAATGAAAACTAAATGACTTACTCATCCAATGACTTACTAAATGACTTACTCTCTTCAAAATACAAATGTTCATTGGAGTCCCTCTCTTCTTCTGAAGAAAATTTTAACTCTTCATCACTATACGGGAGTTTCCTTGCCTGTGTATCATGCGATCTTTCAAATGTGCAGATAAGTGAATGAACTAGATGTTTTCAAGGCACAGTCGGGGGCGTTTACCATTTGCATTGATCGTCTCAGCACATTACCGTGTGAATAGTGCCCTCTACCTGTGGGTGTGATCACATTAGGGATAATTAGCTGAGCCAGGAGAAACTGTACATTGCTTTGTTTCATACAGATTACATTGCAGGAGAATATTTGTTTTAAATTTGAATTATTTTATTTAAAAGTAGACATTTTAAGTTTTCTTTAGACATATGTTTCATGTTTGTGTGATAAGTATTCGCAGAGTTTCAGTTTAATTTTTATATGCTTTATATGCTATGTTTCAGAAATATGCTCATGAACATAGAGACTGCTGTTAGCTCACCCTTTATATTTTCTTTATTTTACAAACGCACAAGGTTTTGTTGTTATTGTGAGGCTACACAAATAAAAGTAGAACCTTTATAGTCTGTAATGATGTGAGAAGTTTAAAATGAAGGAGAAGTTTATGTTATTTCCGCTGTAATGACTAAAAAATCCAGCAGGATGCACCCGCGCATCCGTTGACCCCAGAGGTTTAATATGAGTGGATTCTGTTCACATGGAATGTGAATGGGTTGGGGCACCCCATAAAAAGAAGGAAGGTTATTTCTCTTTTTAAGCATAAGAAATATGATATACTGTTTCTTCAGGAAATGCATCTTTCCCTGCAGGAAGCTGAAAAAATTGGGAAGATATGGGGTGGATATGTTTTCTTTGTGCTGGTTCAAGTAAGAGCAGGGGAGTCAATACACTGATAAGTAAGCATCTACAATTCAAATGTCTCAAACAGATTAAAGATAAATTAGGAAGAGTCATTATTGTTTTAGCAGAAATTCAGGGGCAATGTCTTATTTTGGCTAGTATTTACACACTTAATGTTGATGATCAGGGCTTTTTATAGACGTGGAAAGGATGTTGCAAGCCGCTGGCACCCCTCATGATATAATATTGGGTGGAGACTTTAATCTTTTGAAGTCCATCTCAGCAAAAGTGTGCAAGCCCCCTAGAACAACATTGATGCTTCAAAGGATGTTACAAATCTTAGTCTTACAGATATTTGGAGATGTTTGAACCCATCTGGTAGGGATTATAAATTTTTCAACCGTCTATAAAATTATTCTATAATAGATATTTTTATATATATCTAAGTCCCTCATTTCATCTGTTGTTGATTGCACAATTGGAAACATTTTAGTCTCAGATCACACCCTGGTAAAATGTAGAGGTGCTGCCACATATGGAAAAAATTTAATCATATAATTGGCACTTTAATGTATCCCTTTTTGAAAAATCCTGATGTAAAAAACAAATGTTAAAGGCTGAAATCAATATTTATATGGAGACCAACTGGTCCTCACTATCCTCTGTGGGCATGGCTTGGGAGGCACTCAAGGCGGTTCTTAGGGGCCAGCTCATACAGTATGCCTCTTTCAGCAAAAAATCCAAAGCACCAGAACTCGTGGAGTTGGAAGGGAATATTAAAAGTGCTAAGGCAGAGCTGAAGCACTGAATGTCATCTGATGGCCTCAGAGAGAATTTACCCGATTGAAATACAGATATAACACTATTTTGTCGAGGAAGGTGGAGTTTTGGCTATTCAGGGCAAGACAGTCATACTTTGAGTCAGGGATAATGCAGGAAAACTTCTGCCTAAATGTATAAAACAGAGATAATCTTTTTCTACCATTCCCTCAGTGAAATCTACTGGTGGTGAAATATTTACCTTGGCAATTGATATTATTCATGCTGTTAAAGAATTCTGTATTGATCTCTATAGTTTCATGTCTACATCTACTGATATTGATAATAGAAACTTTGTGGAACCATTAGAAGTTTCTAAACTGATAGCTGGGGAAAAAAATTATCTTGATTCTGAGATAAACTTGGAGGAGTTTGGCGAGGTAATTAAGGCCTTGCCTACAGTCAAGGCTCCAGGACCAGATGGCTTTGCCGCTGAGTTTTTTAGATCTTATGCTACAGAACTGGCTGAACTTTTGCTAGAAGTTTATAAGGAATCATTAAAGAATTGAAAGCTTTTGTCAACCATGACGCAAGCCCAGATCTGATTCTTAAAAAGGAGTTTAAGAGTTACCGTCCAATTTCCTTGATCCAGTTAGACATTAAAATATTGTAAAAAATTTTGGCTAACTGATTAAGTAAAGTTATGACATCTCTTATACATATAGATCCGGTGGGGTTTATTCAGGGCCGTAACTCTTCTGACAACATTAGGCATTTCATCAATATTATGTCGGCGGTGGCGAATGATCAGACTCTGGTCGCTGCCATCTCAATTGATGCGAAAAGGCATTTGATATGGCTAAGTTACTTTATAGACACCCTGTAGCAATGCTAAAAATTAATAAATTAATTTCAGATTATTTTACTCTGGATAGGGGCACCCGGCAGGGTTGCTCTCTTTCCCCATTATTGTTTTGTCTTGCCCTGGAACCATTTGAAGCTGCGAAAAGAAAGGATGTTGATTTTCCAGGGGTGATGGCGGGAGGTGTGGTGTATAAGCTTTTGCTTGATGCAGATGATATTTTATTATTTTTGACGGTCCAAAATGCATATTTAGGGTGCATCAAAATAATCCACACAACTCCAGTTTACAAATAAAGTTCTTCTTAACCCAAATGATTGATTATTTTTAGAAACAAAACAATATTGATATCATTTTTAACTACTAATGTTCACTTCCATACATCTCTGTGATGCAGAGAGACTCGTTGTTAAGGTCACACGTCAACATGGAGGAAGAGGATGGCAGCGAGTCATTGTTTACAAGAGAAGGAGCACTGTAAAAAATTTAATTGTCTTTGCAGTAGATTTGTATTTGTATAAGTGCATTGTTCAAAATGGTTGTTTGCTCTTCTAGGATATTGTAGAATAATGGCAGCAGGTGTTACCACATGATTTAGCATAGTGTATTATTGACTCAGTTTGTACCAGCGCACTGTTTCGGCAGCTTTCAAACTCTCACATGTGTGGATATGTCTGCGTGTGATGTAAAAAGCACTCAAGTCCAGTTGCCAAATGTCTGGGGTTTTGGCCTTCTGTCCTAGAAAATATAAAGCATTGGGAAATTTTATTCATTTTAGTGAATCGATTTATTCATAGGATTAATGTACAAGAACCATATTAAAGGACGATTCATGTGAGTTTCATGCAAAATACCCTGTGCATTTTTTTATGTTGTCTATTTGTTGTTGCTGAATATTTAGTTAAATGCTGCTAATACATGGATATATTTGCATTTTTTTACACACTGGTTGATTTTTTACACACTGTTCAAATGCTGTTAGTTAGGTTATATATTTTTTTTTAATAAAGATAATACTTCAGTGTAGTTAGGCCCTATAATAGCTTGTTTTGTACATCTTTTTTTTTTTTTTTAAATAGTAGCTTCAACTCAAAATTGCTCATGGACAGAATAAGTATAATATGTTAAACTTAAACATAATAAAAAAAAATATATATATATATATATATATATATATATATATATATATATATTTATTTATTTATTTATTTATTTATTAATTATATGCTGTTCATTTTCATGTTTATTTCCATGAACTATTGCTTATTTTCGGAAATACTGCGACTACTATAACTATTACTTATTGCATCCAATATTACCTATATGAGAATCAATTTATGTCTTTAAAAATAACAACTTGAATGGGTCGCAATTTATAAGATGCATGGATTTGAATTTGCAGTATTTACTTTTACATTTTGATACTTGAGTATTTTTAAAACCAGTTACATTTTACTTAAGTAGTATTTTGTGTTTTTCTTTATCTTAATACATTTGTGTGGTATCTGTACTTTTACTTAAAGGGATAGTTCACCCAAAAAGGAAAATTCTCTCATCATTAACATCTCAGATGTTATAACCGTCTCATATTTTTTCTAAACACCAAACTAGTTATACAACTTAGATAAAGGGGGGTTCAGTTCAGTTTCAGAAGAAAAGATGCTCACCAAATTAATGAACACTATATATATATATATATATATGTATAATTAAATACAAGAAAAAGATAATCAATCACATTAAACAAAACAATGAAATTTTCTTAACTTATTCAAAAAGTTTGAGTGTTAAATTGAAAGTTAAAAAGCAAAAGATAAGAAAATAATATCAGGATTGTGTGGTAAACTTTGAGGTAAAATTTTAATTGTGTGCAGAAATTATTCAGGCAAATTTTGAGAGAAATATGAAATTGAACAAGTTCATGTGACATTAACATACACACTCACACTCATAATCACTGTAATTAGCACGGGAAATAGGAAACACTTACAGCTCTTGAGTCATCTCCAGCATGCTCATGGCCCTACCGAACTTGTCTAAAAACATGCCAATTCAAACAAGCCTCAAGTGCATGCCTTCAGGTAACCTAAGAAAAAACCTTGACTGGATGGCAGTTAGACCTCAGCTATATGCAGGATTGGGAGGGTTACTTTTGAAATTTATTCCTCTACAGATTAAAGAATACATGCTGTAAAATGGAATTTGTAACGTATTCCATTAGATTACTCAAGGTCAGTAATGTATTCTAAATACTTTGGATTACTTCTTCAGCACTGGTATATTTTTCACTTGACTTTTCACTTTGTTTTATAGCAAAACAAAATAAAATTTATGATCAAGAATATGCTCTAATATCAAAGGTCTTACTAGAAAAAAAGAAATTATGATTAACATTCATTTTCTTGATAAAAAACATGATCGTGTCTGGTAACGTGCATGTAAAATGTCTAGAAATAGCATTTTAGCTAAGCATAAAGCTGACAATTTACACAAGTTTCATTTATATTTCTTCTGCTCAAAACTTCTCTGTCTGCTCGTATGAATCATAAGATCACACATCATAAGAAAGTGTTTCACCGCTGTTCTAATGCATTTTGGATCTTATAAATGTTTTCCATCTGAAAGGACTAAATATTAAATGAAACAAATGACAATACAATGCAAAGGAATCTCTTCAGTAATCAAAATACTTTTTAAATGTAAATGTATTCTAATGACCAATTATTTAAATTGTAACTCTAGTGGAATACAGTTACTAATATGTAGTATTTTAAATACGTAATCCCATTACATGTATTCCGTTACTCCCCACCCTGGCTATAAAAAGACATATCACTGTTGTCAAAATAAGATTGTTTTACAGTTATGCAACAAAGAGTGTTGTGTTTACCCAAACCCAGCATAATCCCAGCAATTCATCATAATAAAATACTTTCTAAAACAGCAGCATGACAAAAAGCGTGTGTGGGGGGGTTAGGAGGGCATATTTTTAGGTTACGAACTGGTAATTACAAGGGTATTATGCTATAAATGTGGTTTATGAGGAAATTTCTAGCGTCCCAAACATACTAAACTATGTTTTATTGAAAATGTAAAAATGCAGAAAGTTTGATGACAGCCACGCCAACATGTGTGTGTGTGTGTGTGTGTGTGTGTGTGTGTGTGTGTGTGTGTGTGTGTGTGTGTGTGTGCTATAATAGTTACAAAATTTTATCTTTACCAGATTATATTAAAGATAATCTGGTAAAGATAACAACAACAAAAAATCAGATACATAATCATAACGTAATCTTACACTTTTTTTTGGTAATCTAAAATCTTACACTTTTTTGGTAATCTAAAATCTTACACTTTTAAGTAATCTGATTACCTTGGGATTATAGTGGGATTACTTGTTGCATGATTTGATAAAACTAATCATTAATTTTAAATTTATTAAGTTGGCTCTCCTTTCATAAACATTTGCTAAATATTAATTGAACAGCAACTTTCTATTTGTCAGATGCAAAGTAAATCTAAAGGTACTTGAAGAGTCATGAAAAACTAACACTATGTTACCCAACATGGAAACAGTGGTATTTGTATATTTATGAGAATTGTTGTTATTTAGAAAATTAGAAATAGGGGAGGACTATATTTTTTTTATCCGGCTTTGAAATTTTTATGTACAGTCTGTTCAAAGGATTGTACTGTCATTTAAATTGGTGTTGATAATTCAGTTGATGCAACACAGAAAATAATCTTTCCAAAAACATTTCAGAAAAGCAACTAAAACATTTTCAGTAGGCAGAAACACAATTTTTTTTAGCTTAATCATTACATTATGGACTGTTTATTGTTATTGGGTGATTTGTAATATAATAAAAAAGTGAATCATGTGATCCAATCTAATCATGTGATCTAATTATGCACATTTTAAAATTGAATGTAATATAATTACAAGTACTTGGTTTTGTAATCTGATTCCATAATCCAGAGTACATTTTGTCCATCCCAACACTGCTTATTGCTATAATGAAAACTCTACACAACCAACTGGTGAGTCTGGACCTTATTTTGGTAAAAATTTAAATAAATTGGCCTGATCATTTTTAGCTTTAAAGGAATAGTTCACCCAAAAATGAAAATTCTGTCATCATTTACTTACCCTCATGCCATCCCAGATGTGTATGACTTCTTTTTCTTCTTCAGAACACATGAAGATTTTTAAAAGAATATCTCAGCGCTGTAGGTCCATACAATACAAGTAAATGGGTGCCAACATTTTGAAGCTCCAAGAATCATATGAAGGCAGCATAAAATCAATTCCTATGACTCCAGTGGTTAAATCTTCAGAAGTGATATGATAGGTGTGAGTGAGAAACAGATCAATATTTAAGGAAATTTCTGCTAGAAATGATTCTCCCTGCCCAGTAGCATGAACAAATATGAATCACCAGAAACAGAAGAAGAAGAAGAATGTGAAATTGAAATTTAAAATGTATAATGACTGAGCAGGGAGGAGAATTTAAAGTAAAAATGGACATGAATATTGATCTCTTTCTCATCCACATCTATCATTTAGTTTCTGGAGACATTGATTTAACCACTGAAGTCATATGGATTACTTTAATGCCAAACTATGTGATTTTTGGAGCTTCAGAATTTTGGCACCCATTCACTTGCACATTCACTATGGACCGATAGAGCTGATAAATTCTTCTTAAAATCTTTATTTGTGTTCTCCTGAAGAAAGAAAGTCATACACATCCGGGATGGCATAATGGTAAGTAAATGATGAGAGAATTTAAACTTGTGTGTGCATGCGTGCACGTGAGCGTGCGCATGGATCTCGGTCCTAAAACAGAGAACAATGAAATGAAGACTATTTTCCAGGGAATGGAACTTTTTTAGTTTGCCAGAATGATAAGCTGCAGTGTCAATGAAAAGAATGTTCAAACAAACCATTCTGTCCAAATGCATCTCCCTACTTTAATTTGAATTTAAACTTATAATTGTATTATATATATAAAAAAAATTATTATAAAGTTTAATTTTTCAATGGTGATAAATTATATGTACTATATGTACTCCATAATTGCTATGTCTTCTTGTTGAATATTTTTATACTGACCTGCCCACGACCCATAAAAACATCCTGGTTACTTCCGTAACCTCTGTTCCCTGATGGAGGGAACAAAACGTTGTGTCGATGAAGTGACACTAGGGGTCACTCTTGGGAGCCTGAGACACCTTCTGGTATTTTATAAAAGGCCAATGGGAATTGGTGAGTGGTATTTGCATGCCACTCCCCCGAACATACGGGTACAAAGGAGCTGGCGTGCAGACTGCTCATTCAGGTTTTGTGCTGAGGAGCCGAGAGAGAAGTCCCAGCCATTTCAGCGGGTAGTCCAGCAAGGTGGCAGGAGGGACACAACGTCTCATTCCCTCCATCGGGGAACAGAGGTTGCGGAAGTATCTGTCCCTATCTGTCACTCACTCGATGTTGTGTCGAAGAAGTGACACTAGGGTTCCCCTACAAAAATGCCACAACTAGCTGGAGTGTGTTACGTGAACTGGCTGTGCAAGACGGGCAGACTGCTGTATGCCTCGTAGCCAGCGCACCAGGCCGACTCTCCCCCAGCGGACACCCCAGAGACCACACCCCGCCCAGAGAGGAGGGGGGTATTTTGAGTGGAAATACGTCACACGGTCTTGCCGACTCTTTTTTTGTCAGAATTGAGTCATGTGGAGAAGTCCCATGGTAGGTCCTACCCAATGTGGGTGGAGTTTCTACAAGCATGGTGACTGGGGCAGAGGGCTCTCTGCCCCAGGAAGATGCAGTTTATCCAACAGGGAAACGAAATAACAGAAGATATACGTTGCATGTGGTTACCTATGGGGAAACATCACACGTGGAGCACCTACCCCAGTACAGGGCTTAGTTAGCACGTGTATTGAGCCGGCAGTGAGTTTCTCAGCAAACTCGTCTTCCACAGGGCTAGGAGGAAGTTATCCAGGGAACACATCTTGTGAACACTACTGGGAGTCAGCAGTGCATGTCTTCAGCTCAGTGGAGGGGAAAGGCGCTATGTGCAAGCAATACACCCGGCCAACTGTCCCGGATTTTCCTGTTTAGTGTCACTTCTTCTTGTGCCGCACCGCTAAGACACGGGACGAAACTGGCTCAACCCGGAGATTGTAGAACCTCGAAAATGTGTTGGCTGTTGCCCAGCCTGCTGCTCTGCAAATGTCTATTATAGAGGTGCCACTGGTCAGGGCCCAGGAGTCCACCACACTCCTGGAAGAATGGGCTCGTAGCCCTGCAGGAGGCAGCATGGTGAGAGCATGGTATAACATAGATTTGGCCTTAATAATCCAGGGGGCGATCCTCTGCTTGGAGCCAGCAATTCCTTTCCGCTGTCCACCAAATTAGACAAAGAACTGCTCAGAAACTCTAAAGCTCTGCGTGTGGTCCAAATAGATGCGTAAAGCATGCACCAGACACAGCGACGTCAAACTACCCTCCTCCAGGGGCAGCGCTTGCAGGTTCACCACCTGATCCCTGAATGGGGTCGTGTGAACCTTGGGCACATAGCCTGGTTGGGGTCTCAGGATCACAAGAGAGTAGCCCGGACCGAACATCTCATAGTGGGGTAAGAGCTGCCTCTGCGACCTTCGTGTCCTTCCCTTTAGGGACAGGGACAGGCTGAAAGGGAGGACTTTGTACTGGTATGCCCAACATTCGAACGCAAACCACAGGAAGGGTCTATGCCGAGGTAGAATTGAGATGTGGAATTACGCATCCTTCAGGTCTATTGCCACGAACCAATCTTGATGCCGGACGCTCGCTAGAATGCGTCTCTGCAGGTCTCCTGGTCCCTGGGTCGCCCATGTCCGGGGTGCTTCCAAGCCTTCTTCTTGGAGGCCGGCTGTGAGACGGGTGACATCTGCTTCCTGTGGGGTGCTCGATGCTGGGGGCCACAGTGGAGCCAGTTCAGCCGCCACAGAGGGATGCCCTTGGCGACGAGCAGACGGGGTGCTGGGTCTTGTGCCGCACTGCTTTCTTGTAGGATGTGTTGGATGGTCTAAGTCTGCTGCTTCACTGCCGAGAACTGCTGGGCAAAGTCCTCGACGGTGTAACCAAATAGGCCAGCCTGGGAAATGGGGGCGTTAAGGAACCGTTCTTGTCGGCCTCTCTCATCTCGACCAGGTTCAGCCAAAGGTGGTGCTCCTGGACCAAATAGCATGTCCGGGAAAGCACGTCCATTATTTCTGCATTAGTGTGTGACTAGGCAACCTCACCAGAAGGGGGAAGCCCGGCCGAGGATTTTGCGTCCGACTGGACGAGCCCACTCTCCGATGCTGCGCTTAAGAGGAGCCAACCCCCATGCAGGACGGGACTCAACTGGTGGTGGTGGGGTGGTGGATGTTGCCGCATTAGCACACTGAAACAGCAATGTGATAGATTGTGAGCAGACTTATAAAGAAATGGCTTACATTAGGCTGGGAATTACCCAGCTAATGGTGCGATGATGTACAGCTGCTAGTCTTCCCGCTAGAACTACGCTGCGCTTATATTTATGCTGCAGTACTTGTAATTGTTTCTTTATATCAAGATATCCAATTGAGTAGTTCAATAGAGTGCTGCTGCTAGTCATTTTAATTCTTTTCTGTGTGCATCTTTAAAGTTTAAAGCCGAAGGAGCAAAAAATATGCTTATAATGATTCACATTGCATGCAATCACATTATATGGATTTTTGGGAGTTGGTTTTATTCATCTTTATGAGGTTGAGAGTACATCTGAAATCCTGACAAAATCATTATTTATTTGATTAAATTCAATAATATATTAAAATTTTCAGCACCTCAATAACACCACTTTTGCCAGTATTTTCCTAAAAATTTTATGTTGAAAAGACAAACCCCTGGAAATATTGGCAAAAGTTTCTGCCATATTTCAGCACCTTTGGTGCTGAAAACCATCATAAAATAAAGTGCACCATCATAAAATAAAGTGCAATGTTAGATAAGATTATCTTAAAAGTGTTAATTGCAAAGTTATCAGGATCTGTCTAATGGTTTTGACTCAGAAAATGTATTCACTTCATAATATTAAGAACTTAATAGAAACACATTCTTAATTGTAATATAATCATGTTAACTTTAAGTGAAAACTTTTTATTGACACTTTAAGTCACTTTATTGACAATATCAGTTAAGAAAATAACCCTTAATCCCATAAAGAGGGACCAAAGCTAAAGCCTAAAAACTGTTAATAAAATTGTCCTACATCTCCTCAACAGGGCTGGATTATGGACCAGGCATGTAGATTTAGTGCCTTGGATTGCCAGGTGCCTCTAAAACCTCAATCCGTGTGGTCCAAGGCTTCTTAAGGAAACTGTACACCCAACATGTTCACGAGGGAAATCGGCGTGTTCTTTCGTCTTTTTTCCACCCAAATTTGAACCAGACATGCTGAATTACAGACAAAGACTTCAACTCAACAGTAAAAGACTGTGATCGCAATGTGTTTCTTAGCAAAGAAAAGTCAGATGTTACATAGTACAGTTACAAAGAGTTCTGCAGATCTTTGCCACCACATACAAATGTGTAACACTTTCCCAAACATCTAATTACCATGTAAATACATTTAAATTCACAAGAATTGGCTACAACAGTTTGGTTCATCCTTCTGTCAAATGGAACATATAGCACTGAAATGGAACAAAATTTCAGGAGGTGAGAATTCATCTATTCCTGTAAATTGCAAACCTAACAGCTCATACTGACAGCTGCCTAGCTCACTTCTTTGACTATTTTATTTCCATTTACTTCTAATATGTTTTAATGTTATAGTCTTCATAAATTAAGTGGTCCAGGGGTGGATTTAGAGGTTGAACCCTGCAGTACAATAAAAGGCAAAATTTCCATTGTTTTGAAGAGTTATTTGAAATGTTTTTTTATGCTGTTATATTGATTTCTTTATTTGTGCTAGATAACGGTCACATCTGTGACTTAATCATCATGCAATGCCACAATGAAAATCTTTAAATGGATAATTCACCCCAAAATTAATCATTTTCTCACCCTTATGCCATCTCAGATGTGTATGAATTTCTTTCTTCAGCATGTGGCCAAGTGGAGAAATTTCATGTAATTTAACTCATCATAAATTTGACATGGCCCTTTTAAGAATTTTGCAATTGCATGACACACATGTTAGAGAGGTGAAAAAAAGAGGTTGAGTGAGAGAGCTCCTGGTTTTGTTCACCGGTTGATACTTCAGGTAAATATAAAATTCTACACAATATGTTGTTAAATGTGTTCAGAAGAGTTGTATAAATTTGAGTGTTTGCTATGGGTTACTTTTTAAAGATGCAAATGGATTGCATATGTGGAGGTTGACCATGTTTTCCACACATTTGAAGACTGGTATGTAAATTTAGAATTAATCATATCTTATTTAATGATTTATAGCCCAGAGTGTTTTCCATTTAAGTGAGCATGCGTAATAAGAATTGTATTGTTTTAAACTGCAATACATGTCCTAAAAGCATGGTTAAATATAAATAAAATACTGTGAGTGATTTAAGCAATTGTTAAATGCATAGAATGCTGAGAATAATATAACCATGTATTAAGGAGATGTATGCTGAAGCATGTGGGTAGGCTAATGGTCTGTTTGTGTTTTCTTTTCACTGAATTTCACTGAATCATTTTTGCTCTCATTTGGGACATTGTTCTTTTTGAGTCACATTTACAAATCGTCAGAAAACTCCTGTATTGTAATAATTGTAATAAAGTTACAATTCTTAAATAAGTACATAAAACACAGTTTTTAAATATATATATATATATATACACACACAAATGGAATATATATATATATATATATATATATATATATATATATTCCGGGGTTTTTTTCTTCTTTCTTTTAAATATATATGGCCCCATCGACCAGTTTTTTATCTTCTTTTTCAAACAGCTGCCAGAATAAAACCTCCAAAATATATTTTTGTATCCTGTGTCATTTCTTTAAAACCACCAGCTACAAACAGAACACATTTGAAGAAAAATAGAAAAATATCTTGGCTCAGTAGGTCCTTAAAATGTAAGAGGATCATGATCACTTTTGAAGTTACAAAAAGTACACATTCAGCATACATGTCATCCATACGAATACAGCAGTTAAATTCATGTCTTCTAAATGAACAAAATGTCTTTTGGTGTGAAAAAGAGCAATATTTAAGTTAACTTTTTAACTATAAACTATTGTTTCCGGTCAGAATCAGTATGCGCGTATGACATAATAGAATTGGCATGTTCGCACGAGAACTGATGAATGTGTGACATGCCTGGAAGGGCAGCGCTGTTTACAACTGAGTAGGAGGAATGCTGTACAGAAGCTTAGGTGGTTTTGGTTTAGATCTGTATTTGTATTTGTTTGTTTACTCACAATAGTGCATTTGTGTGCTTTTCCTGGATGTCTCAACCGAGATATAAACATAAGATTACATCCATAACATGCCAACAAGAATTTGTCAAATGAGAGACGTGAACTCCGCACTCTTGTGAATGTGTACAGTATACTGTTACTGACCAGAAGTAATAGTTTATAGTTAAAGGAGTAATTGAATATTTTACTTGTTCGCACCAAAAGTGATCGTATCACTTTAGAAGACATTAATTTAACCACTGGAGTTGTATGGATGACGTTTATGGTAACTGTCTGTGATTTTTGGAGCTTCAAAAGTAGAATCATCATCCACTTGCATTTTAAAGATCTATTGAGCTGAGGTATTTTTCAGTTTTTCTTCAAATGTGTTTTGCTGAAGAAAGAAAGTCCTACAGATCTGGGATGGCATGAAGGCGAGTAAATGATGAGCTGGAAGGTGAACTATCCCTTTATATTGTTCATACCTCTAAAAAATATTTTCTATTCAGTTTAGTATTTTTAATTTTTTTATTTTTTTCAGTTGTGGGCTGTAAAATATTCTCTGCATGCCTCATCATCTAGTGACGTCTATTGTTGAGAGAACTTGGGGTGGCAACAAGTATTGTTTACAGATTTGATGTATGGGTTACTTTTACTGCATTTGGAAAAACAAGAATGTCTCATAAAACATAAACAGTTTTCCAGAGCCTTTAATTTGGGTTTAATTTCAGTCCTTTTGCTAGAATTCATGAGTTCATGAGAGCTACTGTGGTGCACCCTGATTACCTAATTACACACTCATAAACAGGGTGATTAATCATAGGCACTGACAGAGCTTACAATCTAGAACAATTCAGCCAAAATACAGGGCAAGAGGGAGGGGATGAGCCTTTACACTGATCGCTGATGACTCACAGCACTTCCCCGCAAAAAAAGTTGAGAGTAAGACATTACAATATAAAATCGTAAATTCCTGCCTCGATTTAGTTGAAATAACAAAGGCTGTAACTCAACACTTGTGCAATCACATTGATGCAAGGTCACTGGTTATTAATCGCAACTAAGACTTTTAGCTGCTAAAGAAAAAATCTCTAACACAAGTCGCATTTGAGGATCTTCAAAACACTGGCTTGTAAAGCATTGTCAAATTATGTGACAAATTATATTTTCCATAGATAATATTATATTATTATATAAAAAGGAAGGTACATTAGCCTCAGGTAAATGTATTAAATATGTTGCTTCTGTGATTAATGTTTGAAATTAGCTTTATCCTTTCCCATATAGCAGTGAGAGTTAATTTATGAATCCTAAATCCCTCAACTGCACACATATATGCCAGGTTGCACTTGCTGGTTTCTGAGCCTGTTTTACCCCCATGTAGAAAGAAACAGAGTGAGACCATCTACTCTCTCAATATCCTAATCAATAAGAACATCAAGGCAAACAAAGAAACATATTTGTATGATTTGTAGATTTGAAAAGAGCCTTCAATTCAATTTGGCATGATGGTTTACTTAACAAACTTCTACAAATTGGCATTGATAGAAATTATATTATACAATCCATGTACGCAAACAGTAGATGTGCAGTAAAAATGGGAAATCAGAGAAGGGCATTCTTCCAGTAGGGCTGTGGAGTGAGACAGTGATGCAGTCCAAGTCTGACTCTATTAAACAACTATATGAATGATATTGCGGAAGCTCTGGAGCAATCCAGCATCCCTGGGCTCACTGTACATCAAGTCAAGTCAAGTGGTTTTTATTGTCGTTCAACCATATACAGTTAGTACAGTACACAGTGAAACGAGACATAAAACAACATAGGACAATCACAGAATCACATAAGACTACACAAACTAAATAACATACCTATATAAAGTGCACGTGCAAAAAGTACGGGACAGTACAATTAATTACTAAAAATGAACAAGACAATAGGCACAGTGAGAGACAGTGAGAGACAGTGCAGCGCTGACCAGTACACAGTAGTGCAAAAAGATGACAGTTTCTAAAAATGCCAAATGTAAACTTAACAAAAAATTAGATGGTGTTCTATGGACATATTGTTATGTCCAACATACAGTTATTGGTATAGCAGCCAGGTATAATGTGACAATAATTAAAGTGCAACTCAGAAAACGTGTGTGTGTCAGTCCAGTCTCTGAGTATTGATGAGTCTGATGGCTTGGGGGAAGAAGCTGTTACACAGTCTGGCCATGAGAGCCTGAATGCTTCGTTACCTTTTACCAGACGGCAGGAGGGTGAAGAGTTTGTGTGAGGGGTGTGTGGGGTCATCCACAATGCTGGTGGCTTTGTGGATGAAGTGTTTTTTGTAAATGTCTTTGATGGAGGGAAGAGAGACCCTGATGATCTTCTCAGCTGTCTTCACTATCCTCTGCAGGACATTGCAGTCCAAAAATAGTGCAAGTCCCAAACCAGGCAGTGATGCTGCTGCTCAGGATGCTCTCAATAGTCCCTCTATAGAATGTAGTAAGGATGGGGGGTGGGAGATGTGCTTTGAAGAAAGTAGAGATGCTGCTGGGCTTTCTTGGCAATACAGCTGGTGTTGAGGGACCAGGTGAGGTTCTCCATCAGGTGAACGCCAAAGAATTTGGTGCTCTTGACGATCTCCACAGAGGAGCCGTCGATGATCAGTGGAGAGCGGTCACTCTGTGCTCTCCTAAAATCAACAACCATCTCTTTTGTTTTGTCCACATTCAGAGACAGGTTGTTAGCTATACACCAGTCCATTAGCCTCTGCACCTCCTCTCTGTATGCTGACTCGTCGTTCTTGCTGATGAGACCCACCACGGTCGTGTCATCGGCAAACTTAATGATGTGGTTTGAGCTGTGCATTGCTGCACAGTCGTGAGTCAGCAGAGTGAAAAGCAGTGGACTGAGCACACAGCCCTGGGGGGCCCCAGTGCTCAGTGTGGTGGTGGTGGAGATGCTGTTCCCGATCCGGACTGACTGAGGTCTTCCAGTCAGGAAGTCCAGGATCCAGTTGCAGAGGGAGGTGTCCAGAACCAGCAGGTTCAGCTTTCCAATCAGGTGCTGAGGAATGATTGTGTTGAATGCTGAGCTGAAGTCTATGAACAGCATTCGAACGTATGAGCCCTTTTTATCTAGGTGGGTGAGGGCCAGTTGGAGGGTGGTGGCGATGGCGTCATCTGTTGAACTGTTGGGACGATACTCAATGTGCAGTGGGTCTAGTGAGGGGGGCAGCTGGGTCTTAATGTGCCTCATGATAAGCCTCTCGAAGCACTTGGATGATGGGTGTGAGTGTGACAGGACAGTAGTTGTTGAGGCAGGACACTGAAGACTTATTTAGCGTGGGGACAATGGTGGTGGCCTTGAAGCACGTTGGAACGACGCCGCTGCTCCGAGAGATGTTGAAGATATTGGTAAGAACATCTGCCAGCTGATCTGCACATCCTCTGATCACCCTGCCAGGAATGTTGTGTGGTCCAACAGCCTTCCGTGGGTTGACTCTACATAGAGTTTTCCTCACATCAGCCGTGGTAATACAGAGCACCTGGTCGTTGGGAGGAGGGGTGGTCTTCCTCGCCACCACATAGTTCTGTGCCTCAAACCGAGCATAGAAGTTGTTCAGCACATCTTTGGAGGCATATTTGTTACAGGCCCTCGCTGTTCTAAGTACAGCCTTGTTGCCTGCTCTGAAGGCAGAGTCTCAGGTCCTCAGGAGCACACGCACATCCGCAGTCATCCACGCTTCTGGTTGTAGTGTGTGGTGATGGTCTTGGAGAAGGTGACATCATCAATGCAATTGCTGATGTAGCTGGTCACCGATGCTGTGTATTTCTCCAAGTTGGTAGAGTCGCCATATGTTGCAGCCTCCCTGAACATGTGCCAGTCAGTACACTTAAAACAGTCCTGAAGAGCAGAGATGGCTCCTGCTGGCCAGGTTTTCACCTGCTTCTGGAGCGGTTTTGTGCGTCTGACAAGCGGTCTGTATGCTGGAATTAGCATAACAGAGATATGGTCTGAGTAGCCGAGGTGGGGATGGGGCTCCGCCCGGTACGCACCTGGGATGTTGGTGTAAACAAGATCAAGCGTGTTCACCCCTCTCATTGCAAAGTCCACATATTGATGGAATTTAGGGAGCACTGTCTTGAGATTCACATGGTTGAAATCTCCAGCGAAAATAAACAGTCTGTCAGGGTGAGCGTTCTGCAGTTTACTAATAGCCCCATATAGTTCACCGAGCGCTTCATTAGCATTAGCACTTGGGGGAATTTAAACTACGGTTATAATAACAGTGGTAAATTCCTGTGGTAAATAAAAAAGGTCTGCATCTAACAGTCACAAGCTCCACCAGCGATGAGCAGTAACTAGAGACTAGCATAGAGATATTGCACCATTCCGTGTTGATGTAAACACACAAGCCACCACCGTGAGTCTTACCGCACAGAGCTGCATTTCTGTGAGCCCATCTAGCTGAATGGCAGCATCTGGAACTCTGTCGCTGAGCCACGTCTCCGTGAAAACAAAGACGCAGCAGTCTGTAAGCTCATGCTGCGTAGTCTGCTGGATTCTGTAGTACAGTTTATCATCCAGGGAGCAAATATTTGAGAGCAGGATAGATGGGAGAGCTGGTCGGCTAGGGTTTGTTTTTAGCCTAGCATGGACCCCTGCCCTCTTGCTGCGATTCCGCTTCCTTGCACACCGCTTACGATGTCCCCTCCGCTGGTCACCGGCATCAGGTGACGCAGAGGACTGGAGGCCTAGTCTCCGCAGCAAGCCGAGTTTGCGTAGCTTCTCCTGCAGATCATCAAGCAGCTTGGTTGTTGCATGAATCTTATATTTTAGCAGTGTCTGGCGATGGTAGACATGAACACCGATTTCTCCAATGTCAATGTGCCGTAAAAGTTGGGCTAAGTGACAAAAATAGCACCATTTTGGATCCGGAGTGTTTTTTTGTTTTTTTTTTGTCATTAACAATCATTTCATATTGTTTCTTTCAAGAAATAAAGAAAAGAAAAACATATATGCATAGAATCAACATTTAAACCACACAACAACCCCTTATCCTCCCAATCCCGCCCTGACCCCCAACAAACATCAATATACACTCAAAACTCCAGAACCAGAATTCCTGGATCTCAAAAACACCACCAAAACATTAAAACAGTAAAAAGCCTTTACCGGGCAGTAGACAAATTAACTCTGTATATTCTGAGAATTTAGAAAAGGAATTAATAATTCTGTGGAGGCAAGTCATTGATCTAGTAGGGTCATAAACGAATAAGAAAATATCATCTGAATAATGCAAAAGCTTATACCTTCCTACCTTCCGCCACCACTCCTGAAAAATCATCTTCCTTTCTTATTGCGGCTGCTAATGGTTCCAGGGCAAGATAGAACAATAAAGGGGAAAGAGGGCAACCCAGCCGGGTGCCCCTATCTAAAGTAAATAATCTGAAATGAATCCATTTGTTAGTTCTGCCACTACCGGGTGTCTATCGAGTAATTTAATCCATCCCATATGTTCCCGAACCCATATACTTTCAAAATCTTAAAAAGATAATCCCATTCTACCATATCAAATGCCTTTTCAGCATCAAGTGACATGGCAGTGACTGGAGCCTGGTAATTCGTCACTAACCACATGATACTGATGAAATGCCTAATATTATCAGAAGAGCTGCAGCCCGAATAAACCGGTTAGCCAAAATTTTTGACAATATTTTTACATCTAGCTGGACCAGGGAAATTGGACGATAATTCTTACACTTGCTTGGATCTTTGTCCTTTTTAAGAATCAGACTGATCCAGGCTTGTGTCATGGTTGGTTTCTACCAACCATGACACAAGCCTGGATCAGTCTGATTGCCTGTAGGCAAGGTTTTAATTACCTCGCCAAGCTTCTCCAGTGTTACCTCAGAGTCAAGATAATTTTTTTGCACAGTCATCAGTTTAGGGAGTTCTAATTGTTCCACAAAGTTCCTAATATCTTCATTCGTAGAAGAAGACGTGAAACTATAGAGATCAAGAATTCTTTAAAGCATTACTAATATCAATGGCTGAGGTAAATACTTCATCACCAGCAGATTTCACTGAATCTTTGTCCACTACCTAAAAGTATGATTTTCTTGCCCTGATTAGCCAAAACTCCTCCTTCTGTGACAAAATAGTGTTATATCTGTATTTCAATCGGGTTAATTCTCTGAGGCCATCAGACGACATTCAGCCCCTGCGACAACTTTGCCATCTGATTGCTCTTAATCTATAAAACAAAATCCAGTCAATAGGCAGAATAAACATAAAGAACATATAGATTCATCTATTCTAAATAACTGTCCCGAAGGTGTGTTCCTCTATAAAATCAACAACAAAAAAAAAGCCGTTCAGTTTCCTCGGACAGTCAGTGAGCCGCCCTTTCGGCTGTTACATGAGTGCAACAAATAACCTAATCACTCCAATGTCTTGCAAGAAATAGGGAGCCAGTAGAGGCATAAGCACAAAGAACGTGTAGATTCATCCACAAACTGTCCCAAATAAATGTTATTCCACAAAACAAATGCCAGTCGCTAGACGAACCAGCACAAAAAGAAACAAAAAAGGTGCTCTGCTTTCTTGGACGGTCAAGTGAATGTTCAGTGAGTCAGGCACACTCGCTGCAGTGAGAGAGCATGTGAGCAGAGTGTTGAGTAGAGCAGTTATAATTTCACTTTAGCGAAGAGCGCCTTTTTGAAGATTCCGCTCCGTTCGCTCAGGCTGCTCAGTGCCGCTCGTTCTAGGCTCAACCCAGAATGTGCTTTGTGATATGCTGGTTTGGGAATCTGCGAAATAAGCAATAGGCCTGAGGTTATGGAGCTCTAACATTGTTTTATTGAGGTTCCAAACCTTATAACATAAATAAATGCAAAGTATAAATCAAAGCTAAGAACGAGGAAATCGAAAGGGAGTGTGGAGAGACCGTGAGAATTAGCAAATATTCCTTTTGGAATCGTTGGTGTCACATTGCTAGAGAGCACGAGTATGTGCTACGATTGTAGTGAAGCAAAAGGTGAGCTAGTAGACTACACTACTATTTTATAATAAATTAACAGATAAGTAAGGTATTTTGTTGTTTTGCCACCATGTCAGTGCAGCTGCCAGCTAGATGCTGGCCCGGTTCTGCAGGGTTGCAAACGTTAGAGCACCCTCAATTGATTATGTAAGCTTAATAATATGTATATTGGCAAAGCATATTTCCTTGAATCCCGGCGAACACACAAAAAATCCCTGCATCAAAACCAATAAACATGTGTGATCTTGCAGATCAGTGTGTGTCCTAATTTGCAGACGCAGCATTCTGCTTTCATGCCTTAGTGGTAGATTAGTGGTTGCAGATAACATCTTTGACATCGCATGCCGCATTCGTGCACAGAGAAAAACAAATCTATAAATGTTTGTAAGTTAGAAAAAAAACATTCTTAAAAGAAGGCAGTGTAATTTGTGAATTAATCCATTTTTATTTGTTTTAAGCTCAATAAACGTGATTTCATTGAATATCAATTTATTGGACAAAATCTCACTTTATGCAGGACAAATATTTTTTATTAAATCCATGGTTAAACCCGCTGTACATATATAGAGTGCATGCACAACACATGATCTTTTGACACATATAAAGTCCAGATTCACTTTATAATGCTTTAAAAATATCAAAGGAAAACAAAGGGGCACATGGTTTCTACTAATATAATAATTATTATATAAATAACCACAGTCCTGTATATTGCATTTGATTCGTACATATAAAATAGTAGGGAATATTAATAAAGCAACAAAATTGAAAAAGAGAAAAACATTCACTGCTCTTTTCTGGATAGCAAAACTGAACACAAAATTAGGATGAGAAATTGCTAATTTTAATTTACAGACCCAAAGTCTGATAACACTAAATCAGAAACATATTAATGTATCAAATCTACCGTGGAAACAACTGAAAAACATTTATGAATTTCACTTTTACCTGTAATATGCTTCCTGGTATAAGTCCATGTTTTCATTATTGTCATAAAGGACTCAATAAAACTTTAAAGTTGAAAAGATTGTGTTTTTCTGGGTCGGTTGTATCACTCGGGTCCAGTTTAAACTAAAAAGCACAAATTTGAGCAAATGCAAGTTTCCGTGCCAACGGACAAATGTTTTGTCACTTTTAGAGGCATGTTTGATGACTTGTTTAAAGTATATAAAGGTAATTTAGAACTGAAAATTTTAAGGTATTATTTGAAGATGTTCAATGACATATGTGCTAACAGAGAAATATTTGACTGATTACAAATTATAAGGACGGTCTGGTAGACCAAATTATCTACCAGCAGTTGTAAACCAGTCCAAAATAAACAGCAATATTTTATATAAAAAACACAACAATACAATCACATAATTTCAGATGTGTACATTACTAATCATTTGATAATTTAATAAATGTCGGCCTATTGTCTATATATTTCATCCAGAGGGGCACCTCAGCCCATGTTGGCAAAGGGGCAGTTGCTTGGGCCACTGTAGCTACCCCCCTGTGTACGTGTTTGGAACCAAGTATACTAGAGAGAAATTTAATATCGAAGCAGGGTTTTAGCGAACGCTTTTTTACCGGTGAGCATGAGTGGTATTTGAGCTGAGCATCCGCTTGGTTCGTGTGCGGCTCAGTGGAGTGCACACGCATGGAATGGGTTATTGAGCTGAGTGTCACACCGCTCCGCTTCGCTCTCATGCTCTGAATATGAGTACAACCAGATGACTTCCTTATTCCATTGACTCCATGAAGGACATTGCTTGTCTCTGTGGCCATCCTTAGCATCTATTCTCAATTTGACCATGAACATCAGTGCAAAAGCGAGCTTCTGTTGTTGTAAGAATTTGTTGCATTCCTTGAATCGATCACGTTTCTCTCTTGTTGAATTTGTAAAGTCTGGGAAGAAGAAAATGCTTGTTCCCAGACTTCTTCCAAGAAAGCCTTCCTTGATGATCTCAGAAATTTGGCCAGAATTGATCAGGGCCTATCTCCCTCAGCGGATCTCCGGGCCAGAACTCTGTGAGCTTGCTCGATTTTCAGCTTATGGGCTGTTATGTCGAGCAGACTCGGGAAGATTCCAACTCTAGGAATTTCACCATATCTCTGCCTTTTTTGTCTTCAGGAATTCCAACAATTCAGATGTTTTTCGCCAGTTACAATTCTCCAAGTCTTCCAACTTTTCCCAGACACGCGCCAAGTCTGCCTTGGTCACTAGCGGGTTAGCAGCTAATTCTCTCTCCGATGACTCCTGATAATCGATCCATTTCTCAATGTCCCCCACTCTTGTAACCATCTCAGTGAATTTAGTCTCCATGGCAGTGATTGATCGACGTAATACAGCAAGATCCACCAAGTCAGCAACGACCTTCACCAGCATTGTCGTCACGTTCATCAATTTACGCAGAATTTCCTTCACGTTACAGCCCAAATTTACTCCCGGGCTTTCGGCCTACTGCTCAGGGGCTTCAGCTTGAATAATAATAAAATAAGTGTCTTTTAATGTCTTCAGAGCCTGAGGATTTTGAATTCTTTGACATATTGACTTGCTAGAGTAGTTAATCTCACCGGTTTATGACACAAAAAGGATTAAACTAGCAAAGTGCGCAGAGCTCGCCGTTCACACATCCGAACCTCGTTTGTTGCCACGTGTCTTTCATCTTATTTTATAATTTTTTAAAAATTTATTGAAATAAATTGCAATGATTTGGCAATACTGTACTACAACTGTCATGCAAATAAAGCTTAATTAGAGAGAGAGAGAGCGAGAGAGAGAGAGAGAGAGAGAGAGAGAGAGAGATGTGTTTATGGGGCACTCTGCACTCTTGTGTACTCAGCCCTGTTGTATAAGCACTGCTGAGGGTGACGGAAAGGGAGGGTGGTTCAGATCAGAAGAAGGCCAAACATAATCCTGCATTAATCCAGCTGCTGTCAAAGAGCACTCTGTGACTTTTTCCAGAGCTATTGTTATAGAGCAGAGCAGCGGAAAAGTGCTGCTGGATATAAAAAACCCTTTAATGGCTCTGTGCATATATTCCACTTGTGCGCTCATCCTGACATTTACATTAACCTCAGAGAATAGACACATACTGATCTCTAAAATAACATAGTCATATAACTTGACATTGTTGAATTCTTGACTAGTTTCTTAGCTGCATTGCCAACTCAGGTGTGCATTTTGAATAATCAAACAGTCCAGAATCAATTGTTCCTTGGGCCTGTTTTGGGGTTTGGGTTTCATTTACATTAATTAGCATTTTGATGAAAATGTCCCCCTCCTCATGTAAATTAGATTTAATGATGATCAAGTTTAATGTCACACTCCAGTTAACCATTACACATTCTGGGTGTTATCAAAAGAATTACTCAGTGCAGTAACCCAGAATTAACTTGATTTTCTGTATAGAGTTGCAGCTCTGTCACACAATCGCTGTCAGTGTGAAAGCTGCTGCTGCAGTGCCACTTACAGTATGTGCTGCAAACAGACAGTGAAATACTGTATGTCTTATATCTCACATATATACTACAGTTTCATCTTTAGAAAATCAAGTTGCAAACAGAGGCTCATTTTTAGGATGTCTATTCTTAAAGACCTTCAGCATTCTTAGCCCTTGGCAGACTCAGTCCTTCTAATCTGCAGAAGCGGAGCCAATCAGGTGCATTTTGGTGCCCTGTCCTCTCCATCTCACTCTTGGCATGTGACATGTCTCATAATAGTACTCAAAATAGGCTTGCAGAACCTTTGGGACTAAAAATAAACTTGCACAATTACACCGTTTATTGTTGTTGACTGTTTAGGAAGTTTTTATTGCTTATTTGCTAGTCCTCGCAAACACACACAGGAACTTAATCGAGAGAGAACTGAAATCACTCCTCATTTGTAATGAGTCGAACCTGCAGGAGAACTCAGGATGAGCTTCTCCCTCTCTGTTGTTTTAAGTCTTCTCAGTCTGGTCAGATGCATGTCAATGTTTCCTAAATTATGTGGAATGTGCAGCCAAGGACAATGCTGCATTATATTCTAGGAGGCTTTGAAAGAACCTCTCTTAGCTGAATGTGTGCTGCTCCAGAGATGCCTGGACTGGTCCACAGCAGCACAGCTCTGCCCACCACTTGCCCTCTGCAGTGCGTGTGAAAGAAAATGGCAATCTTACAGTGGTTTCTCTGGTATTCTAGCCAAGGATTGATTACAATGTTACTTAGTGTTTTTTCTCCATACAACTCAATTATCATTCGAATAGAAAGAAGAAATCTGACAAAAATAAACCAGATTGAATCCTGCTCCAAGTTATGCAAACATGAAGACATTGAAAATTCAAGGAGACAATTCTGAAGGGTTTAAAATGCTGTGAATTCACAGAACTTGCTCTTCTTGTTTAATGGTTGAAACAGTAGAAAAAAGGGCAGTTTGGCTCTTTTAATCATTAATGAAACCCGAATTTTGAGATTCAAAATAACCATTCATAAAACTGCTTCAAAAACTACAGTATGCTACCAAAACACAGAGCCAGACAGATTTTCCTAATACCGATGAGGATGTATAAAATAGACTGAAAATGCACACATTTTTTGCACATATTTAATTAATTGACTTTAAATATGAATTATTCTATGCTTATTGCCTACATTCATATTAATACATTTAAAGTGTTTTCATTATGGTATGGGCTGTCTGAATATCATAGCAGAACAGCCAGTCCAGGACACTTTGAGTGTGGGCATTTATTAGACTATTATCATGTTATTACTCAAAATGACTTAGAGCTAATTTTCAAAGGCAGCCAGATAATCCTTACATTAGGGCCTAAATCAATTAGGCCTATGTGGTAGGCCTATATCCTTATATTGTGCTGTGTAAAAGGTAATGCTGTAGGCTACTTGTTTAAATTGTTAATTGTATTTATTTGTTTGATGGTCATTGTTTAAATTCACAAAGCAATGTGAAGAACTTTTAAGATTATCATCATCACTGCTCTCGTGACTTCACCTGTGAAACCTGACAAACTTACCACTGAGGACTTTACTAAAAATAGATATTAGAAGAACTGAAAGGATTTATTGACTATTTTGATTATTGATAAAACTCCTATTTGGCTCATATGCTTATTTGTCAAGTCTGCCTATCTCAAACGCATCGATTATGTAGCGTTAGGTTACTTGTAATTAATGCTATTATACTACTACTATTAACAACTCCCTAGGGAGGCGCAATCTTTTCTTAGAGGGGCATCGGTCGCCCTTCCTCGCACGTTATTCGATAGCAGATAGTGACTTAAGGAATAGAGACGCCCCACGTCAGATTGCCGATTCGCACACAGAGAAAGACATGCATTTCTTCTGCCTGTAGAAATGCATCTCAGTAGACATTTTGCAATATTTGTCTCTATGCTCCGATCAGCAGTCAAACTCTTCTAGAGGGCCACTGACATGTTCTCGCCAAGCCAATTAAAAAGCCATCCACCATGATTGTGTTGATTACAACACAGTCGCAGATCTGCGCCTCCAATCAATTAACGCAATCAGAGTTGTGTGTGTAATCCCATCCCTTCATTCACATAAACAGTACTTCAACACAAATATACGCGCCCACCTACATAGAGATTGAAAGTGATGAGGGCTGGGTACCTACTCCATTTCTAAACTGTTTTTAATTACATGGCAATGCTGAATGACCGCAGTGGCGCATGAAACAAACTTTCAACTGTATTAAAGGTTAAATAATAGGCCCTAATAAAAAATAATAAAATACAAACTTCCTATAGAAAATCTCTATAGGCAAAATATCTTAAGCTGGTCATTTTATTACAAAATATTGCATCCAATCATCTGGCATCGTGTGAAAAATTCGTGGTAGCCAATAAAATAACGATAGCCTATTTTGATTAGTATTTTATTTTTGTTATTATTAGACTACATTTTTTATTAAATGTAGAATTAAAAATATCGTCCTAATTTATTTATGTATTAATTTAGCAGTTTGTTCAAATAATCTTTATTTTACTGGTAAAATTATAAGATATAAACTACTAAAGAATTAAATGTTAACGGTGGAAATTCTTGAATGTTTGGTTCATATATGACCAACAATCTGAAACTATGAAAAAAATGTGTATTGTAATATTTTTGGAATTCACAGACATTTTAGCCTATGTGCTATTTAGATAACGGACAGTCCGAATAACAGACTGTGGCATCTACAAACCGAATTCTCTCAGAAACAAATATTTTGTTGTGATGCTTCCATAGCCAATATCAATTATTTAAACAATATTAAATATTTAAACAACAACATAGAATCCTAATATTCTTAAGGGCGAAATTATCGGAATTATTACTAGATAACAATGGACTGTATGGCTATGTGCATCAAAATATTATCATGTCCATAACGCAAATCGCAAAGGTGATTATGAAGGTGTCACAGAACAGTGAACTTGTGGACTTGCAGGCAGCCAAACCCTTGAATGATCCGTCTGTTATGCTTCCTTTCAAACAATCAAGTCCAGCCTGAGTTCAACCTCCCTCTAGAGTTCACTGTACAGCAGAATTAGATATCTGTTCCCAGCCCATAAAGTTAAAAATAGTCGTCATAGCGCTGGCATCCTAAAGCCCAGGAGATGTTTGGTGTATGGCTAGTAACCATCACTTAGTGTGTGCCTTATTTTGAGTGATGCCTTATTTTGTTGGAATTGGTCGTGCACTACAGGCACTCAGTTGTTTTTTGTTTTTCTCATAGTTTTTCCTGGAGTAGCTAGTTTCCTCAATAATATATAAGACAACATATATATACATTTGATTCCACAGAGGAATTAATAAATTAAAAAAAATAAATAATAATATTCTCTGAACTATCGAAAATATCGGAAAAGCTTGTGAATTGTTATTATTATTATTATTATTATTATTATTATTAATAACGAACTGAGCTGCTTTATTCAAACATGACTTGTCGAACAATGTGTCTTTCCTCGCGCTAAGTGGCCTTGAATCTCGGAGCGCGCAAAGTGTCAAATATTTCATTGGAAGAAGTAATGGAAAATGTGCTCACATTGAGGCAGAACGACGAATCCGACTAAATTATTATCATTATTGTCATTAGGCCAATTACCATATTATACTGGAAGGTCACAGTTTATTTAGTAGTTAATAAAACAGAAACATTATTATTATTATTATTATTATTATTACTATAATTAGAGATATACCAGTACTAATAATTCAGTAATTATTAAGTTATAACGACTGTCAATGTTCAACTCCGAGAGCAAATTAGATTGCTGGCATAACAGAGAAGATGGGTTTAAACTTTTTTTTATTTTGTAAACACTGTACATTGCATTGAGCATAAATCGTATTCGTATAAATCAGAAACGATGTAAAGTGGAATGTGTTTATCTTAATCAGTTTTAAATTTAAACAAGTGACAATCTATTTAAAGTGAACTGCATTCTACTTAATTCCATTTTTCAGTAATATATATATAACTTTCAACCCGGTTATGCAATAGGCTACAATTTGCTTGCACATCCTGTTAACATGTACATTAATTATACACATACAATACATTTGTGATATGACGTTTTTCCACGTTGTACTACGTCACAACGGGTGGGGGGGGGGGGGGCTCTTCTCTGGATAGTACGTTTTACAAGGGGTGTCATTAAGGTTAGTGTGAAAAGGGGTTTGTAGTTGAAAAGTGTGAAAATAAAGGTCCTCAAGAAATGAACTCATCAACCATAATTAAATGCAGAGGGGGCGCACGTTGGGTGGTCCATTGCACTGATAAATGTATGGGCCCCTTTCCCAGTCTTAAAACAATACCTCTATCAATATGCATTCCTGCATTGAGCAGCACCATGTCCAAACCTTCAGGGTAACGGAGATATGCGAGTCTGAATGCTCATATGTGCATTTCATGTGCCACGATTTCTGCCAGTTATGTAGCCTAATTCAGCTACTGTATCCGAAAAGCAAAAAAACTACCTTCTACTCGATTAATTAATTTACTATAAATTAGCTTGTTTTAGACTCGAAAATAACAGAAACAAAAAGTCTATGTGCATTGATTGCTCAAAAGCATGAGTATAGCATAAAGAATAAACTTACCCAGGAGAAAAAATAGAGTGCGACATTAAAAGTGACATTGTTGGGATACATTTCTGGGGAAGTGAAGCGAACCACGCCGATAGAAACCAAGAGCCCATAAAATACACTCTCGGAAAAAAAAGTACTATTTTGTACCATAGAAGGTACAAACCCTTGTCACTGGGGCGGTACCTTTTACTGGTACAGAATTGTACCTTAATGTAAAGAAACAAATTTGTACCATTACAGTTTGTACCTTTAAGGACACGATTTGTACCATGGAGAACCAAAATGTACCTTTTTTGTCTTCAACTTACTGGTACAATATGGTACCTTCATCTTGGGTACAAATTTGATCCTTTAAGGTACCACCCCAGTGACAAGCCCTTTTGTACCTTTAATGTGTCAAATGTGTTCCTTCAAATATTCAACAATTAAAGGCCATTCAACAACTGATCCCAAAAGGCATCGATTTAATATCAGAAACCATACACATCAAATACATGTTTGAATTACTACTTTGTTCCAGGTTAAAATATTTATTTTTGTTTAAATACATCTTTACAGTTTACAATGGAGACTTCAAACATATTTTTAACAGAACTTAAAAAACATTTCTCCATTTGCTACAAAACATTTCATAAAACAATTACACTAAAATGTCACAATATATCAATTTCATTCTCCCATCTACAATAAAAATTCACAAGCTATTTAATACTTTAAATTTAAATTCATTTTTACCTTCCACACAATAATACCCTTGCATTTACATAACATTAAATTTTTTAAAGAATTAAATCATAAACATTGAGATGTGCACAAACCTAATGATTTGACTATGCATATCTAGCTCCAACATACAAGAAAGAGGTCATCAATCACATAAAGGTCAAGTGCCTGGTAGTCCAGTTCCTCTCCTGGCATCACACAAAACCAATCCTTATCATATGAAACCCGAAATGCATGGAAATGAGTATCAAACAATTGTGGGAGCAACAGTTTTCCACACAGTATCCACAACGTATCTACGTTGAAAACATACTTAACCTGAAAGAATAAAGGAACTTCCTCTGTATGCACAACATCAATAACAAACACATCTTTGGTGGTGTATTTTACATTATTTACACAAACCTCTTTTACACGTTGAAGTGTTTTACCTGCAAAATCTATGGCTTGACAACTTGATTTAATTCTTTAAAAAATTTAATGTTATGTAAATGCAGGGTATTATCTTTCATTTTGCTTTAGATGGTATGAAAGCAAGGAATCATAGTTTTCTTTGAAGAAACTAAACAGAAACTTGACATCTTGCAAGATTTCTTGCTGAACAGACTGTGGTAGGACATTTTTTTTCTCTGCATTTCAATACAAAGGAAACCAGATTTCCTCTGAAATTAGTCAAAAGATCGTTCATATCCAGAACAACATCTTCAGGAGTATCATCTGCAGTGTCAGTGTTGACTTCATTGTCACTAATGTCAACTTCATCATCTCCAGTGACGTTGTTATGACTTGGCCAAATGCGAGTTCTGTGTTTTCTATATACACATGACGCCTGAAAGACTCGTATTTGAAAAAGTAATTTTGGCATCCATCAAGTCCGCAACAGATGGAAAAGTCATGCTCATGAGCATGAATCAATCCTATATGTTTGATTAGTTTCACTACAGTAAAATGTCTGCGTGAACACTTTGGACATGCATAGGGCCGTGGCATCCTCACAATCTAAGATAAAAGATTAATAATCCTGATGACAGCAGTTGGCAATGGCTTATCACCAGGTGCAGTTACCTTCAACACATGCCTTTGGAGAAAGAGTAGAGTGTTTCTGTTGTACGAGGGATATGCAAGGTTGAATACAAAATATGCGCAAAAACCAGAGAGAACACCGTCCTCTACCCCAACTGCTCTGCAAACTTCAGATCCCTCCATTTTTACAGTGCTGAAGATTCTCTTCTCACTGAAGACCTGTTTCCAGTTAGACGTTCCCAAAATCTGTACAGTGGGATATGGTGTGGCTGGTTCTTCCTAAACAAAATAGAAGAACCAATATTATAAACATCAGAAGTAAATCTGGATTAAATTCATGTTCCCAATGACTAGTTACAACTGTCCATCTACACTTCTTATTTAATCTCACTTCACTACATTTCTTATTTTTTAAATATTTTTGTATAATTGTATTATTATAAGACTTCAATTAAATTCAATAATGTAATGAATCTGAATTTTAAAAAAATTACAAGCAAATAAATTAAAATAATTTTCGAAAGCCGAAATTTCGGTGCATCCCTACTTGCTTCAGATTCTTTGCATTCAATACCTGTCCGATTGTGATATAATCATCCACTTTCTCCCTGAAAATCACCGGAAGTAAAACCAGAGCAGCACGAAAATCCATATCTAAAAAGACATTGAACATGTATTAGGGTTCAAATTGCATGTAACAGTTCAAATTGCTCACGGTTTCAGTATGTGTCATGTTCAGAAAAAAGGTCTACTGACAAATAAAAAAAAAAGTAAATAAGAACAAATAATCAAACTACAAGCAATTGCACAAATAAATACAATAAAGCAAAGATGCAAATAAAATAAATGGTGCTTTTCAGTTTTTTCTGGTAATTATTTTGGGTACAGGAACTGTTTAACACGTAATTTTTCTTCAACAAACCATATTATAGATTAGGCTTGCTGTGATAGTTTGCAGATACTGCCTCCTGTAACCGGTAGGCGTGGTTTGGGAGTGGCCTCGTAAGGGCAGCAAAGCAAGTGCATTCTGGGAGTTGTTGTCTTTCAGCCACATCATGTGGCACATGCGTAAAAAATACATTTTCTGCCTTTTTTCTGTCTAGAATGCTTCAAATTCAAAAATAATTTCACATTTATACTATATAAATGACCAATTTTAAATACACATTTATCTTCCCAGAGGTGAAGTATCCCTTTAAACTATAAGCGGACGGCTAATAGCACTCGATTTATACATAATTAAGCTTAAATAGTTATAACATTTAATAGATTTTTGATTTGATTAAACATAAAACTCACCTTTGAATTTTCTCTTTTCTTCCTCTGAGAATCCGAGTCCAGCCTCTGTTAATTTTAATAGAAGTTCTTCTGACGACAACGACGACAAAGCCATGGTTGTCTGCTTCCCGCGCTCCGTTCTGTTTGAAAATTCTTCGGCCAATCAGTGTCATGTTGCTATGCCTAACAGTTAACAGTTAACGTTATATAGTGGGCAGTGAAGAACAAATGCCATATTGTGTATGCACCCGAAATTACTTAATATTAAATTAATTAACTGCTTTAAAAAGTTCAAAAAGTCTACACAAATGCTAACAGCATTGGGTGCCGTCATATAGGTTATGCTACATTTAAGTAACGTTAGATAATTTCGCTTTGAGTAGGCTAGTTGAAACATTTACATTTTTTTGCCTGTTGTGTACTAAATATAAATACAGATAACGTTAGTCAAAACTCACCTTTACATTTCGTCGACTTCTATTTAATAATTACAATCCACCTTCTTAATTTCAACAGTTTTATGTCGAAAATAACAGACAAAATGCCCGTACGTGCTCCAAACGTGTAAAGCCTTTTTCCCGCTCTCCGTTCTGACAGAAAATAATCCGTAACGGCAGCAGCGCCGCCGCCTTCGACCAATCAGTGTCTTGTTATTATATTATCTAACACGCCAACCAATCGTGCATGAAACAGTAATTTGGCCGGAATGCAGTGGAAAGCAAAGGACACATTGTGTGGATGGATACCAATGTCTTAAATGTAAATGTATTTTATCTATGAAAATATTTATTAAAACACTGCATGAAGTATTTTGTTTTATAAATATCACAAAACCTGTTTCCTTGTGGTTTTCACATGTTTTTGGCACTATTTTTTTCAGAAGTGTTATGATAATGCACATTTAAACCAGTTGTAGTTAATTTACATATTTTAATATGGAAATTATTCATAACTTTACTATTTCATAATTTTCGTTCATAGATTGTATGCTATTTGCAAATGTAATAATAAGGGTGTTGTCTATCAAGGTTAATGTGATGTGAGAACAATTCTGTACCTTCATTTCAGTTGTACCTTAAAAGGTACCAAACAGTATCATCAAAGGTCTTTCCTGTACCATTTAGGGTACAATTATTAAAAAGGTACAAATATGTTCTTCGAGGAACATTATTTGTACCATCGTGTACCTTTTTTTCTGAGAGTGTAGACAGACACAGAGAGAGCTGATGCAGATAAATAAATAGCATCAATGCAGTAAAAGCTCTCATGCGTAGTCCTCCGTAACACTGGGTATTTACGCACTTCTATTACAAACATTATGACACTTATAATGACACCTGTAATGAACTGCATGCATGGGGATATGTCAGAAGCAGTGTCCACAATAGAGCAAAAATTAACATGTCATCGTTTGATATGACTCTAAAATCCAACACAGCAAAAACACAGGTGACGTGTGATTTCAGAGTAGTCGTGTAACTTGCCTTGATACAGCTGAATGTGGACTGCAGTCGTCCAGAGACTTTCCACGGACGCAAATGCCTCCATTCTTCAACTATTACACAGCCAAGAAATCTCCAAATGTATGTGTAAAAATCAGAATAAGACGTGGCTCTCTATGTACTTAAGTCTAGCACTAGCGAGGCTTTTTTGCTCGATTTTGATTTAAAGAAGCTCAGGGAACATGTTTACATTCTGCAGTATAAACATCCTGCCCATGTTCCTGTCTATCTGGAAAAGAAACACGCTTTTCATCTGACCATGGATCTTCTTAGTTGAAGTGCTTTTCTTGAAAACCATTTCGTATAGGCTACATTTTACAACTTAAAAGCTCAAAACAGGGTTTATTCTTTTTTATTTTAAAAGGATTCATTTCTTAATTTGGAAATAATTTAAAGTACAAAGAAAGCGATATTGAAAACAGCAAACATTACATTAATGAATGAACCATATGTATAAAAAGAAAAAGTACAAAACACGATGATCATCCTTCTAAAAGTTTAATTAATTATTAGTTTAAAATATGACTTTTTAACCCATCTTTGTAAAATACAGAATCTCATGGGCATTGATAGTGCTATGGGCTATTATTTACAATAATAAGACTATAACTGCGCTTTATATCAAAGTGCTGTAGTTGTTCGTGAGTGTGTACAGATGTTGAAGCCCACCCCCAGCAGAACTGAGGAGGAGGGACACAGGGCGGCCTCTGACGTGCCTATGTTCAAGAGCCCAAGAGTAGCTAATGGAAACAGATAAGTAAAAGCCCAACTCATAAAGGAGGAGCAAGACGACAGGATCTGAAGCCGAAAGAGCTATTTTCCCTTCACTGTTCAGTTTTATGGTGGATAGTACTATCGCAGGAGTAGTGCGCAATTACGCATTATAGATATAAAACAGAGAGAGAGAGAGAGAGAGAGAGAGAGAGAGAGAGAGAGTTTCTTGAGCGCTGCAGTGTGTTGTTAATGAAAGCAGCGTAAAATTGCTATTTGTTTGATCGTGAATTTTGTCGTGTGTATGTGTGTGAAGAATGACGGCTGAAGTGCCGCAGCCCTCCGTGCAGACCCCTGCCCACAGCAGCCCCATGTCGGAGAAACCGCACGGACAGACGCCTGTGATGGAGACCTCTTCCTCATCCATCACCAAAACCAAAAAGACAAACGCTGGAATCCGTCGCCCGGAAAAACCTCCGTACTCTTACATCGCTCTTATCGTCATGGCCATCCAGAGCGCACCAACCAAACGACTCACTCTGAGCGAAATCTACCAGTTCCTTCAGAGTCGCTTCCCGTTTTTCCGAGGCTCGTATCAAGGCTGGAAAAACTCGGTGCGTCACAATTTGTCTCTGAACGAGTGCTTTATTAAGCTGCCCAAGGGTTTGGGCAGACCCGGGAAGGGTCATTACTGGACCATCGACCCGGCCAGTGAGTTCATGTTTGAAGAAGGATCATTCCGAAGGAGGCCGCGGGGATTCAGGCGCAAATGTCAAGCGCTAAAACCCTCAATGTACAGCATGATGAACGGGCTGGGATTCAATCACATTCCCGAGTCATATAACTTTCAGGGGGCCGGTGGAGGCCTGTCTTGTCCTCCAAACAGTTTATCTTTGGAGAGCGGGATTGGGATGATGAATGGACATTTGGCCAGCAATATGGAAGGAATGGGCTTGGCAGGACACTCCATGTCACATCTATCAGCGAGCAGTGGACATTCCTACATGGGGAGTTGCACAGGATCCTCGGGGAGCGAGTACCCCCACCACGACAACTGCGCATCGCCGCTTCTCAACAGCGGAGGAGTAATGGAGCCCCATCCCGTATACTCAAGCACGGCTTCGGCCTGGCCTCCAGCGCCTTCCGTTTCTCTCAACAACGGGGCGTCTTACATTAAACAGCAGCCACTTTCTCCGTGCAACCCCGGTGCCAACTCACTGCAGCCTAGTTTACCCACACACTCTCTGGAACAGTCCTACCTGCAGCAGAACGGTCATGGCTCCACCGACCTTCAAGGTAAAATTTTAGGATGATCTGTGTCTAACTTGTAACCTACTATATAATATATCCCAGATTAGGCGAGAGACATTATTAAGTCATACTTGATGAAATAACATCTGAATCGAATGTCTAAACGCCAATTTCAAACATGGGGGAAACAAACAAAAAATAAATAATTTTGTGGGGGGTTTTTTGCCAATGGAAGTTTTCATTAATATGCGCCTATTATTTTTACTGTGTATTTAAGTAGAAAAATAGTAGGCTAATACTGTTGCTCAGCATGTTCTAAACATAATAATTCTGAGAAACCGGTGAATACATTTGTTAGGTTATTATCAATAATTGCATAACGTGGACACTGTACTACAAAGTGTGAAAAAAAATAACGTTCCTATTCGTCCTCGTCAAAGAGCAATGTACTTTCCCATGTCTTTGTTTTCCAGACTATTTTACAGGAGGTCGTTATACAGCAAGTAAACATCGAGTGTACGAGTTTTTAGCTCGCAGACTGGAATCATTCTACACGTGCACTAATAGAAGTACTTTCTGTCTGCCTCCTGTGACCATTCTGGGGCAAGAGCGAGGAGTCACGCCATAAGCCCCGCATCACTGTCCATGGGGATTCGCATGCATGCAGCCCCGCTGCCAATTAAATTATCACATCAAAATCTTTTACACCACTCTGAAATGTATACATTATCATAAATAAATTACTGCTATCATAAAAGTACATTTAAAATCTTTGAAATGCATGAAACTTTTGCACATTAACACTCTAAATAACGATTCTCTAAATAACGAGTAGGCAAAATGATAGGCTACGCTTTATTGCTTGACAGAGCAATTGTTATTTTAGGCCTACATGAGCAAATAAAATTGTATTCAACTTTGAGTAATATATTTTCACATCTAATAACTACTTATTAAGTTGCTATTGCTATATTGCTTCATAAAGTTACTACTATTGCCAGCGTTAATTTCGTTTGTTAATTTAGTCTTTTAAGAAGACCTTAACGAAATGTTTGTAACGTGAAGCAGTCACAGCCAATATTATGTAGGCTTATCTCAGCATCTTTTTCTATTACACTACTACTACAATAATAACATTAATATTAATAATAAACTGTTGGAGGTTTCGATCATTAAGGGCACTACATTTCGCAGGCCAGTACAAACTTGCATCCAAGCAAAACGTAAAAATGAAATAGGGGATGAACTGAACAAAATACAATGTTGAATTTCATAGTATTTTTCTCTCTGTGAATCATGTATTGCTATATATTTGTATCTCCACAGGTATTTCCCGCTATCATCCCCAGTCTCCCAGCATGTGTGACAGGAAAGAGTTTGTCTTCTCTTTTAACGCCATGGCCTCTTCAGCGATGCATTCACCAGGGAGCAGCTCATACTACCACCACCAGCAGGTCTCCTATCAGGATATCAAACCCTGTGTTATGTGACAGCATTATAACATAGCAAACTCTTTGCTGTTCGAACGACGTGCAACTGAAAGCATACTTGGAGTCGGAATGCCCAAATGAACAGTGGAGTGGTGAAATGGAATGGTCTATGAGAGGACTTCTTTGGAAAAGGACATGGAATCAAGCATTGCCGTAAATTACTAAACAGAATTTGATAATGGAACCAAAGAATTAGAAAATGTCAAAGTCAATACAGGAGCATTCCAGAAAAGCCAGTTACGTACTTACGGAGAGGTAAAAATGGAAAACTACAGCTTCAGTTCAAATCTCTGCAAATCTTTAGGCCGTGAAAAATAAAAAAAATAAAAAAAATAAAAAATAAGAATAAATACATTTCAGAGCACCTAATTTCTTACCTCTCGACACTAACTGATGGCGGATGACTACCATTTTAGAAATGAAAGATGAGTGAAAAACTCTCCAGTTAACATATTGTTCTTTACGATTTTTTTTATTATTATTATTAACTTTTTAGTTTGTATGAACATTTTACCACAAAACATTTTATTTCGGGTTGAGTTGGTGAATACTTAAGAACAGGAAATGAAGGCACTTTTAAACCAAGCGCAACTTATTTATTCTGATTTTCTTTTTTTAGGCTACAGTTATAGCCACAGTATTGACTGCTTTATTGGCAATATTTGCCCAATGTATCATGAAGGTTAAATATAAGCACTGTTTGTTATTTTCATTGTGTTTATTTCGTTGTACATACCCATATTGACACGTCTTATTCCACCAAGCACTGTATAAACTGTACATGGTGTAGGAAATATATTTAGTAGATTTTTTTTCAAATGGCATTTCATTTTAGTTATGTAACACAAGTTCTAAGAAAACTAAAAAGTAAATAATAAATGGAGTTTGTAATAACTGTTCAAAACAATATATATATTTTTTTTATCTTAAGACAGCTTACATTTTATAGCATTAATAATTTCTGCGTCATTCATCAATTCAGCAACTAAGTGTAATGATATAATTAATCTTTAAACACGAATCATCGGAATACAGATTAAAACATAGGCCTACAAAAAAAATGCAAAATAATTATTATATTAGTCATATTATGATAATATCAGGGGACAAAAACAAGTATTATTTATTATTGTTATTCATTTATTGTTATGTTTGTTATTATTATTATTATATTTTGATGTATATATTTATGTATTTTTCATTTTTATTATCGTGGTTGTTGCTCAATATTATTCACCACGATTATTTCATTCCTGAAGAAGTGTCCGCACACAACTGACAAAATACTCAGCCATTCGTCAAAAGAACCACCATGATCAAAAGGTTAAAAGAAAGTTACGAACATTTTAGCATTTTGAAAGAGAACTGTAATAATGTAATAAAGACTTATATGATGGCACGCACAAATAATAGCCTAATATTGACATACTCTAATCAAATTCGAATGTGAAATTGCATTTCCAAGGAAGCGTGTGAAGAGTGCACTGTTACGATTCTAAGTGACCTATTTCATTTGAGACCTATTTTACAATATTTATTTACTCATTTATTAACATAAGACATTGCGGTTAATGTATTCTAGCTTAAATGTTTTGGTTTTATAAAAACAACAAATAAAAATAACGATTAAACAGTTAAACACGCTGAGCTTTTTGAACCAGTGGCATGTCCAGGCCCATGTGGGGCACAGACTCATTCAAGGGTGGCATAAAGAGTAATTCATCATCCATAATAATAATAATAATAATAATAATACAATTTAATGTAGTTAAATTATTTATTCATTCTTATTAAAAGTTAATAGCCTACTGTAAACACAGAATACTCGAAGTAGCATTTATTTTTACATTTTGTATTTTTTCAGTATATTTTTTATGTAGTGTCTCTTAAAACTGCATAAATGTAATGGACACTGCTACTATAAAGTTCAGTGCAGTTTTAAGGAGTTTTCTAGAGCTTAAGCTATACTATACTTACATTAAGGTAGCTACATACCACGCAGAAAGGAATAGTGCACCCAAAAAAATGTATTCTCTCATCACTTACGCACCCTCATGCCATCCCATATATGTATTGCATTATTTCTTCTGGAGAACACAGACAAATTTTTTTGAAGAATATCTCTTGTCTGCAGGTCCATTATAGACCTTATACAGGCTAGCGCCATCTTTGATTTATAATGAGAATGACAACAAGGCTGTGAGGCATAGACTCACCATATAAATCTGTATAAAGCTCCTTGATCACATCTGAATTTCCCCAACTCATGCTGTCTGGAGTTCTTCATCTACTGAATGTTCTTCAGATATTTTATCAATGTTTTGTCAGCGGAACAATTCAAAACACTTTAAACTGCTGTACAGCCCATTGAAGAGACTGTAAGTCTATCCCTCACAGCCTTATTTTCATTCCCATTAAAAATGATGGCACTAGCTTGAATAAGGTCTATACAATGCAAGTGAATGGGGGCCAGAAGTTTGAATCTCCAAAAATCACACAAGTCAGCATAAAAGTAAAGCATAAAACTCCAGTGGATAAATCCATGTCTTCTGAAGCAATAAAATAGATGTGTGTGCAAAACAGAACATTATTAAAATCCCTTTTTTTTTACATAAATCTCTACTTTCACTGTTACATTCTTCTTTTGTTTTTATGGAAATTCACACTCTTTGTGCATATTACCACCTACTGGTTGGGGCTGGTCATTCATAGAGATAAATAAGAACTTAAATATTGATCTGTTTCTCACACACACCTATCTTATGGATTAATTTAATGCTGACTTTAATGTTCTGTCACCATTCACTTGCATTGTACGGACCTACTGAGCTGAGATAATCTTCTAACAATCTTTGTTTGTGTTCAGCAGAAGAAAAAATCCATACACATCTGGGATGGCATGAGGGTAAGTGATGAGAGATTTTTTTCTTTTTGGGTGACCTTTCCCTATAAGTAAAAGTACAACTACCACACAAATGTATTAAGTTAAATCGTCAATTAAAATACTAAAGTAAAAGTAAAATGTATCTGGATTTAAAAATACAAGTATCAAAAAGTAAAAGTAAATACTGCAAATTCAAATCCATTCATATTATAAATTGTGACCCATTCATGTTATTTTTAAAAGCCATATATTAGAGTCTCATAGGTATTAGTGAATACAATAAGTAATAGTGCAGTACAATAAGTAAAGCGGATTCGCAGGTGGATAAGGACAGGACATTTTATTCCAAAAATAAGCTATAGTTCATGGAAATGAACACAAACAGCCTATCCTTAATTTAAAAAATTCAATCAATAATTGTATTATTTTTAAGTGTTACATATATACTTTTACTGTCCATGAGCAATTTTGAGTTGAAGCTAAAATTAAAAAATATATAGAATTATCTACACTACAAGCTATTATAAGGCAAGTATTATCTTTATTTAAAAAATATATAGTCTAACTAACAGTATTAAACAGCATTTGAACAGATAACCTAAATCAGTGTGTAAATAAATGCAAACATATCCATGTAATAGCAGCATGGACAGAAGGACAAAAACGTGAGCACTTCTTGAGACATATGCACACATGTGAGAGTTTGAAAGCTGCCGAAACAGTGCGTTGGTAAAAATTTAGTCAATAATAATACTCTATGCTACAGGTTCTGAAGAAATTACCAAAAGAATGCGGCAAACAGTTTTCCATTTATTATTATGTATGAGTTAACCCTTGTGCGTCAATAAAAAAAAGTTAATCAGAGATCCTTAGAGGACAAAAATGTCCACGTCAAAAAACTGCCATAATAATATCTTCTTGGGAGATCATGTATTTGCTTCATAGGCTAAACATGACAACAATGGCGTCATCTGGTGGAAAATATAAAAATGAAAAGCATTGTATCATATAATTCATGATTTTATACTTTAATTGCACTGGGATCAAATATTGCTATTTTATTGTGTTTCACTAGGGACATTTTTGTCCTGAAGATCTTGAATGTAACTCTTTTGTGTACATAGTATTATAGATGTATTATAGAATCTGAGGTTGAAATATCAAAATTCCCCCCAAAATACACACCTTTGGCAAAATTTATACCATTGTCATTAACAGCCAAAATGATCGAAAAAGACAAAAATATCCCTCGCACAAGGGTTAAACAAAATCTTGTGGTAACACCTACTGTCATTATTCTACAATATCTTAGATGAGTCCTCCTTGTTTTCTGTTCCCTTATTCTGTGGCACAGTGATGCATACATTTAGATCGTCAGGTTTGTACACAGCTAAGGTACATTACTTTTTACCTGTACGTTTGGAAACGCATTTAGGTTTTTTAAGTTCAGACCAGCTTCTTTAGTCCTTTATAAAAGTGCGCCGCGCTGGTCTTACGCAGACTCATGAGCGCATAGTGCTTAGTGGCCAACGCATTGGTTTGTATTTATAGTTCTGCATTGGTGTGTGTCGTTCTGTGAGTACAAAGCCAACGTGGTAAATATATGTTTCATAAATAAACAAAAGCAATGAAACTTCTGGATTCCAAAAAAATTATAAAATTATTGTATAGCATCAAAAAGAGTTCAAAGTACGTGAACATGTTGAAATGTATATTTAATGTACATATTATTTATTATACAAGTTGCCTGCATCACAGGCAGAAAATAAATGAGGATATTACTGTATGGTTACTCTTGAGTTGCTTAAATAATTGAGTCGTTTTAATAACTACTCACCTGACAACCCGGTATCACGCCGAGGCGTGAAATAGACACGCCGGTCCACTCGCGGATGCGTGTCTATTTCACGCTTTGCCTCCTCCAGGCGTGTACATGACACGCGCGCGTCTACGTAGAATACCGGCAGGGGGCGATCGTTTCCTCGACGCCAACAACTGTCCGCGCACCAAAGAGGAAGCGATACATCGCGTTCTCCAGTTCCGGTTAGCGGGATATATATTTTTGTACATAAATACACTTTTTAAATAAAAATATATATATATATATATATATATATATATATATATATATATATATATATATTTATGTATTTATTTACATCAGCACAAGATACTCCACAGCCCACACACACACACACACACACACATATAACAACGTTAGGCTACAGCAACGTTAGGATTTCTTCATGAAAGCAGCACTGTAATGAACCTTTATTTGTCACATATGGTCACAAGTGAAAGTAACCGGCGAAATTGGCCGGCATCCCGCCCGCACGAACGTGCAACGCGACTACAACGGTATCGCTTCCTCTTTGGTGCGCGGAGAGTTGTTGGCGTCGAGGAAACGATCGCCCCCTGACGGTATTCTACGTAGACGCGCGCGTGTCATGTACACGCCTGGAGGAGGCAAAGCGTGACACCGACACGCATCCGCGAGTGGACCGGCGTGTCTATTTCACGCCTCGGCGTGATATCGGGTTGCACCTGAATAACTCAAATAGGTGTCGTTTTACAATGACTTTACTATTCATATTGGCAATATAACCAACTCTTACCAGGTGCTTTTTTAATTTGCTGACAAATTAAAAGTGTCCGTTTCCATACCTTAATTTGATAGGCTATGTGAGTGAAATAATATGTATTATACTCGTATACTACAGTTATTGTGCACATACACAGAAAGTTCACGAGTAGAATACAATACATATTATTTCACTCACATAGCCTATCAAATTAATATCAAGAAAAGGCCAGAGGAAGAAAGAAAAAAAAAAGCTTTATAAGCAGTAAAAAGATACATTTTGTCACGTTTTGCTTGCAGTTTCATGAAAAATAAATAGAATAAAAAAACAGCAAATGCTCCAGATTAAGACAATTGCTTTATTGTCCTGAGTCCAAATACAAAGTAATAGACAGTCAAATAAACTGGAAGATAATGCGACGCAATCTCAGAGATCCTTGTTGTCATCCTGGGGGTGGCCTCTAGTTAAAAGTGGACCAATCACAACTGGCATGGTCTGCGTTGATGCAACACTAGTTACATTTTGGAAGAGGTACATGCCAGGCTAGCTGTAGGTCCCACGCAGAAGTATAAATCGGCCCTAAGTACGTCAAGGGAATTTTCATTTTGGGGTGAACTATCCCTTTAATACTATTGTAACACAGATCAAATTCATGGGCAAGGAAGAGGCGAGAAACCGGCTTAACATATAACTTAAAGGTTTAATGGAGAACTCAAAAGACAAACACATAAGATAACGGACGTCCGTAATTGAGCTCGCTCTCTCTCTCGATCGCCGTCTGCGAGTGGCCTTTATCCCTCTTGACGGCTTAATTAGCCTAATATGGGACCGGGCGTGCGTAATCACGCGCCGGTCCCGCCCTCCACTGTGCCACAACTATCAATTAGGTTTTATGGTGAGACGATTTTGAAGATACAGTAGTTCTTAATCTTACCTACACATGAAGAATGTGCATTGATTTTAGTTTTGGTGTACTCAGTATAGCCATATATTTGTACTGTCAAAGGTAATTTGGTTTAATTAGTCTAATTAAAAGGTTTTTTTTTTTTTTTTTTTTTTTCATTTTTCCAGTAGCGGTTCTAGAGGTGGGGGCCTGACAGAAGCCTGCCCCCCTAAAAATATTTTTATTATCTAACATATAATATATAAATATTATATGTTAGATAATAAAAATATTCCTGCATAGGCTATTGACCTGTATAGTAGACCTTATTATTTTTAGCTAATTATTTTCTTATTTACAGTGCATCCGGAAAGTATTCACAGCACTTCACTTTTTCCACATTTTGTTGTTACAGCCTTACTCCAAAATTTATTAAATTCATTATTTTCCTCTAAATTCTACAAACAATACCCAATAAGGACAATGTGAAAGAAGTTTGTTTGAAATCTTTGCAAATTTATTAAAAATAAAAAACGAATAAAATCACATGTACATAAGTATTCACAGCCTTTGCTCAATACTTTGTTGAAGCACCTTTGGCACCAATTACAGCCTCAAGTCTTTTGTGTATGATGCTACAAGCTTGGCACAGCTATTTTTGGGCAGTTTCTCCCATTCTTCTTTGCAGGACCTCTCAAGCTCCATCAGGTTGGATGGGGAGCGTTGGTGCACAGCCATTTTCAGATCTCTCCAGAGATGTTCAATCTTTCAAGTCTGGTCTCTGGCTGGTCCACTCAAGGACGTTCACAGAGTTGTCCTGTAGCCACTCCTTTGTTATCTTAGCTGTGTACTTAGGGTCGTTGTCCTGTTGGAAGATGAACCTTTGCCCAAGTCTGAGGTCCAAAGCACTCTGGAGCAGGTTTTCATCAAGGATGTCTCTGTACATTGCTGCATTCATCTTTCCCTCAATCCTGACTAGTCTATCAGTTGCTGCAGCTGAAAAACATCCCCACAGTATGATGCTGCCACCACCATGCTTCACTGTAGGGATGGTATTGGCCAGTTGATGAGCAGTGCCTGGTTTCCTCCAGACATGACGTTTGCCATTCAGGCCAAAGAGTTCAATATTTGTTTCATCAGACCAGAGAATTTTGTTTCTCATGGTCTGAGAGTCCTTTAGGTGCCTTTTGACAAACTCTAGGCAGGCTGTCATGTGCCTTTTACTGAGGATTGGCTACCATCTGGCCACTCTACCATACAGGTCTGATTGGTGGAGTGCTGCAGAGATGGTTGTTCTTCTGGAAGGTTCTCCTCTCACCACAGAGAAATGCTGGAGCTCTGTCAGAGTGACCATCGGGTTCTTGGTCACCTCCCTGACTAAGCCCCTTCTCCCCCAATAGCTCAGTTTGGCCGGGCGGCCAGCTATAGGAAGAATCCTGGTGGTTCCAAACTTCTTCCATTTACGGATGATGGAGGCCAATGTGCTCATTGGGACCTTCAATGCTCCAGAAATTTTTCTGTACCCTTCCCCAGATCTGTGCCTCGATACAATCCTGTCTCGGAGGTCTACATACAATTCCTTGGACTTCATGGCTTGGTTTGTGCTCTAACATGCACTGTTAACTGTGGGACCTTATATAGACAGGTGTGTGCCTTTCCAAATCATGTCCAATCAACTGAATTTACCACAGGTGGACTCCAATCAAGTTGTAGAAACATCTCAAGGATGATCAGTGGAAACAGGATGCACCTGAGCTCAATTTTGAGTGTCATGGCAAAGGCTGTGAATACTTCTGTACATGTGATTATTTTTCGTTTTTTATTTTTAATAAATTTGCAAAGATTTCAAACAAACTTCTCTCACATTGTCATTATGGGGTATTGTTTGTAAAATTTTGAGGAAAATAATGAATTTAATCAATTTTGGAATAAGGCTGTAACATAAAAAAATTTGTGAAAGTGCTGTAAATACTTTCCGGATGCACTGTAAATATAAATAAACAAAAAAATAAAACCACGGTGTAACACAGATCATATTCATGGGCAAGGAAGAGGCGAGAAACCAGCGTGACATATAAACTTAAAGGTTTAATGTAAAACTCAAAAAACAAACACATAAGAGGACGGACATGTCCGTAATTGAGCTCTCTCTCTCGATCGCCGTCCGCGAGTGGCCTTTATCCCTCTTGACGGCTTAATTAGCCTAATACGGGACCGGGCGTGCGTAATCACGCGCCGGTCCCGCCCTCCACCGTGCCACATTCCTCCCCCGTTCTTTCAGGCTGGGGACCCCCGGCCTGACATACATCCCCTGGGGGGGGGGGGGGGGGCGCCTCCCGCGCGGTCTGCCGGCAGGTCATCCCCATCAACCTGGACGAGGGAGGGGGCAAGGGGAGGGAAACAAAAAAACAACAATTAAAAATGGGGGGGGAGGGTTCCTGCACTGGGCAGTACCTCCCCTCCCACAAACACCATAATTTAAAAAAGAGGGAGGGGCAAGGGGAGGGAAACAAAAAAACAACAATTAAAAATGGGGGGGAGGGTTCCTGCACTGGGCAGTACCTCCCCTCCCACGAACACCAGAATTTAAAAAAAGAGGGAAAAGGCCAACGCAGAGTGGTAGCGAGAGAGAGAGGAGAGAGAGATTAAAGGAAAAAAAAAACTTACTCGCCGGTTCTCTGATACGCCGTAGCTCGTTCCTCAGCCACTCCTCCACCCTCTACCGAACGGCAGCCGCGCCTCTCCAGGCAGATCCGAGGCAGTCCTCAGCCCCTGGCGGACGGAACGCCCCGCCGCGTTCTCGGGGAGCCGAAGGGGACTCCCCCGCCCCTGGCAGCGGTTCTCCCGCTCCAGGCGGTCGGTCGCAATCCCCTCCCCGCTCGCGGACGGCGGTCTTCCCTCGACCCCTCCGCGTTTCAGCGGCTGGTAGGGGCGTCCTCCGCCCCTGGCAGCGGCCCTGACCGTTTGAAGTCATAATTTAAAAAAGAGGGAGGGCAAGGGGAGGGAAACAAAAAAACAACAATTAAAAATGGGGGGGGAGGGTTCCCCACACACCATATACTTCAAAAGGTGTAAGAATCTCAACTTAAGTATTAAATTATATTAAGTGAAATTTTGTAATTGTCCAGTAGGTGTCTGCATAAGTCTATGTCCTAACAACGCTCAAGCGCTCTACGATTACTCCAGACAGAGCAAGTATATCACTGACGACTTTCAAGAAGTCTACTTAAATTATTATTCTTTTGGGAAACAGCTCATAATTCTGATTTTTGTACAAAATGATGATTTGTACAAAAGTTCGAGCTCTTGGGGGGGGGTCCCATTTCACCAACTTGCATTATAATTATACATTACAATTATACATTATAAATAATGGTACATGCTATTTACACCCATGTGCAAATAGTGGCAGATATTATTTGTGTAGCAGGAGCCAGCTGGTATGTGATAGCTGTGTGCAGTGTGTGTAAACCTCACTTCCCTGTCTCAAGAGGTGCCCTAGTGACTGACGCTAGAGGATATAGCATTTCACCTCCTCGTTAGAGTACTCTCATCCCATGCTGGCCAATGTCAAATCAAACTCGGAATGGGTCGAGCAGGATCGGTAACATTTGCACTCCAACTCTGGTGCAAATAATGGTAGATACTAATTGCACCCTATTGCACAATATTTAAATATTAACATACAGTATAAGATACCGATACAGATGCAGTGCAATAGGCAGACCCTGCCCCCGGATCAAACCCTTCTCTGCACTCCTTTACATTCACAGTGTCACTGTGATGAAATTAACATTTGTATAAATTTTTATCTATCATTTTAAGTAGTGTTAAAGGAAATATTAAGAGTGGAAACAGGATGTGGATGGACACTGTCTTTACACCCCACAAAACTGCAGTGACACCAGTCTGCCATATATTCCTGTGATTTCATCAGACTATTGGGGTGCAAATAGCTGCACTGTGTGGCAGATACTATTTACACCGGGTGTAAATAGACACTCCATTAATTAATTCACAATTAAATTAATAGGCAGTGTAATACATGTAATATATTATATAATCTTTATATTAGCCTTCTTTGATAAGCATAATTGCAATTGCAATAAAATGATATATTCTTATTAAACAGATTACTGAAGAAGACATATATGAGTAATTAACCATGCGGTTTTAAATTTAAATAGGCCAAAATAAATAATTTATATATGTTAACAAAGGAGGTTAGCGTGAGAGTGTGCATCGAGAGATTCCCTCTGTCTCTTCCTCTTCCATAGCTGGTTCAAATAGGCTCGCCTATAGTCTTTACTGCAGGCTGACTGGAAAATGGCAGTGAGGCTAAAATACCACATTAGGTTAAATCTGTCCACTGCCTTGAAGTATAACCTGATAATCTATTAATATTTAGGCAGGTCTTTTAGTAGTTTGGTGCTGATGCCCGTAATTCTAATTCTGTTCTGTGTGCATTTGTTCAGTTTCTTGTCAAAGTAACAAAACCTTAGGCTATTTGAGAGCCCCTTATGATTCACATTGTATACATTCATGTTACATGCATTTATTATATACATTATTAATTTGTTGGAACCACACGTTAAATGTTCGACTCATCGGAGTCGGGCTTTAACAACGGCACAAACTGTTTGTATTGCATTGAGATTCTTTGCGAGTGGCACTTTCCTTTACACTATTGGAGATGCGGAAAACTTGGGGGAAAGTGCTGTCTGTCATGCCATTTGCAAAGTTTATCTGGCACTCAAGCAGTTTTTAGGGGGTTTTGTGGTATTTCCAAGCCACTTCAGACCACAGGTTGTGAAGCAGAATTTTTTTGCCATTGCAGGTGTATTATAATTGTTAATGAAGATCATGCAACCATGATCATGCCAAAAAGTAGGACTTACAGTATTTGTTCCTCAGGCTTCCCTAACGTGATTGGTGCCATAGACTGCACACACATCCCCATCAAGGCCCCAATTAAGGGGATTTTGTGAACCAAAAGGGATTTCACATTGTAAATGTGCAGGTAAATTACTATTACGATTCTTAATATTCCAGATTAGTAATATATCAAATAATAAAAAAAGTAATGTAAAAGTATGCATTGGACTGATTAAAAATATCTTAGATTGTGCGTGACTCCATGTCCTACATCACAAATGTGGAAGCAAAATGGCCTGGTCCTGTGCATGACTCCAGGATTTTCAGAGTCACATTTATGCACATTATTTGAACGTGGCAAGGAACATTTTTATATCAAGCTCACTGTATTACATACATTTATTCTGAGCCTAACAAAACTGCATTTTTCCAGGTGCTTACGACGGGATCCTGCTTGGTGACCGGGGCTATGCCTGCAGGCAGTATTTTATGACGCCATTCACTGACCCAAACCCCGGACCACAAACCCGTTTCAATGCAGCTCTAGCCAGGACAAGGGCATGCATTGAAATGACCTTTGGGCAACTAAAGGAAAGATTTCAGTGTCTGAAGGGTCTGAGGGTTGCACCTGACAGGGCCTGTGACATTATTGTTGCATGTGCCATACTCCACAACATTGCCACCATCAGAACAGAGAGGACCCCTGTGGTGGAGGTGCAGCCTGATGATGACCTCCAGCCAGTGCACTTGGACCAACCTAGTGGCAGAGCTGCATGGGACAGAATTGTGGAACATCATTTTTTATTTTTTTTTTCCCCCCCTTACAAACAAAAATCTTCATTAAATGAATAGAAGACAAGACAACATGCTTAGTTCCTTGATTTTTATTTAAATTATTCTTTGTCAAGAAAAGCCAGTGATGGTCATCTTTTGCCTGCAATAAGATATTGTTATCCAAGGTCAGCAATAGTACTCTGTGTGAAATAGTGTATTAGCACTTACTCTGAAGTTCCTTTTGAAGCAACTCAATCTCTAGTGCCAGTTTTTTCTTCTTTAAGGTGTCAAGTTCTATCTCTCCCCTTCATTTTTTATTCCCCCCCCCCCCCCGGTCAAAATATTCAATATTCTGTTGTAGATGCCGTTTATATAGGGTACGGATATCACCCTGTGCCATTTTTGGATAAAAAGAATTACCAAAAAAAACAAAAACACCACAAGCCTCATGCAACAGAAATAAAAAGGAAATATACTACACTGCCCACCTCTGTATCACTTTGTGCTGTAGGCCTGTCTGGCCTTTCCTCCTGCAACTCATATTGCAGTCAGAAATAATATGTACACAACTATAAATTAAGTAAAGTTATTTATGCACTTACAAGTACTTCCTCCAAAGGACAGTCATCTGAGAGGGTTTCTTCACTGTCCTGTGCAAAAGAAACAAAATGGACATTACAAAATGTTGCACTTTCTTTCCTTTTGATGTAAAGTTAGAAAAAGTCCACTTACTGTACATATTTCAGCCACCACTTGCTTGGGAACAGGTAAAAGTGTTGGTGTATTATGTAAAACTGCACAAGAGGAGAACACAATAGCATTACAATGAACTACACTAGGAAAAAATGTGATCAATAACATATTGCAAAATATTTTTACATTAAGTTATGCAGTTTTCTCCTTCACAAGTCAAAGCAATTCATCACTACTCAATATTTATCAGTTGAAATGACTGTACCAGCCATTTGGATTATAGGCATACTTAATTTAATGCAGCAACAAATTATTTACAGTGTAGCAAGATAATTTAAAACTCATTTACCAGTAATGAAGGTGTTTCTGCTACTGGTCCCTGGCTTTTGGTCTAAGGAAGAGCTGCCCACAGGGATGCCCTCCACAATGGGTCAGTTCACATTTAACCCAAGGGCCAGCTCTTCTGCCGGGGTATAATGTGGGGGTGTAGGACCACCACCTGTTTTTTTCTGCTCCGCCTTTTTCTTGGTTGCTGTTATAAACAAATGCATCATTTAACATTTATTTTGGCGAAAGAGACTAAAGAGTAGAAATAGAAAAGATTACCATTTTGAAGAATATTCTTGTATTTCACTTTTACTTGTTCCCATGTTCTAGTGGGTTCTGAAGTGGCTCTGACATTAAGCAATTATGAAATTATTAAAATACAAGAATATATACTGTAATAAGTGATAGAACCATAACATGGAGCACTTACGCATTTAATTTGTCTGCTACTTTTTGCCAGCCCTCTCTCCTGGCTTTTGCACACTTTGAGGTGTTCCCTGGTTTTTTAATTACGTTTTCAAATTCAGCATAACCTTCAAGCAATAACTCTTGCTCTGCTGCAGTGAAAAACTGAGCGCGCTTTTTGGCCATGGTGAACAGCCAATAGCAGCGTTGCTGATCAATGTTTCTACTATCGACACATCCCCTTTTAAACCAGCGCATGAACGTGCAATTATCTCAGATAACTCAATCCAGCTATACTAATCATATCCGGCAGGTGTGTTCGAAGAACCCAATTAGCCAGATCATGATTAGGCCGATGATATCATCTTGGATGTCTCATTTGATCTCGGATGTTTTAAGCAATGTACGAAGAACGGGCCCCTGCACTCTAAAAAAATGTTGGGTTAAAAATAACACAATTCTCAACCCAGCGCTGGTTTAATTTTGCATCAACCTTGCATTGGGTACGATTAACCCAGCTATCTGGGTTACAAAGACCAACCCAGCACGCATCTACTCTGCACAGTGTTCATCCAACCCAGCAACTTGGTTTACAGAAAACAACCCATCTTAGCACTGGGCCATTCTGTCAACCCAGATGTTGGGTTAATAGAAACCAGTGTTGGGTTACACTAACCCATCAAATGAGTTATTCATTCAACTCAAATACTGTTTCACTTTTACAGGAATGCTAAGTTAATTGCATCTCATAAGTGGGTTAACAATTTCAGGTTTTATCCTTTAATGTTAAATAAATAAACCACACAATATTTGTGTTAATTTGATACCGCCTTTATTTTGGATTCATATTTCAAATTTTAATAAAGGAGCTTGTAGAAAAAAAACATATCATTTATAATTAATGTTATACATTAGCCATTAAAAACATTAAACATACATTGCATCATTAAAGATACTTAAAATTCCAATGCCTATTAAAAGAGAGCAATTAATGTATAAGAATCCAAATGGAAGACTGCTACCTTGGCTTAAAACGATATCCATAAAGAATCATATATGGTGCTCATTGCCACATGGTGCTTGAGACCAAACACGCACATGCATCTTATTTAAGTGATACTCAATTGGCAGCAGCCAATGAGCTTCAATCATTAATCAATCTTTCAATTAATCACAAAGGGGAGTATATTCACATCCACATAATATACAGGTGCTGGTCATATAATTAGAATATCATCAAAAAGTTGATTTATTTCAGTAATTCCATTCAAAAAGTGAAACTTGTATAATGTATTCATTCATTCCACACAGACTGATATATTTCAAGTGTTCATTCCTTTTAATTTTGATGATTATAACTGACAACTAATGAAAACCCCAAAAACAGTATCTCAGAAAATTAGAATATTGTGAAAAGGTTCAATATTGAAGACACCTGGTGCCACACTCTAATCAGCTAATAAACTCAAAACACCTGCAAAGGCCTTTAAATGGTCTCTCAGTCTAGTTCTGTAGGCTACACAATCATGGGGAAGACTGCTGACTTGACAGCTGTCCAAAATCAACCATTGACATTTTGCACAAGGAGGGCAAGACACAAAAGGTCATTGCTAAAGAGGCTGGCTGTTCACAGAGCTCTGTGTCAAAGCACATTAATAGAGAGGCGAAGGGAAGAAAAAGATGTGGTAGAAAAAGTGTACAAGCAATAGGGATAACCACACCCTGGAGAGGATTGTGAAACAAAACCCATTCAAAAATGTGGGGGAGATTCACAAAGAGTGGACTGCAGCTGGAGTCAGTGCTTCAAGAACCACCACGCACAGACTTATGCAAGACATGGGTTTCAGCTGTCGCATTCCTTGTGTCAAGCCACTCTTGAACAAGACACAGCGTCAGAAGCGTCTCGCCTGGGCTAAAGACAAAAAGGACTGGACTGCTGCTGAGTGGTCCAAAGTTATGTTCTCTGATGAAAGTAAATTTGGCATTTCCTTTGGAAATCAAGGTCCCAGAGTCTGGAGGAAGAGAGGAGAGGCACAGAATCCACGTTGCTTGAAGTCCAGTGTAAAGTTTCCACAGTCAGTGATGGTTTGGGGTGCCATGTCATCTGCTGGTGTTGGTCCACTGTGTTTTCTGAGGTCCAAGGTCAAAGCAGCCATCTACCAGGAAGTTTTAGAGCACTTCATGCTTCCTGCTGCTGACCAATTTTATGGAGATGCAGATTTCATTTTCCAACAGGACTTGGCACCTGCACACAGTGCCAAAGCTACCAGTACCTGGTTTAAGGACCATGGTATCCCTGTTCTTAATTGGCCAGCAAACTCGCCTGACCTTAACCCTATAGAAAATCTATGGGGTATTGTGAAGAGGAAGATGCGATACGCCAGACCCAACAATGCAGAAGAGCTGAAGGCCACTATCAGAGCAACCTGGGCTCTCATAACACCTGAGCAGTGCCACAGACTGATGGACTCCATGCCACGCCACATTGCTGCAGTAATTCAGGCAAAAGGAGCCCCAACTAAGTATTGAGTGCTGTACATGCTCATACTTTTCATGTTCATACTTTTCAGTTGGCCAATATTTCTAAAAATCCTTTTTTTGTATTGGTCTTATGTAATATTCTAATTTTCGGAGATACTAAATTTGGGATTTTCATTAGTTGTCAGATTTAATAATCACAATTAAATGAAATAAACATTTGAAATATATCAGTCTGTGTGTAATGGATGAATATAATATACAAGTTTCACTTTTTGAATGGAGTTACTGAAATAAATCAACTTTTTGATGATATTCTAATTATATGACCAGCACCTGTAATATAAAGACAAAATACTACCTGAAAAAGTCAACAACAACATCATCATATATACTGTATGTAAAACATTCAATTGCTGCTGCTTCCAATGGTTGTTTGTTAATCCAGATTATTTTTTTTAATTATTTTTTTTTACAAATTTGTATAATGTGCACCAATTGAGTGAATAGTGCATTAATTGAGTAGGCTTGTCACTACTACGAGTGTGTTTGTCTCATGCTATGAGGAAGGCAGCTAGTCTGCCGACATGCATTGCTTTTTAATGTTTTGTTGCCTAATAAAATAATTTTGTATTGGAAATTGAGTGCCTTGCTCATTTTCAACTTTAATTTGATGTTAATAACAATTCATGTATGAAATGAATTAAAAATCTATGTCCGGCCCTGTATTGCTTTGCGTATGATGTGGCCTTGACATCTCAGCCTACTGGAGATACTTCACAATATTTATTTCCAATCTATGAAAGCCCCCGAGCAGGAAGTGATGCAATATAGTAGGTATTTGGATGGCTAGGGCTGCATGTTGGCAAATTATCTAGGGGCGTTATGCAGTGAACACGAACCAGTGTCCATGGAGCTACTAAATAGGTGCACCAAAGACTTCATGGACTTACTGGTTCCCTACTGCAGCTCCTGGCTCATAGCAATCTTTTCTGACCAGAGCACTACAAGCGTTTCTGGTGTTGCTATATTGTTGATATGCATGCATCCCACTATGTGGGGTCTGTACAGGTTTAAGGTCACGTTCTTCAGTGAATAAAGTAAAGACTCATGGTCAAGAAATAATTTATGACTAACAACCTGCGGCAGAGGAGCACGTCAAGCTGCGTTACTGCCTCCGTCAGGCATCTCCTGATTATACCCTCCTTTTCCTGTCTCAAACCTTATCCTCTGGGGGGGTTTGAAAACTTGTCTTCCCACTCACCTTCCTGTTTGGATTTCCATTTGAACCGTACCTTTCCTTATGGCCAGTGAGCTTTTTGCCGTTTTGGTCCGGCATGATCCTGGGGGTGTGTCTAGTCACCACCCCCTGGTTCTGTTGCCCACCCTGCTGGCGAAGTGGTCGCTGCCCGTGGAGCCCTGTTCTAACCTAAATGCTTGGCATCTCGTTGCCTTCAAGTTCTAGGCTTGGATACCCAGGACTCATGCGGCACTTTCGTGCCCTTAAGCATGGCGGACACATATCTCCCATGCCAGTTGCGGAGTTACCTTCTTATTTCCTGCATGGTAGGGTTCAGCAGAGCATTGTGACGTCACATTGCACGCTCTCATGGAGGTTGTGAAGGAAGAGACTTGAAAGCCCATTCCTCATCCAGACCTGGTGCATTACATCATCACTTCTCAGGCATCTGTAATTCTAGCGTGGAGGCTCATGCCTCTTCTGTGTGATTGAGAAAGCACCTACGGTAGTGGAGGCTTCGTCGGTATACGGCGAATAGGGCGAAGGGCTTTACACAGAACTGAGTAGTGGTCTCAGGTACAAGTCGGTAACGTTTCCATGAACACATGGACACTCCTCACGTCGTCTTCCATATAAGTTTGAGTTATTCACGCGATGATGCATGAGGTAAGACGCACTAATTTTCTCTGAGATAATTATCGATGTTTGAATCTTGACTAAGCAGGTCAAAGTGCTCTATGTCCCTTGCGAGGGACTTGAATTGTTGAGTGCACAAGCATTGGTGTCGGTATGACCGTGGGTCGTCCGAGTCATCCGAAACACCATAGTCACTTAGATCGCTATAGTGATGAGGACAACTTCTTCCCATTCATGGTAGGAATGGAGTCCTGTCAATGGATGGGCCCATTGTTGCATACAGCTCCCTGGCTAATGGGGCCCTCGAGCTGCTTACACCACTCTGGGTTTGGAAAACATTTTCCCCCCTTCGTGGTGTAAAATGTCTGGTCAAAACGCACGTTGGCGTGACTGAAAATGGACTGAGGGAGGCAACCGGAAAGAGGGGCACCTGCATCCAACCAGGAGGAGCTTGAATGACGTTTAGGAGGACGAAGTCAGATATTGTACCACTAGGGGCAGCTTGGCTCCAAGCGTGTGTCCCTGTGTTTCCCTTCGGTTGTGCTAAAGAGGGGGCCCTCTTTGATGTGATTTTGGTTGTTTTGGTTTTGGTGCTTTTGTTGTGATGTACATTTCCTGGGTGGCTAGGTCAGCAACTGCACTTACCTGAATCTGCTCTTAGCTGGGCAGCTTTGAGCTGCCTGCGCAGGGTTTCATTTACCTCCTGCATCTTGGCATTATCTTCCTGTGCCCTGACACTCTCAACTTCTTGACTAAAAATTATCGCGACACAGTGGCTCTGATAGCTTGTTACAGTTGCTATAATGCTGACATGAATGCACAGATGAGAGGCTTCGACCTGTGGCTTATGTGGGTTATTGTTACTGCAATTTGCGAATTTCACTGCGACTTCTCCTTGGTGGACCTTAATTAGGTGACCTGTGACAACTCTCTGTAACATCTAGGCGAAAGTGTTAGCAGTTAAATAACAACAACATCAGGCTTGAAGCAGACTATCATAAATATACCAAGCCTACTACACTAAGAGCACTTTCACACCACACTGACTTATGCTTGGCAAGTTGTGAGAGAATTCAGTCATCAAACAGAACCAAACTTTGAACTAATGATTCAAGTTATTATTTTATATTCTTATACATAAACACTGTGACAAAACTTGCATGTAGGGTGCCTCACACAGGGCACCATTAATGTTGGCTCTTTGTTCAGGAGCGGTTTTGGTTATTGATTGTTATTAACAATTTTTATTGATTCCAACAAATTAAATAGACATAACAGAATATGCAGAATCAAATATTATGAAATTATAACCCTTCCTCCAGAACATTTTTATGTATTTATCCCCTATATTATGCCCCATCACCTAAAAATACAGAGTCTGGGGCAAAATATAATTTGAGTTCCCAATGGGTCCACATAAAAGTCTGAACCCTCAACCACAATTCTTGGATCTTAAAACACCACCAAAAACATGGGTTGTTTTCTGATTGGCATCGCCAGCAGGTGGGTGTGTCTTTAAGACCAAGCCTATACAATCTTGAGGGGTCCAATAGAAAAACCATGTAAAATCTTAAATTTCACCCTTGCATCTCTAGATGTAGACTTTAGAATCCTACCCCACACTCCCTCCTCCAATACCAAGTTTAAATCTTTCTCCAATAATCTCTTTAGAGAAGTTGAATCTCTGTCCCCCAGACTCTGAATTAGCAGCGAGTAATACACTGATGCCTCATGACCTTTTCCAAAAGCAGTAATCGCCACTCCCAGAGTATCTGCCGCTTTAGGGGGGTGTATGATTCTCCCAAAAATAGTACAGAACAGGTGGTACAGCTGTAAATCCCTAAAGAATTGAGACCTGGGAATCTCAAAATATTGAATCAGATTTTTATAGGATCTTAACACTCCACTCTCATATAGGTAACAGAGCATATTATCATCCCTCACAATCCACTCTTCCAGCAGAAAGGGGACTTATTAATACATCATTTTGGGTTCAGCCATATGCTCAAGACAACATTTAAATAAATGTCTGAATTAAACACACTGGACACAATTGTCCATACTGATTGCAAATAAGAAATAACGGGGTGTAACTTAACTTCTCCGGTTAGTTTGATAGAAAGGCAATGGCAAAAAAAGGGGCAAGAACTTCCTGTTCAATACAAAACCAGGGAGGGACTCACTCAGGTGGAAGCGACCAATGAGCCAAATGTCTGAGACTGAATGCATTATAATAAAACAAAATCTTGGGTATTCCAAATGAAAGAGTCGCTATGCTATCAAATTGCTTGAAATAAGAAAGGGTGACATCTCTAGGGAGAGATTGTAGCAGGTAGTTAATAACATTAGCCTTCCCAGTCATAGATAAATGTAATGATGCCCATCTACCCACATCGCTCAAAACCTTTTTAATAAAGGGTCAAAATTAACTCGAACTAAATCACACAAATTTGCTGTGAATAAAATACTCAAACACTGGAAGGTTTGAATTAAATCTATTTTGGAAATTTTAGGCTACTTAAGCCAATTCAACTTTGAAAACATCAACATCAGACATCAAACAACATCAGCAAGTTGGACAGCGCTGTTTTGTCACAGTGTCACATTCCCTGTTGTCTTTGGATTTTGTGCTTTTATTTTGAAGTTTAGTTCAGTTCCTGTTTCCTGTTAGGTTTTTGTAGTCCTTTGTAGTTTCATTTTATGATTGGTTTTCCCTTGATTGATTCTCATTCCCTAATTGTTTCCCCAGGTGTTCCTTGTTTTCCCTTGTTTATGTAAGCCTTTGTTTTCCCCAGTTTATTTGTCAGTTCTTGCATGTTTTGTTATGCTTGGTTCCCTGTTATTTCTTTATTCTGAGTTTTTTTTTTTGTTCTTTTTAGTAAAGCTGCACTTAGATCCTCATTCTTTGCCTGCTTTGTCACACACAATATCAAATGCATAAAAATCACTTCCATATAGGCCTACGTTAAGCAGAAAAGAAAAAAATCTGATTGCCGATTTTGCCTCTTCATTTTCATCGACCCTACAAAAATACCTTGATTGGTATTTGCTTTTAAGCAGGGTCAAATCGGAAAACCCACACTCACATAAGTAAGTGGAGGGGAAGGGGATAAGGACTTTCATAGACTTTCGAGAGAGGTGGGAAACGCAGTCCTATACGTAAGGCAACGTGATTAATATTAACAGAGATAAAGTCTGGATAACTCTTTTGTGTTTGCAATTCTTTCAGCTTTCTGTCAAAAAAATCCAGACAAGAACTTGGCCTCAATGTGACGCTGGAGCTTACAGGGTCTCATACTATCATTTGCTAGCACCTCTTTGCAAATAACACACAGAGGCAGTGGCGCATCATCGGGAACGGTCCACGATTTAAATATTCGTGATCAAACTTCCTCCGTTTGCTTGGCCCAGAATCTGCCTCCTATCCTGTACACTTTTGAATGGTAGATACTACAAAGTGATCCATTTTGCAACACACATGTGCATAACACACACTTTAACACACAAGCTAGCAGTACAGACCTGAAATGTTATGATTTATTTTTCCCGTGTTGCGCCTCCCCTGGGACTCTCTGGCGCCCCCCAGGGGAGACACACCTCACCAATTGAAAACCTCTGGCCTAGATATTTCACCATTTATTTTCATATAGTAATGAATTTGATACCTATATTTAAGCAGATTTTTTTTTTTTTTTCCCTAATCGCTTTTTAAATGGAAATCTGAATATCCTGTAAACAAGGTTTGGGCTAATATCATATCAATAAGTTTTTGTTGCCTAACAAAGTGAAAGAAATTAATTTTAAAAAGTGTACATAATTGCGGATCCCAATCAAATTGAAGAAGCTTGGATAAACAAGTTTACATTAGCAAAACATTATCAAACATTATGCATACAACACATCATATGCTGAAGTTTAATTCATAGGTTAAATTATTCTTGATGTACAAGCTATTATAATTGTTTCTCTGACCATTTCTTTTTGTTTCATTGTTCTTTTCCCTCTTTAATTTCTGTAATACACTGTGTAGGAAGGCAAATTGACACTTGGCAAATTGACCGCTGCATGCAGCACCTACATCTATCATGGCAAATCACGCAATCTTTGCTTTCTTTATTACAGATGAAGTGGAATTCAGAAAGACAGATCTTTAAATTTTACATAAAATAACCAGAAACATTGTTAATTTGAAAAGTTGATGTCCTGCTTAAAACAGGGGCTGCTGGTGTACAAGAGTACAATTAAAAGTCCAATAAAAGCCTGTACTATTTTAACACCAATAAATGAGTCAGTATTTTTTATTATTTTTAGGTATAAGCATGATATTGCATGATATAAACATGATGTACTTTTATAAAACCACGGATTTGTGAGTTTTCGTTGAAATGGAGGTGTCAGAATAAATACATTGGTAATGGCATACTACCTTACTACTTTTATTTCTGTCATGGACTGACATAGCAGAAGTAGTAACTACTGTTTCTACCTGGTATTAAGATGCATTTTTGTTGATCGGATCACATGTGATCAGTGGTAAATACAGGTCTAAACGTTTTGTGATCGGATCACAAAAAACACGTACGTATGTGGTCAGAAACACATCTGAGCGCATCACATTTGATGTGTAAACGTTAATCCGTCCTGTATACACTCACCTAAAGGATTATTAGGAACACCATACTAATACTGTGTTTGACCCCCTTTCGCCTTCAGAACTGCCTTAATTCTACGTGGCATTGATTCAACAAGGTGCAGAAAGCGTTCTATAGAAATGTTGGCCCATATTGATAGGATAGCATCTTGCAGTTGATGGAGATTTGTGGGATGCACATCCAGGGCACGAAGCTCCCGTTCCACCACATCCCAAAGATGCTCTATTGGGTTGAGATCTGGTGACTGTGGGGGCCATTTTAGTACAGTGAACTCATTGTCATGTTCAAGAAACCAATTTGAAATGATTCGAGCTTTGTGACATGGTGCATTATCCTGCTGGAAGTAGCCATCAGAGGATGGGAACATGGTGGCCATAAAGGGATGGACATGGTCAGAAACAATGCTCAGGTAGGCCGTGGCATTTAAACGATGCCCAATTGGCACTAAGGGGCCTAAAGTGTGCCAAGAAAACATCCCCCACACCATTACACCACCACCACCAGCCAAATTGAACAGGTTTTCCTAATAATCCTTTAGGTGAGTGTATATCCCAGCAGCAAAGAAGCGCCACCCCTCACCTGCCAATCAACAACTGTGCTAAAACAAGAGTTTAAACTTTGCTGGTTACGAGCTGTTTTAAAAGGAAATTATTGTCTGATGGGGAAAATTAAAGCGGATGTATACACAAGAAAGAGAACTTCCCAGGTCTTCTTCAGTGTGTCTGATATGAACATGAGCACGAACATCTGCAGCTCAGGTTAATACAACTAATCCACTAAAATAACAGACAGTGCTTAGATTAAATATCAGCTGAATCAGGGAGAATGTTTTTTTTTTTTTTTTGCCATTTTTTTCACACTTTCTTTGTCTTTCTGACTTGTGAAGTGGTCACAAATGATGGATTTAAAAGATCAGGTGCAAACAGTGATGTGTCTCATCTGACCAGATGCGACCAGATGCTTTTTGAAATGCAATTTAAAAGATGTATTTAAAAATGACTTACTAATGTGCTGTTTTATTGTTACATTTAATTGCATTTTAAATATGAATTAAAAACACTATTTATTAATGCACAATTTAATTGTTAAATATAATTACATTTTTAAAACATGAATTAAATAAACAAGTTTAAATGTGTCTATTTATTTGTTAATATATAAATTGGTTTATTCATGTTTTTATTTTCAAATTAATATATTGATGATTTATTTCTTCATTCTTTTTTAATTTGGCACTCCACTGTCAGGAACGTTGGTGAAGATTCCTCAATCGGCCACCGGAGGTCTCCCTCGCCTGAGTATTAACATTGGACTACAATTCCCAGTGCCCACATACCTGGTCTGATTACCACCCACCTGTTCCACATCACTCAGTCTATTTAAGCCATTTATGTTTGTTGTTTTTTTTTTTTTTTTTTGCCCTGGCTACATTTCTGAGCGTTTATTCATTCCTGTATTATCCTACCTGTGTTTGACCTTGTATTACCTCTTACAATCGTTTGCTGAATGCCTTTCCCTGGACTAGTACTATTGATGTTTACTGCCTGCCCCGATCTCCTGCCTGTTTACCTCGTCTCTGCTCTACCTCTGATGTTGTTGATTGCCCTGATTATTCGACCCTTGCCTGTCTGCACACTGATCTGGTTGTATTAAATAAACCGCATATGGATCCCTCTCAACCTGAGTCTGCGTTACACAGCTTCCATACACGCCTGGATCAAAATGAAATAAAAAAATCTATGATTAAACTGATTGTAGTGACTATCTTAAGTGTTTTAGATTGTTGAATATGTCACCTTTCTATATTACTTTATGATGTTTATTTAACATTTATATAATCTTTAACATAGGTTGTGTAAGACTTCGTATTTAAGGCCGTTCGTTTGCACCCTGAATCCAAACGTTGAATCTATTCAGGTCATTCCACAACATCTCAGTTGAGTTAAGGGATAACTGAACTTGGCCATTCCAAAATGTGAATTCCTTCATCTCTAACCATTCTGTTTTTGAATTTGTTTTAGGTCATTGTCTTGTTTAATCACTTGACCTCTTTTAATTTTCAGATGACGGACCGCTACCATGACATTTTCCTGTAAAATCTCTTGATACAGTTTTAATTAATTGTTCTCTCAATGACTGCAAACTGTCCCAGCCCTGAAATAACAAAGAAGCCCCAAACCATGATGCATCCTCCACCATGCTTCATAGTTGGGATGAGGTTTTACTGTTGTTCACCTTTTTTCCTCCAAAGAAAATGTTGTGCATTTCTGCCAAAAATTAACATTTTCGTTTCATCTATCCAGAGAACATTATCCTAGCAACTTTGTGGAGCATCAATGTTGTCTTTTGCAAACTTGAGATGTGCAGCAATTGTTTTTTTTCCCCCCTTTTTTTTGTTTTTGTTTTTTTTTAGCACATATGTTCACATACTTATTCAAGACCTTGAATGTTGAAATGGTATATTCAGTATCAACAAGAACAAGTGCAATTATTTTTTTAGCATTATTTTAAGCAGATTGTGTTTATTAAATATTATAACGTATCTGAATAAATAACACAGAAATGCTGGTTATTCCAAAGGGAGCACGTACTTTTTCTTGCCATTGTATATTAAACAAAGGAAGGTGCATAGTAATTAAGAAATTTAAATAAAATTTTTATCATATTTTCATAATTAAAAACAGAAAATTGCAAATCTTAAACAAAGTTGCCTATACCTGCACCATGATGGTCATATTACTTAGTACACATCATGGGAGTGGAATTAGGGACCATCATTAAGCAATGCTATTAATGGTATAGTTTACCTGAAAAAGAATACTCAGTCATCTTTAAGCTACTCACCCTCATGTTGTTCCAAACCCATATGTAGGGTGGCCAAGGAGTGTACAACACAACAAAATCAGCAAAGCAAATAAAAGCTGAAAACACAATGGAAATAAACAACAGTATAACAAAATTAAACCACTACACAATCCAAAACCCACATCACAATAAAATGAAACCCCAACACTATAATAGCTGCAACACTACAAAATTAAGCCACAGCACAACAGAAATAATAAGAAGTGAGTTCTGAATAACTGTTGTCACCTTTCAGCCCTCTGAAGCTCTCACGGTGGATGGTAATTGCCTTTGAAGAGAACATGGCATAGGGATGATCACTTCTAAATGAACACTAACTGGGGACAGATAAGTGACATTTGGTTTATTATTTTATAGATAATACAATATGAAATTGTGATTATGTAATATAATGGAATGTGATTTAATTGTATGTTTAGCGGAGTAGAAACTTACCAGCTAGAAAAATACATTTTAAAGTTAGAATTAATAGTGTTGAATAAGATGCAATTTGGAAAAGCATCAGGAACAGACAGAATTCCAGTTGAATTTTATAAAATATTTGGGGACAATTGTGTGAAGCATATTTTAAGATGTTACTTGAATCCTTACAAAAAGGGGAATTTACCCCAAACAATAGAAATGGTTACAATAAATATATGATTGAAACCTTTAAAAGGTAGAGAAATTAGTGGTTCTTATAGACCACTTTCATTTCTTATTGTGGGCTTTAAAATATTTTCAAAATGAATGACAATGAGACTGGAAACCGTTTTGTCAATGTAAGTTTATGAAGACCAAACTGGATTTATACAGTACATTCAAGACAAGGCTTGGACAATATTAGAAAGGTTTTTACATGTTATTTATGAATGTAGAAACCGTAAATTATGTTATATCTATAAACGCTGAAAAAGCCTTTCATATGATTGAGTTGGATTTTTTATTATAAACTTTACATCAAATTAATTTGGGACAAGTTTTAATGAAATCAAAATTCTATTTTTTTTTATATATTCATATTGTAGGGAATTTTTAGAATTGGCCCTAAGTATCAAGTCAGGTCTGCAGTCGCTTTCTACTCGCGAGGGGAGTAAGAAGTGACGCACACACACACACACCAGAGCATATCAGAACATTCTCCAAAGTTTATTGTCCAGCTCATCATTATATGGTCCTGCAAAAGAACATTCCACTAGACCCACCAATGAAGTAATTCTTTACCCTATATGGGGGTGACATATATGTTTGAGCTATGTGTGATACGTGTGAGTACAGACACAGGAATATACATTCCTATAGATACATCCTCATGCAACTGTGATTTGTGATGACACAGCAAGCTACATCAACAAGGGAAGAAGTTGTTGAGAGGCCTTTATTATTTTACATTGCTCACATTGATCCTGAAAAGATCACATAGCCCTCTCAACCAACTTCAGTATCAGGTATACATACATAGTGGAGCATGGCAATATTATGCTTTTTATCATCTCATTCAACTTATCCATTTCCTTTAATACCTTCATGAATTCACCATCATCATCAGTGTGACCTGGGATATATGTACAGCATTTGTCACCAAACATTTTACATACTCCTCCATCTTTAGCCAAGGGGTAATCCAGCTCAATACGATTCTGTTTAGTCATTGCGGCATGTAATTGTTCTTTTACCAAATTGAAGGCCTGTTTAGTTTTATTAAATAAACGTTGCTGATTATAATATAAGTAATTGATCCACTCAGTGTTTTATTTGGGGTTATCCATAAAAAGATGGGTCACTTGAGGCATCATTTTCTAGGTACCTTCGTTTCTGGATGTTTACCCGTATCTTCATAACAGAAACATCTTCCTGTAACATTACCATAAAACATATACCATCATAAATTATTTCTAGGAATTGGAATTACAATTGTGACTCCTTGCTGGTGTGTTGACTCTGAGCAGGCGTAGGCAAGCACGACCACCTGCCATATGCAGAGACTCAGTAGGAATGTTTTCATGTTGACTGTTCTGGGTTCCTCCTCAGGTCCTCCTAATTCACAGGTTCCCAGTTAGGTACTGGCACTGCATGTTCAGCTCCTCCGGTGCTTTCACCATTCACCCTCGAATCAGTAAGACCCACCTCTGGCTTCACGTGGCTTGCGTGGATCCACTGTGGTTGAAGGTCAGTCAGCACCCCCGTTCTGGTCACCGGCAGTACAGTAGTTGGGCCCAAATACTTTGATTCACCTAACTTTGTTGGTTTCAGAGACTTCACCAGAACCTGCTGATTTGGAACAATTGGATGAGTAGGGCTTTCTGCAGGCAGAGGGAGAGGGAGAGAGACATCACCATTTACGCCATTTAATGTCTTAATGAGGGAATCCACATATTCTGCAATCACCACCTCTGTGTCACCTGTGGAGAGAGAGCCAACACAGCCTTTGACCCAAGGGGTCGGGAAAGGCCTACCCATTAGTATTTCAAATGGAGAGAGTTTAACAACAGAGGATGGTGACATTTTGAGTTCAGTCAACACAGCCAATAGAACATCAACCCATGTTCTTCCGGTTTCGTTGCAGGCTTTGTTTAAGCGTTCTTTTAATATTAGATTTGTTTTTAACCACTGCCGACTGTGGGTGATATGGTATGTTGAAATGCCAATTTATGTTCAATTCCTTTGTGAGTAGTTGCTTAACTTTGGATGCTAGCAGTGTGCCATTGTCACTTTCAATAACGGTTGGAATGACGAATCTCTGTATTATTTCTTTTGCCAGAATTTTCACCATTTTAGCCTTTTCCCTCACACACAGGAAAGCTACTGTCCATTTAGAAAAATGGCCCATGATCACGAGCAATAATTTGTTATTCCGGCACAGTAACATAACTTATGTGGTAATGAGTTGTGCTTCGTAGACTTGTGTCTGTTATTCTATGCACACGTTAGATGTGAGTCCAGGATTAGTTTTACTGCATTTCATACCCCATTTATGCAATGAGTTTGATTTATTGACTGGATAACTTTTTTTTTTAAATGTGTGAAATACCATGATAATGTCGACAGATTATTACTATTGCAGTCTTGGGCAGAGCCAGACACCCTTGTTTTTCTCTTAACAAATTAGTCTGGTCTGGTTTCACTTCATTTGAGGCCCAATGTTGAATGTCAGATTCAGATGGATTTGCCTGTAACAATTTAATGTCAGTGTCATTTACCAGTGTTGACAGTGTTGATTCAGGTCTGGGCTTACCACAACTTCCTTTTCAGCCCACTTTGCTACTTCATCAGCATACTTCGAGTCCGTGTATATCTTGATTGATTTGACGTTAGCCAATTGGCATGCTCCGATCAACGCAAACAACTCAGCATATTTATATGGGAGCGAATAAGCTTTGATAATTCAATTCAAAAGTTTTGTTAAAGCATAACCAAACCAGTATACGGAATCAATTGGCTTGGAACAGGACCCGTTAATGTACAAATGTCCCCCTCCTCCAGGGCTGATAATGAAACATCCGGCCTGCATAAAGTACATGTTTTCAGGTGATCGATGCAATCATGTGAATCGTTGTAAAATTCACCTTTAGTTAGTAATTTGTGTAATGATAAAGTCGGGGCATGTACAACGGAGGTTGGTTTAATAGTAAGATTAGCAGTAGAAAATAAAATAGCTTCATACCCCGATCGACGTTGTGCTGTCATGTGTTGTGTGGTAATGTTGTGAATGATTGCCTGGTGAGAAGTGAACTAATGGATGTGACAGAACAATGCGTTCTGCATGTTGTACCATCAACGCCTCAGCAGTCACTGCTCGCAAACATGCAGGGAGGGCTTTGGCGACTGCATCTAAAAATTTTGACAAGTAGACACTGGTCTATATGTTCCATCATAGAACTGAGCAAGGATCGCTGCTGCTGTGCCTACCGCCTCATACATGTACATATGAAAGGGGTCACCATAATTTGGTAGCCACGTTCATTTCAGCAGTCCACTTGATAGGTCTTCAGTCCTTGAGACTGTATACACGGAGTGACAATATACTAAGGGAAACAGTAATTGTAGTGAGTTAGAATCAAAAGTTATTTTTGCCCCAATTTTATGCATCAGATCATAACCCAGTAGGCAGGACAAAGAGTCATGCATTTTATACAAGTTTGGGTTATCTGGAGATGTTACGGGTTATTTTGGTGTCATATGACACTTAACGGGAACTCCATTAATTTCCACAGAGTTTAGAGTGCGGAAATACATTCCTATAGCCACATCCTCCTGCAACTGTGATTTGTGATGACACAGCAAGCTACATCAACAAGAGAAGTTGTTGAGGGAATTTATTATTTTACATATATATAAAAAATATTGTATACAGTATATAACATTTTTTTTATATATATAATATATAACTTATATGTATCACCGCTCTCACTCGCCTGAGTTTTAATCACACACACCTACAGCTCATCATCAGCTCGTTTGGACTTGCACTTAAGCCTCACTCTCACACTCAGTCAGCATCTAGCCTTGTTTAAAACTCCTTGGACTCACCATTTGCTCTGCTGCAGTAGTGAACTGCTTATCTGTTTATTACTTACCTGTTTATCAAAGATGTGCTCTGAATGTGCTAGACACATGACTTTGAGAACTGTGAATGTACTTAATGCCTTGACCCTTAGACCCTGTCTGAAATTTATGTTCCCAGTTTTGACAATTATTGGTCTGGAATTAGCGATCTGTGCCCTCTGCCTTATCTCTGTATAACCGAAGACTGTGCTCAAAAGACAATATACCTTACCTGAATACTCTCCTCATGCTTCTTGTCTCTTCTGTTCAATAAACTCCCGCATCTGGGTTCATCTCAACTCCCGAGTTGGTGTGTCATTACACATGTTTTTAGTTTTGATTTCCCTACATTTGTTAATTAATTTTATTTTTTTATCTTTGTACTTTTAAATTTTTATTGCTATGATTTGTTTGACTTTCTCTGATATGTTGAATTCTATGTTTTTATACTTCCAACTGTGAAGCACTTTGAGCTGCATTTTATGTAAGAAAGATGCTATACAAAAAAATATTATAAGATTAATTTTGGTAAAAACAAATAATGCCAAGTATTGTGTTAAAGAATGACATTTTCACAATTTAAATGAGATGTTAAAGTAGTAAATTACTAATGGAAAAAACAGTGGCAGATTTATCGCAATGGATATATATTCCTCTGTCTATAATAGATCGACACAAAGTGAAAGAATGTGAAATGGGTGTAGATGACTTATCAGATCATAATGCTACTCAATTAAAAATAGATTTGAACACTCGAAAAAAGAACACATTATGGAGGCTTAATGTAGGAATACTAAATAATAAAGAAATTGTGAAGAAAATAAACAATTATATAAAGTTATATATAGAGGAGTATGATACAGGGGAAGTTAACCCCATTATTGTATGGGATGCTGCTAAGGCAGTTACAAGGGGGGAGGTGATTGCCATGACTGCTGCTCTCAAAAAAGCTAAATTGGCCATGTATGATAACCTAGTCAAAGAATTGTGAGTTTTGGAGCATAAAACATAAGAGTAATCGGGACTCAAAGATGCTCAAACAAATGAAAGAAATAAGGGGACAGATAAATGACATTTTGAAAAGTGAGCTGGAGAAAAAGTTGAGCTACATTAAGCAGTCTTAAAAGCACTAAGATGTTAGCTCGTCAATTAAAAAAACAACAGGCATTAAATACAGTCTATAAAATTCAGGATCCTACGACAAAACAGTTAGTATATGAGCCAGAAAAGATTGAAATTATTTTTGAGAATTATTTCATGTCATTATATTCCCAACACCCAGCTGCAAATATAGGAAGAATGAAAACATTTTTAAACACCCTAGATCTACCCACGATTGGTACAACACAGAAAACATTTCTCACTGCACCAATCACAATGGAAGAAGTACAGAAAGCGATAAGTGGGCTGAAAAACAATAAATCCCCAGGAAGTGACAGCTTCCCATCTGAATGGTACAAGATGTTTAGGGATGAACTGAAACCAATCTTACTAAGATAATTTAATCATACCCTCAAAGAAGGGAGACTCCCCCCATCATGGAGGGAGGCTGTCATAACAATAATACCGAAAGAAGGTAAAAATAAAGAGCATTGTGATTCATATAGACCAATTTCTATTTTGAATGTGGACTATAAACTATTTACCTCGATTATCTGTAAAAGGCTTGAAACTTTTCTACCTGATGTAATTGATGAAGATCAAACTGGGTTTATTAAGAACCGGCAAACACATGATAACATTAGGAGAACATTACATGTTATAGAGAATATTAAAGAGAACCATGAATTGAAATTATTGAAATTATAGTGAGTCTTGACGCAGAAAAGGCATTCCTGTACCAGGTGCTTGAAAGATTTGGATTTAATGAAAATTCAGTACGGTGTATTAGAACAATTTATTCAGAACCAACAGCCAGAATCAAAGTTAATGGTCATTTGACAGCCACTTTCAATCTAAGTAGGGGTACAAGACAGGGCTGCTGTTTGAGCCCCACTCTCTTTGCCCTTTATATTGAGCCTTTGGCACAAGCAATTCTGGGATAAGAATTGGAGATGACCATCATGTTTGCTGATGATGTTATTATTTACCTAAAGGAGCCTGAAACTGCTCTCCAATTACTTATGAACCTATTGGAAGATTACGGGAAACTATCTGGATATAAATTAAATGTCTCAAAAACTCAGGTTGTATCATGTAATTATTCCCCATCACAACTAATTAGACAAAAATATAACCTAAAATGGGATGCAAAGCACATCAAGTACCTGGGGGTAATTCAACAAAAGAATATTCAAAACTCTATTGTAATAATTATAATATTATTAATAAGGACATCCAAAGAGACATTGAGAGGTGGTCGTCTCTATCTATGGAATTCAGCTCACGAATAGAGGCCGTGAAAATGAATGTTGTCCTGAGATTATTGTATATTTTCCAAGCTCTACCAGTAAAAATCCCTAAGATTCAATTCAGGGCTTGGGACAGGATGATTTCGAGATTTATCTGGGAGGGGAAAAAACCTTGAATAAGATACACAACGTTACAGCTAGCAAAAGACAAAGGTGGACTAGCCCTAACAAATTTGCTGGAATATTTTTACGCTGCACAAATTAGACCGTGTATATGCCTGTGTAATCCTAGCTGTATATCGAAATGGAAAAATATAGAACTCGCAAACCAGAGCTTACCTAGACAGTCCCTTTTAGGTGATAAAGAAAAAATGTTGGCATCAAAAAAGGATCTAGATCAAATATCAGTTACTACACTTGAGATATGGTTTAAACTAGTTGAGCAGTATAACCTAAAAAAATCTGATAAAACTGTTAAAATGGGTGGCATTTGATCATAATTTTAAACCAAGGCTCCTTGATGCAGGATTCAGGAGGTGGGTAACTAAAAGTCTGACAGCTTTGTGCACCTTTGCTACACATGGAAAATTTACAGGTTTTGCTGAACTAAAGGAAAATTATGATTTGGAAAAAATGATTTTTATCGGTATTTACAAATACGGGACTATTTTGAAAGGGAGTTTAAAAAAAATGGGTAGTACGGAGCCGAATACACTGGTAGAGTTGATAGTAGATTCCTATACAAAGAATAATCCCAGAATAATCTCTTCTCTCTATCAGGCCATGATGGAGAATAGGAAAAATACATCTAGCTATATTAAGCAGAAATGGGAAAGAGAATTAGGGGAAGAAATTCCAAATGAAGAATGGTATCTTGCTTGCAAGACACAGCATACGATTACCTATTTACAGAGATGGAAAGAGTTTGCATGGAAAAATTTAGTGCGTTATTTCATTACCCCCAAAATTAAAAGTAAACAATTATCTACACCACAATTATGCTGGAGGATATGTGGGCATACTGATGTCGATCATCTTCATGTATTCTGGAGTTACCCAAAAATATTACCTTTCTGGAACATGGTTTCGATAGAGATCCAAAAGATTTTATGTTATAAAATACCAAGAAATTTCAATACATTGTATCTGGGAAACACCACACACTCAGTGTTGAGAGGAGATGTATATCTTGTTAATATATTAAGTGTAGCATGCAAGAAGAGTATTACAAGGCATTTGTATAAGCTGGGCATCCCCTTACTTGGAGAATGGATAGAAATTGTTAAAGAAATATATAATATGGAAGAATTGACTTTTATTTTGAGACTTATTTCTAATGTACTGGAAGAAATGGACTGAGTACTGTAATGTAAGTAATCAATGATTATATGTAAAACTATACTTGCTCCAGAACAGAATGTATACCCCCTGTACTATTGTTTGCTGGGGTTTTTTTTTTTTTCTTCCCCACTGTCTTTTCAAATGTTGAATACTTGAAAAATAATCAATAAAAATACAGTTTTTATTGATTGAAAAATACCAGGCTGACAACGAGCGGTTCTACCGTGTTTGTGTTCCTAGCAGCCTCATCCCACACATTCTTCAGCATTATCATGCCAGCCCATTGAGGGGACATGGAGGAATCTATAAAACCTATAAAATAATTGAAAAGTGGCTTTCTGGCCAGGAATGTGGACTGATGCCAAGCAGTGGGTAAAGAGATGTGTAAAATGTCAAAAGATTAAAAAGGATAACAGAAAACCTGCTGGAAAAATGCAACACACTACCGTTACGCACACCAATGAAATGCTGGGTGTGGACATAATGGGTCCCTTACCATGTAGCTCCAATCGAAATGAGTACCTCTTAGTGTTCATTGATTACTTTACTCGCTGGGTCGAGATGTTAACCATGAGTAATGCCACTGCCCAAACCATTGCTACCATCTTTCAGAAGGAGATTCTGACAAGATGGGGTGTGCCTGATTTCCTGCTGTCTGATAGAGGTACAAAATTTGTGTCATCTGTATTTAAAGAGGTCTGCGAAAAATGGAATGCAACACCTAAACTAACTACTGCTTACCATCCTCAGACCAATATGACTGAGAGAGTAAACCGCACACTTAAATACATGATCGCCACATACCTGAATGAAAATCACAATAAATGGGATCAATACATACCTGAGTTCAGATTTGCCCTAAATTCTGCTGTCCAAGAGACAATAGGGATGACCCCAGTTGAACTACATCTTTGATGAAAGCTGCAGGACCCAATGGACAAACTTCTCCACAGGAAAAATCTCACTCCTGATATGTCTGTGTATGACATTGTTCAATATTTTAAAACAACTTCAGTCCAAAGCTGAGAAAAACAGTAAAAAGGCTCTTATAAGACAATTAAGAAACTATAACAAACACAGATGCGAACTCTCATTTAATGAAAAAGACTGTGTGAGAATAAGGAACTTTCCCCAATCTAGTGCAAAAACTAAATTTACTGCTAAATTGGCAGAAAAATGGAGAGGTCCTTACCGTGTGATAAAACAGTTGGATCCCTTTATTTATCGTGTGGCACTGGAGACTACAGGAGAAGATGTCCGCACGATCCATGTGTGCAACATGAGACTATGCTACCAACAGCAGAATAATTGGAATCACAAGGGAGGAAAAAACTCCTAAAAATATTCCAAGACACCTCTGATGAAGAAGAGGAATTTCATGGATTTTAATCCTTTGAAAATTTCAACCAAGGGTTGTTTTTCCAGGGGAGGGGGAAGTATGTGATGGTACTAAAATATTACCATTCTGTTCCTTTAAAATTAATCTCATACCATTCCTTTAATAGTGGCATCGTATTCTTTTAAAAACGGAAATTAATTGGCATATCCGGGAGGTAATTGGAAGGAAGTGTATAAAAATGAGTGTTAGAGGAAATGTCCTGAGTAATTGCGGAGATACGGAGAAACCAGGAAGTCTAAACGCGGTTTCTGGTGGCATGTTTTTAATTTGAGTTATCTGGGTTAAAACTGTTATTATATTGGCAGACCTAACCTGTCTGCCTGGCACCCGAAAATAAATTTTCATTCTCATTCTGAGTCACACTCTGAGAGTCGGCCACCGTTAAAGCAGAATACAATGAAGTCTATGAAGAGCCGCAACTTTACACTAGTGTTTTTCACACACATTTTTGCTTCACAAATAATATTTTTCAGAGTACAAAAAAACAAGAAATATTTGTGTAGTGATATTGAATGTCGATAAATAATTTATTTTAATTAAATATTACTTATCGTTTCCAAGTATCAGAGAATCAGAGACCCCAGTTATTGAACTATTTTAAATTCACCAAGAAAACACTAAACATAAACAAGTCCTTTTATTACTTTCTGATATCAAAGGAACTGCCAGTTTTTTTTTCTCTCACAAATACATTTTTTCAATGTTTATTGTGCACGTTTCCCGCTTTTTCACAGCCACATTTGAGTCTGCTCCATGCCATGTCACAGCCACACCTCAGCCTGCTCAATGCCATGTCACAGCCGAAACTTGGTCTACTCCATGCCATGTCACAGCCGAACCGTCGTCTGCTCCATGCTATGTCTCAGCAAAACCCCTGACTGCTCCATGCCATGTCACAGCCAAGCTTCAGTCTGCTCCATGCCATGTTTCAGTCGAACCCCAGACTGCTCCATGCCATGTCCCAAGCAAACCTTTGTTCACTGGTCCAGGCCCACCTCTGCTCCATGGTCCAGGCCAACCTCCATCCCTACGACTCCACCGGACTCCGCCCCGGACGATCCCATGCCCCATGCCCTATCTCGCCACGTCCCATGCCTCAATGCTTAGAGGGAGGGAATGTCATGTCTTCAGGTCCATTTTTAAATTTGTTCACTTCCTTGTCTAGTCATGTGACTATCCTGTTCCCGCCATGTTTCATGTGTTTTGTTTTCATTGGTTCATGTTTCATTGTCTTGTTATATTGTTTCAGTCTTGTTAAGTTGTTATCCATGTCAATGTATTTAAGCCCTCATGTTTGCCATTGTCCTTTGTGGAGTATTGTTAATGTAACACGATTGTTTTGTTCAAATCATAGTCAAGACATAGTCCAAGTCCAATTGAAATTTATGTTTAGTTCTCGTTTATTGTTAGGGTTTTTGGAATTCACATTTTGTTTAATAAACTGCACTTGGGTTCATCTACACTTCATGTCATCGTCTTCATCCTTTCCAGCAACGTTATATATAGTTTCAAAACAGTTAGTTATGGTCCTCAAATCTGATTAGACGAGAGACGTTCCATGAGCACTGGTGGTCTGACTCCTTTACTGTGTGAGTATATCACTCTGCTTGTGTTTGTGCCGTTCTTAGCTAAAGTGTAAGAGCAGTGCAGATGTGTTAAGACCCATCTTTCTCTTTACATTTAATTTTGTGACATTCCATATTTTAGCCAGTAGGTGGAGGCAAAAGATAATTTTTTTGTGTAATATGAGCCAGTTGATGAAATGAAGTGAATCCACGTCAGTGTTTATATTCAACAGCACTACATGATCGCTCATATTACTAATCAACTACTAAATCTGGGAAATAGCTTTAAACAGCTTTAAAATAACAACTTCAGCATTAAGGCACATCACAGACTGATTAATTACACAAACTCAAGGTGCATACTTCTTACTGGAGTTTCCACATCAGAGAGGACAAAATGCCGGAGGAGATTATGGTTTCTATAGTGAAAGGCTCTTGTGCACCGGCTACCGCAAAATAGAGAGAAATACCCCCGCTTGGACGGTTATTTTTCCTCTGAGAAAATAGGATGCATTACACCAAAATGGCATTAACTTCAGAAAGCTGACTAACAGACTACAGCATCATCAAAAGGTGATCGCTCATGCTCCAACTCTCTCTCTCTCTCATCTCTCTCTCTCTCTCTCTCTCTCTCTCTCACACACACACACTCACACAGCATCACAGCAGGGCTGATGCAGGGACATATCACACTCTTGCTCACGTGATATTGCTTAAATATATAAGTTATATATATATATATATCTGCCTTTCTTGTGCATTTTGTCAACTTTTGTCTGGTGAGCTTTGACTTGAACTCTTAAAGGGATAGTTGACCCAAAAATGTCAATACTGTCATAACTTGCACACCTAATGTATCGCAAACACATATAAAATGTTTTCTTTCATCCTTGGACCACATAAGGAATTGTTAGGCAGAATGTTAGTCTCAGTCACCATTCAGTTTCATTGTATGGGAAAAAAGAATTGATGAAAGTGAATGGTGACAGGGGCTAACATTCTGCATTGAATTTAATTTAAATTTCTCTCTTCTATGGACATGGAACAACATGAGGTTGAGTGATTGTGACAGAATTTTAATTTCTATGTGAACTATCCTTTTAATGACCTGTTTAATTATTTGATTTGCCAAGAAAAACAATGTTAATGTAAGTTGGTACATGATTGTATCATGTCTTGCTGGAAAACAAGTGAGTGAATAAGAATACTGATGAGAACATTGCTTCTGAAAAAAATTATAGTTACACCACAGCCACTGTAACTTTTTACCCGGAAAAGAGAATAAGCAATTTACTTGTCCGAAGGACAATGACAATCCTTAATGTCAAGCCCTGCCATAAATCTGCTTTGTCTTTATAATTCTTAAACTTTCCACTAAAGTCAGTAGATAGTCATGCAAGTTTTAATAAAGTTTTAATAAGTTTTAATAAAACTTAATAAAATTGAATAAACTTGAATAACTAAAATAGATGGAATTGGTGCTTTTAGCTTATTCTTTTAAAAAAAAAACATTTGTGGACCAGTGATTTAACTTTTTCACTCCTCATGAGTTTGCATCCCTGTAATTTGTTTTGGCATTGCAAGAACAAATCTACAAATTAGAAAAGAAGCATATTTTTCGTTTTTTCATTACCCATTTTGCACGCATGCCATCTTTGACCTCACACAGCATAGCCTACCTATGTGACTTGTTTT